>JBBGZY010000516.1:0-1387500 GCA_037952925.1 Lithobates clamitans
TCATTCGACTTCCTGAGGGTGGCAACGTTGGTTCTCAATGGTTCTACGGTATGTAGGAATGTAGCCACCTTCTCTTGCTTGCTCCCAAATGGGCTATGGACTAGAAGAGTACACAGAGCAGTCCACATGACTGCAACTAACATGCACTGCTCGTTCCAAACAGAAGTGAGAGGGCTTGACAAATACATTACAAGGAGGCAGAAAAAACACAGTATGAAACAATTTAATAAAAAATAGATTCCAGGGCTGTGTATGGATTATTATAGGAGTATGAGGATATTGTATAGTGTCACCCTAATTCTACTGACTTTATAGTGCAAAGTTTGCACTATAATACCTGTTTTCACCTGCAGGGGGTGCTGCAGAGAAAGTCAAGGATTACAGCTTTTCTTTTACCTAGAGGACCCCCTTTTTAGCTAAAGCCATGATAATGGAAGACTGTGTGTAAAATATATAATTTTATTTGTTTCTAGGACTGCTTTCTCCGTGGATGGCATCTCTGCCACCATTATCCCGAAACCAGATGCCTCTATCGCCATCGGACAGCGCTATGGACTCAGCAACTTGGATGTTGCCAAAATTAACAAGTTATATGATTGCGGTAAGAACGTGGAATTCATAGAGCTCTACATATCAGGGTAGTCACTATTTTTCGATAAAATATACCTTGAGTGAACCCGGAGCATAAGAAAAAAAATCCAATCGTACCTCTGTATGTGAATGGCCTGATTCTTGCTGTTGCCGATGTGCTGCTCTGTCTTGCTTTTTATACTGACAACCACTTTGAATTTCTAATCATGTAACTTTTTATAGGTCTCTGCCGAACATTGCTCTCCGATCCTTCAGGATCCCTAGCATCTTCCAACTACCCCAATAATTATCCCGCTGCCAGCAGCTGCTTGTGGCTCATTCGTGTTCCATCAGACCAGGTAAGGCCACAATTCAGAGTATCAGCCCTCATGCACACAGGCTGTTAAAAAAACTTTATGAAAACGCCAGTATCTTTGCAGTGTGGTTTTTGTTTTTTTTTTTTTTTGTTTTTTTTTCCAATGGATCAAAAAACGCTAAACGTTGGTGAATGACGTTTTTACAGCTGAAAAACGTCTTTCAGAACCCACTGGTCCTGGGTTTTTTTTACAGCTTAAAAACGCCTATGCCACTTGCAGCTCAAACGCCTAGGTGGGCATGAAGCCATAGACTAACATAGACAGGCCGTTTTAAGCTGCAAAAAAAGCTCAAAAAAGCAGCTGTAAAAACGTCCGTGTGCATGAGGCTCAAAGGGTTAAAAAGTTATTACTTAAAGTGAACTAAACTCATTCAAGGCCAGTTCACAGCAGAACGTGGTGCAGGAAACCTGCATTCCGTGTGCATTTCCCACACCGCGTTCAAAACGCACTGCAGTTCCCATCTGCAGCAGGTGTCAGTGTTAGGTTAACGACACCCCAAATGCAACTCGCAAGTGCAGTGCGTTTGTCTGCACTGGGTGGCGTTGTACAGTAGTGTAACAACACCCAGAGTATGTAAGGGGTTAACGTTGTTTAGGACATTCCATACCCAAACACAAAGGCAGCTACCAAACACTTCAATCAGCCGAACAAGGAACCCATACAAATAATTCTCCCCCAAATACGAGACAAGACTCTGTCTTGAGGTTCAAGCAGGAATAAACTCATTTATTATCACACATGGACACAACAGATAAAATAACTCAGACTCTTTCCACCCTTGAAAAAGAGGGCGGGTTAAACTGTCCAATGACAAAGGACACACAAGTCAGGTGTGTTCAAAATTATCAGTAAACCATCTTCTCAGCAGGGGCTGCTGGAGGAATCCCCCTCCCTCCATAGAGATAAACATCCCAGAATATCACACAATAGAACATTGGAATACAGCCACACCCCAAACATCACAGCAAAGAGTACACAAGATAATGAGACAGCACACATAATATATATATATATATATATATAAAAAAAATTACACAGCATTGAGTCTGACTAGCACAGATCATATTGGGGTTCTCATTCACCTTGTGCCCCTATTAGTGACTCCCATCACAATGGCATATCCAGGGTCCCCAGAGTCTGTGTCTTGGGGGACATGGACCTGAATCTAAAGTAATGCCACCGCAAGGGTCCCCAGGCATACAGCTCACAACAAGCACCGTTCCCCCAAATGCCAGGGCCCATAATCTGTAGGCAAGAGGCTTGCATTCAGTCCCTTCCAAAAGCCTCTGTCCTGGCTAGGCAGTGCCGGATTAACATAGGGGCTAGTGGAGCTGCAGCTCCAGGCCCCTCCCTCAATATAGGCCCATGGCAGTGGCTTATGAATATCTGTGTGCCTTCCTGAAGGAAGAGGAGCCCTCTGTGCACACATGGAGGAGACAAGTGTTAGTGCAGCCAAGTCCTGTCTCTGCCAATGCCCAACTCCTATCACAGGATCTGTTACACTCACACAGATCCTCAGTGTCTGGGAGCTGTCTGGGGGAGGGGCGCTGATGTTCTCCTAACCTGCAGGAGCCCGGGAGGAAGGACATCTTACATGCTTTTGTTGAGATAAGGTTAGTACATTTTGTTAGGGAGGTGTTTTATTGTGCTAGGGGAAAGACTGCTGCTTCCCCCCATGTAATGTGCTCTCTTGTGCCCAGTGCCCACCATGTCATGTGCATTGCAGTGCCCCCATGTAATGTGCTGTTCCCGTCATGTCATGTGCATTGCAGTGCCCCCATGTAATGTGCTGTGCCCACCATGTCATGTGCTGTGCATTGCAGTGCCCCCATGTAATGTGCTGTGCCAACTGTCATGTGCTGTGCATTGCAGTGCCCCCCATGTAATGTGCTGTGCCCAGTATGTAATTTGCTGTGCATTGCAGTGCTCACTATGTAATGTGCAGTGCCCACCATGTCATGTGTTGTACATTGCAGTGCCCGCCATGTAATGTGCTGTGCCCTGCCGTGATCCCACCAAGTAATGTACAGTGCCCACCCTGCCATGTGTTGTGCCCACCCTGCCATGTGTTGTGCCCAGCATGTAGTGTGTTGTGCCCACTGTGCAATGTGCTGGGCTGTTCAGCAGTGCCCACAATGTCATGTGCAGTTCCTAACCTGTAATGTGCAGTTGCATTACCCACCATGAAATGTGCTATGCCATGCAGTGCCCACCATGTAATGTGTTGTGCCATTCAGTGCCCACCACATCATGTGCTGTGCCATACAGTGCCCACCATGTAATCCACCATGTAATGTGCTGTGCCAACCGTGTCATGTGCAGTGCCCACCATGTAAATTACTGTGCAGTGCCCACCCTGTCGTGCTGTGTTGTGCCCACCATGCAGTGCTTACCATGTAATGTGCTGTACATTGTCCACCATGGCATGTGCCGTGCAGTACCCACAATGGAATGCGCTATGCCCGGCCCTCCATGTCATGTGCTGTGTCCACCAATTAATGTGCTGTGCTCACAATGTAATGTGCTGTGTCATGCAGTGCCCACCTTGTCATGTGCTGTGCAGTGCCCACCATGCCATGTGCAGTGCCCACCATATAATATGCTGTGCAGTGCCCACTTGTAATGTGCTCAGCTGTGCCCGCCATGTCATGTGCTGTGCCCACCATATAAGGTCCTGTGCCCACCGTGTACATGTGCTGTGCCCACCATGCAATGTGCTGTGTTGTGCAGTACCAACCATGTCATGTACTGTGCCTACCTTGTAATGTGCTGTATTAGACAGTGCCAACAGTGTAATGTGCTGTGCCCGCTATGTAATGTGCTGTGCTTCGCCCACCATTAAATGTGCTGTATCCATGTATCCACCATGTAATGTGTAGTGCCAACCATGTAATGTACTGTGCTATTCCCCCTCCCCCCCCGTGTAATGTACTATGCTGTGCCCCCCCACAGACTCACCCCCCCCTCTCTCTCTCTTTCACCCCCCTCACCTCTCTCTTTCTTCTCTTTCTCCTCTTTCTCCTCTTTCTCCTCTTTCTCCTCTTTCTCCTCTTTCTCCTCTTTCTCCTCTTTCTCCTCTTTCTCCTCTTTCTCCTCTTTCTCCTCTTTCTCCTCTTTCTCCTCTTTCTCCTCTTTCTCCTCTTTCTCACCCCCTCTCTATTCTCCTTTTTTCTCATCCCCTTTTTCAGCCCCCTATCTCGCTATCACCCCCCCCCCCTCTCAACCACTCTCTAACACCCAGGCCCGGATTTACTCTCTTTGCCGCCCCAAGGCCGGGTCCTTCAATGCCGCCCCCCACACACACACAAACACACCACCATTCTCGTCCTTTATCGATGACTGCTACAATAGATCAATTAAAAACATATCTCCACACACAAGAACACTGAAAATAACTGACTTTAATTGTACAGACTGAAAATACTTCAGGGTAGGCGCGCGAAGGGTAAGGATTTTTCGCGGGCAATGGCTGGTGATAGTGCTTCAATCATCCCCGGCACCATGGTTGTTATGGTGTCAGGATGATTGAAACGCATTATTTCTATCATTACATTGTAATATAAAATGAAATAGTTCAACTCACCATAATGCAGAATCATTGGAAGCCCTGAGCGTGTCACCTGCCACCATCGCGTGTCACTTGCCACGCTGCCTGCCACCAGATGAGGATGTCACTTGCCACGCTGCCTGCCACCAGATGGGGATGTCACTTGCCACCATGTTAGCCACCAGATGAGGATGTCACATGCCACGCTGCCTGCCACCAGATGGGGATGTCACTTGCCACTATGCCTGCCACCAGATGGAATTGTCACTTGCCACCATGCCTGCCACCAGATGGGGATGTCACTTGCCGCCATGCCTGCCACCAGATGGGGATGTCACTTGCCACCATGTCTGCCACCAGATGGGGATGTCACTTGCCACTATGCCTGCCACCAGATGGGGATGTCACTTGCCACGCTGCCTGCCACCAGATGGGAATGTCACTTGCCACGCTGCCTGCCACCAGATGGGGATGTCACTTGCCATGCTGCCTGCCACCAGATGGGGATGTCACTTGCCATGCTGCCTGCCACCAGATGGGGATGTCACTTGCCACGCTGCCTGCCACCAGATGGGAATGTCACTTGCCACGCTGCCTGCCACCAGATGGGAATGTCACTTGCCACGCTGCCTGCCACCAGATGGGAATGTCACTTGCCATGCTGCCTGCCACCAGATGGGAATGTCACTTGCCACGCTGCCTGCCACCAGATGGGTATGTCACTTGCCATGCTGCCTGCCACCAGATGGGGATGTCACTTGCCACCAGATGGGGATGTCACTTGCCACCAGATGGGGATGTCACTTGCCACCAGATGGGGATGTCACTTGCCACCAGATGGGGATGTCACTTGCCACCAGATGGGGATGTCACTTGCCACCAGATGGGGATGTCACTTGCCACCAGATGGGGGTGTCACTTGACACCAGATGGGGATGTCACTTGCCATGCTCCCTGGACACTGCCACCAGATGGGGATGTCACTTGCCACCAGATGGGGATGTCACTTGCCACCAGATGGGGATGTCACTTGCCACCAGATGGGGGTGTCACTTGACACCAGATGGGGATGTCACTTGCCATGCTCCCTGGACCCTGCCACCAGATGGGGATGCCATGCTGCCTTCTATCAGATGGAGGAGGGCGGAGGAGGGCGGAACAGCGGTGCGGGCAATGAGAGATGTCATCTCTCTCCCCCGCTGCCGCACCGCTGACAATACATTGATTTTTTCAAAAATGGCGCCGGGCTGCGAAATCACGCTACTGCGCATGCGCCGCCCGGCCGAGCGCGTACGAGCTTTCCGAGCCCGGCTGGCTTCGGAAGGGCGCATGCGCACCGGTGCCATTGATATGGTTTAATGGGCAGCCCGAATAGGGGGGCGGCTGCAAAGTCGCCGCAGGAGCGGCGCCGCCCCTGCACCACTGCCGCCCCGAGGCCTGGCCTCGGTGGCCTTGTGGCAAATCCGGGCCTGCTAACACCCCTCTCTCTCTTTAATTTAATTCAACAAAAAATTGTTTGCGTTTTTCATTTTATTTATTTTTATAAAAAGGCGCACCAGGCCCATGTTGCTCTTAATCTGGCCCTGCGGCTAGGTCTGTCACAAGTAGTACCATGCAATCTGGTTGCTGTGCATTTTTCTAAAGTGGTGCAAGTCTTAGGTTTGGTGCGGTCTGGCGCCCATTCAGATAAATGCCTCCCTGTGCCATTCATGGTGTGAACCACCCCTCATCAGCATTAACTATTTTTCATCCTTTTGCTGCTAGCATTAGTAAACAGATGGGAAAGAATATTATAATTACCTATTTTAAATTTTTTTTTTACATTTCTTCATGATGTCATACATCCCAGAAGTCTGGAGGGGCTTTCCAAGCTGAGCACACCCTCCTTCCTGCATGCCTGAGCTAAGGGCAGATGGATTCTAGGAAGTAAATGCTAAATGAATCATCTGCCCTTACTCAAGATTGCCACAGCTAGAAATGCTAGGGGGGGTGTTTTTTTTTTTGTTTTTTTTTTAAAGGTATTCTCAACAAAATAAATAAGATGGATGGGTGAGTTTTCTGTAAATATTAAAAATGAATGAAATGGCGTTTTCAGTTTGTGGAGCTCAGATAGTTAAGTTCCACTTTAAATACTTGCCCACCGCGCTATAGGCGAATGACAGCTACAGCACGGTTGTCCAGTTCTGGGAGGGCATCTACTGATATCCTCCCAGAACCACGACCCCCCCCCCCCCACACTCGCGCCTGCTGCGGCACACACCCGGCGTGCTCTGATCGCTGTGTCCTTCAGACACAGATGATCACAGATCGGAGTAAAGAGCCAATCGCAGCGACTCTTTACCACATGATCAGCTATGTCCAATTACAGCTGATCGCGATGTAAACACACTTGCCACTTATCGGCATACCTTTCCTCGTGCTGCCACATCGTGAGGAGAGAGCCGGCAAGTGTGATAGGGGACATCTACACTGATAATCAGGGCACTGATCATCAGTGTCCTTATGATCAGTAAAGCATAGCTCCCAACTGTCCCTGATTTGGAGCAATGTCCCTCTGTCCCTCATTCCATCTCATTTGTCCCTCATTTTGGTCTGATCTATATAGTTGTATATAAAATGCACTTTTTATCTTTCAAAACGTGTTTCCCAGTGCTAAACTCTTCATCCAATTTCTAAATTGCTGCATTTGTACATTTTAAAAGCCAATATAAAGGAATAGTGGTAAAAAAAAAGTCCTTGTGAATTTATTTATTTATTTTTTGTTTTTTTGTTCTCCTTTTTAAGGGGGTGTGGCCGGGCGCGTGTCCTATGCCTACATACATTTGTTAGTGGGTGTCCCTCATTCCCATCTCAAAATGTTGGGAGGTGTGAGTGCAGTCCCAACAGTGCCCTTCAGTGCCACCTATCAGTGGTGCCTCATCAGCGCACATCTGTCTGAAGGAGAAAAATTACCTGTTTGCAAAATTTAATAAAAAAAAGAAAAAAAACGTGTTTATTTTTTTTTTTTTCTTTCCAAATCTTTGGTCTTTTTTTCAAAAAAAAAATCAGTGGTGATAAAATATCACCAAAAGAAAGCTTTGTGTGCCCGGTAGGCAAGTGGTTAACAGAGAGACGCTCCTCTTGCTGACATCATAATTTTTTTTTTTTTTTTTTTTTCCTCTAGGTCTTCCTCCAATTCCTTGCCTTTGATGTCCAGAACTCAGCAGGCTGTGCTTCTGATTACCTGAGGATCTACGATGGGCCCACCACGTCCTCCCCAGTGTTATTGGACAGAGCCTGTGGAGCCATCCAGCTTCCCCCTATGGTCTCTACAACCAACAAAATGCTCCTTGAATTTGTCAGCGACAACAGTACCGCGACCACTGGGTTCAAGGCTTCATACAGCACTGGTAAGGGTGCACACAACAGAGCCGAACTTTACCCCATTTTTATGACGTGATGTTCTGAAATTAAAAAATCCTAAAATGTGATGAAAGAGAACCTTTAGGGCTCATTCACACAAACCTTGCAAAGCAGTCTGCTTTCGGATCGCTGTTCAGAGAGCATTTGACAGGCGGCGAGGAGGCGTCGTATCATCGTATCACCTTCTCACTGCCTGCTTTGACTCTTTGAACCCTGGGACCACTTGAATGGGTCACGCTTGGCGGGTGCTAGCCTACGCCCACCAAAAGCGACAGGGGTATAATTCCTGCCACAGCTTTAAAGCATGTCTACAACCCCCGGCCTCTGCAGCTAAAGGGGGTGAGGTTGGGGAAGCCATAAAAATGCAGCTCAACTGCGGGGCATTACCACCTCACAGCTGCTATTATGAACAAGCCCTTGCTGAGGGCTTTACAAAGGCTTCCATTGCATAGCTCCCTATGAGATGCTAGTTGTCACCGTCCTGGTCACTGGTGTCACTGGCAGGGATAAGCATGCAGATCTGGAGCAGCAGAATAAAGTCAGGGCACCTAATTCTATACTTATTCTATGTCAGTGACTCAGAAATACTGCCATGGAATCAGATCAGCCAGGAAACTAGCAGCAGCAGTGAGCAGTATATTATATCAGTAAGGTCTCATGCACACAGGACTTTTTTTTTTTTTTTTTTTCCTCTCGGACACTTTTGCTCTAGGGAAGGAAAACGCAGCTTAAACGCTCCTAAAGCCTAATTTTTCCATAAATGTATGCGCATTCACGCTTTTGGCTTTAATATTCTGGCCAATAGAATGCATTAATCTATTCTAGCCATTAAAATGCATTAATGTGCAAACGCGCCTAAATACATTTAGCCTTAGGCTGGGTTCACACTGGTCCGACAAACGCTCCGACATTGGGAGCTCATGTCGCATGACGTGTGAAATGTAATGTTTCCCTATGGGAGCCGTCCTAACTGGTCCGACACAAGTCGTTCCGACTTTAGAAATGCTCCCTGTACTACTTTGGTCCGACTTTGATCCTACTTCAGCCTATTGACTATCATTGAAGTCGGATCAAAGTCGGATTGCCGTCTTGCGTGATCCGACTTCGGCACGCGACTTGTGCTCAGATGATCTTGAGGGGGAACTCCGCGCCAAATTTTAAATAAAAAACCGGCATGGGTTCCCCCTCCAAGAGCATACCAGGCCCTTAGGTCTGGTATGGATCTAAGGGGAACCCCCTACGCCAAAAAATCGGCGTGGGGTCCCCCCTAAAATCCATACCAGACCCTTATCCGAGCACGCAGCCCAGCCGGTCAGGAATGGGGGTGGGGACGAGCTGGCGGCCCCCCCCCTCCTGGACCGTACCAGGCCGCATGCCCTCAACATGGGGGGGGTGCTTTGGGGCATGGGGGCGCAGTGTGGCCCCCCCACCCCAAAGCACCTTGTCCCCATGTTGATGAGGACAAGGGCCTCTTCCCGACAACCCTGGCCGTTGGTTGTCGGGGTCTGCGGGCGGGGGGCTTATCGGAATCCGGGAGCCCCCTTTAATAAGGGGGCCCCCAGATCCCGGGCCCCCAGATCCCGGCCCCCCACCCTATGTGAATGAGTATGGGGTACAGCGTACCCCTACCCATTCACCTAGGAAAAAAGTGTCAATTTAAAAAAAAAAACACTACACAGATTTTTAAAGCATTTTATTAGACAGCTCCGGGGGTCTTCTTCCGACTTCGGGGGTCTCTCCGGTTCTTCTCCGCGCTCTCCGGGTCTTCTGCCGGGCTCCTCCTCTCTCTTCTGCTCTTTTGCCGCTCTTTTGCTAAAGAGGAGGAGCCCGGTCTGCTGCCTTCTTCTCTTCGGGGGTCTCTCCGGTTCTTCTCCACGCTCTCCGGATCTTCTGCCAGGCTCCTCCGCTCTCTTCTGCTCTTTTGCCGCTCTTTTGCTAAAGCGGAGGAGCCTGGTCTTCAATCTTCAATCTTCTGCCTTCTGCCCTCTTCTCCTGATGTTGACACGACGCTCTCTGGGGCTAGAATGCTCTCCGTGCGCTCTGCTCTGACTTATATAGGCGGTGACCCCGCCCCCTTAAGCCGTCACAGTCCCTGGGCATGCTGGGACTGTGACGTTTTAGGGGGCGTGGTCATCACCCGATGACCACGCCCCCTTATGCCGTCATAGTCCCAGCATGCCCAGGGACTGTGACGGCTTAAGGGGGCGGGGTCACCGCCTATATAAGTCAGAGCAGAGCGCACAGAGAGCATTCTAGCCCCAGAGAGCGTCGTGTCAACATCAGGAGAAGAGGGCAGAAGGCAGAAGATTGAAGATTGAAGACCAGGCTCCTCCGCTTTAGCAAAAGAGCGGCAAAAGAGCAGAAGAGAGCGGAGGAGCCCGGCAGAAGACCCGGAGAGCGCGGAGAAGAACCGGAGAGACCCCCGAAGTCGGAAGAAGACCCCCGGAGCTGTCTAATAAAATACTTTAAAAATCTGTGTAGTGTTTTTTTTTTACATTGACACTTTTTCCCTAGGTGAATGAGTAGGGGTACCATGTACCCCATACTCAATTCACATAGGGTGGGGGGCCGGGATCTGGGGGCCCCCTTATTAAAGGGGGCTCCCGGATTCCGATAAGCCCCCCGCCCGCAGACCCCGACAACCAACGGCCAGGGTTGTCGGGAAGAGGCCCTTGTCCTCATCAACATGGGGACAAGGTGCTTTGGGGTGGGGGGGCCGCAGCGCGCCCCCCTCCCCCAAGGCAACAACCCCCCATGTTGAGGGCATGCGGCCTGGCACGGTTCAGGAGGGGGGGGGGCGCTCGCCCGTCCCCACCCCCATTCCTGTCCGGCCGGGCTGCGTGCTCGGATAAGGGTCTGGTATGGATTGGGGGGGACCCCCCACGTCGTTTTTTCGGCGTAGGGGGTTCCCCTCAAGGTCCATACCAGACCCAAGGGCCTGGTATGCTCTTGGAGGGGGAACCCATGCCGGATTTTTATTTAAAATTTGGCGCGGAGTTCCCCCTAAAGATTCATACCAAACACAGTGTCGGGCATTGGCGGGGATCCAAGTCGGATCCCCGTTCATTGAAAGTCGGACAAATGCCGGCTTCATGTCGCAGGGCAAAGTCGGATCCAAAGTAGGACGGCTGTCGTGTCGCACCAGTGTGAACCCAGCCTTAATGTGCATTTATGCACGTTTGCCTTTTTTTCCCTCCAAACTTACCAACTTCTAAGCATGCAAGTAATAGGGGTGGGGGGTTTCTGCCTCTAAGGCTGGGTTCACACTATACTACACGACAGTAGTACGACTTTCATCCTACTTTGCTCTGTGACATCAGTCCTACATTGGTCCTACATCCATCCAACTTTCATGAACAGGATACTACTTTGATCCGATTTTTCAGATAGTACACTTGTCCTTTGACCAATCAAAACTAACACACAATAGGAGGGGCTACAGCAGGGGGCAGAAAATAACACTATGTCGGATGCCAAAGTGGGATGGTTAGGACAAGGATCCGACTTTGATCCTACTTCAATGATAGTCAATGGGCTGAAGTAGGATCAAAGTCGGACCAAAGTAGTACAGGGAGCATTTTCAAAGTCGGACCGACTTGTGTCGGACCAGTTAGGACGGCTCTCATAGGGAAACATTGGATTTCACACGTTATGCGACATGAGCTCCCAATGTCGGAGCGTTTGTCGGACCAGTGTGAACCCAGCCTCAATGTTCCTGTTGAGCGGGAGCGGCCATGGATGAATCGGAATTCAGCCCATCCCTGCTGAACTGGCCAAATTTCAATCCAACTTTGGCCAGCTGGGACAAATATAGAGAAATCTTTTTCAGCAGGAACATAGACAGCTATAAAAACCTGACAGGCATTGTAACCCTTTACTGGTCAGCTCTTTGGCTGAAGGCTGCATGGCCTTATATCCATTTCAGTAATCTACTGGCATAAGTGCATGCTATAATGTGTAATGTCAATCGAGAGTTTTTTTTTTTTTTTGTTTTTTTTTGGCATATGTATTGAGCTTTTCCACAACATACATAAAAAACACAAGTCAAAAAGAGGGGGGGGGAAAAAAAGAGAATCTACATTCCAATTAGTGACCATGCGGGGTCTCACAAATAAAGGATTGTTAGTATGTGACAACAGAGAATTACACATGTAACAGGGTTACACACTCCAATTCAAAATTGCATGGTAAATATAGACAACAATGAACAAATCTTAAAGTGATTGTAAAGCTTTAATTTTTTTTTTTTTTCATTAAAATAATAACCATGTTGTACTTATCGGCGTATAACACGCACTTTAATTTTAAGAGGGAGGTTTCAGGGAAAAAAATCTTACATTTTAAATAAAGAACTTTGAGGCAAAATAAGGCCCAGTGCCCATCATTGCAGCCTCACCAGTGCCGGATTAGACAGAGCCAGATCTCCGGCTGTACTGTGTACTCGGCTCGCAGTTATGCCCTGTCCCGCCTCCTATGATGGACATCTGTCCAACGCGGTCATTTCTTGAAATGTCTTTGCCAAGGCTGCTGTATATTTCAGTGGGTTCTGACTGCAAAAAATATATCTTTCGTGTGTTTCTATCTTATCTCTTATTTGTTTAATAGTTTTTTTGTTTTGATTGGATTGCATTTCAGTAATTTTTATTTTCCTTATTTTAGTAAACTGTGGCTCAGTGCTGAGCAACCCAACGGGCACATTCTCTACTCCCAACTACCCCTCTAACTATCCTCCCTATATGGACTGTACCTGGGTAGTGACGGCCCCGATTGGTTATCAGGTGAGTACCCAGAATGACAGGTTATAGAAACCCTAACAATGTACTTTTTCAATTTGGTCTTATTTGGTGTGGATCTGGTGATGAGCTTTCTGTAGTATGGGAGCACCTTGTATTAAAATGGAGTTCCACCCATTTTTTTCATGATCATTGCAAGACAATGCCCACCCACAGAACAGTACGTAATGTACAGCTGCACGATTCTGGCTAAAATGAGAATCTTGGGTTTTTCTTTATATTAAGAAAAAAAAAAATCGCAATTCTCGTGGCGTAACATCATTCACATTATACAAAAAAAAAATTGGGCTAACTTTATATCTAAATATAATATCTAAAATATTGCAACAACTGCCATTTTATTCTCTAGGGTCTCTTTGTGAAAAAAAAAATGTATATAATAGAGGGTTCTAAGTAATTTTCTAGCAAAAAATACTGACTTAACCTTGTAAGCAACAAGTGTCAGAAAAAGGTTTGGTTAAACGGACCTCATTTCTTCTTGATCTAAGAGAAGCCTAAGTGATGTCAAAAACTTGGCAGGTTGTCAGGTGTGTTTTTTTTTTTTTTTTTTTTTTTTTGACAGCTGTCAGTTGTGAGCAGAGAAGGCTCTGCGCTGAATCGAGGAAATGCTGTTTTAAGATCGTGATGGGGTTGAATCACGATCTAGCTTCTTTAACGATTAATCGTGCAGCTCTAATGTAACGGCAATCATTTTTTTTATTTTATTTCATTGCTAAATGTCATCTTTTTCTCTGTGCAGTCTGCGCTTCCTGTCCCGGCCGCCTAGGCAATTTCGTCATTAGGCATTTCCCGAGGACTCCTGGGATATCGTCACCACCTATCCCAGAAGTCCGAAGAACGGCTAACAATGAAATCTCGCGATACAGAAAGTTCTGTGTTTTATGGACAGGTTGCCATAACAACGGGGCGGGAAATTCTGCCGATGCCGACAAACGGCACACTGCGCCACGCAGTGTCCTTACTGCGCAGGCGCGAGACAGCTGCTCAGAAGCAAAAATGAACGGGCTTCAAATGCCCACATCATAATTGGTCACTGCCTGCCTTCTGGGTCTGGAATCCTGTGGATAATAACAAATTTGTAAGTAGGAAGGTGGTTTACACTTCCAGCAGTAACCTAACCTAGTACAACTAACAAGAACCACGGTGTGCTTTTTATTTTTTTTTAAATTGTCAAGGAGGCTGGAGCTCCGCTTTAAATGTGTATTTTATATTTAGAGTTTTTGCAAAAATAATGAAAACATGCAAAAGAACTGTAAAACTTGCAAACCTAAATATTAAGGTTGTGAATCAGATGACTTGTAAACTGCATTAAATTTGCATGACGTGTGAATGGGACCGGCTCTCAATGGAGCCGGTTCACACATGTGTGGGACGGCCGCGGTGCAGTTTTAAAAAGTGTCCTGTGCGTTTATTTTTTTTTTTTTTTTTTTTTGTTCAGGTGCGAATTCAGGGGAAAATTTTCACCTGAACCGGTGGACAGAAACGCACAGGACACCGGACTGCAAACCGCAGCCACATATATGTGAATCCAGCCTAAGGATAGATATAGATGTGCGTCTAAACCTCCCTTTCCTCTGGAGCCCAATCTGTGTTCAGATTGCTCTTCAGGGGCTACTGGTATGCAACGAGTAAGTGATGCGACGCCTCCTCAGTGTCTGTTTTTAACCCCATTATTGCTGACAAATGCACCTCAACCACATGCATTACGGGGCGCTGGTGGTGCTTTCCCCATTTCCTTGAGTATGTTGCATTTGAGCTCGTCATCCGCTAATTGCTACATGTCCGGTAAATTTTACTGTGGGTGCAAAGCCTCATGAAGGCAGCATGTAAACACCCCCGCCTGCTGCCTATTGCAGCTTAAGGGGGATGGGTGCTTGTCGCGTGGCAAAAACGTGGCTCAACAGCACATTTTTGCTGTCCCCAACTGCACGTCTAAAGGAGGCCTTAATGAAAATAAACTATACTTAAACACTATTTCCGATAATACAATTTTTTTTCATTAATGTAGATCTATCTAGTCTTAAATCTTTAAAGGATGACAGTTGCTGCAGGATTTTGGGTTTTATGTGGATGAACCCAATCTGAATTGCAACTGTTCAGATGTCTGCCATCTGATTTTTAAGAAATTGGATATCTGCTGGGCAGTGGGGACACATAACCTCAGCCAAGATGAAACCTACAGCAGGCCAATGATCAGTTTATACATAGTTGAACTCAGAATTATTATTTAAAACATGGCATCCTACTCAACATAGGAGGGCATGTGGGGAAGAAATGAGCAGGTCCATCACAAGGCTACAGAGTGTAAGTATAGTAATAAACAGGCTCCTGTTTTATAATTTAACTTTTACATGAGAGCTTTATTTAGGTAACATCATACTCTATTCATTACAATTGTTGTATTAAAACAATATGATATAATCTGGAATTACATTTCAATAGATTTGTAGAAGCATACAAAAATTGGTTTCCTAAACAACTTGCAGAGAAGCTTCTTTCAGTAGTTCGAGTGATGGTGGGTGATAGGTGAGCCTTGTGTCATCATAAGATATCCTGTTCCATCATGCCCTTCAAAGGAAGGAGTGTAGAGCAGCCATTCTCAACTAGGATTCCGTTGAACCTTAGGGTTCCTCCAGAGGTTGCTAGGAGTTCATTGAACAATAAACAGCTTATGCCTCTTAGACTGGTAACTGACACCAATGATCCTTTTTAGCTATTTGTAAGGAGTAGCTTTTTCCCAATGACCACCATGTAAGAAGCATTCTTCCTACTGGCCTCCAATGTAAGGAGCATCCTTCCCATTGACCACCAAAGTAAGGAGAGTCCTTCCTACTGGCAAACAATGTAAGGAGCAGTAGCTGCTGGTGTTTAAATTTTTTTTTTTTTTTTTTTTTTTTGGGGGGGGGGGGGGGGGTGGCACGCGCGCATTAAATAGACCTCCCAGTCGCCCCTCCGATCAGTCGATCGCCCCGCACTACTTACCACATCCAGGTCGCAGGCGGCTTCCCCACTGCTTCTCCTCGACCGCTTCCTGGACGGCTTCCAAGCTGCTTCTCCTCCTCCGTGGCTTTCCAGCTGCTTCTCCTCCTTAGATGGCTTCCCCACTGATTCTCCAACCGGCCAATCTGGTCGCTTCTCCTCCCAGCTAATCAGGTCCTGATTGGTCGGGAGGAGAAGCAGGAAGATGTTAGTGAATTTTAATTTGCTAATGTCACTCAAGTGAGTGGGCTCAGGGCACAGAGCCCACCCATTTCGAAGCCAATTAGAGCCTCAGGCTCTGATCATGTGCTTCTACCAAAAATAAAATCCCCATAGAAATCCATGGGTCTGGCGCCCTGCATGGGGATTAAGGGCTGGGTGCATAGAGATTAGGGAGGGCGGTACCCTTGCGCCCCATATGAGCGCCCGCCAATGGTAAGGAGCATTCTTCCAAATGACCACTAATGTAAGGCGAATTCTTCCTACTGGCCAACAACATAAGGAGAATTCTTCCCCCTGGACACCAATGTAAGGAGTATTCTTGCCATTGACCACCAATGTAAGGAGAATTCTTACTGGCCTACAGTGTAAGGCAAATTCATCCTACTGGCCTACAGTGTAAGGCAAATTCATCCTACTGACCACTAATGTAAGGAGAATTCTTCCTACTGGCCAACAACGTAAGGAATTCTTCCCACTGGACAACAATGTAGGGAGCATTCTTCCAATTGACCAGCAATGTCAGGAGCACTCTTCTCAGTGATCACCACACTAATGTACCATGAGCTGTAGATATAGTAATTATTAGTAGGGGTTCCCTGGGGCCAGAGATATTCCTCCATGTTAAAATGGTTAAAGAGTGTTGTATAGGAAAGTGTGCTAAAGAGAAACACGGATGGGTCAAATGGATGGTGGACATGGATAAATGTATTTCTGTAATATATATTTGGAACTGAAAGGATTGTTATGAAAATAGATGGTGAACTAATATACTGCTTTATGGACTAGAAAACCATGTTGGAGATGGGGACTCTCTGGGCCTATCCATTATTGTCCAAACATGCCCATAGATGTGACAGCTGACACCAGTGGCGTCACTAGGGTTGGTGTCACCCGGTGCCAAAAAAATTGGTGTCACCCCCCTCCACCAACTACCTCAGTACAGACCCCCCTCCACTAACTACAGACCCCACTCCATCAATATAGCCCCCCTCCCTCAGTACAGACCCCCCTCCACTAACTACAGACCCCACTCCATCAATACAGCCCCCCTCCCTCAGTACAGACCCCCCTCCACTAACTACAGACCCCACTCCATCAATATAGCCCCCTTCCCTCAGTACAGACCCCCTTCCATTAATATAGACCCCCCCACTAAGTACAGACTCCCCCCGCTCAGTGCAGACCCCCTTTCCTCAGTATAGACCCCCCACTAAGTACTGACCCCCTCCCTCAGTACAGCCCTCCCATCAGTACAGAGTCTGCAGACCCCCCTCCATCAGTATCAACCTCCCACCTCAGTGCAGACCACCCCATCAGTACATACACCCCCCCCCCCACTGCTGACCCCCATCAGTATAGAATCCCCCGTCGGTGCAGAGCCCCCTATTAGTATAGAATCCCCCTCAGTGCAGAGCCCCCTATTAGTATAGAATCCCCCTCAGTGCAGAGCCCCCATTAGTATAAAATCCCCCCAGTGCAGAGCCCCCATTAGTATAGAATCCCCCCCAGTGCAGCTCCCCCTCAGTGCAGAGCCCCCATTAGTATAGAATCCCCCCAGTGCAGAGCCCCCATTAGTATAGAATCCCCCTCAGTGCAGAGCCCCCATTAGTATAGAATCCCCCCAGTGCAGCACCCCCCATTAGTATAGAATCCCCCTCAGTGCAGAGCCCCCATTAGTATAGAATCCCCCCAGTGCAGAGCCCCCATTAGTATAGAATCCCCCTCAGTGCAGAGCCCCCATTAGTATAGAATCCCCCCAGTGCAGAGCCCCCATTAGTATAGAATCCCCCTCAGTGCAGAGCCCCCATTAGTATAGAATCCCCCCAGTGCAGCACCCCCCATTAGTATAGCATCCCCCCAGTGCAGCACCCCCCATTAGTATAGAATCCCCCCCAGTGCAGAGCCCCCCATTAGTATAGAATCCCCCCAGTGCAGAGCCCCCCATTAGTATAGAATCCCCCCAGTGCAGCACCCCCCATTAGTATAGAATCCCCCCAGTGCAGCACCCCCCATTAGTATAGAATCCCCCCAGTGCAGCACCCCCCATTAGTAGAGAATCCCCCCAGTGCAGCACCCCCCATTAGTATAGAATCCCCCCAGTGCAGAGCCCCCCATTAGTATAGATTCCCCCCAGTGCAGAGCCCCCCATTAGTATAGAATCCCCCCAGTGCAGAGCCCCCCATTAGTATAGAATCCCCCCAGTGCAGCACCCCCCATTAGTATAGAATCCCCCCAGTGCAGCACCCCCCATTAGTATAGAATCCCCCCAGTGCAGCACCCCCCATTAGTATAGAATCCCCCCAGTGCAGCACCCCCCATTAGTATAGAATCCCCCCAGTGCAGAGCCCCCCATTAGTATAGAATCCCCCCAGTGCAGCACCCCCCATTAGTATAGATTCCCCTAAGTGAAGCACCCCCCATTTGTATAGAATCCCCCCAGTGCAGCACCCCCCATTAGTATAGATTCCCCTAAGTGAAGCACCCCCCATTAGTATAGAATCCCCCCAGTGCAGCACCCCCCATTAGTATAGAATCCCCCTCAGTGCAGAGCCCCCATTAGTATAGAATCCCCCCAGTGCAGAGCCCCCATTAGTATAGAATCCCCCTCAGTGCAGAGCCCCCATTAGTATAGAATCCCCCCAGTGCAGAGCCCCCATTAGTATAGAATCCCCCTCAGTGCAGAGCCCCCATTAGTATAGAATCCCCCCAGTGCAGCACCCCCCATTAGTATAGCATCCCCCCAGTGCAGCACCCCCCATTAGTATAGAATCCCCCCCAGTGCAGAGCCCCCCATTAGTATAGAATCCCCCCAGTGCAGAGCCCCCCATTAGTATAGAATCCCCCCAGTGCAGCACCCCCCATTAGTATAGAATCCCCCCAGTGCAGCACCCCCCATTAGTATAGAATCCCCCCAGTGCAGCACCCCCCATTAGTAGAGAATCCCCCCAGTGCAGCACCCCCCATTAGTATAGAATCCCCCCAGTGCAGAGCCCCCCATTAGTATAGATTCCCCCCAGTGCAGAGCCCCCCATTAGTATAGAATCCCCCCAGTGCAGAGCCCCCCATTAGTATAGAATCCCCCCAGTGCAGCACCCCCCATTAGTATAGAATCCCCCCAGTGCAGCACCCCCCATTAGTATAGAATCCCCCCAGTGCAGAGCCCCCCATTAGTATAGAATCCCCCCAGTGCAGCACCCCCCATTAGTATAGATTCCCCTAAGTGAAGCACCCCCCATTTGTATAGAATCCCCCCAGTGCAGCACCCCCCATTAGTATAGATTCCCCTAAGTGAAGCACCCCCCATTTGTATAGAATCCCCCCAGTGCAGAGCCCCCCATTAGTATAGAATCCCCCAGTGCAGAGCCCCCATTAGTATAGAATCCCCCCAGTGCAGCACCCCCCATTAGTATAGAATCCCCCCAGTGCAGAGCCCCCCATTAGTATAGAATCCCCCCAGTGCAGCACCCCCCATTAGTATAGATTCCCCTAAGTGAAGCACCCCCCATTTGTATAGAATCCCCCCAGTGCAGCACCCCCCATTTGTATAGAATCCCCCCAGTGCAGCACCCTCCCTTAGTATAGAATCCCCCCAGTGCAGAGCCCCCCATTAGTATAGAATCCCCCCAGTGCAGCACCCCCCATTAGTATAGAATCCCCCCAGTGCAGCACCCCCCATTAGTATAGAATCCCCCCAGTGCAGAGCCCCCCATTAGTATAGATTCCCCCCAGTGCAGCACCCCCCATTAGTAGAGAATCCCCCCAGTGCAGCACCCCCCATTAGTATAGAATCCCCCCAGTGCAGCACCCCCCATTAGTATAGAATCCCCCCAGTGCAGAGCCCCCCATTAGTATAGAATCCCCCCAGTGCAGCACCCCCCATTAGTATAGATTCCCCTAAGTGAAGCACCCCCCATTTGTATAGAATCCCCCCAGTGCAGCACCCCCCATTAGTATAGAATCCCCCAGTGCAGAGCCCCCATTAGTATAGAATCCCCCCAGTGCAGCACCCCCCATTAGTATAGATTCCCCTAAGTGAAGCACCCCCCATTTGTATAGAATCCCCCCAGTGCAGAGCCCCCCATTAGTATAGAATCCCCCAGTGCAGAGCCCCCATTAGTATAGAATCCCCCCAGTGCAGCACCCTCCCTTAGTATAGAATCCCCCCAGTGCAGAGCCCCCCATTAGTATAGAATCCCCCCAGTGCAGCACCCCCCATTAGTATAGAATCCCCCCAGTGCAGCACCCCCCATTAGTATAGAATCCCCCTCAGTGCAGCACCCCCCATTAGTATAGAATCCCCCTGCACATATCCACCCACATACTGTAAGCATAAAGTTTACAGACCTCAGAACAGCGCGGACCGGAAGATACACACAGCCATGTGTGTCCCTCGGGCTCCTCCTCCTCCTGTGTGAAGTAAACAGAGAGGAGGGGGAGGCGGCTTCAGTCCGCTGTGCTGCGGGACACAGCACAAGCCGCAGCGGGCAGTGTAGCGGTGTGTGCCGCTACCTACGGGTGTCACCCCTCTGGCGGGTGTCACCCGGTGCGGCCCGCACCCCCCGCACCCACCTAACAACGCCACTGGCTGACACAACGATTGTTCAGCCAAGCATACATGGCTATGCCAATCTTGGGGAAAAAAAAAAAAAAGGCGCAGACTGGTCAGAAAAAAACAACTTGGTTGATCCATTTATCACTCGAAATTATCCAGGGAAGTCCACCCAGTTTGCTGAGTGCAATTGTCCAATAATTATATGTTTTAATTCCATTACAGGTCTCTGTAAATGTGACAGACTTCAACGTGGAGTACAGGAACACCTGCAGTTATGACTATATGCTTGTTTTCAATGGACCAAAGACCACCTCCCCATTGATGGGAACATTTTGTGGCAAAATCACCATACCTACCTTAACCTCCACAGGAAATACCCTTGTTTTTCAGTTCCACAGTGATGAGTCCATTCAGCTCAATGGGTTCATCGCCAAATATGCCTTTGGTAAGTATATAGGAAAGGTTTTTTGAGACAGGAGACACATCTAATGCCGGGTATTTTATCCTTTGGTAGTAAAAAGAAGAGATTATAATTAAAGGCTAAGGCCAGCTAAAGCCTTTTATATTTTGGATAGAGTGGTGGGGTAGTTGCCCTCAGTGTCCCCATTGAGGAGATTTTCCCTCTTCATATCAGGACAAGAAATGATGATTCAGCAACAGAACAAGCAATACCAGGGGCCCTGTATGCAGATAGCATACTAGTAGAACATAAGGGGGTTGATTTACAAAATACATTTAGGCTGTTCACTTTGCAAGGGAAGTTGCACTGTCCTATTTGCCTTTAGTAAATCCGCCTCAAAGTGTGACTGAAGTGTGTGTAAACCCTAACAAGCAGCGACTCTGATTTTCTCTCTTTTGGTCTGTTAAATATCCCATTCCAACCATTCCTTTTCCAACCATTCTTTTTGAAAAAGTTCCTGATGATTCTGCTAGAAATCTTGGCAGCTGATAACTTCCTTTAGAACAGCTATTCTCAAATAGGATTTCATGGAACCCTTGGGTTCCTCCAGAAGTTTCTAGAGGTTCCTTGAGCTGTGGCTGGTTGACCTCCTATTTGATGATGCCTCCATAGTTCTTGGGTCAGTGCTACTTGGCAGTACCAGCTGCAGGATACCAATGATCTTTTTAACTTTCTGTAAGGAACATTCTTTCCATTAATCACCAATGTAAGAGGCATTTTTACCACTGATCCTCAAAGAATTGCTTTTAGCAAGGGTTCCCCCAAGACCTAGAAATTCATTCAAAGGTTCCTCAAAAGGTTGAGAGAGTCTGCTCTAGACTGCCTGTGTGCAGTCTCCTGAGTTACATTGTTCCCATTTATCTCTATAGACTTCAGAACCCACTTCGGCAGCCATTCACAACTCTTTAGGTTGGTAGGGGTTCATTGAGCTGTGAGTGATTGGCCTCCCTTTTGATGGTCCTTGCATCATTCTGAAGCCAATGCCATTTTGGCATAACATCAGTGATGTTTTAATTTGTAAGAGTGTCTGCAAATTTATTTAAAGGGTTACTCCTGATTTAAAAGTTGAGAAGGGGGTTTCTATAGTGCCGTCATAAGCTGACAATGCTGCTCCTCCATAATTACAATATGGTAAGCAAATGTTGTCATGCAAGGACAAGAAGTGTGTTTCAGGCAGACTCACTAGATGAAAATAAGGGGGGGGGGGGAAAAATCCTAAAGAAAACCAATGCAGCCATCACATCTAAGAACTAGGAAGCTACAATATATAATTGTGTTCCTGGATTTGGATAGGCTTCAATTTATTCATTGCGTAGGCTTTTTTTTTTTTTTTTTTGTGCCTTACAGTTGTGGTACAAATCTAGATGTCAGCAGAAGAAGCTATAGGTGAAATTAGAGGTTACAGCTCCTAGTCTAGGAAAACCCAGTGGGATCCGCTATTGAGCAATAAACACCTGTTCATATCTGGAACGCCTTCTTGCTTTTATTTAAAATTTGATCAATACTCTAAATCCATTTTTATGTTTTCTTTCTAGTGAAACCATAAGAGGAGGAAGCCAAATCTATAAGGGAAGATATACGGCAATTCAAGTTTTGGTTTTATTTTTTAATTACACATGCCTACTCTTGGTTGTGTCCGCATGTTGATAATTAAATAAATTATAATGTGATTTTCAAGTGATTTAATAATTAAATACTATACATTTGTGTCGGTGCACCATTGTCTTTGCTTAAAGTTCTGTTACTTTGTCATGTAACGTAGCAGGACTGAGGACCAGTTCCCGCTCTGTGCAGTGACCTCCACAGGGTCACGCAGGAACACACTGCAACACAGCCTAGCGCTGCGCTGTAGCGTGCTGAATTTTATCGCAGTGCACCGGCCTGTATTGCACTGCCATGCCAGGCAGCACAGCACCTTGCCCAACATAGCAGTGAATGAATTGTACATTTTGTACCCTTCAAATAAAGCTGGTACAAAACAAAGGGACGATGCAGTGTGCTGAATCATGCACCACACTGCCCCCTAGCCAGCCGGCAACGCAGAGTGGCCAGAACTTTGAAGGTGTGAATTCAACCTGAGATATTTACATTAAGGGCTTGTTCACACTTGACTAAATTTCTGACGTTCAACAAACCCTCCTATAGCGTTTGTATTGCATTAGTATGGGTGTCAGAGAGGCGTCAATGAGCTTTAGAATGGGGTGTTTTGCAATCGCTAAAACTCCCTATGCACGATTTCATAGCATTTGATTAGCATTATGGTGCATTAAAACTGCTGCACAATGGAAAGTGACAGAAATAAACAAAGTTTAATGCGCCGCAACCGCCCCAAAAACGCCTGCCAGAGAGTTTGCAGAGCATTACCATAGACTTAAATGGGAGGCGTTGAAAGTTTTCAAATGCCTCCTGACTTGACATGAGGCTTCAATTTTGAAGCGACGCTTAGTGTGGAACAGCACAATGGGGTTGATTTACTAAAGGGGGAAAAAAAAAAGTGCAGTTACCCTCTGCAAGTGCGGATTTTGTTGTCGGAAAATTTTATAGCCTGCTCTCAAACTTTGTGTGTCGGAAAATCCGATGGAAAATGTGTGATGGAGCCTACACACGGTCGGAATTTCTGACTGGGTCCTAGCACACATTTTCCGTCGGAAAATCCGACTGTGTACAGGGCATTAGTGTGAGTACAATTAAGAAGGCTATACACATGGATTCCCTTTTTTTTTTTTTTTTTTTTTCTTCCCACCTCCATGGACAAAAGCTGGTTGAACAACATTTGTGGAGCCATATAGGGCAGCCTTTAGACTTGCTGAACACATGATTTTCCAATATGATGTTTGTCAACTGTGTACAATACTCAGCATAAATGAATGCAAAATGACCAATGAACCGATCTTTGGGTTTCTTTTTGTCTGTTGAGGGCCACTTGAATTCTTAAACCTTCGGGTTATACTGTCACCTACAGCAGGATTGGATAATGGAAAACAAAAAAGACTGTTGGCCACCCCAGGATAACCTCTCCTATTACTAGCATGCCTCAGATGTTTGCTTGTGTCCTGGAGAGATGGTCATCTTTTTGTCCTGTTCTGCTGTTAAAGACTAACCTAATTATTATTTCTTACTACTACTCTTCTCTACATCACTGCTAGAGCCAGTTTCTTTGCTTTTGAACTGCTGCATCCAGAACCCATTAGACTTGACCTTGGAAGGCTAGCCTGGAAGTGACCTTTTTGGCGATTGGATTCCACATAAGGCATATTCCAAATCCCATTTTGGTAACCAGTAGGGATGAGCTTCGTGTTCGAGTCGAACATCGTCTGTTTGCTCGTTCGCCGAATTGCGAACGATATGGGCCGTTCGCGCCAAATTCGTGTAGCGCGTCACGGCCCATAATTCACTGTGGCATCGCAGTGCATTGCTGGCTGATGATTGGCCAAGCATGCACTATGACCCGCATGCCTGGCCAATCACAGCGCCATCAGAGAGCTGTAATTGGCCAAAGCCAGGGTGGCTTTGGCCAATTATGGCTCAGGGGGTTTAGAACACGCCTCACACTATATAAGGCCGCCTGCACAGCAGCCTTGTGTAGTGTGTTCCGGCATGCTGAGAGAGAGTGTCATTTCATTTGAGTTGGCTAGATTAGGCAGGACAGTCAGTGAGTTAGCTGCACTTACAGTGTATTATGTGTGTAATAAATATATATATATATATTGCATCCCAGGTTGTGTGTGTGTGTGTGTGTGTGTGTGTCTGTACACTGTATTCAGTTTAGCTAAATCCGTTCCTGTTATCTTCCTACTGTGACAAGCAGGCTTGTCTTGTTACAGTATTTACAGCTACCTGAAGAAAATTGCTGGTGTTCTTTTGATCCTATTAGTACCACAGTCAGGCAGCTAAACTATTTACAGTTAGCGTAGTGCGTCCTCCTCAGTGTTAAGCTAAAGCTACAAGTTGGTGTAGTGCGTCCTCTGAACAGTGTTCAGCTAAAACTAAAAGTTGGTGTAGTGCGAGCTCTGCACAGCGTTCACCTAAAGCTACCTGTAGAAGGTTGGTGGTGTTTTCCTGATCCTATCACTACCGCAGGCAGCTAAATAAGCTACAAGTTTTTTGCGAGCTCTGCACAGTGTTCAGCTAAAGTTACGGTTGGTGGTGTTCTCATACTACAGGCAGGCAGCTGATTTTGGATTTATATATCCCAGCTTAGTGCAGCTACAGGCCATTAGTATGTCTGGAAGGCCAACAAGGAGAGGCAGACCGTCACAAGCCAATAAAAGAGGGCAAGCAGGTTCTGTGTCTAGAGGCAACAGTGCTGGTCATGGAGACGGTGCATCCTCATCAGCACGTGGCCGTGGATCACGCTTTGCCTTTTTTTCGGCAGCTGGCCGTGTTGAGCTGCAACATGTGGAAGACTTGGTCGAGTGGATGACCAAGCCATTCTCATCCTCTCTCACCCATGCTCAGGGTACTTTGTCTGGCAAAGCAGCTGCCAACGCGGCCTCTTCCCTTGGCTCAATGGCATCAGTGACTCCTTCCCTAGCCCCACCATGTCCTCCTGAGGAGTCCCTCGAACTGTTTGACCACAGTGTTGGGTACATGCTCCAGGAGGATGCCCAGCGTTTGGAAGGCTCTGATGATGATACTGAGCTAGATGAAGGCAGTAACGTGAGCACGGACAGAGGGGGTGCCCAAGAAGGACAGCAATCTGGCAGTCATGCTCCCCCTGCTGCAGCATACTGCCAGGTTTGCTCCAGTGATGAGGAGGGAGGGGATGTTGAGGTCACTGACTCAACGTGGGTGCCTGATAGGAGGAGGCACATCACCAACGAGGCAGGATGCCTTCCAGGGGCCAGCCTAAGGGCAGCACACTGACTGCATCAAACCCCAAAGCTCTGCATGTGCAGGGCGCTGTTGTCTCTGCACGCTATTCAAAAAGTTCTTTGGTGTGGGCCTTTTTTGAGATGAGTGCATCAGATCGCACCGCTGCTTTTTGCAACATATGTCTCAAGCGTATCTCGCGTGGCCAAAACCTCTCCCACTTGGGCACCACATGCTTGACCAGACATATGTTGACCTGCTATGCAATTCGTTGGCAAGCGTATCTAAAAGACCCACAACAAAGAACAAAGAGGACCTCTCCTTGCTCCTCATCAGCTGAGATCTCCAAACCCACTGTACCTTCAGTCCTCTCTGAGACCTGCACTGAGAGGAATGAAGGTGTAGAATTAGGTGTGTCACAGCCAAGTACTTGTGGGCAATCTGCTTTCGGTACACCGACGTCAGATTGTACCAGGCAAATTTCCTTGCCCCAGCTGCTGCACCGCCAAAAGAAGCTCGCTCCTAGCCATCCACATGCCCAGCGGTTGAATGCTAGCTTGGAAAAATTGCTAGCACTTCAACTGCTGCCTTTTCAGTTGGTCTGTGAGTTTGTGGAATGTGCAGTTCCTCAGTGGCAGGTACTCAAACGCCACTTTTTCTCACGGAAGGCGATTCTGGCTCTCTACTGGCATGTGGAAGGCAAAAAACCCAAATTTTCAAAAAACATTTGTCATTGGGACAAAAAGTGAGGTGAAATCTTCTGAAGAGGAGCACAGACAGCAAAACAAATGTCACAGGGGTGATAACCCTTCCCTATGTTTTCCAAAAAGCTTAAAATAGATTTTTTGGCTGGAGCTAAACACGTTAAAAATGTACCAGTTCAAAATTACAAACAGATTCTACTTAACAACAAACCTACAGTCCCTGTCTTGTCTGCACTGCCTGTATACTGCTGTTTCCTTTTTTAATTTGGGTGCGGGGTTCCCCTTAATATCCATACAAGACCCAAAGAGCCTGGTAATGGACTGGGGGGGTACCCATGCCGTTTGTCTCACTGATTTTCATCCATATTGCCAGGACACGACATTACATTAAAGCCGCAAGCAGTTTTAAATGACTTTTTTTCCTTTTAAAAATGACATTTTGTGCAGGGACTGTTCTAAGCACAGGAAACATGCTCCACTTTACAGGCATACTATAGACACCCCCCCCACCCCCCCCGCCGGGTATGATATTTAAAGGATTATTTCACTTTTTTTTTTTTTTTTTTTTTTTTTACTTTAAGCATCATTTAAAATCACTGCTCACAAAAACTTTTTTTTTTGCATTGATACATGTCCCCTGGGGCAGGACCCGGGTCCCCAAACCCTTTTTAGGACAATACCATGAAAATTAGCCTTTAAAATGACCACTTTTGATTTCGAACATTCGAGTCCCATAGACGTCAATGGGGTTCTAATGTTCGTGCACATTTTCGGTCTGTTTGCAGGTTCTGGTGCGAACTGAACCGGGGGGGTGTTCGGCTCATCCCTAGTAACAAGTTGATTGCAGACCGCTTTCCAGGTCCATAGCTGCTAGCATTGCCTTGTCACTGGTGCCTCACTCTGGGAGTAGGCCAGATAGGTTAAGCACCAGGGGCTACCCAATTTGCTTGGATCATCGGGCAGCTTTAAAAAAATTCCCACTTACTGCCAGTTCTCACCATGGAGGGGTTTAATGCTGCGGAACTGAACGTTCATGTCATCAGAGCCACATGAAACTCTAATCTTTGATCAGTGCCTGCTGCCTGTTTTCATTGACTGTGTTCACATCTGATTCTCCCCATGCTACCAGCTGTTTGGGTTTCATGAGTGTCTGAGGCCTTGCCTAATACTCTGAGATTCACTTAACTGGATTCTATACACGTGGCAGGGAATTGCAGTCCCGCTGTACTGGATGCTCATGCCCACACACTACTAATGCTGCTTACAGTATGCGCATTGATGTCGCCCAACATCATGTTGGCTTCTGATCCTTGAGTCCTTCCAATCTTATTCAAGTTGACGGTCTCAAGGATCAGGTTTAACCTTTCTTGTCAAGATACAGCCTACTAGATCTGTGATATGGCAAAATCAGAGATGGATTAAGGCAGGATTAAGGCAGAATGGGGCTTTGGCATTCCCATCCCTTCCATTGACAGGCACATAGAGGCTGCCCTATTTCCTCTGCCTGTACTGGCATGGCCAATCATCATCAGCATCAGAAGGTTGCAGCTGGGAGCCCTGAACATTCATATACCCTAAGTTCCTGTCTATGTTGTGGATGATCCAGCTCTGGTTAGAATAAGGCATCCAGCTAGATTAAAGCTGAATTCCAGGTATGTATTTTATAGCAACGTTAAGTATGCATAATCCATACCTGTACGATCTAGGGGACTCCAAAGATGCAGTGATCATTGTATTAGCTGAGATTACTACAGGGATCCTCTGGTTCCACAGTGGTCCCATGTGTATGGCTATCCAAGTTGGACTAATGTAACTGTGCTATAAAATTCATACCTGGAATTCATCTTCAAAGAAGTACATAATGGAAGCTACTAAAAGACATGGTGAAGGTGTTACTTAGATATTTGTTTTAACCTGGGACAGGAAAATTAGAGCTTGCTATAGAAATCATTCTTTATTTTGTGCATTTACATTAAAGGAATCCTATACAACTATGGAGTCTGCCATTTTGCCTGGCCATCATGCTGATCCCAAAGATCTAATTCTGACCCAAAACTAATAAGAAGTAAAGAATTCTGGGTTGGGCAGTGAATGGGGGAAGTATGATGATGCAGAATCTGGGGGCTGCCAATCAGGATTTGTAAGCACATCAGGAAGGACACTATGGGGGTTATTTATGAAAGGCAAACTGAAAATGCACTTGGAAGTGCAATTGCTGTAGATCTGAGGGGAAGATCTGAAATGTGGGGAAACTCTGCTGATTTTATCATCCAATCATGTGCAAGCTAAAATGCTGTTTTTTTTTTCCTTGCATGTCCCCCTCAGATCTACAGTGACTGCACTTGAAAGTGCACTTGTAGTGTAAAGTGCATTTGCCTTTCGTGAATAAGCCCCTATGGCCCTGTATTCAAATGCTTGGTAACTGTGGGACACTAGCCACCACACCAGCTTGGACTGCATTTTTGGGACTCGCCACATCACCAAGTGACACTGCAGTGCTGGTGTGTACAATGCCAGGATGTACTAGACCACTGGTGCCTGCCAGATCACCAAAAGGTAGTATGGTTCTAGTACTTGGACCTTGCTGCATATGAGACAAGTCATGCATTCCTACCACTTCAGCTACCTGGGGTTGGGGTACACCTGACCTTAGCAGGGACCTCTTCTCCGTTGTCCGGGCTCCCTGACGGGGAGTTCATAGCAGCCAGAGCACCCTGGGGTTTAGTCAGGGAGCTCCTCATCACAGTGAGTAACTGAAGCAAGTACCGGAGCAGAATTCTCACCCAACGGGCACAGCGGAGAGTAATGTCCAAAGCCTGTCGGTTGTCACCCAAGCTGTGCAGGAAGCTGCTACCACAGCGACTGATTGATTCATTGGATTTACCTTTCAAGATAGACTTTCTAAAGTGATCACCCAAAATGTCCGGGAAATACCTTTCAGTGCTGAATACCTGGGGCTACTGCCGCAAAATTATTCTGGATGGTGTAGTCCTCCGTAGGCCAGACAAGCGATATGTCAAATACCATGTGGTCACTGTAAATGCCAAAGGGGAAGATGTAACACTGCCAGACCCCAGATATTATTGGTGAAGTCAAAGTCATATCTTGTGGATTACAATTATGGGTTGTGTGACATCAAGGACACTCTGCTGACAGTTACCTTGCACACCCATTTAAAATGTTATTAATGTGAATATCCCAGAAAGCTGTAATGCCAGGACTGTGCTGGACTAAATGCTGCTGGCGGTTACAGGGAGCGATCATTTGAGCCACGTTGGCTAAAGATTAACCACTTCCACCTGCTGTATGCAGAATGATGGCCAGGAAGTGGCTCTGTTATCCTGACTGGGTGTCATATGACGTCCAGCAGGATAACATGCTGGTGCCCGCCCGTGGGGGCGCGCAGTGCGGTGTGTCAGTCTGCCACCCTGAATCTCCGATCGTGATAAGGAGCCTCTGTCAGAGGCTTCTTACCACGTGATCAGGTGGTAAACGGCATTCCTCGGTTTGCGCTGACAGGGAGAGCCGATCGGCGGCTCTCTCTGTCAGGGGGGGTCTGTGCTGATAATCAGCACATTGATTATCAGCACAGCCCCCTCAAATGTACAAATCACCTGCCAACCAGTGCCCAGCAATTTAAAAACAATAAATTCTGCCACTGCCCACCACAGTGCCAATCACTGCTTCCAACCACAGTGCCAATCACTGCCCAGCAGTAACACCTGTCAGTACTTATCAGTACCTCATCATCAGTGCTGCCCATCAGTGGTACCTGTCAGTGCCAATCAGCACCTCCTATCAGTGCCAATCAGTGCCGCCTGTCAGTGCCCATCAGTGCCACCTGTCAGTGCCCATCAGTGCTGCATATCAGTGCCGCCTATTGGTGCCCATCAGTGCTGCATATCAGTGCTGCCTATCAGTGCCCATCAATTCTACATATCAGTGCCGCCTCATCAGTGCCCATCAGTGCCACTTTCAGTGCCAACTCATCAGTGCCGCCTCATCAGTGCCTGTCAGTGAAGGAGAAAACAAAATTTTATTTTTGAAACTAAAAAAAAATATTTTTTTTTCAAAAATTTTGGTCTTTTCTAGTTTGTTTAGCAAAAAAATAAAACCCGCAGAGGTGATCAAATACTACCAAAAGAAAGCTCTATTTGTGGGAAGAAAATGATAAAAATTTAGTTTGGGTTCAGTGTTTCATAACCGCGCAATTGTCATTCAAAGTGTGACAGCGCTGAAAGCTGAAAATTGTCCTGGGCAGGAAGGGGCGTAAGTGCCTGGTATTGATGTGATTAACCACCCAAAAAATCGAGAATAGGAGAAACACATATATGAGAGAAATAGTTTTCATATTGATTTGATCTGGTCATATGTATATGTATTATTTTGTTTTAATTATTTATTATAAGAGCTGAAGTTATATTGGTACAACCAATTGAATGAAAAATGGGGAGGGAAAAATCATTGTCTTCCTTCATCCCGGGAGTGGTATTCTCCTATGCCTAAATAGTTAGTTTAATCTATCTAAGCTACATCTTCAAACAATTAGGATATACCTCAGACGTCACGCAATTGCGTCGGAGGTGACGGCAAATGCTGGGGCTCGCTCCTAACGGAACGCTGAGAGGGCCACGCAGATGCCGCTACCATATCGGCGGGGACAAGCAGGGGAGGTTCGAAGAGGAGGAGTCCAGCACCTGCAATTCATGGGCACTCAATCAAGACACAATATAAACCGGCAGCTCCCAGATGATCCCGAGTAGGGATGAGCAGCGAACAATTTGGGGTGTGCGCACAAATTCGAATGCCGCGGAACACCCTTTAAAAGTCTATTGGAGAAATCAAAAGTGCTAATTTTAAAGGCTTATATGCATGGTATTGTCATAAAAAGTGTTTGGGGACCCGGGTCCTGCCCCAGGGGACATGTATCAATGCAAAAAAAAGTTTTAAAAATGGCCGTTTTTTTCTGGAGCAGTGATTTTAATAATGCTTAAAGTCAAACAATAAAAGTGTAATATTCCTTTAAATTTCGTACCTGGGGGGTGTCTATAGTATGCCTGTAAAGGGGCGCATGTTTCCTGTGTTTAGAACAGTCTGACAGCAAAATGACATTTCAAAGGAAAAAAGTCATTTAAAACTACTTGCGGCTATACTGAATTGCCGGCCCGACAATACACATAAAAGTTCATGGGCATGGGAATTCCCCACAGGGGAACCTCGAACCAAAATTTTTTTTTAAAATGACGTGGGGGTCCCCCTAAATTCCATACCAGGCCCTTCAGGTCTGGTATGGATATTAAGGGGAACCCCGGCCAAAATTTAAAAAAAAATTGGCGTGGGGTCCCCCTCAAAATCTATACCAGACCCTTCAGGTCTGGCATGGATTTTAAGGGGAACCCCGCGCCAAAATAAAAAAAAAAGGCGTGGCGTGGGGTACCCCCAAAAATCCATACCAGACCCTTATCTGAGCACGCAACCTGGCAGGCCGCAGGAAAAGGGGGGGACGAGTGAGTGCCCCCCCTCCTGAACTGTACCAGGCCACATGCCCTCAACATTGGGAGGGTGCTTTGGGGGTAGCCTCATCCCCACAACCCTTGCCCGGTGGTTGTGGGGGTCTGCGGCAGGGGGCATATCAGAATCTGGAAGCCCCCTTTAACAAGGGGACCCCCAGATCCCGGCCCTCCCCCCTGTGTGAAATGGTAAGGGGGTACGAAAGTACCCCTACCATTTCACAAAAAAAATGTCACAAATGTTAAAAATGACAAGAGACAGTTTTTGACAATTCCTTTATTTAAATGCTTCTTCTTTCTTCTATTTTCTATCTTCTTTCATCTATCTTCTTTCTTCTATCTTCTATCTTCCTTCAGTTTCTTCCTCCATCTTTTTCTTCTTCTGGTTCTTGTTCTTCTGGTTCTTCTTGTTCTTCTGGTTCTTCATCCGGTCTTCTCGTCCGGCATCTTCCTCAGCGGCGCCATCTTCACTTCATCTTCTTTTCTCAGGCCGCTCCGCATCCACGATTGGACGGGAGGCTCCTGCTGTGTGACGCTTCTCCTCTTCTGACAGTTCTTAAATAACGGAGGACGGGTGATCCCACCCCCCTCTGACATCACGGGGGATGCCACAGGGAAGTCTCCGTGCGTCAGAGGGGGGCGGGGTCACCCGCCCTGCGTCAGAGGGGTGCGGGTCACTCGCCCTCCGTTATTTAAGAACTGTCAGAAGAGGAGAAGCGTCAGACAGCGGGAGCCTCCCATCCAATCGTGGATTCGAAGCGGCCCGAGAAAAGAAGATGAAGTGAAGACGGCGCCGCTGAGGAAGATGCCGGATGAGAAGACTGGATGAAGAACCAGAAGAACAAGAAGAACCAGAAGAACAAGAACCAGAAGAAGAAGAAAATGGAGGAAGAAACCGAAGGAAGATAGAAGAAAGAAGATAGAAAATAGAAGAAAGAAGAAGCATTTAAATAAAGGAATTGTCAAAAACTGTCTCTTGTCCTTTTTAACATTTTTGACATTTTTTTTGTGAAATGGTAGGGGTACTTTTGTACCCCCTTACCATTTCACACAGGGGGGAGGGCCGGGATCTGGGGGTCCCCTTGTTAAAGGGGGCTTCCAGATTCCGATAAGCCCCCTGCCCGCAGACCCCCACAACCACCGGGCCAGGGCTGTGGGGATGAGGCCCTTGTCCTCATCAACATGGGAGCAAGGTGCTTTGGGGGGCTACCTCCAAAGCACCCTCCCAATGTTGAGGGCATGTGGCCTGGTACGGTTCAGGGGGGCCTCTCTCTCGTCCCTCCCTCTTTTCCTGCGGCCTGCCAGGTCGCGTGCTCGGATAAGGGTCTGGTATGGATTTTTGGGGGTACCTCACGCCTTTTTTTTTTTTAGGCGCGGGGTTCCCCTTAAAATCCATGCCAGACCTGAAGGGTCTGGTATAGATTTTGAGGGGGATCCCACGCCAATTTTTTTTTAAATTTTGGCCGGGGTTCCCCTTAATATCCATACCAGACCTGAAGGGCCTGGTATGGAATTTAGGGGGACCCCCACGTCATTTTTTTTTTACATTTTGGTTCGAGGTTCCCCTGTGGGGAATTCCCATGCCGTTTTTATCAATGAACTTTTATGTGTATTGTCAGGCCGGCAATTCAGTATAGCCGCGAGTAGTTTTAAATGACTTTTTTCCTTTGAAATGTCATTTTGCCAGACTGTTCTAAACACGGGAAACATGCGCCCCTTTACAGGCATACTATAGACGCCCCCCAGGTACGAAATTTAAAGGAATATTACACTTTTATTGTTTGACTTTAAGCATTATTAACCACTTCCCGCCCGCCCTATAGCGGATTGACGTCCGGGAAGTGGTTCTGTTATCCTGACTGGACGTCATATGATGTCCAGCAAGATAACATGCCGCAGCGCGCCCCCGGGGGCGCGCATCACGGCGATCGGTGGAGCGGTGTGTCAGTCTGACACACCGCTACACTAATCTTGGTAAAAAGCCTCCGGCGGAGGCTCTTTACCACGTGATCAGCCGTGTCCAATCACGGCTGATCACGCTGTCAATAGGAAGAGCCGTTGATCGGCTCTTCCTCACTCGCGTCTGACAGACGCAAGTAGAGGAGAGCCGATCGGCGGCTCTCCTGGCAGGGGGAGGGGTCTGCGCTGATTGTTTATCAGCGCAGCCCCCCCGCAAATCACCACACTGGACCACCAGGGATCGCCACTAGGACCACCAGGGAAGGGGCAACATGTGGATGGCCAGGTATGTACCCCATGGCCATCCACATGTGCCCAGTGTGCCAAATCTGTGCCAATCAGTGCCCACAAATGGGCACTGATCGGCACAATTATGTTGCAGTGATGCCCAGCAATGCCACCCTTAGGGGCATCACTGCAAACAAGTAATGCCATCAGTGCCACCCATCAGTGTCCATTCATGCCACCTGTCAGTGCCCATCCGTGCCCATTAGTGCCCATCTATCAGTGCCCATTAGTGCCCATCTATCAGTGCCCATCCGTGCCAACTATCAGTGCCACCCATAAGTAACCATCAATGCCACCTACGAGTGCCCATCAATGCCACCTATAAGTGCCCATCCGTGCCACCTATGAGTGCCCATCAGTGCCGCATACCAGTGCCACCTATCAGTGCCCATCAGTGCCACCTATCAGTGCCCATCCATGCCGCCTATCAGTGCCCATCATCAGTGCCCATCAGTGCCACCTCATCAGTGCCACCTCATCGGTGCCCATCAGTGCCGCCGTATCAGTGCCCGTCAGTGCAGCCATATCAGTGCCCGTCATTGAAGAAGAAAATGTACTTATTTACAAAAAGTTTTAACAGAAACAAAGAAAAACTTGTTGTTTTTCAAAATTTTAGGTCTTTTTTTATTTGTTGCGCAAAAAATAAAAACCGTAAAGGTGATCAAATACCACCAAAAGAAAGCTCTATTTGTGGGAACAAAATGATAAAAAATTTGTTTGGGTACAGTGTAGCATGACCGCGCAATTGTCATTCAAATTGCGACAGCGCTGAAAGCTGAAAATTGGTCTGGGCGGGAAGGTGTCTAAGTGCCTGGTATTGAAGTGGTTAAAATCACTGCTCCCGAAAAAACGGCCATTTTTAAAACTTTTTTTGCATTGATACATGTCCCCTGGGGCAGGACCCGGGTCCCCAAACACTTTTTAGGACAATACCATGCAAATTAGCCTTTAAAATGAGCACTTTTGACTTAGAACGTTCGAGTCCCATAGACTTCAATGGGGTTCTAACGTTCGTGCGAAGTTTTGGTCTGTGCGCAAGTTCTGGTGCGAACCGAACCGGGGGGGTGTTCGGCTCATCCTTAATCCTGAGGTGATCTCGGGAATGCCGCCATTATATATAAGAAGCAAGCACTAGGTAAGCGCAGCGCCTTGAACACACCAGACTGGCTGATATCGGTAATTTTTTGAACATTTTATCTACTCATATTTTTCCCTTCTGGGGCTCTTTATATAATAATTATTTAGCACTGCCAGTACATTTCCTTATTGTTGCAAAGATATGGTTCTTTTCACAACACTCGCACTTAGCACTATACAGGCTTTATTCTGTTTAGCTTAGCCAACACATGGACTCTTTCATTAGCATAGGCACCTAATATACACTTCAAAGCTTTTTATAATTTCTACAATTATTCAACATAGGTTTATCATTAACACTACATTGCTTTTCTTTACACTACTTTTTCAGCGCTTTCTATCACGTTTGTATCATACCCCCACACCTTTTTCATCATCACGTACACTACTGCACACCTAGCACACCCATTCCTACACCCTGAATAATCAGGTACCAATACCCCCCCCCCCTTTTTTTTTCATTCCATTCCAATTTAATTTATCCTACTCATGTTAATCTGAACTAACTAAACTATAAACTAATCCAATTAATGGTTAAACTATGTAGTAAAAGCAATAGGTCTAATTAATATGAATTAAAAATTTGATTCAGTACGAGCCAGTCTGTAGTCGCAAAGCTGAACTAGATACTCACAGAATACTTGAATAATAAGATTTCTCAAATGCCCAATTGCAGGTGCCTTGCCCCCCGTCCTCCCCTCCAGGTCCAAGCGCGTGGCCCCTTGCAAGTCCGATGGACTGTGGATCCGCCTGGAGGGCGCGGAGGGGACGTGCGGAGACGATGGGGTTGCTGAACGCGAATGTTTTTAACAATCTGGTTTGTGAGATGCACCCTCACTCTTTCATCTATTCAATGGTAAATTGACCTGCATGTATATGGAGATACATTTCTTGCACAATTTGAAATATTGTAATGATGTTTTATATATCGTCAAATGTCTTAAGTCAAATTCTATTTTTTGATACATTTCCCTAGAATCTAAATCCCCCTGAAGAAGACCAGAATGGGTCGAAATGCATTGGGGTATTCATGTGGATATTAATGTTGTAAATGCAATTGGCAAACTATGTTTTCCTGGGGGCCTCTTTGCCATGAGTGATGTTCTATGTTGTTGCTTGTAACGTAAACCAGAGTTTGTATTTTATAATAAAACTAGTGTATATTTGTACCTATTTCTAATTCTTGACTCACCTAACATTCCTATACAAATTTCCAAATGTTTCGCTGCCTAAAAAACCCTCTGGGGAAACTTTCCATTTTTTGTACTTCTTTTTGGGTTGTGCAGCCCCGGGTACTCTCATATATGTGTTTCTCCTATTCTGCCTTTCTTAAATAACCCCCATAGTGTCCTTCCTGGTGTGCTTACAAATCCTGATTGGCAGCCCCCAGATTCTTCACCATCGTACTTCCCCTATTCACTGCCCAACCTGGAATTCAGGTGGAAACAGCAAATTTAACAACTCCCTTTGATTTATTTTTTTTTTAGCTGTTTTTCGAATAAGATCTGTATAATTTGATTGTGGACCAAAGCAATTTATACGCTGACCAGTACATCGCCGCCCACTTAAATTCAACTCTTACTAGTTTTGGGTCAGTATTAGATCTGTGGGATCAGCATGATGGCCAGGCAAAATGGCATAATGGCAGACTCCATAGTTGTATAGGATTCCTTTAATATAAATGCACAATATAAAGAATGATTTCTATATCAAGCTCTAATTTTCCTGTCCCAGGTTAAAACATAAATGCAAATATCTAAGTAACACCTTCACCATGTCTTTTAGTAGCTTCCATTATGTACTTCTTTGAAGCTGAATTCCAGGTATGAATTTTATAGCATAGTTACATTAGTCCAACTTATATAGCCATACACATGGGACCATTGTGGAACCAGAGGATTCCTGTAGTAATCTCAGCTAATACAATGATCACTGCATCTTTGGAGTCCCCTAGATCGTACAGGTATGGATTATGCATACGTACATTGGTCCACTCTGGACCAATGTAACTTTGCTATAAAATACATACCTGGAATTCAGTTTTAATCTAGCTGGGTGCCTTATTCTGACCAGAGCTGTATCATCCACAACATAGACAGGAGCTTAGGGTATATGAATGTTCAGGGCTCCCAGCTGCAACCTTCTGATGGGGCCATGCCAGTACAGGCAGAGGAAATAGGGCAGCCTCTATGTGCCTGTCAATGGAAGGGATGGGAATGCCAAAGCCCCATTCTGCCTTAATCCATCTCTGATTTTGCCATATCACAGATCTAGTAGGCTGTATCTTGACAAGAAAGGTTGAACCTGATCCTTGAGACCGTAAACTTGAAAAAGATTGGAAGGACTCAAGGATCAGAGGCCAACATGATGTTGGGCGACATCAATGTGCATGCTGTAAGCAGCATTAGTAGTGTGTAGGCATGAGCATCCAGTATAGTGGGACTGCAATTCCCTGCCACGTGTATAGAATCCAGTTAAGTGGTGAGTATTAGGCAAAGGACTCAGACACTCATGAAACCCAAACACTGGTAACATGGGGAGAATCAAATGTGAACACAGTCAATGAAAACCGGCAGCAGGAACTGATCAAAGATTAGAGGTTCATGTGGCTCTGATGACATGAACGTTCAGTTCCGCACCATTAAACCCCTCCGTGGTGAGAACTGGCAGGAAGTGGGAATTTTTTAAAAGCTGCCCGACGATCTAAGCAAATTGGGTAGCTCCTGGTGCTCAACCTGTCTGGCCTACTCCCAGAGTGAGGCACCGGTGACAAGGTAAACACTCAGGCAATGCTAGCAACTATGGACCTGGAAAGCGGTCTGCAACCAACTTGTTACCAAAATGGGATTTGGAATATGCCTTATGTGGAACCCAAAAAGGTCACTTCCAGGCTAGCCTGCAAGGTCAAGTCTAATGCGTTCTGGATGCAGCAGTTCAATTCAAAGAAACTGGCTCTAGCAGTGATGTAGAGAAGAGTAGTAGTAAGAAATAATAGGTTAGTCTTTTACAGCAGAGTAGGACAAAAAGATGTCCATCTCTCCAGGACACTAGCAAACATCTGAGGCATGCTAGTAATGGGAGGTGTTATCCTGGGGTGGCCAACAGTCTTTTTTGTTTTCTATTATCCAATCCTGCTGTAGGTGACAGTATAACCCAAAGGTTTAAGAATTCTAATGGCCCTCAACGGACAAAAAGAAAGTCAATTTAATCCAAACATCAGTTCATTTGTCATTTTGCATTCATTTATGCTGAGTATTGTACAAAGTTGACAAACATCATATTGGAAAATCATGTGTTCAGCAAGTCTAAAGGCTGCCCTATATGGCTCCACAAATTTTTTCAACCAGCTTTTGTCCATGGAGCTGGGTAAAAAAAATGGAATCCATGTGTGTATGGCCTTCTTAACTGTACTCACACTAAGGCTGAGTTCACACTGGCATTAAGAGCAGGAGTTTAAAAAAGCTCCTCAAACGCCTATGCACAAGATATAATAGACAGCACATTGGGGTTGATTTAATAAAAGCAAATAGAATGTGCATTTTGCAAAGTGCAGTTGCACTGCAAGTCCAATCGTTCCAAACGCGGTGACGTAAAACACGTACGTCGGAACTATAAACAGGGCAGTGGCCAATAGCTTTCATCTCTTAATTTATTCTGAGCATGCGTGGCACTTTGTCCGTCGGATTTGTGTACACACGATCAGAATTTCCGACAACGGATTTTGTTGTTGGATAATTTTATATCCTGCTCTCAAACTTTGTGTGTCGGAAAATCCGATGGAAAATGTGTGATGGAGCCTACACACGGTCGGAATTTCCGACAACAAGGTTCTATCACACATTTTCCGTTGGAAAATCCGACCGTGTGTACGGGGCATAAGCGTTAGCGTCGCTTTAAAATTGAAGCCTCATGTCGAGTCAGGAGGCGTTGGAAAACTTTCAACGCCTCCCATTTAAGTCTATGGTAATGCTATGCAAACTCTCTGGCAGGCGTTTTTGGTGCGGTTGCGGCGCATTAAAATTAGTTTATTTCTGTCACTTTTCATTGTGCAGCAGTTTTAACGCGCCTTAACGCTCATCAAATGCTATGAAATCGTGCATAGGGCTTTTAGGGAGTGTTTTTAGCGATTGCAAAACGCCCCATTCTAAAGCTCATTGACATCTCTCTGGCACCCATACTAACGCCATACAAATGCTATGGGAGTGTTTGTTCTGGCCACTCTGCATTGCTGGCTGGCTAGGGGGCAGTGTGGTGCACGATTCAGAACACTGCACCGTCCCTTTGTTTTGTACCAGCTTTATTTGAAGGGTACAAAATGTACAATTCATTCACTGCTATGTTGGGCAAGGTGCTGCACTGCCTGGCACCGCAGTGTGATACAGGCCGGTGCACTGCGATAAAATGCAGACGCTACAGCGCAGCGCTAGGCTGTGTTGCAGTGTGTTCCTGCGGTGACAGATGTTTTACCCTGTGGTGATCACTGCACAGAGTGGGAATTGGTCCTCAGTCCTGCTACGTTACATGACAAAGTAACAGAACTTTAAGCAAAGACAATGGTGCACTAACACAAATGTATAGTATTTAATTATTAATATTTATTAAATAACCTAAAAATCACATTATAATTTATTTAATTATCAACATGCGGACACAACCAAGAGTAGGCATGTGTAAATAACAAACAAAACCAAAACTTGAATTGCAGTATATCTTCTCTTATAGATTTGGCTTCCTCCTCTTATTATTGTTTCACTAGAAAGAAAACATAAAAATGGATTTAGAGTATTGATCACATTTTAAATAAAAGCAAGAAGGCGTTCCAGATATGAACAGGTGTTTATTGCTCAATAGCGGATCCCACTGGGTTTACCTAGACTAGGAGCTGTAACCTTTAATTTCATCTATAGCTTCTTCTGCTGACATCTAGAATTGTACCACAACTATAAGGCACAAAAAAAATGCCTACGCAATGAATAAATTAAAGCCTATCCAAATCCAGGAACACAATTATATATTGTAGCTTCCTAGTCCTTAGATGTGATGGATGTGATGGCTGCATTGGTTCTCTTTTTTAGGATTTTTTTCCCCTTTATTTTCACCTAGTGAGTCTGCCTGAAACACACTTCCTGTCTTTGCACGACAACATTCGCTTACCATATTGTAATTATGGAGGAGCAGCGGTGTCACCTTATGACGGCACTTTAGAAACCCCCCTTCTCCATAGCGTAGGGCAGCCTTTCTCAACCTTTTTAATCAGGAGTAACCCTTGAAATAAATTTGAAGACACTCTTACAGATTAAAACATCACTGATGTCATGCCAAAATGGCATTGGCTTCAGAATGATGCAAGGACCATCAAAAGGGAGGCCAATCACTCACAGCTAAATGAACCCCTACCAACCTATAGAGTTGTGAATGGCTGCCGAAGGGGGTTCTGAGGTCTTCAGAGATAAATGGGAACAATGAGGAGACTGCACACAGGCAGAGTCTAGAGCAGACTCTCTCAAACTTTTGAGGAACCTTTGAATTAATTTTTAGGTCTTGGGGGAACCCTTGCTAAAACCAATTCTTTGAGGGTCAGTGGTAAAAATACCTCTTACATTGATGATCAATGGAAAGAATGTTACTTACAGAAGTGGTCAGAATGACCTCTTATGCCCCGTACACACGGTCGGATTTTCCTATGGAAAATGTTCGAAGGGATCTTGTTCCAACCGTGTGTAGGCTCCATCACATATTTTCCATAGGAATTTCCGTCACGCAAAAGCTGAGATCTGGATCTCAAATTTTCCGACAACAAAATCCGTTGTCAAAAATTCCAATTGTGTGTACAGGGCATTACAGAGAGTTAAAATGATCATTGGTATCCTGCAGCTGGTACTGCCAAGTATCACTATATAGAACTAGGGAGGCATCATCAAAAAGCAGGTCAACCAGCCACAGCTCAAGGAACCTCTAGAAACTTCTGGAGGAACCCAAGGGTTCCATGAAATCCTATTTGAAAATAGCTGTTCTAAAGGAAGCTATCAGCTGCCATGATTTCTAGCAGAATCATCAGGAACTTTTTCAAAAAGAATGGTTGGAAAAGGAATGGTTGGAATGGAATATTTAACAGACCAAAAGGGAGAAAATCAGAGCTGCTGCTAGTTAGGGTTTACACACACTTCAATCAGTCACACTTTGAGGCTGATTTACTAAAGGCAAATCGGCAAAGTGCAACTTCCCTTGCAAAGAGAACAGCCTAAATGTCTTTTGTAAATCAACCCCTTTACGTTCTACTAGTATTCGATCTGCATACAGGGCCCATAGTACTGCTTGTTCTTTTGCTGAATCATCATTTCTTGTCTTGATATGAAGAGGGAAAATCTCCCCAATGGGGTCACTAAGTGCAACTACACCACCACTCTTTCCAAAATAATATAAATGGCTTTAGCTGGCCTTAGCCTTTAATTATAATCTCTTTGTTTTACTACCAAAGGATAAAATACCTGGCGTTAGATGTGTCTCCTGTCTCAAAAAACCTTTCCGATATACTTACCAAAGGCATATTTGGCGAAGAACCCTTTGAGTTGAATGGACTCATCACTGTGGAACTGAAAAACAAGGGTATTTCCTGTGGAGGTTAAGGTAGGTATGGTGCTTTTGCCGCAAAATTTTCCCATCAATGGGGAGGTGGTCTTTGGTCCATTGAAAACAAGCATATAGTCAAAACTGCAGGTGTTCCTGTACTCCACGTTGAAGTCTGTCACATTTACAGAGACCTGTAATGGAATTAAAACATACAATTATTGGACAATTGCACTCAGCAAACTGGGTGGACTTCCCTGGATAATTTCAAGTGATAAATGGATCAACTAAGTTGTTTTTGTCTGACCAGTCTGTGCCATTCTTTTAAGATTTGCATAGGCATGTATGCTTGGCTGAACAATCGTTGTGTCAGTTGTCACATCTATGGGCATGTTTGAACAATAATGGTTAGCCCCAGAGAGTCCCTATCTCAAACGTTGTTTTCTAATCCATAAAGCAATACATAGTTCACCATCTATTTTGCTAACAATCCTTTCAGTTCCAAATATATATTACAGAAATACATTTATCCACGTCCACCATCCCATTTGACCCATCCATGTTTCTTTTTAGCACACTTTCCTAAACAACACTCTTTCTTAAATTTTTTAACATGGAGGAATATCTTTCTGGCCCCAGGGAACCCCTACTAATAATTACTATATCTACAGCTCATGGTACATTAGTGTGGTGGTCACTGAGAAGAGTGCTCCTGACATTGCTGGTCAATTGGAAGAATGCTCCCTACATTGGTGGTCAATGGGAAAAATGCTTCTTACATTGGTGGCCAGTGGGAAGAATTCTCCTTACATTGGGGGTCAGTAGGATGAATTTGCCTTACACTGTTGGCCAGTAAGAATTCTCCTTACATTGGTGGTCAATGGGAAGAATTCTCCTTACATTGGTGGTCAGTAGGAAGAATACTCCTTACATTGGTGTCCTGTGGGAAGAATTCTCCTTACGTTGTTGGCCAGTAGGAAGAATTCTCCTTACATTAGTGGTCATTTGGAAGAATGCTCCTTACCATTGGCGGCCGCTCATACGGGGCGCAAGGGTGCCGCCCCCCTAATCTCTATGCGCCTGGCCCCATGAATTTTTTTTTTTTTTTTAGAAGCACATGATCAGAGCCTGAGGCTCTAATTGGCTTCGAAATGGGTGGGCTCTGTGCCCTGAGCCCACTCACTTGAGTGACATTAGTGAATTGATATTCACTAACGTCTTCCTGCTTCTCCTTCCGACCAATCAGGACCCGATTAGCTGGGAGGAGAAGCAACCGGATCGGCCAGTAGAAGAATCAGTGGGGAAGCCGCCTGAGAAGGAGAAGCAGCTAGGAAGCCACTGAAGCCGCAGAGGAGGAGAAGCAGCTGGGAATCCGCAGAGGAGGAGAAGCAGTGGGCAAGCCGCCTGTGACCTGGATGGGGTAAGTAGTGCGGGGTGATCGACCGACTGGTGGGGCAGCTGGAAGATCCACAATAGTATAATATTGTCTATGTTTGTATTTGCACTACGAGCTCGCTGCTCGTCGGATCTCCGCCCAGTATTATGTTTTTAAATGTGAGTACTTGTATACTTTAATAAAAATTGAATTCTTATCAGACAATATTATACTATTGTGGATCTTCCTTTCTGGTTTATCCCGGTGACCCCGGGACACTACTTGGAGAGACGCACGTCCATAAAGGAGACAAGCCAGGATAGGAGTGTACCACCACCGCCCCCACTGTTTGCTTACTCCATGATATTAACAACTAAAGGCTGCCATCCCTATAAAGTGGCTAAATGCGAGTACCTCATTACCTTAAGGTAAGGGGCCACTGCCCACCAGTGTGTGCCGTGCTGCATGAAGAGATATTTATCACCTTTGTCGCATCTTTTTTGCACTGAGTGGATCACATGCTCTGGACTTTGTATAGAATATTTTTAGTGAAACACTATTTTTTGCCTAATTAGGAGAGGACTGTATACCACTGGACTTGTCATAAGAGCACGATTCACGCTATATATATGCACCAGGCTATGTGTTGAGAGATACCAGGTGCACACTTGCCCAGTCAGCAGACTGCTATATTTTTTGATCTTATTTTTAATCTTTACTTTTATTTTTCAGTAGATTGTATGATTTAATATTATCTCTGTATAAGGATTTAATTATCACTTTGATGAGCACTTATCACACTTATTTTTATGTGCATATACATTTGTTTAGTGTATAGTTGATTATTCTCTCCAGCTTATTTTTATTTAACAGTTTATGACATATGTTATTTATGATATATACACAGTTTTAGGCACTTCACGTCATTGCAGAGTTATACATAAGCATGGTTGCGATGGCCGACTGCAATAGATCTGCACTTTAGAGACACCCACCACTATTGGGCCACCACATTTAAGTTAATATTTTTATCTTTATTTTTATAGTAAAGGTTTAGGGCAACACCACACATTTATTGATTTCACCTAAATAAAGCTCTCATGTAAAAGTTAAATTATAAACCAGGAACCTGTTACTATACTCTGTAGCCTTGTGACGGACCTGCTCATTTCTTCCCCACATGCCCTCCTATGTTGAGTAGGAGGTCATGTTTTAAATTTAAAAAAATAATTTTGAGTTCTGAGTTCAACTATGTATAAACCGATCATTGGCCTGCTGTAGGTTTCATCTTGGCTGAGATTATGTGTCCCCACTGCCCAGCCCAGCAGATATCCAATTCCTTGAAAATCAGATGGCAGACGTCTGAACAGTTGCAATTCAGATTGGGTTCATCCACAGCTGCCCCATCCCCTCACTGTAGCAATTAGCGGGTGACAAGCTCACCAAATGCAACATACTCATGAAAATGGGGGAAGCGCCACCAGCGCCCCGTAATGCATGTGGTTGAGGTGCATTTGTCAGCAATAATGGGGTTAAAACAGACATTGAGGAGGCGTCGCATCACTTCCTCGTTGCATGCCAGTAGCCTCTGAAGAGCAATCTGAACACAGATTGGGCTCCAGAGGAAAGGGAGGTTTAGACGCACATCTATATCTATCCTTAGGCTGGATTTACATATATGTGGCTGCGGTTTGCAGTCCGGTGTCCTGTGTGTTTCTGTTCACCGATTCAGGTGCAAATTTTTCCCTGAATTTGCACCTGAAAAAAACGCATAGGACCCTTTTTGAAACCGCACCGCGGCCGTCCCGCACATGTGTGAACCGGCTCCATTGACAGCCGGTCCCATTCACATGTCATGCAAATTTAATGCGGTTTATAAGGCATCCAATTTGCAACCTTAATACTTAGGTTTGCAAGTTTTACAGTTCTTTTGCATGTTTTCATTATTTTTGCAAAACCCCAAAATATAAAATACACATTTAAAGCGGAGCTCCAGCCTCCTTGACAATTAAAAAAAAAAAAAAGCACACCTTGGTTCTTGTTAGTTGTACTATATAATTAGGTTACTGCTGTAAGTGTAAACCTTCTTCTTACTTACAAATTTGTCATTATCCACAGGATTCCAGACCCAGAAGACAGGCAGTGACCATTCATGATGTGGGCATCTGAAGCCCTTTCCTATTTGCTTCCGGGATTCTGAGCAGGTGGCTCACGCCTGCGCAGTAAGGACACTGCGTGGCGCAGCGTGCTGTTTGTCCGTATCGGCAGAATTTCCTGCCCCGTTGTTATGGCAACCTGTCCATAAACACAGAACTTTCTGTATCGTGAGATTTCATTGTTAGCCGTTCTTAGGACTTCTGGGATAGATGATGACCATATCCCAGTAGTCCTAGGGAAATGCCTAATGACGAAATGGCCTAGGGGGCCGGGACAGGGAGTGCAGACTGCATATATATATATATATATATATATATATATATATATTTTTTTTTTTTTTTTGCAGAGACCCTAGAGAATAAAATGGCGTTGTTGCATTATTTTAGATCACACGGCATTTGCGCAGCGGTCTTTAAAATGCAATTTTTTGGGGAAAAAAAAACACTTTGATTAATTTAAAAATAGGAAACAGTAAAGTTAGCCCAATTTTTTTTGTATAATGTGAAAGATGATGTTACGCCGCGAGAATCGTGATCTTTATTCTAAGCAAATAAAAATCAAGATTCTCATTTTAGCCAGAATCGTGCAGCTGTACATTACATACTGTTCTGCGGGTGGGCATTGTCTTGCAATGATCATGAAAAAAATGGGTGGAACTCCATTTTAATACAAGGTGCTCTCATACTACAGAAAGCTCATCACCAGATCCACACCAAATAAGACCAAATTGAAAAAGTAAATTGTTAGGGTTTCTATAACCTGTCATTCTGGGTACTCACCTGATAACCAATCGGGGCCGTCACTACCCAGGTACAGTCCATATAGGGAGGATAGTTAGAGGGGTAGTTGGGAGTAGAGAATGTGCCCGTTGGGTTGCTCAGCACTGAGCCACAGGTCACTAAAATAGGGAAAATAAAATTACTGAAATGCAATCCAATCAAACCAAAACTATTAAACAAATAAGAGATAAGAAACACATGAAAGATATATTTTTTGCAGTCAGAACCCACTGAAATATACAGCAGCCTTGGTAAAGACATTTCAGACATTCCAAGAAATGACCGCATTGGACAGATGTCCATCATAGGAGGCGGGACAGGGCGTAACACAGGAGATCCGGCTCCGTCTAATCCGGCACTGGTGAGGCTGCAGATGGGCACTGGTGAGGCTGCAGATGGGCACTGGTGAGGCTGCAGATGGGCACTGACCCTTATTTTGCCTCAAAGTTCTTTATTTAAAATGTAAGATTTTTCCCTGAAACCTCCCTCTTAAAATTAAGGTGTGTGTTATACGCCGATAAATATGGTATAACATGGTTATTATTTTAATGAAAAAAAAATTAAAGCTTTACAAATCACTTTAGGATTTATTCATTGTTGTCTATATTTACCATGAAATTTTGAATTGGAGTGTGTAACCCTGTTACATGTGTAATTCTCTGTTGTCACATACTAACAATCCTTTATTTGTGAGACCCCACATGGTCACTAATTTGAATGTAGATTCCCTTTTTTTTCTCTTTCTTTTGACTTGTGTTTTTTATGTCTTTTTTTTTAAGGTCTTGATTGACATTATACCATTATAGCACTTATGTCAGTAGATTACTGAAATGGATATAAGGCCATGCAACCTTCAGCCAAAGAGCTGACCAGTAAAGGGTTACAATGCCTGTCAGGTTTTTATTGCTGTCTATGTTCCTGCTGAAAAGATTTCTCTATATTTGTCCCAGCTGGCCAAAGCTGGATTGAAATTTGGCCAGTTCAGCAGGGATAGGCTGAATTCCCATTCATCGATGGCCGCTCCTGCTCAACTGGAGCATTTAGAGGCAGAACCCCTCCCACCCCCATTACTTGCATGCTCAGAAGTTGGTATTTCTTGGACGGAAAAAAAGTCAAACGTGCATAAACGCACATTAAGGCTAAATGCATTTAGGCACGTTTGCACATTAATACGTTTTAATGGCTAGAATAGATGAATATTCTGGCCAATAGAATGCATTAAAGCCAGAAGTGTGAATGCGCATACATTTATGGAAAAATTGGCTTTAGGAGCATTTTTAAGCTGCGTTTTCCTTCCCTAGAGCAAAAGCGTCCAAGAGAGGAAAAAAATGTCCTGTGTGCATGAGACCTTACTGATATAATATACTGGTCACTGCTGCTGCTAGTTTCCTGGCTGATCTGATTCCATGGCAGTATTTCTGAGTCACTGACATAGAATAAGTATAGAATTAGGTGCCCTGACTTTATTCTGCTGCTCCAGATCTGCATGCTTATCCCTGCCAGTGACACCAGTGACCAGGACGGTGACAACTAGCATCTCATAGGGAGCTATGCAATGGCAGCCTTTGTAAAGCCCCCAGCATGGCTTGTTCATAATAGCGGCTGTGAGGTGGTAATGCCCCGCAGTTAAGCTGCATTTTTATGGCTTCCCCAACCTCACCCCCTTTAACTGCAGAGGCCGGGGTTGTACACATGCTTTACAGCTGTGGCAGGAATTATACCCCTGCCGCTTTTGGTGGGCGTAGCCAGGGCCGTCTTTAATATTGATTGGACACCCTCCATGCAGTTTTGCTCTCCGCCTGCTCTGAGACATAAAATAAATAGCAGCTAGACTCAAAATCAGTTTACTGAATCAGATCAGGCAGCTATTGAGATTGGTTGCCAGAGGTTACAGTGTATCACTACAGCTCACTGACTGGTTGCTAGAGGGTACAGCACATGATTTCTGCTTGTTGATTGGTTGCTACTGTGGATATGACCTCATTGGGGCATTAGATGCATATCAATGCCGCCGGCCGCCCCTATTTACATATGAATGCTGTCACTATTTACATATGAATGCCGGTAATTAACATGTAAACACAGGGTCTGCAGGTGAGTCATCTGTACACAACAATAGGGCAGAGCTGGGCAGCATTAGTAGCAGCACTTCACACTGAGATATTGGGACACAGCACAGGACTAAAACCTCAAGGGACGAGAGAATTTAAACCAGGATAGTTGGCAAGTTTAAGGCAGCTGCTTTGGGCCCCACAACAATGACAGGGCCCAGGGCAGCTGCCCCTTTTGCCCTGCCTTAGAAACGGCCCTGGGCGTAGCACCCGCCAAGCGTGACATATTCAAGTGGTCACAGGGTTTAAAGGGTCAAAGCAGGCAGTGACAAGGTGATACGATGATACAACGCCTCCTCGCCGCCTGTCAAATGCTCTCTGAACAGCGATCCGAATGCAGACTGCTTTGCAAGGTTTGTGTGAATGAGCCCTAAAGGTTCTCTTTTATCACATTTTAGGATTTTTTTATTTCAGAACATCACATCATAAAAATGGTGTAAAGTTCGGCTCTGTTGTGTGCACCCTTACCAGTGCTGTATGAAGCCTTGAACCCAGTGGTCGCGGTACTGTTGTCGCTGACAAATTCAAGGAGCATTTTGTTGGATGTAGAGACCATAGGGGGAAGCTGGCCGGCTCCACAGGCTCTGTCCAATAACACTGGGGAGGACGTGGTGGGCCCATCGTAGATCCTCAGGTAATCAGAAGCACAGCCTGCTGAGTTCTGGACATCAAAGGCGAGGAATTGCAGGAAGACCTAGAGGAAAAAAGAGATGTCAGTAAGAGAAGTGTCTCTCTGGTAACCACCTGCCTACCGGGCACACAAATAGAGCTTTCTTTTGGTGAAATTTTATCACCACTGTGATTTTTTTTTTTTTTGCTAAACAAACGAAAAAAGACCAAAAATTTGGAAAGAAAAAAACAACACGTTTTTCTTTCTGTTATAAAATTTTGCAAACAGGTCATTTTTCTCCTTCACAGACAGATGTGCGCTGATGAGGCAGCACTGATAGGTGGCACTGAAGGGCACTGATGTGCAGCACTGATAGACGGTATGTATGGGCGGCACTGATGGGCACTGTTGGGACTGCACTCATACCTTCCAACATTTTGAGATGGGAATGAGGGACACCTACTAACAAATGTATGTAGGCATAGGACCCGCCCCCGGCCACACCCCCTTAAAGGAGAATTAACCAAAAAAGGGTTAATTAAATCCACAAGGACTTTTTTTTTTACCACTACTATTCCTTTATATTGGCTTTTAAAATGTACAAATGCAGCAATTTAGAAATTGGATGAAAGGTTTAGCACTGGGAAACACTTTTTGAAAGATAAAAAGTGCATTTCATATACAACTATACAGATCAGACCAAAATGAGGGACAAATGAGGTGGAATGAGGGACAGAGGGACATTGCTCCAAATCAGGGACAGTTGGGAGCTATGCTTTACTGATCATAAGGACACTGATGATCAGTGCCCTGATTATCAGTGTAGATGTCCCCTATCACACTAGCCGGCTCTCTCCTCACGATGTGGCAGCATGAGGAAAGGGATGCCAATAAGTGGCAAGTGTGTTTACTGTGATTGGACATAGCTGATCACGTGGTAAAGAGTCGCTGTGATTGGCTCTTTAACCCGATCTGTGATCATCTGTGTCTGAAGGACACAGCGATCACAGAGCATGCCGGGTGTGTGCCGCAGCAGGTGCGAGTGTGTGTGTGTGGGGGGGGTGCGGTTCTGGGAGGATATCAGTAGATGCCCTCCCAGAACTGGACAACCGTGCTGTAGCCGTCATTCGCCTATAGCGTGGTGGGCAAGTGGTTAAAGTGGAACTTAACTGTATCTGAGCTCCACAAACTGAAAACGCTATTTCATTCATTTTTAATATTTACAGAAAACTCACCCATCCATCTCTCCCTAATCTATTTTTTTGATAAATCACTTTTAAAAAACACCCCCCCCACCTAGCATTTCTACCTGTGGTAATCTTGAGTAAGGGCAGAGGATTCATGTAGCATTTACTTCCCAGAATCCATCTGCCCTTAGCTCAGGCATGCAGGAAGGAGGGTGTGCTCAGCTGGGAAAGCCCCTCCTCCAGGTAAAAGAAAAATAAATGCCCATGAAGACTCCTGGGATGTATGACATCATTTTGGACTAGGCCTGAAACCAGGAAGCAAATGAAGAAATGTAAAAAAAAAAGTTCAAAATATGTAATTATATTATTCCTTCCTATCTGTTTACTAATACTAGCAGCAAAAGGTTGAAAAAATAGTTAATGCTGAATAAGGGGCGGTTCACACCATGAATCGCACAGGGACGCATTCATTTGAATGGGCGCCAGACTGCACCAAACGTAGGACATGCACTGCTTTAGAAGATGCACAGCAACCAGATTGCATGGTACTACTGCACAACGCCACCCAGTGCAGACAAACGCACTGCACTTGCAGGTTGCGTTTGGGGGGTCGTTAACCTAACACTGACACCTGCTGCAGATGGGAACTGCAGTGCGTTTTGAACGCGGTGTGGGAAATGCACACGGAATGCAGGTTTCCTGCACCACGTTCTGCTGTGAACTGGCCCTGAATGAGTTTATTTCACTTTAAGTAATAACTTTTTAACCCTTTGATACTCTGAATTGTGGCCTTACCTGGTCTGATGGAACACGAATGAGCCACAAGCAGCTGCTGGCAGCGGGATAATTATTGGGGTAGTTGGAAGATGCTAGGGATCCTGAAGGATCGGAGAGCAATGTTCGGCAGAGACCTATAAAAGTTACATGATTAGAAATTCAAAGTGGTTGTCAGTATAAAAAGCAAGACAGAGCAGCACATCGGCAACAGCAAGAATCAGGCCATTCACATACAGAGGTATGATTGGATTTTTTTTCTTATGCTCCGGGTTCACTCAAGGTATATTTAATCGAAAAATAGTGACTACCCTGATATGTAGAGCTCTATGAATTCCACGTTCTTACCGCAATCATATAACTTGTTAATTTTGGCAACATCCAAGTTGCTGAGTCCATAGCGCTGTCCGATGGCGATAGAGGCATCTGGTTTCGGGATAATGGTGGCAGAGATGCCATCCTTGGAGAAAGCAGTCCTAGAAACAAATAAAATCATATATTTTACACACACTCTTCCATTATCATGGCTTTAGTTAAAAGGGGGTCCTCTAGGTAAAAGAAAAGCTTTTCAGGTGCCTCCAGCTTCTCTTCCTCTTTATACAAGAATTAGGAGTTGTAATCCTTGACTTTCTCTGCAGCACCCCCTGCAGGTGAAAACAGGTATTATAGTGCAAACTTTGCAGTATAAAGTCAGTAGAATTAGGGTGACACTATACAATATCCTCATACTCCTATAATAATCCATACACGGCCCTGGAATCTATTTTTTATTAAATTGTTTCATACTGTGTTTTTCTGCCTCCTTGTAATATATTTGTCAAGCCCTCCGACTTCTGTTTGTTTGGAATGAGCAGTGCATGTTAGTTGCAGTCATGTGGACTGCTCTGTGTACTCTTCTAGTCCATAGCCCATTTGGGAGCAAGCAAGAGAAGGTGGCTACATTCCTACATACCGTAGAACCATTGAGAACCAACCTTGTGACCCTCAGGAAGTCGAATGATGACACCAAAAAAAAGGCTGAGAGCAATAGAAAGGAGCTAAGAATACATTCTTGAATAGAATTGCTCTTTTAACCCCCTTAGAGTCGGCGCCTCCCAGCCCTTTAAGGGGTTTAGGATGCCGGGAGGTGGGGCAGAGGTTCATAGTCATGTGACCGCTGCGGTCACGACGGCAGGGTACCATGGGTCCCGGTGGGTCCATGGGACCCAGGCGGCACTTTGAGAGGTGCAGCAACAGGGGCGCAGTGCCCGAGGACCCGAGGCTCCCTCCCTCTAGCACGCAGCGTGATCCTTGTATCATGCTCCGCTCCCCTGTCCCGCCCCGCTCCACTACGCTCCCCAGCAGTACAACTTGTACTGCTGGGGAGCGGGGCGAGGGGTGGAGCAGCATAGGCTTCAATAGTAGGAGAACCAGCCGCCACGGCAGAGCTGCTGTCGCCGCATGTTGCATCACTGAGCCGGGATCTGAGCTTAGTTGGTCAGTGGCGGATGTTTTTGGGCATTTCTCTTTGCTGGAGGGGGCATGTATCTTTGCTGGAGGGGGCATGTATCTTTGCTGGATTGGGCATGTCTCTTTGCCGAATACAAGGGGATGTCTCTTTTCTGGATTGGGCTGTCTCTTTACTATTTGGGGATATCTCTTTACTTTATGGAAATGTCTTTGCTGGATGGGTGTATTTTTTTTTAGGGGGGGGGGGCAGCATTTCATTCTTGGACCTAGGCAGCACAATGTCTTGGTCCAGCCCTGCACAGCGGTCACATGATGGGAAACCTCCCGATCGTGAGCTTTCCGTCAGTCTGGTAACTGTGCTGGGAGAGGCAGGGCACCCGCTCTTGGCACAGCTGTATACCGCCAATTCACGCAAATATGTGGCCCCTCGGCACCAGGGCCCACCCGCCAAGAGGCCACATTTTTGCATCCGGTCAGCGCCAACGAGTTTAACCAGAGTTTGGTGATGTATTAATCCTGAATCGGCTCCCTCCTCCTCCCTCCTCCTTCTCCCACCGCCGGGCCAGTAGGAGAGAGGAGCGGAGCCTCGTGCATGCGCAGTAGGGTTTCTGGCATGAAGCCGTAAGGCTACACTGCCGGGTTCACTCACCCGCAATGGCGGCGGCAGCACCCGATAGCTGATGGAAACATCAGCTGCAGTACCGACATCGCAGGACTCCAGGACAGGTAAGTGTCCTATTGTTAAGAGTCTGTAGTATGTGTCTTAGTGCACCTGCTCTACCTCTAAAATTTCCACTCCTAGCACACATCTTCTCCCCCCACTTCAAATCCCCCCTCCCAGTGCAAAGTCTCCCCCTAATCCCCCTTCCTAGCACAAATCTTTACCCTGCCCATCTCCCAAATGCCCCCCCCCAAAAAAAAAAATCAATCTCGCACAAGTATTCTACCCTTAAAATTCCCCCTCCTAGCACACATCTTTTCCCCCATTTAAAATCCCCCCTCCTAGAAAAAAGCCTCCCCTAATCCCCCATCCTAGCAGAAATCTTTTTCCTCCCATCCCCTCCTCCCAACACAAATCATCACTCTTAGCACCCCCCCCTCTCCAAAATGTTCTCTCCTACGACAATACTTACCCCCTGCCACCCCCCAAATTCCCTCTTCCATCACAAATCTCCTCCCCACCAATCTCCTTGCGGCACCCCTCCTCACCTCACATGATACCACAGTTCCCAGGGCAACCGCCCCTCCTGCCCCTGGTAATCTGCAATATATTAGGTTTTTGGTCTAAATAAACTTTAAGGTGCCTGTTGGAGCTCGATGAATCAGGACCAGTGAATGTTCCCACTTTAATAGATCCGACTGTGCCACCTACAAGGATATCGCAGCAGTTTAATAAAAACTGTGTTTCTGGCCAATGCAAAGTGGCAAGTGAAAGTCGTTTGATATTTCTATGAAATGTAACCATTTGTACCTTGGATAATGCATGACGGAGCCGTAGTCGTATTCTATGCCTTGATTCAATGTGTCGAACTTCTGAAAATTGTTCCCGGTCCCTGAAGGAGACAAAATTTGCAGCAGCAATATTATATAGCAATTCGATTCTAATAAAAGGAAACCTTCACAGAGATATGGGCTGGCTTTCATTGCTTACATCCTAAAAATGCTAGTTGCCTGGCTGCCATGATGATCCAGTGTTCAAAGACTCAAAGCAAACATAGAGTCAGGAATCTTTACATCACTTGCTGCATGCTTGTTCAGGATCAGTGACATAAATAGTATTAGGCCTCATGCACACTGGGCATTTAGCATTGGGCGAAGGGCATAGGCGCCCCATCCAGCCTAGACTCCAGGAGTCTGACAGCTGGCATGTGGCTGGGCAGTGACCTCAGCGGTACTCAGTGGTGGCCGCTCCAAAAGGTCACCCGCCTATCCATGCATCCGGCCCCCTGATCTACATACAGGGCGCCGGACTATGGATTCCAATGGGGGGGGGGGTATTTTTTTTGAAGCACGTGATTAGAGCCAGAGAGGCTCCATAGGCTTAAAAAAAGGGAGGGTTTGGGGCGTAGAGCACTGTGCCCCAATCACATCCAGTTGTGTGGCAATAGCGAATGAATATTCACTATTGTCACACTGATCCTCCTCCCAGCTAATCAGGAAGCCCCTATTGGCCAGGGAGTCTTAGGACTGCCTGGTCAATCGTATCTCCGCTTCTGAACGCACAAGTGATGTTTTCCTTCTGCCTCTAAACGTCTATGTCTGCATGGACACATTGACTTTTTTCTGCCTTTAAAAAAAAAAGCCTAACGCCCCTGAAAGTGCTCCAGTGTGGCCTAAAAATTGTAGGCTTGAGTTCCGCTCCAAAGCAGAATTTTCACAGAGAAGTTCCGTTGATCCCCCTCTTCACCTTTTTTTTTTAGGGAGCGAGTACCTATTTCTGCAGGTACCTGTACCTACTTCCACACTTCACAGGTCTCAAGAGGCAGTGAGACCATTCACACAGCACAGCGAAGCTTGCGCATGCGCAGTGAGGAGCTAGCTTTGAAGCTGCAGGAAGTCACAGCTGGTGTCGGGAGCCCGAAGAGCCGGGCCTAGGCGAGGACAGCGCTGGAACACTGGACAGGAGTCTCTTTATTAAAAGTTGGTAGCTACAGTGTTTGTTGCGGCTGACTTAATTTTTTAAAAATCAAAGCGGTTGTAAACCACTGGCTTTTTTTTTTTTTTTTTCCCCCTTACCTTCAAGGTAATGTTATAATGTGCTATTATGCATCGCATACTAGCACATTATGTGGATCTTACCTGAAAACGAAGCATTCCAGCGATGCAATGTCATCACTGGAGGCCAATTCCATCTTCACCCGTCTTCCTTCCGGGTTCGCAGACTCCGGCTGTGTGATTGGCCGGAGCCAAGTGACATCCCTCTTGCACATGCGTGCGGGAGCCACCGTTCCCTGCACAGGGCTCTGAAGGAGCGGCACGGCTGGTTGATGTCACCGGCTGACTGTACACTAAATATTTCCTAAACAGCGCACGTTTAGGAGATAATTACACTACCTATAGGTAAGCCTTACTATAGGCTTACCTATAGGTACAATTTAGTGATGAAAGTTTACTTCCTCTTTAAACGAACCTCATTTATGAAAGTGACCTAAAAAGTACGACTTATGCTTCTCATAGTAGCCAAAAACATTACTTTTCACACACTAGATGTATGAAAAGGAGAATTTGCACTTTATGATCTAAAATATGTTGTAAGGGCTTGTTCACACCAGAATGCAGCGCGGGAAACCCACGTTCCACACCCGTTTCCCACACCGCCTTCAAAATGCACTGTTGTGGGAGTCAATATATTCCTAATGAAACCCCAAACGCTGATTGCGATTGCTGCGGCGGATCACATGATATCGCACTACCGTGCAATTTGGTGCAGTGCATTTTTGAAAAGTAGTGCGATCCAGTGCGATATCAGCCCTTTCATTTGAAAAATCGCACTGCACTGAGTTGAACAGGAACGCAGAACGCATTCCTGTGCGATTTAAGGTGTGAACCGGCCTGAATTACACAAATATTATACTTCTATTTAAAAAAAATTAAAAATGCATAGCTTATCCTCCATCAAAAATGTATGTAAATTCCTTTTCCTTTTAATGTTCTCAGGCTATAGTCTCTGTAAACTAAATATGTAAATGAGAAGAATACTGCATTATGGCCACTGGGTGGCACCGAAGACCATATTTATTTCCTATGATACTCAGCGCCATCTTTTGGCTACAATGCAGTATTTTCCTCATTCACTCATTTGATCCGCAGAGAATATACTGTAGCCTGAGAACATTTGATTTTGCCTCATTCACACAGAACTAATTTACATGCAGTTTCTATGGACGAACAGCTATGAAAATGTTTGTAATTATACATCCCTTCGTGCAGGGGTAGGCAACCAGTAGCCTTCCAACTGTTGTGGAACTACATTTCCCATGAGGCCTTGCAAGGCTTGCAGTTACAATTACTCTCAGAGGCATGATGGGACTTGTAGTTCCGCAACAGCTGGAGGGCCCAAGGTTACTTACCCCTGCCTTAGTGTAATGATATCACCCAGTCGGATACCTGGTATGATGTTGCTGTATATGATATTGACGTAGTTGTCGCGGTCGCTCCTGCTCTGCTCATGGTAGAATCCCAGAGCGTGGTTCAGCTCATGCTCGATGGAGCCTTGGACCATGCAGCTCCTCGACACCGATACTATTTGACTTCCTCCTTGCTTTCCAACAAAGGACCAACATCTGTGGGGAACGGGAGAAAACCATATTATTATGTCATCACAAAGGGAGATGCGCCGATTGCTGCAACCAGTAGCCAATCACATTAAAGTGTAGGGAACGGTGTATGCCAGGGCTGCTGCAGCCATGATCCCCCATCTTCTCTGTGACAATGAAGGAGGAAGCCACAAGGATTTTGTCACTTCAGGTTTCAGAGCGGTCCTGGCCTGGCCGGTATATCCAAGGAAGCATCTGATCAAACCCGATCTGTGCTGGATCAGATGCTTTAAAAGTCCAGGGAGACAGCAGGGGTCTAATAGGCCCAATATCTACATAGGTGTCCCGGTCCGCCAATGGTAACAAATAAGGGCCACTGGAGGTGCTCACAGGGCTGGAGGAGAAGTCCCGGGACACCGTGGGTAGGAGGCGGAAGTGATGTCAGCTTGGAAGCGGACCGCCAGTGTGATGTGCGCCCATTCATTTTGTTTTGATGCAAATTGCACTGCAGAGCATTTGGGTGACTACCGATACTCGCTCAAATGCTTGGTATCGGCGCATCCCTTGTAACTATCATAAAAAATTGCAACAGCCACCATTTTATTCTCCGGGGCATCCACTTTCTGAAAATGTTTGGTGGTTCTAAGTAATTTTCTTTAAAAAAAAAAAATGCAGATTTTAACATGTATGTGAAAAGTAAAAAAAAACAAACTGCCCAGGTAGGTAAGCAGTTAAAAGTCATGTCCCATTCAACGGGTGGTACTGGTGCTGAACATGACCTATTCAATGGGGCCACGCCACAACTGCCCTGATACCGCATGCAGTGCACGTGGTTGCGGCACGGTGGGGGTGGCATTTTGAGGGTTGACACAGGCAGCAGGCACCACCACCTGTCAAACGCCCAACAAGAGCCACACATGTGAATGAGACCTTAGAAAAGGCTCTCAGAAACAAAACTCTTGGTGCAATAAGCCTAAAGGTCACTAAGAAGTGTGCCAGAGGCTGTCTGCAACTTGACCTCAAGCTCTGGTAAGACTTTCAAGAGACTTTCAAGAGAACAGAGATACAAGTGGAAGAGCAGAGCAATGCCAATTCCAGGAGATCTCCACTAAATACGGCTGCGATGGTTGCAAGAAAGTAAAATTTACATTTTTGGCAGCTGCATAAAAACAAGTAGTTGGAGAAGAATTTTTCACATACCCGGCGGCGTCCATAATTTGCACATAGTCTGATTCCGTGGAGCGTGGGATGAAGCGCACGCAGGTGAGAGTTGCAAATTCTTGCATGGCGCCAAGGAATACCGCGATATCAGAGGAACCTGTGGAACCAGAAGACCCCCTTTATTAGGCGCATCTTGTGAAATAATCCTGGCGTTGCGTTTTCCCACAACCCTCTTTATATACACGGATTCAGCCATATTCATCTCATCACAGTGGTTAATGGGAGGCCAGCTGAATGGGGTGACTGCAAACAGAACGTTTGCTCCCTCTAGTGGCTGATCATCAATTATCTATTTAATCAATGCAATATCAAAAATATGGAATGACAAGCATGGAAAAAATGTGAAACTAACATGAAAAAAAAATAGGTTTTGACTGTAAACAATGCAAGAATAAATCAAAGTATGTACTGAACTGCAAAGAGTCTTGTGACCACCTTCATACTGTATAACCACCCTTTTTTGTCGCAGTTATGTTCCACTTGTTATTGCTTTATTTTGCAAAACAGCTCTAGGTACTAGTAAGACAGTGGAAAAATACAGCGCTGAAGAACATATATAAATACAAAAAAATTATGTAAAAAGAGCAGCTGCTAAAACCATGAGATACACACAGAAACAGATAAAATAATACAAAATAACAGCACTGACCAAAACGTGAACAAATAAATGTAAAAATAAAAAAAAAAATAAATAAAAAAAAAATGAATTAGTCCAATCAATGAAACTTTATTAAAACATTATCTAAGAAACATACCACGTGCGGTTTGTTTCCTAGGTAATGTTTTAATAAACTTTCTTCTATATATTATCTCTATGGTTTTAGAGACGTTCGGGTTTCCGCCTCCCAAAACTCACATCGAGGCATGGTTCCGTCGTTACATTATTTAGCGCGATGAGTCAGTGTGTCGCCTGATCCCCGAGACGACGTCAGATTGTGACGAAACGCGCATAGGGAGGCAGACATGCGGACGTCATCTCGCTTTCTCAGTGGATGGGTGTTTGCTTGCTGGCCGGCTGTTTTTTATGATCGTTTTGTATCTTCTTATTTGTAAGTGCAATCTTTGTATTGCATAAAAACCTTTGTGGTATGGTATACACTATGGAGTCTCTCTTTATATTTTCTGGGTAATACCTGAATTTGCTCCTTGGTGGCTGACGCTCGAGTATTCCAGGCTGTTTGGTGCTCATTACAAGCTCCTTCCAAATACTAGTGGGGGATAACCATCTTCCTTTTGGATAAAGGCCCTGGTTGGGTAATTAGCCACAGGCTCCTCAAAGCTTGCCTTCTGGTAAGCGCACAATTCATGTGGTGGAGGTACGATGTTGTCAAGAGGTGTTATTCTTAAGAACTTTATGTGCTATATATGGAATGTTTTTTTTATTATCCACGTCATTTATATACAACCATTGATTTGGACTAATTCATTATTTATTTATTTTTTATTTATTTTTTCATTTTTACTTGGTCACGTTTTGGTCAGCGTTGCTATTTTGTATTATATAGCTCTAGGTACTAGTCTATGGAATATTTTCTGTATTGTATTATACTTGCCCACTCTCTCTTGTAACATCGATCACTTTGTAGTTTGGAATGGCAGATGATGGCGCTATAAACATACACTATTATTGTGTCAGTTACATCAACTATGCACTATGGGAGACGGTATGCTATTGCTAAGCCAAAGCTGCCACTGAACTAAGCAGTGCAAACAGCTAAACTGCAGAGTGCACGATCCTGGAGAGAAAGAGGGGATGACCGTGCACCTTTTGAGCTGCAGAGAGTCTTGTGACCAACCTCGGCAGTAGCTAAACCCCTTTCATGCACACAGTTATTGTACAATAACCATAAGAATCTGCAAAAATAAAATGGAAATAAATGAAAATGGACAACATTTCATCCAGGTGTTGCCCCTTCTACTCTAGATGCCGGTCCTACTGTCTTCTACAGGCGCCGCTCCCAGGCGCAGAGAGTAGACAAAGCCTTCATTCTCATAGTGTCCTGCTGGGAAATGGCCCCCAGGGGCCCCAGCACTGCAGATGGATGTTTCATTGTGGGAGGAGTCAGAATACTCACTGTAGGCGGAGGAGAGGTTGTAGGGCACGTTGACGAATCCAGTGCTGTTTTTAGTCCATCTACAGGAGTCGTCATCACACTTTAAAGCGTTGCGTCCGAAATCCACAGCGATGTCTCCTTCATGCAGCAGGGCTTTGCTCTCTACAAACAGATAAGGCATTTGTATTGCTAACTGGCAGATAAAGTATAATACTAATTTTCTGAAAGTCACAAAAGGTTAACAGAAGTGACAGACAGGAGTAAAGCCAACCCCAGGTACAGCTGAAACCCGGGATCAGCAAATAATGTCCAAATACATTCGTCATGTGAATTCTTCCTTGTATCTCGATGTGCTTTGTGTATTTTTTCCAGATCTGTGCAGCAATCTAGCGTGAGACTTTTTCTGTAATAAAGACCGCTCACTGCTGCTCTCTCTCCTTGTGTAGGGTGACCGGTCTCGTCTCCGCCCCCTCCTGTCATTTTCTGCAGGCAGCCTGTAGTGGGTGGAGCCTGCTGGGCCCCTCCCACATCCCTGCTTTCTGCACAGACTATGTACAGCACAGTAACGATGTCACTGATACTGCGACAAGGTAATATCTGGCTTTGTTAACCGCTTACCGACCGTATAACTTACATATACATAGCGGGTACAACGGACTCCATGTCCGCCGGCACCAGCCAATGCTTCAGTACAGAGGCAGTACGGCAGTCTGTCTATGTAAACAAGGCAGATTGCTGTTCTGTCAGTAAGGAAGGTATTGATTTTGTGTTCCTGATTGACATTGATCCATGCCTTCCTCCAGTACAAGCACCACCCACAGTACACAGAAACACAAGCTAGGCACACAGTTAACCCTTTGATCGCCCCTGATGTTAATTCCTTCCCTGCCAGTACAGTGACAGTGCTTTTTTTTAGCACTGATTACTGTATTAGCGTCACTGGTCCCCAAAAAAGTGTCAGTTAGTGTCCAGTTTGTCTGCCGCAATATCGCAGCCCCGCTATAAGTCGCTGATCACTGCCATTACTAGTAGAGATAAGAGATAAAAAAATAAAAATGCCGTAGTTTGTAGACACTAGAACTTTTGTGCAAACCAATCAATATACGCTTATTTGGATTTTTTAACAAAAACATGTAGCAGAATACATATTGGCTTAAATTGATGAAGAAATTAGATTTTTTTTTTTTACATTTTTTTTATTAGGTATGTTTTATAGCAGAAAGTAAAAACAATTTATTTAATTTTTTTAAATGTCAGTTTTTTGTTTATAGCGCAAAAAAAATAAAAAAACGCAGCGGTGATCAAATACCACCAAAAGAAAGCTTTTTGTAGTAAAAAAAGGACATACATTTTATTTTTAAATTTAAAGTTTAAATGAACGCAGAAAATGACCTGGTCATGAAAGGGGGGTAAATATCCTGGTGGTTAAGGAATCTGGTACATATTAAGTGGATTTCTGTTCTTTAAAGCTCCATAAAATATATTTGAATTAAAGTGCTTGTGTCCGGAGTTCAGCTTTAATTATTGTCTCTAGATTTGGACAGCGTGGGGAGTAATTTTCTGTTTATTTTTCATCACTTTCCGTCTTTGTGATGTCTATATGAGAGCAAATGGAAGGCGAGTCTGAGTGACTGGGGGGGCTGGGGCCCCCCTTACGCCTCATTTACACTTGTGCTTGGCAGGGCAGGGGGGGGTGAAATGTGAAAAATGTGCGTTTCCCCCCAACCTTCTAACCTTATGCTGCAAAGGTAATGGTGGGGGGAGGGGGGGGAGTTCATATGGCAAAAACTATACCCACTGTCATGTTCAGTACCACCCACTGAACATGACCCATTTAACCGAATAGGGGCACCCCGAAACTGCATGTGATACATGTTAGTTCAATGGGTTAAAGCCAGCAGTGAGGAGGCCATACAACACCTCCTTACCGCCTGTCAAATGCTCTCTAAAGAGCATTCCAAATGCAGATCGCTTTTCAAACAACAATGCAAGTGTAAACTAGCCCTTAACGTGAACCCCTTGTTTGCTTTAGCAGATAGACAAGCAGAAAGATGTATATATAATCTGGGACTGATTTAACTGAAATCTATATACCTGGGTCAGAAAATGCAGATGACCTGGCTGCCTCTGGCTTCATTGGAGTCACAAGACCCGGAGCAGATGAGTGCAGCGGATGAACTCCAGATCTACATTCCAGTTTCCAGCCCATAAGGCAGAGAGAATGGAAGCCATGGGATCCGAATAACAGCCAGGCAACTAGCATTTTCAGCCAGTCAATGGGTGCCTACATCAGTGCGCTCGTATTTTTACCTTTGTTGGACGCAATGATGAGACTGAAAACATCAGGAGGCTCCACCTCCGGGCGCTCCGCCATAGTCCCATCTGAAAGACAGAAAGACGGTGAGAACATCAACACCAACAACAGGAACTATCACTTCGAATGACACAGAAACCTTCACTGATTTTTCAGTGATTTATTGGAGCCGATTTACTAAAGGCGAATAGACCGAGAACTTTGCAAGTGCAGTTGTTCCAGAGTTTAGTAAATGAGGGGAAGCTCTGCTGACTTCCATCATCCAATCATGTGCAAGCAAAAATGCTGTTTTTTCATTTTCTTTGCATGTGATTGGGTGTTCTTTGTAAACTTTACCCCATTTACTAAGCTCTGGAGCAACTGCACTTGCAAAGTGCACAATCTATTTGCCTTTCATAAATCAACTTCAGTATGTCTCTTCTGCACTAAAGTGGTTGTATACCCATTTTTTAAAAAATTTTTACCTACAGGTAAGCCTATAATAAGGCCTATAATAAGGCTTCTCTGTATGTAAAATGAATATCTCCTAAACCTGTACAGTTTAGGAGATATTCACTTTGCATGCAGCCTCTGACGTTAGCAGTGCACCTTGCCGGGAAGAAGCCTCCATCGCGCATGCCTGGGAGTGACGCCATCGCAGCTCCGCCCACTCACAGCGCCGGAGCCGCGAACCCAGAAGACACGCCGAGGGCAAGATGTCAGCTCCCTCGGGGTGGACCGGCCTGCGATACGGGGACCTCGTTCAAAGGTGAGTATTTCAACACATTTCCTGCCCTTAGGTGACAACGCTCACCCACCCCACTGTATCACTGGAGGAACAATGTTGTGACTCCTGGCTGCTCTTCGGTATCAGCCTAGGTTCACATTGTGAATTGTATGTCAGTCGCACAGGAATCACACTGCATTCCTCTGCAAAGCACATGCGATTCTGTGTAGTGTGATTTGAGCCCATTTATTTTGGATGGCTTAAATCACACCATATCCACATCAGTATGGTGCAGGCAGCTTTTTTTTATTTGCACTGGAACCAGATGTGATCCAGTTCAGGAAAACGCATTGTGTTTGCGACCCTCTTTTTGGGTGTCGTTAACTTTCCATTGACACCTGCAGCAGATCGCGACTGCTATGCTGTGCGGGAAACGCTCAGGAATCGCTGTGTTTCCCGTGTGAACCAGGGTTTAGACTACTAACCCCTCCTCCACTCCTTAGCTTTAGTATATAGGGAGGGACTCTTTTGTAGTTCACAGAAGATATCTGGGAACAATAATACTTTCTATATATCAGTTTAGTGCTCAAAAAGACTGGAATTCTGGCAGGATATACTATATAGTTTATTGGAAGAATAAACTCTTACCATGAAAAAGAAAACTAATGCAGCCACCACACCTAAGGACTGGTACGGTGCAATATATATATGCGAACCTTGGCACCCCAGATGTTTTGGGACTACATTTCCCATGATGCTCAGCTACATTGCACAGTGCACGAGCATCATGGTTAATGTAGTTCCAAAAACATCTGGGGTGCCGAGGTTCACCTAGCCTGCTCTAGAATGACTTCTTATCAATGGAGGATCATCACTGACACACGGGGACTACAAAACACCTCCACCTCTCTTCTTCTCCAGCATGCAGCTCCAGGATATGAACAAAGCTCAGCTTCCATCAGATTCTTCTGGGACATGTTCTAATTAATTTCCTTTTAATAAGCTATGAGGACATTCTGAAGTCTGCATTTTATGAACAGCACAGTATACATACCCCAACCTGCACACCAACACCAAATGACACTTACCTTCCTTTTCTACAACATTTTCAAAATGAATCTGGAAAAAAAAGTATAAGTAAAGTAATTATAAGATCATAATATTATGAGTACAGAGTCAAATGACAGTCAGACTTTTCAACAGCATAGACCAGTAATAGGTTTAATGACCATGACTCTAATATACAAGCCGCTCGCTGTTCTTATGAACTCTGCAAGAATATTGTATTTCTTGACTGTTCTATTCATGAAAAAAAAAATCACTCAGTTCTTTAAAATTTCAACCTTTGCTTAATACGTTGGTTTCCTGTGACTGTCAGCTTCTTCTAGTGGCCATAACACAGTATTTTCCAGAAATATCTCAGTCTGGAAAATACTAATTAATGGCCACTAGATGGAGCTGCCAATCATAGGAAATAAACATATTAAGCAAAACATGGTCAAAATTCTTGAAGGGTGAGTAAATTTTATACATTCATCAAAATAAAAATAAGGGTCTATTTACACTCATACGGTGTGCCAGCGCATGTAATAATGGGCATTGCCACAATGCATTACAACACACCTTTACTATGTGCGTTGCATTGCCGTTCATTGTGAATGACATCCCAACACATTAGCCAAATACATCCCATTGTACATGAGAGCCCAACATATCCCAACAAATTGTGCAATAGAGCCTCACACACCCCATTGTACAGTAGAGCCCAATGCATTGTACAGAAGTGTCCAACATAGCCCAATACGGTGTACAGTAAAGTCCAATACATCCCATTGTACAGTAGAGCTCAATGCATCCCATTGTACAGTAGAGCGAGCCGAATGCATCCTATTGAACAATAGAGCCCCACGCACCTCATTGTACAATAGAGTCCAATGCATTCCATTGTACTATAGAGACCAATGCATCCCATTGTACTATAGAGACCAATGCATTCCATTGTACAATAGAGCTCAATACATCCCACTGTACAATAGAGCCCAATGCATCTCATTCTATAATAGAGCCCAACGTACCCCATTGTACAATAAAGCCCAGTGCATCCCATTGTATAGTAGAGCCCAATGCATCCCATGGTAGAACAGAGCCCAATGTATCCCATTACAGAGTAGAACCCAAAACACCGCAACACATTGTATAGAGTCCAAAGCACCTCAATGTTGTGCAGCAGAGCCTAACACATACCAGCACACCACAGCACATATAACATACATTGTGGTATGCTACGGTTTTTAAAAAAGGGTCATTTATATTTTTTAATCTGTTGTGGTGCACTGGCAGCCCAATCATAATCATTTTATTTTGTAAACTGTATCCTTTTTTTCTTCTTTTTTTTGCAAAAGCATTAGACAGGCCATTGATTATCATGGGTGGAAAGAAAATATTTTGATTCCTCCATCATCAAAGTCAGTGTTTATAGGGGAATCCCCCTGCAGCGTTCGCTATTATATTCTGCCAGTGGGAAGCCTTCCCTGCCAGCAGAACACAATGACAAACATAATGTTGCCGATCGATCGACTTGTGTACATCCAGGGGGCCCATACATGGATTGAAATTTGGCCGGACCCCGCTGAACTGACCAAGTTTCGATCGATGTATGGCCAGCTTAAGTCCCAACCATCCCTCCTTTGGTCAGATGTGTAGACCTCTATAATAAATGCAATACTTAAAGCGGAGATCCAGCCCCCGTGCCAAAAAAATAAAAGTCAGCAGCTACACAGCAGCTGACTTTTAGTATTAATGCATGTACCTGTCCAGGGATCCCACAGTGTCCTCAACCAAGCCGATTCTTGAATTGGCTCTCGGTGCTGGCACCGCCATCTTGGGTAAGGGAAACTGGCAGTGAAGCTTTGTGGCTTCACAACAAGCTTCCTACTGCGCATGCATGAATCACGCTGCACTTTCTCAATGGGCCGGCCACAGCGAGGCCCGAACTTATGGCTAAATTTGCCGCTGCAAGCAGGAAGTGGGAGTGGGTAGTACCTGGTTTTAGTCAAAACCAGGTAACCATTCCCCACCACAAGGTGCCAAATATGGTACTGGAGTGGGGGGAGGAGGCAGACAAGCAACCTTTTGGGTGGAGCTCCACTTTAACTATCAAAAGTTTTACACAACACCAAACTTTTCATACAAACCTTTTTAATAACAAATTATTGTTTTAGAAAGACGGTATAAAGGAAACATTGTAATGAAAAAAAGGACTTTTGGGTTTAGCCAATCATTTCTTGCTAATTAAATCTTCATGGGCCACATAACTGGGGGCATAGCAGGGGTGTGCCCTTTGCCTATACACTTAGTGCTAACGGGTGTCCCACTTTCCCATCTCTGAAGGTTGGGAGGTATGCAACAGAGCAGCTAAAAATAGACAGGTAAACATGTAAAAAACAACTTGGAGCTCTACATGCTGGCTGAAAATATTAATATAATAAAAGTAGAAAATATCCATAAATATGCAGCATTTTATATTTAACTAAAAAAAAAAAGTACACGCATGTATACAGGATATATATATATATATATATATACACACACACATACACACACATTCATGTACACTTCTGTTTGCAAAGTCTAGAAATTAAAGTCTTTATCTTACCTGTAGGGGAATTCCAATGCAAATGTGAATTAGAGAGGCCAAGAGAACTAAAGGAACTCTCCTGATGCCCATCTTGCAGCAGATATCTTCAAGTAGATATGTCTTGGTACACTTGTGCTGTGTAGAATTCGTCTTCTTCTGCTTATCACCAGCAAGATGCCCCGTTTTTATTCACATTCTGACCGGGAAACAGCCAATGAGCTGCTAGTACCGTGCTGATTGATATGTCACATAGTATAAGGGCCCGGGGTCATCCTTGGGAGGAAGCAGTGGGCAAGGAAGGCGAGCCGATTAACCAAATCATTTCGAATGTAGTAATTATGACTTTAAATCCTCTAAACATGGAACAATCCATTATTTTCCATTGATACTGATAATTACCACGTCCAAGGTGGGCCTGGGAGAGGCTTCATTCATGAAATCAGCTTAATAAATCCTTACATTAGGCAAAGAATGTTATACAGTTCACAGATGTTAACTTAAAGGACATGTATACCTGATCACTAAAATCTCAAATAAGCTTTAAGGCATGAAAATCATTTTATAAGTGTCATCAACATTGTTACATCTGCTGCTTTAAAAAAAAATAAATAAAACCCAATAATCCTGCCATGAAAGTTCTTGTTATGGGGTGACAATGCCCTGTCCCTGTCCCCTTATTTTTCTCCATTGTCACCCTGTCACATTCTCCCTCAAAGGAGAATACAAAGGGCCATGCCAATGTACAAAAATTAAAACATTTAACAAAATGAAAACATTTAAAACTTTAAATAAATTTAAAAAGAATGTAAAAAAAAATTAACAGGTATAGTCCACCATTGTCACCATAAGGAAATGTCATGCAGCCCTGTCATATACTCTCTCAAAGGTGAATACATAAAGCCATAGCAACATAAACATTTTTTAAAAATATATTTATGTAAAACCTTAAATAAATTTACAAAAATGTAAAAAAAATTAACAGGCATAGTCCACTGTTGTCCGCATCAGGAAATGTACCATGAGGAAGGCCATGCAGAGTCATACATTCTCCCAAAGAAGAATACAAGTGGTCATGCTGACGTACAGAAATATATATAAAAAAAAACAAAAAAAAACAGGCATAGTCCACTGTTCACCATTAGGGATCACACCCTGAGAAATGCAATTCAGTCCTGTTATACATTCTACCAAAGGAAAATAAAATGAACTTATATATATAAATGATCTTTAAAAAAAAAAAACACTGAGAAATGTAACTCAGCTATCTCTGAAATGCATGTCAGCAGGATGTAGCTGCAAACAGGCCACGTGCGATCAGCAATTTCTATATAGAATAAATAATAAAGATAAAAGTATTTTATTAGGAAAAAACATGAAGTGTTTATGCTAAACAGGGCTTTAGCAAACTAAGGGGTGATTTACTAAAACTGAAGCACACAGAATCTAGTGAAGTTATGCTTACTACCCAATTAGCTTCCAGGTTTTATTGCCAAAGCTTTATTAAACAAGCTGAAGTTAGAAGCTGATTGGTTACTATGCACAGCTGCACCAGCTGTAGTAAATTCTCACCCAAATTTGTGTTTTGCTTTCATTACATGTGTAGGTGAATTATTTTTATAACGATTGGGAAGACACTGGGGTGGATTTACTAAAGGCAAATAGACTCTGCCGCAGACATGTGGGTGTCTGTTTGGTGGTGTCATCTGCAAAAGTGTCTGTGTTGTATGGTGGAAATGCAGCTGTGTGCCTTGGTGGGGGCACGCTCAGGTGGCTCGCCGCCTCTCTCCTCCTCCCCTCCTGATTGATGTCATTCTCGGCCCCGCCCACTTCCATTGTCAGACGAGGGGAGAGGGAGGGGCGCCGGGCGACGCACTAGGTGAGGTATGTGGCTGCATTTTTTATTGTGTGGCACAGACACTTTTGCAGATGACCTTGTTAAACGGAGTGAATAATAGGAATATTCAGGGCCCTCTTTAATATTGTTAAGACCCTGAACCCCCGCCCCCGTCCACAGCCACCGATGTACTCTCCCGCCGTGTCCACAGCCACTGCTGTACCCCCTTGCCCTGTTCACGGCCACTGCTGTAGCCCCCGCCTTGTCCACAGCCACCGCTGTACCCCCCTGCTCTGTCCACAGCCACTGCTGTACCCCCCTGCCCTGTCCACAGCCACCGCTGTGCTCCCCCCATCCACAGCCACCACTACACCCCCCCGCCCTGTCCACAGCCACCTCTGTACCCCCCCGCCCTGTCCACAGCCACTGCTGTACCCCCCGGTCCACAGCCACTGCTGTACCCCCCGTCCACAGCCACTGCTGTACTCCTCCTGTCCACAGCCACCGCTGTACTCCCCCCGTCCACAGCCACTGCTGTACCCCCCCGGTCCATAGCCACTGCTGTACCCTCCCATCCACAGCCACTGCTGTACTCCCCCTGTCCACAGCCACCACTGTACTCCCCCCTGTCCACAGCCACACCTGTACCCCCCCCCCCCATCCACAGCCACCGCTGTACCCCCCGCCATGTCCACATCCACTGCTGTACCCCCCCCCCTCCACAGCCACAGAGCGATGGGAGCCATAGAGCCATGAGAGTAGTGCTGATAGAGCCAAGGAGAAAGATGGCATAAGGAGTAGAGGAAGAAGGAAGACACGCAGAGAGAGCACAGTGGGCCAGAGAGTGGTGGGAGTAGTGGAGAGAAAGCCAATGAGAAAAAAAGAACAAGGAGTAGAGGAAGTAAGAAAAACAAACAGAGAGCACAGAAGGCCAAGGAGTGGTTCGATAATCAAAAGAGACAAGGAGACAGAGGGAACTAGGAGTAGTGGAGGAAGGAAAGACATGTAAAGAGCACAGTAGGTCATAGAGTGGTGGGTGTAGTGGACAGGGACCTGAGGAGAAAGAAGGAAGAAGGCATAGAGGAGGAAAAAAATACAGAATTATGGGAGTAGTGGAGAGGGAGCCAAGGTGAAAGGAGGAACAAAGAGTACAGCAAAAAGGAAACATATGAACAGAACACAGTAAGCCAAAGTGTGTTGAGAGTAATGCAGAGCCAAAGTAAAAAAAAAGGAACGAAGAGTAGAGGAGGAAGGAAAGACATATCAGCACAGTAGGCCATAGAGAGGTGGGAGTATTAGTGAGGAGAAAGATGGAATAAGGAGTAGGAGGAGGAAGGAAGACATGCAGAGAGAGAACATTAGGCTAAAGAGTTGTGGGAGTAGCATAGAGGGGGCAAGAAGAAAGAAACAAGGAGTCGAAGAAGAAGGAAAGACATGGATAGAGCACAGAAGGCCAAAGAGTGGTGGGATTAGCAGAGAAGGAGCCAAGTAGAAAAAAGCAACAAGGAGTAGAGGAGGCAGAAAAGGCATAGAGTGGTGGGAGTAGTGGAGAGGGAGTCAAGGAAAAAGAATTAACAAGGAGTAGAGGAGGAAGGAGAGACATCTGACGAGCACAGTAAGGCTATAGAGTACTATAAGAAGCAAAGAGGGAGACACGGAAAAAGAAGGAAAAAGAAGGAACAAAGAGTAGAGCAGGAAAGAAAGCACAGTAGGCCATAGAGCACTGGGAGTGATGCTGAGGGACCAAGGAGAAACAAGTCTAGGTAAAGGAAGAATGGGGTTATACAGGAGTAGGAAGAGTAATTTCGCACAGCCTGTGAAGAGTGGGGGTGCCCTTGAGGAGTAACCCTAATAGGACGTTGCCTTCATCCAAGTGGGAGAAATAAATTCAACCAAGTGTAGTAATAGACTAAATTTCGTACTTGTTCTGAGAGGAGACAGTGAGATCCTTCATCCTCCTGATCTCCTCTACTTTATTCAGCCACATTGAAGTTGAGGATGATTGAGAGCCCTTCCATTTAGGGAGAATGGAAAAGCAGTACACAGGTCTTGGAGCGCGAAGAAGATGTCAGAAGACCAAACTCTGGTAGGTTTTCATAGGCATGTATGGAACCTGTGGAGGAGGAGAAAAAAGATCTTCTAGGATTACATAGTCCATATACTGGAATGCATTTTTAATCCATGATGTGCGCCAAAAGGCTACAGCAAACACAGGAAGAATTTGTGAGCAAGGTGGCTTTGCTATAGTAGTACACTGGAGTATATAGTACACTCCAGCATTCGAACATACCCTAGCAAAGAGGTGGGGTATATAAAATTAAATCAAGCTCCTAGTTAGGGGGGGCTGCAAAAAAATGTAATCTGTGAGAACAGCATGTAGGAAATGGGATGAAGGGGGGAATAATACCGCACATGCATAAGACTGGGTTCTCGGTGCATTGCTTTAAATCACGTGCGTTAACACACATTTGGTTAAGTCAGTCCGTTCAAATCAAAGGATGTCTATCCATAGGCGTATGCAGGGGGTGTGCCAGGTGTGCCTGAGCACATCCTAATCACTACGTGCGGCGCTGATTTCCCCTACTGCCCAGGCTTCCCCAGTGTTGGCTCCTCACCCAAAAGTGCTGCTGGCTTCCCTCCTCTCCCCCAGCTGCTGCAGTGAATGTTTCAGAATGGAGAATGGGGGAAGGGGGTAGAAAATATGTCATTTACCTGACCCTTCCTTTTCTAAATGAACACACTCACTCACTGTGTTCATTCATAACTGAAATATACTAAACCGTGTTTATTATGCTTCAGGTTGTGAATGAACAGGAAGATGCTCAGCAAAGAGCACTTTCCATTCATTCATTCATTGTCCAGTACAGCTGAGGCTGCAGAGAAAGGCATGTGTGTTTGAGCTTTGGGGTGCACAACGAAATTTGAAAATTCGTAAATTTGGAAATTTGAAAATCCAAAAATAAGAATGAAAATCTGAAAATTCAAAAGAATGAAAATCCAAAAATTCGAAAACTCGAAAATCTGAAATAACTAACTAATAATAACTACGGTATTAAATTATAGGTATTGGAATTTCCTTTTAAATTTGGCTGTTCGTGAACGTAATGAGTACGAATTTATCCGAAGTTACGAATTATTTGAAAAACTAATGCCGTATCTAAAAGAATGGAACGTAACAATCTAAAAATAATAAATAACAATAATAATAAAACCATTTTATTATTATTATTTATTATTAATTTGTTCCATTCCATTTGCTTAGATGCGGCATTCGTTATTTCGGATAATTCGTAACTTCAGATAAATTTGCAATCGTTACGTTCACAAACATCCAAATTTGAAAGGAAATTCCAATACCTATCATTTAAAATTTACTTATTATTAGTTAGTTATTGTTTCGAATTTTACTGATTTTCTTTCTTTTTTTTCAGATTTTCAAATTTTCGGATTTTTGAATTTCCAAATACCGAAAAATCGGAAATTCGGAATTTGAAAATTCGGAAATTAGAAAATTTGGAAATTAGAAATTCGGAAATCGAAAATTAGGAAAGTCTAAATTTGGAAATTTGAAAATTCGGAAATTTCGGAATTCGAAAATTCAGAAATATGAAAATTCGGAAATTCGAAAATCCGAATTTTCGAATTTCTGAATTTCCAAAAAAGTAAAAAAAAACCCAATGGAACGAAAACAAACACATTTTTTGTCAGTGCACATGTCTAATCACTTCCACCTGACAGCCAATAGTCAGCTTGTCCGATATGCGCAGATTACAGCAGCTGGAAGTGTGTGTGTAAAACCCCTCGCTGCTCCGACATGTGTCATATGTTGGTGTCAGTGAAAGGGTTAATACCTTTTGCAAATTCATCAAAACATGTTTTAATGCCCGGTATACACAATGAGTTTAGCGGACGAATGATCGTCTATTTTTTTATTCTTTGCATGATAATCTCAGATCGAATCTGAAGAGTTTACTAAAGTCACAAAAATTCCCGTACAACAGAATAAAAAATTCGGAAGTGATGTCATGTGTTGTAATGCATTTGTATTGCATTTTCGAACAACAGCTGTACTGATTAACCCCTTCCCGCCGAGCGTACGCAGATGTGCTACCGGGATGATGCCCGCAGCTACAGGCATCATCCCGGTACTGTTTTTTAGAGCGGGCGATTGGCTTTCCAGGGATAACAACCGATGCGGCTAAAAGCCACTCGGCTGTTATCCCCTCCCGCCGCCTCCCGCTGCCTCCCCCCGCCTCCCGCCGCTCTTACCGGGCCTCCCGTTCCACCGGTAAGCCCGATCAACAATCCGCCGCATCCGGCGGCTAGGGACAGATTGCAACAAAGCTGTAAGTCATGACGTCACTTCCCATTTACTGCCAATGGCCCCGGTTTTAAAGAAATATACAGTATTCAGAATCACCAAAAACAGCGATCTGAATACTTTGAAGTGCAAAGGAGGGATCCGATCCCTCCATAAAGAGTACCTGTCACCACCTATTACTGTCACAAGTGACGTTTACATTCCTTGTGACAGCAATAAAAGTCATCATTTTTTTTTTTTAAACACAATTTATTAATATAAAAATAAATAAAATAAATAAGAAAAGTTTTTTTTTTAAAGCGCCCTCGTCGCCGCGAGCTCGCGCAGCAAAGAAAACGCATACGGAAGTCGCGCTTGCATATGTAAACGGTGTTCAAATCACACATGTGAGGTATCGCCGCGATCGTCAGAGCGAGAGCAATAAATTCTAGCCCTAGACCTCCTCTGTAACTCTAACCTGGTAACCGTAAAAAAAAATTTAAAGCGTCGCCTATGGAGATTTTTAGGTACCGTAGTTTGTCGCCATTCCACGAGTGCGTGCAATTATAAAGCGTGACATGTTTGGTATCTATTTACTCGGTGTAACATCATCTTTCACATTATACAAAAAAATTGGGCTAACTTTACTGTTTGTTTTTTTTTTAAATTCATGAAAGTGTCCCTTTTCCCAAAAAGTTTCGTTTAAAACACCGCTGCACAAATACCGTGTGACATAAAATACTGCAACAATCGCCATTTTATTCTCTAGATTCTCTGCTAAAATATATATATATATAATGTTCGGGGGCTCTAAGTAATTTTCTAGCAAAAAATACGGATTTTAACTTGTAAGCTCCAAATGTCAAAAATAGGCTTAGTCTTGAAAGGGTTAAATGAAAATCGTACGATCTGGCATCATACGAAAAAAATTTTTGTGCATGTCCGATCAAATAATATCGGATGAACTGTCATAATCGGCTCTCGAAAGCTCTGTACTAACGATCAGATTAGAGTTCCCACCTCATCCCTTTAAACCCGAACACCTTTGAATTACACAGGTTCTGAGGCTAATTAAATGCAGATAAGGCACCAAGTGAGTTTAATTACCACCTTAATCAGCCACAGAACCTGTGTAATTCATATGTGTTCAGGTTTAAAGGGATGAGGTGGCAACCATATATCAGATTATCGTACGATCGCTCCGAAATTGGCATTTTTCATATGATTTTCTGATCAAGTGTTGCCGTAGATTTCTTTGGGTGTTCCTGCACACTAAAACATGGGAAAAATCGGACTTACTGTATATTTTTAAAAACACGCTGAGCTGGGAACAAACACTATCTATAGGAAGGGAAAACCATGGTACCTGCGCTTTAGCACTTCAGAATACTTGTGTTAAAACATGATGTTGTAAATGGACCCTTCATGGAATTATATTTTACTGATTGTACGGCTCCCACCAATCACATTATCAGATAAGCACTTGTGAGTGAAGCGTGAAATGGATCACAGGGAGGGTCAGCCATAAATTGTAGCAAATCTGCAGGGTGTCATTGATCCTGTTTGGCATGCAAATGTACAGATAGCAGGTGTCCGGGCGGGTTCAAGTGAACAGGTTGGTAACAGGTGTGTAAAAAAAAAAATCATTGGGGGCAAGAAAATAAAGAAAGAAATACTGTTTAAAAAAAGGAAACTTGGACAATTGTGAGCTGATGTGGTTGACTTATTGCATCTTTTCCAAAAAAAAAAAAAACCCAAAAAACTAATAAATGCTCCTACATTTTGCCAAAAAAAAATGTACATTTATTGTTTATTTTTGCAGATATGCCTGAAAAGCGTTAAAACCGCATTGCAAAGTCTCCTGCAGACTCTTCCTCCAGCTAGGTCTTGTGTATACTTGCAGCTGGGGGTAGAAAAGCCTTGTACACACGGTCAGATAATTGGATGAATTTTCGTCAGTTTTTTGTTTGTTGCTAGTTTCAAATCGAAAGTGAAGAGGGTACTCACCAATCACCATCAGAAAATTTTCTGACAACAGAATTCAATGTCAGAAGTGACGTAATGTGTTGATTGTTATGTATGTGTTCTTTCATTTCTGAGCATGCCTAGTCTTGCTCTTCAGAAAAGAAAATCAGACACTGTGGTCACATCAGACAAAAATTTTCAAGCCTGCACATCCAGTTTTTGCCTGCCGAAAATTCGTAATCGGCTGTCAAAAGCGGCATACCAACGATCAGAAAATCGGCAGATCGCTAATCGGAAAAAAATTTATCTTCAGATTTTCTGACCGTGTGTACAGGCTTTTAGGTTCTATTGACACCTAAGCGTACTGCAGTGACACAAAAAAATCGTTAAAAAAACGTGGTGCAGCCCACATTTTTTTAACGATTTTTTTGTGTGTTTTTGGAGCGGCACCATTCATTTGACAGGGCCTCCCTCTGATTCAAAGACGCCGCAAAGAAGCTCATGTAGCAAATTTTGGCACAGAGCCGGGCGCTTTTGGAATGGCAATTTTGGCCACGATTTTAGCTCGTTTTCTCGCTCGACAAACGCGGCAACATCGCACTGCGTTTGGGGTGCCATTAAGAAATAATACCATGCCAAATGCGTCCTGTGTTTTGCTGCGATTCTGCAATCGCGGGCAGAATCACAAGATTCCAGTACGCTCAGGTGTGAATGGAGCCTTAAGCTGCAAAGGCAGTGGGGGGGGGGGGGTGCCACCCACTGAATGTGACCAATTCAACTGAATGGGATCACTGTGTGCTACGCATGTGGTTGCAGCACAGTGGTATGGTGTTAAAACAGGTGCCAAGGAGGCAGCATAATGCCTCCTCATCCCCTGTCAAATGCTGTCTGAAAAGTAATCCACCATGGACCGCTCTTCAGAGGGTGAGGCAAGGGTAAATGAGCCCTTAGGGCACATTCACACCAGCGGTGCTCTCTGAAGAGCGATCCGCTTTCTGAACAGTCGGATCCCAGCAGCATGAAAAAAAAAAAGAGAGAATATGGAGATTTTTAGGAGGCTGAGAACAACAGAAGGGATGTTTTAAAATTAAGAATACGTACTCAAATAGAATTATTTTTTAAACCAGAATTTATTGCCACTTTATCTACTTCAATACCAGGCACTTTCCCCCCTTCCTGCCCGAGCCAATTTTCAGTTTTCAGCACTGTCGCTGTTTAAATGACAATTGCGCGGTCATGCTACACTGTACCCAAACAGAATTTTTACCATTTTGTTCCCACAAATAAAACTTTCTTTTGGTGGTATTTGATCACCTCTGTGGTTTTTATTTTTTGCTAAAGAAATAAAAAAAGACCTAAAATTTTGTTTAAAAAAAAATGTTTTTCTTTTGATTCTGTTATAAAATTCTGTAAATCAAGTTTTCTCCTTCACTGATGGGCACTGATAAGGCGGCACTGACGGGCACTGATAAGGCTGCACCTATGAGGTGGGAGTGATGGGCATTGACGATGGGCACTGATAGGCGGCACTGATGGGTACTGGTAGGTGGCACCGATGAGTTGGCACTGATGGGCACTGGTAGGCGGCACTGATATGCAGCATTGATGGGCATTGATAGGCAGCACTGATGGGCACTCATGGGTGGCACTGGTGGGCACTGATAGGCACTGATAGGCGACACTAAAAGGATGCACTGATGGGTACTTATGGGTGGCACTGATAGGCGGCACTCCTGGGCATTGATACGTGGCACTGATATGTGGCACTGATAGATGGCATTGTTAGGCATCAGTGATGGCACTGGCACTGGCAGGCATTGAGAATGGACACTGATTGGCAGCTGCCTGGGCACTGATTGGCATTTCCCTGGTGGTCTAGGGTGGCATACCTGGTGGTCCAGTGTGGTAGCCATCCCTGGTGGTCCTGGTGGCATCCTGGTGGTCATCTGAGGGGAGGCTGCGCTGATAAACAATCAGCACAGACCCCCCCTGTCAGGAGAGCAGCCGATCAGCTCTCCTCTACTTGCATCTGTCAGACGCGAGTGAGGAAAAGCCAATCAACGGCTCTTCCTGTTCACATCGTGATCAGCTGTGATTGGACACGGCTGATCATGTGGTAAAGAGCCTCCTTCAGAGGCTCTTTACTGAGATCGGTGGAGCGGTTTGTCAGAATGACACACCGCACCACCGATCGCTGTGATGCACGCCCCCACGGGAGAGCAAGAGCGGTCTTTCTGGAGGGCCGTCATATGACGTCCACCCAGAACGAGAGCTGCGCCGCCCAGCTGTCATTTGACGTCCGGCGAGCGGGAATCAGTTAAAGAGGATCTTCAGTCTGACCAAAAAATTAAAGGTCAGCAGCTACAAATACTGTAGCTGCTAATTTTTAATAAAAGTACACTTACCTGTCCACCACTGTCCTCACCCGGTGTTTGGGTCCCCGCCTTCAACATGTTTACTTTGAGAAGCCAGTTGTGACTTCTTGTGGCTTCACAGCCGGATCCCCACTGCGCATGCGGGAGTCGCTCTGCGTTTTGTGACTGTAAGGAGGCTGCGGGCAGGGAAGGAGAGAAAAGCAGGTACCTGACAAAACTAGGTACTTGCTCCCAAAAAAAAAGGAAAGAAGGAAATCAGAGGGAGGAGGACATGTAACGGATTTTACATTTTTAGGTGAAGTTCCGCTTTATGAAGTGCTGCGATGGCGTTAATGCACCGCTGCCTGTAGACCAAGTAGAGAGCCGGCTCCCCTTAATGGCAGGAAATAGAATGAATATGCCAGGCTGTGGCCACTGGGGTCTGCCCGGGTGTAAACGGCCTATGGCCCAGTCCACTGCAGTTCCAACACTCAGCCCACATTGGAGCTCATCTGTAACAGGCCAACCTCCACACTCCATAGGTTGTTTCTTCTGTCGTCCTGTACCTAGACACACATACTGACTTAGAGGCAGGCCTGGCTATGTTAATTTCCAAGGTCCAGGCGCTAAGGCCCCATTCATGTAAGGCGATTTTACATTTGAATTTGTGGGCAGAATCGCTGTAAAACTGCCCACGATTCCAAATTGCTGCAGAACAAGCTTTTGGGTGGCATTATTTTTAATGGCAATTCTGCCATGATTGTCGCTTGATAAAACTGCATGGTTAAAAATTGCGCTAAGCTTGTTGCCTAAAAAGGAGCAGGAGCTTCTTTCGAGCAACATGTGTGATTGGGGCAGCCCATTAGGGCTGCCACCTTTTCTTCAAGCCAAACCTGAACACTTTTTTTTGTAGTATACACTATAGGATTGCAAAAGACCTGAGTGCAGCAAGGAGAGTAGTAATGCTGAACATTGGGTGTGGCCAAATTGCATAAACAGTGGGAGGGGCTTAAAGGGGCATGGTTACAGCGTTCCATGCACTTCTGCTTTAAGGACTCCAGACCCCCTGACATGCCACATTTGGCATGTCATTTTTGGGGGGGGGGGGGGAGCGGGTACCTAGTTTTGATGTGGTGGCGAGCAGAAATTCTCCTCTCCCCCTCCCTCCCTTCAATCTTCTGGGACACGTCACAGGTCCTAGAAGATTGCATGGCCATTCAGAACACGCGGCGCAACTCGCGCATGTGCAGTGCGCACCTGGCTGTGAAGCCGCAAGTATGCATTCCAGACTTCAGACTGTAATTGACTGCAAAGGATTTGCAACCAAGTATTTAAAAGTGAAAGTTTGATGAATGATTGTTAATCTGTCCCATTACTTTTGGTCCCTTAAAAAGTGGGAGGCACATATACAAACTGTTGTAATTCCTACACCGTTCACCTGATTTGGATGTAAATATCCTCAATTTAAAGCTGAAAGTCTGCAGTTAAAGCACATCTTGTTCCTCTCTCACTTGCCTAGCAGCCAGTACGCAGCACGAACAAAAGTCTCTGCCACAGACTTGTTTGGAACAAAACCCTTACGATCCTCTGCCACAGGATGTAATGGTTTACGATGAATATCAGACACAGCACTTGAACCTTTAAGCCAACCCGGCAGTACTATGCAGTAAGATTACTTCAGGATACGTCCTCCAACCGAGTCACCAGGCCCCTCTCCAGACCACCACTCTGCATGATCCTTCCATGACGGGTCCTCCCCTGGGATCTCCTCAGTTGTCCAGCTTCTTCACTCAGGAAAGACAACCCAGGACTATTCCTCTGACGCTGTGGTAGGCCCCTGACAGGCCTCTGGGCCCACCCACACTCCGCAGTGATGTGGGCCTCCAGGAGGTGGTATTCCTAATGCATACCTGTCGGCCAGGAGGGCCAGCAGGTGGCTGAAAATGAACCCCTAAACATGGCGTCTGTCCCATAAATACCCTCTTCCAGAATGCAACTCAGAGGACCACCTCCACCGAGTTGTCTCCGGGACAGAGGAGCATCCATACGCTTCAACACGTTGCCTTTCCAACACCAGCCCATGGTGACAACGACACCCACCGGAACCACACGCAACTCAGCCAAGCTGGAACAGAGGCAAATCTAACTTCACCTAACAAGTAACCCACAAGATTTACCTATCAGCAGTAGATTAAAAATCTACCAGCGCTATATATATATATATATATATGTATATATATATAATATTAACTGCATTAATCATTTTTTATACCTGTCCCAGATTTGGGCATTCTGCACAGAAATCACCTTTGCATCCATTTTTTTTTAAATTGCTCAATCATTCAATTTTTCTTGTTTTCATTAGGTACACTTGCGTTTAGTTTCTTTCAATTTTATTCAGATTACAAATGTTTTCCATTTAAACAATTCTCCCCTCCATGCAGTTAAACAATTCATTAAAAAATGATTAGATACCAGACATGCCACAACCCTGCTGAAACCGTTCAAAAATGTTCAGAACTGGTTCTTTTTTAATCTGATTTCAGGAAAATGGACTGAAGAGAAGTGAATCATGCCCACACATGGTACCATACACTGGCCCATGACCAAGGATCCCATCTGTTTTTCTGCCTGTGAGTCCCCCGGAGTAAATGTGCACAACTGTCTGATGAAATAATAGTTATGGGATAATGAGCATCGGATATGGATGTGCAGGTTATCACCTTCATTTTGGAAATGACAAGCCTGAGAGAGAAGGATGAAAAGGTGGAAAGGGCAGCACATTTGCATCCAATTTTCTGATGTTAATTTGTTAACTTTTTAAATTGCTTTTCCCCCTGGAATCAATTATGCAAAGTTATGAGCGTCCTTTTTAAACCCGGCATATCTGAAATAAAGCTTGTAAAACCAAAAACCGATGATGCTTTTCAAGGCTGCTGACCTTGGGTCAATAATGGGGGAAAGGGTAAGCGCCAATGAAAAAAAATAGCAAAACGTAAATATCCACTTAAAGTACTTTTATTTAGCAGTAAAACTTTTGAGAACTGATTACCACTAAACAGTAAAGAACTGATTAAAGTGGACCTGTCGTTTGCCTACAGTAACAGATTTCATGAACAGCAGGCCTCAAAAAAAAAAAAAAAAATACTATATACTAAATTATTATAGCTCTGTAAACCCCTGGCACCATATCCCAAGTCCAAAATTGTAAAAAGTTTTTTTTTTTTTGTAGTAAGGTCCCAGGCCTCCTTTGATCTAATGAGGACCTCCAGGGCCAAGCATAGCTGGCATCCTTCTGTATGTGGTGGGTTGTGAGGCATAGTGGGTGCAGAGCGGTTAGAGTTATTGGGCGGCAGACACTCCTTGAATGCAAAAGAAAATGTATTTCCTTTATCAAACTTTTTTTGGGGGAGAGGGGGTTAGGGCCAGGACACTCTTATGTAAATTAATTGACAGACTCCGAGACTTCAATAGGAGGGCAGTCATGCAGGGAAAGGCATCCAGAAAGACGCCACATCTGCAACAGTCTTTAACAGTTCCTTTCTTCTTCACTACAACCTCTCCTTGTAGTTCTTCAGCCCACTGAGCTCCCGGTCTCTCACTAGACCCACTTATTCACTGCCACTGAATCCCTTGAGCTCCTCCAATCTTCCTCCTCAAGCGTCACCCCCGCTTCTCTGCTGGGTCCCTAGCTTGACACTCTAGATACCTCTCAAGCTTCACCCCACTGGCCTGCTCGGTCCCTGGCTTGACACACAAGGCTGATCTGCAAGCGTCACCTCCGCTGGCTGGGTCCCTGGCTTGATACCCACAGAAGTTTCCCGATTCTTCACCGACTGGTGAGAATGCTGCTCCAGTACTTGCTTCAGCTACTCACTGTGGTCCCTGGTAATAAGGTGGTTGGTCCCTTAGTGGCAACAGCTTCCCCTCTACCTCCAACCACGACAGGTTCTCCGGCCGGCAGAACTTTCACTTCTGGTTGGACTGCAAGCCGCAATCCCAACCCTGCGCTGCTCTCTTGCTTCTGGATAGGCCCTCAGACAGCCTAGCAGCCAGATGTGTCTGGGCTAGGCCCAATCTCCGGCCTAGCAGCCCGGGCAATACAACACACGTCCACCCAGACAGCCATCCAGGTGGCACAGAACACAGATCACCTGACTCCACCAGTATATATAGGCTCTCCCAGCAGGCCAAGGGATCCAAGAAAACCCCTGCCCTTTGGCTGAGATACCCCATATACTCATAACCTGACCTTGAGTTACCCTTGTCATATCTAGCATCACCAAGTACCCGGCCACCTAGTGGTAGAAAAGAAAAGTGCTACAAGGCCAAACTTTGGGAGAAATTAATAGATCTCTAACAATCGACCAGGATAATTATTCCTGGCAGGTAAATTTGTGAGGAGCAACCCTGCCTAAACTCCAGGGTGCTACTTTTTTTTTTTACAATTTGAGTTGTAATGCCTGTAAAGTCCCAGTCCTAGTTATGCTCCAAATGTATATTAACATTTTAGGGGTGTTGGCATTACATGAGGGGATGTAAACACATGATTTTTCTACAGGTTTACGTTGAACTTCTAACCCCTGTTTCCCCGGGTATGTTCTGACTACCCATCCTGGTTACCAAACTCTGGCTATGTTTTGACTATGTTTGCTCTGTTTATACGGCGGTCACAGGCAAGAGAGCCAGAACAGGGACGTGTGTGTGTGTAAACACACGAATCCCTGTTCTGTGAGGAGAGGAGAGACAGATCGTGTGTTCCTACTAGCTAGGAACAATGATCTGTCATCTCCTCTAGTCAGTCCCCTCCCCCTACAGTTAGAAACACACACGAGGGAACACAATTAACCCCTTGATCGCCTGCTAGTGTTAACCCCTTCCCTGTCAGTGACATTTACACAGTAATCAGTGCATTTTTATAGCACTGATCGCTGTATAAATGTGAATGGTCCCAAAAATGTGTCAAAAGTGTACGATCTGTCTGCCATAATGTCGCAGTCCCGATAGAAATCGCTGATCGCCGCCATTACTAGTAAAAAATAAATAATAATAAAAATGCCATAAATCTTTCCCCTATTTTGTAGACGCTATAACTTTTTAGCAAACTAATCAATATACGCTTATTGCGATTTTTATTACCAAAGATATATAGAAGAATACATATCTGCCTAAACTGAGTGGAAAAAAATGCTTTTTTTAAGAAATTGGAGATATTTATTATAGCAGAAAGTACAAAATATTGTTTTTTTTTTTTCAAATTTTACGCTCTTTTTTTGTTTATAGCGCAAAAAATAAAAACCGCAGAGGTGATCAAATACCACCAAAAGAAAGCTCTATGTGTGGGAAAAAAAGGACGTCAATTTTGTTTGGGTACAATGGTGAAATTGTCAGTTAAAGCGATGCAGTGCCGTATTGCAAAAAAATGGCCTGGTCATTGAGCAGCCAAATCTTCCGGGGCTGAAGTGGTTAAGGAAGTGGTGTGACATCCATGCTGATATGTCAGTTAGTAATGCGAGATAAGGCTGAAGGAGTGAGGTGAGGAGTAGAGAGATAGATTTGGGTGTCATCAGCTTAGAGCTGGTATTGGAAGCAGTGGGAGTTTATCAAGTGACCAAGGGAGGAGGTGTAGATAGAGAAGAGAAGTGGTCCAAGAACAGAGCCTTGACAGATTAGCTTTATGGTTGTTTGCCTTTATCCTTTCTGATCATCGCTGCACTGTAGTTGACATTGCCACAGTTTACACTGATCTGGATAGCTGGACTGACTGCTATGTGTCAACCAATTTGTATACTTAAATTATGGCTTATTGCCACTTTTAACTTGATATATTTATTTATTTTTTTTAAACCCTACTGCTAATAATACAATCAGATTTTCCTTTTCTTTACAACCCTAGGTGTAAGTGTGTCCATGAAGCAGTGTTGTTGCTGGTATCCATTACTGATGTTCGTGATTTCTTTACAATATTGGGTTTGAACACTCAGCCGGGTGTGCTAGAATGGCTGAAGATTTTCAGAAGGTGGAGGCTAGGAACAGGAGATCTATTTGAACAAGTGGCTCCTTCAGGCGTGGTGGTACATTTATATTTTACCACGAAATTTGGTCATTTTCATTGCATCATTATACCCTAAAATTAACTTTTGTTATTTGCTACTGAAATTCTGCAATTGATAAACCGTTCCGCTAATATTGTATGACAATAAAAAATTGGAACGACCACTATTTTATTCTCCAGCATTTCTGCTTTCAGAAAATATATAATTTTTAGGGTGTTTTCTGGCAGTGTAGGGGTTAAAACACATGCAACTTGAAGATTCACCTGCAGAAAATGTTTGGTGAATGTTAGATGAACTGCTTTATCATTATGCCAGTGGAGTAATAAGTGGGGGTGGGGTGTGTAGTGTGCACAAGGTGCAGACTCACTGGAGGCACTGCATTGTCAGGTGGCCACAGCACCATCAGTGAGTGCACCCCTACTGCTTCAGTGACAGCGGGAGCTTTGAGTGAAAGGAAGTCTCTGCCAATCACTCTCCTTCTCTGCTCCAGACTTCCCCTGAGCTCCCGCTGTAGATGTTCATCTAATGAGTGAGTTCAGGGAGGGTGGTGTTTGTATTGAGGGTTCTATACCTGGGTGGGGCAAAAGTGGGCATGTGGGTCTGTTTGTACTGAAGGGTCTGTGCTAGGGTGGGTCTATCTGGGGGCAGTCTGTACTGAGGAATCTGTGCTGGAGGGGTTGGTCTGTACCTGGGTGGCGCAAAAGTGGGCATGTGGGTCTGTTTGTACTGAAGGGTCTGTGCTGGGGTGGGTCTATCTGGGGGCAGTCTGTACTGAGGGATTTGTGCTGGAGAGGTTGGCCTGTGCTGAAGAGTTTGTGCTTGGAGGGTCAGTCTGTGCTGAGGGAGTCTGTACTGAGGAGTCTGTGCTGGGGAGGGGGGTCTGTGCTTGGGAAGTTTGTCTGTACTGAGGAGTCTGTGCTGGGGAGGGGTCTGTGCTAGGGTGGGTCTCTACTGAGGGGATTGTGCTGGGCGGGTCCATTTGTACTGAGGGGTCTGTGTTGGGGGGTTAGCTTGTGCTGGAAGAGGACTCTGTACTGAGGGGTTTGTGCTGTGAGGGTCAGTACAGAAGGGGTGGGCTGCAAGAGGGGATTTAGTAATGTTGGCAAATCAAAGCAAAAATTCAAAACGGACCGCAGATTGCAAAAGAGAGTAGGACAACCCCCCCCCCCCCCCAAAAAAATAATAATCTTAAAATATATTAATAGTAAAAAGGTCAGGTCTGAACATGTAGGCCCCTTACAAAATGATCTGAAGTGGGTGACTGGAGACTAAGAGAAGGCAAATTTATTAAATACCCTCTTCAGCTCTGTGTATACAAAGGAGCATAGAGGAGCTCATGTTTATAATGGTAGTGGTAGTGACACAGCCTAAAATGATCCACAATGGCTCAAAATTGATATGGTCCAAAAATATTTAGAAAGAATAAAGGTGGATAAGGCACCTGGACCAGATGGCATCCACCCACGGGTCCTAAAAGAACTGAGCTCTGTCAATTCAAAGCCATTGTTTCTAATTTGTAGGGCTCTTTAATTACTGGAATGGTACCACTGGATTGGCGTAAGGCCAATGTGGTGCCTATATTTAAAAAGGGGTCAAAGTCGATCCCAAGTGATTATAGACCTGTTCGTTTAAGTTTTATAGTTGGGAAGATACTGGAGAGTTTATTCAAAGACCACATAGACGAGTTCTTGTTGGAAAAAAATATTTTAACAAAAGTCAGTGTGGATTGCCACACATGGGTAATGTGTAAGGTGAAGTCTATAGGTCTGGTAAAATCAGTTTGTAAATGGATAAAAAAAAGGGCTAAAAGACAGAATTCAGAGAGTAGTGGTTGATGATTCTTACTCTGAATGGTCTAAGGTTATCAGTGGTGTACCCCAAGGTTCACTGCTGGGACCCTTACTTTTTAATACCTTTATAAATGATATAGGGTCTGGGATTAAAGTACAATTTCTGTCTTTGCAGATGACACCAAGCTATGCAGTGGAATAACGTCCTTACAGGATCTCTCCAATTTACAAGCCAACCTCAATGCACTGTCTAATTGGACAACTAAGTGGCAAATGAGGTTTAATGTTGATAAATGTAAAGTTAACATTATTAGGCCAGTGATATTGCACAGGGTAGTGCCACATCCAATATCAAACGAAAACAAGAGAGAATCTCCTATGTGGTGGACTTTTAAGGCACTATACTATTTCAAAGGATTTTAGTGAAATGTATTGATAGTTTCAAAAATGTATTTAGCAAATATATAAACAAAAGACAATATTCATGTATAAAAACAAGGAATGTTTGAGCATATCTGTAGATTTGTACACTGCTATACATATAAAAGTATATATACAATACAGTTAATAATCTCTTGCGTCCAACGCGTTTCAGAGTGCTAAGTTGCCTCCTTCTTCAGGGATGTGTGTGAGAAGAAACCATATTTAGATATTGTGACAGTGTAGTCAACATTCCAATAGTTGTATCTTAAAAACATGCGAGGGGACAGGTTCCTTTAAGTTCACAAAAAGGGTGGGGAGAGCCTGAGGACACACTGGGGTCAGGAAAGAAGAAGCCCTGTTGAGGATATCATTGTTCTTGCACAGAGCAGATGAAAAGAGGAACATAGAACCAAAAGCTCTTTACAGCAAGAACATGTTTTTTGTGACAGCTCGCCTCCACATCCAGCACTGCTGTATTGTATATATACTTTTATTTGTATAGCAGTGTACAAATTTACAGATATGCTCAAACATTCCTTGTTTTTATACATGAATATTGTCTTTTGTTTTTATATTTGCTAAATACATTTTTGAAACTATCAATATATTTCACTAAAATCCTTTGAAATAGTATAGTGCCTTAAAAGTCCACTACACAGAGGATTCTCTCTTTTATAAATGTAAAGTTATGCACTTGGGGGCTAAGAATATGCATTTATCATACATACTAGGGGGAGTACAACTGGGGGAATCAATGGTGGAGAAGGATCTGGGTGTTCTGGTAGATCATAAGCTTAAAAGAGAAGTCTGGGTTTGTAATTTTTCTAGATCAATACTTAGCTGGGTGGATGCAGCATCAGTTCAATGCTGCATCTGTCCCCCGGCGCCTCTGCACTAAGAACCGAGCGATTGAACAATGCCAATTGCTCAGTTCTCACAGCTCCCCAAGCACAGAGCTGCAGACTGTCAGTCGAAGCCCTCTCTGCTTTGCCGCCTCGTACCTCATTGGAGCGCTCGGCTGTGGAGGGGGCGGAGCGGCCAGCTCAGGCTCTCAGCACCTTGCTGAGAGCCTGAGGCTGTGTGTCCGTCCAGGGACCTGGCTGATCCCGACTTCCATTGTCGTGATGATGCGGGCCCTGGACCGACTTCTGTGACGTCAGCAGAGAGTGGACTTCAGCCCACTCTCTGCTGAAAATGGGTCACAGGATTGCAAAACGAACTGCACTCCTGTGATCCATAGGTAAAGTACAGCCAAACGAGCTCTGGTTATACTTCTCCTTTAATAATAGCAATGCAATGCAAAGCTGCGGTTTCCAAAGTGAGCGAAATCCTGTCTTGTATTAAGAGGTATGGACTGCAGAGAGAGATATCATTTTGCCCCTGTACAAATCATTAGTAAGACCTCATCTAGAATATGCAGTTCAGTTTTGAGCACCTGTTCACAAAAAGGATATCGGGGAACTGGGCAAAGTGCAAAGAAGGCCAACCAAACTAATAAGAGGCATGGAGGAGCTCAGCTATGAGGAACTGAATTTATTTATTTCACCTTGAGAATAGGAGATTAACCGCTTACCGACCAGCCACCGCAGTTATTCTGCGGCAGCATGGCTCGGCGGCATGAACCGTCGTCATGTTACGTCTGTTCCCTATTTTGTCCACTAGGGGCACGCACCCCCTGCTCGCCCACGAAGCCGATGCGAGTGCCTGGCGGTCGCGATTACCGCCGGGCTCCCGCGATTGCTTGGGGCACATGGAAAATTGGGGATCTGTGGGTGTAAACACACAGTTTCTGGTTCTCTGTGGGGAGAAGTGACAGATCGTCTGTTCAAACAGAGTATGAACAGCGATCTATCTCTTCCCCTACACAGACCACTCCCCCCTTCAGTTAGAACACACACTAGGGAACACATTAACCCCTTGATCGCCCCCCTAGTGTTAACCCCTTCCCTGCCAGTGACATTTTTACCATAATCAATTCATTTTTATAGCACTGATCGCTGTATAAATGCCAATGGTCCCAAAAATGTGTTAAAATTGTCCGATGTGTCCGCCATAATGTCGCATTTATGTCGCGTTTTGAGGGAAACCCTCTTCTTTAGAGCCTTGTAGAAAGACAAGAAAGGTCTGTACAGTATTGTGGACCGACATAAAGGGGAGTGGCTAGTTGGGAGGAGTGTCACTTGGTAAGTGGTGAGTTCTCCCACGCTCTAAGGTTGTCCTCATCCCAGCGCTCTGCATCCAGGTTTACAAGGAGGATGCAGCCTGCATGCATCTGTTTGAGAATAGGAGGCAGTTTCTTCTGTAAAGGTTCTAGGTAGCTCCAATCAGAAAGTAGTCTTATGTTGCAATGAGGATATCAGCTGTCTCCATATATGTGAGACATCAAGCTGCATCCTCCTTGTAAACCTGGATGCAGAGTGCTGGGATGTGAACAACCTTAGAGCTTAGGAGAACTCACCACTTACTATGTGACACTCCTCCCAACTAGCCACTCCCCTTTATGTCGGTCCACAATACTGTATGGACTTTTCTTGTTGTTCTACAAGGCTCTAAAGAAGAGGGTTTCCCTCGAAACGCGTCAGCCAAACTTTAGCACTTGCCCTTGCATGTCTAAGTCATAATTTTAATGTATATATTTGTAACCTAGTTTTTATGAACACGTAGATACTTTTTTGTATGGATTCATCTTTTTTGTATATGAATAAGCTGTAACATCTTGATCAATGCATTAGATCACGCGCCTTCCATCTCTTTCTTACACTTGGCGGTTTGGGCAGCGGAACTCGCATGATCATCTTTTAATTAATCTTTTCCTTTTGAAAGTACTACCATTTTATATCAACCACGCCTTCACGAGCGCAGGAGAAATTCTTTCTTTGTTTATATTGTCACTAACATTTATAGGTAAAGTTGATCCAGGGAATATCCGATTGACTCAAGAAGGAACATTTTACCCCCGCTTGAGCATATTAGATCATGCTTTATTGAGGTTTTTTTTGCCTTCCTCTGGATCAACTGTGGGTATTAGATTGTGTATATGGAGGTTTTCTATTTGCGTGTGTTGTTTATTTTTTCTCCTCTGTGGGTTGAACTGGATGGATTTGTGTCTTTCTTCAACCAGATTAAGGGCTCTTTCACATGGACGCATCCATGTACGGAGCCTGCTCTTCTCAGCGGGGGATCGCTCCGTCGATCCCCGCTGAGCAGGCACATGACAGGTCCGTCTGTGCACACTGTGCAGGGACAGACCTGTCAGAGCGCCGCTCTCCCCTATGGGGGATCGGATAAAGACGGACCGTAGAGTCCATCCTCACCTGATCCGATCCGCAGACGAACGGAAAAGTAGGCGTTTCCTTTGTCACACTTTTTCGGATCGGGGCGGGTCAGATGTCAACGGACATGTCACCGCTGACATCCAACGCGCCATAGAGGTCTATGGAGCGTCCGTTCGGGTCCGCCTAAAAAACTGACAGGCGGACCTGAACATATCGTCCGTGTGAAAGAGGCCTAAAGTGGTTGTAAACTCTATACAACCACTTTTACCTACAGGTACGCCTATATTAAGGCTTACCTGTAGATGATGGAAATATCTCCTAAATCTGCACGGTTTAGGAGATATTTACAATTTACGCGAGCGCCGATGTCATCGGCGCATGCACACTTTAGAAAGGGCACTTTCTAAAGGGATCATGCGTGACTGGTGGCCCCCATCACGAGACTCTGGCCAGTCACAGAGCCGGAGTCCGCAGCCCCAGAAGAAAGAGGGGTGAAGATGGACGGTTCCAGCCAACGGGGACAGCGGCGACATCGCAGGCTTTGTTTTCAGGTAAGTAATGCATAGTAGCCCATTATGCTTTACCTTTGCAGGGAAATAAAGAGGAAGTAAAACCCATCAGGGTTTACTTCCTCTTTAACTATGTACCTAATTTACGAGAGATCTGTACTGTGGGGGGCATGGGTTTGGGGGTGATAATTTGTGCTGGGAAGAGGGGGGTCGTTTTGGCTGTAATTTGTAAAGTGTCCTGTGTGTTACGCACTCCTGACCCCTGCACTATGGACACTGAGCGGAATTAATATAAACTGGAGCAGACATAATGTTGAGCATGCCAACTATTAAGCTCATGGCTTTCATTTTAAAAGCTTAACTGAATAAGCTGAAGTTTGTGGCAAAAAATGAAATCTTCAAAAGATTCACATTGCCTCTTAAAAATACCTTGGGGTGTTTACTGTCCAAAATGTGGACATTTTGTTGGGGGCTTCTACTATCCTGGTGCTCCAGGGCCTCAAAAAATGTGATGGGTAATCAGGAAACTATGTGCATAATATATGCCCCTAGAAGGCCTCAAGGTGCCCCTTTGGATCTGGTACCCTGTGGTTAGGCTGTAAAAAAGTCTCACACTAAGGTTTCCCCTATACATGGGAGGAGTAGCAGAATGTGTTTTAGGGTGTAATGCTAAGTATGCCCATGTTGTGTGTTAGAGACATCTTATTAATTGACAAGTTTGTGATTTTCTTTCTGCATTTTCCAAAAACTTGTGGCAAAAAATTACATTTTCAAAAGACTCATTATACCACTTAGAAAATACCTGGGGTGTTTGCTTTTCAAAATTGGGTCACTTTGTGGTTGTTTCTATTATCCTGGTGCCCCAGGGTCTCCAAAAGTGTGATGGGCAGTAAGGGAATTAGATGATCTCCGTTCCCAGTAGATGCCTGTTGAGGGGAAACATGTCGGGTGGAGCATGAGCCCGTGACGCCATCACATGGAACAGCTGATTGGTAGATACCACGGCTGATTCAAACCTTTCTTACCTGCTCGAATTTATGGACTTTTTATTTATATAATTTGTTTTTAAATAAATACCTCTGCTGGAACATACTGCACCATGAAGCCTTTTATGTTCCTCCTCATATGAGATTCTCCAGATCCATGCTTATTTAGGAGTGTCCAGGAAGGGAAGTCTGTGTCTTTGCTGGTTCCTGTATAAACGAGCGGATCCTTCTCTGTCTTCAATCAATGGGAGTTCACCTGTTGGCAGGATAATGCACAAAGCGCTTTTGATCTCTGTGACTTGAGATCCAACGGGTCTGGTAAGCAGCCTGTATTTGCATTGTATGCCCCGTATCCCAGATGATTGGAATGAGGAATATGTGTCCTTCTCCCTGAGAATAAGTGAAAGACTCTACATCTCCCAATTTGAAAATTCACTATGGGATCTTCCGTTTTTGATAATTTTATTTTTATTTTTATTTATTTATTTATTTTTTTCACATACCATATGGACTATATTTTTTAATATACTATTCACATGTTCTCACATTAATATATGTCCTGCTTTCTGAGAATAAGTGAAGGACTTTACATCTCCCAGTTTGAAGATTCACTGTGGGAAATCTCGTCTTTGAGTTAGAGTTAATTACAGTTTATTTATTTTTCATTTACTATATGGACTTAATGTTTTGATACACTACTCATCTTTTCACATGTTTATATGTTAGAGAACTTATTCACAGTAATATTTATCGTTACTTGTAGCGTTTTTTTGCGCACCTTTTATTTCTTAGTACTTGTTGTAGGTTTGGTATTTGACCTATAGAGGTGCAGCATTTAATCAAACGTTTATTTAGCCACATCAGTTATGCACATATATTGTTATATATATTAACTATTTGGTGGTTAGCGCAAATATCCCCCTCTTTTTTAAGCTGTGTATGAGAAATAACTTTTTTAAAATGACAATTTTGTGAAAACAATTATTTACTTTCGTCATTTTCCAAAGAATTGTGTCAAAAAGTTACAACTTCTAAAACTTCCCCATGCTTCTTACTAAATACCTTGGACCATCTACTTTCCAAAAATTAGTCATTTTAAGAGGCTAGGGTGTATTTGTACTGTCCTGGCATTTTAGGGCCTCAAGAATCGAAATAAGCAGTTAGAACATCAGGATTGATCAATTTACAAATACTATACTGTATGTAGACATTTTTTTTTGTTAACAAAGAAATGTAGCAGAATGCATTTTGGCTTAAATTTATGAAGAAAGATTATTTATTTGCAAAGTTTTATAACAGAAACTTTTTTAATTAAACATTTTTGGTCAGTTTTCCTTTATGTAACAAACAATACAAAACACACTGATGATTAAATACCACCAAAAGCAAGCTATATCTGTCTCAAAAAATGAGATATAATTAATTTGTGTACAGTGTTGCTTCACTGAGTTATTGTCATTCAAAGTGTGACAGCAATGAAATCTAAAAACTGGTCTGGGCAGAAAAGGGGTTAAACAGTCTGTGCTTGAAGTGGTTAAAGGGTCGGCTGGTCCAAAACATACTTTTGTTTGAAGTACATGAATCCATGTCCATTAATCATCCACCCTTATTCAAGATTGCTGCAGTTAGAAATGCTAGGAGGGGTTTCAAAGTGATTTTTCAAGCATTGAGACATAAATAGATGGGATAGTTTGTGGTGCTCGGATACAGTTTAGTTGTATTTCAAGAAGGAGTGGGTGGGGGGCGGCAAATACAATATAAGGAACTAAAAAAAACCCACAAAGAACATTTACTCTTACAAATAAAATGTATTTGATTCTTTATAATGATACATGTTTCTAAATCAAAGTAGCTTCAGCTAATATAGCGTTGTATAAAAAAATATTATTACACAGTTAGGGACTTCCATCGCCCATAAATTTTGTAGGGCCCATGTACACTTCTGCATTGCAGTATCACAGGCATTAGCACAGGTGTTACTCCAATACTTGCTATCTTGTGATGTCATTCATTTTTGGCACCCTATAAAATGCACTAAAGCAGTGCACCAGCAGTGCAGTGTGCTGCATAGTGCAGCAATGCATAGTAGTGCACTGACATACCATATGTTACAAAAAATGGTCACATGCTAATTTTAGGACGTGTTATGCCCTGTACACACGACCGGTTTTCCCATCGGAATAAACTCTGAAGGTTTTTCCGAGGGTGAATCCCCTAAATGGGGACACAGACAGCTATAAGAACCTGACAGGGGTTCTAATCTTAGCCTATTAATTTCAAAGCTAATAAAAAAAAGTTCTGGGTTTAGAAATATTATGAGGGACTGGCAGTGAAATGGAGTTATCGGTGATGGGACATTCTACATTTGTGTAGACCGAGAAACAGGAATCTTCACCGACTGCTACGGCCGCGCCATTCCCTTAGTTCAGTCGGACTCCTCATTGCGATGACACTGAAATAAGAATTGTAAAATACATTTCAGATATGCTGGAAAGACAGTAAATTGTAGAAGAAAATGGAGGTGACATTACATGGAGATAAGACTGAATACAGACAAAATATATATTTTAGATGAAGACTTTATTTTTTACACGCTTGTAATCTATTCCAACTATATGTAAACCCAACTCGCTAAAATCTCTTAAACTCAACATCTTATTGTAATTTCAGAAATCGTTTTCTAAAGTTTCCAATGCGTAGCTTTCATTAGAATAAATATCTGGTGATCCTGCCATGAAAGTCCCCGTTCAGGCACTTCTTTATATAGGGTGACAACATTCTACCCCTGCCTCCAAAATCTGCTCTTTCTTTGTCACGCAGGCTTCCAATGGAGACTATAAGTGATCATTTCAACATGAAATGAAAATGTGGGGGTTCATTTACTAAGGGTGGAGAGTACAAAATCTGGTGCAGCTCTGTAGAGCAACCAATCAGCTTCCAGATTTTTTTTTTTGTCAAAGCTTAACTGAACAAGCCGAAGATAGAAGCTGATTGGCTACCATAGACAGCTGCACCAAGTTTTCCACTCTTCAGTTATAGTAAATCAACCCCTCGATCTACTGTTGTCACCATCTAAAAAGCTGTGTAGACAGGGCAATAACTTCTCAGCAGGACATTGATACTTTAAAGAAGACCTCAATAAAATAATGGGGTGGGCAACTACATGGCAAATGTGGTTTAATCTTGAAAAATGTAAAGTAATGCACTTTGGGGCTAAGAATATGAATGCAAGTTACTCACTAGGGGGAGAACCTCCGGGTGAATCCAGGATGGAAAAAGATCTGGGGGTCCTAGTAGATGACAGGCTCAGCAATGGCATGCAATGCCAAGCAAAGCCAGCAGAATATTTGCATGCATTAAAAAAGGGTATTTACTCAAGAGATAAAACAATAATCATGCCACTTTATAAAACTCTAGTTTTGCCACATCTGGAGCATGCCATCCAGTTCTGGTCCCCGTTCTTCAGAAAGAATTTGCTGGAACTGAAGAGAGTCCAGAGAAGGGCAATAAAGTTAATAAGGGGACTGGAGGAATGACTACAAACATTACACTTATTCTCCCTGGAGAGGAGATGCTTGAGAGGAGAAATGATGGAAATATACAAATATCTCACTGGTGTTTCTAGCATAGGGAATAATCTATTCAGTCTCAGGAGTATAAGAAGACATGGGGCCACTCAATGAAACTGGAGGAAAAGTGGTGTAAAATATTAAGGGCTTTCAAACAAATAAGTTGTCTCAATGACTCAATAATGAAATACGGACTGCTCTGATGAACCATTTCTCAGAATTTCTATACGAGCAAAAATCTAACCAGCTTGCCAGCTTTAAAGAGGAGGTCCATCCCCCCCCACCAAAAAAATTAAAAGACTTTTAATATTAGGATATTTACCTGTCCTGGAGTCCAGCGATTTTCCAATTGGCTCTTGGGTGCTGCCACCTCCATTCGTGGTAAGGGAAACCGGCTTCACAGCCAACTGCCTATTGCGCATACGTGAGGCGCACTGCACTCTCTACCTGGCCCAGGAGCAGAGAAAGGAGGAGGGGGGGCGAAATTCCGGGGGACCTCATTGCATCTCGCCGCAGCCAGGTCTCCCGAAAGTGGGGATGGGTACCTGGGTAACTGGAGCTTCCATTTTTGAGTGGAACTCCGCTTTAAGACTTTTTTTTGCAAAGTACAGTATTTAATAAGATCTCTGTGAGTCAATAATAAATGTGTATATTTTGGCATTTTTGTTGGGCACCAACAAACCAATTTTTTCCAGACTATCCACAGTTGTTTCAGACAATATGGCCTTCATTATTACCATGTATCTTTGGAATAAATGGCTCTGTGATTTTAGGATAAATTTGCATTATAAACAAGCGGTCCTGGGTGTGCATTTGGCCAATGGACTGTTGAGGAACAGCTCTGTCCACTCTACTGAAATGAGGAATAATTACTTTTATTTTTGGCAATGAGAATGTGAATATCTTCTGTTCTAGGAAGGCTTTACTGTGCTATGCACTAATTCGGTTAGAGGGTTTTTGGATTCCTTTAGTCCTTTCTCTCTCTCTATGGTGCTCCTGTGTCATTATTTCATGGTGAAATACACTACACACCACACAAAGAATAGGAAAACTGCTCTCATGCCGAGCTTTGGACAAGCTGGATGGATAAAGTTCTACCATTAAGGAAATGTATAGCCGATTTCTTTATAATTTCTTTCTCTGCTCTCCTACTAGGAAGATTTACACAGCAATCATGATTTTTAGTGTAGCTCATTTTATTAAATCACAACTATATATCTAAAAGTATGTCAGTACTTACCAAAGTAATAATTTGCATTGAACCCTATTCCATTGACTTTGTTGTTGCTGGAGAACTGGAGAAGCACCATTGGCCCGCTGGATTGTACCGTCATGTTGCGCATTTGTCCGCAGTAAACACCAAGGAGTGACGCATTACGGTTCCCACCATCTCTAATCTCTAGGTAGTCATTGGAGCATTGCGGAGATGACTCCAAGCCAAAGTCACTGAATTTCAGCATTACCTGGAAAATATTCATTATTGTAAGACTGAGTATTTTAAATAGCAGTATATGTAACATTCACCAATAATTCACTGCCAATGTATCTTCCTGGTGTGTGTTGTACATTATCAATGTTTAGTGAATGTCCCATTCCTGGCTTAATAAATATGCCCCAATCATGAAGTCACATTTCATACAGAATATTTACAAAGTAGCACTAAAAAACAAGGTTAAGCCCATGTCATACTTGAGATTGATAAAATGTGTAAGGAGAATGGAATAAGGACTTCAATGGATTCAAAAGGAAACTGTAATCATCAAACGGATCCATATTTGTAACTGCTGATTACATTGTTAGAATTGAAATCCAAAAAAGGTTCTACAAATATCTCAAATATCAAATATAGATCCATTTACATAGTAGGTGAGGTTAAAAAAAGACACAAGTCCATCAAGTCCAACCTATATGTGTGATTATATGTCAGTATTAAATTGTATATTCCTGTATGTTGCGGTCATTCAGGTGCTTATCTAATAGTTTCTTGAAACTATCAATGCTCCCTGCTGAGACCACCGCCTGTGGAAGGGAATTCCACATCCTTGCCGCTCTTACAGTAAAGAACCCTCTACGTAGTTTAAGGTTAAATCTCTTTAATTCTACTTTTAATGAGTGGCCACGAATCTTGTTAAAATCCCTTCTGCGAAAAAGTTTTATTCCTCTTGTGGGGTCACCAGTATGGTATTTGTATATTGAAATCATATCCCCTCTCAAGCGTTTCTTCTCCAGAGAGAATAAGTTGCTTGCAACCTTTCCTCATAATTGGGTCCAAAAGTGTCAATATTTTGTGTGGCCACCATTATTTTCCAGCACTGTCTTAATCCTCTTGGGCATGGAGTTCACCAGAGCTTCACAGGTTGCCACTGGTGTCCTCTTCCACTCCTCCATGATGACATCACGGAGCTGGTGGATGTTAGAGACCTTGCGCTCCTCTACCTTCTGTTTCAGGATGCCCCAAAAATGCTCAATAGGGTTTAGGTCTGGAGACATGCTTGGCCAGTCCATCACCTTTATCCTCAGCTTCTTTAGCAAGGCAGTGTTTGTCTTGGAGGTGTGTTTGGGGTCATTATCATGTTGGAATACTGCCCTGTGGCCCAGTCTCCGAAGGGAGGGGATCATGCTCTGCTTCAGTATATCACAGTACATGTTGACATTCATGGTTCCCTCAATGAACTGTAGCTCCCCAGTGCCGGCAGCATTAATGCAGCCCCAGACCAGGACAATCCCACCACCATGCTTGACTGTAGGCAAGACACATCCATGTCCTTAGACTGCTTGTCTTCAGCAAACTGTGAGCTTTCTTATGCATTATCTTTAGAAGAGGCTTCCTTCTGGGACGACAGCCATGCAGACCAATTTGATGCAGTGTGTGGCATATGGTCTGAGCACTGACAGGCTGACCCCCACCCCTTCAACCTCTACAGCAATGCTGGCAGCACTCATACGTCTATTTCCCACCTCTGGATATGACGCTGAGCACGTGCACTCAATTTCTTTGGTCGACCATGGCGAGGCCTGTTCTTAGTGGAACCTGTCCTGTTAAACCGCTGTATGGTCTTGGCCACCGTTCTGCAGGTCAGTTTCATAGTCTTGGCAATCTTCTTATAGCCTAGTCCATCTTTATGTAGAGCAACAATTCTTTTTTTTCAGATCCTCAGAGAGTTCTTTGCCATGAGGTGCCATGTTGAACTTCCAGTGACCAGTATGAGAGAGTAAGGAAGGGTTTGACATTGCAGTCAGTGCCATCCGGTCCATGGAAAAGTTCTCACTTTTCTAGTACAGGAAGTGAGGAAAAAATTCCCCAAAGTGGTCACAGAGAGAAATAAAAAACTTGATAGAAATTTTCATTAATTCTAATCAAAAATGAAAAAAAAGTTTTTGATTTTATTTGTGGTTTTAGCTTTTGTTATCATATTTTGACTCAAAGTTCTAGTCATAGGATGCTGATTAATCGAGTGTGGTATATAAATAGTACTGGGGTACATGTTAACAGACTTTATTGTCTAAAGATTTATTTTTCATTCAAACGCATGCAACTGTGTTTGAATAGAAAATGCAGTGGTTGACAAGTAAAGGTTGAATTGGACCTGTTTTGCCTGCAGTTCAAAACATTCAGGCTGCATCCGAAAAAACTAAAAGCAAGTCGGATGCTCCTTTAGGCTCGATTTACACTTGTGTGATGTGGGAACCAGCACGATTCCAGTGCAAAGTTAATGACACCCCCAGATCAGTTTGCAGATTGCAGTTCGAACTGTGAATTGGTGTAGGAACCGGATCTCACAGATGTGAACACCCATGCGATCCGATTCCAGTGTGGACCAAAAAAAAAGGATCCTCCATTTTTCCATTTTGATCCAAATGCAATGCGAATTCAGCCATGCAAACTGTATAGCTGAATTTGCACACACATCGCATGTGATCTGCACAGAAATGCGGTGCGAATCACATGCGATGTCTGGCATCGCACAAGTGTGATCTCAGCCTTAATGTTAATAGGATTTTTGCTCATCTGTATTGAGGTGTGTTCCAAAAGCAAGTCAAACTCATGGAAGCAAGGCCTATGGATTGGAGCCCTTACAGAGCATGGAAAAGCCACACAACGGTGTGTTGTGACCCATTGCTTGATTGTATTAATATATTGGAAAGTCGAAAATACTGCAACAAAAGGTCACTTGACATGTTGGAAGAAGTTGATGTCTCTGATACACTTACTTGATTTTGTGGAGGAGCAATGATGATATAAGTGCCATTTACATTGTTTGGGTAGAAGGAGGGATAATTTGGGGACACCACAGTCCCGCCATTTGTGGTAAAAGTACCGCCATATGTCACTGTAAATTAAACAAAAAAATGTGCATTAGATACAAAGCCCCGCATCATAGTTTTAAGAGTCACATTTATTGGCCTGTTGCCTCTCCCAGAAGTATCTGGCAAATCTTATAATTAGCTCCATGTCCATTTCCAAAAAATGAGATTACCTTGGGCTGTCTACTTTCCAAAAAAGGGTAATTTCAGGGCCTTTCATACTGTTCTGGCAATTTTATTTAATTTTTTTTATAATATATGTTTTTTTCTTATCAAGTAAAGAAAACTTTTTTTTAACTGCTTGTTTTTTCTTTTATAAATTAAAAAATAAAATAAAAACCCAATGGTATTAAATATCATCAAAATAAATTTGTTTCCAAGAAATGATATAAATTTTATTTGGTTACACTATTGCATAACAGAGTAATTGTCAGTTAAACTACTAAAAATTGATACATGGTCTGTCAATGATGGGGTATATACTGTGCAGACTGGTTCACAAGTGGTTATGGCACAATGAATAAATGCTTTTGACCATATAATACATACCGAATTTGGATACATACCTGAGCTATAAGATCCATTGAAACTGCTCGGAGTTGATGGGTCGGTGATATATTCCAGCAACATCAATGTGCCGGATGAGATCAGCACCGGTAGAGGCTGGCCAGCCCTGATCGTGGCCAGCAGAGAGCTGTCCTTGTTCACCCCGTCGTACACGTTGATACTAGCACTACAATTGGTGGATGAACACCCAAACGCGCCAAACTGCAGCAAGATCTGTAAAACGATACATGTTCAGTAACTTAAAGGGAATCTCCAGTTGCATAAAGAGATTTAAAAACAAAAACACTCAGGTCAGCTACAGACTACATCCAAAACATGATTTAAGTTGGGCATAAAAGTGTATCTAAGTGTCTATTCACACCATTGCAGTGTGCTACCGCAATATAATAGCTTACTCTACATGCATTAGTGTGGTCAATGCAACTTCCCAGCGCACCTGTGCAGCGGGCCAAGCTTTTGTGAATGGGCCCTAAAGACAATTTTTTTTTTTTTTTAGTTTTGGATAGTGTGATGACGGTTTAAAACATTTCTCATTTTTTTATTGCAGTCTGCGCCCCCCGCTAAGTAGGTTCACCCTCTCTATTTGTCCTGGTGATCACTGTTATCAAAACTGAATCAAAATCCAACATTTTGAGTTGACACCAAACAGGAATAGAAAAGTATTCTTCGATAGTGACACCTGTTCTGGTCACAATTGTCTTGGAGTTGATTTTCCTCACTTTAGAGCAAGCCAATCTCAACTAGTGTTCTTTGGAATCTTAGGGTTTCTACTAGGGTTGCTAGGGCTACTGTGAACAATGGCAGCTTGACCACATATTTGAATGTGACAGCATAATTCCAGTGCCAATTTGTCTTGACAGTGTCTGTGGCGTAACACCAATGATCTCTTCAAGAGGATTTCCCACCGACCACAAATGTAATGGGCATATTCCTTTTCACTGACAATTATGATCCCCAAAAATGTTGCATTCCTTTCGCTGGCCTCCAATAAATGGTCCACTCTTTCCACTGGCTCCCACCAATGATGCATTATTTCCATTAAACCCCAATGTAAGGAGAATGCTTTCTTTCTCACTACATAGATTTAAGGGACACCTTTCCTGCTAAACAACAGCAGGAGGAGGAGTGCACTGGAAGGAGGCACTTCTCCACTGACTACTAATATAAGGAAGACTTAGCCGCCTGACAAGTCGAGTCCCGTTCTGTACTATGGAACCGTTCTAATAGGAGCGTCTCAAGTCGCTCTGACTTAGAAAAGGGTTCCTGTACTACTTTTGGGGCGACTTCAGGTGACTCGCATTGTCTTCTATACAGAAGTCGTTTTGCAAGTCGCTGCTGAAGTCGTGTGCAGGTCGCCTCACAGAGTCAGCCTGCAAGTCGTGTTGCCCCTGTGTGAACCGAACCTTAAGCTTTTACAATAAAACCTGGAAGCTGGTTTCTATGCAGAGCTGCACCAGATTTTGCACCATACGGTTTTAGTAAATAACCACCATAATGTCTAGTAAGGGTTTTATGAGACATGAACATTTTTTCAAGGGTTTCTCAAGGGGTAAAAAGGTTGAGAATAAGAATTGCTGCTTTAGAGGGATTTCTTCTCGTTACCATTTAAGAAGTCTACAGGACATTTGCACCCATCCTGCCTTGTCTCCAACTACCCCCCACCCTAAAGTCCTGCATCACTTCATGCCCCCCCCCCCCAATATACACATAATCAGACAATCCAGCAGCTAGGACAAGATTCTTTTTGAGCATTAGCAATCAAATAAGCAGTTCTGCTTAATTTGAGCTGTACTTTGGCCATATATCTTAATACAGAATGAATGACATGCTGAATAATTACCAGTTTTGATGGAACATGTAGGAGCCATAAACAATTGTCACGCATGTCGATGGGAGTAGCATCACTGGAAGAGAAGTCCCCGGAGGCACCCAGCAACTTTGTTCTGCATAGATCTGCATGAAGAAAAAAAAAAAACTTCAGAACCAGCCTTATCAATTTCCACAAATTTCAGGCACAGAGAAAAATAACATTTGCATCCTCAGGGGTGGAACTAAGACTGTAAAATATTTTTTGCACATATACCTTCCTTCATGCAAAAATGTGCTGTGCCCATGCAGGGTAAAGCAACAGGTTTGCTTTAATTTTTACATACTCACCATTTTTATTCCCTCCCTTGCTACTTTGTTCAGCCACCAAAAGCAAAGAGAAAACTTGATCATTTCTAAAATGGGACTCGCATCACCGTCACATGAGGGTGTAAAGACATTCAGCTCTGTTTAAACTTCAGTTTAAGGGACTTTGGGGCTTTCTCTCCCCACCTTACAGCTGAATGCACAGCAGGGGAACAAAGGAAGGTGAGTATGTGTAGCTGGGGAAGGCATGCATTAATGTAAAACCTGGTGCTTTCCCAATTCCAAGTTTTGCTTTTAGGTAACAAGAAAAGCCAGAGATGTGAAACGTTGTATGCTAAAAATCTATGCCTCCAAGGATCATTTTGTCCCAAGCTCACTAAAGGCAGGCTGATCACTATTAGATCGGTTTTCACTCTTCAATCACAGCACACCTGGGTCGGTGGGCACGCACCCCTTCCCGGAACTGCAAAATAATGTCCATATACGTGATTCTGCACAGGGCGCCTGCTCTGTAGCAGTAAAGTTGCAATGGCCAGCTGAAGACTATTTACTCGGATATACTAGTTCCTATAGAGTGTTGTTACTATTTTATAGGGTTGCTGTCAGGTAACACCTGTTAATTCTGGTAGTGAACACAAGGGGAAAGTTGGTCCTGTTTAGAAGGTTTGAGGACCCCGGAGTTAGATAAATTGTTTCCAAGAAACTTACTGCAATTATAGAGCACATTTATCCTCTTCACATCCAGGCTGCTCAGCCCAATTGTCTGACCAATGGTAACATCGGGGTTTGGTATCGGCACGATTGTCATCGCCCCATATGTATTTGAAGATGTGTACCTGGAAGTATAAAACACCATTTAGATTCAGATTTAGGACACAGTAAAAACCACTGCAATAATATATCGTAATTATTTTAGTTCAAACTAATGTTAGCTTGTGTTTTCCGAGTCAGCATGCTGTCTGTTTTATATTCACAACTATTCTTTACCTGTGCAGAGCAACAAAACAAGCAAAAGTACTCCTAACAGTCTTCTGCCTGCTTTCTGCATCCCCTTCCCGCTACAGTTCTGTTGTATATTATAGTCACAGAGGTGGACAGAATTGGGGAACAAAAAAATGTATCACAATTTGGCAGTTTTCAGGGTTGTGCTGCCCATCCTGCCCTGCTGTCCTAGGCCATGGCTCATGAGTGCTATTAAGGCTCCATTCACACTTGAGCGTTGCATTTTCAGGCAGAAAGTCGTGCATATTTTTCCACGTTTTTTGCTGCGATTTTGCACAGGTCAACAGGTCACCCATGTAAAAAGCAGAAAAACGCCTGCGATCTGCCCAAAAAGAAGCTCATGTCCTATTTTGAGCTTCAGACATTTTTATTCAGGCTACAAAAGCTCAGATGTGAGCAGGGGCCATTTAAATGAATGGGATTTTGCTTGTTGGGTGTTTTTCTGGCGTTTTACGAGCGTTTTATGAGCTGAAAACGTTCAGGTGTGAATTCAGCCTAAGGTAAATACCGCCCTACAAAATGTGTACATATCCTGTTTTCTAGTGCAGAGTAGTCTATTGGAATCACCAGGTAAGGGGGTTGTCACTTTCTTTATTGGGTATTCTTCTTTTATGCTGTAGAAAGAACAGCAGTTTCTCCCAAGCACTTAACCCTGTGGTAAAACACTCTGTATATGCTCAAAGACCAATCAGATGCAGCTGTCTGAAAATGTTAACAATAACATGGCCAAAAGAAACTTGATGTCAACTGGGACTTCATGAGCGTGAAATTCTTTGTCACGGCAAAAAATACTTTTTGCACACCACACTTGTTTGAGTGGAGTCCTTCCTTGGTCCCGGATTTCTGCTCTTGTAGCTGCAGAGATGTCATCTGAGAGCGCCGATGGATCCCGGCTAGGCTCCCATATGGCTGTGTCTCTCACACAGTGTTACACCATACCCAACTACAAGATACCCTTCCATCTCTTGGCACCAGACCAAGCGGAGGTTAGCCCATCCATACCCACCACCAGGTATTCTACAGACTTTTAATGCCTTTTATCTTTGAATAAGATCAATAAAACTATTGACTATTTAGCTTTCACACCTGGCTCACCTTGCCATACATTTATGGTCCTGTTACAGCATACCAGTTCAGTGAGCGCTGCCCTTCTTTTGTTTCTTTTATGCTGTGACTTGACTAGGGTATAAAAGATGATTTTGTCTCTATGACTGCTTTACCAACCCAAGACGAGCCCCTACCAATTTACATTTATCAAATAAAGCACATACAAGGACCCCGTACCCTGCCAGCTGCCTTGACAGGCCACCATGGCAAGTAGCCCAAAATTGCCCAAGAACTTAACCACCAAAAGAAGGAGGGAGGGTGGGAAGTTGTTCCGACCTTGTCTCTCTCCTGAGTGAAGACCTCACCTGGATCCTCCTATTGGTCGACCCCTGAAGCCCCACCTGTTACCTCCACTCCACCGATCCAGTGTCCCCTTACTATTTATTTTAAACCCTCCTAAAAACCCCTACCACTCTAAACCCCCTTTTAACCCGGTCATGTCGTCCCTTCGTCTAGGTTTCTTTTCCTTACTCCGGGCCTTGCTTTTCCTGCTGCATCAGGATGTGTGAGACTCCCTAGCAGAAGGGAGGATCTACTGTTGCTATTGACATGTACAGTATGAGATATACAGGGATTTCATTTACAATTCAACCAGCGACCAAATAATAACTGTAGACTGACTCTTTGGGGTAAAATTTTGTCTAGAGCAGGATTCCAAATTGTATTCACTTACCTGCCATAATGCATCACAGAAGCATAGTCATAAGGAATATTGGTAGTGTTGTCGTTATCCGTCGCAAAGGCCCCTCTATATTCTGTAAAACACATCACCTGTACATGAGCTACATTTGGCCTATTAAAAACAGCATAAATGTTCCATACTCCTACACCCCTCCACCTTACCCAAAATTGTTTTGGTCTCTTGTATACGAATTAGGACAGGAAACTGATTTTCAATCAACGAGTGCCATTTCCACATATGGGTTATCATTACTTTGCTCTCAGGAAGTTAACCTGAACTATCGCATTCATGTTGACTCTAAGCAGGTTCATCTACCTTTTTCCACCTTAAATTCATGTAGATTGGCGTTTCTCAACCAGGGTTACTTAGAGCCCTTGGGTACCTCTTGAGGTTGCTAGGGGTTCCTTTAAGCAGTATGCAGTGGTAAATTGTTCAAACAAATATACTGAGCATCCACACAAGTGGGGAAGCTTCCCATGACCACCAATGTAATGGGACATATCCACAAAGACCACAAATGTTTGGTGACATGTAAAAAAGTTTAGAAAGTCATTGCTTCAGCTGCAGAGAGGTTGTATGATTTAAACCTTTGTATCTGCCCTATGTTCAGTCCCTTTTGTGTTTTTTCAGCAGCCAAAGCAAGCATTCCAACTGATCAATCTGAAACTTTGAGTGGAGCACAGGGAAAAATAGGATTTAAAGCAGAACTCCAGGCAAAAACTTTTTTCTATGTTCTCCTTGTTGATCTTCTCCCTTCACCAACTATGTCAGCCATGTTCTTCTGAGCTCTGTAGTTCCTCTGTAATAGCCTGCTGAACTTGCTGAAAAACCGTTATTGCCTGTTGACTTCCTGTTTGTAAGACCGCTGGCTGCTATCCCTCCAGTAACCTCAGCCAGCCGTCTGACACGCCCCCTTGTAGTCCTTTAAGACCGAGCAGGGAGTTCTATTTCCGCCTGGCTCGTTGTAGTGGGCAGAGGGGTCTTACAGCCCCTGGTCTGTGCCTCCCATAGAGGTGGTGTCCTCCTCCTTTGCTCCCTCCTCCTCCTCCCTGCCAGCGCCGCCCCGTTCTCCCAGCCGCCACCGCCTGCACGCCATCTGTCTCCAGTGTGGGGATAGTTACAGATCATCAGGATGACAGAGCACACCTCGGGCTGATAGATCTGTATGTGAGAACACCGCTTGTGGTACAGCCCCACCTCCCTGTACATTGGAACAGTGCGCTTTGCACGGTCTATCACAATTCCGGTACAGGGAGGTGAGGCTGTATGACAAGCAGTGTTTTCACATACATACCTATCAGCCCGAGATGCGCTCTGTCATCCCGATTATCTGTAACTATCCCCGCTTTGCAAGGATGGGCACTGATAAGGCACTGGTGATTCCGCACTGATGGGCACTGGTGTCACCGCACTGATGGGCACTGGTGTCACCGCACTGATGGGCAATGATAAAGCACTGGTGACTTCACACTGATGGGCACTGATAAGGCACTGGTGACTCCACACTGATGGGCACTGATAAGGCACTGGTGACTCCACCCTGATGGGCACTGATAAGGCACTAGTGACACCGCAATGATGGCCACTGATAATCTTCACTGGTGACACTGCACTGATCGGCACTGATAATCTGCACTGGTGGTCCCTGACATTCGGCAATGGTTGTCCCTGACATTTGGCTCTGGTGGTCCCTGATATTCGGCACTGGTGGTGGTCCCTGACATTCGGCACTGGTGGTCCCTGACATTCGGCACTGATGGTCCCTGACATTTGGCTCTGGTGGTCCCTAACATTCGGCACTGATGGTCCCTGACATTTGGCTCTGGTGGTCCCTAACATTCGGCACTGGTGGACACTGACACGTTGCACTGGTTTACATTTATATTAAAATGCTTTGTATTTATAAGGCTGTAACCTATCATACTGTGTGTTATGTATGGCTTGCTGGCTGCAGAATGAAGGGTGTGATTTATGGTGAAGTGGGCGAGTTCACATTTACATGTACAAGCCTAGTGTACCTCCCACATTCACTCCCATCCCAAGGATTCATTGGAAATGTAGTCTGATTACAGTTAGAGAGAGAAGAGGATATGATGCAATCACTGTTCTAAGAGATCCTCCCTGCCAGAAAAGATGATCCATTTTTTAAATCACAGAGCTGACTTCCTGAGAATTCAATCACACATATCTCTTAAACTGTAACAAATTTTGCAGGATTTGGAGGGGGGATTATGGTGTGGGGTTGTTTTTCAGGGGTTGGGCTTGGCCCCTTAGTTCCAGTGAAGGGAACTCTTAAGGCGTCAGCATACCAAGACATTTTGGACAATTTCATGCTTCCAACTTTGTGGGAACAGTTTTAGGACGGCCCCTTCCTGTTCCAACATGACTGCCCACCAGTGCACAAACAAGGCCCATAAAGACACGGATGAGAACACCGCTTGTGGTACAGCCCCACCTCCCTGTACATTGGAACAGTGCGCTTTGCACAGTCTATCACAATTCCGGTACAGGGAGGTGAGGCTGTATGACAAGCAGTGTTTTCACATACATACCTATCAGCCCGAGATGCGCTCTGTCATCCCGATTATCTGTAACTATCCCCGCTTTGCAAGGATGGGCACTGATAAGGCACTGGTGATTCCGCACTGATGGGCACTGGTGTCACCGCACTGATGGGCACTGGTGTCACCGCACTGATGGGCAATGATAAAGCACTGGTGACTTCACACTGATGGGCACTGATAAGGCACTGGTGACTCCACACTGATGGGCACTGATAAGGCACTGGTGACTCCACCCTGATGGGCACTGATAAGGCACTAGTGACACCGCAATGATGGCCACTGATAATCTTCACTGGTGACACTGCACTGATCGGCACTGATAATCTGCACTGGTGGTCCCTGACATTCGGCAATGGTTGTCCCTGACATTTGGCTCTGGTGGTCCCTGATATTCGGCACTGGTGGTGGTCCCTGACATTCGGCACTGGTGGTCCCTGACATTCGGCACTGATGGTCCCTGACATTTGGCTCTGGTGGTCCCTAACATTCGGCACTGATGGTCCCTGACATTTGGCTCTGGTGGTCCCTAACATTCGGCACTGGTGGACACTGACACGTTGCACTGGTTTACATTTATATTAAAATGCTTTGTATTTATAAGGCTGTAACCTATCATACTGTGTGTTATGTATGGCTTGCTGGCTGCAGAATGAAGGGTGTGATTTATGGTGAAGTGGGCGAGTTCACATTTACATGTACAAGCCTAGTGTACCTCCCACATTCACTCCCATCCCAAGGATTCATTGGAAATGTAGTCTGATTACAGTTAGAGAGAGAGAAGAGGATATGATGCAATCACTGTTCTAAGAGATCCTCCCTGCCAGAAAAGATGATCCATTTTTTAAATCACAGAGCTGACTTCCTGAGAATTCAATCACACATATCTCTTAAACTGTAACAAATTTTGCAGGATTTGGAGGGGGGATTATGGTGTGGGGTTGTTTTTCAGGGGTTGGGCTTGGCCCCTTAGTTCCAGTGAAGGGAACTCTTAAGGCGTCAGCATACCAAGACATTTTGGACAATTTCATGCTTCCAACTTTGTGGGAACAGTTTTAGGACGGCCCCTTCCTGTTCCAACATGACTGCCCACCAGTGCACAAACAAGGCCCATAAAGACACGGATGAGCGAGTTTGGGGTGGAGGAACTTGACTGGCCTACACAGAGTCCCAACCTCAATCCGATAGAACACCTTTGGGATAAATTAGAGGGGAGACTCCGAGCCAGGCCTCCTCATCCAACATCAGTGCCTGATGTCACAAATGTGCATCTGAAAGAATGATCAAAGATTCCCATAGACACACTTCTACACTTTGTGGACAGCCTTCCCAGTAGAGTTGAAGCTGTTATAGCTGTAAAGGGTGGGCCAACTTAATATTGAACCCTACGGACTAAGACTGGGATGCCATTAAAGTATCTGACCAATTCACTTACCTGGTGAGATATACTGCCAGTTGATGGCCACATACTTGTCTCTATCGAATCTGTTGTGTTCATGATGGAAACCCAGTGAGTGCATAATTTCATGTTGGATTACACCATAGCTCATACAGTAGCCTTTATCGATGCTCACCGTCTGTCCGCCATTCACCTTCCCAGTAAAGGACCAGCAACTGCACATAAACAAATACAATTCTTAAAACATGCATACCTGGTAAAGGACGCTCTTTCTATTTCCCCGTGGCTCTTGGCCAAGGACATTTTCTTAGATAGGAACCAGCCCTCTATTTGCAAGTCAGAGGCAAACATACTCCCTGTCCAAACTAAGCTTTGTACAATTGGCCCCAAAGAACAATCCACAGGATACAGGATAGAGGAGAGTGCACCCTTTTTATTGACGATCGATCCCCTGTAGTAGAGACACTATGAAACGGAAAGCTACTAACAATCTTGATACTCACCCTCCTTGATTATCTTCAAAACTGAGGTAGTCGGGCTCTGTGGTCCTCTTTTGGAGGTGCACGCAGGTCATTGTTGCAAACTCCAGTGTGGCAGATATAATCAAATCTCTACTTGAATTAGCTGTTGAAAAGAAAGCAGTTTAGGGGCCCATCCACAACTATTCATTTTATCATGGGCATTGTAATGCAAAGTATGGCACATGCAGGATATGGCCATTCTTTTTAATGGTGCCAGGTTCCACCTGTGCAATGCATTGACATACAGTATGTTGGTCCAAAAAAGTCAGTTTTTTTCATCCATATAAAAGCTTTTAGGAACAACATAACAACATCATTTTCCAAAGCAGTCTAAAAATGTAGTAAACACAGATGCAAAGGTGAAAAACCTTTACAGGCCTGTCAGAAGGCATAAAGTAAAAAGAAAACTTTAGGGAACACATAAGGCCTTGTGCACACTGGGCATTTAGTCCCGGTACATGAGAACTCAGTGTTTTGGTACAGATGGAAGGCACAGGTACACATTCAGCCTCACCGTTGGCAGCCTCTAAAACTGCTGGGATTAATGGGGCCCCACTGCAACCACAAGCCAAGCACGTAGTCTTGGCACGTAGTTACGGTGTGGTCTGGTAATATAAAATCGGTGTTTGGCAATTAAAATGTACCACCATGGAGTTTAGGCAGGGTTGCTCCTCACAAATTTACTTGCCAGGAATAATTATCCTGGTTGATTGTTAGAAATCTATTGATTTCTCCCTAAGTTTGGCCTTGCTGCACTTTTCTCTTTTACCACTAGGTGGCCGGCTACTTGGTGGTACTAGATATGAGAAGGGCAACGCAAGGTCAGGTTATGGGTATATGGGGCATCTCAGCCAATGGGCAGGGGTTTTCTTGAATACCTTGGCCTTCTGGGAGAACCTATATATTCAGGTGGAGTCAGGTGATCTAGGTTGTCTGGGTGGACGTGTATTGTATTGCCCGGGTTGCTAGGCCGGAAATTGGGCCTATCCTGGGCATATTTGGCTGCTAGGCTGTCCAGCAGAGAAGCGGGGGTGATGCTTGAGGAACATACCAGGTGAAGATTGGAGGAGCTCAAGGGATTCAGTGACTGTGAATCAGCAGGTCTAGTGAGAGATCGGGAGCTCAGTGGGCTGAAGAACTACAAGGAGTGATTGTAGTGGAATAAAAAGGAACTGTTAGGCTTTGTGTTAGGAACTGTTAAAGACTGTTGCCATAGGAGACAGCATTCCTGCACATGCAGATGTGGCGTCTTGCTGGATGCCTTTCCCTGCATGGCTGTCCTCCTATCAAAGTCTCGGAGTCTGCCGATTGAACTTGCATCTACCTAAGGGTGTCCTGGCCCTAATCCTCTTTCCCCCAAAAGTTTGTTAAGAGAAATAAACTCTCTTTTGCAGTCAAGAAGTGTCTGGCGCCCAATGACTATAATCATCTTGCACCCACCATGCCTCACAACCCACTGTATACAGAAGGATGTCAGCTATCTCTGGCCCTGGAGGTTCTCGTTACACTGAAGGAGGTCCGGGACCTTGCTACAAAAAAAAAGAAAAACAAAAAAGAAAAAAAAACAAAAAAAGGCATCAGGAGGAGGCAGTAGTACCTCCTGAGTGCCTGCCAGCTGCTGCTATACCATTGCCGCCTGTCTGAAAGAGCGCTTACTGTCTTGGTGACAACTGTTTCACCAGACAGGAAGGGAGTATGGAAACCTCCAAACAGTAACACAGACAGGTACAAATTATTAATCATTATTTTTGTGTGGAGTAAGGCCGGCCATAGATGGTTCATATCCCGAGGTTTGAACAGTGTGTGGACAGGCTGAATGCACCAAGTTGATCGATCGATCAACTTGAGTACAACCAACCTGCTCATACAGCCGCTAGCAATATACATTGTCTCCTCCCTGCGAGGACGGCTTCCCTCACCCACCTCCGGGAGCAGACAATTGCTCAGCAGGAGGGATTCCTCTGTCACACTGTTTGTGTTGATCGGGGAACTGTGTGAGTTTTTTTTCCTGCACCTTGTGGTTATCTGCGCTATGTACACTCTGTGCTGTGTTCTGTCTATGGACCAATCACCTTCACTTCCTGGTTGTGTAGTCACTCCATAGACACTGGACCCCAGTGGGGGCACAGGAAGTGACATCACCATTCCCTCACATAATACATATGGATAAGGGCTAATAATGTTCTATAAGGTGATAAAAGATCTAATAGTTCGATCTATAGTGAAGCCAACTTACCATAATTAGAAGAGATGACATAGGGGACTACAGCGATTCCTTGTTTTGATTTTCCCCACTGACAGGAGTTACATATCATTGCACTGCGTTGCATCTTCAATCTGATGTCACCATTGAGAAGAAAAACATGGGAACCTGAAAGGATAAACCAGAATTTATGTCTCACTTTTATCGTTTAGAGGTTAACTACAATGTTTTTTGTTTTTTTTTCATATTCTGTGTTTCTGATGCTCGGTATAAATCTGGAGCAGCTGTGCATATAAACCAATCAGCTTCCAGGTTCTTTTTTTGTCAAAGCTTAATTGAACACGCTGAAATTAGAAGCTGGTTTCTATGCACAGCTGCACCAGATTTTGCACTCTCCAATTTTAGTAAATCAACCCCATTAAATTATTCCCATTATAAACAGGTTCATATAAAATACTGAATGTGATGCAGGCCTCTTGAACCCATTGGGAAAGAGAGCCCTGACTGATGGGGGCATAACCAGGGCGGAGTATGGTGACTAGGGGTCACGGTGGATTGGTGGGGGGACGGGGTGGGTTTGGGCCTGAGCTCACTAAGGTGATTGCCCCAGGGGATTCTGGGCCTTTTGGTGAAGAAGATCGGTAAGAGCTGCCCACCCTCCCGCCCTATCTATGGTTGGTATGTCACAGCTTGCTGCGGTTTTTGGTGACCTTGCCAGCAAAACACGGCGGTAAGAGGTACGCCCTTCACGCTAATTGGGAGATAGACGGCAGTCCGGCACTTATGGTAAGGACAGGCCCCTCAGTTATCTCCCTTTCCACCAGTCGGAACTGAGTGCTCACAGTGCTACTGTGACTGGCACTGTGGAATGTTAAATGTTATGTTTAAGTTGTTAAAGAGTTGAATTTAATAAAAGCTGTGGCCTTGCCCTTTCCAACATGAATGGTGGTAAGTGGTCTTTATTGGATGGGTAGAAGGGGGAAGGTCTAAGTTGGATGGATCTTGGTGTGGACCTGGGTTTATTGCACCTCAGCAGTCATGAGTTCATAGTTAACATTTGCAGTCAGTAGGTTGAGTTTGTTGCAAGCTTAATGCTTGGTGAAGGCAGTGGCGGAATTTTCAGGGTCGCAACAGTCGCACTTGCGACTGGGCCCTGGAATTCTGCCAGTGTGGGGGGGCCCCAAGACGCCGCACCTCCCCTGGCTGGCATCTAACTATACAGGAGAGGGGGGCGGGAGGGGGAGATCGGCAGCTATGTGATGTCTGCGGGATGTCCCTCCGGGCAGCACACAGTTCACTTACCGAATATCAGTGAGTACAATGGAGAGGGGAGGGGCCTCTGACCCGAGCAGACACCAGATTGAGTGCACAAGTTTGTCCCTCTGCTTGTACAATACACGCTCAGGTCAGAGGCCCCTCCCCTCTCCATTGGATACAATGATATTCGGGAAGTGAACTGTGCTGCCTGGAGGGACATCCTGCAGAGTGCAGACATGACAAGGAAGCATGCTGCTTCTCATGTAAGTAAAACACAACACTGGCCACCCACCTGTCCCCCCACACACTGTCCCCTCTCACACAGTCCCCCCACACACTGTCCCCTCTCACACTGTCCCCCCACACACTGTCCCCTCTCACACTGTCCCCCACACACTGTCCCCTCTCACACTGCCCCCTCTCACACTGTCCCCTCTCACACTATCCCCCCACACACTGTCCCCCCACACACTGTCCCCTCTCACACTGTCCCCCCACACACTGTCCCCTCTCACACTGTCCCCTCTCACACTGTCCCCCCACACACTGTCCCCTCTCACACTGTCCCCCCACACACTGTCCCCTCTCACACTGCCCCCCCACACACTGTCCCCTCTCACACTGTCCCCCCACACACTGTCCCCCCACACACTGTCCCCTCTCACACTGCCCCCCCACACACTGCCCCCCCACACACTGTCCCCTCTCACACTGTCCCCCCACACACTGTCCCCCCACACACTGTCCCCTCTCACACTGCCCCCCCACACACTGTCCCCCCACACACTGTCCCCCCACACACTGTCCCCCCACACACTGTCCCCTCTCACACTGCCCCCCCACACACTGTCCCCTCTCACACTGTCCCCCCACACACTGTCCCCCCACACACTGTCCCCTCTCACACTGTCCCCTCTCACACTGTCCCCCCACACACTATCCCCTCTCACACTGTCCCCCCACACACTGTCCCCCCACACACTGTCCCCCCACACACTGTCCCCTCTCACACTGCCCCCCCACACACTGTCCCCTCTCACACTGTCCCCCCACACACTGTCCCCCCACACACTGTCCCCTCTCACACTGTCCCCTCTCACACTGTCCCCCCACACACTATCCCCTCTCACACTGTCCCCCCACACACTGTCCCCTCACATACTCTCCCCCCACACACTGTCCCCTCACACACTGTCCCCTCTCACACTGTCCCCTCACACACTGTCCCCTCTCACACTGTCCCCTCTCACACTGTCCCCCCACACACTGCCCCCCACACACTGCCCCCCCACACACTGCCCCCCCACACACTGTCCCCTCTCACACTGTCCCCCCACACACTGTCCCCTCTCACACTGTCCCCTCTCACACTGTCCCCCCACACACTGTCCCCCCACACACTGTCCCCCCACACACTGCCCCCCCCCCACACACTGTCCCCAGTCACACTGCCCCCCCACACACTGTCCCCTCTCACTCTGTCCACCCACACACTGTTCCCTCTCACACTGTCCCCCCACACACTGTCCCCTCTCACACTGCCCCCCCCACACACTGTCCCCTCTCACACTGTCCCCTCTCACACTGTCCCCCCACACACTGTCCCCCCACACACTGTCCCCCCACACACTGTCCCCCCACACACTGTCCCCCCACACACTGTCCCCCCACACACTGTCCCCACTTACACTGTCCCCCCACACACTGTCCCCCCACACACTGTCCCCTCTCACACTGTCCCCCCACACACTGTCCCCTCTCACACACTGTCCCCTCTCACACACTGTCCCCTCTCACACACTGTCCCCTCTTACACTGTCCCCCCACACACTGTCCCCCCACACACTGTCCCCTCTCACACACTGTCCCCTCTCACACACTGTCCCCTCTCACACACTGTCCCCCCACACACTGTCCCCCCACACACTGTCCCCCCACACACTGTCCCCTCACACACTGTCCCCTCTCACACTGCCCCCCCACCTGTCCCCTCTCACACTGCCCCCCCACCTGTCCCCTCTCACACTGGCCCCCACCTGTCCCCTCTCACACTGGCCACCCACCTGCCACATAGCCCCTCTTTTATCACACTGCCCACGTCATACTATTTCCCCATCATACTGCCCCCACCTGTCTCACTGTCCCCTGTCACACTGCCCCCTTGGCACAATACATTCCTGTCATACTGCCCCCTCCTGTAACACTGCCCCTCCATCATTCTGCCCCCTCATCACACTGTCTCCTTCTGTCATATTTACCCCCCTCCTGTCACACTACCCCCCTCTTGTTAAACAGTCCCCCCCCCTTTCACAGTGCTCCCTCATTACACTGCCCCCCTCTTGTAATACTTCCCAGGTATCCTTTTCCTGTCACACTGCCCCCCTCTTGTCACAATATCCCCCTGTCATACTGCCCCCTCCTGTCACACTGCCCCCATCGTACTGCCCCTTCTTGTCACACTGCCCCCCTTCTTTCACAGTGCCCCCTCTTATCACACTCCCCCCTCTGGTCACACTTTCCAGATACCCTTCTTTGGTCACACTGCACACTCCTGTCAAAATACCCCGTCATACTGCCCCTCATCCTTTCACAATACCCCCCCCCCCATCATAGTGCGGGTCAGGGGCCCTTCATGGTTTCTTGCACTGGGGCCCTGAAGGTTATAGTTACGCCTCTGGGTGAAGGCTTTTTTATGGTGCTATATGTTGCAAGCTGGGAATTGAGGGATGGGGTTTAGCTTAGGATAATTTAGGGGTCTAGGGAGGGGGTGGGAAAATTTAGGGCAAATTCAGGAATTTGACCTTTAAGGCAGGGTTCAACATTTCAAGTCCTGAGCTACTAGCCAGGCCTTAAAGCGGAGTTCCAGTCTGTATTAAAAAAATTAAACTTCAGCAGCTACAAATACTTTAATATAAGGACACTTACCTGTCCAGGTATCCCATGTCCAGGTGTTGACACCCCATGCCGATCCGTTCATCGGCTTCGGGTGCAGGCGCTGGTGGTGTTTTATAAGATTACCGCTACCCATCAGATGTTCCAAACAAAAAATACTTACTGCGCATGAGCGATGCATTCCACGGCACGCTATGCGTTCCACACACTTTATGATCTGACGGGTTGCGGAATTCTGAGAGAACACCCATGCAAACATCTTAGTACACCCAACTACGTCTTGAATTGCAGAGTAATTTTAGCAATAAAGTGAGCATATATAAATCAATATCACAGATATCAATATACCATTTATTTAAATATGCTTACTTTATTGTTAAAGTTACTCTAAAATTCAAGAGGTAGCTGGGTGTAGTACAATGTCCGTATCGTGTCTATTCCAGTGCAGAGCTAGAACCACCACTAGGGGGCGAGAATGTCCCCTATGAGAGGAGAATGTGTCTTCAATGCAGGAGGGGTGGTGTTCTATCAGAATACCACTACCCATCAGATCATAAAGTGTGTGGAATGCACAGCGCGCCGTGGAACGCATGGTAGAATGCATCGCGCATGCGCAGTAAGTATTTTTTGGTCGGAACGTCACTTCCGTTGCACAATCTGATGGGTAGCGGAAATCTGATAGAACACCGGCATCCTTAGTAAGGGAAACAGGAAGTGAGGCTTTGCGGCTTCACAGCCTGTTTCCTATTGCACATGTATGAGTCGCTCTGCGCTCTCTGAATGGTCCCATGGTCTTTTGGGACCTGTGTGTCTCTCCCAGAAGGCAGCAGGGGGAAGGAGGAGGAGCCATAAATGACATCGGCGACCTTACACGGAAGTGGGAGCGGGTACCTGTTTTTGACAGTTATTCGCTCCCCCCCAAAAGGTGCCAAATGCGGCACCGGAGGGGTTGGGGGAAGCAGATAAGCTGGACTAGCACTTTTGGGTGGAACTTTGCTTTAAGGGTTACTCGCCACCAGTTGCCCCACCCAACCCTTACCTTGCGTCACCCCTAAGCACGCTCTCGTAGAAGCCCCGCTCCTCTCCGCGGCACCGGCATTCTAACTGTGGGCGTCCAGGTTTGGCTTCACAGCCGGGCGTGCACTGTGCATGCGCAAGCCGCACTGTGCGCTGTGATTGGCCGGGCAATCTTCTGGGACCTGTGATGTGTCCCAGAAGACTGGTGATTGGTTTCTAGGCTGTCCGAGCAACCAATCACCAGCTTGTTAATAGGAAAAGTAAACTTCGGCAGCTCCCTTCCAACCCCCTTCTATGCCGCAGCCCCACCTCATCTAGTTCTTTGCCGACTCCCACTTTGCCTGTATGCCAGGCCCTGCTAAGAGAATAAAAGGGGGCAGAGGCTGGGAGGAAAATTGGCTCCTGTTCAATGCCGCCTGCTGGTGGCATCAGCCCCCCCCCTTCTGATGCAGCTCCACACTCGCCCTCAGCTTGTGTCCACTCGCCTAATGCGAGAAGATGAGTGGAAATTTTGAGGGCTGCTTTAAGGTCAACTGCGGCGCAATTATTCTTCCTAAGACATAGACATTATCCAACTGTTGATTATTTGTATAGAAAAGAGATTAGAGAGTAATCTTGACATTACCTTTATTTGCTTGTGCTATTTGATCAGAAATGGTCCAGTCACCATCTTTAAAGGAAGTTTTGTGAGCATCTGCTAAAAAAAAAAAAAAAAAAAAAAGTAATATTTTTTCCTAAGGATAGCTTTTCTCTCATGTCTGTGGGTATATTTAATATATGAGGGCAAGTTTGTCGTTAATCCTTATAACACACCAAACATAAAACGGACTAACAAGATTTAACTGAAAGTGAGCCAAAGACAAGCTTATATAGCCAATAAAATTCAGGGCTGTTAAAGTGAACATGTGCCCAGAACATGCACACTAAAATATTCACATAGCCTGAAAGCAGTAAAAGTATTTTAAAACAAGCCCCCATTCCTCTCTGTATCTATAAGCATTGTGGAGAAATACATTTTCAAAATTCACTACACAGGCATTGAAAAATCAGCTCTTTCTCTCTATTACAATTACAGGAAGTTCCAGTCTCAGCTGTTAAATGGAGAAGTCAGCTGTCAATAAACCAGCACATATTGGATGAAAGCACAGCTGTCTGTAATGTAACTAGGAGGGTGACCACATTCCTGCAGAAATGGGAGCTATTAAAGGAGGCTCAAGAGAGAGCAGAATCTGACAAGATCAACAGGTATTTTTTAGATAAAAGGGGACAATATATATAATTTTATCATTTGGATAAACATATACAATATAAACATATACTTTAATCGCCTACCGACCGTGTACTGTAGATATACAGTGACAAGGTGGCTCTCCTGCACAGGATCCCATACCTAGGACGTGATCCTGCACTTCCGGGTCTGGGGCGCGCGCCGCCGCCAGTCTACTCCCACTGTGATTAGACACAGCAGGAGCTGATTGGTGGGTACAGCGGACTTGATGTCCACCGCCACCCACAGATGCTTCCATACACAGGCAGAATGGCAGTCTGCCTATGTAAACAAGGCAGATCGCTGTTCTGTCACTACTGCTTTTTAATACATTTTCTGTACTAATATTATCATTATTATTTTTGTTTACAGAGCAAAGTTTTTTTAAAAGAAATGCCTAAATTCAGTATAAGTATTATAATAGGATATATTCTTGTACTTACCAATGCTGTTATGCGGCTGGACATTCTGTAAGAAAATCATATGCATTAGTGTGGACAATGCACCTAAAACATGCAGATGGAAACAAAACCTAATGGTGTCCGCACACACAACAAAATGAATATTAGAACAATCATGCAAACAACAGGACCTCTATTCAATCTGGTGAGCTCTTGATCCATTTTGACTCCGCCAAATTAAATCACCATGACATAATTTTATTTAACATTTTTGATTGACTGAACAAATATTTGCATGAGAACTAATTAGAAAGCTTGCCATACACACTGTAGTCTGATTGCACCACCTCTGTATAATGCCATTTAGATATTCTAAAATCATGTACAGTAAAACCTTGGATTGCGAGCATAATTCGTTCCAGAAACATGCTTGTAATCCAAAGCGAGTTTCCCCATAGGAAATAATGGAAACTCAAATGATTCGTTCCACAACCATTTATTCCTAAGTCCTTCAGTTTACAGTACACATAAAAAGGTTATAGCAATGTGACCAGGTTGTGTAACCATAAAATGTTCATCCACAAATAGAAGCCTCCCCAAGGGGATTAGAAGCAAAATCCAGCAGGAGCTACAGAGTATAAAAGAGAAGAGAGGAGCCTGTAAGTGTGGCAATATGTTGCTAAATGTTATACCTTCATTAAATGTAACCATATTGCTACACTCTCAAACAAAGTTACTCTTAAACCAAGGTTTTACTCTAATATGAGGATCTACGTAAACTTGCAAATTTGTTTATATACATCCAAGCAGACCCCTATAGTACACAGTGGTTAGTAGATATAAAGGAGCTTGTACATTTAGAATGAAGGGTAAACCATTGTGTGGCACTTACCGGAATCGGCACTGTCAGTCCCAGGGACAAGAATGAAGCGGAGATAAGGAGGAATAAAGTGGTGGGTGCCATGTCTTCTTAGCCTCAGTCACTGGAGGTAAGATAACTAACCATGGGGTGAGACTGGCTTATAAACATCTAGAAGGGCTGAGCTTATCCAATAAGAATACAGTATCTGGATTTTGTTTGGAAATTCCACTCTTTGTTCCACCCCAAAACCACGACAAGGGGAGAGTGCCAGAGGCAAGGATCACTATTGTGGTATTGGGAATGCCGCATTTGCATCTGCTAAGGAGAGTAAATAGACAAAATGAATTATAAATGCTGCTGACAACAATGAAAGCAAAATCAATAAGACATTCATGGCTTATACAAAATGAAAAAAAATAAAATAACATATGAACTTTTTTATATTATTTTAAATATTTTCATCCTTATTTAAAAATACAGTAACAATTAACAACTGTCATATTTCAAAGCTCTCAGTGATTATGTTAGTTTTAAAAGAATTCCCCTCATTCATCCCTATGTATTAATAAAATGTTTAATATTTGTAGATGGGTATTATACTTTTTGGGCATTCCTCAATTTGTGGAAAAATATAGAATATTGGTGCTGTGCCGCTGGAGCAATTATGTAATACTCTATAAATGTTATGTTAAATATAATGGAACAGTAATTAATAGTGCTGATGTATGAAGGTGCAAACAATGGTAATCAAATATTATGCAACTTCACAAATCAATATCTAAAAAAAAAGCGTAAGAATTCATATAATCACATAACCAATAACACTTTGTAGTGCTGATGTATCAGGGTGCAATAGAATAATCAAAAAAAGTGCAAATTCGCCAAATAAATATATAAAAACTTAGGAATTCATCTATCAATATTCAGTGACTGGTGTGAAGACAGCATAAATTAAACAGTCAATTAAAACATGATGAGTCCATGAAAGGAATCGTGAATAATCAAATCAAATCAAAATTACAAATAATATTAAAATAAAAAATGTTTTTTTTTTCAAAATCTTTTTTGTTTATAGCACAAAAAATAAAAACCGCAGAGGTGATCAGATACCACAAAAAGAAAGCTCTATTTGCGTGACAAAAGGGACAAAAATTCTATTTGGGTACAACTTTGCACGACCGCGCAATTGTCAGTTAAAATAATGCAATGCAGCATCGCAAAAAAAGGCCTGGTCATGAAGGGGGGTAAATCTTCTGGAGGTCAAGTGCTTAAGGCTTGTTAACTTAATAAGCTAGTAGGTTTATATATTTACCCCAACCTCAACCAAACAATAATAAATTATACCAATGTCAGCTGCTCACCTCTAATAAATTATAAAATTGTGTCAAAATAATAGCACCCAATGGGGGTGGAATTACTAAATCTGGAGAGTGCAAAATCTGGTGGAGCTCTGCATACAAACCAATCAGTTTCCAGGTTTTTTTGTTAAACCTTAATTGAACAAGCTGAAGTTAGAAGTTGATTGGCTACCATGTACAGCTGCACCAGATTTTGCACTCCCCATGCATAAAAGTGCAAATCAAATATCAATTTATATTCCACAGATTAGTAAAACAAAACGTAAAATATTTGACTATGCAAGTCAAATATCCATGTATATTCCAGCAATGAATGACTTCAATGAAAGAGACCTAGATCTTCCTCATTGCTTTGTACACTGGTGCGCAGTCATGTTGGAACAAGAAGGGGCCATCTCCAAACTGTTCCCACAAAGTTGGGAGCATGAAATTGTCAAAAATGTCTTGGTATGCTGACACCTGGAACTAAAGGGCCAAGCCCAACCCCTGAAAAACAACCCCACACCATAATCCCCCTCCACCTAATGATTTGGACCAGTGCACAAAGCAAGGTCCATAAAGACACGGAGAAGCGAGTTTGGGGTGGAGGAACTTGACTGGCCTGCGCAGCATCCTGACCTCAACCCGATAGAACATCTTTGGGTTGAATTAGAGCGGAAACAGCGAGCCAGGCCTTCTCATCCAACATCAGTGCCTGACCTCACAAATGCGCTTCTGAAAGAATGGTCAAACATTCCCATAGACAAACTCCTAAACCTTGTGGACAGCCTTCCCAGAAGAGTTGAAGCTGTTATAGCTGCAAAGGGTGGGCCAACTCAATATTGAACCCTACAGACTTATGCCCTGTACACACAGTCGGATTTTCCGACGGAAAATGTGTGATAGGACCTTGTTGTCGGAAATTCCGACCGTGTGTGGGCTCCATCACACATTTTCCATCGGATTTTCCGACACACAAAGTTTGAGAGCAGGGTATAAAATTTTCCGACAACAAAATCCGTTGTCGGAAATTCCGATCGTGTGTACACAAATCCGACGGACAAAGTGCCACGCATGCTCAGAATAAATAAAGAGATGAAAGCTATTGGCCACTGCCCCGTTTATAGTCCCGACAGTTTACAGTGGCAAGTGACAAGCTGCATTATCATGAGTTTAATTATTTCAATATATTTTACAATATAATATTAGAAATAATGTGCTTCAATCATCCTAACACCATATCACCCATGGTGTCGGGATGATTGAAGCGCTAACACCAAATCAAACCACCTTGAACTCTCCTCCCCAGCCCGTGGAAAAATCTTCTTCCACAAAACCAGTCCCTGGGAACCACTGATTTATCACCTATAGCTTGTACGTCAAATAATTCTGATGAGTGTTGATCCTATAGGTGGAGGGTCACATCACGGTGTAGTGTGGCACACTCTGGGAAAAGATGTCTGTTATAAGGAAGATCGGGATCATTTTCACTGAGGTTACTACATGGTGGAAGATATATAGATATATGACTTAGACCAACTAGGGTTCCTCCAGTGGTTGCTAGGGGTTCCTTGAGCAATGAGCAATTTCTGCCTCTCAGATAAGTTCCCACTGACACCTTTAATTTTTTTTAGCTACTATCTATAAGAGAGTAATTCTTCCCAATGGCCACAAATGTAAGGAGCATTCTTCCCACTCACCATCACACTAACGTATCATGAGTAGATATAGTAATATTTAGTAGGGGTTCCCTGAGACCAGAAAGTTATTTCAAGGGTTCCTCTGTCTTGAAAAGGTTGAGAAAGGCTGACTTCGCCTGTCACTCTTTTTTTTTGATAATTCGTGGTATATATATATATGTATGAACCTCTTTTTTGGACTGTTTTTTCTTTGTTTTCCTTAAAGGGTAAGTTCACCTTTGGGAACATTTTACATGTTCCACCCATTTTTAGGGTGGAACATGTAACATGTTCCCCATCCTGCAGCCGCTCGGCAATCCCCCCACACCGTGACATCAGTACGAAGAGAAGTTCCCCGTACTAGCTGTCACTTTTTTGAAAACAGCGCGTCCGTACAGGACTCCGCCCACTTTATTTTCGTTTTCGTTGCGACAACAGTTCGATATAGATAGGAGATTCGACATGACGCTGACAATAGCGATCTGTGTCCACCGAACCTGTGGTCGAATGTGCCTAACCTTAGCTCTATTAGTCCAAGATTATTCTACATAGAGAGAAAAGATTCGACATAGAGAGAAAAGATTCGACATTATAGAGACAATAGCAAAAAAGGTCGAATGTGCCTAACCTAACTACCCTGTTTCCCCGAAAATAAGACCTAGCGTAATTGTCAGTGATGGCTGCAATATAAGCCCTACCCCCCAAATAAGCCCTACCCTGTTTCCCCGAAAATAAGCCCTACCCTGAAAATAAGACCTACAAGGACTGTAACTAGGGCTTATTTGCGGGGTAGGGCTTATATTGCAGCCATCACCGACAATCATGCTAGGTCTTATTTTCGGGGAAACAGGGTATTAGTCCAAGATTATTCGACATAGAGAGAAAAGATTCGACATGAAGATTCGACGAAGCAGTCGCCACGAGTGGACATTTATGGTCAAATGCTCCGCCCATAGGCTATAGAAGAATTCCAATGTTGGTTGACTAGTAGTGATAATTAATAAATATAATTATTATTACTAGTGCCATACAACATTACAATTCTACTATAGCTTGTAGGCGGAACATTCGACCGGAAATGTACGATTGTGGCGTCGTACAGTTTAGCTGCTCCGTCGAATCTTCTTAGAACATTCGACAAACACCATAAGCCTTCAATGACAGATTCAACCTTAATTATTTTGGATTTTCGGACGAATGCATTTTTTAACGAAACAAAATAAATAAAAACGAATTTCGGGAGTAACTAAACAAATGTATTTTTCGGACGAAAACGAAATTCCGAAACAAAATATTCCAGTGTGCACATGTCTAATTCCTGGTGCAATGCTTTACAGAGCAAAAAATTTGCATTTATTTATTTAAAGTGAGCTTATCCTTTAAGTTGTTTTTTTTTGTTTTTTTTTACATTATCACTATCTAGTTATATACAACATTTTGTTTGATTGATCGCTACCAAAATTAGCTATTATTTTGTCACCACTTATAATTTATTTATAATTTATTTATCAAAGGTAAGCTGCTACCCTGTTTCCCCCGAAAATAAGACCTAGCGTGATTGTCGGTGATGACTGCAATATAAGCCCTACCCCCCAAATAAGCCCTAGTTACAGTCCTTGTAGGTCTTATTTTCAGGGTAGGGCTTATTTTCGGGGAAACAGGGTAGGGCTTATTTGGGGGGTAGGGCTTATATTGCAGCCATCACCGACAATCACGCTAGGTCTTATTTTTGGGGAAACAGGGTAACACCAGGGTCATTTATTGTTTGTTGGAGGCTTATCAGGCTAACAAGCCTTATGCCGCGTACACACGGTCGGACTTTTCAGCTACAAAAGTCCGACAGCCTGTCCGACAGACTTTCAACGGACTTTTGGCGGACTTTCGACAGACTTGCGGCGGACTTTCTAACGAACAGACTTGCCTACACATGATCACACAAAAGTCCGTCGAATTCTTACGTGATGACGTACACCAGACTAAAATAAGGAAGTTGATAGCCAGTAGCCAATAGCTGCCCTAGCGTGGGTTTTTGTCCGTCGAACTAGCATACAGACGAGCAGGTTTTTTCGACCGGACTCGAGTCCGTCGGAAAGATTTGAAGCATGTTTCAAATCTAAAGTACGTCGGATTTGAGGCTAAAAAAGTCAGTTGAAAGTCCGGAGAAGCCCACACACGATCGGATTACCAGCCAGCTTTAGTCCGTCAGCGTCCGTTGGACTTTTGTAGACGAAAAGTCCGACCGTGTGTACGCGGCATTACAAGTAGGAATGAATGAGCGCCCAAAGATTAGTAATGCAAAACTAAAATACTAAAACCCTAATGCCATTATTAAATTCATGTCATTGTGCTGATGCTAATTTTGGATGGTCAGGGTTCCGTTTTTCTGGTTTTTCTGCATCCATCACGAATAGACCAAAACTCTGCAGCATGAAACTGAAAGGTGTCCATTCTCTCAATAAAGAAAATGCTAAAATATTCCTGCTTGCACATGACTGGATGATAAAAGCCAATAGAGTTTCACCTCATTCACTAAGTGAAGGTAAAATTTCCTTATAAAGTAAAAATTCACTTTGCTAAGTGAGCAGCCTATGTGTAAATCAACCTCATTGTCCTCAAGAATCTAGTAAACAAGCGAAAACATACAAAAATTTGCAACAAAATTAGGCTGCCTCTCAGTTCGCAAAGTCAATGCGACAAACAGGTTTATTTTTAATTGGCACCAACCGAATGACACATTTTGTTGTATGTACTGTATGCAATGACAAATAAAGCATCTTTCTTTATCTTATCCTTATCAAATAAACTGGACTTAAGCTGAGTGAAATTAAAAGTTGATAGAGAGATCACACAGATATAACTCGACCTATGGATACGCAATGATAGCACCTATTAGGACGCCTGCCTTTACACGCACATGAACTTTAATGGCATCCCAGTCTTAGTCCGTAGAGTTCAATATTGAGTTGGCCCACCCTTTACAGCTATAACAGCTTCAACTCTTCTGGGAAGGCTGTCCACAAGGTTTAGGAGTGTGTCTATGGGAATGTTTGACCATTCTGCCAGAAGCAGATTTGTGAGGTCAGGCACTGATGTTGAACGAGAAGGCCTGGCTTGCAGTCTCCGCTCCAATTCATCCCAAAGGTTTTCTACCGGGTTGAGGTCAGGACTCTGTGCAGGCCAGTCACGTTCCTCTACCTCAAACTCGCTCATCCATGTCTTTATGGAACTTGCTTTGTGCAATGGTCTAAATAATTTAGTGGAGGGGGGATTATGATGTGGGGTCATTTTTCAGGGGTTGGACTTGGCCCCTTAGTTCCAGTGAAGGGAACTCTTAAGGCGTCAGCATACCAAGACATTTTGAACAATTTCATGCTCCCAGATTTGTGGGAACAGTTTGAGGATGGCCCCTTCCTGTTGCAAGATGACTGCGCACCAGTGCACAAAGCAAGGTCCATAAACACATGGATGAGTGAGTTTGGGGTGGAGGAACTTGACTGGTCTACATAGAGTCCTGACCTCAACCCGATAGAACACCTTTGGGATGAATTAAAGTCGAGGCCTTCTCATCCAACATCAGTGCCTGAGGGTGGTGTATGTACTGAGGGTTCTGTACCTGGGTGGGTCAAAAGTGTGCATGAGGGTCCATCTGTACTGAAGGGTCTGTGCTGGGGTGGGTCTTTCTGGGCACAGTTTGTACTGAGGGATTTGTGCTGGGGGGGGGGTCTGTACTGAGGAGTCTGTGCTGGAGAGGGGTCTGTACTATAGGGTCTGTGCTACGGTGGGTTTCTACTGAGGGGATTGTGTTGGGGGGGTCCATCTGCACTGAGGGGTTTGTGTTGGGGGGTCCATCTGTACTGAGGGGTTTGTGTTGGGGGGTCCATCTGTACTGAGGGGTTTGTGTTGGAGGGTCCATCTGTACTGAGGGGTTTGTGTTGGGGGGTCCATCTGTACTGAGGGGTTTGTGTTGGAGGGTCCATCTGTACTGAGGGGTTTGTGTTGGAGGGTCCATCTGTACTGAGGGGTTTGTGTTGGGGATTAGTTTGTGCTGGAAGAGGAGTCTGTACTGAGGGCTTTGTGCTGTGAGGGTCTGGGCTGGAAGAGGGAATTTAGGAAAGTTAGAAAACCAAAGCAAAAATTCAAAATGAACTGCAGATTGCAAAAGAGAGTAGGACAAATCCCCCAAAAATCTTCAAATATATTAATAGTAAAAAGATCAGGTCTGAGCATGTAGGTCCTTCACAAAATAATCTAAAGTGGGTGACTGCGAACAAAGAGAAGGCAAATGTATTAACCACTTCAATACAGGGCACTTATACCCCCTTCCTGCCTAGGCCAATTTTCAGCTTTCAGCGCTGTCGCATTTTGAATGACAATTGCGCGGCCATGCAACACTGTACCCAAACAAAATTTTTTTTACATTTTCCCCACAAATAGAGCTTTCTTTTGGTGGTATTTGATTACCACTGGTGTTTTTTTTTTTTTTTTTGTTAAACAAATAAAAAAAGACCGAAAATTTTGAAAAAAAAAAGTTTTTCTTTGTTTCTGTTGTAAAATTTTGTAAATAAGTAAGTTTTCACCTTCACTGACGGGCGCTGATGAGGCTGCACTGATGGGCACTGATGATGAGGCACTAATATGCAACATTGATGGGCACTGATAGGCAGCACTGATATGCAGCAATGATAAGTGGCGTTGATATGCCTCAATGATGGGCACTGATAGGCACTTATAGGTGGCACTGATGGGCACCTATAGGCGGTGCTAATGGGCACTGATAGGTGGCACTGATAGATGGCACTTATAGGCATTACTGATGGGCACTGATTGGCATCTCTAATGGGCACTGATAAGCATCCTTGATGGGCACTAATTTGCATCTCTGGTGGGCATCCCTGGTGGGTCTGCACTGATAATCAAAGAGATGATTATCAGCACAGTTCCCCCTTTCAGGAGAGCCGCTGATCAGTTCTCCTCTACCCGCGCCTTATCAGCGCGAATAGAGGAAAAGCCGATAAACTGCACTTCCTGGTTACGATGTGACCAGCTGTGATTGTACACAGCTGATCACATGGTGAATAGCCTACGTCATAGGCTCTTTACCAAGATCAGAGATACGGTTTGTCAGAGTGACACACCGCACCACCGTTCGCCCTTCGCAGGCAGCTTATCCTGCTGGACATCATATGACGCCCAGTCAGGATAACTTAACTACTTTGCGGCCGTCTTTCTGCTACATGGCGGGCAGGAAGTGGTTAAATATCTTCTTCAGCTCTGTGTACACAAAGGAGCATAGGGGAGCTCATGTCCATAATGAGGATGATATTGATAAAGCCCCAAATGAACCACTATGGAATAAAGGTGAAAAAAGCAACTGGACCAGATGGCATACACCCACGGATCCTAAAAGAATTGTGCTCTGGTAAAGCCATTGTTTCTCATTTCTGGGGACTTTGTTGACTGGCATAGTACCACTGGAATGGCATAAAGCCAATGTGGTGCCTATATTTAAAAAGGGGTCAAAGTCTTTGGCAAGTAATTAAATTTCTGTTTAACTTCTATAGTTGGAAAGATACTGGAGAGTTTAATAAAAGACCACATAGATGAGTTCTTGCTGAAAAAAATATTTTAAGTAACAGACAGAATGGATTCATGAGGAGGTAAGTAAAACCTTGGACAGAGGGGTGGCGGTGGACGTGGTATACTTGGATTTTGCAAAAGCATTTGATACAGTTCCCTACGTGGCTCATGTGTAAGGTAAAGTCTACAGGCCTGGAAAAATCAGTTTGTCAATGGATAGAAAACTGGCTAAAAGACATTATTCAGAGAATAGTGGTTAATGATTCTTACTCTGAATGGTCTAAGGCAGTGGTCTCCAAACTATGGCACGGGGGGCCAGATGCGGCCCGTTGCTTGCTTTTATCTGGCCCTTGGGGCACTATTTCATCCACTAATACCAACAATGGTAAATATAACTGAGACCAGTGAGGGGGCACAATTCCTCATGAAGACACCAAAGATGGGGCAATTCCACCCAATGACACCAACAATTGGGCCCAATGTCATCAATAATGGGGCACAATGCCTCCCACTGACACCAAAGATGGGGCATTGTTTTTCCCTCTGATGTGGGGACCTTTTCTACTCCCTAAGGTCACAGTCCGGCCCCTCTAAAGTCTGAAGGACAGTAAGCTGCCCCCCTGTTTAGAAAGATTGGAGACCCCTGGTCTAAGGTTATCAGTGTTGGGACCCTTACTTTGTAATATCTTTATAAATGATATAGGGTCTGGGATTAAAAGCAACATTTCTGTCTTTGCAGATAACACCAAGATTTGCAGTAGAATAACGTCCTTACAGGATGTCTCCAACTTACAAACTGACCTCAATGCACTGTTTAATTGGGCGAATGTGGCAAATGAGGTTTAACGTTGATAAATGTAAAGTTATGCACTTGGGGGCTAAGAATATGCATGCATCATATATACTAGGGGGAGTACTCCTGGGGGAATCCATTGTGGAAAAAGATCTGGGTGTTCTGGTAGATCATAAGCTTAATAATGGCATGCAATTTTAAGCTACATTTTCCAAAGCGAGGAGAATGTGTTTTGGGGCATAATGGCCTATAGCAGATTGACGACCGGGTGGGACTCTCCTCCTTCCGGGTGGATGTCATATGATGTCCTCCCAGTCACGCTGCTCATGCACGCCCCCAGGGGCACACAGTGGTCAGGGGTGAGCCACGTCCCTTGGATACATTCCATCACCGATAAGGATAAAGAGCCAATTACATTGGCTCTTTATCATGTGATCAGCTGTGCCCAATCACAGCTGATCCCATGTAAACAAATGCCGGTTATCACCATTTCCTTTCTTCCCATTCTGATAACCAGTTTTCCTGTGACAGCAGACATTACACTGATTATCAGTGCAGCCCCATCAGTGTCCATCAGTGCAGCATACCAGTGCCCATCAGTGCCACCTTACCTCTGCAGCCTCATTAGTGCCTCTTCACCAGTGCCCATTAGTGCAGCTTATTAGGGCCGCCTCATCAGTACCCATCAGTGCAGCCTCATCAGTACCCATCAGTGCAGCCTCATCAGTGTCACCTCATCAGTGCCCATCAATGCAGCCTCACCAGTGTCGCCTCATCAGTGCCCATCAATGCAGCCTCATCAGTGTCGCCTCATCAGTGCCCATCAAGGCAGCCTCATCAGTGCCCATCAATGCAGCCTCATCAGTGCCCATCAATGCAGCCTCACCAGTGCACATCAGTGAAGAATTTTTATTCAATGAAAAATTTCATAACAGAAACGAAGAAAACTTTTTTTTTCTCAAAATTTACGTTCGTTTTTCGTTTGCTTAAATAAAAAAATAAAATAAACTCAGTGGCGATTAAATACCACCAGAAGAAAGCTCTATTTGTCTAAAAAAAAATGCTAACAATTTCATATGCGTACAGTGTAACATGACACAGTATTCATTCAATGTGCTGAAAGCTGTAAATTGGCCCGGGCAGGAATGGGGTAAAAGTGCATAGTAGACAGGTGGTTAATTGACAGCACCGTGTAAAAAAAAAAAAAAAAATTCTTTTTGTCTCTGCATTTTTCAAAAATAGCAAAAAATTACATTTTCAAAAGACTCATTATGTCACTTGGGAAATACCTTAGTTTGTGGTTGTTTCTACTGCCCTGTGGCTCCATGGTCTCCAAAATTGTGATAGGCAGTAAGGAAATTAGATGCTTAAAGCGGTAGTAAACAGCAGCAAAAAAAAAAACTGGGCCCCTGGCAGTTTAAGTCAAAATGTGCTCCTCCCTCCCTGGTCTGGGTAGAAAGGGGGTATAACAATCTTGTCTTGAAGGGATTAAAGGGTCAGCTCATCCAAAATATACATTTTTGATTTTGCAGAGGGAAATAATTTTATTTTTCTACAAATGTACCCAAGGTTGGCCTTTAGGCCTCATGCACACTGGATGTTTTTACAAGTGCTGTTTTTGGCTTCAGGCATTTTTTTCGGAAGCCAGTAAACTCCCCAGCATGTTATCCTATGTGTCCATGCAAAACAAATGTGTTTTAATTGGAGTTTTTCAGCTGTAGAAACACTCTAAAGCCCCGTACACAAGATCGGACTTTCCAACGGGAAATGTTCGATGACAGGCTGTTGTCGGTAAATCCGACCATATGTACGCTCCATCACCCACAAGCCCCCCTCCTCCGGGCCGCACACGTGCTAGGCGGTCTAGGCCGCCTGAGCGTTTTAGCCCAGAAACGGATCGCGCAGGGAGTCTGGCACTGGAAGTGCTGACTCCGCCGGCCAAGCGCAAGTCAGCGGTGGCTGTGGCAAGCGGGGACGGGCACGGAACTCGCTCGCGTCGGATCCGGGAGACGAGCGGTGCTACGGCTTCAGGTACCGCCCCCCCTGCAGACAGTGTGAGACGCATGGCGGCTGCCGCGGCGGGCTCTCAGCCTGACCGGAGGGGAGCTCAGCGAGGGAGAGAGGCCTCGGTGGGTGATGGCTATGTGGCGAGAATGGCCGGGGCCTGTATTCCGGAGGGGAGGGGACGGAAGAGAAGTTTGGCGGGTGCCCCGCATATTCGGGGGGACTTGGATGAGACTCGGACCAGATCTACGGCCAGGTGGGCTCCCCCTGCCCGGCCCAGGGCTCAGCTAGATTGCCTTGTGGAGACACGTGCGGGTGCGGCGCGCAGTGATGACGTCACTGCGGGGTGCTCAACGGCTGAGGTGAATCCTGCTGTGCGGCCTGCGACTGTGGAGCGGAGAGAGGCCGGGAGTTCCCAGGACAGCCTGTCTGAGGGTGAGCTGGACGATCGTGTGGAGGAAGAACTGCGGGAGCCGGCGCGTGCAGCGGGGATTGCGGCTGGATGTCCAGTGAGGCAGCGGCAGCCAGGTGAGCCCCTTTCTGTGTTGTCTTTGTCTTCTTCTAATGCTAGTAAAGGGGGGTCTGTAATTGGTGGTGGTGTAGGTGTGTCAGGGGCTCAGAGTGGTTTAGGTAGTTTGGGGCAAGGTAGTGGTTCCACGTCACTGGGGTCGCAAGACGTAGGGGTGGTGCAGACATTGCTGGCTGGTTTGCGGGAAGTGCTGGCGCGCTGTGAGGCTGGTCAGCGGCCGGTGGCGAGCGCTTCTCTGGTGGCGGCGTGGGCATCAGCCCACGCGGCCGCACCACAGGACTCTGTGAGGGCCGGTCCTGCATTGGGTGTATCGGGAAGCGCGGTAGTTGCTGGGGTAGGGACGGAAAGTCCAGTAACGCTGCCGGCGACGGTAGTGGCCGGCGCTGCAGTGACGGTTGGGGATGCTGCGCCTGTGGGTAAGGGGACAGCGGGATTGGATGGTGTGCGTTTGGCAGATGCTGCCAAATGTGAGGTCTACGTCTGCTTTGAGGGGCCTTTGGGCGCTCATTTAAAGGCGGAAGTGAAAGAGCGCATTTGGAAGGGTGAGTACGTTGAAATTTTCTCCTTGTTGCCCTTGGAGAAGTTTAACTTGGACAAAGTTAAACCAGACGAGAGCAAAAAAGAGGAAGAGGAGAAGCGGCGTTACCGCTTAATCCCGCGCACTTTTTCAAATTGGCTGCAGGCGTTTGCGATTTTGGCAAGCGTTATTGGGGAAAAGGTGCCTGAGCACTGCTCTGCTCTTTTCTGCTATCTTGACTCCATTGGAGAAGCGCAAAGGGTGTACGGTGGTACGGCCTGGTTGCGCTATGATGAGCAATTCCGGCAGAGGAAGGCGGTACGCCCTGCATTAAGGTGGGACCATAAGGATATTAGTCTTTGGATGAAGTTAATGTCATCTCCAAGAGGTTCTTTGGCTCCCTTTCCGGGAGGGGCCGGGGGTTCAGCTATTGCCGGACAACCAGCCGGCAGTCGCATGGGTTTCTGCTGGCAATTCAATGCCGGTACCTGCAAATTTGGGGCAAAATGTCGATTTCGACATGAGTGTTCAGCATGTGGAGGGTCGCACTCACAGTCCCGGTGCTGGAAAAAGGGAGGACACCAGTGAGGGTAAAAAAGATGGCCCCTTTTCTAAGACGGTACCCTGATCAAAAAGCAGCCAAGTTATTAGAGTTGGGATTTACGGACGGTTTTAGGTTGAGTAGCCGGCTTATAGTGGTTCCGCCTATGGCGGATAATTTGAGGTCAGCTAGGGAGCACCCTAGTATTGTTACAGATAAATTATTAAAGGAGGTCTCTTTAGGGTGCATGGCGGGCCCGTTTGAGTTGCCCCCAATGCCGGATTTGGTTGTTTCCCCGTTAGGTGTGGTCCCTAAGAAGGAGCCGAACAAATTTCGGCTCATTCATCATTTGTCGTACCCGCGCGGGGGATCAGTTAATGATTCAATCGACCCTGATTTGTGTAGGGTGTCTTACACATCTTTTGACACGGCGGTCGCATGGGTCCAGCGTCTGGGAAAGGGCGCATTGTTGGCAAAAACAGATATTGAGGCTGCTTTTCGCCTCTTGCCCGTTCATCCAGAGTGCTGCCGTTTGTTGGGGTGTCGTTGGCAAGGCAAGTTTTTTGTTGATAGGTGTTTGCCCATGGGGTGTGCGATTTCTTGTTCGTTGTTTGAACACTTTAGTTCCTTTTTGGAATGGGCACTGCGGGATGTTTCAGGCTTGTCATCCGTCATCCATTATTTGGATGATTTTCTATGTATAGGGCCGGCAGTTTGGTGTGTGCGTCATTGCTGGCTACGATTCAGCAGCTTTTTGAGGTTTTCGGGGTTCCGTTGGCTATAGACAAGACGGAAGGCCCAGTTACTGCTTTGAGTTTTTTGGGGATTGTTATAGACACAGTGGCTATGGAATGTAGATTGCCTCCGGACAAATTGGAGGGCTTAAAACGGGAAGTGTCCGTGGCGTTCCAGGCGCAGAAGATACAACTTCGGTCTTTACAATCGTTGCTAGGCAAATTGAATTTTGCCTACCGCATCATGCCTATGGGGCGGGTCTTCTGCAGGCGCCTTGCAGCCGCCACGGCTGGGGTCAGGGCCCCACATCATTATATTCGGTTAAGTAGGGATCATAAGGAGGATTTGAAGGTATGGGATTCCTTTTTGGCTACGTACAATGGCCGCTCTTTGTGGATGGGTACGGTAGTTTCAAACTTTGATTTGGAACTGTTTACTGACGCAGCGGGGTCCTGTGGCTTCGGGGCGTTTTATCAGGGGAAGTGGAATGCTGGGGAATGGCCGGTACTTTGGAAGGAGGCTGGATTGATACGCAACTTGGCGGTTTTGGAATTGTTCCCTATTGTTCTAGCTGTGGAGCTTTGGGGCGCAGAATTTAAGAATCGTCGGGTGCGTTTTCACTGTGATAACCTGGGTGTGGTACAGGCCATTAACAACAACACTGCGTCTTCCCCCCCAGTTGTGCGTTTACTGCGGCACCTGGTACTACATTGTTTGTGTATTAATTGTTGTGTTACTGCTATTCATGTTCCGGGGGTGGACAATTCTGTGGCTGATGCGTTGTCTCGTTTCCAGTGGGACAGGTTTCGTCAACTTGTGCCGGGAGCGGATGTGTCCGGGATTCCTTGTCCCGAGAGGTTGTGGAGCATCGCATTGCCATCGCCCAATGGTTGATACATCGATCGGTATCTGCAGCTACCTGGGCTAGGTACAGTAAGGTCTGGAAGGAATGGGAGGCTTTGGTGGGGGAAGTAGGGGACAGTCCCCATGACGAAGGTAGGATTCATTTGCTGCTCTATTTTATAGGCAGGAATTTTGAGAGGGGAGTGTCAGCTTCTTCTATGTCTAGTAAGTTGGCGGGGCTGGCTTTCATGTTCCAGTTGGGTGGGCAAAGGGATGTGACAAAGGTTTTCATGGTTCGGCGTGCTATGCGTGGATATTGCGCTGGTCGAACGGCTGCCGACAAAAGACGCCCAGTTTCGTTCGAGGTTTTAGGGGATGTGGTGCAACAGTTGGGAGATGTTTGTTTTTCACAATTTGAGAGGGTTTTGTTTCGGGCCATTTTTGTGTTGGCCTTTTTTGGAGCGTTTCGGGTAGGTGAGATGGTGAGTAAGAATAGAATGGGCCATGGTGGGTTGGAAGTGCAGGACGTTTTGTTACGTGGGGATACGTTGGGGATATTTTTGAAAAGGTCCAAGACGGACCAATGCGGGAAGGGAAAATGGGTAGAGTTGAATAGGATCCCGGGTTCCCCTGTATGTCTGGTTGCGGCAATAGGAGCATTTTGTGCAATTAGGCCCCGAGGAGGGGGGGTTTTCTTCCAACGTGAAGATGGTAGGGCGGTATCTCGTTTCCAGTTTCAGGCGGTTTTCAAAAAATGTTTGGTAGCCGCGGGTTTAAATGCAGAGAATTACTCTTCTCACTCGTTCCGCATTGGAGCAGCCACGGAGGCGGTTCGGTGGGGATTGGATGAGGAGGTGGTGAAGAGTATTGGTAGGTGGGAATCATCTAGGTTCAAGTTGTATGTTCGTCCTCACCTACTTTAGTGGCATAATCCTTCTGGGTGGGTGTGGGTCTATTGTGGCGACAAGATATATTGATGGAAGATAGAATTTCTGTTGGGCAAGCCAGGGGGTCTTAGCAAATAGGGAATATAGGGTATGTTTGTTTTTCTCCCTGTCTTCCTTTTGTTTGTTTTCAATGTTTTTCAGATTCGGACTCCTGTTTGGTGTGGATCCTGGGACACTCTTACGTGTATTGGGGAGCCAGGAGGGCGGATGTTAGGAGGGGAGGCAGGTTGTTGGATCTGTCAGAGGGGGAGGGGGTAGTACGCTGGATTGGGATTCCGGGCATGCTCTGGTCCAGGGTGGTACCTGAGATGCATAAGTTTGCCCCCCTTGACCGCACTCCGGATGTGGTTGTGATTCATGCGGGAGGTAATGATTTGGGGATTCGATGTGCGAGAGAGCTTATCCGGGACATTAAATTCGATCTGCTACGGTTACAATCCTTTTTTCCGGATACCATTTTTATTTGGTCAGATATCGTGGCCAGGACGGCTTGGCGTTTGGCTCGCTCTGTCGCAGGTCTGAACAGAGCGAGGATAAAGGTCAATAAAGCGGTGGCAAAATTTTTTGTTCGTAATGGCGGTTTGGCAGTGCGTCATCGGGATTTGGAAGAAGAAACCTGGCGTTTTTTAAGATCGGATGGTGTACACCTGAATGCGATCGGTCTAGACCTGTGGCAGTTGGCTTTGCAGGAGGGTGTACACCGGGCGGTTAGAGTGTGGAGGGCGACACGCACGTAAGGCGTCATGTGCGTGTGCTGTGGCGGCAGGTCTATGGGGTCCTTGGAGGCGGTGCTGAAAAATAATGGAGGTTTTAGGGGGGTTGGGCCCCACGGAGTTTTGGGGTCCTTTCCCTTGTATGGAAACAATGGTGGAGGAAGTTGTATCTGGAAGGAAGTAGCTGTTTTGTGCCCGAGCTTTCGTAATTACACGGCAGGGGGCCGTTTATGGGTATACCGATACAACTAGTTGGTGTAAAAACATTGATATGTGCCTTCAAAGACCCTTAGATCAAAAAGGTTAATAGTAAGGTTCATTTGTGGTAAAATGTTTACAAAATGTTATAAAATGTTTATAAGAATGTATATTAGGCATTAAGTTATATGTTCAAAGTATTTTTGTATTTTATTTTGTTGTAATAAAAGGCTGCTATGGCCATTCGACTCCAAAAAGAGTAGTGTCGTTTGGTCAATTGTGGGTTAAAGGGGGGAGAAAATTAGAATTACTAAGTATGCACGGGAGCCTCACTATAGACACATCCCTTAGTCATGGATTTTTAACATTCGTGACGTGGCAAATTATGAAATCTCGAAATGCAGCGCACAATTTTCTTCTTTAATGGGATAATAATGAAGCTGCTTTGTTGGTGATACTGATGGAGTTATTACAAACACATTTTCAAAGGCTTTTTTTTTCTAGTGATATCAAGAATAATATTATTATGCTTTTTTTTTTTTTTTTTTTTTTTTTCTTTGGGCAAGTTACCACAACACCATTATCCCGTAGTTTTTAAGAACAAAGATACAACTATGTTGGTGTCCCTTGTCAATTTTACCCTGTATTTTTTAAAATTACAACTGCCTACTCCCAAACTGTCATTTGAAGTAAAACACATAGCCAAGTATTATTCTACACAATTTTTTTATTGTGCATATAAAAAAAAAAATTAGACATGCTATCTGCCAATAGAACTTAACCAAAAAGTGCATTTAAGGCATCCAAAAATATAGAAAATATACCAAATCAAATCATTATTCAACCAAAAAAATAATGTCAAAGCAATAACTCCAAAGCCAATAATAAATAACACGTTATCTCCTCCGATTCCGCAACACGTCTGGTTGACAAACGCCATTCAGAAATGAATTGAAAAGTGCGTAATGAAAAGTGCAATATGAATAGCGCAAAATGAAAGAAGCAAAATGAAAAGCGCGAATCAACACTCACCAAACTTCTACTAACACGCAATTAGCAGAAGGAGCCCAAAGGCTGCTAATACAAATTGTGATAGGAGGTCCATCTTCCCCTCCTCCCTCTGGTTAGGGGGCCTATAGCATACTCCCAGTATTATTTTTTCTTTTAGCTTCATCCCTTTGGAGCTCTACCCATAAGGATTCCACCTCCTCCCTAGCCCCCTTAGTGATGTCATCTCTCACATTCACTTATACATTATTCTTGATAGATAAACATACCCCTCCCCCTTTTTTACCCTTTCTATCCCTGCGATAAATGGTATACCCTTGAATGGTTGCCAATCATGAGAGCTATTGAACCTTGTCTCAGAAATTCCCACAAAATCCAAATCCTCCTCGTACAATAGTATCTCTAGTTCACCAATCTTGTCCGCCAGGCTCCTGGCATTGGTGAACATGCCACGTAGTTTAGACCGGTCGCATACTATTCTTTTATTGGGTGTTCTGAGATTGCAACTAGGACTTGTTACTGAACTTACCTTGGGTAATGTGCTTTAGTCAACCTACCACTAATGCCCTCAATAATACTCTCTGGACTATGTTCTGCGCTGACTCTCTACCTCTGGACCCCCCCCCCCCTCATTGCCTGGACCCTCAGTACGTCAGGATTGATCAATTTCCAGATATACACTATATTACCAAAAGTATTAGGACGCACATTTACACGCACATGAACTTTAATGGCATCCCAGTCTTAGTCCGTAGGGTTTAATATTGAGTTGGCCTACCCTTTGTAGTTATAACAGCTTCAAAGTCTTCTGAGAAGGCTGTCCACAAGGTTTAGGAGTGTGTCTATGGAAATGTTCGACTATTCTTTCAGAAGTGTATTGGAAGGCCTGGCTTGTAGTCTGTGCTCTAATTCATCCAAAAGGCGTTCTATCAAGGTGAGGTCAGGACTCTGTGCAGGCCAGTCAAAGAGAGCTGAAAAACCACGAAGTACGTCTATTACATCACCACATTCGTAATTGTTGGCCAACAATTGTGTGGCCGTGTGTATGCAAGACAAGTTTGAGCCAACACCCTTCGGACAAAATTCCAGTTTTGTTGGCGAACAATCCGATCGGGTGTACGAAGCTTTACTCTATTCCGCACAAGGTTCATAAAGACATGGAAGAGCGAGTTTGATGGAACTTGACTGGCCTGCACAGAGTCCTGACCTCACCTCGATAGAACGCCTTTGGGATGAATTAGAGCACAGACTACAAGCCAGGCCTTCCAATACACTTCTGAAAGAATGGTCGAACATTTCCATAGACACACTCCTAAACCTTGTGGACAGCCTTCTCAGAAGACTTTGAAGCTGTTATAACTACAAAGGGTAGGCCAACTCAATATTAAACCCTACGGACTAAGACTGGGATGCCATTAAAGTTCATGTGCGTGTAAATGTGCGTCCTAATACTTTTGGTAATATAGTGTATATCTGGAAATTGATCAATCCTGACGTACTGAGGGTCCAGGCAATGAGGGGGGGGGGTCCAGAGGTAGAGAGTCAGCGCAGAACATAGTCCAGAGAGTATTATTGAGGGCATTAGTGATAGGTTGACTAAAGCACATTACCCAAGGTAAGTTCAGTAACAAGTCCTAGTTGCAATCTCGGAACACCCAATAAAAGAATAGTATTCGACTGGTCTAAACTACGTGGCATGTTCACCAATGCCAGGAGCCTGGCGGACAAGAATGGTGAACTAGAGATACTATTGTACGAGGAGGATTTGGATTTTGTGGGAATTTCTGAGACAAGGTTCAATAGCTCTCATGATTGGCAACCATTCAAGGGTATACCCTTTATCGCAGGGATAGAAAGGGTAAAAAAGGGGGAGGGGTATGTTTATCTATCAAGAATAATGTATAAGTGAATGTGAGAGATGACATCACTAAGGGGGCTAGGGAGGAGGTGGAATCCTTATGGGTAGAGCTCCAAAGGGATGAAGCTAAAAGAAAAAATAATACTGGGAGTATGCTATAGGCCCCCTAACCAGAGGGAGGAGGGGGAGATGGACCTCCTATCACAATTTGTATTAGCAGCAAGGATGGGAAGTGTTATCATAATGGGGGATTTTAATTATCCAGACATAGACTGGGCGGAGGGAACCACGCATTCGTCTAAGGCTCGCCAGTTCCTAAATTTCTTGCAGGACAATTTCATGGGTCAGATAGTAGATGCACCAGCTAGAAATAAATCATTACTAGATCTACTGATTACCAACGATACAGACCCGATCACAGATGTGGAAATATGGGGCAATTTAGGAAACAGAGATCACAGGTCAATTGGCTTCAGTATAAATTATACAAATAGGAAACATAAGGGAAATACAAAGACACTGAATTTCAAAAGAGCCAACTTCCCCAAACTACGAACCTTGCTAGAAGGCATAAATTGGGATAAAATCTTAGGAACAAAGAACACGGAGGAGAGATGGGTTCGCTTTAAGAGCATATTAAATAAGGGCATTAGCCAATTCATCCCATTTGGTAATAAATTTTAAAAAACGAACAAAAGTCCTGGATGGCTTAACTCCAATGTAAAAATGCATATAAAAGCAAAAGAGAAGGCCTTCAAAAAATACAAGGTTGAGGGATCATCATCAGCATTCAGACTTTATAAAGAATGCAACAAGAAATGTAAGGGTGCAATTAGGGCGGCTAAGATAGAACACGAAATACACATAGCGGAGGAGAGCAAAAATCCCAAGAAATTCTTTAAGTATGTAAACAGTAAAAAAGGGAGGACAGAGCATATTGGCCCCATAAAGAATGAAGAAGGTCATCTGGTTACAAAGGATGGTGAGATGGCAAAGGTATTTAATTTATTCTTCTTCTCAGTCTTCACAAGGGAATCGGAGGGCTTCAGTAACCAAAACTGCAGTCTTTATCTTATGACACATCACAGGAAGCATCCTCATGGCTAACAGAGGACTGAATTAGAATTAGACTTGGGAAACTAAACATTAATAAATCATCGGGACTGGGTGGCTTGCACCCAAGGGTACTTAGGGAACTCAGTCAAGTAATTGCCAGACCATTGTTCCTAATTTTTACTGACAAACTACTGACTGGAATGGTACCAGCGGATTGGAGAAAAGCAAATGTAGCACCAATATTTAAAAAGGGCCCAAAATACATCCCTGGGAATTACAGACCAGTTAGCCCAACATCAATATTATGCAAGCTCTTAGAGGGGATGATAAGGGACTATATACAAGATTTTAGTAATAAGAACGATATCATTAGCAGTAATCAGCATGGATTCATGAAGAATCGTTCTTGCCAAGCCAATCTATTAACCTTCTATGAGGAGGTGAGTTGCCATCTAGATAAAGCAAGGCCTGTAGACGTGGTGTATCTGGATTTTGCAAAAGCATTTGACACAGTTCTCCATAAACGTTTACTGTACAAAATAAGGTCCGTTAGCATGGACCATAGGGTGAGCACATGGATTGAAAACTGGCTACAAGGGCGAGTTCAGGGGGTGGCAAAAATATGAATGCAATCTATACACTAGGGGGAGAACCTCTGGGGGAATTTAGGATGGAAAAGGACCTGGGGGTCCTAGTAGATGATAGGCTCAGCAATGGCATGCAATGCCAAGCTGCAGCTAACAAAGCAAACAGAATATTGGCATGCATAAAGCGACTTTTTCACAATAATAAATTAAACCCCATCAGGGTTTACTTCCTCTTTAATGCCATAATTAAATTCATGTCATTGTGCTGATGCTAATTTTGGATGGTCAGGGTTTCGTTTTTCTGGTTTTTCTGCATCCATCACGAATAGACCAAAACTCTGCAGCATGAAACTGAAAGGTGTCCATTCACTAAATAAGGAAAATGCTAAAATATTCCTGCTTGCACATGACTGGATGATAAAAGCCAATAGAGTTTCACCTCATTCACTAAGTGAAGGTAAAATTCCCTTATAAAGTAAAAATTCACTTTGCTAGCCTATTTGTAAATCAACCTCATTGTCCTCAAGAATCTAGTAAACACAAGCGAAAACATAAAAAAATTTGCAACAAAATTGCCTCTCAGTTCACAAAGTCAATGCGACAGACAGGTTTATTTTTAATTGGCACCAACCGAATGACACATTTTGTTGAATGTACTGTATGCAATGACAAATAAAGCATATTTCTTTATCTTATCCTTATTAAATAAACTGGACTTAAGCTGAGTGAAATTAAAAGTTGATAGAGAGATCACACAGATATAACTCGACCTATGGATACGCAATGATAGCACCTATTGGGATGTCTGCCTTTACACGCACATGAACTTTAATGGCATCCCAGTCTTAGTCCGTAGTGTTCAATATTGAGTTGGTCCACCCTTTGCAGCTATAACAGCTTCAACTCTTCTGGGAAGGCTGTCCACAAGGTTTAGGAGTGTGTCTATGGGAATGTTTGACCATTCTTCCAGAAGAGCATTTGTGAGGTCAGGCACTGTTGTTGGATGGAGAAGGCCTGGCTTGTAGTCTCCGCTCTAATTCATCCCAAAAGTTTTCTATTGGGTTAAGGTCAGGACTCTGTGCAGGCCAGTCACATTCCTCTACCTCAAACTTGCTCATCCATGTCTTTATGGAACTTGCTTTGTGTGCTGGTCTAAATCATTTAGTGGAGGGAGGATTATGATGCGGGGGTTGTTTTTCAGGGGTTGGACTTGGCCCCTTAGTTCCAGTGAAGGGAACTCTTAAGGCGTCAGCATACCAAGACATTTTGGACAATTTCACGCTCCCAGCTTTGTGGGAACAGTTTGAGGATGGCCCCTTCCTGTTCCAACATGACTGTGCACAGTGTACAAAGCAAGGTCCATAAAGACATGGATGAGCGAGTTTGGGGTGGAGGAACTTGACTGGCCTACATAGAGTCCTGACCTCAACCTAATAGAACACCTTTGGGATGAATTAGAGTGGAGGCCTTCTCATCCAACATCAGTGCCTGAGGGTGGTGTTTGTAGTGAGGGTTCTGTACCTGGGTGGGTCAAAAGTGGGCATGAGGGTCCATCTGTACTGAAGGGTCTGTGCTGGGGTGGGTCTTTCGGGGGGCAGTCTGTACTGAGGGATCTGTGCTGGAGGGATTGGTTTGTACCTGGGTGGGGCAAAAGTGGGCATAAGGGTCTGTCTGTACTGAAGGGTCTGTGCTGGGGTGGGTCTTTCTGGGCACAGTTTGTACTGAGGGATTTGTGCTGGGGGTCTTTTTTTAAATTTCCCCCACAAATAGAACTTTCTTTTGGTGGTATTTGATCACCACTGGTGTTTTTTTTTTTGGCTAAACAAATAAAAAAAGACCGAAAATTTTGAAAAAAAAAAGTTTTTCTTTGTTTCTGAAGTTTTCGCCTTCACTGACGGCACTGATGAGGCTGCACTGATGGGCACTGATGATGAGGCACTAATATGCAACATTTATGGGTACTGATAGGCAGCACTGATATGCAGCACTGATAGGTGGCGTTGATATGCCTCAGTGATAGGCACTTATAGGTGGCACTGATGGGCACTTATAGGCGGCGCTAATGGGCACTGATGGCACTTATAGGCATTACTGATGGGCACTGATTGGCATCTCTAATGGGCACTGATAAGCATCCTTGATGGGCACTAATTTGCATTTCTGGTGGGCATCCCTGGTGGGTCTGCACTGATAATCAATGTGAAGATTATCAGCGCAGTTCCCCCTTTCAGGAGAGCCGCTGATCAGTTCTCCTCTACCCGCACCTTGTCAGCGCAAATAGAGGAAAAGCTGATAAACTGCACTTCCAGGTTATGATGTGACCAGCTGTGGTTGGACCCAGCTGATCACATGGTAAATAGTCTACGTCATAGGCTCTTTACCAAGATCAGACATACGGTTTGTCAGAGTGACACACCGCACCACCGTACACCACGCTGCGCGCCCCTCGCAGGCAGCTTTTCCTGCTGGACTTCATATGACGCCCAGTCAGGATAACTTAATCACTTTGCAGCCGTCTTTCTGCTATATGGCGGACGGGAAGTGGTTAAATATCTTCTTCAGCTCTGTGTATACAAACAAGCATAAGGGAGCTCATTCCCATAATGAGGATAATATTGATAAAGCCCCAAATTAACCACTATGGCTCAAAATTGATATGGTCCAGAAATATTTAGACAGAATAAAGGTGAAAAAAGCACCTGGACCAGATGGCATCCACCCACGGATACTAAAAGAATTGTGCTCTGTTAAAGCCATTGTTTCTCATTTCTAGGGACTTTGTTGACTGGCATAGTACCACTTGAATGGCGTAAGGCCAATGTAGTGCTTATATTTAAAAAGGGGTCAAAGTCTTTGGCAAGTAATTAAATTCCTGTTAGTTTAACTTCTATAGTTGGGAAGATACTAGAGAGTTTAATAAAAGACCACATAGATGAGTTCTTGCTGAAAAAAATATTTTAAGTAACAGACAGAATGGATTCATGAGGAGGTAAGTAAAACCTTGGACAGAGGGGTGGCGGTGGACGTGGTATACTTGGATTTTGCAAAACCGTTTGGCACAGTTCCCTACGTGGCTCATGTGTAAGGTAAAGTCTACAGGCCTGGAAAAATCTGTTTGTAAATGGATAGAAAACTGGCTAAAAGACATTATTCAGAGAATAGTGGTTAATGATTCTTACTCTGAATGGTCTAAGGCAGTGGTCTCCAAACTGTGGCACGGGGGGCCAAATGCGGCCCATTGCTTGCTTTTATCTGGCCTTTGGGGCACTATTTCATCCACTAATACCAACAATGGTAAATATAACTGAGACCAGTGAGGGGGCACAATTCCTCATGACGACACCAAAGATGGGGCAATTCCACCCAATGACACCAACAGTTGGGCCCAATGACATCAATAATGGGGCACAATGCCTCCCACTGACACCAAAGATGGGGCATTGTTTTTCCCTCTGATGCGGGGACCTTTTCTACTCCCAAAGGTCACAGTCCGGCCCCTCTAAAGTCTGAAGGACAGTAAGCTGCCCCCCTGTTTAGAAAGTTTGGAGACCCCTGGTCTAAGGTTATCAGTGCTGGGACCCTTACTTTTTAATATCCTTATAAATGATGGCCTCTTCCTGGTCCTCTTAGGAGGATCATCTTCCTTCTCCCAGAGTTTCTCTGTTTGAGGGATGATAGAAGGGGCCTTAATGCGTTTTCTTCTACTTGTGAAGATGCGATTAAGGTCACTAATCTTTCCTCTAATCCACTCATGGCTGAGAAAAAAAACCTCCTGAGTAAAATATATACAGGGGCTGAAATGCCAGAACCCCAAACCCCGACGGCTCACTCTGACCAGCATCCCCAGGTTTTTCAGGGCGTTTGTAGAGGGAATGCCTGTGTCAACCACTCTCACATGCAATCAATCTGCTCTGTGTCCCTCCTTTAGCTGTGTGCACCTGCAAAAAGCGCACCTTTATAGCTAAGCATGGCCCGCGATTGTGGGCATTGAACCACGCCGACGCCGCGCTAAAGCTCTGTCCCCCCATCCTCTGACCACCCCTTCCACCCCCCATCTTTTTTCAAAAAAAGACCACTTTCCAGCACGAGCAGGAGCTCCGATCCAACTGGATTGCACGTGGCCGTTCAGGTCTGGTATGGATTTTAAGGGGAACCCCACGCCAAAATGAAAACAAAAAATGGCGGAGGGTCCCCCCAAAAATCCATACCAGACCCTTATCCAAGCACGCAACCTGGCAGGCCGCAGGAAAAGAGGGGAACGAGAGAGCGCCCCCCCACCTGAACCATACCAGGCCACAAGCCCTCAACATTGGGAGGGTGCTTTGAGGTAGCCCCCCCACAGCCATCCTCACAACCCTTGGCCGGTGGTTGTGGGGGTCTGCGGGCGGGGGGCTTATCGGAATCCAGAAGCCCCTTTAACAAGGGGACCCCGAGATCCTGCCCCCCCTGTGTGAAATGGTAATGGGGTACAAAAGTACCCCTACCATTTCACAAAAAAAGTGTCAAAAATGTTAAAAATGACAAGAGACAGTTTTTGACAATTCCTTTATTTAAAGTCTTCTTCTTTCCATCTTCTTCGGGTCTTCTTCCTTCCTTCTTCCTTCAGTTTCTTCCTCCATCTTCTTCTTCCTCCGATCCTCTGCTTCTTGCTCCGGTGTTCTCATCCGGCATCTTCCTCCGCGGCGTCTTCTTCCCCGCTTCGTTCTTGGGCCGCTCCGCATCCATGGAAGGCTCCCGCTGTGTGACGCTTCTCTTCTTCTGACACTTCTTATATAACGGAGGGCCACCCAGTGACCCCGCCCCCTCTGACAAACAGGGACTTTCCTATGGCTTTCCCCGTGACGTCAGAGGGGGCGGGGTCACCCGGTTACGTAACGGATGACCCCGCCCCCCTCTGACGTCATGGGGAAAGCCATAGGAAAGTCTCCGTTAAGTCCCCATGCGTCAAAGGGGGGCTAGGTCACCGGGTGGCCCCGCCCTCCATTATACAAGAAGTGTCAGAAGAAGAGAAGCGTCACACAGCGGGAGCCTTCCATGCATGCGGAGCAGCCCAAGAACGAAGCAGGGAAGAAGACGCCGCGGAGGAAGATGCCGGACGAGAACCCCCGGAGCAAGAAGCAGAGGATCGGAGGAAGAACCAGGGAAGAAGAAGATGGAGGAAGAAACCGAAGGAAGAAGGAGGAAGCTAAGGGTCTGGTATGGATTTTTAGGAGGACCCCATGCCATTTTTTTTAAATTTTGGCGCGGGGTTCCCGTTAAAATCCATACCAGACCTGAAGGGTCTGGTATGGATTTTGAGGGGGACCCCCACGCCATTTTTTCTTTAAAATTTTGGTGCAGGGTTTCCCTTAATATCCATATCAGACCTGAAGGGCCTATTATTGGTTCGGGGTTCCCCTGTGGGGGAATCCCATGCTGTTTTTTTCAATGAACTTTTATGTGTATTGCCGTACCAACAATTCATTATAGCCGCGAGTAGTTTTAAATAACTTTTATTCCTTTAGAAATGTCATTTTGCTGTCAGACTGTTCTAAACACGGGAAACATGCGCCACTTTACAGGCCTACTATAGACATCCCCAGGTACGAAATTTAAAGGAATATTACACTTTTATTGTTTCACTTTAAGCATTATTAAAACCACTGCTCCCGAAAAAACGGCTGTTTTTAAAACTTTTTTTTGCATTGATACATGTCCCCTGGGGCAGGACCCGGGTCCCCAAACACTTTTTATGACAATAACTTGCATATAAGCCTTTAAAATTAGCAATTTTGATTATTCATGTTTGAGTCACATAGACTTTAATGGTGTTTGCGTGTTCGAACAAATTTTTTGCCTGTTCGCATGTTCTGGTGCGAACCGAACAGGGGGTGTTTGGCTCATCACTATCCAACTGTATCAACCCATTATTGATAGTTTTGTTCAAGTTCAACCAATTGTACATAATCTTTCCTTTATTAATGTTCATAATGTACTTATCCCATTTGAATTATTGTATACATACTGTCATAATTCTGAAAATTTCAATAAAAACATTAAACACCACAAAAAAGTAAATAGACCAATGTCACAAGCTTTTGCCTAGCTCTCACAAATTCTGTCCTTATTTTTCCTAATATATTTCTTTCCTATGACCATCAGCTCCATCTAGTGGTCATTTGCCTAACTGAGGTATTGTAGGTAATTATCTATTGCAGACTTTCTCAACCCTTTTTTTTTAACATGGAGGAACCCTTGAAATAACTTTCTCAAAGAAACCCTGGTAATAATTACCCCATCTAGCGCTCACTGTACATTAGTGTGGTAGTCAGCGGGAAGAATTATCCTCACAATTGTAGTCAGAGGGAAGAACCCCCCTTACAGAACCCTAAAAAGATCATTAGTGCCATTGGCAACATAGAAATTGGTCATTGATCAAGGAACCCCTAGAAACCCCGAAGGAACCCTGGTTGAGAAAGGCTGATCTATAGTATGGTCACTGAGGATCAAAGGAAATCAATATATTAGGCAAATATGGCTATAATTTGTGAGGGCTAGGAGAATACATGTGCCATTTTTTTATACATATTCATCTTTCCTGACAGCTTTAAAGTATTTCCAAAGCCAATACTGCTTTTTGTATAGAGCAGGGAATAGTTTAAACCCCAAGCGGTGTATTACTGATGCACAGCAATCAAGAAATTAGAAATACCCGTCCTCGAGTTCTAGAAAAGTTGATTGAGATATATATGAACTTTTGTACATTCTATTTATTATGGACATTTATTGATTATGTTTTTCACTGTGTTTAGATCGGTTTATTTATTTGATCAATCACATGAGAGCGAGCAGCGCTGCACTATTTATACAATGAATATTTTAGTTGGTGGAGTGATACACTGGAAGTGTTCAGCAGCTGTAAAAATTTAGTTTAATTTATATTAATTGTACAATTTCATAACAATTTTAATTATATACTTATTTATTTAGCACAAAGCACTTTGGTGTCCGTTTATGAAGCAGTGATCAGCGGTGATCCCGAGGATCACCGCTGATCACAGTCCATAAACAGTTTATGAAACAGTGATAATCGGGGGAGAACATGTTTGAACTTGTTCTCCCGCCGATTATCTCTACACACGGAGAATCCCCATGAATGACACAGTAACGGCCAGTTTATGAAGTGGTGATCTCACCGCTTCACTGGTGATCTGTGTCAGAATTCACACTCCCAGGTTCACCAGCTCAGAGGTGGTGAATCGGGCAGTGAAGAGGAAATCTCGGGGGATCTGAGGGGGAAGGAGGAAGATTTTTAACTTCCTTATGCCTCGTTCAGACCCCCCAACACTGTAAGCATGTCCCCCTGTCATATTTATGTGTATACATATTTATACATATATACATATAATATGTATATGTATATATATATATCATGTGTGTGTATATACATGTATATATAGTGTGTGTGTGTGTATACATATGTGTATAATGTAGGGGGACACATTATTTTATTAACATTAATCCACGCGCCGTTGAGCGGTGATAATTTATCACTGCTTGATAAACTGACATTTGGTACTATAATCTCGTAAAGTCTCACGAGATTCCAGTATCAGGGGCCGTTCTCCACTATTTGAAGCATTTGTAGATCTCTTCACTCCTCCAAAGGTGAAGTGATCTACACCGCTTCATAAACTGCACACAGAGGAGAAAAATCTTCACTGTGAATGCCGGAGAACGAAGCAGTGAATAGATTTCACTGCTTCATAAACGGACACCTTTGTGTGGCGCTGATTGACTTTTTCACAATAATAAATTGAACCCCATCAGGTTTTTTTGTTGCCATCTATGTTGTAGTGAGAAGATGCCCCTTTGCTTCTTTCTCCTGTAGCCTATGACCATCAGCTCACACCAGGAAGTGAGAATTGTCAATGCAATATGGGTCTCCAATGGAATATTTTAATTCTATTCCTGATCTAGTGACAATCAAAAATTTTGGATTTTCCTCCTCCCTTTTTTCTCTAGTGATAATGATCACCAGGACAGATAGAAAGATGAATCCCCCCAATGGGAACACAGACAGCAATAAGAACCTGACAGGGGTTCTAATTTTAGCCTACTCTTTCCAAGGCTAAAAAAAAAGTTTTAGGGTTTAGATATATTATGAAGGACTGAGAGTGGAAATGGAGTTATCAGTGATGCGTCACTCTACATTTGTGTAGACCAAGAAATGGGAATCTGCATTAACTGCTGCGGCTGTGCGGTTCCCTTTGTTCAGTTGGACTCTTCACCTCGAGGACACTGAAATAAGAATTGTAAAATACATTTTTAGATGTGCTGGAAAAACAGGAAATTGTAGAGGAAAATGGAGGTGACATTACATAAAGATAAGATTGAATACAATATATTTTATAAATGAAGGCTTTACAACTGATTAGAACTTTATACACATTTGTAATTCCAAAGTACATGTAAACTCAACTTATTAAAATCTCTTAAACTCAACATGCTATTATAATTTCAAAAATTTTTTTCAATACAATCCAATGTGCAGCTTTCATTAACCACTTCCCGCCCACCGGCCGTCAAATGACGGCTGGGCGGTGAGGCTCTCGTTCTGGGTGGACGTCATTTGACGGCCCTCCAGAACGACCACTCTTGCGCGCCTGTGGGGGCGCGCATCGCAGCGATTGGTGATGCGGTGTGTCAGTCTGACACACCGCTACACCGATCCCTGTAAAGAGCCTCTGACGGAGGCTCTCTACCACATGATCAGCCGTGTCCAATCATGGCTGATCACGATGTAAACAGGAAGAGCAGTTTTTTCCTCACTTGCGTCTGACAGACATGAGTAGAAGAGAGCCCATTGGCTGCTCTTCTGAGAGGGGGGGTCTGTGCTGATTGTTTATCAGTGCAGCCCTCCCTCAGATGCCCACCCAGGACCACCAGGTATGCCACCCTAGACTACCAGGGAAATGCCAATCAGTGCCCAGGCAGCTGCCAATCAGTGCCCATCCCCAATGCCTGCCAGTGCCATCAGTGATGCCTATCAATGCCATCTATCAGTGCCACATATCAGTGCCACGTATCAGTGCCCAGCAGTGCCCCCTATCAGTGCAGACTTTCAGTGCCCATCAGTGCCACCCATGAGTGCCCACCAGTGCCGCCTATCAATGCCCATCAGTGCTGCATATCAGTGCTGCCCACCAGTGCCCATCAGTGCCGCCTCATCAGTGCCCATCAGTGAAGGAGAAAACTTACTTATTTACAAAATTTTATAACAGAAACATAAAAAAAACTTTTTTTTTTTTTTTCAAAATTTTAGGTCTTTTTTTATTTGTTCAGCAAAAAATAAAAAAACGCAGTGGTGATCAAATACCACCAAAAGAAAGCTCTATTTGTGGGAACAAAATGATAAAAATTCTGTTTGGGTACAGTGTGGCATGACCGCGCAATTGTCATTTAAACAGCAACAGTGCTGAAAGCTAAAAATTGGCTTGGGCAGGAAGAGGGTGTAAGAGCCTGGTATTGAAGTAGTTAAAATTAATATCTGGTGATCCTGCCATGAAAGTCCCCATCCAGGCACTTCTTTATACAGGGTGACAACATTCTACCCCTGTCTCCCAACTCTGCTCTTTCTTTGTCACACAGGCTTCCAATGGATACTACAAGTGATCATTTCAACACACATTATGAAGACGTGGGGGTTCATTTACTAAAACTGGAGAGTGCAAAATTTTGTGCAGCTCTGTATAGCAACGAATCTACTGTTGTCACCATCTAAAAAGCCGTGTAGACAGAGCAATAACTTCTCAGGACAGTAATACTTGTGATGACTTGTGATACATGAGATAATAAAATAATGGGGTGGGCAACTACATGGCAAATTAAGTTTAATGTTTACCTCTGGGGGAATCCAGGATGGAAAAAGATCTGGGGGTGCTAGTAGATGACAGACTCAGCAATGGCATGCAATGCCAAGCTGCAGCAAGTAAAGCTAGCAGACTATTAGCATGCATTAACAAAGGGTATTTACTCAAGAGATAAAACAATAATCATGCCACTTTATAAAACTCTAGTTTGGCCACATCTGGAGTATGCCATTTAGTTCTGGTCTCCAATCTTCAGGAAGAATGTGCTAGAACAAGAGAGAGTCTAGAGAAGGGCAATACAGTTAATAAGGGGTCTGGAGGACCTCAGATATGAGGACCAACTACAAACATTACACTTATTCTCCCTGGAGAGGAGATGCTTGAGAGGAGATATGATAGAATTATACAAATATCTCAATGGTGATTCTAGCATAGGGAATAAACTATTTAGACTCATGCCGCGTACACACGGTCGGACTTTCCGGCATACTTGGTCCGCCGGATCAGAGTGTGCCGGACAATCCGCCTGTGTGTAGGCTCCGGCGGACTTTTTCCCAAAAGCCCGCCGGACCTAGATTTGAAACATGTTTTAAATCTTTCCGTCGGACTCAGTTTCGGGTGGAAAGTCCGCTCGTCTGTGTGCTGGTCCGACGGACCAGATACGATGCGAGGGCAGGGTATTGCATTTCGCGCTCACTGCAATAGGAAAAACAAATTTAGGTCTGGTATGGATTATAAAGGGAAGCCCCTACCCTGAAAAAAGGCGTGGGGTCCCCCCTAAAATCCATACCAGACCCCGATCCGAGCACGCAGCCTGACCGGTCAGGAAAGGGGGTGGGGATGAGCGAGCGCCCCCCCCCTTCTGAACTGTACCAGGCCGCATGCCCTCAACATGGGGGGTGGGTGCTTTGGGGGAGGGGGGCGCCCTGCGGGCCCCCCCCAAAGCACCTTGTCCCCATGTTGATGAGGACAAGGGCCTCTTCCCGACAACCCTGGCCGTTGGTTGTCGGGGTCTGCGGGCTGGGGGCTTATCGGAATCCGAGAGCCCTCTATAAGAGGGCCCCCAGATCCCGGCCCCCCCACCCTATGTGAATGAGTATGGGGTACATGGTACCCCTACCCATTCACCTAGGGAAAAAGTGTAAATAATAAAACACTACACAGGTTTTTAAAATATTTTATTAAACAGCTCCGGGGGGGGGATCTTCCTCCGGCTTCGGGGGTCTTCTTCCGGCTTCGAGGGTCCCTCCGGTTCATCTTCTCCCGGCGTCCGGTTGGTTCTTCTCCGCTCTCTTCTCCCGGTGTTCCAGTTCTTTGGCCGGCTCCTCCGCTGTCTTCAGGTAGCTCTCTTGCCAGCAGAGGTCCGGACTTCTGGGCTTCTTGTCTTCTGGGCTTCTTGTCTTCTCTTCTCTTCTCCAGAGAAGAGACGTTTTAGGGGGCGTGGTCACTGGGTGATGTTGACTATGCCCCCTAAAACGTCACAGTCCCAGCATGCCCAGGGACTGTGACATCAAAAGGGGGCGGGGTCTCCGCCTATATAAGTCACAACGCAGCCCTCAGAGAGCAGTCCAGCCGAAGAGAGCGTCGTGTCAACATCTGGAGAAGAGAAGAGAAGACAAGAAGCCCAGAAGACAAGAAGCCCAGAAGTCCGGACCTCTGCTGTCAAGAGAGCTACCTGAAGACAGCGGAGGAGCCGGCCGAAGAACTGGAACACCGGGAGAAAAGAGCGGAGAAGAACCAACCGGACGCCGGGAGAAGATGAACCGGAGGGACCCCCGAAGCCGGAGGAAGACCCCCCCCCGGAGCTGTTTAATAAAATATTTTAAAAACCTGTGTAGTGTTTTATTATTTAAACTTTTTCCCTAGGTGAATGGGTAGGGGTACCATGTACCCCATACTCATTCACATAGGGTGGGGGGGCCAGCATCTGGGGGCCCTCTTATAGGGGGCTCCCGGATTCCGATAAGCCCCCGACAACCAACGGCCAGGGTTGTCGGGAAGAGGCCCTTGTCCTCATCAACATGGGGACAAGGTGCTTTGGGGGGGGGCCCGCAGGGCGCCCCCCTCCCCCAAAGCACCCACCCCCCATGTTGAGGGCATGCGGCCTGGTACGGTTCAGGAGGGGGGGCGCTCGCTCGTCCCCACCCCCTTTCCTGACCAGCCAGGCTGCGTGCTCGGATCGGGGTCTGGTATGGATTTTAGGGGGGACCCCACGCCGTTTTTTCAGCATAGGGGTTTCCCTTTATAATCCATATCAGACCTAATCAGACCGATGGGGCTCGCAAGGTGTCAATGTCGCCGATAAAAGCGGCAAGATTGACATCCTTTTCTTGTCCCGTCGCACCTGAGTCACGTTCAAAATGAACAGACTTGTCTGTGTGTGGGCAAGTCCGTTCATTCTGAAAGTCCGGTGAAAGTTCGTCGGAAAGACGGGCGGACTTAGCCCGCCGCAAAGTCCGGTCGTGTGTGGGCAAGTCCGTCCGTTTTAAAGTCCAGCACACCTGGCGGACAAAGTCCGTCAGAAAGTGTGCCGGACCAAGTAGGCCAGAAAGTCCGACCGTGTGTACGCGGCATCAGGAGTATAAGTAGACACGGGGCCACTCAATGAAACTGGAGGAAAAGTGGTGTAACCTTACATAGCATAGGAAGTTTTTCATTGTCAGGCCGATAAAAATGTGGAACTCACTTCCACAATTGTTGGTGTCAGCGGAAAGTATTGATAGTTTTACAAAACTCTTAGATGGGCATCTTAGTGAGCACAATATTTTTTACATTAACACACACAGGTTGGACAACTGATGGACTGGTGTTTTTTTTAACCTTACCAACTATATACCTATGTAACTATGACATTGCTAGGATTCAAGCAGAGGGGAAGTGAATGCGAACCCATAACAAAAAGTGAAAAAGGGTTTTGACATACTTTAAAGTGGAGGGCCACCCTATAATAAAAAATATCCTGAAAAATTGTAAAAAAAGAAAAAGAAAAAATATTTGAAAAAAAAAAAAAATCTTTAAACTTACCTGAACTCTTGTTGCTAGGCAGTCTTCCTAATCTGCCTCTTCTTATTCCGCGGCGCGTCCTGCTCCTTGGTGAGCGGCCCCGTTGCCTTCTGGGAACTGTGTGTGTTCCCAGAAAATCACGGGGCCATTCACAGAGCGCTGCTCGCGCATGCGCAGTAGGAAACTGGCAGTGAAGCCGCAAGGCTGCACTGCCTATTTCCCTTAGTTAGGATGGCGGTGCCGGGACCTGAAAGCAGAAGGACGGGTCGGCCTCGGGCGGCCGACATCGTGGGCACCCAGGACAGGTAAGTGTACTTATTTAAAGTCAGCAGCTACAGTGTTTGTAGCTACTGACTTTTAAAAAAAAAAAATTCCTGGCCGGAATCCCGCTTTAACTTTGAATAAAAATGAAAAAATATAAGGCTGGCCATACACAAGTAGAATTTTGGTCAAAAATTTTAGTTGGCAAAACATTTGTCTGATTCTTTAATAGTTAGTGGGGTTAATTCGACACTCATTTTCAACCATAGTGATGAAAAAAATCTCAATTGAACAAAAATTCCAACTGTAGATGATGATTTCAATTTCTTTCTGGAAAAATTGTACAAATTGTAAGGACACCTGTTTAAAGCAGAGTTCCACACAAAAATGGAACTTCCGCTTTTCGGAACCCTCCCCCCCACCGGTGTCACATTTGGCACCTTTTAGGGGGGAGGGGGGTGCAGATACCTGTCTAAGACAGGTATTTGCACCCACTTCCGGCATAGACTCCCACGGGAGTCTATGCCTCTTCCTGTCCCTCCGCGCTGTCTCCTGGGAAACACACAAGTCCCAGGACATGCGCAGTAGGGAACCGGGAAGTGAAGCCGCAACGCTTCACTTCCTGATTCCCTCACCTAGCATGGGGGCGGCAGCCGCCAGGAGTCGAGCGAGTGATCAGCGTCGGCTGCCAACATCGCTGGACTCTGGGACAGGTAAGTGGCCATTTATTAAAAGTCAGCAGCTGCAGTATTTGTAGCTGCTGGCTTTTAATATTTTTTTTTTTAGGTGGACTCCCTCTTTAATATGTCTGAGATTCTATTTAGTTAGCAGGTCTGGATGAAATATTAATGGCTTTAGAAAAAAATAAGTTGTGTCAATGATTAAAGAAAGACTGCTCTGATGAACCATTTCTCAGAATTTTTATACAAGCAAAAATCTAACCAGCTTGCCAGCTTAAGACTTATTTTTGCAAAGTACAGTATTTAATAAGATCTCTGTGAGTCAATAATAAATGTGTATATTTTGGCATTTTTGTTGGGCACAGACCAATTTTTTCCAGACTGTGTACAGTTATTTCAGACAATTTGGCCTTCATCATTGCCATGTATATACCATATTTATCGGCATATAACACGCATAGGCGTATAACACGCACATTCATTTTAAGAGGGAAGTTTCAGGAAAAAAACTTAAATGTAAAAATAAGGAACTTTGAAGCAAAATAAGGCTCAGTGCCCATCTGCAGCCTCACCATTGCCATCAATGCAGCCTGATCAATGCCCATCTGCAGCCTCACAAGTGTCATTAATGCAGCCTTATCAGTCCACATCAATGCAGCCTCACCATTGCCATCAATGCAGCAGCCTCACCATTGCCATCAATGCAGCAGTCTCACCATTGCCATCAATGCAGCAGCCTCACCATTGCCATCAATGCAGCAGTCTCACCATTGCCATAAATGCAGCAGCCTCACCATTGCCATCAGTGCATTGAGAATCTCCTATGATAAACAGAACAGTGGTCCAATGGCTTCCCAGGGGATGGGACTTCCTATTACAGAGGCCGCCAAGTAAACAGGAGATTCTCACTGCATGTATTCTGACGGCGCATGTCCCGCCCCCCTCCCTGTCCCCTCCGAGGCAGCTAAAATTGAAGTATTGGCGTATAACACGCACTGGCTATTTGCACGCGATTTTCAGGGTGAAAAGGTGCGTGTTATACGCTAATAAATACAGTAGCTATCTTTGGAATAAATGGCTCTGCGATTTCAGGATAAATTTGCATTATACAACAGCGGTCCTGGCTGTGTATTTGGCCATTGGACTGTTGCGGAATGTCTCTGTCCTCTCTACTGAAATGAGGAATATTCCTTTTATTTGTGGGAATGAAACATATGAATACCTTCTGTTCTAGGAAGGCTTTACTGAGCTATGCACTAATTCAGTTGGAGGGCTTTTGGATCCCTTTAGTCCTTTCTCATCATAACATGTATGGTGATCCTGTGCAATTATTGCATGTTGAAATGCACTACACACCACACAAAGAATAGGAAAACTGCTCTCATGCCGAATTTTGGAGGAGCATAAAGTGTATTATTAAGGAAATGTATATGTATAATTTCTTTTTCTGCTCCCCTACTTGGAAGATTTAGGCAAGAATCATGATTTTTGGTGTAGTACATCTTATTAAATCACTATATATATGTATATATATATATATATATATATATATATATATATATATATATATATATATATATCTAAAAGGATGTCAACTTACCAAAGTAATAATTTGCACTGAACCCTATTCCAATGATTTTGTTGTTGCTGGAGAACTGGAGAAGTACCATTGGCCCGCTGGATTGTACCGTCATGTTGCGCATTTTTCCGCAGTAAACACCAAAGAGTGACGCATTACGGTTCCCACCATCTCTAATCTCTAGGTAGTCTTTGGAGCATTGCGGAGATGACTCTAAGCCAAAGGCACTGAATTTCAGCATTACCTGGAAAATATTCATTATTTTAAGACTGAGTCATTTAAATAGCAGTATATGTAACATTCACCAATAATTCACTGCCAATGTATCTTCCTGGTGTGTGTATTGTACATTTCAGTGATTGATTGAACTGCTATCAATGTTTAGTGAATGTCCCATTCCTGGCTTAATAAATACACCCCAATCATGAAGTCACATTTCATACAGAATATTTACAAAGTAGCACTAAAAAACAAGGTTAAGCCCATGTCATACTTGAGATTGATAAAATGTGTAAAGAGAATGGAATAAGGACTTCAATGAATTCAAAAGGAAACTGTAATCATCAAATGCATCCATATTTGTAACTGCTGATTACATTGTTAGAATTGCAATCCAAAAAAGGTTCTACAAATATCCAATATAGATCCATTTAGTTATGTTTTCTTTTAAAGGGGGACATTTTTTGTTGACCCCAAATGTTTGTATATGATGGCTAGCGTGAATGTTTGTATATGATGGCTAGCGTGAAAGTGCTGGGAACCTCTCTCTCTCTCTCTCTCTCTCTCTCTCTATATATATATATACTCTCTCTCTCCCAGCACTTTAACCATAGCCATCATATACAAACATTTGGGGATAACCAAAAATGCCCCCCTTTAATATAATATTATATATATATATATATATATATATATATATATATATATATATATATATATATATATATATATACAGACATATATACATATAAATATACATACACACACACTGCATACAACTTTTTGTTTAAAAAAGGAATAGTTACAAAGTTAGTCAGGTTGAAAAAAGTCACAAATCCATCTTGTGCAACCAATAAAAAATAAAAAAATACACATATCCCATATACACAATCCTTCACCCACAGTTGAGCCAGAGGAATGGCAAAAAACCCGAGCAAAGTATGATCCAATTTTCTACAGCAGGGGAAAAAATTCCTTCCTGATCCCCTGAGAGGCAATTGGATTTTCCCTGGATCAACTTTACCTATAAATGTCAGTACCCAGTTATATATGTACATTTAGGAAAGAATCCAGGCCTATCTACTGAGCTGGCCAGAACCACCTCCGGAGGGAGTCTATTCCACATCTCTTACTGTGAAGAAACCTTTCCGTATTTGGAGATTAAATTTCTTTTGCTCTAATATGTGACAAAGGATTCCCAGAGCAACTTGTACAGATATGAACTCTTTAATTTGAGTTCCACCCACTTTCCTGCCTTACCATTGGTTCATAAATATAATGAGCAGACTTACTGACCAACAGTAAGGCTCCACATCAGAAGTAATAGTTGCTATTTGCATAAAAAGCTACAGAATATAATGCTGATGCAACAAATCTTAGTTATCCACCAAACAGGATTCTTTTTTTCACCTTTCCCTTTGAAGGCCACAGTTACACTTAAAGGCAAACTTTGTTTTAGCAAATTTTGGATAGAGCCAAGATGGGGCTAGATTCTCTGCCAGGCTTTTATTTTCAGCTGTGTCACTTGAATATTCTTTCATTTCTTATTTAAGACAGAAACGGGAGATTTACTAAAACTGGTGCATTCAAAATCTAGTGCACCTGTGTATGGTAGCCAATCAGCTTCTAACTCTAGCTTGTTTAATTAAGCTTTGGCAATAAATCCTGGAAGCTGATTGGTTTCTGTGCAGAGATGCACCAGATTTTGCACTCTCCAACTTTAGTAAATAACCTCCAAAGTGACTGGAAATCACTCCAAAGTAACACAGACAAACCAAAAAACACCTTGTTAGTAGAGTAAGGAAGGGTTTGACATTGCAGTCAGTGCCATCTGGTCCTTGGAAAAGTTCTCTCTTTTCTAGTACAGGCCTCACAAGGACAGGAAGTGAGGAAAATTTCCCCAAAGTGGTCAGAGAGAGAAATAAAAACTTGATAGAAATTCTAATTAATTCTAACCAAAAATGAAAAAAAAAGTTTTTGATTTTATTTGTGGTTTTAGCTTTTGTTACTATATTTTGACTCAAGGTTCTAGTGGCAGGATGCTGATTAATCGAGCGTGGTATATAAATAGTACTGGGGGACATTAAGGCAGTGTGAACTCTGCCTTAATGTCAATAGGACTTTGCTCTATTGCATTAAGTTGTGCTCCAAAAGCATGTAAAACTCATGGAAGCAAGGCCTATAGATTGGAACCCTTACAGAGCATGGAAAAGCCACACAACGGTGTGTTGTGACCCATTGCTTGATTGTATTAATATATTGGAAAGTCTAAAATACTGCAACAAAAGGTCATTTGACATGTTGGAAGAAGTCGATAATGTCTCTGATATACTTACTTGATTTTGTGGAGGAGCAATGATGATATAGGTGCCATTTACATTGTTTGGGTAGGGGGAGGGGTACTTTGGGGACACCACAGTCCCGCCATTTGTGGTAAAAGTGCCGCCATATGTCACTGTAAATTAAAGAGAAAAGTGTGTATTAGATACAAAGCCCCGCATCATAGTTTTAAGAGTCACTTTTATTAGACTGCTGCCTCTCTCAGATGTATTTGGAAAGTCTTATAATTATCTCCATGTTTTAGCCACCTCAATACCAGCATGTTTCTTAATTTACCAAAAAACTGTTTTCGTACTGTTCTGGCAATTTTATTTGATATGTTTTAGAATAGTAAGTAAAGGTTACTTTTTTGTAAACTGCTGTTTTTTTCAAAAATGTGAGTCTCCTGCGAGCCACAGATGGACCAATGCCTCTAAGGGGTGAAACCATTAATTTTTAAGCAGCAAACACTAAGCCACGTTTCATAGCGTGTAATATAATGCATAAAAATAATTGTGCCTGCGCTAAAAAATGGACTAAAAAAATGACGTGCAAAAATAATTGAATTAAACCACAATAAATATGCTAGTAAAATCACACATGTGTAAATATATATATATATATATATATATATATGTGCGATCTTTTATATTAAACCTCAAAGTGCATATAACATTGTGCAATACTAATATAAACCGTTGGAAGTGCACCGTGCATAAATAAACTGTAAATGCCAAGTGCTATCCTGTAAAATACAAGTGTCCAACTCAATCAGCGAATTCAAACTAAAAAGAGTGTGCACAGTGTCCATGAAATAAATGTTCATCAAGCTTCTTCTGAACGGTGTCCAAATCACAGCAAACAATATGTGCTCTCCCGTGACACCCCACATGTGCTTGCGCTCACCTCTGACCGTGTGACACAGTAACTAAACTGTGTCAAACACGCAATGGGGCCACTCCTGGGCTCCCTCAGGATAAAATGATGTGAATACAATCCTCACAGGTAAAGCCAGAATCCACATTCATAGAAGAAAAAAAGAGAACTCCATGGTGTAATATAGCAAGGACAATTTATTTAAATAAAAGAAATTCCTCCAGGAGGGTACTCACATTGAGTGGGTGCTGCAGTGCACCAAACTATACAAGTATAAAAAGCAAGCTGCGATTCATATGGCGTGCGGTGTGGTGTGTGATAATCTCCTCCACTGCTGGCAGCTCCGTCCTACCCCTCCCCGACGCGTATTCGGCACAGGGATCACGTGCCTTCCTCTGGGGGATATCATTGGACGGACGTTCAGTGTGGTTTATATGTGCTGACGGCGGCCATTTTGCCGAGGACCGTCGACAGCCTTAATAAAGAACAAATAGCTAAGAAGAGCGGCCGGCGGTCATTTTGCGTGTGACCACCGGTCTATAGTGTAATAGGCTCCACTTGTGTATAGTAATTACACATCGCCCATCATCCAATAGAGATGTGTTGGCGGCCATTTTGCCTAGGTCAGCGGACAGCTCTAGTGATGGGCTACAGCGAAGAACACCCAATTCATTATATCAGCAACTGACAGCACTTTAGTTAAATCATCAAAACAAGCTCCTTGATAAATTATCCAAGCATAAATGCCTCAATAGACCCTGATGGTGCATAAAAATGATCCTAATTAATGTATTGAGATAAACAAGGAAAGAGCTGTGCATCCAGGAGTCACCACACCGCACCTCATATAACAATAATAACGAGCCTCACCATAATAAGAATCTAACTAACCATACAAAAAATACATTAGTACTGAAACATAATTCTCTATGGCATATATTAAACTGAAAAAACTACTGAGATGCATGAACATCCCCTCCATAAAGTGTTAAAGCCCATTTTATCTTAAAAGAGATCTGGGTCTTAGACCCATATTTTAAAATGTAGTAATAAAATATGTTAAAATCAATACACACCCCTGACCATCCTACTATATCAAAAATATGAAATTACTCTATAGTGTATAACACACCAAAATAAATAAAATTAAAATATTAAAATAAAAACCACTATCTTAATAAAATTCTACTGGAATTCCTGGATCCTAGAACCTATCAGTCTTATACCATCAGGGACTTTATTTCATGTGACACTATTGGGGTCGTATATGCGTTAAAGTACCCATGTAATTTTATTTATGTGGGGCGCACCACTAGAGCCCTGAAAGACAGATTAGAGGAGCACGTACGAAATATTCACAAAGGGTCAGACAAACACCACTTATATATCCATTTTGAGAGAATACATAATAAAAGTACGGTGGGGATGAAATTCTGGGGGATAGAGGCCCCTAAACGCCATTGGAGAGGTTCCAATTTCACGAGAGAAATTAGTAAACGGGAATCTTGGTGGATACACCAGTTGGGTTCTCTATCCCCTGGGGGGCTCAACAGGGATTTTGATTTAACATGTTTCCTCAGTAATTTTTAAATTTAAATTTTAAATTTTAAATTAAATTTTAATTATTCAAGTAATAATTGATTAAAGGAATTTTTTATTCTTTTTTCAAATTATTGTACTACCTGGATGTTTTCTTAGGTTGATATTACATTCTACATTGGTTCCCATATATATATATACTTAATAATATTAATATGGAGGCTACTTTTAGTAGAATTTTATTAAGATAGTGGTTTTTATTCTAATATTTTAATTTTATTTATTTTGGTGTGTTATACACTATATAGTAATTTCATATTTTTGATATAGTAGGATGGTCAGGGGTGCATATTGATTTTAACATATTTTATTACTACATTTTAAAATATGGGTCTAAGACCCAGATCTCTTTTAAGATAAAATGGGCTTTAACACTTTATGGAGGGGATGTTCATGCATCTCAGTAGTTTTTTCAGTTTAATATATGCCATAGAGAATTATGTTTCAGTACTAATGTATTTTTTGTATGGTTAATTAGATTCTTATTATGGTGAGGCTCGTTATTATTGTTATATGAGGTGCGGTGTGGTGACTCCTGGATGCACAGCTCTTTCCTTGTTTATCTCAATACATTAATTAGGATCATTTTTATGCACCATCAGGGTCTATTGAAGCATTTATGCTTGGATAATTTATCAAGGAGCTTGTTTTGATGATTTAACTAAAGTGCTGTCAGTTGCTGATATAATGAATTGGGTGTTCTTCACTGTAGCCCATCACTAGAGCTGTCCGCTGACCTAGGCAAAATGGCCGCCGACACATCTCTATTGGATGATGGGCGATGTGTAATTACTATACACAAGTGGAGCCTATTACACTATAGACCGGTGGTCACACGCAAAATGGCCGCCGGCCGCTCTTCTTAGCTATTTGTTCTTTATTAAGGCTGTCGACGGTCCTCGGCAAAATGGCCGCCGTCAGCACATATAAACCACACTGAACGTCCGTCCAATGATATCCCCCAGAGGAAGGCACGTGATCCCTGTGCCGAATACGCGTCAGGGAGGGGTAGGACAGAGCTGTCAGCAGTGGAGGAGATTATCACACACCACACCGCACGCCATATGAATCACAGCTTGCTTTTTATACTTGTATAGTTTGGTGCACTGCAGCACCCACTCAATGTGAGTACCCTCCTGGAGGAATTTCTTTTATTTAAATAAATTGTCCTTGCTCTATTACACCATGGAGTTCTCCTTTTTTCTTCTATGAATGTGGATTCTGGCTTTACCTGTGAGGATTGTATTCACATCATTTTATCCTGAGGGAGCCCAGGAGTGGCCCCATTGCGTGTTTGACACAGTTTAGTTACTGTGTCTCACTGCTGTTTTTTTCCCTTTATAAATAAAAAAAAATATGTGGTATTAAATACAATCAAAAGAAATTTCTGTTTCCAAGAAATTATATAAAATTTTATTTGGGCACACTTTTCCATAATGGAGTAATTGTCTGTTAAATTGCTACAAATTAATACATGGTCTGTCAATGATGGGGTATATACTGTACAGACTGGTTCACAAGTGGTTAGGGCACAATGAATAAATGCTTTTGACCATATAATACATACCGAATTTGGATACATACCTGAGCTATAAGATCCATTGAAACTGCTCGGAGTAGATGGGTCGGTGATATATTCCAGCAACATGAATCTGCCGGATGAGATCAGCACCGGTAGAGGCTGGCCAGCCCTGATTGTGGCCAGCAGAGAGCTGTTCTTGCTCACCCCGTTGTACACATTGATATTAGCATTACAATCGGTGGCCGAACAAACAAATGCGGCAAACCGCAGCAAGATCTGTAAAATGATATGTTCAATAACTTAAAGGGAATCTCTACTTGCATAAAGAGATTTAAAAACAAAAACACTCAGGTCAGCCGAGCCTGTTTCCAGGAATCCAGCAAAATCTTATTTGCAAATTCAGCACACTTGCTGAAATATTTCAAGATGAGTGTGAATGTGTGGCTACAGAAAATGCTTCCATGTGTGCATTTTACCATGGATTCATTAAAGTGTAAGTCTAGCGAAAACTATAATGCCCTGTACACACGACTGGTTTTCCCGTCGGAATAAACTCTGAAGGTTTTTCTGACGGAGTTCCGACGGAATTCCGCTCAAGCTGTCTTGCATACACACGGTCACACCAAATTCCGACCGTCCAGAATGCGGTGACGTACGATGGGACTAGAAAACAGAAGTTCAATAGCCAGTAGCCAATAGCTTCCGTCTCATACTTGCTTCAGAGCATGCGTTGTTTTTGGTACGTCGGAACAGCATACAGACAACCGGTTTTCCCGTCTGAAAAATTTAGAACTTGTGCCTCTTCATATTTTCGATGTAAAAAGTCCGATGGGGCATACAAACAATCAGAATATACGATGAAAAGCTCCTGTCGGACATTCCGCTCGTGTGTACACGGCATTATAATGTATACTGTATGTCCTTTGGGAGATTTTCCCTCACTTCCAGTTTTGTTGACTATTGAAACCATACAAAGAGTGATAGAATGTTCAACATTGAATACATGGGCTAAGCTCATGCACTACCACTTAAGGACCGAGCCTCTTTCTGAGATTTAGTGTTTACAAGTTAAAATAACTTTTTTTTTGCTAGAAAATTACTTACAACCCCAAAACATTATATATTGTTTTTTCTAACACCCTAAAGAATAAAATGGCGGTCGTTGCAATACTTTTGGTCACACCGTATTTGCGCAGCGGTCTTACAAGCACACTTGTTTTTGGAAGAAATACACTTTTTTGAATTAAAAAAATAAGACAACAGTAAAGTTAGCCCAGTTTTTTTCTATATTGTGAACGATGAATGTAGTAAAAAGTTGGGAGTTAGGGCGCTCAGAGCTTCATTATATCTACAAAGTCTCTATACACAAAGTCCAAACGTATAAATGATGGCGATGGTATGAAGAAATCTTCAGCACTAAGGGCTGCAGCTTGACAGACTGAAGCAAAATCTATAAAAGCATAAACAAACAAAAGGCGCCTCTAAGTGTAGAAGAAAAGCTGTTTTTAATATCCCAACTGGGTTTAAAAGCACTTACAAGATAGAAGAATAAACCAGGCACATCATGAAAGTGGTGAACAACTGCATTGGAAGGGGTCACGGTGGAGGAACATCTTCAGAATGATGGATGTGTGACTCACTGGATCCGTCACAGTCCGCAGCAGGATGAGACGCTGGAACGCTGTGGGTGCCGGCGTCATCAGCGAGGAGAGGAGACGGACCCAGAAGTGATGTCATATACTGAGAGACTCTGTAACCAGCCTGGACCGCAGCGCAGAGCAGAAGAGGGGATGTGAGGTCATAAGAAAGGGACGCGTTTTGGAACCCTATCGTTCCTTTATCAACCTATGACCATAACAGCAACTGGGTGTAGTATATATACTGGCTGTGGGCGTGCCGTGGGTACAGTAATAAAAAACAGGAAATGGACATAATAAACAGTGAAACTTTTAAAAATTTTGGATAAGAGATAAAGAATTTAAAATTAATTAGAAATAATAATTAAAAATGGCAATTAAAAATAGTGTACTGAGGAAAGATTTGGTGTATAAAGAAATAGGGAGGAACAATGACAGCATAAATGATCAACCTAAAAAATTAAGATAAAAGGTTTAGAGAAAAGGTTAAAGCAGGGCATATATAAAAAGAGCCTGTGGCCATCAGTAATAAGGCGTGGATATGCATGAACAAATGTGTTGTGCAGGCTTATGGGTTGTATCCAAGCGTGCACACACATGTAGAAGCCTAAATACAAAAATGGAACTTATAAAAAGGGCGTATATATGAAACTATGTGGTGGGAGCTTTTGGCTTTGGTTTTCTCCGAACCAACTAAATTTACCACCACATATAATAGTAACACCAATACTATTATTCCATCACCCATATCGCCAGCCCTATTACCTACTGGTAACTCAGATCCTGGTCAGTTGCAACAAGAGGTGTCTACAGCCCCTACTTGTACTACACCAAATGTGTCTCATAACATCTTAGATGCTTCTCCTGTGACCACTTGTCTATTAACGACCACTGATAGCCATAATAATGTTGCTGTCAATTCAGCATTTACTCCCTCTAGACTTAAAAATATAGAATCTTCCATCCCATCAGTTTCTTTTGGCCCCAACTCTCTTCTTGTGACATCCCTTCTACCACCCATCCTTCTGATTCTACTGCGGTCCCTTTTTTAGCATTCGACCCTCCCCGGGCCAAACCACAAAAAAGAAAATACAAAGGAGAGGATGCAGAGGTAGAGGAGGCAGATCCCAGCTCGGACTTCAGCAAAAAGAGAGCACTGTCAAAATTTTCAACCTCTCCACCCATGTCCTAACTAAAGATTAAATTTCTTTACTTAGTCAGGGTTTAAATTTTGCACCATCTGCTCAACCGAATCCTTTCCTTCTTTTTAAAGATTTGAATAAATCTGTTCGTCGCCTTACTTTAAAGAGATTTTTCAATATCCAGTCCTCCAAACACCGACCGTATACGGACACTAATGTATCAGATTTGCCATGTAACAATACTGATATTGATGTAGAATGTGATCCCCTTTCCACTCTAGAGGAACTATATAGCCATCCTTCCACCTAATCTCCTCGCCCAGATGGATCTGGGACTGATTATCTATTATATGCACAACATCTGATGACCTCTCCGCCTATCCAGAATACCACCTTCAGACCCACATCCGTGTTTTATCCTACTCACTCTAAAGGCTGTATTGATGCTTTTTATCGCATTGTCCATGCGGAAATACAAGACCTGTGCAATTTAGCTAAAAATCGTAATAATAATAAAAAAAGCTACTTTAAACCTCACTCATTGCGAAAAAAGAGCCCTTGACACACTTACCAATAATTTTGATCTGGTTATCAAAAGTGCGGATAAAGGAGGAGGCATAGTCATACAAAACAGGGCCGACTATGTCTCAGAAGCCACCCGACTGCTTTCCGACACTAACACATACATCAGACTTAACAAAGATCCATTGCCATATTTCACCCTTGAAGCTACCTCTCTTGTCAAAAGAGCATTGAGTGACAACATTATCACTCAACAAGAAGCCTCGTTTTTGGTTAAGGAGGTACATTTTACACCCTATTTCTATCACCTGCCAGTGGCTTTTCGCAGTACATAGATCAGTTTCTCCAGCCACTTGCTCAATCTCTTCAGTCCCACATTAGAGATGGCGTTCACTTGCTAGAGTTCCCATCCACGTACTCCTGGGAGCCCAGTTACCACTGGGCCTCCCTAGATGTACAATCTTTATACACTTCCATACCACATGAAGTGGGCCTCAATGCCCTACAGTTTTTCTTATGTCAAGATCCTATGCTGAATCCGAGACAAGCCTCCTTCATTGTTGAGGCCACCTCCTTCTGCCTCACACACAATTATTTCAAGTTTGAAAATGAGTTCTTCCTTCAGGTAAATGGGACAGCTATGGGGGTGCACTTTGCACCCTCATATGCAAACCTTACCATGAGGCATTGGGAACACCATTACATATGGCAAAATAACCCCTTTTCTTCTCACATCGTTTTCTATGGTCGGTATATAGACGATGTGATCATCATATGGGATGGCAGCGCACCCACATTCTCTGACATTGTCACATATTGTAACACCAATAATATGGGTCTAACATTCACCTCTGTTATTGATCAAAATAGACTAGCTTTCCTGGATCTTGAACTCTTTTGGGTTGGTAAGGAGACACATGCAAAAAACTACACTAAGCCGACAGCTGGAAATTCGTTCCTCCACTACAACAGCTGTCACCACCCCTTATGGCTAAATAATGTACCTAAGAGCCAGTTCTGCCGGCTGAAAAAGAACTGTACCTTGAGTGAGGACTATGATATCCAGGGTGAAATTCTAAAAGAGAAACTTCTTGATAAAGGCTTCCCTGATAATCTTGTAGAAACAGCCTATCTGCAATATAAAAATGCATCTTCTGTAGAAAATTCTCTCCCACGCTCTAACACTCAGAAGAACAACTTACGTTTCATCATTTTCCATCCCCGACACAAACAGATGGAAAATATTCTGAAGAAACATTGGCCTCTATTACTGCAAGATGAGCATCTTCTCTCTGCCCTGCCAAATAGACCCCAATTTGCCTATAGAAAGGCACCTAATATAAGAAGCAAGGTAGCACCCAGTAAACTTAAGGTAACACCTCTACCCCCGGGTCACCACATACCCACTTTTCTAGCGATTTCTGGGATGTATCAATGCCGCAAGCCTCTTTGCAAAACCTGCCGCTTTGTGACGCATGGCCAGAAAGACTTTCATGTAAAAGGCAAAACGTATCAGATAAAGGGCTTTCACACCTGCTCTTCTGACCATGTTGTTTATTGCCTTACATGCCCCTGCGGTTTGTTTTACGTAGGTTGTATCATCCGGCCACTGCGCAAACGCTTTGGCGAACATCGCCAATTTATCACAGGTGGATTGGACAATCATAGTGTTCCCAAACACTATCTCCAATTTCATGATAAATCCACGGACAGCCTCAGGGTATGGGTCATTGAGGCAATGCCTAGGGACCTTCCCCAGCTGATCGTTACAGAAGACTTTGCCATAGAGAAATGTATTGGATCTTTTTTATTAAATGTTTTGGCCCCTGGAGGGTTAAATGAGGACTTTGAAGTTAGTGCTATACTCTGATATTTCACTTGTTTTATTATTCTTAGTGTCTACACCCTTTTATGTTATCACTCAGTACAGACGTGCTTATATATGCATATTTACGCTTGTGCGAGCATAAACACAATCTAAAGCTCACACCACATAGTTTCATATATATATGCCCTTTTTATAAGTTCCAACTTTGTATTTAGGCTTCTACATGTGTGTGCACGCTTAGATACAACCCATAAGCCTGCACAACATATTTGTTCATGCATATCCACGCCTTATTACTGATGGCCACAGGCTCTTTTTATATATGCCCTGCTTTAACCTTTTCTCTAAACCTTTTATCCTAATTTTTTAGGTTGATCATTTATGCTGTCATTGTTCCTCCCTATTTCTTTATACACCAAATCTTTCCTCAGAACGCTATTTTTAGTTGCCATTTTTAATTATTATTTCTAATTAATTTTAAATTCTTTATCTCTTATCCAAAATTTTTAAAAGTTTCACTGTTTATTATGTCCATTTATTGTTTTTTATTGCTGTACCTGCCCACGGACGGCCCACCGCCAGTATATATACTACACCCAGTTGCTGTTATGGTCATAGGTTGATAAAGGAACGATCTAGGGTTCCGAAACGTGTCCCTTTCTTATGACCTCACATCCCCTCTTCTGCTCTGCGCTGCGGCTCAGGCTGGTTACAGAGTCTCTCAGTATCTGACATCACTTCCGGGTCCGTCTCCTCTCCTCGCTGATGATGCCGGCACCCACAGCGTTCCAGTGTCTCATCCTGCTGCGGACTGTGACGGATCCAGTGAGTCACACATCCATCATTCTGAAGACGTTCCTCCACCGTGACCCCTTCCAATGCAGTTGTTCACCACTTTCATGATGTGCCTGGTTTATTCTTCTATCTTGTAAGTGCTTTTAAACCCAGTTGGGATATTAAAAACAGCTTTTCTTCTACACTTAGAGGCGCCTTTTGTTTGTGAAAGATGATGTTACGTTGAGTAAATTGGTACTCGGCGTAACATCGGCTTCAAAATTGCGCCCGCTCGTGGAATGGCGACAAACTTTTACCCTTAAAAATCTCCATAGACGATGTTTAAAAAATTCCACAGGTTGCATGTTTTGAGTTACAGAGGAGGTCTAGTGCTAAAATTATTGCTCTCGCTCTAACGATCGCGGCGATACCTCACACGTGTGGTTTGAACACACCGTTTTCATATGCGGGTGCTACTCACGTTTGCTTCTGCACGCGAGCTCGGCGGGACGGGGCGCTTAAAAATGTTTTTTTTCCTATTGATTTAACTTTTTAGTTATTATTTTTACACTGTTCTTTAAAAAAAAATGTTGTCACTTTTATTCTTATTACAAGGAATGTAAACATCCATTGTAATAGAAAAAAAGCATGACAGGACCTCTTAAATATGAGATCTGGGGTCAAAAAGACCTCAGATCTCATATTTACACTAAAATGCAAAAAAAAAATTAAAAAATTTGTCATTTAAAAAAAAAAATGTCCCTTTAAGAGCTATGTGCGGAAGGGACAATTTGACATCGTTCTGCCCTGCAATGGTATGGAGCTGGGTGGGGGCCATCTCTCCCACCACCGATTAAAGTGATCTCGCGGTGAATCCGCCACAGAGACCACTTTTATCTGAAATCGGACCGCTCACTGAAGAAGAGGATACTTGGGTTATGACAGCTAGCTTCTGCCATAACAACGATATCCCTCTTCAAAGTGCCGACGTATATCGGTGTGAGTCGGTCCGGAAGTGCTTAAAATGGTAGTAAAGTCTGCTTTGTGACTTTCCCTACAGGTGCCGTTCCTTCAGAGCGCTGTGCCATGGCTGTGATTTCCGTGTGCATGCGTGGGAGTGATGTCATTGCGGCTCAGCCATTCATACAGCCGGAGCCCGCGAACCCGCAAGGAAGACCGGGTGAAGATGGAAGCCCTGTCAGTAGCGACCGGCCCACCGCTGGAGAGCTTCCTTCTAAGGCAAGTATTTGATAATGTGCTAGTATGCAACATGTACTAGCACTTTATGCCATTGCCTTGCAGGGGATTATTTTTTTTCAAATGCTGAGGTTTACTACCGCTTTAAAGGCAATCTTCAGCCAAAACTAAAAACTCCCCAAAGGGGACACAGGCAACAAAGAAAACCTGACATGGGTTCTACTCATTCCCCACTTTACTTACAATAGTCATTTTATTGCTGTCTGTTTCTGAGGATTTGATCACCTACAGTACTAATGTACTGTACTAAATACACTGGAAATAAGGCAATGAAGATACAAACAACACCTAAAATCTGACAGAAGTTCCAAACATTCAAGACTACATCCAAAACAAGACTTGATTTGGGCATAAAAGTGTACCTAATGCCGCGTACACACGGTCGGACTTTCCGGCATACTTGGTCCGGCAGACCAGAGTGTGCCGGACAATCCGCCCGTGTGTAGGCTCCGGCGGACTTTTCCGGCGGACTTTTTCCCAAAAGCCCGCCGGACCAAGATTTGAAACATGTTTTAAAACTTTCCGTCGGACTCAGTTTCGGGCGGAAAGTCCGCTCGTCTGTGTGCTGGTCCGACGGAAAGCCCGCTCTTGTGTATGCTGGTCCGACGGACCAGATACGACGCGAGGGCAGGGTATTGCATTTCGCGCTCGCTGCAATAGGAAAAACAAATTTTCCTATTGCGGCGAGCGCGGGTCATGCCAGGCCCTTGGGTCTGGTATGGATTATAAAGGGAAACCCCTACGCCGAAAAACCGGTGTGGGGTCCCCCCTAAAACCCATACCAGACCCCGATCCGAGCACGCAGCCTGGCCGGTCAGGAAAGGGGGTGGGGACGAGCGAGCGCCCCCCCCTCCTGAACCGTACCAGGCCGCATGCCGCAGGGCGCCCCCCTCCCCCAAAGCACCCACCCCCTATGTTGAGGGCATGCGGCCTGGTACGGTTCAGGAGGGGGGGGGGCGCTCGCTCGTCCCCACCCCCTTTCCTGACCGGCCAGGCTGCGTGCTCGGATCGGGGTCTGGTATGGATTTTAGGGGGGACCCCTCGCCGTTTTTTCGGCGTAGGGGCTTCCCTTTATAATCCATACCAGACCTAAGGGCCTGGTATGACCTGCGACGGGGCTCGCAAGGTGTCAATCTCGCCGATAAAAGCGGCAAGATTGACATCCCTTGCTAGTCCCGTCGCACCTGAGTCACGTTCAAAGTGAACGGACTTGTCCGTGTGTGGGCAAGTCCGTTCATTCTGAAAGTCCGCCGTAACTCCGGCGAAAGTCCGTCGGAAAGACGGGCGGACTTAGCCCGCCGCAAAGTCCGGTCGTGTGTGGGCAAGTCCGTCCGTTTTAAAGTCCGGCGCACCTGGCGGACAAAGTCTGTCAGAAAGTGTGCTGGACCAAGTAGGATAGAAAGTCCGACCGTGTGTACGCGGCATAAGTGTTCATTCGCACCATTGCAGTGTGCTACTGCAATATAATAGCTTACTCTACATGCATTAGTGTGCTCAACGCAACTTCCCAGTGCACCTGTGTAGCGGGCCAAGCTTTTGTGAATGGGCCCTAAAGACAATTTTTTTTTTGTAGTTTTGGATAGTGTGATGACGGTTTAAAACATTTCTCATTTTTGATTGCAGTCTGTGCCCTAAGTAGGTTCACCCTCTCTATTTGTCCTGGTGATCACTGTTATCAAAACCGAATCAAAATCCAACATTTTGAGTTGACACCAAACAGGAATAGAAAAGTATTCTTCCAATGCTGACACCTGTTCTGGTTGCAATTGTCTTGGAGTTGGAAAAAAGAAAACTAAGAATGTGGATTCTCTATAAAATAGCAAAACACCAAAAAGAAATGTGTGAGCTGCAACCAACCAATTAGTGCTGTGACACCTGTTGCTTTAAATCAATATAAAATATGTTGGTGCGCTTATCAAACTATCCCCATCTGTTGGAGTGGTGCTTATATATAAAATCCTAAACCATAAAAACACCCTGATATAATCAGTAAAGTGAATTTTTTATTTTATTTTATATTGTCTTGGAGTTGGGTTTCCTCACTTTAGAGCAAGCCAATCTCAACTAGTGTTCTTTGGAACCGTAGGGATTCTACTAGGGTTGCTAGGGCTTCCTTGAACAATGGCAGCTTGACCACATATTTGAATGTGCCAGCATAATTCCAGTGCCAATTTGTTTTGACAGTGTCTGTGGCGTAACACCAATGATCTCTTCAAGAGGACTTCCCACCGACCACAAATGTAATGGGCATATTCCCTCTCACTAACAATCATGATCCCCAGAAATGGTGCATTCCTTCCACTGGCCTCCAAATAAATGGTCCACTCTTTCCACTGACTCCCACCAATGATGCATTCTTTCCATTAAACCCCAATGTAAGGAGAATTCTTTCTTTCACATTACATAGAGGTAAGGAGACACCTCTCCCACTGACCAATAGTGTAGGAGAGCCATTTACCCATGGAAGGAGGCACTTCTCCACTGACTACTAATAGAAGGAAGTCTGTCTGTTTCTTTTTAGATAATAATAAAATAGTAATATTATTAATTTTAATTTTGCTATTAAAATTATTTTAACATATAGAGCAGAAGGTGTTGAAAAATAACCCACCTTCAAATCAAATCCCATCAAATACCATAGTTTAGCCACATTCTATTTTTTCTCTTTATTATTATTTCTATAAACGGATTGATCTTGCTAATGTACTGTGAGCAATACATATAGGGGGCGATTTACTAAAACTGGAGCACTTAGAATCTGATGCAGCTGTGTATTGTCGCCAATCGGCTCCTAACTTCAGCTTGTTCGATTAAGCTTTGACAATAAAACAAGATCAGACAATCCAGGAGGTACCAGCTAGGACAAGATTCTTTTTGAGCATTAGCAATCAAATAAGCAGTTCTGCTTAATTTGAGCTGTACTTTGGCCATATATCTTAATACAGAATGAATGACATGCTGAATAATTACCAGTTTTGATGAAACATGTAGGAGCCATAGACAATTGTCACGCATGTCGATGGGAGTAGCATCACTGGAAGAGAAGTACCCTGAGGCACCCAGCAACTTTGTTCTGCATAGCTCTGAATGAAAAAACAACAACTTCAAACCAGCCTTATCAATTTCCACAAATTTCAGGCACAGAGAAAAATAACATTTGCATCCTCAGGGATTTTAAGACTGTAAAATATTTTTGCACATATACCTTCCTTCATGCAAAACTGTGCTGTGCCCATTCAGGGTAAGGCAACAGGTTTGCTTTAATATCCCCCCTCCGGGAGCACATACTGTACATACTCACTACTAGGGATAGGCTGAACACCCCCCTGGTTCGGTTCGCACCAGAACATACCGAACAGGCAAAATATTTGGCAGAACACACGAACATGAATAATCAAAAGTGCTCATTTTAAAGGCTTATATGCAAGTTATTGTCATAAAAAGTGTTTGGGGACCCGGGTCCTGCCCCAGGGGACATGTATCAATGCAAAAAAAGGGCCTGGTATGGAATTTGGGGGGACCCCCACGTAATTTTTTATTTTTTAATTTTGGTTCGGGGTTCCCCAAAGGGCCTGGTAATGGACTGGGGGGAGGGGTCCTATGGCGTTTTTTTTCAATGACTTTTATCTGTTTTGCCAGGACCGACAATTCATTATAGCCGCGAGTACTTTTAAATGACGTTTTTTCCTTTAGAAATGTCATTTGGTGCAGGGACTGTTCTAAACACGGGAAAAATGCGCCACTTTACAGGCATACTATAGACACCCCCCAGGTATAAAATTTAAAGGAATATTTCACTTTTATTGTTTCACTTTAAGCATTATTAAAATCACTGCTCTCAAAAAAACGTCCGTTTTAAAAAAAAATTTTTTTTGCATTGATATATGTCCCCTGGGGCAGGACCCGGGTCCCCAAACACTTTTTATGACAATAACTTGCATATAAGCCTTTAAAATGAACACTATTGACTTTTCATGTTAATGTCCCATAGACTTTACCGGTGTTCCGGCGGCTTTCGAATTTGCCCCGAACCCCGCATATTGTTCGGTGTTCGCAGAACATCTGAACAACCAAAGTTCAGCCTGAACTTATGCTCGGGCTGAACCGTTCGCCCATCCCTACTCACTACTACTAAACTACTTACTTTGTTCAACCTCCAATAGCAAAGAGAATACTTGATCATTTATAATATAGAGGAGCAAGTGACTAACTCACATCACTGTCACATGAGGGTGTAGAGACATTCAGCTCTGTTTAAACTTCAGTTTAAGGGACTTTGGGGCTTTCTCTCCCCACTCCTTACAGCTAAATGGACAGCAGGGGAACAAAGGAAGGTGAGTATGTGTAGCTGGGGAAGGCATGCATTAATGTAAAACCTGGTGCTTTCCCAATTCCAAATTTTGCTTTTAGGTAACAAGAAAAGCCAGAGATGTGAAACGTATGCTAAAAATCTGTACATGCCTCCAAGGATTTTCCCCCACTAAAGGCAGGCTGATCACTATTAGATCAGTTTTCACTCTTGAATCACAGCACAGCCGGGTCGGTGGGCATGCGCCCCTTCCCGGAACTGCAGAATAATGTCCATATACGTGATTCTGCACAGAGCGGCCGCCCTGTAGCAGTAAAGTTGCAATGGCCAGCTGAAGACTAGTTACTCAGATATACTAGTTCCTATAGAGTGTTATTATTTTATAGGGTTGCTGTCAAGTAGCACCTCTTAATTCTGGTAGTGAACATAAGGGAGAAATTGGTCTTGTTTAGAAGGTTTGGGAACCCCGGAGTTAGATAAATTGTTTCCAAAAACGTACTGCACTTATAGAGCACATTTATCCTCTTCACATCCAGGCAGCTCAGCCCAATTCTCTGACCAATGGGAACTTTGGGATTTGGTATCGGCACGATTGACATCGCCCCAGATTTATTTGAATATGTGTACCTGGAAGTATAAAAAACATTTAGATTCAGATTTAGGACACAGTAAAAACCACTGCAATTATATTGCGTAATTATTTTATTTCAAACTAATGTTAGCTTGTGTTTTCCAAGTCAGCATGCTGTGTGTTTTATGTTCACAACTATTCTTTACCTGTGCAGAGCAACAAAACAAGCAAAAGTACTCCTAACAGTCTTCTGCCTCCTTTCTGCATCCCCTTCCCTCTATAGTTCTGTTCTATATTATAGTCACAGAGGTGGTGGCCAGAATTGGAGGAAAAAAATAAGATTAAAAAAATGTATCACAATTTGGCAGTTTTTAGGGTTGTGCTGCCCATCCTGCCCTGCTGTCCTAGGCCATGGCTCATGAGTGCTATTAAGGTAAATACCGCCCTACAAAATGTGTGCATATCCTGATTTCTAGTGCAGAGTAGTCTATTGGAATCACCAGGCACCTTTTTAAAACCAGCTTCACCCTTAACCACTTGCCTACAGGGCACTTACACCCCCTTCCTGCCCAGGCCATTTTTCAGCGCTGTCGCACTTTGAATGACAATTGCGCGGTCATGATACACTGTACCCAAACAAATTTTTTATCATTTTCTTCACACAAATAGAGCTTTCTTTTGGTGGTATTTAATCACTGCTGGGTTTTTTATTTTTTACTAAAAAAAAGACCAAAAATTTTGAAAAAAATATTTTTTTACTTAGTTTCTGTTAGTAAATTTTGTAACCAAGTAATTTTTCTCCTTCACTGATGTGAACTGATGAGGCAGCACTGATGGGCACTGATGAGTTGGCACTTATGGGCACTGATGAGGAGGCACTAATATGCCGCACTTATGGGCACCGATAGGTGGAACTGGTGGGCACTGATAGGCGGCATGGATAGATGGCACTGATGGGCACTGATGGGCATTGATGGGTGGCACTGATGGGTGACACTGATGGGCATTGATCGACGGCAGTGATGGGCAGCACTGATAGCCAGCACTGACTGGCATCGCTAATGGGCACTGATTGGTGGCTGTCATGAAGATCCTGCCAGTAATCGGCGATCCAGACACACAGGAACACGGCTACGGCCTCTACCGCGCATGCGCGTGCATTCACGGTTGCTGTCATGCACGGGCGCGCACTCCCGCTGGTGTCAGGCGGGCTATTTAAACCGGCTTGTCACACTCAATCCCGCTGTCTGCTCTACAGCATTCTGTATGCCTAAACCTGATCTGATCTGTATACTCTGTTATCTGACCCGGCTTCCTATTAGACCATCCAGCTATCCGCCTGCACCGGACCCCCTTGGCTTGCCTGACCATTCTTCTGTGTTATCCCTGGTACCTCTGCTGTCCGCCCAATACCGACCACCGGCTTGTTTGACCATCTCTCTGCCTGATACCTGTATCCAGTCTGTTACCTGCTGCTTGTTCCTGGTTCCAGTCCAGTGCTCCAGTATCCAGTCTGTTACCTGCTGCTTGTTCCTGGTTCCAGTCCAGTGCTCCAGTATCCCGTCTGTTACCTGCTGCTTGTTCCTGGTTCCAGTCCAGTGTTCCAGTATCCAGTCTGTTACCTGCTGCTTGTTCCTGGTTCCAGTCCAGCGTTCCAGTCTGCTACCTACTGCTTGTTCCTGGTTCCAGTCCAGCGTTCCAGTCTGTTACCTAGTGCTTGTTCCTGGTTCCAGTCCAGCGTTCCAGTCTGCTACCTACTGCTTGTTCCTGGTTCCAGTCCAGCGTTCCAGTCTGCTACCTACTGCTTGTTCCTGGTTCCAGTCCAGCATTTCAGTCTGCTACCTACTGCTTGTTCCTGGTTCCAGTCCAGCGTTCCAGTCTGCTCCCTACTGCTTGTTCCTGGTTCCAGTTCAGCGTTCCAGTCTGCTACCTACTGCTTGTTCCTGGTTCCAGTCCAGCGTTTCAGTCTGCTACCTACTGCTTGTTCCTGGTTCCTGCCCAGCACTTCAGTTCCTGCCTACTTACCTGCTGTGGTTCCTGGTCCATTCTGCATTCCAGCCTCCAGTCTTCTCTTCAGCTTCTGGTTCCAGAGAGTGCCACCACTCCTGAACTTCTGGTGACTGTTGATCCTGCCAGGCACCCATACCACTCCTCACTCCTGGGCCTTCTGTCTCTATTCCAGAGGAACAGGAGTGGGAGCTGTAAGGGAGGTTTTTCTCTGCACTTCAGGCTCAAAACCCACCAGGTACGTGACAGTAGCAGACAGCCATGTCTGAGCCTGAGCAGGGAACCTCTCCCATGGAGGAACTATGTGAACACCTGGCAGGATTAACTGAAGCAGTCAAGAATCTGCAGCAAGGATACACCCGGCTGGAGGAAAGAGTATTAACTTTGTCTAATCCCATTGGGGTCCAGGGAGTTCCTCCTGCTTCCGCTTCTTCAGTTGGGCCTTCCTCAACGGTGGTGATGCTCCCTCCAGAACCCAAAGTCCCGACACCTGAACGATTCCTAGGGAATCGCCATAAATTCAGGGCCTTCCGCAACTCCTGTGAATTGTTCTTTGCTCTTCAGTCACGTACTTTTTCCCTGGAGGCCACCAAGGTGGGCTACGTAATTTCTCTGCTTACTGGCGACCCCCAAACCTGGGCACATCGCCTCTTGGAGCAAAAGGATGTATCCCTGACCAACCTCTCCACTTTCCTTGACGCACTGGGTCAGTTATACAATGACCCCCAGCTCTCTGTGACTGCAGAGGCGGCTCTGCACACCGTTCAACAGGGTCGCAGGGCAGCAGAGGACTATGTGGCTGAATTCAGAAGGTGGAGTGCCGACACAAATTGGAATGATGCGGCTCACCGCTATCAGTTTCGAATGCGACTTTCTGACTCTTTGAAGGATGAGTTGGCCAGGGTGGGTACGCCACAGACTTTGAATGCTTTGATCGATCTAGCCATTCAGATCGATTGATGCTTAAGGGAGCGTAGGACTGAGAGAGCTATGGGATCTTCTCGCCCAACCTGGGTGACCCCAAGGGTTCTTCATCATACATCACCAACACCACCTACCTCCACGTTTAACCCACCTGAGCCTATGCAATTAGGGGTCCTGCGGCCTTCTCTTACCCAGAAGGAACGTCAACGTCATTGAGTGAATAATTTGTGCCTGTACTGCGGGGAACCTGGGCACTACGTCAGGAACTGTCCTCTTAAGCTCCGTAAGTGCCTATCCCTGTCCACTGACTATGTTGTACCTCTGGCCAAGAATACTACTCACCTTGCTCTCTCTATCCTGTTACAGCTTCCAGGAGGGGCTCTGTAAATAACCGCCATTATTGACTCTGGAGCTTGCAGCTGTTTCATGGACTCTCGTTTTGCTACCAAACACCAGATACCCCTGTTGCCTAAGGCCCATGAACTTTCCATTCATCTAGCTGATGGAACCGCCATCAAATCCGGACCTGTTACCCAAGAGACTGTTCCGATACCCGTTTCTATTTCCAATTCTCATCAAGAACTACTACACCTGGATATCATCGCTTCACCCCTGTTTCCCATAATCCTCGGCATGCCCTGGTTACAAGCTCACAATCCTGACATTAACTGGGCCACAGGTGAGGTTACCTTTTCCTCTTCATATTGTCAACAGTCTTGCAGAATACAGAACGCTCAGGAGAACCCTACCTTGCTCTGCCTAGACACAAATCCCAGTCTACATCTCTCCATCCCTGCAGCTTATCATGATTTCTTAGATGTATTCAGCAAGCAGGGGGCAGAAGTCTTACCTCCTCACCGGGCCTATGACTGTCCTATCGAGTTACTCCCCGGTGCTGAGATTCCTTTTGGAAGAATTTTCCCTTTGACTGAGGTAGAACAAGGGGCATTAAAGGAATACATTGATGAGAACCTAAAGAAGGGCTTCATTCGTCCGTCCACGTCTCCAGCAGGTGCAGGCATCTTCTTTGAACAGAGAAAGGATAATACCCTCAGACCATGTGTGGATTACCGCAAACTAAATAAGATCACTGTAAAAAATCGTTATCCTCTTCCTCTGGTACCAGAATTGTTCCAAAGACTTGGAAAGGCCACCATATTTACTAAACTTGACCTCCGCGGAGCCTACAATCTAGTTCGTATCAGGGGCGGAGACGAATGGAAGACCGCCTTTCATACCCGTTATGGACATTTTGAGTACCTGGTGATGCCTTTTGGTCTGTGCAATGCCCCTGCTACATTTCAATATTTCATCAATGATGTTTTACGAGACTTTCTAGATCTGCTCGTTATCGTCTATTTAGACTACATAAATTTTTTCTTGTTCTCTTGAATCTCACCGCAGGCACGTCAGAAGTGTGTTGGGCCGGCTTCGACAACATGGTCTATATGCAAAGGCTGAGAAGTGTGAATTTGAACAGGAAAGTATTCTATTTTTGGGGTTAATCATTTCCAGTAAAGGCATTAAGATGGACCCTCAAAAGGTCGCTGCAGTCCTAGATTGGCCAGTTCCTACAGACAAAAAGGGAATCCAACGATCCGTTGGATTCGCCAATTTTTACCGTAAATTTATTAAGGGGTTCTCAGCCATCATTACACCCATCACACAGTTGACTAAACAGGGAACACGCCTCCACTGGTCTGCTGAGGCCCAAAAGGCTTTTGAAACCCTTAAGGGCCTTTTTACTTTCGCCTCTATACTAAAGCATCCAGATTCCTCTCTGCCGCTCGTACTTGAGGTTAACGCATCTGAAATTGCGGTGGGGGCAGTGTTGTCCCAAAGACAGGGAACTAAGGCCCTGTTATATCCTGTGGCCTTCTTCTCTCGTAAGATGTCCACAGCAGAGAGAAATTATGATGTAGGTGACAGAGAGTTGTTGGCAATCAAATCAGTGTTAGAGGAGTGGCGCTATCTGCCGGAAGGAGCCGCTCACCCAGTCTTAATTTTTACAGATCATAAGAACCTGGAGTATTTGAGATCTGCAAAGAGGTTGAAGCCACGTCAGGCCAGGTGGGCTCTCTTTTTCTCCAGGTTCTCTTTTCATGTCACTTACCGCCCTGGCTCCAAAAATACCAAACCCGATGCCCTATCCAGGATGTTTCAGAAGTTCCAAGAAGTTTCCCCTCCGGACACCATTTTGTCCCCGGGGAATTTTCTTTTGCTTCAGGGAAACCTGCTTTCCCAGATTAAGCAGGCTTCCGCGGAATTGGGATCTTCCGTTGGGCCAGAACTCCATGTTAAGGATGTGTTACTTTGGCACGAGAGTAGGATTTATATACCTGAAACGCTACGAGTTCCAGTACTAGAACTCTGTCATGACCATGCACTGGCCGGGCATTTTGGCGTAGCTAAGACCACTGATCTGGTACAGCGTACCTTCTGGTGGCCTCAGTTACGCGAGGATTGTAAGAAATTTGTAGAATCCTGCACCACCTGTATTAGGAACAAGGGGTACAGAACCAAGGCATGGGGATTGCTAAAACCATTGCCTGTCCCAGATAGGCCATGGAAAATGCTTTCTATAGACTTTATTGTTGAATTACCTCCGGCCGGGGGCTTCACCTCAATTTTTGTCATAGTGGACCGGCTGTCAAAGATGGCCCACTTTGTCCCAATGAAGGGCACTCCCTCAGCTAAAGAGACGGCAAAGGCATTCATTAAAGAAGTCATCAGGCTCCACGGGGTACCGGTCAATATTGTTTCAGATCGGGGGGTACAGTTTACCTCCTGATTCTGGAGGTCTCTATGCAAGACACTGAACATTGAGCTTTCATTTTCATCTGCTTATCATCCCCAGACTAATGGGCAAACAGAGAGAACAAACCAAACTCTTGAACAATATTTACGCTGTTTTTCTTCTTTTGTACAAGATGAGAGGATTTCTGTGCTCCCATTGGCTGAATTCGCCTACAACAATTCTATTCATTCCGCTATCAAACAGACTGCATTTTTTGCAAATTACGGTTTCCACCCTTCATTTTTGCCTAATTCTCTTCCAGAGTGTACAGTACCCGCAGTTCAGGATAAATTGAATTTCTTTACTTCCAATAACCAAGTTTTGCAGGAGACCATGACCAGGACCCAGGAGTATAATAAATCAACCTTCGATAAAAAGAGGCGAGGTGAGCTATTACTTACACCTGGGGACCAGGTATGGTTATCTACAATAAACCTCAGGCTGGCCTGCCCCTCAAGGAAATTGGGTCCCAAGTTTATTGGACCATTCCCTGTCAAGCGGAGAATTAATGAGGTGGCATACGAACTTGAACTCCCTGATTCATTAAAGGTTCACCCAGTATTTCATGTATCTCTGCTCAGACCCTCTATTACTAATCCATTTCCAGGCCAAAGCACGGATCCTCCTGACCCAATTTTGGTAGATGGGGAGGAGGAATTCGAGGTGGAAGCTATCATGGACTGTAGGAAGAGAGGTAATCAAAATCAATTTCTGATAAAGTGGAGGGGGTTTGGTCCCGAAGAAAATTCTTGGGAACCTGAGGACAATACTTATGATCAAGATCTGTTGCAATCTTTTAAAAGGTCCCATCCAGAGAAATTTCTCCAAAGGGGCATCCGGAGGCTGCCCCTTGGGGGTCTGGCCCTTGGGGGGGCAATGTCATGAAGATCTTGCCAGTAATTGGCGATCCAGACGCACGGGAACACGGCCACGGGCTCTACCGCCCATGCGCGTGCGTTCACGGGTGCTGTCACGCACGGGCACGCGCGCGCGCACTCCCGCTGGTGTCAGGCGGGCTTTTTAAACCGGCTTGTCAAACTCAATCCCCGCTGTCTGCTCTACAGCGTTCTGTGTGCCTAAACCTGATCTGATCTGTATACTCTGTTATCTGACCCGGCTTCCTATTAGACCATCCAGCTATCCGCCTGCACCGGACCCCCTTGGCTTGCCTGACCATTCCTCTGTGTAATCCCTGGTACCTCTGCTGTCCACCCAATACCGACCACCGGCTTGTTTGACCATCTCTCTGCCTGATACCTGTATCCAGTCTGTTACCTGCTGCTTGTTCCTGGTTCCAGTCCAGTGCTCCAGTATCCAGTCTGTTACCTGCTGCTAGTTCCTGGTTCCAGTCCAGTATCCAGTCTGTTACCTGCTGCTTGTTCCTGGTTCCAGTCCAGCGTTCCAGTCTGCTACCTACTGCTTGTTCCTGGTTCCAGTCCAGCGTTCCAGTCTGCTACCTACTGCTTGTTCCTGGTTCCAGTCCAGCGTTCCAGTCTGCTACCTACTGCTTGTTCCTGGTTCCAGTCCAGCGTTCCAGTCTGCTACCTACTGCTTGTTCCTGGTTCCTGCCCAGCACTTCAGTTCCTGCCTACTTACCTGCTGTGGTTCCTGGTCCATTCTGCATTCCAGTCTCCAGTCTTCTCTTCAACTTCTGGTGACTGTTGATCCTGCCAGGCACCCATACCACTCCTCACTCCTGGGCCTTCTGTCTCCATTCCAGAGGAACAGGAGTGGGAGCTGTAAGGGAGGTCTCTCTCTGCACTTCAGGCTCAAAACTTACCAGGTACGTGACAGTGGCACTTGTGGACAGTGGTGGGCACTGATTCCTGCCACTGGTGGGCAAAGGTGGGTACTAATTGGTGACAGTGTGGGCACTATATTGTAATCAGGGCACTGATGATCAGTGCCCTGATTACATGTGTAGATGTCCCCCTGCGTGGAGATGCCGCTGATCGGCTCTCCTCGCCACACAATCTGCCAGTGTGAGGCGAGGAGCGCCGATTACCGGTATCTCCGTATTTACATGTGACAGACTGTGACTGGACACAGCCGATCACATGTGTTAAAGAGCCGCGGGCACGGCTCTTTACAGAGATTGGGGTCATGCCGTGTCCTAGCGGGCGCGCAAGAGCGGCCATTCTGGGACACGTCCCAAAACCAGAGCTGCAACGCCCCGCTGTCATTTGACGGTGCGCGGGTGGCAACTTGTTAAAGTGGTTGTAAACCTAGTTACATCACTTTTACCTACAGGTAAGCCTATAATAAGGCTTGCCTGTAGGTACTGGAAATATCTCCGAAACCTACAGGGTTTAGGAGATATTTACCATATACTCTTGCGCCGATGTCATCGGCGCATGCGCATTGAAGAAAGGGCATGTTCGTGCCATTTCTAAAGAGCCCGTGCTGTGTCCAGCGGCTTCCACGCCCATGCGCTGGAGTGACGTCACCCGACTCCAGCCAATCATAGAGCCCTAGTCCACAGCCCCAGAAGGAAGAGGGGTGAAGATGGATGCGGCCACCAGTGGAGACATCGCAGGCTTCGTTTGCAGGTAAGTGCGATGCAAAGTAGCCCATTATGCTTTTATTTTGAAGGGGAAAAAAGAGGAAGTAAAACCTATCAGGGTTTACTTCCTTTTTAATGGGGTTGCCACATTCCTTGTTGGGTATTCTTATTTTATGCTATAGAAAGAACAGCAGTTCGTCCCAAACATTTAACCCTGTGGAAAAACACTCTGTATATTGCTCAAAGACCAATCAGATGCAGCTGTCCGAAAATGTCAACAATAACAAGGCCAAAAAAAACTTGATGTCCACTGGGACTTGAAAAAGCGCATAAGCATGAAATGCGTTGTCACGGCAACATATCCTGCCTGAACTCCAAACTTGTTTGAGTGGAGTCCTTCTTTGGTCCTAGATTTTTGCCCCTGTAGCTGCAGTGACGTCATCTGAGAGTGCCGACGGAACCCAGCTGGTCTCCCGTATGGCTGTATCTCTCGCACAGCATTAAACCATACCCAGCTACAAGATACCCTTTCACCACCTGGCACCAGACCCAGCGGAGGTTAGCCTATCCATACCCATCAACACCAGCATAATACTGTACCGGCTTTTAATGTATTTTATCTTTGAACAAGATCAATAAAACTATTGACTATTTAGCTTTTACACCTGGCTCACCTTGCCATACATTTATGGTCCTGTTACAGCATACCAATTCAGTGGGTGCTGTCCTTCTTTTGTTTCTTTTATGCTGTGACTTTTCTGCTGTATCAGGATGTGTGAGACTCCATAGCAGAAGGGAGGATCTACTGTTGCTATTGACATGTACACTATGAGATATATAGGGATTTCATTTGCAATTCAACCAGACACCAAATAATAACTATAGACTGATTCTTTGGGGTATTCTCTTACCTGCCATAATGCATCACAGAAGTATAGTCATAAGGAAAATTGGTAGTGTTCCCACGATCCGGCACAAAGAGCCCTTTATTATCTGTAAAACACATCGCCTGTACATGAGCTACATTTGTCCAATGAAAAACAGCATAAATGTCCTACACTCCTACACTTCGCCCCCCCTCCAACCTACCCAAAAGTAGGATTTTTATAACAGCTTACCTGTAAAATCCTTTTCTTGGAGTACATCACGGGACACAGAGCACCATAGTAATTACTATGTGGGTTATAGGCCACCTTCAGGTGATGGACACTGGCACACCCTAAACAGGAAGTTGCCTCCCTATATAACCCCTCCCATACTGGGAACACCTCAGTTTTTGTAGCAAAGCAATACACATACATATACCCCAAAAGAAGAGGGGAGGGACCTCGACTGTGTCCCGTAATGTAATCCAAGAAAAGGATTTTACAGGTAAGCTGTTTTAAAAATCCTATTTTCTTTATCATACATCACGGGACACAAAGCACCATAGTAATTACTATGTGAGAAGTCCCATAGCAATGATATTTGAGGTGAGGGAGACACAACCCATAGGGCGCCAACAGACTTAAGGACCTATACTGCTGCCTGCAGCACACTGCGTCCAAAGGCGATATCCTGGTCAATGTATGGACTGCAGACCGAGTTGCGGCCTTGCAGATCTGAGCCATGGAGGCTTGTGATGCACTGCCCCAGAAGCACTAACCGCTAGAGTGCACTTTGACATGAAAAGGTGAAATCTTACCTTTTAACCATTAGGCCTGAATTATAACTTGCTGAATTAACTTATTAATAGTGTATTTCGACACTGCCTGTCCCTTCCTAGGACCCTCTGGCAGCATAATAAAACAGTCTTTCGGACCTGAGCAGTCGTCTTTAAATAGACCTTCAATTCGATATTCCAGTCGCACACGTTCCCGGACAAATGGCAATAGAACATTAACGGGTGCTGTAACGATTACCAGTTGGGTTCTGGAAGCATCAAACAGAAGTACATCTTCGCCAGCATACCATGGATCAGCAAACAAGATTGTCCAAAAAAAGGTTTTTAATCGAAAACGGTCACATCACAGGGGAGGTGCAATGTTTCGGGGCCGCGCAGGACCCCTCACTTGCCTGACGAAGGGGTCCTGCGCGGCCCCGAAACGTTGCACCTCCCCTGTGATGTGACCGTTTTCGATTAAAAACCTTTTTTTGAACAATATTGTTTGCTGATCCATGGTGTGCTGGCGAAGATGTACTTCTGTTTAAATAGACCTTGACTGCTCTCACTACATCAAAACAATGTAGTGAGTTCTCTACCCTAGAACCTGGTTTTGGAAAAAAAACGACGGTAGGAGAATTTCTTGGTTTAGGTGAAAACCTAAAACCACCTTGAAAATTAAATATGGCCTCTTTACAGGAAAGAGCAGCCAACTCTGATACCCATTTGACGAGGGTATAGCAACCCGAAACACTATTTCCCTCGTCAGAAGGCCCAAGGGATTATGCTGTAACATTTCAAAGGGCTGTTTTTGCAATACTGACAAAAAACTAAGTTCTAGTCCCAAGAGTTCAAGGGTGGTCTAACTGGCGGAATAAGCCGCATTACCCCTTGTATAAAAACCGTGGACCAAAGAATGCGAAGCAAGCGGTCTTTGAAATAAGGCAGATAAAGCCGAGACTTGGCCCTTAATAGTACTCAAGGACAGCTTCATTCATACTTGTAGAAAAAACAAGAATTCTACCTATGTTATATTTCCGAGGGTGCTAACCCTTGGATTCACACCAGGAAACATAAGCACTGCAGAGACTATAATATATGACTCTGGAAACTGGCTTCATTAATGAAGGTAGAAATCACTGACCCGGAGAGACTACGTCACTTCAGAATGTGGGCTTCAATAGTCAAACTGTCAAACTTATGCCCCGTACACATGGTCGGACATTGATCGGACATTCCGCCAACAAAATCCATGGATTTTTTCCGACGGATGTTGGCTCAAACTTGTTTTGCATACACATGGTCACACAAAGTTGTCGGAATTTCCGAACGCCAAGAACACAGTCACGTACACCACATACAACGAGACAATAAAAGGGCAGTTCAGTACTAAGCGCGGCATCCTTTGAACTCCTTTTTCGCTAATCTCGTGTTAGTAAAAGTTTAGTGAGAGACGATTCACGCTTTTTCAGACTCATGGTTTTCAGATCGTATTTCTGCTGTTCAGTTTGTGCTTGTGGGTTTGTATCTGTTCTTCAGTGTGTGCAGCGAGTTACCATTGACTTGTCATTGTGTTCTTGTTCGTTCGTTACTGATTTTCAGGTCGCTCTTCACAGACCTTGCTGTTCTTCAGTGCGTTCTGTTACCTCGTTCTGAGCAGCCGACCGTTTTCTAGCCATGTTGCGTATACGTACTCATCATAGAGTTCGTGCTGTGTGGGGGCTTGGTGTTGGGGTCCTTACTTTGACACAAGCCCAGTCCATGAACAGGGTGAGGAGGAGTTCATGGACCAAGAATTGGTTGCTCCAGCGTGACCAGTTCTGTCATATGCCTTTGCTCCGTGAGATCCGTGAGAATAATCCTGACGATTTCTGACACATTTTATTGTATTTAATGTTTGATAATATATTGTATTTCTTTCCTCATTCCCTAATTACCATGATTGTAATATGCTGTGAATGTCCTCTTTGTCCTCATGCATGCAGGATTTTTATGTGATTTTTTGGGTCCTTCATACATATTTGCCTTCGCTTACCTCCCCAGCATGCTCTCCTGGCCCTTAATTCACCTTGTGTAGTCACTTAACAATGTATTTTGTCAGCTCCATAGTAGTGCTTTACCCCAAACACCCCCTAAAATCTTGTAAATTGTGATTTGTGCTTGAAATTCAGGCAGAGTGCCAGAGGCTTTTTGTTTTGGGTCCCAAAATCATTTTGAACCCTCCCTCCCCCCAACTGCTAACTCAGCTGATACCAATCCTCTATCTATCCTCAATCCTCTATCTGTTGACTTTGCCAAACCCATACACACTATACCCACCTCTTTTGTGGACATATTTATGGCTAAATTCCCCAAAGCATGTAGTGCAAGGGCCTGCCTGAATACTTTCAAATGGTAATGTTCAAAGTTTTTGTATCCTATTATTATCTTGATAGGTAATAGCAGAATGTAAAAATGTGCTAAAATGTGTACTTATATCTTTGTATTATGACACTTCTTATCTGTCCAGTGGGCTGCCAATAGTGTAAGTAAGGAGGGGCTGGCCAAAATAACACACATTATTTAGGCATTCATCTCTCAATGAAGTGGAGAGGGTTACCTGTCCAAAACATCTCCCCCCATAAATTTATTTAAATGGCCCATGAGAGGGGGGGGGGGAGGAATCTGATAGGTGGACCTTATACCTTTGTCTTTAAATACTCCCTAAAAAAAATGTAATACTGATGTTGGCCAAGGATGTTTGTGTCTAATCTGCTTTCCATGTTTATGTGCAAAATGATTATTTTTTTTTTCTTGTTTGACTCCACAGTTTCCTTCCACTGTGGCAGACTGTGGCCTCCCACTTTGCCCAGCGGTGAGACTTTCCTAACTGCTGAGGGGCAATTGATGGGAAACACGTCCACATCGTCCCACCACCCAACTCGGGGTCATACTATTACAACTACAAGGGGTTCAATAGTATTGTGATGTTGGCGGTGGTGTGGGCTGCAAATGAGTTCCTGTATGTGGACGTGGGGAAGAAGGGTGGTGGAGAACACGTTTGGAATAATGGCCAGCCGGTTCCGCCTATTTCTTACACCGATACACATGGCAGAGTATAAACTAAATCACATCATCCTGGCTTGCTGTGTTCTCCACAACTTTTTAAGGAGAAATTCTGTGAACTATGCTGGCTCAGTTGGGCCTGAATCCGGAATTATGTCTCAATAAACCAACACTGACGGCGCTTGAAGCTGGCCATCCTGGCTTTCCCCCCTGAGTGCCCGCGAGGTCCATATAAGATACATGGAATACTTTGCGGGTAGGGGGGCCATCAATATGCCAGGCAATATGAGACATTTTTTAAATAAAAAAAAATTTAAACTGAACAAATATTTGCTTACATTTACTGCTTGTGTTTCTTTTCGCTGACCATGACAGAAATTTGGGGAGTCGTGAAAATGGCGTGATTCTGTAAAATTAGAAAGCACTGTTGGGTGTTATTTCCTAAAGGCAAAGACACTTTGCACTACAAGTGCACTTGAGACTGCACAGAAACTGCACTTGTAGTGCAAAGTAGATTTGACCTTAGTAAAAAACCCCCCCGTCACTGAAAACACCAATTTTAACACAAAAAATGCTTTTGAGCATTGAAAGAAGAAGTCACACATTGTTGATTCTCAATCTTTTTAATACAAGCACAATCACACGTGCATTTATAAAAGGTTTTTAAAACAAACCAACATGTTTGTTGTATAAAAATTTTTTTAGGTCACATTAATAAAAGTAGAAATGTCCTTTTAAGGTAAAACAGGCATGTTTCAAACCAACAAGAAATACACAAATCTGGAACTTACAGTACCTGACCGCGAGATTGTGTTTCCAGCGTGATCCCATCGCACTGGTTCTCGGCGACAGGGTACTGTGCATGTCGCGCTGGCTTGCTGATCGGGAAAGGAAAACTTTTTTTTCCTTTCGCGATGAGCGACAGGCAGTGCTGACAGGTGTCTGGTATGAATCATGAGGGGGAACACTGCGCCAAATTTTAAATGAAAAAAACGGCGTGGGTTCCCCTTAGGTCTGGTATGGATTGTAAGAGGAACCCCCTACGCTGAAAAATCCGCGTGGGCGTCCCCCCAAAATCCATACCAGCCCATTATCCGAGCATGCAGCCCAGCCGGTCAGGAAAGGGGGTGGGGACGAGCGAGGCACGCAGCCCGGTCGGTCAGGAAAGGGGGTGGGGACGAGCGAGCGCCCCCCTCCTGAACTGTACCAGGCCGCATGCCCTCAACATGGGGGGTAAGTGCTTTGGAGGAGGGGAGCGCCCTGCGGGACCCCCCACCCCAGAGCACATTGTCCCCATGTTGATGAGGACAAGGTCCTCTTCCCGACAACCCTGGCCGTTGGTTGTCGGGGTCTGCGGGGGGGGGGGGCTTATCGGAATCCGGGAGCCCCCTTTAATAAGGGGGGCCCCAGATCCCAGCCCCCCACCCTATGTAAATGAGTATGGGATACATCGTACCCCTACCCATTCACCTAAAAAACACACTACACAGGTTTTAAAAGTAATTTATTAGGCAGCTCCGGGGGTCTTCTTCCGACTTTGGGGGTCTTCTTCCGACTTCTCCCGGTGTTCGGCTTTTTCTCCTGGGCCCCTTCGCTATCTTCTTCCAGCTCTCTTGCTATCAGGGGCCCGGTCTGCTGCTGCTGTCTTGTCGCCGCTGTCTCACCGCTGTCTTGTCGCCGCTGTCTTGTCACCGCTGTCTTGTCGCTTTTTCTCTTCTCTTCTTCCGATGTTGACACAATGCTCTCTCCTGCTGGAATGCTGTGTGCGAGCCGCGCAGCCATTTATATAGGCAGTGACCCCGCCCTCTTGTGACGTCACAGTCCCAGCATGCGTCGGGACTCTGGCGTCATAAGGGGGCGTGACCCCAGAGTCCCTGCGCATGCTGGGACTGCGACGTCACAAAGGGGGGGGTCACCGCCTATATAAATGGCTGCGCAGCTCGCACACAGCATTCCAGCAGGAGAGAGCGTTGTGTCAACATCGGAAGAAGATAAGAGAAGAAGCGACAAGACAGCGGCGACAAGACAGCGGCGAGACAGCGGCGACAAGTCAGCGGCAGCAGACCGGGCCCCCGCTAGCAAAAGAGCGGGAAGAAGATAGCGGAGGGGCCCGGGAGAAGAAGCCGAACACCGGGAGAAGACAGAAGACCCCGAAGTCGGTTGAAGACCCCCGAAGTCGGAAGAAGACCCCCGGAGCTGCCTAATAAATTACTTTTAAAACCTGTGTAGTGTGTTTTTTTTTATTGACACTTTTTTCCCTAGGTGAATGGGTAGGGGTACGATGTACCCCATACTCATTCACATAGGGTGGGGGCCGGGATCTGGGACCCCCCTTATTAAAGTAGGCTCCCGGATTTCGATAAGCCCCCCGTCCGCAGACCCCGACAACCAACGGCCAGGTTTGTCGGGAAGAGGCCCTTGTCCTCATCAACATGGGGACAAGGTGCTTTGGGGTGGGGGGGCCCCTCAGGGTGCCCCCCTGCCCCAAAGCACCCACCCCCCCATGTTGAGGGCATGCGGCCTGGTACGGTTCAGGAGGGGGGGGCGCTCGCTCGTCCTCACCCCCTTTCCTGACCGGCCGGGCTGCATGCTCCGATAAGGGGCTGGTATGGATTTTGGGGGGCCCCCGCACCGATTTTTCAGCATGGGGGTTCCCCTTACAATCCATACCAGACCTAAGGGCCTGGTATGCCCCAGGGGTGGGAACCCACGCTGGTTTCCTCATTTAAAATTTGGCGCGGCGTTCCCCATCATGATTCATACCAGACACCTGTCAGCACTGCCTGTCGCTGATCGCGAAAGGAAAAAATAGTTTTCCTTTCCCTATCAGCGAGCCATCTCGGCGCTGGCTCCCACGACGGGGCTTGCAGGTGTCAAATCTCGCCGATAAAATCGGCGAGATTGACACAATATCGTGGTCACCTACTGTACAAAGTTCAACTTTTATCGAAATTAAAGGCAATATCAGACATGAGTATTTATAAACTGTGTTTGATATTGCGTTCAAATGGGGTGAAGTCACCCCTGGAAAAGCCAAATTTTGAAGATGCACACAAATTGCTGAATATCAACATGTGCTAGCTGCCATCATGGGGGATCAATGGACGTGTTTTGTGGGTGCAAATCCTTCCTCTCAGCTACTTTATTATTGAGGAAGGGGTTGCATCTCCCGTGATGGCAGATAGCACATGTTGACACACTGTGTGCATCTTCAAAATTTGGCTTTTCGAGAATATGTTAAAAAAAGTTCAAAAAATTTTCATGACAAAAAAGCACAAATAAGTTTGGGATTTCTAGGGTTTTTAAACTTTTCCTAAAACATCAATGATGTTCTTCAGTTTGTTTTGAACATCATTGATGTTTTGCTTTATGTTTTCCAAGTCCCTATTACACCCCACGATCTCCCCAATCAGGATCTGGGCACTTTCATTGGTGAAATGACCTTAATCCACAACATCACGATCACCTAAAAATATAGAAACAAAAACACACCATGTATTATAAATATGCCGTCATCCATCTCTTACCTGAGCCTGTGGTTGCAGACACTCACCTGTTGTGGTGACAATTTCCACCACGTCTCCCTCCTCCTCCTCTGCTTGGCTTTGTGGCATTTCCACTTCCCCATGAGGTGGGGGGTCCCTGGTCTCCTCTGATGAGTGGTGTCCTCCGAGTCTTTTCTCCCCTATGTAAACAAAAAAAAGGTATACTTAGCACACAGATATTTGATGGCAGAAATAGGAATATGAAATATTGCTTGGAAGTGGGGTACAATTGTGTATTTTGGCAGAGTTCCAAGATGAAGAAATATTTTTGTCGTTTGTCAAGCTTGAATACTTACCTGTTTTGTACAAGCTTCACAGATGGAGACACCCCTATAGTATACACTGGAGCACCTGTGTGGGCCCCCGAAAAAAAAGGGTGTTCTTGTGTCCCACACTAGTGCTCCAGTGTCCAGATGTATAAACAGCTGCTGAGTGTCTTCTCCTTACACAGAATCTAGTTTGCATTTCATTGTAGTTACAAACCCATATAAACATCAAAATTATTTTAAGAGAAGTAGGCCAGTAAAAATGTATTGAACTGCATCTAGACAAAACATGGTGTTTTAGAGGCCGAACGAACAATGTTTCCTACGAACGAATAATGTGTCCATGAACATGAAAGTTGCCATTTTAAACTGTACAACAGTAAAGAAAAGCACATGGAGCAGCACGAACGAAATAAAAATAAAGAATAGGAACACAGGACAACTACTTACTTTTTTGCAGCACTCTCCTAATCCTTCTATACTGATCGTGCCCCCTTAATTTGAGGCCTGACCACCGCTTCCTCAGTTGATCCTTGGATCGTCGTACCCCAAAATTCCTGTGCAGACTCTTCACAACTTTCGCCATGATCTTGGCCTTTCTGACATTGGGGTTGGGGTAAGGTCCATACTTCCCGTCATAGTCGGTCCTTTTCAGTATGTCGACCATCTCCACCATCTCCACAAAGGCCATATTTGATGCCTTAAATCTTCTCCTCCGGGATCGGGACGTTTCTGGCTCCGGGCTTTCCTCCTCCTCGTTGCTGTAATTAGCACGCACCTGCTGTGTCTCAGCCACGTGTCTCAGCCTCTTCCCCAATGCGCCGAATGAGAAGGGGTGGGGAATAGACTAGAAAGAACGTCAGGGGTGGGCGGAGTTTCACGCATGCGCAGTGTATATAAAGCGTAACACGCGTGCTTAGCACATACGATCTGTGAGTGGAGGAAGGAGTATCGGACGCGCCGATCGTGATAATGAAGGTAACATTTAAACTTGGGCCTATACTGCTAAGAGATTGAGGCCTATATTGGGACAAGATTAGGAGACTTTAGCCTGACATTAGGGTTTGTCTTGTGTATTGCAGATAAAATGGATGGCTTCAATGACCACAACGTCCTCCCCCTGTTCATAGACAAGTACAGGGAGCTGCCCTGTCTATGGCAGGTGAAACATCCACATTATCATCATAAACAAAAGAGGCAGGCAGCGCTGGAGAAACTGCTGGAGTTGGTGAAGCGGTGGTCCCCACGGCAACCATCCCCTATTTAAAACCAAAATTGGTGGCCTGAGGAGCACTTATCTTAGGGAGCGCAAGAAGGTCCAGGATTCCCAGAGATCGGGAGCAGCAGCAGATGACGTTTATGTCCCCAGGCTCTGATACTATGAGAGACTTTATTTTCTGTCAAGACCAGACTGAAGTCAGGAAATCCCTCTCAACCCTTCCTTCCACTCTTCCTTCAACCCTATTTCCACCCCAGCTGAGGCTTCTGATGTCCAACCTGTGACTTCCAGCCAGGAAGAAGTGGAGGAGCCCAGCTGAAGCCAGGTATAGCATTGTTCTACAGATTTCTTGGCAAAACATAAATGATGTTTACTAGATGTTATTATTGATCACTAATCGCTGATTTAATAAAGGTGTTTACATATCAATAGACAGTAGTGGGCAAAAATAATTGGGACAAGAATGAAAAATGCTGGGCTCAGAATGATAGTCTTTTCTATTTGTTAACATTCAATTTGCAACAGTCATGAGATGAAAATTGTGTGTGATTGATGAAGAAAAAACTAAAACTATGTCCCTTTTTCATACACAGGAAGACCTCAGCCAGGAAAGGCTGTGGAATGTGGCACACAGGAGGAGGCGGGGGTTAGTGGCAGCCAGGAGAAGGCCGGGCCCAGTAGGAGCCTGACAGAATCGCAGGTCCCTCCCCTCCGCCTTCCAAACAAAAGACCCAGGAAGGGGAGTAACATGCAGGATTCAGTGCTCAGGCTGATTCAGGAGGCTTCTGCGTCCCTCAGAGCCTTCCCCACTCATGTAGAGGCCTTTGCCTCCATGGCTGCCACCAAACTGCAGGACATGCAGGAGGACCAATGCCTCATGTGTGAGGAACTAATTTATTAAACATTAAATATGGGGTTGAGGGGCGAAATCATACCCAATACCCACCTGAGTGAGTTGGACCATCCTCCTCCTCCTCCTCCTCCTGCTGCCACAACTCCACCACCACAGACACAGTGTGGAAGGAAGTGTGGAAGGAAGACCAGAGAGTGATGGCCTGGGTTCAGTCTGGTCTGACAAAAGATGCAGGCTCTTGTATGACCACAGCCTGGGGACATGTATGTTATCTGCTGCTGTTCATGATCTCCTGGACTTCTGGACCAGATTGAACTCCCTTATATATGGACTCCGCAGGCCACCAATTTTGCCTGGAAATAATTGATGTGTGCCCTGGGGGCCAAAAGCATTTGCCAATTTCTGCTATTTCTCCAGCGTTGCCTCCCTCTTTCTTTGGTTATGAGCCCTTAATAAATGTTTGGTTTGATTTATTATACTCGCCCATGTGTGTTTTCATTCAAAAAGGACAGTTTGTTTGTGAGGAGGCAGGTACATTTCAAAAATACATGTGAAATTAAAAAGAGACAATATGTGAAATTAACAAGAGACACCAACACCAAGCAACCTCCTTGAGATTAAATAATACAAGATAATAATGGTGTTGTGGTAACTTGACACACAAAACACACACAAAACTATTCTGGAGCAAAAAATAACATAAAAATTAAGAATAAAACACAAGGTCAGGATTTTAAAAAATCCATAAAAAAAATTTAATCTAAAAACATCTCAAAAATATAATTTTTTTGGCAGATGTGACAAATAAAAATGTTATATTGATGAAATCACGAGGAATAATAAAGAAAGAAGTTTGTGAGAACTCTGTGTGAACATGAGCAGCAAAACTACTTAATACTTCTAGCATTATAAAGAAGAAGAGAGTGCGCTGCAATAAACCATTTAAAACATTGCAGCGTGACGAAAGTGCTATATCCATTCCAAACGCTAATTTTACCAGACCGAGCAGTTCCGTCTCGGAATTTATTCTGAGCATGCGTGGCATTTTGTGCGTCGGAATTGTCCACACACAGTCGGAAATGGACACGATCGGATTTTGTTGGAAAATCCGATGGAAAAAGTCCGATGGAGCCCACACACGGTCGGAATTTCCAACAACAAGCTCCGATCGCACATTTTCCGTCGGAAAATCCGACCATGTGTACAGGGCATTAGAGTTTGTAAAGTAGGATGAAATATCAGCCCCTGTGAGAGTAGGTCTGGCCGTAGTGGAAGGGACCATTGATCCTCCACCTCCATCTTTACGATTTGTGCATACCAGGACCTTCTGCGCCATGCTGGGGCTACAAGAATTACTGGCTTTCTTTCCATCTTGATCCTGCAAAGAAGCCGTGGCAGCAACTAAATAGGGAAAAAACCGAACTCAGTGAAAACTGACCCTATGGGGGGGTCACCCGTTATATAACCGGGTGACCCCGCCCCCTCTGACGTCACGGGGAAAGCCATAGGGAAGTCCCAGTCAAGTCTCCGTGCGTCGGGGGGGCGGGGTCACCGGGTGGCCCCAGCCCTCCGTTATATAAGAAGTGTCAGAAGAAGAGAAGCGTCACACAGCGGGAGCCTCCCATGGATGCGGAGTCGCCCAAGAATGAAGCGGGGAAGAAGACGCCACAGAGGAAGATGCCGTACGAGAACACCGGAGCAAGAAGCACAGGATTGGAGGAAGAAGCAGAGGAAGAAAAAGATGGAGGAAGAAACCGAAGGAAGAAGGAAGAAGACCTGAAGAAAATGGAAAGAAGAAGACTTTAAATAAAGGAATTGTCAAAAACTGTCTCTTGTCATTTTTAGCATTTTTGACACTTTTTTTATGAAATGGTAGGGGTACTTTTGTACCCCATTACCATTTCACACGGGGGGTGGGATCTGGGGGTCCCCTTGTTAAAGGGGGCTTCCAGATTCCAATAAGCCCCCCGCCCGCAGACCCCCACAACCACCGGCCAAGAGTTGTGGGGATGAGGCCCTTGTCCTCATCAACATTGGGACAAGGTGCTTTGGGGGGCTACCTCAAAGCACCCTCCCAATGTTGAGGGCATGTTGCCTGGTACGGTTCAGAAGGGGGAGGCCGCTCTCTCGTCCCCCCCTCTTTTCCTGCGGCCTGCCAGGTTGCGTGCTCAGATAAGGGTCTGGTATGGATTTTTGGGGGGCCCCCCACGCCATTTTTTTAAAATTTTGGCACGGGGTTCCCCTTAAAATCAGGTCTGGTATGGATTTTGAGGGGGAACCCCACGCCATTTTTTTTTTACATTTTGGCGCGGGGTTCCCCTTAATATCCGTTTTTATCAATGAACTTTTATGTGTATTGTCGGACCGACAATTCATTAATAGCTGCGAGTAGTTTTAAATGACTTTTTTTCCTTTGAAATGTCATTTTGCTGTTAGACTGTTCTAAACACGGGAAACATGCGCCCCTTTACAGGCATACTATAGACACCCCCCAGGTACGAAATTTAAAGGAATATTACACTTTTATTGTTTCACTTTAAGCATTATTAAAATCACTGCTCCCGAAAAAACGGCAGTTTTTAAAACTTCTTTTTGCATTGATACATGTCCCCTGGGGCAGGACCCAGGTCCCCAAACACTTTTTATGACAATACCATGCACATAAGCCTTTAAAATTAGCACTTTTGATTTCTCCCATAGACTTTTAAAGGGTGTTCTGCGACTTTGGAATTTTACGCAAACACCCCAAACTGTTCGCTGTTCAGCGAACTGGCGAACAGCCGATGTTCGAGCTTTGAAATCGAAGCTCATCCCTTTCCACCACTCTTTGAGCTGCATGACACTTAGTGCCCCCTTGGCGATTGATATAGGCTACAGCTGTGGCATTGTCGGATTGGATCCTGACAGGACAATTCCGTAACCTGAATTTTCAGGGCTTCAGAGCCAGACGCACTGCCCAAATCTCTAGGATGTTGATGGGCAAGGCTTTTTTGGTTTTGGACCACTGTCCCTGGACAGTTGTCTTTTCCAGTACTGCTCCCCAACCTGAAAGGTTGGCATCTGTTGTTACCACTTTCCAGGTAACTTGTATGAAGGTTTTTTCCTTCTGCAGATTCCCGAATACCGAGCACCAACTGAGGCACAAAATTTGGCCAAAATTTATACTGCTACATATCTTTGGTAAAAAGTAACCCAAATCGGTGTATATTATTTGGTCTTTGTGAAAGTTATAGAGTCCGCAAGCTATGGTGCTAATCTCTGAAAATTTATCACACCTGAAGTACTGACGGCCTATCTTGAGACCCTAACATGCCAGGAAAGTACAAATACCCCCCAAATGACCCCTTTTTGGAAAGTAGACATTCCAAGGTATTTAGTAAGAGGAATAATGAGTTTTTTTAAATTGTAATTTTTTTCCCACAATTCTTTGAAAAATCAAGTTTTTTTTTCTTTTTTTTCCCACAAAATTGTCATATTAGCAGGTTATTTCTTACACACAGCATATACATACCACAAATTACACCCCAAAATACATTCTGCTATTACTCCAGAGTATGGCGATACTACATGTGTGAGATTTTTACACAGTATGGCCACATACAGAGGCCCAACGTGCAGGGTGCACCTTCAGGCATTCTGGAGCATAAATTACACATCCAATTTCCTGACTACCTATTACACTTTTGAAGGCCCTGGAGCACCAGGACAATGAAAACGCCCCAAAAATGACCCCATTTTGGAAGGAAAACACCCCAACGTATAATCTATGAGGCATAATGAGTCTTTTGAACATGTCATTTTTTTCTAAAAGTTTTTGGAAAAAGCTTGAAAGAAAATGAAAACGCATTTTTTTTTTTTTTTACACAAAGTTGTCCATTCATACAATATTTCTAACACATAGCATGTACATAGCAAAAATGACACCCCAAAATAGATTTGCCTACTTCTCCTGAGTATGGTGATACCACATGTTTAGACTTCCACAGCCTGGCCACATACAGGGGCTTAGTACGGCTCGGTACTGCTGAGTATGGCTGGGTACTGCCGAGTATGGCTGAGTATGGCTGGGTATGGCCGAGTATGGCTGGGTATGGCCGAGTATGGCTGGGTGTGGTTGAGTATGGCTGGGGGTGGATGGGATGGATGGTGGTGGGATGGCAGGATGGCAGAGTATGGAGGAAGGATGGCAGGATGGCAGAGTATGGTGGAGGGATGGCAGAGGGATGGCAGGATGCAGAGTATGGTGGAGGGATGGCAGGATGCAGAGTATGGTGGAGGGATGGCAGAGGGGTGGCAGGATGCATAGTATGGTGGAGGGATGGCAGAGGCTGCAGTTGTCAGTGTCACTGAGCAGCGATGTGGGCACTACACATCCAGCCCCCAGCGCTGCTGCATCCAATCTCTCCCCTCTCCGCTCACACTGGACTGAGAGGGGAGAGAGGAACCGGATATCACGCCGGTTTGTTTACATGTGATCGCTCCATCATTTGACAGAGCGATCACTTGGCAAACGGCTTCTGTCAGCGGCCATTTACCGTGATCCATAATGTGGTCACAGATGCTCTCACGTAAGTCGCCCCAGCGCGCGCGCGGGAGCGCGATTCTGGGAGGACATCAATGTACGCACTCCCTGAGTTAGCGAACCGCCCTGTAGCCATCATTCGGCTATAGGCCGGTTGTTAAGTGGTTAAGGAAGACTTCTCTAGTTTGAGAATTCAACCCAGATCACGTATTTGGTTGTAATGCACCCGCTTCGCTCCAAACGAGCCACAGACTGGTCTATTAACAATAGATCGTCTCGGTATGCCAAGACTGTTATGCCCTGTGCTCTTAACCTGGCTAGAGGTAGGGCCAGAACTTTTGTAAACACCCGGGGTGGTGTAGCTAGCCCGAAGGGCAAGGCTACAAACTGAAAATGCTGCTGTTCTACCTTGATCTGCAGAAACTCTTGGTGAGTGGGAAATATAGGGACATGCAGATATGCATCCCTGATGTCGATAGACGCCAGAAGTTCTCCTCCTTGTAGGATAGAAACCACTGACCTGATCCACTCCATGCAAAAGGAACGGATCTTCAGAAACTGATTTAGATTTTTTAGATCTAGAATGGGTCTGACATCTCCATTCGGTTTTGGTACCGTATAGAGGTTTGAATAAAACCCCAAACCTTGCTCTTCTGTGTGGATTTGTATGATCACCCCCTGAGCCAGTAATCGATCTAGTGCCCGAAACAGATTGCCTTTTCCCTGGATCTTTGGGAATGTTTGACCTCAGAAAACGAGACGGTGGAAACTAGTGTATCCTAGAGACACTGTGGAGATGACCCATCTGACCTGAATTTCCTCTTGCCAGACTTCTGAGTATTGCAGAAATCTTCCCCCCACTCTGGCAAGGGGGGGGCGCCCCTTCATAACAAGGCTTTAGAATTCTGCTTTGCAGGTTTCCGCCCCCAGGACTTCTTTTATGCTTGGGCCTGACCCTGAGACTTTCCTCTAGAGTGACGGCGAAGGGCGTTGCTACTGCGTAGAGGCGGATGCCCCTAGCGCAGGATGAAGGGCGTTTATACTTTCTTGTAAAAACTGGCAAAAGAGTACTTTTGCACTAGAAATCATTTGTATGTATTTGTCTAAGCCGTTCCCCATGAAAAGGAAAACCAGTCAGGAGCCTTTTGCATGGTGCTTCGGCTGACCAATTTTTTAACCACAGCATCCTATGCATGTGTAATAGCACAAGCCCAAGGCAGGACGCCTGGTGAATAGAATCTTTCATGGCGTCTATGGCAAAACATGCTGCTTTTGGTAGTTCGGCCAAATCCCGGGCTTGTTGTGCAGGAACCTCCTTAAGGGCCTGTCTAAACTGTTCCTTTAAGGACTGACAGATGCCTATTGCAGTGACTGCAGACTGAGTATTTGTCCATTGTCTAGTGGACAAGTTAGACTTTTATTCACACTGGAAATCGCAGCGTCAACTGCTGGTACATTCTATTTTTTGGTGAATTTCTCCTCCATGAGATAGGGAACTGAGAATCTCTTTGGAGGGAGAAAATGCTTATTCGGGTGATCCCATTCAGCATATATAAGCTTTTCTAGTAATGCAGGGACAGGAAACGCATGCAAAGGCTGTGAAGGTTTTAAGGAACCCAAGGAAGAACTCAAACTTTCAGAAGACTCCGTTAGGGGTAGCATGAAAGTAGAATGAACCACCTCCGTAAGAGATTGTATCAGCAACTTCTCAGATTGCGAGGCTGAAAAAGGTTCATCTACCATTGTTTCCTCCACCAAGGAGTCATCGGTTTGTCTTTCCTTCTGATCGCCTGAGGGTAACACCTCATCCTGTGCCCAATGTTCCCCTTACAAAGGGTCTAAGGTGGGGAAGGGGGATCTAACACGCTTCCTACCCATTTGGATGGAGGATACGATTAAAGCTGCTAATCTTCTCTCTAGGCCCTGCAGGGCGGAGGAAAAGGCATCTTCAGTCACGTATACAGGGGCTGAGATGTGAGAAGCAGCTGCACCACCAACTTGTTCCAATGACTCACCCTGGCTTGCCATATCTGGTATTTCAGGCGAGGATAACAGAGTGGAGGCACGACTGCAGTTCCTAGTGCCTGGGGGTGAAACCTTTGGTACCTTTTTGGTCTTTGTGGTGTCTTTTTTGGTACGCATAGTCCTAAGCACAAAAGCAAAGGCACTATTTAAATGCACTAATTGCTGAACATAGTCTGACAGTGTAATGCCGCTATACAGGTTCAGCCTAGGGCTGGGAAAAATGTCCTTTCCGTATTAGGAATGCCCTTTGCAGCCCTTACGTGCCCCACTGCTCCTGTGTCCCGAGTGTAGCCAAGCTTGCTTCTCCTCAGCCGAGGAGAGACTGCTCCAGTGAAACTCTTAAGCCTGCCGCCCTTCACACGGTGCCGTGCCTAGGCCCGCCTCCTCCGTCAACCTGCCCCCCCTCCTTTCATTTTAATTTTCAAAAACAAAATGTTCCTGTGCACGCTGCGGGCGGCCTTTGAGTCCGCAGATTCAACACGGGGGGGGGGGGGGGGCAGAGCCCAAAGACCCAAGCAGGAAGAGAAAAAACACATGTGGAGCGAAACCCGGGACCTCCGAGAGTGGGGTACAACAATTGCTGATTCCCTAAACCTCCTGGTCCCTGCAGGGGGAAGAAAAGCATGGCAGATCTTTTACCTCGTGAGGAATCCCCCTGTGCAAGCTGCTGCAGCCACACACAGACACTGAGCAGAAGTGAAGACATCAGATTAAGGTATGTGCACATACTCCCTCTAGTGGAGAATTAAGGCAGTCGGGAGATGGGAGAAAGTTGTAGAAAGTCAACCATCACTGCAGCCTTCCACCAGTCGGGGCTTTATGACAGAGTGGCCCGACGGAAGCCTCTCCTCAGTGCTAGACACATGAAAGCCCGCATGGAGTTTGCTAAAAAAACACCTGAAGGACTCCAAGATGGTGAGAAATAAGATTCTCTGGTCTGATGAGACCAAGATAGAACTTTTTGGCCTTAATTCTAAGCGGTATGTGTGGAGAAAACCAGGCACTGCTCATCACCTGTCCAATACAGTCCCAACAGTGAAGCATGGTGGTGGCAGCATCATGCTGTGGGGGTGTTTTTCAGTTGCAGGGACAGGACGACTGGTTGCAATCGAGAGAAAGATGAATGCGGCCAAGAACAGGGATATCCTGGACGAAAACCTTCTCCAGAGTGCTTAGGACCTCAGACTGGGCCAAAGGTTTACCTTCCAACAAGATAATGACCCTAAGCACACAGCTGAAATAACGAAGGAGTGGCTTCACAACAACTCGTGACTGTTCTTGAATGGTCCAGCTAGAGCCCTGACTTAAACCCAATTGAGCATCTCTGGAGAGAACTAAAAATGGCTGTCCATCAACGTTTACCATCCAACCTGACAGAACTGGAGAGGATCTGCAAGGAGGAATGGCAGAGGATCCCCAAATCCAGGTGTGAAAAACTTGTTTCCCAAAAAGACTCATGGCTGTATTAGATCAAAAGGGTGCTTCTACTAAATACTGAGCAAAGGGTCTGAATACTTAGGACCATGTGATATTTCAGTTTTTTTTTTTTTTAATAAATCTGCAAAAATGTCAACAATTCTGTGTTTTTCTGTCAATATGGGGTGCTGTGTATACATTCATGAGGAAAAAAAATGAACATAGATGATTTTAGCAAATGGCTGCAATATAACAAAGAGTGAAAAATTTAAGGGGGTCTGAATACTTTCCGTCCCCACTGTACATGTAAAGGCAGACGTCCCAATACTTTTGGTAATATAGTGTATATTTCATGTCTTCTGTCACAGGAGGTTTGACACATGGACACCATATCACATTTATAGTTGAACAATTCACTTACTTTTTGAGATATACTTCCAGTTGATAGCCACATAATTGTCTCTGTCGGTTCTGGTGTGTTCGTGATAGAAACCCAGTGAGTGCATAATTTCATGTTGGATTACACCATAGTTCATACAGAAGTTTTTATCTATGCTCACCGTCTGTCTGCCATTCACCTTCCCAATAAAGGACCAGCAACTGCACATAAACAAATACAAATACAATTCTTAAAACATGCATACCTGGTAAAGGACGCTCTTTCTATTTTCCCGTGGCTCTTGGCCAAGGACATTTTCTTAGATAGGCACCAGCCCTCTATTTGCAAGTCAGAGGCAAACATACTCCCTGTCCAAACTAAGCTTTGTACAATTGGCCCCAAAGAACAATCCACAGGATAGAGGAGAGTGCACCCTTTTTATTGACGATCGACCCCCTGTAATGGAGCCATTATGAAACATAAAGCTACTAACAATCTTGATACTCACCCTCCTTTATCTTCAAAACTGAGGTAGTCGGGCTCTGTGGTCCTCTTTTGGAAGTGCACGCAGGTCATTGTTGAAAACTCCAGTGTAGCAGATGTAATCAAATCTCTACTTGAATTAGCTGTTGAAAAGAAAGCAGTTTAGGGGCCCATTCACAACTATTTATTTTATCATGGGCATTGTAATGCAAATTAAGGCACAAGCAGGATATGGCCATTCTTATTAACCTCCCTGGCGGTATGATTAGGTCAAATTTTTGCGTCTCAAAGCGGTACATTATTTCAAATGGAAATTTGCCGTTTTATATCGTAAGCCTGTAAATTCTTAGGAATAACTCACTTAAATCTGTCCAAACAAGAGTCTAGTAGACATCCCGGCTATGATAACGTTTAAAACACGAAATTGTAAATTATAATATAATAAATAACTATAAATCATTCTAACAAATAATAATATAATAATAATAAAATGTATTCAAAAATTTAATCAAATCAAAAACACTGAAATTTGCTCAGTTGCAGAATTGTCGCTGTCATTACTTTCAGTGTTTGATGACGAATTTCCCCACAAATCGCTATCACTCAATTCTGCAAGTGATTCTAATTTACTATCGCTGTTTTCTAGCTGGTCTAAAACCACTTTAGACGTAAAGGGACACTTTTTGGTTGCTATGGACATTCTCAAGTTTCCAAACAAAAACAACAGTATATATAATATAAAACTGCATGCAGGGCACTGGACAAAGCACTGGGGACATAAGGGAGGTGAAATAATTTAATACAGTAATGTAATCTGTAAGATTACAGTGCACTGTTTGTGGTATGTTATTTTTCACTTTTTAAATTTTACGCCGGGCTCCATCCCTGGGTGTCACGACGCTCGCAGGAAACAGAGCCCGGCACATTGATAGATTGAGCGGAGTCTACAGCTCGCGGACACAGCGGGGAGACATCGCAGGATCCTGGGGAAAAGGCAAGTCATTTTCCCAGGATACTTGCGATGTGATCCCGAGTGTGGCTCGGGGTTACCGCTTTTGGTAATGAAAATTCACCCCGAGCCACACTCGGGATTACCGCCAGCGAGGTTAATGGTGCCAGGTTACAGCTGTGCAATGCATTGACATACAGTATGTTGGTCCAAAAAAGTCATTTTTTTTATCCGTATAAAAGCTTTTAGGAACAACATAACAACGTAATTTTCCAAAGCAATCTAAAAATGTAGTAAACACACATGCATAGTTGTAAAACCTTTACAGGCCTGTCAAAAGGCATAAAGTGAAAAGAACACTTTAGGGACCACATAAGGCCTTCAGCACACCTTATCCCCGGTGCATGAGATATCAGTGTTTTGGTACAGGTGGAAGACACAGGTACACATTCAGCCTCACTGTTGGCATGCAGGTACAATTCTATAAGAGGCTGAAAGCTGCTCAGGTCAATGGGGCCCCACTGCAACCACAAGCCAAGCTGTTGGCACGTCGTTACGGTGTGGTACAGCAATAAAAAAATTTCAAGTCCTGAGCTACTAGCCAGGCCTTTAAAGCGGAGTTCGAGTCTGTATTAAAAAAATGTAAAAGTCAGCAGCTACAAATACTTTAATATAAGGACCGTGACCCGTGTCCAGGTGTTGGCACCCCTAGCCGATCTGTTCATTGGCTTCGGGTGTAGGCGCCAATGTTCTAATAGATTACCGCTACCCACACTGAGCATTTATCCCTGATGCATGAAAAATCAGTGTTTTGGTACAGGTGGAAGGCACGGGTACACATTCATCCTTACTGTTGGCAGCCTGTACAATTCTATAAGAGGCTGAAAGCTGCTCAGGGTCAATAGGGCCCCACTGCAACCACAAGCCAAGCTGTTGGCACGTTGTTCCGGTGTGGTCCGGCAATAAAAAAAAATTGCTGTTTGGCAATAAAAATAAAAAAAAACGGAAAAAAAACCCCCAAAAAACACAATAGGCATGAGGAGGAGGCAGTAGTACCTCCTGAGTGCTTGCCAGCTGCTGCTATACCATTACCACCTGTCTGAAAGAGCCCTTACTGTCTTGGTGACAACTGTTTTACCAGACAGTAAGGGAGTATGGAAACCTCCAACAGTAACACAGACAATTATTAATTATTATTAATTAATTGTTAATTATTAATTAATTATTAATCTTTTTTTTGGGTAGAGTAGAGTAGGGCCAGCCATAGATGGTTCAAATCCTGAGGTTTGAACAGTGTGTGGGCAGGCTGAATGTACCAAGTTGATTGATCTATCAACTTGAGTACAACCAGCCTGCTCATACAGCCACTAGCAATAATCATTATTTTCTCCCGGCGAGGACGGCTTCCCTCACCCACCCCTGGGAGCATACAGTCGCTCAGCAGGAGGGATTCCTCTGTCACACTGTTTGTGTTGATCGGGGAACTGTGCGAGTTTTTTTCCTGCACCTCGTGGTTCTCTGCGCTATGTACACTCTGTGCTGTGTTCTGTCTATGGACCAATCACCTTCATTTCCTGGGTGTGTAGTCACTCCATAGACATTGGACCCCAGTGGAGGCACAGGAAGTGACATCACCTTTCCCTCACATCATACATATGGACAGAGGCGTTGCTAGGTCTACAAAAGATCTGGGGCTAGAGCCCATAGCAGCGTAGTAAAGAAAGTCACACGCTTGGGCGGGCATACACATGTATATACAGTAATATACGTGTGTGTGTATATATCCCCAGAGAGCCCCCCACTTACATCAGGGTCCCCAGAGAGCCCCCCTTTTACATCAGGGTCCCCAGGGAGCCTCCTCCTTACATCAGAGTCGCCAGAGAGCCTCCCCTTGCATCAGGGTCCCCAGAGAGCCCCCACTTACATCAGGGTTCCCAGAGTGCCTCCCCCTTAAATCAGGGTCCCCAGAGAGCCTCTCTCCTAAAATAGGGTCCCCAGAGAGCCCCCCACTTACATCAGGGTCCCCAGAGAGCCTCCCCTCCCCTTGGGGACCCCTGCAGAGACTCGGGGCTATGGGCCCCAGATTCGGGGCTATAGCCCCAAAAGCCACCCCCTAGCAACGCCACTGCATATGGATAAGGGCTAATAATGCTCTATAAGGTGATAAAAGATCTAATAGTTCGATCTATAGTGAAGCCAACTTACTATAATTAGAAGAGATGACATAGGGGACTATAGCGATTCCTTGTTTTGATTTTCCCCACTGACAGGAGTTACATATCATTGCACTGCGTTGGTCCTTCAATCTGATGTCACCATTGATAAGAAAAACAGGGGAATCTGAAAGGATCAACAAGAATTTATGTCTCACTTTTATCGTTTAGAACTTTAGATGATAACTACAATGTTTTTTTTTCATATTCTGTGTTTCTGATGCTCGGTATAATTCTGGAGCAGCTTTACATATAAACCAATCAGCTTCCAGGTTCTTTTTTTTGTCAAAGCTTAATTGAACACGCTGAAATTAGAAGCTGATTGGTTTCTATGCACAGCTGCACCAGATTTTGCACTCTCCAACTTTAGTAAATCAACCCCAATAAATTATTCCCATTATAAACAGGTTCATATAAAATATCGAGTTCATATTTAACATTTTGTCAGTAGGTTGAGTTTGTTGCCAGCTTAATTCTTGGTGAAGGCTTTTTATGGTGCAATAGGTATATATTTATGAGACACACACACACAAACACACACGTGTGGAAGCTGCCAAGGTAAGTGAAAGCAATTGGGGAAGGGGGTTTACCTTAGGATAATTTAGGGGTCTAGGAAGGGGGTGGGAATATTTAGGGCAAATTTAGCAATTTGACCTTTAAGGCAGGGCTCATTTCAATTTCAAGTCCTGAGCTACAAGCCAGGCCTTAAAGCGGAGTTCCAGTCTGCATTAAAAAAATGTAAAAGTCAGCAGCTAAAAATACTTTAATATAAGGATGCTTACCTGTCCAGGTATCCCATGTCCAGGTGTTGGCACCCCTAGCCGATCAGTTCATTGGCTTCCGGTGCAGGTGCCGGTGTTCTATTAGATTACCGCTACTCATCAGATTGTGACATTCCGTCCAAAAAATACTTATTGCGTATATGTGCGATGCGTTCCACGACGCCCTATGCGTTCCACACACTTTATGATCTGACGCGTAGCGGTATTCTGAGAGAACACCCATGCGGACATCTTAGTACACCCAGCTACGTCTTGAATTGCAGAGTAATTTTAGCAATAAAGAGAGTGTATTTATCGGCATATAACATGCACAGGCATATAACACGCACCTTAATTTTAAGAGGGAAGTTTTAGGAAAACATTTTTTTATTTAAAATAAAGAATTTTGAAGCAAAATGAGGGTCAGTGCCCATCTGCAGCCTTGCCATTGCCCATCATTGCAGCCTATTCAGTGCCCATCTACAGCCTTGCCGATAATTGCAGCCTGAACAGTGCCCATCTGCAGCCTTGCCCATAATTGCAGCCTAATCAGTGCCCATCTGCAGCCTTGTTCATCATTACAGCCTAATCCGTGCCCATCTACAGCCTTGCCCATAATTGCAGCCTGATCAGAGTCCATATGCAGCCTTGCCCAACATTGCAACCTGAACAGTGCCCATCTGCAGCCTTGCCGATAATTGGAGCCTGAACAGTGCCCATCTGCAGCCTTGCCCATAATTGCAGCCTAATCAGTGCCCATCTGCAGCCTTGCTCATCATTACAGCCTAATCCGTGCCCATCTACAGCCTTGCCCATAATTGCAGCCTGATCAGAGTCCATATGCAGCCTTGCCCATCATTGCAACCTGAACAGTGCCCATCTGCAGCCTTGCAGATAATTGGAGCCTGAACAGTGCCCATCTGCAGCCTTGCCCATAATTGCAGCCTAATCAGTGCCCATCTGCAGCATTGCTCATCATTACAGCCTAATCCGTGCCCATCTACAGCCTTGCCCATCATTGCAGCCTGATCAAAGTCCATCTGCAGCCTTGCCCATCATTGCAACCTGAACAGTGCCCATCTGCAGCCTTGCCCATCATTGCAGCCTAATCAGTGCCTATCTGCAGTCTTGCCCATCATTGCAGCTTAATCAGTGCCCATCTGCAGCCTTGCTTATCATTACAGCCTAATCAGAGCTGATCTGCAACCTTGTCCATGATTGCAGGCTGATCCGTGCCCATCTACAGCCTTGTCTATAGACAGAGCCTGATCTCCTGTGTACTCGGCTTGGCTCGCAGTCACACCCAGTCCCGCCCCTTGGCTCAGCTCCTATGATGGACATAACAGCGGTCCAATGCCGGGACATCAATACTAGGAGCTGTCCAGGGCATGACTGCAAGCCGAGCAGAGCCGAGTACTCAGGAGATTGCGGCTCTGTGTTTCAGCGGCGCTCGTTCCTTCCTTCCCCTCTGTGGCAGCCTATGACAACATATCACACGCACACACAATTTCCCCCCTTTCACAGATATCAATTTACTATTTATTTAAATATGCTCACTTTATTGCTAAAATTACTCTGAAATTCAAGCCGTAGCTGGGTGTAGTAAGATGTCCGCATCGTGTCTATTCCAGTGCGGAACTAGAACCACTACTAGGGAGCTAGAGTGTACCCTGTGAGAGGAGAATGTGTCTTCAATGCTACCCGTCAGATCATAAAGTGTGTGGAATGCACAGCACGCCATGGAATGCATGGTGGAACGCATCGCGCGTGCGCAGTAAGTATTTTATGGTTGGAGCGTCACCTCAGTTGCACAATCTGATGGGTAGCGGTAATCTGATAGAACACCGGCATCCTTACTAAGGGAAACAGGAAGTGAGACTTTGCTTCACAGACTGTTTCCTGTTGCACATGCGTGGGTTGCTCTGCGCTTTCTGAATGGTCCCGCTATATTCTGGGACCTGTGTGTCTCCCAGAAGGCAGCGAGGGGGAAGGAGGAGGGGCCATAAATTACTTAGGTAACCGCGGCGACCTTACACGGAAGTGGGAGCGGGTACCTGTTTTTGACAGTTATTCACACCCCCCCAAAGGGTGCCAAATATGGCACCGGAGGGGTGGAGGAAACCGATAGCTGAGCTAGCACCTTTGGGTGGAACTCCGCTTTAAGGGTTACTCGCCACCAGTTGCCCCACCCAACCCTTACCCTGCATCACCCCTAAACCTGCTCTTGTATATTATCTCATGAAATTACACTATTCAATGTTTTAGGCAGAATTAGGTTACAAAAAAAAATATTAACAACAAGAACTTTAACAATATTAACATAAAGTATATTTCATTGATCTGACTGTGATAAAGAAAATAAGGATAAAATATGATTGGCTACTAGAGGCACTGTGCACATCATTGCTGCCTTGCTAAGTAAGTATTTTAATGTTCTATTAATCACTTCAGAATTTACTCCCTTCCTGACCAGAGCACTTTTTGCGATTCGGCACTGCGTCGCTTTAACTGACAATTGCGCGGTCGTACGACGTTGCACCCAAACAAAATTGACGTCCTTTTTTTCCCACAAATAGAGCTTTCTTTTGGTGGTATTTGATCACCTCTGCGGTTTTTATTTTTTGTGCTATAAACAAAAAAAAGCGACAATTTTGAAAAAAAACGCATCATTTTGTACTTTTTGCTATAATAAATATCCCAATTTTTTTTTAAAAAAGCAAATTTTTTCTCAGTTTGGGCCGATACGTATTCTTTTACATATTTTTTGGTAAAAAAAAGCAATAAACGTATATTGATTGGTTTGCGCAAAAGTTATAGCATCTACAAAATAGGGGATAGATAGCATTTTTATTATTTTTTTTTTTTTACTAGTAATGGCGGCGATCTGCCATTTTTATCTTGACTGCGACATTATGGCGGACACATCGGACAATTTTGACACATTTTTGGGACCATTGGCATTAACACAGCGATCAATGCTATAAAAATGCATTGATTACTGTAAAAATGTCACTGGCAGTGAAGGGGTTAACATTAGGGAGTGATCTAGGAGTTAACTGTGTTCCCTCGGAGGTGATTCTAACTGAAGGGGGAGGGGACTGACTAGAGGATTTGAAGGATCGTGGTTCCTAGCTAATAGGAACACACGATCTGTCACTCCTGTCAAGACAGAACAGGGAAGTGTGTGTTTACACACACTCGTCCCTGTTCTGTCTCTCCTGCTCATGATCATTTGTGGCTGGCGGTCATCGCGACTGTTGGCCACGAGCACCGGAACCCCCTCTGTGCAGCGCGCGCACCTGCTATCCCAACCCCGCGAGCTGACGTATAGCTACGACGGCTCACGCAGGGGAGCCAACCTGCCGCAGTATAACTGCGGCGGTTGGTCAGGAAGCGGTTAAATATAGCATTAAGAAAATTAAAAACAACGAATGGCACTTTCACTGATTTAGAATGCAGAGAGACTAACAGCGGAGCACAGCACTGTACAGGGCAGTGGGAGTTGCCAAAGTTAACTTTTCCTATTGACAAGCTGGTGATTGGTTGCTAGGCGGTCCAAGCAACCAATTACCAGCTTGTTAATAGGAAAAGTAAACTTTTGCAGTTCCCATCCAACCCACCTCCACGCCCTGCCCCCACCTCATCTAGTTATATGCTGACTCTCGCTGTATGCCATACCCTGCAAAGAGAATGACAGGGGGCAGAGGCTGGGAGGAAAATTGGCTCTTGTTCAATCCCGCCTGCTGGTGACATTACCTTCATTAGCTTGTGCTATTTGATCAGAAATGGTCCAGTCATCATCATCAAAGGCAGTTTTGTCAGCATCTGCTAAAGAAAAAAAAAGTTAAATCTTTCCTAAGGATAGTTTTTCTCTCATGTCTGTGGGTATATTTAATATTTGAGGGCAAGTTTGTACTTAGAAAAAAAAAACGTTCATCCTTTTAACACAGCAAACATAACACAGACTAAAAAAATTTAACTGAAATGAAATGAAATGAGCCAAAGACAAGCTTATATAGCCGGTAAAATTCGGGGCTGTTAAAGTGAACCTGTGCCCAGAACATGCACACTAAAATATTCACAAAGCCTGAAAGCAGTAAAAGTATTTTAAAACAAGCCCCCATTACTCTCTGTATCTATAAGCATTGTGGAGAAATACATTTTCAAAATTCACTACACAGGCATTGAAATATCAGGGACGTACTAAACTGCATATTGGGATGATGGGATGATTGGATTATTGGCTGCAATACTGAGAACTCTCACTAGATGTCAGTGTACCATATACACATATATATATTAATGACTCTGTTGTTTCTCAAAATATGTTATTCTTTACTGCAGTGCTTGATACAATGTTGCAAGAAGCAGTTGCTAATGTTTAACTCTTCACTTGCCGATATATATGCAGCTGTACAACAGTTGCTGATATATATGCAGCTGTACAACAGGATACAGAAGTAATATAAAAATTACATTTGACCTGTTTTTGATGGGAATATGGGTAGAATTATTATTGCTCATGGGGATTATTGGAGGAATATCATGTTAAAACCCGACAATGAACATATTTAATTAACAATAATAATATGCATATACTTTTTCTACATAGGGATTATGGGTGGAATATTGTAGTTAGACATACATAGGAATATATTAAACCTATTTCTGATATAAATATGTATATAATTATTTTTCTACATGGGGATTATTGGTGGAATATTATTTAAAAATATACATAGCAACATATTAAACCCATTTCTAATGAGAATATGCATATAATTATATTTCTACATGTGGATTATTGTTGGAATATTGTTTATAAATATACATAGCAACATATTAAACCCATTTCCAATGAGAATATGCATATAATTATGATTCTACATGGGGATTATTGGTGGAATATTGCTTATAAATATAGATAGCAACATATTTAACCCATTTATGATATGAAGATGCATGTAATTATTTTTCTACATGGGGATTATTGGTGGAATATTGTTTATAAATATACATAGCAACATATTAAACCCATTTCTGATGAGAAAATGCATATAATTATTTTTCTACGTGGGGATTATTGGTGGAATATTGCTTATAAATATACATAGCAACATATTAAACCCATTTCTGATAGAATATGCATATAATTATTTTTCTACATGGGGATTATTGGTGGAATATTGTTCATAAATTTACATAGCAACATATTAAACCCATTTCTGATGAGAAAATGCATATATTTATTTTTCTACATGGAGATTATTGGTGGAATATTGTTTATAAGTATACATAGCAACATATTAAACCCATTTCTAATGAGAATATGCATATAATTATGATTCTACATGGGGATTATTGGTGGAATATTGTTTATAAATATACATAGCATGTATCCTTATAAACAATATTCCACCAATAATCTCCATGTAGAAAATAATTATATGCATTTTCTCATCAGAAACGGGTTTAATATGTTGCTATGTTTATTTATAAACAATATTCCACTAATAATCCACATGTAGAAATATAATTATATGCATATTCTCATTACAAATGGGTTTAATATGTTGCTATGTATATTTTTAAACAATATTCCACCAATAATCCCCATGTAGAAAAATAATTATATGCATTTTCTCATCAGAAATGGGTTTAATATGCTGCTATGTATATTTATAAACAATATTCCACCAATAATCCCCATGTAGAAAAATAATTATATACATATTTATATCAGAAATAGGTTTAATATAATCCTATGTATGTCTAACTACAATATTCCACCCATAATCCCTATGTAGAAAAAGTATATGCATATTATTATTGTTAATTAAATATGTTCATTGTCGGGTGTTAACATGATATTCCTCCAATAATCCCCATGAGCAATAATAATTCTACCCATATTCCCATCAAAAACAGGTCAAATGTAATTTTTATATTACTTCTGTATCCTGTTGTACAGCTGCATATATATCAGCAACTGTTGTACAGTTGCATATATATCAGCAAGTGAAGAGTTAAACATTAACAACTGCTTCTTGCAACATTGTATCAAGCACTGCAGTAAAGAATAACATATTTTGAGAAACAACAGAGTCATTAATATATATATGTGTATATGGTACACTGACATCTAGTGAGAGTTCTCAGTATTGCAGCCAATAATCCAATCATCCCATCATCCCAATATGCAGTTTAGTACGTCCCAAATATCAGCTCTTTCTCTCTATTACAATTACAGGAAGTTCCAGTCTCAGCTGATAAATGGAGAAGTCAGCTGTCAATGAACCAGCACATATTGGATGAAAGCACAGCTGTCTGTAATGTAACTAGGAGGGTGACCACATTCCTGCAGAAATGGGAGCTAATAAAGAAGGGCCAGGAGAGAGCAGAATCTGACAAGATCAACAGGTACTTATTAAACATTTTACTCAAATAAACCTTACGTCACTAATTTTTTTTTGATAAAAAGGGGACAATCTATATCATTTGGATAAACATATACAACATAAACATATACTTTAATCGCCTGCCGATCGTGTACTGTAGATATACGGTGACAAGGCGACTCTCCTGTGCAGGATCATGTACCTAGTACGTGATCCTGCACTTCCGGGTCTGGGGCGCGTGCCCCTGCCAGGCCACTCCCACTGTGATTGGACACAGCAGGAGCTGATTGGTGGGTACGGTGGACTTGATGTCTTCCGGCACCCACGGATGCTTCCATACACAGGCAGAACGGCAGTCTGCCTATGTAAACAAGGCAGATCGCTGTTCTGTCACTACAAAAGACATGGATCCTGTTTTTGCTAAGCAGAGGGACCAATCCATGCCTTCTCTTAGTACAAGCACCTCCCACACAATAGTAAAGCACTGGCCAGGCACACATTTAAGCCTTTTATCGCCCCTAATATAAAAGGGGTTGTAAACCCTTGTGTTCTTTCACCTTAATGCATCGTCTGCATTAAGGTGAAAAAACACTTGGCAGTCACCAGGCCCCCCATTTTACTTACCTGAACCCCTTCATCTCCTCGGCGGGGACGCTCTGTCCCTCTGTCCATGGAGTCCCGGCTCTTGATTGGACAGTATGATAGCAGCGTAGCCATTGGCTCCCGCTGCTGTCAATCAAATCCAATGATGCGGGGGGCGGGGCCGAGTTCGGCATTTGTGTCTGTGGAATGCTGGACTCGGAAGCACCCCCGCAAGGTAACCCCCCTCGGGAGAGCGCTTCTCCTAGGAGGTTGACTGATGTGGGGAGGAGCCGCGAGAGCCACTGGGGGATCCCAGAAGAGGATGTTCGGGGCCACTCTGTGCAAAACGAGCTGCACAGTGGAGGTAAGTATGATATGTTTGTTATTTAAAAAAAAAAAAAAAAAATGATCCTTTACAATCACTTTAACCCCTTCCCTACCAGTGTCATTAGTACGGTGAGTGCATATTTTTTAGCACTGATCCCTGTAGTAGTGTCGCTGGTCCCCAAAAAGTATCAAAAGTGTCAAAATGTCCACTGCAATACTGCAGTCCCGCTATAACTTGCTGATCGCCATCATTACTAGTGAAAAAAAAAATCCCATAGTTTATAGACACTATAACTTTTGCGCAAACCAATCAAAATATGTTTATTGGGATTTTTTTTTTAGCAAAAATATACAGCAAAATACTTATTGGCCTAAATTGATGAAGAAATTAGATTTTTTACATTTGTTTATTGGATGTGTTTTATAGCAGAATGTAAAATTATTTTTTTTTCAAAATTGTTGGTCGTTCTTTGTTTATAACACAAAAAATGAGGTGATCAAATATCACCAAAAGAAAGCTCTATTTGTGGGGGGAAAAGGACATAAATATTGTTTAGTTACAGCGCTGCATGACTGAGAAATTGTCAGTTAAAGTAATGTAGTCCCGCATCGCAAAAAATGGCCTGGTCTGGTCATGAAGTGGGGGGGGGGGGGTGTAAACCTTACTTGTTTCTTTTTTTGGGGAAAAAGACAGGACTAATAGGAGAAAAACATACATTCTTAAACCCAGGACCATAGCTCTGTAGGTGCAAACCCAACACTGCTCTACCCAAGTAAAACTATTTAATACATTTTCTGAATTAATATATTTATTATTATTTTTGCTTCCAGAACAAAGTTTTTTTTTAAAGAAATGCCTAAATTCAGTATAAGTATTATAATAGGATATATTCTTGTACTTACCAGTGCTGTTATCCGGCTGGACAGTCTGTAAGAAAATCATATGCGTTAGTGTGGACAATGCACCTAAAACATGCAGATGGAAACAAAACCTAATTTTTGATTGACTGAACAAATATCTGCATGAGAGCCAATTAAAGCTTGCTGTACACACTGTAGTCTGATTTCACCACCTCTGTATAATGCCATTTAGATATTCTAAAATGATGAACGGAATGGAGTACGAGGGTCTACTTAAACATGCAAATTTGTTTATATACACTATCTCACAAAATTGAGTACACCCCTCACATTTTTGTAAATATTTTATTATATCTTTTCATGTGACAAAACTAAAGAAATGACAGTAGACATTAATGGCTGTGTGTTGAGTTATTTTGAGGGGACAGCAAATTTACACTGTTATACAAGCTGTACACTCACTACTTTACATTGTAGCAAAGTGTCATTTCTTCAGTGTTGTCACATGAAAAGATATTTACAAAAATGTGGGGGGGGGGGTGTACTCACTTTTGTGAGATACTGTACATCCAAGCAAACCCCTATAGTACACAGTGGTTAGTAGATATAAAGGAGCTTGTACATTTAGAATGAAGGGTAAACCATTGTGTGGCACTTACCGGAATTGGCACTGTCAGTCCCAAGGACAAGAATGAAGCAGAGATAAGGAGGAATAAGGTAGTGGGTGCCATGTCTTCTTAGCCTCAGTCACTGAAGGTAAGATAGCAGATCATAGGGTTAGACTGGCTTATAAACGTATAGAAGGGCTGAGGTTAACCAACAAGAATACAGTACCTGGATTTTGTTTGGAAATTCCACTCTTGGTTCCACCCCAAAACCACGACAAGGGGAGAGTTCCAGAGGCAAGGATCACTATTGTGGTATTGGGATGCTGCATTTGCATCTGTTAAGGAGAGTAAATAGACATAAGGAGAGAGTTTGGGACTTTGTTTGAAGCAGGTGGCCGAATTGAACAACACGAACAAAGAGTGACTGGTGGGTATAAAATGATAAATAGCCTAATCGCATAGTGTTATGGCATGTACATAGTAACATAACATGAACCAATTGCATGATTATATGATTTAATTACATATGAATCATTTAGTAAGAAGATAACATAGTAGAAAGCAAAAATTAAAAAAAGGGATTGTGTAGCGCTAATGTGAAACAGCCATATATTGCGTACTGTGAAAGGCAATCAATTCCTCAAATACAGCAATAATTGATATAAAAAGGACATAAAGATATTTATTTTAAATTGGAAGAGCCCAAAAATCCTCAAAGAATATAACTTGCAAGGTGATAATGATCCTCAGTGTATATATATCTTCATATTGCACATATCCATAAGTGGAGAAAAGATGGTTCAAAGGTGCATCACCACCAACAATCAGAAGGCTTACTGGAATCTTTGGACCCAATAAACCTACGTTCAATTGGGTCAAACAGGCTTATGGTCATCAACAGCTGATGAACTTCCGTGGAAGGAGGAAGACGATCCAGGAATGGTACGTGGAACGGTGTAGGCCTCAGGGGTGATGTCCTCAATAAAAGTGGTTGTGAAAACAGGAGAAAACAAAAAAAGGCCACATAGTGTAATCCCGGATGAAAAAAATTTGACTATTTTATTATAAAAGGAATTACACTCACATGTAGGTAGATAAAAACAGCGCTGTACAAGTAAAAGTAAAATGGCGGCAGTGGGGTCCTACACGACTCGTTTCGTCTCCTTGGACATCGTCTGGGGGGTCCCACCACTGCTGCCAGCAAGATTTATATAAGAAATGTGGTCCTCCATATTGAGAGTCAACTCTCGTTCAATTTCGCATGTAATCCATAACACTTCCGGTATCGGGGAAAGATGGCCGCCTGGCGTGCGTTCCAAACCTCATTTTAGGGCCGGAAGTGCGTTGATCAGTTCGGCATTATATACACCCAACTGGCCTGTTGGGCACTGGATAATCATTTATACTTTTGATTGCATTTAAGAATATAATGAATAAAGGGTGAATAAAGAAAAAAGCAGCAAGTGCCCTGTGAATAAGTGACGAGATGGGGATGTGACGTCAAAGGCATGCGCCCGAAGCTTGCGTTCCAATAGATCAAAGTGCGCGGATGGGGGGAAATGACGAGAAAGCTGTCGACACATTGGGAGGTGCGCAGAAGTCAAAGGGGCGTCATGTGGTGTCGTGGCAACGGGACGCCACACGGGAAATAGCATAGAAAGTAACAACAGGCCGATTTGGTACTTTTATTGATTTTCATAAGTACATACGAAAACTGAATATCCAGCGCTACCTCATTTCCAACCCCTATAGGAATGGAGGGAGCGCCGCAACATCTGGTACAGTCCACTCTGGATTGTCTAATCCCTCGTTATTCAATCCACCTGTCCCCGTAGCACCAGTTATCGGTATCTTTAGGGATCTTGTCCTTAAAGACTTGGCTGAACTCCCATAGAAGCACACTTACCACCATCCTTTGCCCGATGCAGGTTTCAGGTCCTTGTGCCAACAGAAGGGCTTGGTTATCCGCCCAGCTGACAAGGGGGGGTGGGATAGTCATTTTGGACAAGAAGGAGTCAGAGATGTACAGAATACTTAATGAACCAAACACGTATAAAGAATTACCCAACAATCCCACCTCTCTATACAAAAAACAATTGTCTAGAATTATAGAGAGGGGATATGAACAAAAAATTTTGAATAGAAAGGAGAAAGATTTTTTTGGTTCCTCTGGCACCTAGGGTTCCTACTATTTGCTACTTGCCAAAGGTCCATAAAAACCTTACACAACCCCCGGGCCGGGCTATCGTGAGTGGGATAGATTCAGTCACCTCACGTATAGGCCGGTATATAGACTTTTTTCTTCAGCCCTTAGTCAGACGAATGCCTTCCTTCCTGAAAGACACAGGAGCAACTATCCGTTTATTGGAAGGTCTTGACTTACAGGGCGACTATATTATGGCCACGGCGGACGTGGCCTCCTTATACACCTGCATACCACAAGATAAAGGTATCGAAGTGGTCCATTACTTTCTTGAAAAAGAATCTAGCATCGCTCCCTTTCAATGTTCTTTTATTATAGAATTGTTACAATTCGCCACCCAGCATAGTTATATTTGGTTTAATCAACAGTATTTTCTTCAGTTACGTGGCATGGCTATGCGTGCTAAATTCGCCCCTAGTCTCGCCAACCTTTTCATGGCCAAATGGGAGGAGGATGTCGTCTATGCCAACAGGACTCCTTCCCTCGTCCTGTGGGCACGTTACATAGACGACATCCTCCTCCTATGGAAGGGTGATGCTGAATCACTGAAAGCATACTTCCAATTTTTGAATAACAACGATAGGGGCATTTCTTTGTCTTACGTTGCTAGTAAGGACAAGATAAACTTCTTGGATCTAGAAATTAAAATGTGCAACAGACGATTCCATTTCCAGACACACTTTAAACCAGCAGATCGTAATGGCTTCATTCCGATGGATAGTTGCCACCACCGATCATGGTTGGACTCAGTGCCAAGGAGCCAATTCCTTAGACTACGTCGTAATTGCTCTGATCTTGCTTCTTTTAGAGCTCAATCTAACATACTAAGAGCCAGGTTTATTGACAAAAACTATGATCTTCACCTTGTTGACCGAGAGTTCCAACATGCTTTGAACATTCGTAGGGAGTCTCTGTTAGAAGAGAAACCCACAGTGGAACAGGGTGATACTTTTAAGTGGTCTATGCTGACTTCATTTTCTATTCAGCATAAGCAAATCAGAGCTATTATTTCCAAACATTGGGACATTCTTAAAATGGATCGTATCTTAAGTACTGTTCTACCTGACCATGCGAAAGTTATTTATAGGGGTGCCCCCACTCTACAGAGTAGAATAGCCCCAAATATCATCAACCCTCCCATACGTCAGCCTTTATTTCATGAAATGGAGGGTTTCTACTCATGTAGAAAATTTGTAGTCTGCCAGCACAACTCTGGAATTGGACGTAAAACCGTTTCGTTCACATCTTCTATGACCCACAAGCAATACTCTATCAAACGATTTTGTACTTGTTCAACTAGTTATGTTGTGTACCTAATCACTTGTCACTGTGGTAAACAATACATTAGGCGCACCATCCGTTCCTTCTCAGTTAGAGTGTCTGAGCACATTGCCCTCATTAAAAGTGGGGACACTAAACATACTGTCCCCAGACATTACAAACTGCATCACAATCATGCTATTGATGGCACACAGTTCATAGTAATCGATAGATATGCCCCCCCCTGGAGAGGCGGTGCCATGACCAGAGGCGTCTCCCGTTTGGAGACCCTCTGGATTCATGAACTCCGAACTCTCTTTCCGTCGGGCCTTAACGTTGAGCTAGACATCAACTCTTTCAGTAATAAGGCCTGAGGTCCCGACTCCCGACTCCCTAGGCCCATCCTTTCTCCAGTAACTTATTTTAACCCCACATACCAGCATATGTACATTCCATATCCTGGGTTATGGTAATTTTATATACGTACCAAAATTTGTGTTTTATACATTCATGTTCCACCCCTTGAGGGGGATATGTCTAACATGCGATTAGAGTTGCCCCCTTTTTTATTATTTATTTATTTTTATTTTTAATTTTATGCATTTAAATGTCATACGTGTACCTCCTTTGAGAGCCCGCCCTGTATTATATAATTCAGACTTTTTTTACAGATGACATAATATTCAGGCATACAATTTTATTTAAAAATGTTTTCATTTCATTTTTTATTTCCCATATATATTTGTTTATTTATCCATGGTCAATGACCATTGATACTTACCAGTATTGGATATATATATACACACATAGATTTTTACTTTTCATATTCTTTATATATTTTGCACTGATGGTTATATCCTTTTTGAGCATTCACATGGCCTTATGTGGCTATTTATCCTGCACTTTTCAAGCCTGCCTTTTATTCACTCCCCACTCATCACGATATCTATTTCCTATTTGGCAGGACGTTTTTTTTCACTTGCCGTGGTCACTCACACACACGTCATCACGGCATCTTGTACGTTTGATTCTGTTATGCGGCGTCTTTTTTCCCTGACGCCGCATATGTCCTTACACGTCTGCGCACTGCGCTCCTTTTGAAGCGCCACCCACTGTGTTGTTATTTTATATGCTATTTCCTGTGTGGCGTCCGGTTGCCACGACACCACATGACGTCCTTTGACTTCTGGACACTGCCCTTTTTTTCGAGGCACCTCCCAATGTGTCGACAGCTTTCTCGTCATTTCCCCCCATCCGCGCACTTTGATCTTTTGGAACGCAAGCTTCGGGCGCATGCCTTTGACGTCACATCCCCGTCTCGTCACTTATTCACAGGGCACTTGCTGCTTTTTTCTTTATTCACCCTTTATTCATTATATTCTTAAATGCAATCAAAAGTATAAATGATTATCCAGTGCCCAACAGGCCAGTTGGGTGTATATAATGCCGAACTGATCAACGCACTTCCGGCCCTAAAATGAGGTTTGGAACGCACGCCAGGCGGCCATCTTTCCCCGATACCGGAAGTGTTATGGATTACATGCGAAATTGAACGAGAGTTGACTCTCAATATGGAGGACCACATTTCTTATATAAATCCTGCTGGCAGCAGTGGTGGGACCCCCAAGACGATGTCCAAGGAGACGAAACGTGTCCGGCAGGACCCCACTGCTGCCATTTTACTTTTACTTGTACAACGCTGTTTTTATTTACCTACATGTGAGTGTAATTCCTTTTATAATAAAATTGTCCAATTTTTTTTTTATACGGGATTACACTATGTGGCCTTTTTTTGTTTTCTCCTGTTTTCATCACCCCTGAGGCCTACACCGTTCCACGTACCATTCCTGGATCGTCTTCCTCCTTCCACAGAAGTTCATCAGCTGTTGATGACCATAAGCCTCTTTGACCCAATTGAACGTAGGTTTATTGGGTCCAAAGATTCCAGTAAGCCTTCTGATTGTTGGTGGTGATGCACCTTTGAACCATCTTTTCTCCACTTATGGATATGTGCAATATGAAGATATATATACACTGAGGATCATTATCACCTTGCAAGTTATATTCTTTGAGGACTTTTAGGACTCTTCCAATTTAAAATAAATATCTTTATGTCCTTTTTATATCAATTATTGCTGTATATATGCAATATATGGCTGTTTCACATTAGCGCTACACAATCCCTTTTTTTAATTTTTGTTCTCTGCTTATATCCTATTAGCTGTGTTGGCTGCTTACTGTTTGGGTAGCGCAGAATTATTTGTATATAATTAAGATAACATAGTAACCTGGTAACATGAAAGCACATGACATTAACAACATGATAAAAGGGAAACCGCCAGACTCTAAAATCTATGTTCACATAATGTAACAGGTCCATGACACCTTGCTATAGGCCAATAAAACCAACATGATTTTAATGTACATATTGTTTGATATCACTCTTGCATTAAAAACGTAATGAAGGCATCTATATATCTCAACACGTTTCATGGGTAACCTCCAATCTTCAGGAGCAGGTGCAACAATCTATAAACATAATGTGAAATGAATTGATGTGACTGGCCAAATGGCGGGGGGAGAAGGGAAGTGTAAGAAAAATTGGTATAACTAATGAGGGTGATATCCATGAATCACCCATAGCTAACTTACAGATAAGCTGTGAGTGTAGGTGACAGCGCCATGGGCTGAGACCAACTGAGGGGGGGCATCATCAGTCCCGGGAGCTGAGGCGGTAAACCCCAAGGGCAATTGGTGGAAGGCCAGCAGGGAAAGGAAATTCCTGGGGAGCAGTGACCCATATGACTTAAGGTGTAACAATAATAAAAGCAATGAACTAAAGTTTGATTGAATGATCCATAGTTGCAAATGTGTCATATTACCGATATAGGTAAAAGTGTTGTAGATATGGGTGAACTTCTAATAAATATGAGAGATAAGTAAAGAATGTGACAATGTAACCTAATTGGGAAGAGTATGTGATGAAAAGCTGCAAACGAACCACCAAACTAAATTTTGTAGGGCACAAACCAAAATGTATCAACCACAACGTTACCTAGATATCCCATGTTCTCCCATGTAGTCTAACTGGTGCATAATGGCCATTGACATCATGCTCGACAGGGCAAGTCTAATCCAGCTAGGAGTATAAGTACTCCAATATAGCCAATAGGTAACCGCCAACATCATGCGGAAGGCTAATTAGAGGGAGGACGCCCCCACCTTAGCAGAGCTAGCCGCTCGGCAGTTGGCGCCATGATTCCCTTATGAAAGCCGCCTAGATGAGTACTCAACATAGGCGCAATGACGTCAATATTGACGTCATACACACAAGACTGCTTCAAACACGGGCTTGGGACCCGGAGACTGTAAAAGACAAGAGGGCAGGGGAAAAAAAGAGAAGCACCAAGTCACTTCTGGTGCAGTACCGTTTTAATAAGTAACAAAGTTTAAAACAGATTAAATGCACTGACATGGTGCTAGATAAGGGTTTCTAAACTCCAGTCCTCAAGGCGCCCCAATAAGTCTTGTTTTCAGGCTTGCCATTATTTTGCACAGGTGATTTGATCCGTTTCACTGCCTTAGTAATTACCACAGCCGTTTTATCTGAGGGAAATCCTGAAAACACCTGTTGGGGCGCCTTGTGGACTAGACATGAGAAACACTGTGCTAGATGAGTGAAGGCATTTCAGGTTGAAGCTGCGGAGAAAGCCGAGGTTGATGTCGGCAGCCGGCACTGTGTATCAGTTGGAGCTGAAGCCTCGGGGAGGCCTGCAGGCCACCAGTCTGGAGGCTCCAGCATGCATTAAAGTGCGTGTGTCGGTGCAGTAGAGCGAGTGTGTACATGCATGAGATTGAGTGTGTGCAAGTTTGACAGTGTGTGCATGTATGAGAGCGTGCGTGTTATGTGACTGATTGCATGCTTGAAAGTGAGTGCGTGTGTGCGTGCATTTAAATGAGTGTGTGCATACTTAAGATTAGATTTGCAGCACTATAATAGCATATTAGAAATACATTTCTGAAGCATGTTTCAGCTCGAGGTACAGAATAGTTTAGTAGAATACAATTTCTGCAGCATATTAAAGTTGAAGCAGGAGCGGTGCGTGCATTAAGGGCGCACGGGCACCGCCCCCTCTATCCTTGCCACCCCCCTATATGGTTAATGGATAGATTCATGCATTGCATGAATCTATCCATGGCCGCCACTGCCACCCCCTATTCAGGCGTCCAGCCCCTTTTTCGGACGCCGGGCACCCGAATACAGCGTTTTTTTAAGCACCTGATTAGAGCCATAGGCTCTAATAGGCTTCAAAATAGGGTGGACTCGGAGTGCAGAGCATTGTGCTCGGAGCCCACCCAGGTGTGTTAGCAAAGCAAATGAATATTTGCTTTTCTAACATTGAACCGCCTCTCCGCCAGTCAGGAAGCATGGGTCTGTTACCCGTTTCCCGATTGGCTGAAAGGTTCGGCGATCCTATTGGACGCCTTGGAGGAGCGGAGGAGACGCACGGCAGAAGCCTTCATGATCTCAGAAGGGAAGACACTGCAAGATGCCTGCTGCAGCCTATCCCCCTGCCCGGTAAACCCCAGATGTGCCTGCCGATCAGGTAAGTGCCGGTGGACTAGGAAGCAGTGGGGGGGGGGGGGGTTGTTGTTTGCCGCTGCCTCCTCCTGAACAAAAAACCACCAGCCGCCACTGAGTTGAATCCATATAACAGTTTATAAGAAGTGTGTTTGTCACTGTGTGTGCCATGTGCTTAGGGTTGCCACCTCATCCCTTTAAATCCAAACACATATTAATTACACAGGTTCTGTGGCTGATTAAGGTGGTAATTAAACTCACTTGTTGCCTTATCTGCATTAAAATTAGCCTCAGAACCTGTGTAATTCATATGTGTTCGGGTTTAACCCCAGAAGACCCAAATAATGCAGAAATCAATGGGTTTTAACATTTTAGAACATTTTTAGGCGAACGTTGTACTTTTACAACATTGGGCCTGTTTGGTAGCAGAATTTCAGTAATTTTACTCATACTGTCAGAACAAATGTAGAGACCAACAAAGAATTTATTATACAAAACCAACACATTTTTTCTAAAGTGCCAATACAGCAATTAGTGACAGCCACAGATAATGGCCGCAAGGGCCGCTCACCAATCCCAGTGACAGAGCAACAACGCTTCCTCCGAACTGATGTCCTCTCACGCTCGGTTGCCCATGGTGACTCCCGCAACTGGCGCAGAAGCCGCTCTGTCCCCTGGCTCACAGTGTGCTGCTCCAGTCTCTCTCCCTGGCAGCATGGCAGCAATGACTCCTCTTTCTCTCTGGGTGGTAATGCTGGGCTGTACATTAAAATGGGCCCATAGACTTCTTCCAGGACTACATGTCCCATGGTGCACTTGTTCTGGCTCCTCATTGGTCCCTGGCTGCAGCAGAAGGCAGAAGGAATCAAAGCGGGCAGCGATCTCTGCAAGCACCGCTCTGTCCCTGTCCAGCGCTGCTTGACAGAAGAAGGGGGCGAGTAGGAGAAATACACTGACAGCCTGCGCTCGCTTCTCCCCCTTGTCACAGCGCCACTGCACTTCCCACTCCCGTACCTTCGCCGGGTGGGGGGAGGGAGGATTAGAGAGCACAGGCAGTGGCGACAGCAGTGGCTTCCCAGTATAGCTGATGTGCCCACAGAGAGTGCTCTGCGTGCCAACTGTGGCACGCGTGCCATAGGTTTGTCAACCCTGCTATAGCCTATACACTAATTATCAGAAAATAATAATAGTCATATTTTTTATTACTAATCATTTTTTTTTATAAAACTATGTTCAAACCGTTTTTACAAAACCTACTACATTGAATGAAAACTGACATTTATTTTGTTTATCTATCTTTATAGCTATGCTCAGTTATGATAGTCCCAAAGGCAGTTCTTGTCCTCTGAGAAGCAGAGGCGGACATTGCACTTGCTGCAAAGTGTGTTGGTATATACTTTACTAGGCTTGTGCAATTTGTTGTGTAATGAATTGAAATTCGTCCGAATTTGCATCCGAAAAAAAAAAATAACGAATTTCAACGAATACGAAAGAAATTATAGCGGATATAACAAATGAATACGACATGGTTCGATAATTCGTTATATATCTAATGAAACAAAAGGTCAACTCAAAGTAAATTTTACAGTCCAATCAGCTGATTAATTTTGTGCTGGAGGTTGGATTACTGGCAAAGTGCATTTCTGAGTGAGTGAGAAGGGTGTTGTATTGTATTTGAGCAGAGGAGAAGAGATATTGTCATTGTGTGTGTTAAAAGATTCAATAAACAAACGACTTTCCAAACTACAAATAATTATCACAAATATATATACATACATACATATCGAATTTCAACAAATACAAACTAAATTATAGTGGATATAACGAATGAATTCGACATGATGCGAGATTCAATATAATGAATATCGACATTCTACGAATAATAACGAATTATCCCAAAACGCATTAACGTAACAAAACGAATATAACAGAACAAAATTATGTATTTTATGAATGACAACAAACCGAAACTAAACAAAATTTTCCGTTGTGCACAAGTCTATACTTTACCATAGTGTCTGCAGCGTCCTCTGTGTTTTTTATAGAGAAATGTCCATACATGTCCTTACAAATGTCTTTTGGTGGAAGTACAGTTGACCTTTTGGCTGGGGTGCCATTTGAAGGACTCCCTTTTTCATTGGATGGTCTTTTCCTGTCATTTAAGAGGCTCCCTGTCTAAGGAATTGGGCTCCCATGGAATAAACCTGGTCACCCGCTCTTTGGTTTTCTGACAGTTGTGCCAACTAGAATGAGTGAGGATGCTAACTTGGCTTGAAACAGCCTCCTATTTAGTATCTTTTTCTTGGGAGCATTCAGTGCTTTGCAGTCCCGTTTGTACAGCAGCCATGCATTGATCACAGCTAGGATGATGGTGTGCCAGAAGATGGAAATATACCAGCGGCGGGATTTCGAAAGGAAGCTTATATTTTGCTGCAAATGAGTCCAACGTATCCACACCACCTTTGAATTTGTTATAGACACCCAAAATGTAAGGCTTCTCAACTTCAACATATCTTTTGCTGGCTTTGTCCCATCATTGAAACTTCTCCACCGGTTCTGGGCCAGCAAAGGATTTTTATTTTATTTTTCCAGTTCACAGGCAATTTCACATTCTTCTTCATCACTTATATCAGTGTCCACGGAGTCCATTTCAAAGTCACGGTCCCCATTTTGGATGGCATCAGTGACATGAAAAATATTGTGGACATTGTCCTTGGCTGGTGGCAGTGGTGGCCTGTGCCGCTCCCTCTCTCCTGCCACCCCCTCTGTGCACTATGGATAGATTCATGCGTTCATGCATAGCATGATTCTATCCATGGCCCGCCGTGGCCACCCCCTATTCAGGCGACCAGCCCCTTTTCGGGCGCCTGAATTACAGCGGCAGGGGGGTGTTTTTGAAGCACCTGATTAGAGCCATAGGCACTAATGGGCATCAAAACGGTGACCTCAGCTGTGTTAGGAAAGCGCATGAATATTCGCTTTCCTACCACTGAACCGCCTCTCTGCCAATCAGGTGCTCAGGTCTGTTACCTGTCACCTGATTGGCTGAAACGACAGGCACCACTATTGGATGCCTATCAGGAGGAAAGGACGGGAGTCGGGAGATGAGAATGGCAGAAGACACTGGCTTGAAGGACCCTGCTCATCGAGGGGGGGTCACACTGGAGGCATTCGATGGTACAGTTGCTGCAATTGATGGGCACACTGGCAGCATTTGATGGGCTCACTGGCTGCAATTGATAGGCACACTGGCAGCATTTAATGGGCACGTTGACAGCATTTGATGGCACAGTGGCTCGTTTGATGGGCACAGTGAGGCTGCAATTGATGGGTTTTTTTTTCAGAATTTTTCAGTTTGTTTGCGCCCCCCCAAAAAATTTTGAGTACCAGCCGCCACTGGCTGGTGGCATTCAGAGATGGAAACACCGATTATTTTCCAGGCTACATAATCTCATTGTAAATGAATCCTAGTCATTAGACATGTGCATTAATTTTCGTCCGAATTTCAGGTATTTTCGTTATCGTTTTAACAAACGATAACGAAAAGTGCAGAGTACGAAAACCGAAAGATCTGACATAAACAAATGCTTTATTTTCCTTTTCGTTGCGACAACAGTTTGATATAGATAGGAGATTCGACATGACGCTGACAATAACAATCTGTGTCTATCGAACCTGTGGTCGAATGTGCCTAACCTTAACTCTATTAGTCCAAGATTATTCTACATAGAGAGAAAAGATTCGATTGTAAAAAAGGGGAGGGGCAGTAAAATAGCTAAAACTAAGTACACACGTACAGCCAACTTACTTATGATTGCTAGCAGAGAGAGACACACACACACTGAATCATTTCAGAAGACAGTCAATATTAGCTTGTCAGAGAACCTGAATTATTTAGCAATTAAGCATAAGCACAGCAGCAGAACAATAGTGAAGCAAGCTACAGTTCAACTTAACTTTTTCATAATAATCTGCTGCTATTGTGTTAGTGTTGTGAACTTGATAGTGATACTCAGGGCTTTTTTTCTCGGAGAATAGGTGCAGGAACTCCCCCCCCATCTGAGTCACCCCTTGTCTCTGCCCCCTACCCACCTCTGACCACCGTCCCTTGATTTCACCCTCTACCCACCTACCAGTACTGCCCCTTTTAGAGAATACAGAACCAAGTATCATTTTATGGTGCTAAATCATTTGTATGGAACATGTTAATGATAAAAAGTAAAGCAGTAAAATAGATCCCCTGCAGCCACGAATAGAATCCCAGCAATAGATCCCCACTCAACAATAGACTCCCCCAGCAACCATGGACTCCACCCCAACAGAAATAGATTAACTGCAGCAACAGTGAACCACCCACAACAAAATATCACACCCAGTAACAAAATATCCACCCAAGCAACATTAGACCCCCCCAGCAGCAACAACAGATCTCCCAGCAGCCAGCATCCATAGATCCTCCAGCAGCCAGTAAAAATAGACCTCAACAGTAGATCCCTTCCAGCAACATAAGACCCCCCAGCAACAATAGATTCCCCATCAGCAACAATAGACCCTCACACAAAATCAGATCCCCACCAGTGACAATAAATCCCCCAGCAACCAACATCAATAGAACCTCCAGCACACCCCACACCCCGTGCTATTACATACATTCAGTGTTGGAGGTGCCAGAACTGCGCTCCCCTGCGTTCCCGCTGAAAAAAAGCCCTGGTGATACTAGTGTTGCTAGTGTTGTGATAGCCTCAGAGGCTGCCCGTGGTGTGGGTGGGGGGGGGGGGATTTATTATTATAGATTCTATATTATAATGCCATATCAATATCTGACACAACGTCGGATGCCGCGCCCGCCATTGCACTTGGAGATTGAGAAACGAATGTAATATATGGCTGACTGTTGGGGTAGAGTAGACCATACAACATGAACGTCAAAGATTCGACAAAGAAACGAAAAACATACAAACGTCGAATGTTTGGCTTATGGTGTCTGTGGAAAGTTCTAAGAAGATTCGACAGAGCAGCTAAACTGTACGACGCTGCAATCGTACATTTCCGGTCAAAAGCATCCGCTCATAGGCTATAGAAAAATTCTAATGTTGATTGACTAGTAAAATAATTAATAAATATAATTATTACTAGTCATGCAACATTAGAATTCTACTACAGCTAGCTTGTAGGCGGAAAATTCGACCGGAAATGTACATGTACAGTTTAGCTGCTCCGGTCGAATCTTCTTTGAACATTCGACAGACACCATAAGCCTTCAATGACAGATTCGACCTTAATTCATTTGGATTTTTCGGAGGAATGCAATTTTTAAGGAAAAACAAAATAAATAAAAATGAATTTCGGGAGTAACTAAATAAATTTATTTTTCAGATGAAAAGGAAATTCCGAAACAAAATATTTCAGTGTGCACATGTCTACTAATCATACATAAACATTCAAAAGACGTAACACATTCCATTCAGGTAACACAATCCACAGAGGGCACACAATACTGTCTGCTTATTACAGTATGTGATTAGCACCTGTACCCCCTCCATAAGACCCCTTTCACACTGGAGGCGTTTTTCAGGCGCTTTAGCACTAAAAATAGTGCCTGTAAAAAGCCTCAGCTGCAAATCCAGTGTGAAAGCCTGAGTGCTTTCACACTGGGGCGCTGCGCTGGCAGGGCGTCACAAAAAAGTCCTGCAAGCAGCTTCTTTGCAGCGCTAAAGGAGCGGTGTATTCACCGCTCCTATAGCACCCCTGCCCATTAAAATCAATGGGCAGTGGCGCGGCACCGCCGGAAAACTGCCGCTGCAGCGGCGTTTTGCGGGCGGTTTTAACCCCTTTTTCCCCCGCTGGTGGGGGTTAAAACTGACCCGCTAGCGACCGAATAGCATCGCTAAAACGACGCTACAGCGATGCTAAAAATAGCGCCGCTATATCGCCGATGCCCGGGTGCTTTCAATATGAAAGGGCTCTAACAGAACATGTCCCTGACCCTCATGTAGCAAGCAGATATTTAGGCAATGGCCAGAAAACACATGACCAGTTAAAGTGGAGTTCCACCCAAAAATGGAACTTCCACTTTTTGGAATCCCCCCCCCCCCCCTCCGGTGTCACGTTTGGCACCTTTCAGGGGGGAGGAGGGAGCAGATACCTGTCTAATACAGGTATTTGCTCCCACTTCCTGGCATAGATCACCGCGGTGATCGCGGTGACCTACGCCACTTCCGGCACCTACTCTGTCCCCCCCGCACACACAGGTCCCAGAAGACAGCAGGGACCGGTGAGGACGCGCAGCGCGACTCGCGCATGTGCACAGCTTCACTTCCTGATTCCCTTATTGAGGATGGCGGCGGCAGCAACTGAGTGCCGGCGGACAGATCGGCTTCGGGTGCCGACCTCGCGGGCTCCCTGGACAGGTAAGTGTCCATATGTTAAAAGTCAGCAGCTGCAGTATTTGTAGCTGCTGGCTTTTAATATTTATTTTTTTTCGGCGGACCTCCGCTTTAAGTATATACATACATTAAAAGATAATAATAATAAAGAATAATATAATAAATAATGAATTTTTTAATTTAAACTTGAATTTTTCAAGTAGTAACCCTTACATTTTGATCTAATCTCAAGCTGGAATTGTGAATGATCTAAAACCGTATTTCTATGGCGTTTGTTACCACTCGGAACAGGTGAAAACTGCGAGGTGACCAGGCAAATCCTGCTACTCCTTTAACCCAACGTAGTAAAATTACAACACAGACATAACAAGCTCAAAATCTAATATGATCGATGCATTGAACTGTATCTTGATATATGCATGATCCAGACATGTTATTAATCACAGGAAAAAATATTTCAGGCAGTTTGCTTAGTTTAATCTTCCTTTTATCCAGTTGCGTACTTCAAGGCAAGTTCACAGGTTGACTGACTCCATGTCCGGGTAAACAGGCTGAACAATAGGATCTACTAATTATGTAAGTCTGGTCTTTAGGTAAAAAACAAACAAAAAACAAAACAAAAAAACACGCTGGTTACTTTTAGTAGAGTTAAATTTGATGTTGTAATATTACAACGCAGGGCCTTACAGGGTTAAAGGGATGAGGTGGCAATAATCCTACATGTGCTGCTTCATCCACATACAGTGAGCAGAATATACTCACCAGGCTTGCCTGTTCTCTGTCTCTCTCATACAGCTGGGAACCCAAACGATAGTGATGTCCGTTTCATGAACGAATCGATTCTTTTCAGTGAACTGGATGAATCGATTCATCTGACTCAACTGATCCGTTTGATACAGTTCACTATGGACTCAACAGCAGAGCGAAGCAGGTCTGGTAATATGATCCTAGAGTGAGAGCTCAGCCCCTCCCAGCAGCCAATCAGCCGGCTCACAGCACACTGAGAATCATACGAGTTACCGAGTCAAAGAAATCATACGAGTTACCGAGTCAAAGAATCATACGAGTTACCGAGTCAAAGAAATCATACGAGTTATCAAGTCAAAGAAACATGCGAGTTACCGAGTCAAAGAATCATACGAGTTACTGAGTCAAAGAATCATACAAGTTATCAAGTCAAAGAAACATGCGAGTTACCGAGTCAAAGAATCATACGAGTTACCGAGTCAAAGAAACATGCAAGTTACCGAGTCAAAGAATCATACGAGTTATTGAGTCAAAGAATCATACGAGTTAATGAGTCAATGAAACATGCAAGTTACCGAGTCAAAGAATCATACGAGTTATTGAGTCAAAGAATCATACGAGTTATTGAGTCAATGAAACATGCAAGTTACCGAGTCAAAGAATCATACGAGTTACCGAGTCAAAGTATCATGCGAGTTACCGAGTCAAAGAATCATACAAAGTCAAAGAATCATACGAGTTACCGAGTCAAAGAAATCATACGAGTTATCAAGTCAAAGAAACATGCGAGTTACCGAGTCAAAGAATCATACGAGTTACTGAGTCAAAGAATCATACGAGTTATCAAGTCAAAGAAACATGCGAGTTACCGAGTCAAAGAATCATACGAGTTACCGAGTCAAAGAATCATACGAGTTATCGAGTCAAAGAAACATGCAAGTTACCGAGTCAAAGAATCATACGAGTTATTGAGTCAAAGAATCATACGAGTTAATGAGTCAATGAAACATGCAAGTTACCGAGTCAAAGAATCATACGAGTTATTGAGTCAAAGAATCATACGAGTTATTGAGTCAATGAAACATGCAAGTTACTGAGTCAAAGAATCATACGAGTTACCGAGTCAAAGAATGATACAAGTTACCGAGTCAAAGAATCATACGAGTTACCGAGTGAAAGAATCATGCGAGTTACCGAGTCAAAGAATCATACGAGTTACCGAGTCAAAGAATGATACAAGTTACCGAGTCAAAGAATCATACGAGTTACCGAGTGAAAGAATCATACGAGTTACCGAGTCAAAGAATCATGCGAGTTACCGAGTCAAAGAATCATAGTCAAAGAATCATATGAGTTACCGAGTCAAAGAAAGAATAATATGAGTTACTGAGTCAGGGCTGATTTACGAAAGGTTTGCGCAATGCACATTTTCATATTTAAGAAACGTTTGCACCAGTAACAGAGCGCTAATCCCCATTTACTATAGCGATCTTGGCGCACAGGAGAATGAAATCTGAGCGCCACTATGGACATGGCGCACGGCATCTTCAATTCAATATTAACAGAAGATGAAGGTGCCAATATTATGGGGTGATGTGAGGAAGTTTAGTAACAACTGCCCAAGTAACAAGTATGCCCAAAATAGAATGAGAAAGTAATTTTTTCTGAGCAAGCCTGCTGTGCCCGCAAGTGCGTTTAGAACCGCGTGATATCAATTTAACCACTTAAGCCCCAGGTCATTTGGCTGGCCAAAGACCAGAGAACTTTTTACAATTTGGCACTACGCTGCTTCAACTGGTAATTGCGCGGGCATGCAATGTTGTACCTAAACGAAATGTGTGTCCTTTTTTTCCCACAAATAGAGCTTTCTTTTGATGGTATTTGATCGCCTCTGTGATTTTTATTTTTTGCGATATAAATATATCATATATAATATAAAAAAGACCGAAAATTTTGAAAAAAAATGATATTTTCTACTTTTTGTTATAAGAAAAATCCAATAAACTCAATTTTAGTCATACATTTAGTCCAAAATGTATTCAGCCACATGTCTTTGGTAAAAAAAATGTCAATAAGCGTATATTGGTTTGCGCAAAAGTTATAGCGTCTGCAAACTACGGTACATTTTCTGGAATTTACACAGCTTTTAGTTTATGACTGCCTATCTCATTTCTTGAGGTGCTAAAATGGCAGGGCAGTACAAAACCCCCACAAATGACCCCATTTTGGAAAGTAGACACCCCAAGGAAATTGCTAAGAGGCATGTTGAGCCCATTGAATATTTTATTTTTTTCAAATGGCAAAAAAAAATAAAATTTTTTTTTACAAAAAGTTGTCACTAAATAATATATTGCTCACACAGGCAGGGCCATCTTCAGCGCAGGGCAAACGGGGCACTTGCCCTGGGCCCAATCTTTGTTGGGGGGCCCGCGCTAGCCGTGAATTGGGGCCCCCGATGACAACTTTGCAGAGCACACAGGGGATACGGGAGGATGTATTCCACGCTAGCCAGCTGAGAGGGGGCGGGGCCGGGAGCTCCACTGACGCTCTGACCCCGCCTACGTGCAGCCTGTATACTCGGAAAAGAGCCTCTGTAGTGAGAGTCAGTGACCGGAGTGGGAGCGTTAGTGAAGCCCCCTCCATACTGGCTGGTGAATACAGAGGTCTGGGGGCGGGGCCGGGAGTTCCAATGACACTCCCACTCCGATCACTGGCTCTCACTACAGACGCTCTATTCCAAGTACACAGGCTGCACATGGGCGGGGTCAGAGCATCAGTGGAGCTCCCGGCCCCGCCCCTCTCAGCTGGCAAGCGCGGGAATACATCCTCCCGTGTCCTCTGTGCACTCTGCAAAGCTGTCATCCGGGCCCCAATTTACGGGTGACGCAGGCCCCCCAACAAAGCGTCAGTGGAGCTCCCGGCTGTTGTAGTGAGAGCAGAGAGTGGATGCCCCGCCCACACACCTGAATGTATGTAGTTAGTTTGGCTGGCCAGGTATGTCCTTACACCCATAAAATGCCTGACTGTTTAAACCCTGAGCTGTGCTATTCAACTGTAAAGCTGTGCGTTGCTGAAAGTTCTCTGACCATCTCCTGTATAATGTCTGCAGTCTCTGGTAATCTCCTGCAGTATGTCCGCAGTCTCTGGTAATCTCCTGCAGTATGTCCGCAGTCTCTGGTAATCTCCTGCAGTATGTCCGCAGTCTCTAGTAATCTCCTGCAGTATGTCTGCAGTCTCTGATTGTCTCCTGCAGTATGTCCGCAGTCTCTGATTGTCTCCTGCAGTATGTCCACAGTCTCTGGTAATCTCCTGCAGTATTTCCGCAGTCGCTGATAATCTCCTGCAGTATGTCCGCAGTCTCTGATTGTCTCCTGCAGTATGTCCGCAGTCTCTGGTAATCTCCTGCAGTATGTCCGCAGTCTCTGGTAATCTCCTGCAGTATGTCCACAGTCTCTGATTGTCTCCTGCAGTATGTCTGCAGTCTCTGATTGTCTCCTGCAGTATGTCCGCAGTCTCTGATTGTCTCCTGCATTATGTCCGCAGTCTCTGATTGTCTCCTGCAGTATGTCCGCAGTCTCTGATTGTCTCCTGCAGTATGTCCGCAGTCTCTGATTGTCTCCTGCAGTATGTCCGCAGTCTCTGATTGTCTCCTGCAGTATGTCCGCAGTCTCTGGTAATCTCCTGCAGTATGTCCGCAGCCTCTGATTGTCTCCTGCAGTATGTCCGCAGTCTCTAAACCTCTCCTGTAGTATGTCTACACTCTCTGACACTCTCCTGTAGTATGTGTATTAATGTGCCCCTTTACTTGCTCAGTTATTTGGGATTGCTCCACTGCTCAGTGAGAGGTAATGATGTGCATTAACCTCTAGCAACCAATCGGCGAACAGTAGTGATCTGCTTTAATCTCTAGCAACCAATCAGTAAGTGGTAATGATGTGCTGTAACCCCTAGCAACCAATTAGTGAGCGCTAATAATGTACATTAACCGATAGCAACCAATCGGCAAGCAGAAATTATGTGCAGTAACCTCTAGAAACCAGCACGTGAGCAGTAAGGATAGGCTGTAACCTCTGGCAAACAATTGCAATCGCTGCGTGATCTGCTGCAGTAAACTGATTTTGAGTCTACCTGCTATTTTTTGTATGTCTCAGAATGGAGGGGGGGCCCCCAAGAAAATGTTTGCCCAGGGCCCAATCAAAATTAAAGACGGCCCTGCACACAGGCCATGGGCATATGTGGAATTGCACCTCAAAATACATTTAGCTGCTTCTCCTGAGTACGGGGATACCACATGTGTGGGACTTTTTGGGAGCCTAGCCGTGTACGGGGCCCCGAAAACCAAACCAGGATTTCTAAGGGCGTAAATTTTTGATTTCACTCCTCACTACCTATCACGGTTTTGAAGGCCATAAAATGTCAAGAAAGCACAACCCCCTAAATGACCCCATTTTGGAAATTAGACACCCTAAGCTATTTGCTGAGAGGCATGTTGAGTCCATGGAATATTTTATATTTTGCCACAAGTTGCAAGAAAATTACAATTTTTTTTTTTTGCACAAAGTTGTCACTTAATGATATATTACTCACACAGGCCATGGGCATATGTGGAATTACACCCCAAAATACATTCAGCTGCTTCTCCTGAGTACGGGGATACCACATGTGTGGGACTTTTTGGGAGCCTAGCCGTGTACGGGGCCCCGAAAACCAAACCAGGATTTCTAAGGGCGTAAATTTTTGATTTCACTCCTCACTACCTATCACGGTTTTGAAGGCCATAAAATGTCAAGAAAGCACAACCCCCTAAATGACCCCATTTTGGAAATTAGACACCCTAAGCTATTTGCTGAGAGGCATGTTGAGTCCATGGAATATTTTATATTTTGCCACAAGTTGCAAGAAAATTACAATTTTTTTTTTTGCACAAAGTTGTCACTTAATGATATATTACTCACACAGGCCATGGGCATATGTGGAATTACACCCCAAAATACATTCAGCTGCTTCTCCTGAGTACGGGGATACCACATGTGTGGGACTTTTTGGGAGCCTAGCCGTGTACGGGGCCCCGAAAACAAAGCACTGCCTTCAGGATTTCTAATGGCGTAAATTTTTGTTTTCACTCCTCACTACAAGGAGAGAATTTGTACTGGGAGGAGGATTTATGCTTGGGGGATGTTGGATGGGGTATTTTTGCTGGGATGAGGAGCTGTGCTGGGATATGGATTTGTGGGGTGGAAGGAGATTTGTGCTGGGAAGGGGGCTTTTTTTTTAGGGAGAGCTTTGCAGAGACTGAGTTCATTTAGAGAGGAGTGCACTGTGAAAGTGTGTGGGGGAGGGGGAATATGTGCAGAGAGGTAAAGGTTGTGTGCATTTAGCAGAGGGGAGAGCATTGTACACAGAGGAGAGCTGGGGGGGAACTTGTGATGAGAGGGGAGCTGAGAAAGTATGTGTGTGTGGAGGTGGAGGGGGAGGGGGAGGTCAGCAGAGAGGAGAGCTGGAGCGCTTTGTGATGAGAGGAGAGCTAGGAGGGGATTTGTGATGAGAGGAGAGCTGGGGGGCGCTTTGTGATGAGAGGAGAGCTGGGGGGGGCGATTTGTGATGAGAGCAGAGCTGGGCTGATTTGTGATTAAAGGAGAGCTGAGAGGAGATTTGTGATGAGAGGAGAGCTGGGAGGGGATTTGTGATGAGAGAAGAACTAGGAGGGGATTTGTGATGAGAGGAGAACCAGGAGGGGATTTGTGATGAGAGGAGAACCAGGAGGGGATTTGTGATGAGAGGAGAACTAGGAGGGGATTTGTGATGAGAGGAGAACTAGGAGGGGATTTGTGATGAGAGGAGAACTAGGAGGGGATTTGTGATGAGAAGAAAACTAGGAGGGGATTTGTGATGAGAGGAGAACCAGGAGGGGATTTGTGATGAGAGGAGAACCAGGAGGGGATTTGTGATGAGAGGAGAACTAGGAGGGGATTTGTGATGAGAGGAGAACCAGGAGGGGATTTGTGATGAGAGGAGAACCAGGAGGGGATTTGTGATGAGAGGAGAACCAGGAGGGGATTTGTGATGAGAGGAGAACTAGGAGGGGATTTGTGATGAGAGGAGAACTAGGAGGGGATTTGTGATGAGAGGAGAACTAGGAGGGGATTTGTGATGAGAGGAGAACTAGGAGGGGATTTGTGATGAGAGGAGAACCAGGAGGGGATTTGTGATGAGAGGAGAACTAGGAGGGGATTTGTTATGAGAAGAAAACTAGGAGGGGATTTGTTATGAGAGGAGAACTAGGAGGGGATTTGTGAAGAGAAGAAAACTAGGAGGGGATTTGTGATGAGAGGAGAACTAGGAGGGGATTTGTGATGAGAGGAGAACCAGGAGGGGATTTGTGATGAGAGGAGGACTAGGAGGGGATTTGTGATGAGAGGAGAGCTGGGGGATATTTTGGGGAATTTGCCTTATGTGATACACAGTTCTAAGCCTTAAAGTGGATGTAAACCCGATTTTTTTTTATATCATACTGTAGAGTATAAGATTTCCTATCATTTGAGCCCAGTCTTGCCACAAAGAGTTAATCCATCTCTGAGCAATCCTCTTTTATTGTTCAGTGAGATAAATCTTGACAAACTGAGAAAAACTTTGTCAAATCCTCCCCCTTGCTGTGATTTACAGGTGATTTACATCTTGTGCATTAGCCTAAGACATGCATTACTTTTAATTCCCTCCCCCACTCCTTTCTTCAGCAGCTCTGCAAGGATTGGCTGTTCCACACCTCAGCATGATTTGGCATGCTGAAGTCATGTGGTTACTTTCCTGTCTTTTCACTGGATGTTAGAGATCATAGCAGAAGTTCAGTGTAAGAAATACACAGGAGAAAATGCATATTGACAAGGGGAGTGTAGAGGTGGGCGGGGAGTGTAGAGGTGGGCGGGGAGTCTACTGACATCACGACTCCACCCACCAAGCTCCAGACAACAGACCCGCCCACAGAATTTGCAGTTTTTCAGGTCTCATAACAGGCAGAGGGGAGACATTAGACAGGTAAAGATACGTGCAGGAGGCATGTACAGTATATCCTTATAGATAACCCCTATGGCAGTAGATTAGAAAGGATGACATTGGGTTTACATCCACTTTAACTCATTACAATTTTTTGGCGCCGCTGTAAACTCTCCTCTAAGGAAGTTGTGGCTGGGGGCGGGGTTTGGGTGTGGCTGGGGGGCGGGGTTTGGGCGTGGTTGGGGCGGAGAGTTGGACAGAGAAGGTGAGTTCCTGCGCCTTTTCTCTGAGAAAAAAAAGCCCTGGTTCTAAGTAATGTCTAGCAAAAGAAAAAAATGATTTTAACTTGGAAACAACTGTCAGAAAAAGGTTTAGTGTTTAAGTGGTTAAACGTTCCTAGTTTACATACAGAAGTCTATTCCTTTGATGTAAAAGACAAATTGATACAATGTTTAGACTTAACATTCCACTGATAGAATGTTTTAAACTTGGCAGACTGCCCAGACTTTGACTTTTGAGGGCAGAGAGAAAATTCTCTGCATACCAAAGATGGGGAAGATAAGGAAACCCTTTGTTAAGATCGCAACGGGAAAAAATCACAACAACGATTCTTGACGATTATTCGTGCAGCTCTACCCTGGATGTCTCATTAAAGAGAACCTGTCAGCTAAAAATAATCGCATGGGGGACTTTTTGCCCCTTATGTAAATAGAGAAAAAAAAAGAAGTATAAAAAATAGTTTTTGCTTGCAAAAAAATCAAGTTACACTCAAGCACATAAAATTCCCCCCAAATTTTTTTGAGGCCCCCCACATATATGCATCAGGGGCACCTCTGCACGAAACATGTTACATATTGCCACACATGCTGAAGTGAGAGCAATAATTTTAGCACCAGACCTCCTCCGTAACACTAGCTTGAAGCGTCACTTATAGAAAATATAGGGTACTAAAGTTTGTCACCATTTCACGGGCGCACACAAATTTAAGGTTTGACATGTTGGGTATCTATTTACTCGGTGCAACCTCATCTTTTATATTTTACCGAAAATGTGGGTAGTTTATTGCATTTGTTTGCCCTAAAATTCACTTTAGTGTGTTTTTTTACTGAAATTTTGCATTTCCTAGACCTTTGCAGTAATAAAATGTGACATAAAAATTTGGAACTACCACTATTTTATTTTCTATGGTGTCTGCTTTCAGAAAATATATAATAATTGGACGTTTTGTGTAATCTTCAGGCCTAAAATAATGTTTTAAATATGTGTGCACAAAAACGGCTCTGGCAGCAAATAGGTTAATGCAGGGCTGTCCAAAATACGGGCTGGAGTCCACTACAAAGTTTTATCCAATACATAGCTGCTGTGCACAGTCTGTGACCCCTCATTTCACCAGGTGATGTGCACAGTCTGTCTCCCCATCTCTAATGGGGGGGTGTTCTATAAGGGGAGCAGTGCCATCTTAAGAGCATTATAGGCCCCCGGGCAATACAGTGCACTGGGGCCCTGTCTGCGCAATCACGCACGATTGCCCATCAAATGCAGCTTTACTTTGCCCGTGAATGCAGCCTCATTGTGCCCATCAAATGCAGCCTGTGTCCATGAATGCAGCTTCACTGTGCCCACCATTACAGCCTCACTGTGCCCATGGATGCAGCCTCATTGTGCCCACCATTGCAGCCTCACTGTGCCCACCATTGCAGCCTCACTGTGCCCACCATTGCAGCCTCACTGTGCCCATGAATGCAGCCTCATTGTGCCCACCATTGCAGCCTCACTGTGCCCATGAATGCAGCCTCATTTTGTCCACCATTGCAGCCTCACTGTGCCCATGAATGCAGTCTCACTGTGCCAATTATTACAGACTCACCATCGCCTGGTAACACACACAGCTGGCATCTCCTCCTGTGTATCATGGATCTGGCTGGGTCTGTGTTCAGCAGCCGCGCTGTAACAAGGTCCCGCCCCCCTAGACCGGCTCATGTGATAGGCGGAACACTGATTCAATCTGCTATTACAGGAGCCTGTCTAGGGGGGTGGGACCTTGTTATAGCGCAGCCGCTGAACACAGACCCAGCCAGCTCCATGATACACAGAAGGAGGAGAAAGGGAAAGAACGGAGCGCTGCAGCCGCAACTCAAAGCGGCCCCAGGGCAGGTGGCCTACCTAGAAATTTCCCGGTAGGCCAGTCTGGCCCTGGCTGGGGTCGCTGGGCAGGTGGGGCCCCCCAGGCAAGTGGGGCCCCCGGGAGTGCCCATGCAAAAAGACGGCTCTGAAGGGGAGACTCTAATGGAGACCTTGAAGTGAGGGAGAAGTCTGATGTAAGAGGACTCTGATTCAAGGGGATGGGGGAAGGGAATGGGACTCTGATGGGGACCTTAATAAAAAAAAGGGGGGCCCTGATGAGAAAAGTGCAGTGTGACATGTTTGGTATCTATTCACGCGCTGCAAAATTGTCATTTATATTTTACAAAAAAATGGCTTATATATTGTGCGTTTTTCTTTCTTTTCTTTTTTTTTTTGCGTTAAAATTTCCCCCAAAAAATTGCATTTGAAAAACCGTTGTGCAAATACCATTGCGACACCCATCATTTTATTCACTAGGGCCTCTGCTTTAAAAAAAATGTATAATGTTCTAAGTAAAATTTCTAGCCAAAAATATGGATTTTTACATATTAATAAAAAGTGGCAGAAAAAGGCCTGAAGCTGAAGTCAATATGAGCCTTTTTTTTTTCTTTGTTTGTTTCTTTTTCTGCCAAGGGAACTGTGGAGTGTGCATTGAGCCTTAACAACTTCAATACTGGGCACTTTTACCCCCTTCTTGCCCAGGCCGATTTTCAACTATCAGCGCTGTCACACTTTGAATGACAATTGCGCAGTCATGCAACACTGTACCCAAATGAAATCGTTATCTTTTTTCACTCAAATAGAGCTTTTTTTTTGGTACTTAACCACTTAAGCCATTTGGCTGGCCAAAGACCAGAGAGCTTTTTGCGATTCGGCACTGCGTCGCTTTAACTGACAATTGCGCGGTCATGCAACGTGGCTCCAAAACAAAATTGACGTCCTTTTTTTCCCACAAATAGAGCTTTCTTTTGGTGGTATTTGATCACCTCTGCAGTTTTTATTTTTTGTGCTATAAACAAAAAAAGAGCGACAATTTTAAAAAAAACGCAATATTTTTTACTTTTTGCTATAAAAAAAAATATATAGAAAAAACTATTTTTTTCCTCAGTTTAGGCCGATATGTATTCTTCTACATATTTTTGGTAAAAAAAAAAAAAAATCGCAATAAGCTTTTATTGATTGGTTTGCGAAAAAGTTATAGCGTCTACAAAATAGGGGATAGTTTTATGGCATTTTTATTAATATTTTTTTTTTTTACTATTAATGGTGGCGATCTGCGATTTTTATCGTGACTGCGACATTATGGCAGACAGATCGGACACTTTTGCCGCTATTTTGGGACCATTCCCATTTATACAGCGATCAGTGCGATTAAAAATGCACTGATTACTGTGTAAATATGACTGGCAGTGAAGGGGTTAACCTCTAGGGGGCACTGCAGGGGTTAAGTGTGTCCTAGGGAATGATTCTAACTGTGGGGGGGATGGGCTACGTGTGACTTGACACTGATCACCGCTCTTGATTACAGGGAGTTGTGATCAGTGTCCTGTCACTAGGCAGAATGGGGAAATGCTTGTTTACATCAGCATTTCCCTGTTCTTCCTCTCCGTGAGACAATTGCGGGTATCCCCGTGGATATTAAGGCTGCGGGACCCGCGAACACACTCACGGAGCTCGCGGCGCGCGTGCGCGCCCACAATGCCTTGTCTTAAAGGGCAACATACAGGTACGTTAATATGCCTGTACGTGCCCTTCTGCCAACGTATATCGGTGTGAGCCAGTCGGCAAGGGGTTAATCACCTCTGGGTTTTTTATTTTTTTGCTACAAAAAAAAACAAAAAAAACCCCAAAAATTAGAAAAAAAAAAGTTTTTCTGTCAGAAAAGTTAGTAAATAAGTAATTTCTCTCCTTTACTGATGGGCACTCATTGGGGTGCACTGATAGGTGGCACTGATTGATGAAGGTTGGTGGCACCGATTAGCAGGCACTGAAAAGCAGCACAGATTGGCATCACTGATGGGCCCAGATTGGCATCACTGATAGCCACTGACTGGCATCACTGCTGGGCACTGTTGGGGCTGCCCTGATGATCAGTGCCCTGATTACCTATGCAGGTCTCCCCTGTGAGGAAATGCCCCTGAGGCGAGAGTGAATTTTGATAGGAAGTGGAGTATCATGTAATAAAAAGGCCGCCAGATTTCCCTCAAGAGACCCACCTGTAATAGTTTTGACGGTTTGGGTCACCATCATCCAGAATTCATTCACTTTCGAACAGTCCCAAAAAAAACGTGGAGGGATGGAGACCTCCTGCTTTACCGGGTAGTTAAAGCGGTTGTAAAGGTTCAGAAAACAGAAAAAAGTGTAGCGCTAGGACCTAATCTACCATGGGTGAGTAGGTACACAATAAAGGGGATCACCAATGAGGGGACCCATTCAGGGTTGAAAAAACACGTAATGTACTGTTGGGGGTCCGACAGTAAACAACAAAGCTTCAGTCATATGGATGAACACTGTAATGATCCAGTATCCCAAAAATGCAGACAAGCTGGCTACCACCGAAAAAGATGAAGGCTTACCAGATGCGATGGACCAAGTAGGGCATACGCCCAACTGGGTCGGATAAGGCTTGGGTGGTAGAAAGCTGTAGATGTCTGTGATATCGCAGGCTGCCTGGTTCCTCCTCCTGGTATTCAAGTTCTGGGTGATGTATGAGGTTCAAAAGTGGTGGGTAGTTCTGTGAGTCCCAGGAAGGAGGGGGTGAGGTATTCCGTGTATGGTTCCCTCACAGCGGTCATTCATTGAGTATAGTGAATAGGAAAAGAAAAAAGGGGCCACATAGTGTAAATCCGCATAAAAGGTTTATTAAAAAATATATATATAGGAAATACACTCACGTATAAGTCCACAAGAAAATACAGCGCTGAGAAAAAGTGGCGACAATGGGGTCCTGCCCGACGCGTTTCGTCCTAAAAAGGCGTCATCTGGGGGGGTTGTAAAGGTTCGCATTTTTGGTTTTTTTTTAAATAAATATAACAAATTTTATACTTACCTGCTCTGTGCAAAAGATCCTCTTCTTCTGGCTCCTCCCCTTCATCGGGTGCCCCCACGGAGAGCCGCTTTCCATGGGGGCACTGGTGCGGCCATGCTCCTGAGTCCCGCTGCTGCGTCTATTGACACAAACAGCAGGACTCGGCCCCGCACTACTGGATTTGATTGACAGCAGCGAGAGCCAATGGCTCCTGCTGCTATCAATATATACAATGAGGACAGAGACAGCAGCTGGAGCCGCTGGGCTCATGCTTGTCGCTGGAATGGACGAGTTCAGGTAAGAAAAAAAGGGGGGAGGAGGGGCTCTGGGGGCCGCTGCAGCAAAGAAGCTTTTTTCACCTTAATGCATAGAATATATTAAGGTGAAAAACTATGACTTTACAACCCCTTTAAAGTCTAATGTCAGGCAGCAAGGCTCAAAATAAGTCTGTTGGATGACGAATAATGTATTATATAATACTGACCATAATCCTCGCTCCAGCAGGCTCCCTCTGTTTGTGTGATTGGTCCCCTGAAGCCTCTTCTCTAATGTAGTTCCAGGCTGTGGTTGTACGCCTGCATCCTCACATATAGTTCAGGACTAATAGACCCGCATTGTACATGAAGATACCAAGGGAGCTTCTACAGCCCAAAGCGTCAGGGAGAAAAGTGCCAGAGCATGCAAGATGGTACAACTTCTCAACCCCGTAGAGTTCACTAGCATCTAACCCTTGGCAGTCTGGCGCTGGTGGGGGGTGGCACTGCAGGGGTATCCTTTTTTTTTTTTGCTATAAGTGGTTCTAACGGCTGAAGGTTTTTTACTTTCATACATTCTATGTCAAAAACCTTCTGTGTGCAGCTAGCCCCCCCCCCCCCCCTTATACTTACCTTAGCCCCCTCTCGATCCATCAATGTGTACAAAAGCATTTACTCTCGGGGGATTCTACCTCTTCATTGGCTGAGCCAATGTCTCTCACTGCTGTCAATCGAAGCCAAACAGCCAATGAGGAGAGAGAGAGGGGGCAGGGCCGAGCCTCAGCTCCGTGTTTACTTGGACATGCAGAGCAGTGGCTTGGGGGCCCGTCTGCTTGGGTGCCCCCATTGCAAGCTGCTTGCTCTGGGGGCACTCAGAAGGAAGGAGGGGCCAGGAGTGCCGGCAGGGGACCCAAGAAGAAGAGGATTTGGGCTGCGCTGTGCAAAACCAATTACACAGAGCAGGTAAGTATAAAAAGGCACTGCATGTGTATTCCCTGTTGTTATTGTCAGCTCCATGCAATGGCCATAATGCGGTCATTTCCCAATTGCCGCTTGTTAAGTAAATACTGAATTACGGCCACTAGATGGAGCTGACAATTATAAGAACTTATCATATTAGACACACTGTGGCGGGGGTATTGAATTAAAATTCATGGCGGTCCGATCACTAAATTTCTCTTCCAGCAGAAGTCCAAATCGCATGTTTGTGCAACAACTCAGGTCCTTCACATCACTGCCCCCCCCCCCCTCCTTCCCATATCACAATCCCGTTCTTACATGTTCAGTACCCCTGCATATCACAATTCACACCAAACTCGCTCATCCATGTCTTTATGGACCTTCCTTTGTGCACTGGTGCGCAGTCATGTTGGAACAGGAAGGGGCCATCCTCAAACCATTCCCACAAAGTTGGGAGCATGAAATTGTCCAAAATGTCTTGGTATGCTGACACCTTAAGAGTTCCCTTCACTGGAACTAAGCGGCCAAGCCCAACCCCTGGAAAACAACCCCACATCATAACCCCCCCCCCCCTCCACCAAATGATGTGGACCAGTGCACAAAGCAAGGTCCATAAAGACATGGATGAGTGAGTTTGGGGTGGAGGAACTTGACTGGCCTGCACAGAGTCCTGACCCCTTCAACCCAATAGAACACCATTGGGATGAATTAGAGGGGAGATTGGGAGCCAGGCCTTCTCGTCCAACATCAGTGCCTGACCTCACAAATGCACTTCTGGAAGAATGGTCAAACATTCCCATAGACACACTCCTAAACCTTGTGGACAGCCTTCCCGGAAGAGTTGAAGCTGTTATAGCGTCAAAGGGTGGGCCAACTATTGAACCCTACGGACTAAGACTGGGATGCCAATAAAGTTCATGTGCGTGTAAAGGCAGGTGCCCCAATACTTTTGGTAATGTAGTGTACGAATGGATGGTTATCATTGGAAAACATGGGAAATGACTTGTCATGCGACTTTGATGTCCAAAGTTGCATGACAAGTCTCACAAGTGTGAATGGAGCCTGACTTGGATCCGACATTACAGGAAGATTACCCAGGCGTTCCCTGAAGTCGCACTGAAGTCGACTGGCAAAGTCGCACTTTAAGAGCCTAAAGCAGATAATTATTCCAAACAGCAGTTCTGTCTATTGTCCTCTGGGTGGCAGTATTGCTGCACACATAATTTGCTTCGCTGAATGCACAACCCTATTTTATTTTATTTTTTTGATGATTTCTTAACTTGTAATGAACAGTTCACATACAAAGCTGCCTATCGAAAAAAAGGGAATAGAAGGAAGACTCATCATTAGTCTGCTGGTCCTTAAAGTGATATTAAAACCAGCAATGTATTATATTGTAGCTTACCAATCATTAGATGTGGTGGCTGCATTCCTTTTCTTTTAAGGCTTTTTTTCCCCTTTGTTATCACCTGGTGACCTGGCCAGTAACACACCTCTTGTGTTAGAGCGCCCCCCCCACTCTGGATAATGGAGCACAGGAGGTTCAGTAGACAACAGCCTTGTCAGTCTGGGAGAAGAGGACTGTTTAATGCATTGGAAGATTTAAATACACTAACAAATTGAAGCCAAACTCCAGCTCACACTTTATAATTAGTTACAGCAAACCGTTTCTTTTTCCTTTTGGGATAAAGGTTTTATATGAATAAATAAAAGCTGATCATTTGTAAGCACGCTTGTCGGTGGAAAATTGATGGTCTCATCCATGTAACTGATACATTCTGCTGGAGAGGTTGTGCTTTTAAAAAATAGACTTACTGGCTGGATCAATAGATGAAAATAGAAGAAAGAGCCTAAAAAAGAAAACGAATGCAGCCATCACATCCTAAGAATTGGTAAGCTGCAATATATTAAATGTTTGTTATTTTATGTTTAATACAGCTTGAACTGTCCAGTCGCAGGCTGGGGGGAGGGAGGGTGACCAGGCATCATTTACCTAACTGTGCTTTGGAAAAGGCAGGTCGCCAATATGGCAGTGCTTGCGACCCGAATGGCTCACCTCACTGTAGCTACAGTGGATATAAAAAGTCCCCTTTTAGACCCCTGGTAAAATGTCAGGTTTCTGTGATGTAAAAAAATGAGACAAAAGATAAATCCTTTCAGAACTTTTTCCACCTTTAATGTGACCTATAAACTGTACAACTCAGATGAACAACAAACTGAAATCTTTTAGGTGGAGGGAAGTAAAACTAAAAAACTAAAATAATATGGTTGCATAAGTGTACACACCCTTAAACTAATACTTTGTTGAAGCACCTTTTATTAAAGCACTCAGTCTTTTTGGATATGAGTCTATCAGCATGGCACATCCTGACTTGGCAATATTTGCCCACTCTTCTTTGCAAAAACACTCCAAATCTGTGAGAGGGTGAGGGCATCTCCTGTGCACAGCCCTCTTCAGATCACCCCACAGATTTTCACAGGGATTAAGGTCTGGGCCATTCCAAAACTTTAATCTCCTTCTTTTGAAGTCATTCCTTTGCTGATTTGGATGTGTGCTTTGGGTCGTTGTCATGCTGAAAGATGAAGTTCCTCTACATGTTCAGCTTTCTAGCAGAAGCCTGAAGGTTTTGTGCCAATATTGACTGGTATTTGGAACTGTTCATAATTCCCTCTACCTTGACTAAGGCCCCTGTTCCAGCTGAAGAAAAACAGCCCCAAAGCATGATGCTGCCACCGCCATGCTTCACGGTGGGTATGGTTTTCTTTTGTTGATGTTCAGTGTTGTTTTTGCACCAAACAAATCTCTTGGAATTATGGTCGAAAAGTTCAACCTTGGCTTTATCAAACCATAACTCATTTTCCCACGTGCTTTTGGAGACTTCAGATATGTTTTTGCAAAATTTAGCCAGGCTTGGATGTTTCTCTTTGTAAGAGAAGCCTTCTGTCTTGCCACTCTATCCCATAGCACAGACATATGAAGAATACAGGAGATTGTTGTCACATCCGGTATTTGCCAGATATTCCTGCAGCTTATTTAATGTTGCTGTATTCCTCTTGGCAGCCTCCCTGACCAGTTTGCCTCTCGTCTTTTCATAAATTTTGGAGGGACGTCCAGTTCTTGGTAATGTCACCGTTGTGCCATATTTTCTCTACTTGATGATGATTATCTTCACTGTGTTCCATTGGATATTTAATGCCTTGAAAATTCTTGTGTACCCTTGTCCTGACTGATACCTTTTAACAATGAGATCCCTCTGATGCTTTGGAAGCTCTCTGAGGACCATGGCTTTTGCTGTAGGATGCGACTAAGAAAATGTCAGGAAAGACCTACTAGAACAGCTGAACTTTATTTGGGGTTAATCAGAGGCACTTTAATGATGGCAGGTGTGTACTGACTATTTAACATGAGTTTGAATGTGATTGCCTAATTCTGAACACAGCTACAATCCCAGTTATAAGAGGGTGTGCACACTAATGGAACCACAATATTTTAGTTTTTAAATTTTACTTCCCCCCCACCCCCTTAAAAGATTTCAGTTTGTTTTTCATTCGAGTTGTACAGTTTATAGGTCACATTAAAGATGGAAACATTTCTGAAGTGATTTATCTTTGTCTCATTTTTTACATCACGGAAACCTGACACTTTAACATGGGTGTGTAGATTTTTTTTTTTTTATATATCCACTGTACACCCAGATATACACTTGTCATACACCTCTTGCTGCTGGTGGAGCAAGGTACTATGGGACATGTAGTCCCTTGTTCAGTGCACCCTTGTTTTCATTGAAGATGCTGTTCGCCTCGGCTCCCCACCTATCACTGTTAGATGGGGGAAATACTGGAACGTTCAGGTCCTTGTGGCCTGAATGGCTCACCTCCGCGTGGCACTACCTGGACGTGCAACTGTTGCATTTCTCTCATTGCTAGTGGCACAAAGCACTATGGGACATGTAGTCTCTGGTTCAGCACGCTCCTTTCATCATTGGGGAAGCTGCTCCCTATCCATTACCGGCTATGTTAGAAGGAGGAAAGACTGGAACAACCACATCCTTGTGACCTGAATGGCTTTCCACGCTGTGGCTACACTTGTCGCATGCTTATCACTGCTGATGGCCCAAGGCACTATGGGACATGTAGTCCCTTGTTCAGTGTGCCCCTCTCTCTTCTTTGAAGAAGCTGTTCTCTGCTGCTTCCCTCCCATTGGGGGATATCTAGATGGGGAATAGACAGGAACAGTCAAATCCTTGTGGCCTGTGGCTACACCCAGACACATACTTGTCACATGTCCTTTGCTGCTGGTGGCACATGGCATTATGGGACACGTAGTCCCTTGTTCATGGCTATAAAATGACATTTTCAAAAGACTCATTATGTCACTTGGAAAATACCTGGGGTGTATGCTTCCTAAATTGGGGTTCATTTGTGGTTGTTTCTACTGTCCTGGGGCTCCATGCTCTCCAAAACTATGATAGGCAGTAAGGGAATTAGATGCTTAAAGTGTGTTAGGGTTTAAAGGGATGAGCAGCGTCAACCCTGCTTATGTCATAGGTTTGCTAATCTGACAGAAGTTCGCTGCTTTCAAAATTCAACATGTAACCAGTCGGACGTAGTTCTAAATACTGTATTTCACTATATAAACTCAGTTTACTGTTACAAATAAGTGTAAAATGCAAAACTCCGGTGGGTGTAAGATGTCCGCTTTCCCCTTCTCAGTGTATCCTTACTATTGAGGAGCGCAGGATGTAGCAAGATGGCAGCGACGGAACGTCACTTCCTTTACATATTCTGACGGGTCGCCTAATCTGACAAAACAACAGTGTCGGAACGCATATGGCGGCGTCGCGCATGCGCACTCCAGCGGGTAGCCAAATGTGATGGATCGCCATTTGTGAGGAAATACTCCCGCTGCTTTGTCAAAATGAAGCAGGATACCATGTGACCAGGAAGAGAGCTGAGTGCCATGTGACCAGGGGGCGTGGTGTTGGTTTCCTGAGGCGCCATCTCTAGTGCTGGCAGGAGTAATAGGCATTGTGTGGCAGAGTGAGGGGAGAGTGGAGGCTCAGCACTGTGTGTGTGTGAAGAAAGGTGAATGCTGGTTGAGGTGACAGATGTTCTCCTCTCTGCCCTCCATGGATTCACCAATAACATTAATCATTGTAAATAAAAGTTTTACTCAATAGGCAGCCGTTGCACCTCCAGGTATAGCATACCTTCCAACTTTTTGAGATGGAAATGAGGGACACCTATCAGCAAAAGTATGCAGGCATAGGACACACCCCTTGCCACGCCCCCTTAAAAGGAGAATTTTACAAAAAAACAAGATTGGTTAAACCCACAAGTGCTTTTTTTTACCACTAATATTCCTTTATATTGGCTTTTGGAATTTACAAATGCAGCAATTTAGAAATTGGATGAAAGGTTTAGTGCTGGAAAACACTTTTTGATAGATAAAAAGAGCATTTTATATACAACTATATAGATCAGACCAAAATGAGGGACAAATGAGGAGGAATTAGGGATAGAGGGACATTGCTCCAAATCAGGGACAGTCCCTCGAAATCAGGGACAGTTGGGAGCTATGGGTATAGTGTATGTATTGTGTAAAACACTCCTTCCACCGTACCGATCACACCATGGTTCAGATCTCAGGACCCAGAAGTCATGGCACTCTCAGATTTCTGTCCCCCACCTGTCTTATGGGTGACCCCCCCTTCGCTCTGCCCATCCCCCCCCTCTTCCGTCCATACCACATGGGGTGTCTTCCATTAGTCTGTACAGCAGATCAGCGCAAGTTCACCGCTGAGACACATAGAAAACACTCCACCTCATATCACCCCCGGTCACATAGGAATGAATGAGATGCCATCTGTGACATTTAAATAAAGTTTATAAAAAAGTTAAACAGTGCTTTGTGAAGTAAACGTATATATATAAAAAAACCTTACACTAAAATAATTTATAAGAGACTGCTACACTTAAAAATTCCCTGAATACTGGAGAGTTAGTTTCATTTTTATTAGTGTTTTGTGAAGTAACAAGGTGAGTAAGGAGGGATCCTAGCTACTGGGAGGCACTTGGGATACTTAAACTGGTTCTAAAGCCTTAAAGCGGAATTACACCCAAAAGTGGAACTTCTGCTTATCTACTTCCTGTTTTTGACAGGTCCCCTTCCCCACTTCTGGGAGACTGTGCCGCGACGCCGTCCCTCAGAAGTTCATCCACCACCAGCAGGCCAGTTAGAAAGCACAGTGCGCTTCGCGCATGCGCAGTAGGGAACCGGCTGTGAAGCCAAAATGCTTCACTGCCGGTTTCCCTTACAATGAATGGCACTAGATCTGTCAGCTGATACGAAAATTGGCTGGGGTGCCGACCTCGCGGGCTCCCTGGACAGGTAAGTGTCCATATATTAAAAGTCAGCAGATACAGTATTTGTAGCTGCTGACTTTTAATTATTTTTTTTCCCCAGGCGGAACTCCTCTTTAAGATTTTTCACCTTCATGCATTCTATGTATTAAAGGGGTTGTAAAGGCAGAAGGTTTTTTTTTTTTTTAATCTTAATGCATTCTATGCCTACGAGTGTCTCAGCCGTTCGAGATCCTCCTGATTGGCTATGACACAGCAGCGGGGCCACTGCTGTCAATCAAAGTCAGCTAGCCAATCAGGGGAGAGAGGGGGGCGGGTCAGGGCCCTGTGTCTGAATGGACACAAGGAGCTGTGACTCGGCTCAGGTGCCCCCATAACAAGCTGCTTACTGTACGTGTACTAAACAGGAGGGAGGGGCCAGGACCACAGAAGAGGGACCCGTCAAGATGAGGATCTGGGCTGCTCTGTGCAAATCCATTGCAACAGAGCACGTAAGTATAACATGTTTGTTATTTGTATAGGGAAAAAAAAGAGACTTTACAATCACTTTAAGGTAAAAAAAAAAAAACGTTCTGTGCTGCAGCCCCCCCCCTTTTTCTTACTTGAGCCCAATCCGGTTCAGCAATGTGCACGAGTGCAGCAGCTCCCGCCACGGTCTCCCTCCTCATTGGGCAGCTTGATAGCAGTGGGAGCCAATCAAATCTTGTGACACGGGAGTGGGGGGTGGGGCCGAGTCCCACTGTCTGTGGCAATGAACGCAGCAGTGGGACTCGGGAGCGAGTATGCACGGGTGCCCCCAGGGAAAGCGGCTTTACCTGGGGGCACCTGCAGAAGAGGAGGGGCCTGGAGCACAGGCGGGGGACCCCAGAAACCTTGCACGGAGCAGGAAAGCATAAACAAAGGAAGGTTATTATTATTATTATACGAGATTTATATAGCGCCAACAGTTTACGCAGCGCTTTACAATGTATAAAGGGGACAACACAATTACAGTACAGTTCAATACAAAAGGTACAGGAGGGCCCTGCTCGTAGAGCTTACATTCTAAAGGGAGGGGGCGGTGGTACAAAAGGTAATTGCTGCAAAGAATGATTTGATGGGGGTGGCTTAGGGACAGTTATGTGGGTGTGGGATAAGCTTCCCTGAATAAATGTGCTTTCAGGGATTTCAAGGTTCAATAACACTTTATAAGCAGAACTGAAGTTCAAAACAAAATACCTTGGGGTGGAGGATGAGGAATGTGAGTTTCTTGGTAGATTGAATTTTGCATTTCTTTTCTGCCAAAAAAAAATATTTCATTTTCTCTAGCGTGCAATATATATATATATATATATATATATATATATATATATATATATATATATATACACACACTGTATTCAGTTTAGCTAGATACGTTCCTGTTATTCTCTTCCTACTGACAAGCAGGCACGTGTTTTTACAGTATTTACAGCTACCTGAAAAAAATTGCTGATGTTCTTCTGATCCTATTAGGACCACAGGCAGGCAGCTACAGTATTTACAGTTAGTGTAGTGCGTCCTCTGCACAGTGTGCACCTAAAGCTACCTGAAGTCAATTGCTGTTGTTCTGATCCTATTAATACCACAGGCAGGCAGCTGCAGTATTTACAGTTAGTGTAGTGCGACCTCTGCACAGTGTGCACCTAAAGCTACCTGAAGACAATTGCTGTTGTTCTGATCCTATTAGTACCACAGGCAAGCAGCTGCAGTATTTACAGTTAGTGTAGTGCGTCCTCTGCACAGTGTGCACCTAAAGCTACCTGAAGACAATTGCTGTTGTTCTGATCCTATTAATACCACAGGCAGGCAGCTGCAGTATTTAAAGTTAGTGTACTGTGTCCTCTGCACAGTGTGCACCTAAAGCTACCAGAAGACAATTGCTGTTGTTCTGATCCTATTAGTACCACAGGAAAGCAGCTGCAGTATTTACAGTTAGTGTAGTGCATCCTCTGCACAGTGTGCACCTAAAGCTACCTGAAGAAAATTGGTGGTGTTCTTCTGATCCTATTAGTACCGCAGGCAGCTGCAGTATTTACAGTTAGTGTAGTGCGTCCTCTGCACAGTGTGCACCTAAAGCTACCTGAAGACAATTGCTGTTCTTCTGATCCTATTAGTACCACAGGCATGCAGCTGCAGTATTTACAGTTAGTGCACTGTGTCCTCTGCACAGTGTGCACCTAAAGCTACCTGAAGACAATTGCTGTTGTTCTGATCCTATTAATACTACAGGCAGGCAGCTGCAGTATTTACAGTTAGTGTACTGTGTCCTCTGCACAGTGTGCACCTAAAGCTACCTGAAGACAATTGCTGGTGTTCTCATACTAATAATACTACAGGCAGGCAGTTGATTCTGCTAGCTGCAGTATCAGTATATATATATATATATATATGTATATATATATATGTATATATATATATATATATATATTACACAGCCCAGCTTTGTGCAGCTACATCTCACTGCAGGCCATTAGTATGTCTGGAAGGCCAACAAGGAGAGGCAGACAGTCACAATCCAATAAAAGAGGGCAAGCAGGCTCTGTGTCTAGAGGCAACAGTGCTGGTTGTGGAGACGGTGCATCCTCATCAGCACGTGGTCGTGGGACACGCTTGTTCTTTTTTTCGGCAGCTGGCCGTGTTGAGCCGCAACATGCGGAAGACTTGGTAGAGTGGATGACCAAGCCGTCCTCATCCTCTCTCACCCAGGCTCAGGGTACTTTGTCTGGCAAAGCAGCTGCCAACGCGGCCTCTTCCCTCGGCTCAATGGCATCAGTCACTCCTTCCCTAGCCCCACCATGTCCTCCTGAGGAGTCCCCCGAAATGTTTGACCACAGTGTTGGGTACATGCTCCAGGAGGATGCCCAGTGTTTTGAAGGCTCCGATGATGGTACCCAGCTAGAGGAAGGCAGTAGAGTGAGCCCAGAGAGAGGGGGTGCCCAAGAAGGACAGCAATCTGGCAGTCATGTTCCCCAAGCTGCAGCATACTGCCAGCTTTGCTCCAGTGATGAGGAGGGAAGGGATGATGAGGTCACTGACTCCACGTGGGTGCCTGATAGGAGAAAGGTGGAGGAGGCACATCTCCAACGAGGCAAGATGCCCTCCAGGGGCCAGCTTAAGGGCAGCACACCGACTGCATCACACCGCAGAGCTCCGCATGTGCAGGGCGCTGCTGTATCTGCGCATTATTCCAAAAGTTCTTTGGTGTGGGCCTTTTTTGAGACAAGTGCATCAGCTGCATCCCACCGCTGCTATTTGCAACACATGTCTCAAGCGTATCTCGCGTGGCCAAAACATCACCCACTGGGGCACCACATGCTTGACCAGACATATGTTGACCTGGCAAGCGTACCTAAGAGACACACACCAAAGAACAAAGTGGACCTCTCCTTGCTCCTCATCAGCTGGGATCTCCAACCCCATTATACCTTCGGTCCTCTCTGAAACCTGCACTGAGAGGAATGAAGGTGCAGAATTAGGTGTGTGACAGCCAAGTACTTGCGGGCAATCTGCTATCGGTACACCAACGTCAGATTGTCAAATTGCCCTGCCCCAGCTGCTGCACCGCCAAAAAAGTTCGCTCCCAGCCATCCACATGCCCAGCTGTTGAATGCTAGCTTGGCTAAATTGCTAGCAACTTAATTGCTGCCTTTTCAGTCGGTGGACTCTGCCCCCTTTCGCGAGTTTGTGGAATGTGCGGTTCCTCATTGGCAGGTTCCCAAACGCCACTTTTTCTCACGGAAAGCATTTCCAGCTCTCTACCGGCATGTGGAAGGCAATGTCTTGGCCTCGCTGGACAGGGCGGTCAGCGGTAAGGTGCATATTACCGCTGACTCATGGTCCAGCAGGCATGGACAGGGACGTTGTATGAAATAAAGGGGAAAAAACTAATGCTCATCCAAAGATAGTCTTGGTAAGATAGGTATCAGAGATATATGTAATAGTACATTTACATCACTGACTGTAACAACCTATATTATAGTCTATAGATACCGTCACCTGGAAATAATGGAACTGGGACCTCCAGGATTTTTATTCTCTGAATATTAGGGCATCTCATTAAGACTTTCTTTGTCTTAATTTTAATTAACTGTGTTGGAGGAGGGTATTTATACTTATTCATAATATTTTTTTCTATTTAATTAATATATGGTGGATATTCAATAAAGATTATTAGTCCTTAAACCGGTGTATCCTCTTTGAAGAATATCTTTGGGAATCTTTCTTGATTTTTTGTTTATATGCCCTTATATTTAGAGGATAAAAATCCTGGAGGTCCCAGTTCCAATTATTTCCAGGTGATGGTATCTATAGACTATGATATAGATTGCTACATTCAGTGATGTAAATGTACTATTACATACATCTCTGATACCTATCTTACCAGGACTATCTTTGAAAGAGTATTAGTTTCCTTTTTTTCCCTTTTTTCATACAATTTGCTTGGGATTATACTTCCCTTCGGGAAATCAGCTCTCCATATCCACGTTCATATACTCCTCCAACTCATTTATTTTATTTTGCAGTCTGTGGTTGACCATCCATTGCCTTAATACACATTGAATACACATTGTATACGGGAGTCAAGAACTGCAATTTATATCTCTTGGAAGTGTGGAAGAAAAGCTGTTTAGAATGAGGGTTGGAGATTTTACAAATGATAGTTGATGAAGAACAACTACAGCTTGATTAAATTAAAAGTGAAATAGACAATAGTGTACAATTATTAGAACCTTTTAAAACTGATCCAAATTTTCAGAAGAGTAATGAACGTCTGAAAAAAGAAGTTGAAAAAATACAAAAGAGCTTAAAAACTAGTAAACAGGAGAAATTCAAGCAAGTTTCAGTTTTCAGAGGTAGAAGCAGGTCACGAAAAGGCAGAAGAAATAAATCCATCACTGTCCATGAAGTCCATTCATCCACGGACGGTGAATCTGAACATCAGGAAAAGTCTGTCATTTTTTTAGAGAAGGGAGAAGACAGTGGAGACAAATCTGCCCCCAAAAAAAGCAGGCACAAACCGGCTCCTCGGGGGGAGCACAAACCCCCGATCTCAGACCATCGAATAGGGAAGAGAAAAAGAAGGGCAAAGCCAAAGAGAACTCAGATCACCACAGAGGCGAACATAATGGATGGCTTACACAATCTCAACACTAACCCTATTACTAACTGCAATCGAGATATGAAGGTGGTTAATTTAACAGACTTTCCTCTTAACCATCTCCCTATTACAGAAGGGTCTGTCATTTTCACCGAAGGCGGTGATGAATGAATTTGAAGTTTTCAAAGATGTCAACCTTTTCCTGCAGAAGGTGGTTTTCAGATACTGGCACTCGGAGCGTAAGAACACCAAATAAATCCCAGCTGAATACAGCAGGGAAGAACGCAAGTCTTTAGAAGCTCTGGTTGCCCTTCTGCAGGAAAACCCTGACTTTGACTCTGATCCTGAACCCTCTACACAGCTACAAATCAATCCACGTAGATCCAATCTAAAAATCAGACCCCACTTCACTTGCCTCCACTTTCTAAGCATAAGTGGATTAACCTGTTCCTTGAACAGGTTAAAAAAGATCTAGCCAAAGTGGATTGGCAAGGGAGAGGGATAGATAATTTAACTAAAGAAGAGAGGAGGGCCTGTAGGGAATTGGAGGAAGCTACTGATATTGTTATAAAAAGTAGTGACAAGGGGGGCAATACTGTTCTACTCTCACAGACCATGTATGAGGGAGAAACATTGCGCCTCCTACAGGACGAAACTACATACTGGAGGCTTCCATCCAATCCCTTTCGAGAGATTGTAGTAGACTTAAATTTCAAATTGAGCATGGCTTTGGAAGAACATCTTATTACACGTAAAGAATTTGACTACTTGACTGTTCACAAATTTAATATCCTGATGTTTTATACGATCCCGAAGCTTCATAAATCTATGACTAATCCACCGGGAAAGCCGATTGTATCGGTCATAAAAGGCCCACTAGAAAGGATCCGAAAATATGTATACACATTTATAAAAGAACTGGTGCAAGAACTTCCATCTTTTGTCCAGGATACACGCGATGTTCTATGCAATCTTAAGAATTTCTCTTTTCCACCAGGGGCCCTACTCGTGGGGATCGACGTTGAATCATTATACACCTCGATCCTGCATGGGTGGGGCCTCAAAGCAGTCTACCATTTTCTTGAATGCAAATTCCCCTTACTTGCTTCACAGAATGAGTTTATTGTGGACATGCTGAAGTTCATGCTTGAACCTAACTATTTTCAGTTTTTTGGTATTACCTATCAGCAGATTAAAAGTACTGTGATGGGGGCCCCTTGGGCTCCCTTTTATGCATGCCTGCATCTGGGACTATGGTAGGAGGACCTAGTTTACCCCTCGTCGATGTACCTTGGCCACTGTCATCTGTGGCTGAGGTACATCGATGACGTGTTTATGGTCTGGGGGGGACACCCCAAGACCTGGCTCTATTTATTGAGGAACTGAATAGCAACAATAGAAACATCCGGCTGACTTTTTCTTATGACCCGGCGGCTTTGCCCTTCTTGGATCTCACTATATATGTGAAGGATGACAAATTAAAGACAAAGACATTCAGGAAAGGAACTGCACAAACACGTTATTGCTAGCCTCAAGTCATCACCCGAAGTCGCTCATACAGGGGATCCCGGTTGGACAGTTCCTCCGTATCAGCAGAAACTGTTCAGACATGGATGATTTCAAGCAGAGGCGGCTCTAGGCTTTGTGAGGCCTTAGGCAAAACCTAGACATGAGGCCCCACTCACGCCCATAATGGGAAAAATAATTAAAGCAATAAAAATGAACTGTATAAATTGTATATATTAAAAGCCTTAAACACTATGAACTATAATTTCACAGTTTCTAGAATTTTCTCTAGCAAATTATCATTAAACATATATATATATATTACATGCACACAAATATATAATACAATTTGTGCAGCTGCTACTAGTAATGTGTAGTAGTAGTAGTAAAAAAAAAAAGTCAAAAATCATATTTCTTCATTCACATAAAGCTCAGGTTAATATAACCCAGCACAGAGTTCCCCCTTACATCAGAGTCTGCAAGATTCCCCCTTACAGTGCAAGGGGAAATGCTGCAGACTGGAGTAAGGGGGAACACTAAAGTAAGGGGGGCTCTGGTGACCAGAGATCACCTTATATCAGAGTGTACAGCATTCCCATTTACATCAGAGTTCCCCTTTTTATCAGGGTCCGTGGAGTTCCAACATGCATTTAAAATGAGAACTCCAATGTGGGGAATACGCTGGTGACCACAGACCACCCGCAGAGTGAATACACTAAGGTAAAAGGGGGGGGGGGTACTAATATAAGGGGGAACCTTTATATCAGTGCCCCCTTACCTTGCTATATTCACTCCCCCTTACATCACTGACCCCCATCAGACTATCCTTGCAACGCTGTCACTGACCTCATCTCAGGTGCACCGTACAGGGCTCAGCCAGACGGTCCTCTCTGGGCTCCAGCTTGGTGGCTCTAGTTTCATCCTATATTATCCTACTCCACACAAGTCCAACTCCTCTTGTGACCCCCCTCCTAGCAGTGCTCCAGCTCTTGACTCCTCTGTAACAACCCCCCCCCCCCCCCCAGAGACTGCAGACACAATAAAGTAGATGGTCAGATATGATACAGAAAAAGGTCTGTGCAGACATGATACAAGAGATAGTCAGAGACTGCAGAAATTGTACAATAGATGGTCAGAAACTGCGGGCATGATACAAGAGATAGTCAGAGACTGAAGACATGATACAAGAGATACTCAGAGACTGAAGACATGATACAAGAGATGGTCAGACTGCAAACATAATACAAGAGATGGTCAGAGACTGCAGACATAATACAAGAGATGGTCAGAGACTGCAGACATGATACAAGAGATGGTCAGAGACTGCGGACATGATACAAGAGATGGTCAGAGACTGCGGACATGATACAAGAGATGGTCAGAGACTGCGGACATGATACAAGAGATGGTCAGAGACTGCGGACATGATACAAGAGATGGTCAGAGACTGAAGACATGGAGGTTAAAATAGGCAGGGAGGAAATTAGACATCGCCTCCTCACTGCCTGTCAAATGCCTCTGAAAAGCGACCTAAGCATTGATCACTTCAGTGGAGTGGCAGTGCCTGCTAAGAGTGCAAGCCTTTGGGCTCACACAGATGCTCAAAATTTTTTTGGGGGGGTAGGCAAGCAAACTGAAAAAAAAATCATCAATTGCAGCCACTGTGCCCCCATCAAATGCAGCCACTGTGCCCCCATCAAATGCAGCCACTGTGCCCCCATCAAATGCAGCCACTGTGCCCCCATCAAATGCAGCCACTGTGCCCCATCAAATGCAGCCACTGTGCCCCATTAAATGCAGCCACTGTGACAACCCCTCCGCCCACTTGCTGTCTGACTGACACTTACCCCATCTTGGTGAATATTATTTGCTTTTTTAACACACCTGGGTGGGCTCATGGTGCAATACTCTGCGCTCTGAGTCCACCTTTTTTGAAGTTTTCCATAGCCGCAGTCCTTCAAACTTCTAATTAGAATGTGCGTTTTGCTGCATTTTCTCGAATTGCACCAAAGATGCAGCATGCAGGACTTCTTGTGCACTTTCAGAACATGCAGCAAAAATGTACAACCTAATAGAAGTCTATGGGACCGGGGGTAACATGCAGGAAGACTGCCAGTACACCAGCACTGCAGCATGCCAGTGTGAACCCACATCATAACATCTAGGAGGGCGAGGTACTGTCACAGGCTGTAATATAACACTTAAGCTGCAGAGAGGGGAAGAGACAGCAGGAAGGGAGGGAGGGAGGAGAAGCTCACTTGTCACTTACTTGGACGCAATGGACACTAGTCCCAGGAGGCTCACTTGGTTTTTTTTTTTTCAAAGACTGTGGTTGCTGAGCTCAGCCGACTGCTCAGTTTTAACTTTCCCGCCCCACACATCCTCTTCACAGACAGCACACGGGCTGCCCGGAGTGTGGGCGGGGCTGCCCGGAGTGTGGGCGGGGAAAGAAAAAGCAGATCCATCCAGCCTCTGCCAGAGCTTCGTGTGCAGGAGGGAGGGGCGGGGCTAACACAGACTGTCAGCCCTGTGACAGAGCTCATCGCTGGCTTGCAGTACTGAATCCTGCCGTGCCCTTCACCCGAGCAGCCACCCTCGGCCAGCTCAGCGGCCTTTGTGCAGGACATTAGAGCAGCCCAGGGGGCAATTGCATCCCCGCCCCTATGCATGGCCGTGCTTCCTCCCCGCCTCCTCCTCTGTGTCCAGGAAAACATCACAGCAGGAGGAGGAGGGGGCGGGGTCAGTGCGCAGAGCTCCGTATGTGTGTGTCAGCCGGGGAGAGATGCCACTTTGCGGCTGCCATACGAAGCGTTGCTCGTGGGAACCAAGACACCCCACGAGCATGCAGGGACTCTGATTCGCCAGGACTATCCTGGGGAGGTTGAGCTACAGGCAAATTAGGCTTTTGCGAGGCCCCTTAGATCGCGAGGCCTTAGGCAAAGGCCTAATTTGCCTAATTAGAGAGCCGCCTCTGATTTCAAGAATGAAACACATGAACTATATGGGAGGTTCCGAGATAGGGCTATTCCCATGCCTCTATCAGAAGGGCAAAAAAAAGGGCCTTTAAAACTGACAGGAGGGAACTTCTGGCCAACAGTGAAGCGAAAACTTGAGAAATTACCAAATCAACTCCAATAAGGATAATCACCAGATATGGAGCACAGTGGGAGCAGGTAAAAAATATTTTGAGCCATCATTGGCATATTCTAGCTGAGGCTCCTATTCTTGGTGACTTTGTTGGAGAAAGACCTTTGCTGACAGCCAGAAGAGCCTCTAACTTAAATGACAAGTTGGTCCATTCTGAGTATCACAGACCTAAAAAACACAATTGGCTCACTGACCTCCCACAACTAAAAGGCATGTATCCATGTGGCAGATGTAATATCTGCAAGTATTTGGACAAGTTCAACGACTACGATGGCAGTAAACACTATAAGATTAATAATTTTATTAACTGCTCCACAGATCGTGTTATATATATGCTAACTTGCCCATGTGGATTGATCTACGTGGGAAAGACGAAAAGATAGCTCAGAATACGAGTTGATGAACATGTCCAAAGTATAATCAATAAGGATGATGAACGTCCACTTCCATTACATTTCCTGAAAGTTCATGGAGGGAAACCAACTGGCCTTAAATGCAAATGAATCTATAGGTTCAACCTACCCCCAAGAAGGGGGGACTTTGACAGGATACTGTACCAGAAAGAGAAAATGTGGATCTTCAATTTAAAAAGTATGCAACCCGCGGGGTTGAACAACGAGTGTAATTTATCAGTATTTCTAGAACAGTAATGAGCCTAATATGATATGGTCTTTTAACATTCAGGGTTCTTTTGATGTTTGCTCTGTTTCTTTAAGAGATGATCTGGGTGTAGTGTTTAACATCCTAAAATATCCCCCAGATCTAGGAACATGCTTTGTTCTTCTCTCCCTTTCCCTCTCTCTTTTTACCATCATTTATTGAGATAATTATCTACCGAAACTTTGCCCCTTGCCTTTTGCGGTCTGTATTTTGTTTTTTTGTTTTCTCTTCTTTGTCTTTTGTCTTTTTATTTTTGGTTCTGTTTTATCTTTTTCTATTCAAGTCTATTTATTAATTTATTTCATTTGGCTGCTAACTTATTGTCTTTGTTTTTTGCTTTTTGTTTTCTGTTTTTGTTTTTTATCTACTGACAATAATTACGGTATGTGATACTAAAATCATTGCTTTGCTATGTCCAAAACAGATCTAACAACTATGTGCCCCCTCCTATGCAAACCTGTACCTGGGGGGGTGGGAACGAGATCTTTTCTTTGATGAATCTAAATCAGAGTTTATTGGCAAGATTGTATCATGGCATCGTTACATAGATGATGTTTTTATGGTGTGGGCAGGATCAAAAGAACAACTATTAGAATTCCTGATTGGTCTACAGGTAAACACATACAATCTGAAGTTTACATATACATTCGACCAGTCAAGAATTACTTTCCTAGACATAGAGATCTTTATCAATGAAATGGGGATGCTCTGTTCAACATTATATAGAAAACCTTCAGCAGGAAATAGCTTACTGCATACCAGCAGCTCGCACCCTGAAAAATTAATCAAAAGTATCCCTTTCAGTCAATTCTTGCGACTGAAACGCAATTGTACACTGGATACTAGGGATGAGCCGAACACCCCCCGGTTCGGTTCGCACCAGAACCCGCGAACGGACCGCAAGTTCGCACGAACGTTAGAACCCCATTGACGTCTATGGGACTCGAACGTTCGAAATCAAAAGTGCTCATTTTAAAGGCTAATTTGCATGGTATTGTCCTAAAAAGGGTTTGGGGACCCGGGTCCTACCCCAGGGGACATGTATCAATGCAAAAAAAACTTTTAAAAACGGCCGTTTTTTCGGGAGCAGTGATTTTAATGATGCTTAAAGTAAAAAAAAAAAAGTGAAATATTCCTTTAAATATCGTACCTGGGGGGTGTCTATAGTATGCCTGTAAAGTGACGCATGTTTCCCATGTTTAGAACAGTCCCTGCACCAAATGTCATTTTTAAAGGAAAAAATCTCATTTAAAACTGCTTGCGGGTTTAATGTCATGTCGGGTCATGGCAATATGGATGAAAATCAGTGAGACAAACGGCATGGGTACCCCCCAGTCCATTACCAGGCCCTTTGGGTCTTGTATGGATATTAAGGGGAACCCCGCACCCAAATTAAAATAAGGAAAGGTCCCTATATACTCTGAACAGCAGTATTCAGGCGGTGCAAACAAGACAGGGACTGTAGGTTTGTTGTTAAGTAGAATCTGTTTGTAATTTTGAACATTTTTAATGTGTTTAGCTCCAGCCAAAAAATCTTTTCTAAGCTTTTTGGAAAACATAGGGAAGGGTTATCACCCCTGTGACATTTGTTTTGCGTCTTTCCTCCTCTTCAGAAGATTTCACCTCACTTTTTTGTCCCAATGAAAAATGTTTTTTGAAAATTTGGGTTTTTTTGTGGAACAAGGATTGGAAAGCATCAGTGGAAAGGAGAAATTGTTTTCCCATATTAACTCTTACAGGAGAGAATTTCCCTTCCTTAGGGGTAGATTTCATCTCACTTCCTGTTGTCTCCTTCCGTTTGCAAGTAGGAGTCGTTTGTAAGTTAGATGTTTGAAAGTAGGGTCCTGCCCTATATACTCAGCAGAAATTTGGGCCTTAGGTGTTGCTGTGGCCAAAACACTGTAAGCCCTCACAGGGCCCTGCTGTGAAATATTAGATCAAGAATTGTAATTACATGCCCCTGTTGAACAGGAGCTGAAAAATTAGGCCTTAGGCACTGGTGCTGGTGCCACAACACTGCAACCCCTCACAGACACTCTAGTTGGAACGCAGGAACGAGCCCTGCTGCAAAGTATTGCATCAAAAATTGTAATTACACGCCCCTGTTAGACAGGGGCAGAAAAATTGGGTCTTAGGCACTGGTGCTGGTGCCACAACACTGCAACCCCTCACAGACACTCTAGTTGAAACGCAGGAACAAGCCCTGCTGCAAAGTATTGCATCAAAAATTGTAATTACACGCCCCTGTTAGACAGGGGCTGAAAAATTGGGTCTTAGGCACTGGTGCTGGTGCCACAACACTGCAACCCCTCACAGACACTCTAGTTGGAATGCAGGAACGAGCCCTGCTGCAAAGTATTACATCAAAAATTGTAATTACACGCCCCTGTTAAACAGGGGCTGAAAAATTGTGCCTTAGGCACTGGTGGTGGCGCCCAGAACCAAAAATGTTCTTACAAGCTATCAGCGTGATGATTGAGGAGGAAGAGGATAATTACTCAGGGATAGTCACTCAGCATCAGCATAGGCAGTCTTTGAAGGGATCTGAGATTTCAAAAAAAATTATTCGGTTACATCTGCATCAGGTGCTTGGTAGCTGGTGGTGATCCAAGACTGATTCATTTTTATGAAGGTCAGCCGATCGACCGAGTCGGTGGACAGACGCACCCTGTGATCGGTTACCACGCCTCCAGCAGCACTGAATGTGCGTTCCGAAAGAACGCTGGATGCAGGACAGGCCAGTAGCTCAATTGCATACTGTGCAAGCTCTGGCCAGTGATCCATCCTCAAGACCCAGTAACCCAGAGGATTTTCGGTGGGAAAGGTGTCCAAGTCTGATCTTGCCCCTAGGTATTCCTGCACCATGTAAAACAGACGCTGGCGATGGTTGCTGGAACCGATCATACCTTGGGGCTGCGGACCAAAAAATTGTCTGAACGCATCGGTCAGACGGCCACCTTCTCCACCGCTCCTTCTTTGACTGACCGAAGCCTCAGCAACACGTTGTCCAGAAACAGGAGTTTGTAACCTTCCAGTCTCTGGGAACGCGTTGCACAGACCTTTCTGCAAGGCCTCCCGAAGATGTTTCATCCTCTGCTCCCTCTGCGATGGCAAGATAAGGTCCGCAACCTTACCCTTGTAACGTGGATCAAGGAGGGTTGCCAGCCAGTATTGGTCCTTCTCCTTGATACCACGAATACGAGGATCCTTACGCAGGCTTTGCAGGATCAGGGAGGCCATGCAGCGTAGGTTTGCTGAGGCATTCGGTCCGGAGTCCTCTGGGTCACTAAGGACAACAACGTCCGCAGCCACCTCCTCCCAGCCACGTACAAGTCCATGTGTTCCTTGGGACTGATCCCTTAAAGACTGCTGATGCTGAGTGCCAGGCTCCACCTCCATACTGACACAATCTTCCTCCTCCTCCTCCTCCTCCTCCTCGTCCTCTTCCTGTGTGATCGGCGGGCACGCAGGAACACTGTCTGGATAAAGGGGGCCTTGAGAGCTAAGGAAGTCCTCCTCTTCCTGCCTCTGTTCTGCCTCAAGTGCCCTGTCCATTATTCCACGCAGCGTGTGCTCCAACAGGTGGACAAGGGGGACAGTGTCACTGATGCATGCACTGTCAGTGCTCACCATCCTCGTGGCCTCCTCGAATGGTGACAGGACAGTGCATGCATCCCTGATCATGGCCCACTGGCGTGGGGAAAAAAAACCAAGGTCCCCTGACCCTGTCCTGGTGCCATAGTCGCACAGGTACTCATTGATGGCCCTCTGCTGCGTGTGCAGCCGCTGCAGCATGGCCAACGTCGAGTTCCACCTGGTGGGCATGTCACAGATTAGGCGGTTCTTGGGCAGGTTAAACTCCTTTTGGAGGTCCGTCAGCCGAGCACTGGCATTATATGACCGGCGGAAATGCACAGAGACTTTCCTGGCCTGCCTCAGGACATCCTGTAAGCCCGGGTACCTGCCCAAGAACCGCTGCACCACCAAGTTAAGGACGTGAGCCAAACAGGGCACATGGGTCAGTTGTCCCTGTCGGAGGGCAGAGAGGAGGTTGGTGCCATTGTCGCAAACCACCATTCCTGCCTTAAGTTGGCGTGGCGTCAACCACCTCTGAACCTGCCCCTGCAGAGCTGACAGAACCTCTGCCCCAGTGTGGCTCCTGTCCCCCAAGCACACCAGCTCAAGCACCGCATGGCATCTTTTGGCCTGCGTACTTGCGTAGCCCCTTGAACGCCTACGGAGCACCGCTGGTTCCGAGGAAGAGGCCATGGAGGAAGAAGAAGAGGAGGGGGTGGAGGAGAGAGGTGTGTCACAATCAGCATTTTGGAGGCGTGGTGGCGGAACAACCTCCAACACTACTGCACCTTGTCCTGCATCCTTCCCAGCTGCCAGCAGAGTCACCCAATGCGCCGTGAAACTTAAGTAACGTCCCTGTCCATGCCTGCTGGACCATGAGTCAGCGGTAATATGCACCTTACCGCTGACCGCCCTGTCCAGCGAGGCATGGACATTGCCTTCCACATGCCGGTAGAGAGCCGGAATCGCCTTCCGTGAGAAAAAGTGGCGTTTGGGTACCTGCCACTGAGGAACCGCACATTCCACAAACTCACGGAAGGGGGCAGAGTCTACCAACTGAAAAGGCAGCAGTTGAAGTGCTAGCAATTTTGCCAAGCTAGCATTCAACCGCTGGGCATGTGGATGGCTGGGAGCAAACTTCTTTCGGCGGTGCAGCAGCTGGGGCAGGGAAATTTGCCTGGTACAATCTGACGTCGGTGTACCAAAAGCAGATTGCCCACAAGTACTTGGCTGTGACACACCTAATTCTACACCTTCATTCCTCTCACTGCAGGTCTCAGAGAGGACTGAAGGTCTAGTGGGGTTGGAAATCTCAGCTGATGAGGAGCAAGGAGAGATCGTCTTTGTTCTTTGGTGTGGGTCTTTTAGATACGCTTGCCAACGAACTGCATGGCAGGTCAACATATGTCTGGTCAAGCATGTGGTACCCAAGCGGGAGATGTTTTGGCCACGCGAGATACGCTTGAGACATATGTTGCAAATAGCAGCGGTGCGATCTGATGCACTCGTCTCAAAAAAGGCCCACACCAAAGAACTTTTTGAATAACGCGCAGAGACTGCAGCGCCCTGCACATGTGGAGCTTTGGGGTGTGATGCAGTCAATGTGCTGCCCTTAGGCTGGCCCCTGGAGGGCATCCTGCCTAGTTGGTGATGTGCCACCTCCTCCTCCTCCTCCTCCTCCTCCTCTCTCCTATCAGGCACCCACGTTGAGTCAGTGACCTCATCATCCCCTCCCTCCTCATCACTGGAGCAAACCTGGCAGTATGCTGCAGCAGGGGGAGCATGACTGCCAGATTGCTGTCCTTCTTGGGCACCCCCTCTGTCCGTGCTCATGTTACTGCTTTCATTGAGCTCAGTATCATCATCAGAGCCTTCCAAACGCTGGGCATCCTCCTGGAGCATGTACCCAACACTGTGGTCAAACAGTTCGAGGGAATCCTCATGAGGACATGGTGGAGCTAGGGAAGGAGTCACTGATGACATTGAGCTGAGGGAAGAGGCCGCTGCTTTGCCAGACAAAGCACCCTGGGCATGGGTGAGAGAGGATGAGGAGGATGAGGACGGCTTGGTCATCCACTCGACCAAGTCTTCCGCATGTTGCGGCTCAACACGGCCAGCTGCCGAAAAAAAGGCCAAGCGTGTCCCATGGCCACGTGCTGATGAGGATGCACCGTCTCCACGACCAGCACTAGACACAGAGCCTGCTTGCCCTCTCTTATTGGCTTGTGACTGTCTGCCTCTCCTTCTTGGCCTTCCAGACATACTAATGGCCTGTAGCTGCACTAAGCTGGGATAGAACACCTGTAATTTTCTTAAGGTAGCTTTATATACTGTAACCAGACAAGCCTGCCTGTCAGTAGGAAGATAACAGGAACGGATCTAGCTGAACACTGTGAGCAGGACGTACTGCACTAAATGTATATAGCAGGAACGGATCTAGCTGAACACTGTGAGCAGGACGCACTGCACTGAATGTAAATAGCAGGAACGGATCTAGCTGAACACTGTGAGCAGGACGCACTGCACTAAATGTAAATACCAGGAACGGATCTAGCTGAACACTGTGAGCAGGACGCACTGCACTGAATGTAAATAGCAAGAACGGATCTAGCTGAACACTGTGAGCAGGACGCACTGTACTAAATGTAAATAGTCTAGCTGCCTGACCGTGGTACTAATAGGATCAAAAAGAACACCTGTAATTTTCTTAAGGTAGCTTTATATACTGTAACCAGACAAGCCTGCCTGTCAGTAGGAAGATAACAGGAACGGATCTAGCTGAACACTGTGAGCAGGACGTACTGCACTAAATGTATATAGCAGGAACGGATCTAGCTGAACACTGTGAGCAGGACGCACTGCACTGAATGTAAATAGCAGGAACGGATCTAGCTGAACACTGTGAGCAGGACGCACTGCACTAAATGTAAATACCAGGAACGGATCTAGCTGAACACTGTGAGCAGGACGCACTGCACTGAATGTAAATAGCAGGAACGGATCTAGCTGAACACTGTGAGCAGGACGCACTGCACTAAATGTAAATACCAGGAACGGATCTAGCTGAACACTGTGAGCAGGACGCACTGCACTGAATGTAAATAGCAAGAACGGATCTAGCTGAACACTGTGAGCAGGACGCACTGTACTAAATGTAAATAGTCTAGCTGCCTGACCGTGGTACTAATAGGATCAAAAAGAACACCTGTAATTTTCTTAAGGTAGCTTTATATACTGTAACCAGACAAGCCTGCCTGTCAGTAGGAAGATAACAGGAACGGATCTAGCTGAACACTGTGAGCAGGACGTACTGCACTAAATGTATATAGCAGGAACGGATCTAGCTGAACACTGTGAGCAGGACGCACTGCACTGAATGTAAATAGCAGGAACGGATCTAGCTGAACACTGTGAGCAGGACGCACTGCACTAAATGTAAATACCAGGAACGGATCTAGCTGAACACTGTGAGCAGGACGCACTGCACTGAATGTAAATAGCAAGAACGGATCTAGCTGAACACTGTGAGCAGGACGCACTGTACTAAATGTAAATAGTCTAGCTGCCTGACCGTGGTACTAATAGGATCAAAAAGAACACCTGTAATTTTCTTAAGGTAGCTTTATATACTGTAACCAGACAAGCCTGCCTGTCAGTAGGAAGATAACAGGAACGGATCTAGCTGAACACTGTGAGCAGGACGTACTGCACTAAATGTATATAGCAGGAACGGATCTAGCTGAACACTGTGAGCAGGACGCACTGCACTGAATGTAAATAGCAGGAACGGATCTAGCTGAACACTGTGAGCAGGACGCACTGCACTAAATGTAAATACCAGGAACGGATCTAGCTGAACACTGTGAGCAGGACGCACTGCACTGAATGTAAATAGCAAGAACGGATCTAGCTGAACACTGTGAGCAGGACGCACTGTACTAAATGTAAATAGTCTAGCTGCCTGACCGTGGTACTAATAGGATCAAAAAGAACACCTGTAATTTTCTTAAGGTAGCTTTATATACTGTAACCAGACAAGCCTGCCTGTCAGTAGGAAGATAACAGGAACGGATCTAGCTGAACACTGTGAGCAGGACACACTGTACTAAATGTAAATAGTCTAGCTGCCTGACCGTGGTACTAATAGGATCAAAAAGAACACCTGTAATTTTCTTCAGGTAGCTTTATATACTGTAACCAGACAAGCCTGCCTGTCAGTAGGAAGATAACAGGAACGGATCTAGCTGAACACTGTGAGCAGGACGCACTGTACTAAATGTAAATAGTCTAGCTGCCTGACCGTGGTACTAATAGGATCAAAAAGAACACCTGTAATTTTCTTAAGGTAGCTTTATATACTGTAACCAGACAAGCCTGCCTGTCAGTAGGAAGATAACAGGAACGGATCTAGCTGAACACTGTGAGCAGGACGTACTGCACTAAATGTATATAGCAGGAACGGATCTAGCTGAACACTGTGAGCAGGACGCACTGCACTGAATGTAAATAGCAGGAACGGATCTAGCTGAACACTGTGAGCAGGACGCACTGCACTAAATGTAAATACCAGGAACGGATCTAGCTGAACACTGTGAGCAGGACGCACTGCACTGAATGTAAATAGCAGGAACGGATCTAGCTGAACACTGTGAGCAGGACGCACTGCACTGAATGTAAATAGCAGGAACGGATCTAGCTGAACACTGTGAGCAGGACGCACTGCACTGAATGTAAATAGCAGGAACGGATGTAGCTGAACACTGTGAGCAGGACGCACTGCACTAAATGTAAATACCAGGAACGGATCTAGCTGAACACTGTGAGCAGGACGCACTGCACTAAATGTAAATACCAGGAACGGATCTAGCTGAACACTGTGAGCAGGACGCACTGCACTGAATGTAAATAGCAGGAATGGATCTAGCTGAACACTGTGAGCAGGACGCACTGCACTGAATGTAAATAGCAGGAACGGATGTAGCTGAACACTGTGAGCACAACGCACTGCACTAAATGTAAATACCAGGAACGGATCTAGCTGAACACTGTGAGCAGGACGCACTGCACTGAATGTAAATAGCAGGAACGGATCTAGCTGAACACTGTGAGCAGGACGCACTGCACTAAATGTAAATACCAGGAACGGATCTAGCTGAACACTGTGAGCAGGACGCACTGCACTGAATGTAAATAGCAGGAACGGATCTAGCTGAACACTGTGAGCAGGACGCACTGCACTGAATGTAAATAGCAGGAACGGATCTAGCTGAACACTGTGAGCAGGACGCACTGCACTAAATGTAAATACCAGGAACGGATCTAGCTGAACACTGTGAGCAGGACGCACTGCACTGAATGTAAATAGCAGGAACGGATCTAGCTGAACACTGTGAGCAGGACGCACTGCACTGAATGTAAATAGCAGGAACGGATCTAGCTGAACACTGTGAGCAGGACGCACTGCACTGAATGTAAATAGCAGGAACGGATCTAGCTGAACACTGTGAGCAGGACGCACTGCACTAAATGTAAATACCAGGAACGGATCTAGCTGAACACTGTGAGCAGGACGCACTGCACTGAATGTAAATAGCAGGAACGGATCTAGCTGAACACTGTGAGCAGGACGCACTGCACTGAATGTAAATAGCAGGAACGGATCTAGCTGAACACTGTGAGCAGGACACACTGCACTAAATGTAAATAGTCTAGATAGAAGATAACAGGAACGGATCTAGCTAAACTGAATACAGTGTATATATATATATGCAACACCTGGGATGCATATATATACACAATACACTGTAAGTGCAGCTAACTGACTGACTGTTCTGCCTAATCTATCTAACTCAAATCAAATGACACTGTCTCTCTCTCTCTCTATCTCTCAGCACACCGGAACACACACTACACAGGGCCGCCGTGCAGGCGGCCTTATATAGTGTGGGGTGTGTACTAAATCCCCTGAGCCATAATTGGCCAAAGCCACCCTGGCTTTGGCCAATTACAGCTCTCTCTACTGACGGCGCTGTGATTGGCCAAGCATGCGGGTCATAGTGCATGCTTGGCCAATCATCAGCCAGCAATGCACTGCGATGCCGCAGTGAATTATGGGCCGTGACGCGCCACACGAATTTGGCGCGAACGGCCCATATCGTTCGCAATTCGGCGAACGACCGAACAGCCGATGTTCGAGTCGAACATGGGTTCGACTCGAACACGAAGCTCATCCCTACTGGATACAGACTTCCAAAAGGAGGCAAATTTGCTACGCGATCGCCTCCTAGCCAAGGGGTACAGTACAACATGTTTGAAAAAAGCCTTTATTGGGTCAAAAATCAGAATAGACAACTTCTATTGTACAAGCCCAGACGTGATAAAGCATCAACATCAACAAGAGTGATTACTAAGTATAGTAGACAACATGCAAGGGTGCGACATATCTATAAAAAGTTCTGATATCTATTGGCAGCCGATCAAAAAATCTCTAAGTTCGTTAAACCCTATCCAGAAATCACCTTTAAACGCTCTCGCTCTTTGAGAGATACTCTAGTGAGTAGCCACCATCGTAATCAGACCACGCTAAAGTCTAAATCACCAGGCACCTACCCATGTGGCAGGTGCAACTATTGTCCCTTCATTTTAGAAGGGAACAATGTCACCCTTCCCAATAATAACATCTGGACCCCCAAATATAGAACCAACTGCCAATCGGTTGGCTCTGTATACTTAATGAAGTGTCGCTGCGGGGCATTTTACGTGGGATAAACAAAGCGCCCACTTTTTTGTAGAATCAGGGACCATGTGTCCCTTATCTCCAAACATAGGATGGAAACACCCATTAGCCGTCATGTGGGGCTATACCACAATTTTGATCTAAAAGCCATTGGCTTTTTCAGTCTCGAACATATTCCGGAGCATGAACAAGGCGGTGATATAGACAATAAACTTCTCCAATTGGAGACGAGATGGATCTACTGTTTACAGGCTACTCGGTCCCCTGGCCTCAATGAGGGGATTAGCTACAAGCCTTTTCTATAAACATCACCCCTTACTAAGTTTTGCCACTCATGTCCTTTTGGGAGAATGTGCCCCGTTTTTGATTGATTCATCTGACCATATAGACCAGGATGTCAATTACGAAGCGTGGCTTTTCCCTCCCCCCCCTCTTGTCTTTCCCTTCCCCTGTTCTTTCTCCTTCTCCCGCTTTGGCAATATTCACCACGTTTGAACATTATGGGATTGCCAGACGTTTATTTTTATCGCGACCAATTCCGGGTTAGCTGTTTAGGCCAGGGTTGCCTTTATTAGACATAATATATCTTTCGAAAAAAGGAATAATAACATACATGGAGTTAATCATAATGATGTGTATATCAGTGTAAGCTTCTACATGTGGTGGATGCAGATTAGGGGTGCATTATTGTAAATGAATTATTGTAATGTGCAGTCATGACCATATCCAAAATTTGTGGTCCCATCTTTCTTTTTTTTTTACCCCCCCGGGCTCTGTTTTCCCTCGTTTTTACCTCCCCAGTCCAGTGCCATTTGATCCCGGTATGGACGCCCAAGGGTGTGCACTAGGTTGGGTACACATCCCCCTCTGGCTCTTTCCTTCTGGGGGGGGGTGCCAACCCGGCACACGCCCACCATGAGGTCTCCTCATGGCCCATGGCATCCCGGTTAACCGTATCCCAAATAGCCACTACACCATCTGTCCAAGTGTTTCCACTCTCTTGGTTCAGCACTGTCTCCAATGGGAGTCATAGTGCTGTTTCTGGCAACCGGAAGTAGTTTCTACTTCCGGTTTGTTGTTTCCGGTTCCGGGTACTCAGTCCATGGACCTGGAACTTCCCCTTTGCGTCCGCTTGGCGCCGGTGCAGCGTGATGACATACGCAGCATTTTTGGCGCCATGGGGAGGGATATTTAAACCCCACACATCTAGATGCTTGTCAGCAGTTGGGAACTCATGCTAAACATGGACGCCGGCACCAGGTAAAACTTACATTGACCGTTAGTAGGTCTAGCACTTTGTGATATATTCAACTGAAAACTAAGCACTATCTTTGGTGCTCTATCTTGATTCTGTGCCATCAGTCCTCATGAGCTCCTAATATAAATATTTTCCCATATCCTGGGGCGTCGGTGAGTATGGTCCACTGTTTAAGTTTTTGTTGTGGACTTTTTCTCCCCTCACCCGTAATGTGCGTGTATTTTTACTACCTATGATATATGTTACAGATACTGTATCATTTTCTCTGTCTGTGATGGTCTTCATCTATAAGAATACACATCCCTCCCTCAGGCATTTTTCTGGACTACTGGGGGGTGTCATCTCTGGGGGTACCCCTCCTCCCCTCTCCTCTCACTTGACACCTCGGGTCCTGCGACTTCCCCGGCACTCTTTATAGAGGTATGGAGTTGATGTAGGGGTTGTGTTGGTTGGGAGTACTTGGGAGGGGGGAGGGTGAGAGCCTGGGTTAGGGCTGTGTGTGTGTGTGTGTGTGTGTGTGTGTGGGGGGGGGATGGGGGTGGTGTGGGGGGAGGGAAGAGTGGTAGGTGGGGTTGGTGCATTTTTTGAAATTTTTCCAATTTTTGTTTTTTGTTTTTGGAGGGGGGTTTTGGTGGAGTCATGGTTGCACAAGCTAAAGAGCTTTCAAGTTGTATAAATGCAAATGTTTTATGTATCTTTTCCATGTATTCACTTTTTTGTTTTCTTTTTTGAACATCCAAGGTTGATTTTATCATGAATATTGTTGTTGAATAATTGAAAAGCCTCATCCATTTTCCTGATGAAGCCTTCCTGGCGAAACATGTTGAAATTTGTGGACGTGGTTATGATCAGACTTCTTTGTGACTACAGCTCTTTCCCTTCATTTGACAATATTAGGTTGAGGATGTTTACCTTTGACTATGAATGTAAAACTGTTTTCACATTTTACTGTTCTTTTTTGTAAAACTGTATTAATAAATATTTGGTATAATTTTTAATTGACAGTGGTTTTTCTTACACTAGGTGTACCTTTAAAATCCCACTTCTCACATATTTTTTTACTTTAGATCTAACAACTAGTCTACTATCTATGTGTAAAACGCTGGCAATGAGTGATCACCTTGGGAGAAAGTTATGTTCACACTAGGTGAGAATGAATGTTGAATTAGCTGCAGTATAATCAAGGTGCCTGTACTAGTTACATATTATCTAATTAAGTCTATTGATACTTAAGGACACCTTCTGAGCAACTGCGCATGCTCTGAGGAAGCTTGGTTACAAGCGAAACATGTAAGCAAGACACTATCATGTCTTCTGGGGTGTGAGCACCAGTCTGACCGCCTATACAGCAAACTCTACTCAACCATCCCGAGTTCTTGTCAAAATACATCTCCAGTCCTTGGACGGGTAAATCAGGATTGGACAGCTCTGCATTGCTTGTTTGGTGTGTGGACTAACCTGTGATACTACTACAAGGCAATCCATTTGGAGAAATATCTGGAGAGATACACAGTTTACTCATGTAGCAAAGACTTGTCAGGAATTATTCTGGTTATCTCATCTCTATACCCCACCGTTGAAGTGATTGGACCACACATATGGACTTGAAATAAAAGGAAAGCAAGACACAGAACAAGATGTCAAAACGGTTAGCTGTATCAGCCCCCCTCCAAATATAAGGGGAAGTCTTTTCAGAGTTTATACCGCTTTGTTTCCTTGACTGTTGTCACCTTCATATTAATCCATTTGTGATCCAAATCCACATATATGACAAGTATACAATAAGTGTTTCTTTGCTAAAACATTCCATGAATGGACTTCCTCCTTCCTTTGCCTCCCGTCGTCCTGTTTTCATTTTCTTTTTGGCTAAATGTTTAATGCCTGAATGAAAATCAGATAAACCATACAAAGCATGTTTTTCTCAAAACTGAGTCAACAAACTCTCAACATAAAGAAGCTGTGTATATGCAGGCTAATTACTTTTTTCACTTTTTGCTTTTTATAGATCCAGCAAAGAGTTTACATACACTTTTTTCTGGCTAAGTGAAGCCTTTAATCATCAAACACACCTTTTTGAGAAGATTTGTTTGTATGGGATGGATGAGATGCATGTATGGCTGATTGTGGTGGACACCGGTGTCTCATTAAGACTTTCTTTGTCTTAATCTTAATTAACTATGTTGGAGGAGGGTATTTATACTTATTCATAATAACTTTTTCTATTTAATTAATATATGGTGGATATTCAATAAAGATTATTAGTCCTTAAACTGGTGTATCCTCTTTAAAGAATATCTTTGGGAAACTTTCCCGATATGGACAGGGATGTTACCTATCTTTCCCCGCGCACTGGGTGACTCTTCTGGCAGCTGGGAAGGATGCAGGACAGGGTGCAGTAGTGTTGGAGGTTGTTCCGCCACCACACCTCCAAAATTCTACTAGTGGTGATTCTGCCACACCTCTCTTCTCCACCCCCTCCACTTCTTCTTCCTCCATGGCCTCTTACTGTGTTGATTTGTCTGGAACCACGGTGCTCTGTAGGCATTCAAGGGGCTACGCAAGCATGCAGGCAAAAAGATGCCATGCGGTGCTTGAGCTGGTGTGCTTGGGGAACAGGAGCCACACTGGGGCAGAGATTCTGTCAGCTCTGCAGGGGCAGGTTCAGAGGTGGTTGATGCCACTCCAGCTTAAGGCAGGTATGGTGGTTTTCGACAATGGCATCAACCTCCTCTCCGCCCTCCGACAGGGACAACTGACCCACGTCCTTAACTTGGTGGTGCAGCATTTCTTGGGCAGGTACTCGGGCTTACAGGATGTCCTGAGGCAGGCCAGGAAAGTCTGTGTGCATTTCCGCAGCTCATATAATGCCAGTGCTCGGCTGGCTGACCTCCAAAAGAACTTTAACCTGCCCAAGAACCGCCTAATCTGTGACATGTCCACCAGGTGGAACTCAATGTTGGCCATACTGCAGCGGCTGCACACGCAGCAGAGGGCCATCAATGAGTACCTATGCAACTATGGCACCAAGACAGGGTCAGGGGACCTTTGTTTTTTTTCCCACACCAGTGGGCTATGATCAGGGATGCATGCACTGTCCTGTCACCATTTGAAGAGGCCACGAGGATGGTGAGCAGTGACAGTGCATGCATCAGTGACACTGTCCCTCTTGTTCACCTGTTGGAGCACACGCTGCGTGGAATAATGGACAGGGCACTTGAGGCAGAACAGATGGAGGTAGAGGAGGACTTCCTTACCTCTCAAGGCCCCCTTTATCCAGACAGTGTTCCTGCGTGCCCGCCGATCACACAGGAAGAGGACGAGGAGGAGGATTGTGTCAGCATGAAGGTGGAGCCTGGCACTCAGCATCAGCAGCAGTCTTCAAGGGATCATTTACAGTCTGAAGAAACCCATGGACTTGTACGTGGCTGGGAGGAGGTGGCTGTGAATCATGTCGTCCTTAGTGACCCAGAGGACTCTGGACTGAATGCCTCAGCAAACCTACCCTGCATGGCCTCCCTGATCTTGCAAAGCCTGCGAGAGGATCCTCGTATTCGAGGGAACAAGGGCAGGGATGATTACTGGCTGGCAAAGCTCCTTGATCCACGTTACAAGAGTAAGGTTGCGGACCTTATCTTGCCATCGCAGAGGGAGCAGAGGATGAAACATCTTCGGGAGGCCTTGCAGAAAGGTGTGTGCAACACGTTTCCAGAGCCTGGGAGGTTACAATTTCCTGGTCCTCCTGGACAACATGTTGCTGAGGCTTCGGTCAGTCACAGAAGGAGCGGTGGAGAAGGTGGCCATCTGACCGATGCGTTCAGACAATTTTTTAGTCAGCAGCCCCAAGGTATGATCGGTTCCAGCAACCATCGCCAGCGTCTGATTCACATGGTGCAGGAATACCTAGGGGCAAGATCAGACTTGGACACCTTTCCCACCGAAAATCCTCTGGGTTACTGGGTCTTGAGGATGGATCACTGGCCAGAGCTTGCACGGTATGCAATTGAGCTACTGACCTGTCCTGCATCCAGCGTTCTTTCGGAACGCACATTCAGTGCTGCTGGAGGCTTTTTAACCAATCACAGGGTGTGCCCGTCCACCGAATCGGTCGATCGGCTGACCTTCATGAAAATGAATCAGTCTTGGATAACCAGCTACCAAGTACCTGATGCTGATTTAACGGAATAATTTTTTTTTAATGTGAGATCCCTTCAAGACTGCCTATGCTGATGCTGAGTGACTATCCTGTTATGCTGAGTGACTATCCTCTTCCTCCTCAATGTTCATGCTGATAGCTTGTAAGAAGATTTTTGGTTCTGGGCACCGCCACCAGTGGCTAAGGCCCAATTTTTCTACCCCTGTTTAACAGGGGCCTGTAATTACAATTTTTGATGCAATACTTTGCAGCAGGGCTCATTCCTGCGCTCCAACTAGAGTATCTGTGAGGGGTTGTAGTGTTGTGGCACCACCACCAGTGCCTAAGGCTCAATTTTTCTGCCCCTGTTTAACAGGGGCGTTGTAATTACAATTTTTGATGCAATACTTTGCAGCAGGGCTCATTCCTGCACTCCAACTAGAGTATCTGTGAGGGGTTGCAGTGTTGTGGCACCAGCACCAGTGCCTAAGGCCCAATTTTCTGCCCCTGTTTAACAGGGGCATGTAATTACAATTTTTGATGCAATACTTTGCAGCAGGGCTCATTCCTGCGCTCCAACTAGAGTATCTGTGAGGGCTTGCAGTGTTGTGGCACCAGCACCAGTGCCTAAGGCTCAATTTTTCTGCCCCTGTTTAACAGGGGCGTGTAATTACAATTTTTGATGCAATACTTTGCAGCAGGGCTCATTCCTGTGCTCCAACTAGAGTATCTGTGAGGAGTTGCAGTGTTGTGGCACCGGCACCAGTGCCTTAGACCCAATTTTTCAGCCCCCGATTAACAGGGGCATGTAATTACAATTCTTGATCTAATATTTTCCTGCGCCCACCAAGAGTAACTGTGAGGCCTTACAGTGTTGTGGCAAAACCACCACTCCGTCCACCACCAAAGGCCCAATTTTTCTGACCCTGTTCAACAGGGCCATGTAATTACTATTCTTGATCTAATATTTCACAGCAGGGCCCGTTCCTGCGCCCACCAAGAGTAACTGTGAGGGCTTACAGTGTTGTGGCAACACCAACACCTAAGGCCCAAATTTCTGCAGAGTATATAGGGCAGGCCCCTACTTTCGAACATCCAACTTACAAACGACTCCTACTTGCAAACGGAAGGAGACAACAGGAAGTGAGAGGAAATCTACCCCTAGGAAGGGAAATTCTGTCCTGTAAGAGTTCCTTGTTTCACTAAAAAACCCCAAATTTTCAAAATCCAATTGTCATTGGGACAGAAAGTAAGGTGAAATCTTCTGAACAGGTGCACAGACAGCAAAACAAATGTTACAGGGGTGATAACCCATTCCCATTTTCCAAAAAGCTTAAAAATAGATTTTTTGGCTGGTGCTACAAGTAAAAAATGTACCAGTTCAAAATTACAAACAGATTCTACTTAAGAACAAACCTACAGTCCCTGTCTTGTTTGCACTGCCTGCATACTGCTGTTCAGAGTATATAGGGCCTGGGGGCCCCACACCTTTCCTTTTTTTTATTTGGGTGCCCCTTAATATCCATACAAGACCCAAAGGGGCTGGTAATGGGCTGGAGGGGTGGTGTTTCTCAATGATTTTCATCCATATTGCCGGGACCAGACATGACATTAAAGCCACAAGCAGTTTTAAATTACTTTTTTACCTTTAGAAATGTCTTTTTGAGCAGGGACTGTTCTAAACACAGGAAACATGCGCCACTTTACAGGCATACTATAGACACCCCCCAGGCATGATATTTAAAGGAATATTTCACTTTTATTTTTTCACTTTAAGCATCATTAAAATCACTGCTCCCGAAAAAACGGCCGTTTTTGAAACTTTTTTTGCATTGATACATGTCCCCTGGGGCAGGACCCGGGTCCCCAAACCCTTTTTAGGACAATAACTTGCATATTAGCCTTTAAAATTCGCACTTTTGATTTCTCACCTTCGAGTCCCATAAACTTTAACGGGGTTCGAAAGTTTGCGCGAACTTTCGGTCCGTTCGAATGTTCTGATGTGAACCGAACCAGGGGGGGTGTTTCGCTCATCCCTACTATACAGTCTTTATTGTCAACTCCAAAAACAATCTAACAAAAAAGCTTATAAACAATCATACGGTGTAAAAAAAATAAAAAAATCCCGATCACCATCCTATTGGTAACAATGTATTGCTCTGGTCACTGTATGTAAAAAAAAAAAAAAAAAAAAATGTAAAAAAGGTTTTTAGGTTGTGAAAACATATTTTTTGGATTTTCTTCATTTTCCACATAATTGTGACAAAAAAATGATAACTTTAAAAAGCTTGCCATGCCTCTTACTAAATACCTTGGACTGTCTACTTTGTAAAAAGGGATCATTTGGGGGACATGTGTCCTGGCATTTTCAGGCCTCAAGAAATGAGATAGGCCATCAGTACATAGTAGATGAGGTTGAAAAAAGACACAAGTCCATCAAGTCCAACCTATGTGTGTGATTATATGTGAGTATTACCTTGTATATCCCTGTATGTTGTGGTCGTTCAGGTGCTTATCTAATAGTTTCTTCAAACTATCGATGCTTCCCGCTGAGACCACATCCTTGCCGCACTTACAGTACAGAACCCTCTACGTAGTTTAAGGTTAAACCTCTTTTCTTGGGGCTTGGCCCATGGAGTGAGAGGACGTGCATTGCGGCGGCTCCCGGTCCTGTCGGCTTTCACGGGGCTCTACCTCCTCCATCACAGCCTGCAATAGCACCACGTTACACCGATGGGCAAGGGAAAGCCCAAGACACAATCTCACCTGATCGGCGGCCAGACACAGGGAGATTTAGGACGCTTTGTGACCCGATCTTCTGTGGCCTACATGCAGCATGGGAAGTCCTAGATGGCGCCGGCACCTCCGTCTCCAGCACACTCTGAGCCAGCAGCCATCATGCAGGTAAAATCTAGAGTCCGCTTTGTCTCCCTTACTGAGCTTGAGCCCTCCCTGCATAGTCCACATAGCCTCTCACAGGCCTCCCTGTGCTCCGGGGACGGCTGGGACATGGAGTCACAGGTGCGATCCATGCACACATACATGCGATCCCTTCCCACAAAATCAGAGTTTGAACACTGTCTCTCATATTGAAAAGGCATACAGACAAGAGATAACTGAACTTAAACAGGATTTGGGGGTCCGTATGGAGGTTGTTGAGAACACCACAGATGGTATCTGCAATACATTGCGATCCCATGAGGAGATCCTCAATTCCCATACAGTTATGCTCCAGCAGCTCATGTACCACCAGGACAATATCGAGAATGGTAATAGGTGGAACAATATTAGGATCCGTGGCATCCTAGAGACCGTGGAACACAAAGACCTGGCAGCGGTAGTCACCACCATCTTTAACCAGCTACTCCAGCAGCCCAAGGATACACACATCGAGCTGGACAGAGTGCATAGAACCTCGGTACCACGGAATTCTGATTCCTCCTTTATACGTGACACGCTGTGCAGAGTGCATTTCTATATAGTAAAGGAAGACATCATGTGGGCCGCCAGCACACAGGATTCCATTCGGCTGAACGACACCCCTGTTATGCTGTTCCCAGACCTCTCACGCCAAACATTGGCTATGAGGCGCGCTCTCAAGCCACTTACATCTCTTCTACTGGAGAAGCATAAGTACCAGTGTCGGTTCCCATTTCAGTTGCGGTTCCATCATGAAGACAAGGCGGCCCTCTTTCGCACTCTGGGGGACTTACCGCGATTCCTAAGCACCTTGGAATTACCTCAGGTCTCTCTACCAGATTGGCCCCTCCCGCCTACCACCCCGGGTCTTCTATTCGACTCGCAATGGCAGAAGGCCAGCAAGAATAAGCGTTTCCGATCTACCACTTTAATGCCGCCTGACGGCTGACTCTGCCCTAACCTCGGCTAATTGCTCACCTCTTGTTTCCATATCCAGGACTATTTTGTTTTCTCTGCCCTGTTAATGGAGTATATAGCCCTACTTTCTTGTTTTTTGGGACTAACATCCGTGACCACCTGTCTGGTGTCCCCATTTTTCCTGTTGCCCTTGTCAGGGAACTCCCCCCCCCCCTTTTTTTTTCTCTCCCCATGATGCCCCAGTTTTACCATGCTTATCCTGCTCGGGTCAATTTTTCCTGAAAGGGTTTCCTTTTTTCCCCTTATATATATTTTTTATTTTTTCCCGGACTGTTTAATAATATTTTTCTTCCCCGGATATTTGGACACACAGAGATCTTCCTCCATACTGTGGACGGCCCTGGTCACTCCTATTTACTATCTCCTTCCCCCATGCCCCAGCTACGCCCTGCTTCCCATTGCTCTACTATTCTCCCCCTGGGTACGCCGTCCTACAGTATGAAGGAACATTTGTTCTGCATGGTGCTATTGTGCCTTACTGTTTATGATAAGTTAACTGTGATTATGTTGATGGTTATTCTTAGCTTTACATTTATCACTACGCCCCCCGTGGACCCCAGGACCGGGAGACACCTCGTGTGCTTCCCACGTACACCCCCCTATTGACCGACAGTGCTGGTACATGCACTGTAATTTTCTTAGATTTTTGTTTTAGTAATGTTAAGCTATTTACTTCATGGTATACTACCGCCACCTTGTGGCCTGTTACTTCTTCTTCACTCTTTATCTTTAGTGGTGGTTCCAGCTTGTTGCAAACCGAATTCCTTATCCTTCCCTGTCATGGGGGTGGATCCCACCCACTTCCTCAACTCTCTCCTTTTCCTATTTTCTTACTCTGTCTTCTCCCTCTACCTCACCTCCCCTTCCCTCTATTCCCTCCTCTCCCCGACTAGGCAGGCCTTGATTTTCGCATTATATGCTGTTGGACTCATTTGGAGACTTGTTGTCCTCTCCCCCCAGTTCCATCATGATGTCCCTTGACCATGTAACCTTGTCTTTCTATAACTGTAGGGGCCTCAACACCCCGGAAAAAAGGAGCCAGATAATATACCATTTTCACAAGGCCAGGACTCAAATTTTGCTCCTACAGGAGACTCACTTTAGGGGCATGGCTATCCCACTCCTCAATAACCCTTATTACCATCAATGGCAACGCAGTACGAACCTGCTGGCTAAATCAAGGGGTGTGTCCATAGCCTTCCACAAATCTTTCCACCCCAAAGTTTTAGATTCCCTCATTGACCCCCAGGGCTGTTTCCTTTTCCTTAAACTGAAAACTAATTCTTCAATTTTTACAGTGGCTAATGTATATGGACCAAACCAAGACCATGGGAGTTTTGTATCCGCGGTGCTGAACAAGCTGATCTCTTTTGGCGGCCCTTGCTTCATTCTGGGTGGGGACCTTAATGTAGCCCTTTCCCCGGCTGTGGACACTTCCTTGGGTAAGTCCTCTACACCACACTCCACTCTCACAAACATCAAATCACTCATACACTCTGCTCAACTTGTGGATGTCTGGCGGGTACAGCACCCGTTTGAGAGAGATTACAGCTGTTACTCTGTAGCCCACAATTCATACAGTCGTATTGACTATTTTTTGGTATCTCAATCGCTGTTGGATGTCCCGCTCAAAGCTTCCTTAGGTAACATTCTGTGGTCTGGCCATGCCCCCGTACATTTAAGCCTGGCCCACCCACCTACTGTAAATCCTTAAATTTATTAAAAGATACCCCTTGTGTTGCTGCTGTCGAGCAGACGATTTGGGACTTTGTTCGGGATCACCGGTCCGACAGCACCAACCCCCTTACTAAATGTGAAGCCCTGAAGTGCGTACTTTGGGGAACTTTCACATGTCTTTATTAATTTTTGTTTTTATTAATATTTTGATAAAGCAAAATAACATGACATGAGTGAGAAACAGGAGATCAGTACAGAAAGTATACTACATAGATCATATAGTAAACATGTGACAATAGATATCTCCGATGAGAGAGCAGATAGTCATCACTCTAGTCATACAGTGAAATCGGAATGTATCACAAAACTAAACATTAGAACCAGGTGAAAGTATATCTAGGTATAAAATACAGGCATACCCCACTTTTAAGTACACAATGGGGTTTATTTACTAAAGCTGGAAAGTGCACAATCAGGGTCACTTCTGCATAGAAACCAATGAGCTTTCAGGTTTTATTCCCAAAGCTTAATTGAACAAGCCAAGGTTAGAAGCTCAGTGGTTTTTATGCAGAAGTGACCCTGATTTTGCATGTTCTATCTTTAGTAAATAAACCCCATTGCGTACTTAAAAGTGGGGTATGCCTGTAGAGAGGAACAGACGTAGGGTAGAGTAGAAAGAAAGAAAAAGAGAGGGTAGGGGAGAAGGGGTAAGGGGACAAGGAGGGGGAAGCAGGCTAGCTGCAGGAGAGGGGAGGGGACTTTCATACAACATGGCGCCCGCCTAAAGAAGGCCAGATCTGCTGATATCGCCCACTTGCTTTTCATGATCACTACATTGGAACTCGCACATAAACAAACCCCAGACCCAACCCCTGTGTTGATCTTTCCAACGCCCGGCGAGATTTACTCGCCATATTAGACACCCACTTCCTCATAGCCAGAGACAGAGGCCGTAACCGGCACTATACTTTAGCCAACAAAATGTGGGCAACACTTAGCAAGAGACCTTCACCCTCACCCCCCTCGCCGACATATCCAACACTTCTGCACCTCCGACCAACAAAAGATTAGTAACACCCAGGGTATCTCGGACGCCTTCCAAAGTTATTATTATCAGCTATATAACATTCCCCCGTGGACTAGACGGGCCCCAACAAACACCCCACACCCTCCCAACATGCAGGACTTTATCACTGAGACGGATAGATGCAAAAGAATCTGCCGACCTAGACGATCCCCTCACAGTAGCGGAATTTATCACCGCGATTAAAGGGTTGAAGTCCGGTAAATGTCCGGGCCCCGATGGGTTTTCCCCTAGGTTTTATAAATTATTTGCCCAATCCCTCGCCCCTCTGCTCTCTTTAGCTTTTAACTTTATAGACAATTCTCATCTTCCCTCTAGTGCCCTTTTATCCGCCAACATCTCAGTCATACCCAAACCAGGTAAGGACCCCTCCCAATGCAGTAGTTACCGGCCGATTTCGCTCCTCAACATAGATGTTAAACTTTATGCAAAAGTTTTGGCTAACTGCTTCTCACCCCTTTTACCTTCTATCATCCATACAGACCAAGTGGGGTTTGTCCCTGGACGTGAAGCCAGGGACAACATCACTAAAACCATCCATCTTATCTCCTACATTCAACGACATCACCTTAAATCATGCCGTCTCTCCTTTGACGCAGAGAAGGCATTTGACCGAGTCAATTGGCAGTTCTTACGCCTCTCCCTCGTACAGATAGGCCTTGGCCCCGCCTTTGTGTCCAAGGTTATGGCGCTATACTCCCGACCCTCAGCGTCCGTTCTGATTAATGGCTCATCATCCACACCGTTCCATATATCCAACGGTACTCGGCAGGGCTGCCCTCTGTCACCCCTACTTTTTGTACTGGTGATAGAACACTTAGCTAGGGCCATCAGACAGAATACCTCCATTGTGGGGATTAAGACACCACTCCGCTGATCACAAACTCTCCCTTTACGCGGATGACCTTCTAGTCTACATCCAGCAGCCACACACATCCCTACCCTCTCTGATGCATGAATTCCACAGATTTGGGGAGTTTAGTGACTTCAAGTTGAACATGTCTAAGACAGAGGCCCTTAACATTTCCCTATCACTCCCCACCCTCACCAGCATTAAGGCTAACTTCCCTTTCCAAAGGCATATCTTTGGGGCGCCAAAGGCATATCTTACTTGGGGATAACGATCCCCTCTAATTTGTCGGATCTATACTCCCTTAACTACCTCCCTTTACTCACACGACTTAGGAAGGACCTAGACACTTGGCACTCCTCCCCGCTACCCTGGTTCGGAAGCATCAACTCCCTGAAAATGGACACTCTACCTAAATTGCTGTATCTATTTCAAACAATACCTATTTCTGTCCCTAAGCACTTTTTTTAACTCCCTCCGCTCCATGTCCATATAATTCTTTTGGAACCAGGGCCTATCCCACATTCGCCACACCTTGCTCACTTATCTTAAAATTTGCGGCGGGCTGGGTCTCCCAGATTTTGAAATGTACCACAGGGTGGCACTGCTGTCCAGGGACCTGGAATGGTTCCCTCACCTCTTTCCCAAAGCATCCACCTCGGTGGAACAAGACCTGTCCCACTTTGACTTACGGGCTTTACTCTGGGGCTATGGACAGAAACAACTACACTTACTTTCCTCATCCTCCCCCTTAACAGTCGCTGCCTTACATCTCTGGTACAAAAAGGGGAATGTCGTCTTTTCTATTCACAGACCCCTCACCCATTACCTCGTTGTTTGACCACCCCTCATTGCCTCAAGGCATGGGGTCCAATACAATAGGCCCTCCCGATCAACCTGGCCGGTAGCGAGCTCATTTGTGGATTCCCCGTTATACCAGGCTCTCAAGGTAACTGCCACACAGCACACCGTATATCCTCCTTCTGTTCTGACATGTTTTCCTCTTCCCAAATTCACAGACCTCTAATGGGATTCGAACAGCTGTGCTCTCTCTCAGAAACACCTAGACACCTACTCTCTTCTTTGTACTCACTACAACATGCACTGCTACACAATCAACCCCCCTCTTACACCAGGAAGTGGTCTACAGACCTGGGCAGGGATCTCTCTTTAGTGGATTGGCAAAAATGTTTCCACTTTACGCATAAATCCTCTATATCCTGCTATACCCAGGAAAAACATTTTAAACTCCTCTCCCGATGGTATAGGGACCCTCAAATTCTTCATAAAATATGTCCGTCCATATCTCCCTTATGCTGGAGATGCGGCGTAACTGAGGGAAGTTACCTACACATCTGGTGGGACTGTGCAGCGATACAACCACTATGGTCGCAGGTTTTTGCTGTAAATAACAGCCTATATGACCGAAAATTATCGCCCACCCCAGAAATAGCCTTACTATCCATGCTCCCAGGGTCGATAGCCTCTCAAAAGCTCTCCCTGTTTAGTTTTTTCCTATCAGCCGCTAGACAACTTATATCCCTGTTTTGGAAAACTACTACCACTCCACCCCTGGCAGTCTGGGTCTCCATGGTCAAAGACATCATGCGCATGGAGGAGATTATAGCTCTAGACAATGACACCTTTGACAAATTTAGGGCCCTTTGGCTTATTTGGATCGAATACTCTACCTCTGACTCCCCGAAAATGAGATTGGCACCTCACAGCCAACCCGGACTTGTCTCCTGACTCCGTCACGTGGGTTTGTTGCACCAAGGTCTGCCCAGCACACCCCCCTTTCCACCCTCCCCTCTCCTGCAGCTAGCCTGCTTCCCCCTCCTTGTCCTCTTCCCCTTAACCCTTCTCCCCTACCCTCTTTTTCTCTTTCTTTCTACTCTACCCTACGTCTGTTACTCTCTATTTTATACCAAGATATACTTTCACCTGGTTCTAATGTTTAGTTTTGTGATACATTCCGATTTCAGTGTATGACTAGAGTGATGACTATCTGCTCTCTCCTCTGAGATGTCTATTGTCACATGTTTACTATATGATCTGTAGTATATGTAGTATACTTTCTGTACTGATCTCCTGTTTCTCACTCATGTCTCACTCACATCTCACTCATGTCATGTTATTTTTCTTTATCAAAATATTAATAAAAATATATTCTATTCTAAACCTCTTTTCTTCTAATTTTCCATGTGTCTTGTTAAACTACCTTACGCAAAAAAGAAGTTTTATTCCTATTATGGGGTCACCAGTACGGTATTTGTAAATTGAAATCATATCCCCTCTCAAACGTATCTTCTTCAGAGACAATAAGTTCAATGCTCGCAACCTTTCTTCATAACTAATATCCTCCAGACGCTTTGCTGTCCTTCTTTGTACTCGCTCCATTTCCAGTACATCCTTCCTGAGGACTGGTGCCCAGAACTGGACAGCATGCTCCAGGTGTGGCCGGATCAGAGTCTTGTATAGTGAGAGATTTATCGCTTTATCTCTGGAGTTAATCCCCTTTTTTAATGCATGCTAATATTCTGTTTGCTTTGTTAGCCGCAGCTTGGCATTGCATGCCATTGCTGAGCCTATCATCTACTAGGCCCCCCAGGTCCTTTTCCATCCTAGATTCCCCCAGAGGTTCTCCCCCTAGTGTATAGATTGCATTCATACTTTTGCCACCCTCTGAACTCGCCCTTGTAGCCAGTTTTCAATCCATGTACTCACTCTAAGGTCCATGCCAACGGACCTTATTTTGTACAGTAATTGTTTATGGGGAACTGTGTCAAATGCTTTTGCAAAATCCAGATACACCACGTCTACAGGCCTTGCTTTATCTAGATGGCAACTCACCTCCTCATAGCAGGTTAATAGATTGGTTTGGCAAGAACGATTCTTAATGAATCCATGCTGATTACTGCTAATGATGCCATTTTCATTACTAAAATCTTGTATATAGTCGCTTATCATCCCCTCTAAGAGCTTGCATAATATTGATGTTGGGCTAACTGGTCTGTAAATCCCAGGGAGGTGTTTTGGGCACTTTTTAAATATTGGTGCTACATTGGCTTTTCTCCAATCCGCTGGTACCATTCCAGTCAGTAGACTGTCAGTAAAAATTGGGAACAATTGTCTGGCAATTACTTGACTAAGTTCCGAAGTACTCTCAGGTGTAAGCCACCCGATCCCGGTGATTTATTAAAGTTAAGTTTCCCAAGTCTAATTCTTATTCAGTCCTCTGTTAGCCATGAGGATGATTCCTGTGATGTGTCATGAGGATAAACACTGCAGTTTTGGTTACTGAAGCCCCCCGATTCCGTCGTGAAGACTGAGAAGAATAAATACAATATCTTAGCCATCTCACCATCCTTTGTAACCAGATGTCTTTCCTCATTCTTTATGGGGCATATATGCTCTGTCCTCCCTTTTTTACTGTTTACATACTTAAAGAATTTCTTGGGATTTTTTTTGCTCTCCTCCGCTATGTGTCTTTCATGTTCTATCTTAGCCGCCCTAATTGCACCCTTACATTTCTTGTTGCATTCTTTCTAAAGTCTAAATGCTGATGATGATCCCTCAACCTTGTATTTTTTGAAGGCCTTCTCTTTTGCTTTTATATGCATTTTTACATTGGTGTTAAGCCATCCAGGACTTTTGTTTCGTTTTTTAAATTTATTACCCAATGGGATGAACTAGCTAATGCCCTTATTTAATATGATCTTAAAGCGAACCCATTTCTACTTCGTGTTCTTTGTTCCTAAGATTTTATCCCAATTTATGCCTTCTAGCAAGGTTCGTAGTTTAGGGAAATTGGCTCTTTTGAAATTCAGTGTCTTTGTATTTCCCTTATGTTTCCTATTTGTGTGATTTATACTGAAACCAATTGACCTGTGATCTCTGTTTGCTAAATTGCCCCGTATTTCCACATCTGTGATCCGGTCTGTATCGTTGGTAATCAGTAGATCTAGTAACGCATTATTTCTAGTTGGTGCATCTACCATCTGACCCATGAAATTGTCCTGCAAGACATTTAGGAACTGGGGAGCCTTAAACGAATGCGTGGTTCCCTCCGCCCAGTCTATGTCTGGATAATTAAAATCCCCCATTATGATAACACTTCACTTCCCATCCTTGCTGCTAATCCAAATTGTGATAGGAGGTCCATCACCCCCTCCTCCCTCTGGTTAGGGGGCCTATAGCATATTCCCAGTATTATTTTCCCTTTAGCTTCATCCCTTTGGAGTTCTACCCATAAGGATTCCACCTCCTCCCTAGCCCCCTTACTGATGTCATCTCTCACATTCACTTGTACATTATTCTTGATAGATAGACATAGTATCATCAGGGTCACCAGAACTAGTGTCCCCATTGGAAGATTTCCCCCCTACTACTGTTCTGATGGGATTTTCTTTTACTTTCAATTCTAATGAAAACGGTTAACAAGATAAATAGATTGGCTGAATCTTCCTAACGGAGGCTCAGACAGCAATAAAAACCTGACAGGTGTTCGAATCCCTCCCCACTCTAGCCAAAACTATAATTTAAGTCAAACTTGCTTGAAGACATATTATCACATGAGTTTGTTAGAAAGCAAAGCCATATCAACACACAAGACATACATATGTGGGCAACTAGGAGGCAAACTTACAACAAAGCTTCAATAGGACTGAACATCCCTCTGGGATAATTTAGCCATGTGAGAAGTGCTTCTGTGGCTGCTCCTCCATTGGCAGGGCAAGGACAAGTGGTGGGCAGGAGGGGAAGACTCCCTGGATTCACCCACTACATGCTCCAGATAAGTGGCTGCAACCAGTGGGCTGTCACAGTGTGCTCCAACATGCCCACTCTTGACCTTATTGGCCCACAAATGGCATGAACAACACATTACGCATGCACAATTACCTTCTAGCTGCGATAAAACAGGTGATTGTCTACACATGTGCAGCATGCACTCAATTCCAATCATGGGTAGCCAGAGCAAAGAGGCAGAGAATGGATGCAGGCCAGTACATCCATTCTACAGCATTCATTAGCCATAGAGGAGGGGGATGCAGTTCCACATTCTTGCCCTGGGTGCTGGATGAACCTGTCCCAGTACTGTCCATTACACACATGCTATATATCCTGTGGACATGACCATTGTGCCACAACTTTTTGGTTTGCCTTCTCAAATTTTTATTTTTCCAAAAAGACATCCCTAAAAACCACCGGCAAATGGTTGGCCGTGTGGCCATATTAGGTCAAATATGACATGTCCATCCCAACCCCTTTGTGTATGTGGAGCCCCATCTGCAGCTCATTGGCCTGGCACTGACAGCTGGCTTTTGGGTTTGGATAAACATAGGTTTGGACCAGACCTGGAGTCAAATCCAAGCTCATCCCTATTAAAAAGTATACAATATTTTGTATCTGAAGTGCCTTTATTTTTACAGAATGTACCCCTTTTTCAAACTGCTTTTTTGTATGCTTTATCAATAAAAAAATGCTTGGAATGGAAACATAGTTTACATAATTTTAGTTAATCTGCCTGTGTTCTGATTGTGAGCAGCTGTGGCAACAGTATAGGTGTCTTTCAGCTGCTTTACTAAAAGCTATACAGGGAGATTGGTGCTTGTAATTGCCCCCCGCCGCTGCACCGATCACCCTGTATAGCTTTTAATAAAGCAGCTTATGGTAAAATTTTGGCACAGATGATTTATGTTAATGCAAGGCTTTCAAACTTTGAGGTTCCAATGCCATTTACTGATGTTCCTTCATTGTTGGTATATACTGTATATATGTATGACAATGTTTGTTTTACAATATAAAAATACCAATGCGCAAATTGCGTACACACAAGCAGACTTTTCGACCGCACTGGTCAGAGGGACCGAGTCCGGCGGACAATTCGACCTTGTGTGGGCTTCATCAGGCCTGCAGCGGACTTTTTCGGTCAAGAATCTGACGGACTTTAGATTTGGAACATGTTTCAAATCTTTCCGACGGACTTGAGTCCAGTCGAAAAGTCCGCTCGTCTGTATGCTAGTCTGACGGACGAAAACCGACGCTAGGGCAGCTGTTGGCTACCGGCTATCAACTTCCTTATTTTAGTCCGGTCGTACGTCATCACGTACAAATCCGTCGGACTTTGGTGTGATCGTGTGTAGGTAAGTCCGTTTGTTCAGAAAGTCCATCGGAAATCTGCCAAAAGTCCGTCGGATAGACCGTCGGACCAGTCCGGTCGAAAAGTCCGCTCGTGTGTACGCGGCATTACATATATCTGTGCAAAAATTTCCAAAAGTGAAAAGGTGCATCAAAGTCATAATAAGTACATGGAAATAAATGTCCAATCGAAAATAGCAAAGAATTCAAAAAGTAAAGTGCTTGTGCAAGTAAACAGAAAACATCCAATTCATCCAAAATGTTGTCACCATCCACTCAGTACTGTCCAATCAAGCGTAATAGATAGTTAATAAAGTAAAGTGCTTGTGCAAGAAAGAATGGAAACCTTCCAATTCATCCAAGTGTTGTCACCATCCGCCGTGTGTCAATAGTTTGCCCCAGCCTCTCACCTCATACAGAGACCCCCACGGGTCGAGTCAAGCCTTTTGTATAGATGGAACAATAGGACTTCTAGGCCCAGTCTCGGCCCTGACCGGAAGTGACGACACCCGGCTCCTCCCTGACACGTTGCATCACTGAACACGTGACTTCATCAAAGGGTCATTATTGTTTCACTGAGTATGCACCACATTATTCCCCTTTATTCAATGTGTGTTTTACAATATATGTGCAAATATTTTTTTCTTGTTTTATAATACATTTTCTTATATTTTATACTCTGGTGGTGTGATTAGGTAAAGTCCCGTGGGCTATAAATAGTTGCTGTGTAAGTATATTGCTATTAGTCTTTAGGCCAGGGGTTTTCAACCAGGGTTCCTCCGGAGGTTGCTAGGGGTTTCTTGAGCAATGAGCGATTTCTGCCTCTTAGATACATTCCCACTGACACCATTGATCTTTTTAGCTATGTGTAAGGGAGCAATTATTCCCAATGACCACAAGTGTAAGGAGCATTCTTCCCACTGACCATCACATTATTGTATCTTGAGTTGTACATATAGTAATTTTTAGCAGGGGTTCCCTGAGACCAAAAAATTATTTCAAGGGTTCCTCTGTGTTGAAAAGGTTGAGAAAAGCTGCTGTATGCACAGTTGTGCCTAGGCACATTCACATACCAGGAAGTGCACTACCAATATTTAGAAGGAAGAAAAGCTGCATTCATCATGGTGCTGCTTAGGCACTAATAACATTTCCAGATGTTCCCTAAAACATATCAAATCTTCAGTTTTTGAGTTCAGTTCCACTTTAACTGCCAGCCATCAAGGACAAAGGAACACTAACTAAAGAAAATGTAATATTAGCATAAATGTGTTACCTTTACCAATAAATCTAGTAGCAGGTTCAATTTGGATTTAAAAACGCTACGGGCAGAAAATATTTTTACAATAATAAGGAAAAATACAGACAACCGATACTCTAACAAATAATTATTTATTAAGATCATATTTATAAAGCATCAATGAAAGTCTAATTCTAACATAAAATAAAATTAGGTATTCCATTATCCATACATTTGTAGGTTTACCTATCTTTCATTTCTGTTGCTGCCGTGCACATGGGCGCCATACAAGGTAAAATTGGGGCATATTTCTCCTCCCAACCCCTCTGGGAGCCACAGATGCACAGCCACCCATAGAAATCAATAGCTGTATGTGGGTATGCACTAAACATGCACCCAGAGGTGTGGGTCCGTATGCACATGTTTATGCAAATACCAGTGTATACCCATATACAGCCATTGGTTTCCACTGGAGGCTGTACACAACACCTGTGGTTCCTGGGCGGAGTAATAATCCTGAATTTTATATTGTACGGTGCCAGACGCCTATGCACATGAGGCCCCTAAACCACTGGTAGCGGAAATGGGGTTGGCTGTCATGGGTTACTGCATTTTGCACATGACTCCTTGCCCAGCCTCATTTAAAGTGATTGTACCCTGGCTCCTACCCTTTTGAATATTTGCAAACAAAATGAAGGTTTCCTATTTAGAATAATAAGCAGTCAGGTTAGTAAATGAGCAATAAGCTTTTTTTTAAAATAAATTTAAAAAAAAATCCAAAAAATCGATTCAAAGAAAAAAAATCTGATTAAAAAAAAAATCATTGATTTATACTGACCCTGCTTTAAACTCGGTTCAGTGTTAGCCTATGGGGCCATGAAGGCATTTGGATCCATATTTTAAAAGCAGCGTTTAGAGGCATTTGGAGAAGAGCGCCTAAATGCACGCATATGCATGCAAATTTATTCTAGTGGCTTCTGAATGCCTTACACCTATGAAAACGTGCATAGACATTTGTACATAAGCACATAAACATGCGACATTAAAGGCATTTTTTTTCTACCAAATTCTGGCAACATATTTGGAGCATAAATTGATACACCCGTGTGCATGAAGCCGTAAAGGGTAAGCTCACATTTCCATGAAGAGTTAAAAGGTGAACTAACTCCAGATATCCTGACCACCCTTCTGGACTCACCTGCACATAACAGCCAAGATTCCCCATGCTTCCAGTGTAGCCGTCCATACACCATACACTGCAATGCATAGCCTGGAGTGAGTATCCATCATAATGCTCACGTAAGCACTCATGTGACTGCAATGACCAATGAGAAAGGCTTCTTTCTTCATGGACACCTTACTGAATCAAGAAGCTTCAGATGTGCTTCTCATTGGTCAGTATGGTCCTAGGACTGTGCGGACCAATGAGCACTTGCCATTGCAAGCATTATGATGAATACTCACTACACCGGTAGCACAGGGCATTGCGGCTGCTATGTGCAACAGGGTTAGAGAGGTGGCCAGAATATTTGGAGTTAGTTCACCTTCTTATTTTCATGAATAGGTGAACTTATCCTGTAAGCAGAAATAAAAGTCATTTTTAGAAAATCTAGCTTTTTTTTTTTTTGCGTACATCGAGAATCAGGAATCTTCACTTAACTACTGCAGGCATTCTTTTTCTCTTGTTCAGTCGGACTCTTCACCTTGTAGACACTGAAATGATAAGAATATTATTCTGAGTCTGGGTTCAAACCAGTGCGCTGTGTGACCTCACATGTGATTCGCACCGCACTGCAGTGAAAATCACATGCGATGTCTGTGCGATGCGAATTCAGCCATACAGATTGTATGGCTGAATTCGCATCACATTCAGACCAAAATCGTGCAGGACCCTTTTTTTGGTCCGCACCAGAATCGGATCGCATGGGTGTTCACACATTCCTGTCCGAATTGACAGTTCGCATTGAAATATGCGAACCAATCTGGGGTTGTCATTAATTTTGTATTGACACTAGCAGCGGTTCGCATATGGCAGTGTGAACTGTCAATTCGGACAGGAATGGGATTGCATGGGTGTGAACCCCCATGCGATCCGATATTGGTGCAGACCCTGCGAGTCAGGTGCGATGCAGGAACCCCGTGCTGGATTCGCACCAGTGTGAACTGAGACTGAGGGTTCATGCACATGGCCGCCTGGGCTGTGCAATGTAATGTTCAGGCATATATCCCCATACACTGTACACAGCACCTTTGGCTCCTGGGAGGGGAAATACAGCCCAACTATAATACACCCCCCCAGGCAGCCATTTGTATGAGCCATTACAGCCATCTTTCTAACCTCTGTACTCCAGAGGAACCCCTAAAGTGATTTTCAGGTCTTGGGGAGCCCTATATAAAACAAATTAATTAAAGGAGATGTGAACCCTTTTTCACCTTAATGCATTCTATGCATTAAGGTGAAACACCTTCTGTGGTGCAGCTGCCCTCCAGAGACACCTTTTTTCTTACCTGAACCCGATCGTTCCATCGTCGAGGATGAGCAGAGCAGCTCCAGCTGCGGTCTCAGGTCTTCATTGGATAGATTGATAGAAGCGGGAGCCATTGGCTCCCGCTGCTGTTAATCAACACCAGTGACATGGGAGCCAGAGGGCAGGTCCGAGTCCTGCTGTCTGCTTCAATGAACGAAGAAGCAGGACTCATGAGCGTGCCCACACAAGTGCCCCCATGGAATGCAGTTCTCAGTGGGGGCTCTCGATGCGGAGGAGGAGCCAGGAGTGCCGCCAGAGGACACCAGAAAAGGAGGATCGGGGCCGCTCTGTGCAAAACCCTTTCACAGAGGAGGTAAGTATGACACGTTATTTTAAAAAAAAAAAAAACAAGCTTGGCTGCCTTACAGTGTATCCAAACTGAAGAAAAATATGTAATATAGTCCATCCGATCAGTCCTTAGATGTGGTGGCTGCATTCGTTTTACTTTTTCAGGCCTTCCTTTATTTTCACCTGGTGTTCCTGCCAGTAACTCCCTTCTTGTCCTAGGGTGACAACGCTCACTCATTGTACACTCTCATAGTTACACTATCGGGCTACTCTCCTGATCTGTACTACTAACACATCTCCCTCCTCTCATCCCCGTAAGATTTCAGTTTAGCGCATAAGAATTTACAAGCATACTGGCGGGATCAACAGCAGGTCTATTCTGTACTTAGAATGAAAAAAATTTAAATGAAAGCAACCGCCTCATCTATTGACTGGGGAGCTGAAGTATGTTCTGCTTTTGTTCTTGGATTTAGATATACATTAACTTTAAACGAAGGACTCAATAAAGATTCACAAATGTTTAAAGACTCATAGTTGCAAAGACTGATCAATAACCCCTTACTGCCGCTGCCTCCCAGCCCTTTAAGAGGTTTAAAATATCGGGAAGTGGAGGCGGGCACTCTGATCACGTGACTGCTGTGATTGGTTGTCACATGATCGGAAAGCCCTTGATCGCAAGTATGCATTGGGAGCTTTCTGGTACCAGCCGGTAACTGTGCTGGGAGCGCGCAGGGCTTGCTCTCTCAGCACAGAAAGATGTTTACATAGGGCCACATATATGCGTACGGCCGGCGGGAAGACACTAAGAAAATTTCTGTGAGTAAACAGATTTCTGTGAGCTAAAACTGTATATTTTTGTAAGTACTAACAGACCAATGAAAGTCACCAGCTGCGACAGTATATTTAGAGTATTTTATTTCTTTAATAAAATGGCGGCCAACTGCATACAGACATTTTAGGCCTTTACAGTTAAGCCTCGAAAAGGGCGAAACACATCTGAGGAGCTCTCTACGGGTGGAGAACAGAAGCTAAAGCCACCTTTTACTCATTTCATTCACATTTATGCAACAAGAAGTCAGTGTCTGTGTACAAACGGCCACCATTTTGTTGAAGTCTATCGGAGCCTGTCAAGCCTATCCTGTCTGCCTTGCACCAGTGTATCCACCTGTAAGATTACAGTACTGTATGTGTTATGATTTTTACAGTTTTTTGAATTTGCTGCCAGGCTCCGCCCCCCTGTGCGTCGCAATGCTCGCAGGGAACGGAGCCCGGGACAAAGAGGCTTCGGGAGGAGGACACAGCCCGCAGACACAGCGGGGGGACATCGCAGGATCCTGGGGACAAGGTAAGTACACTGCACCAGGATCCTGCAATGCAATCCCGAGTGTGGCTCAGGGTTCCCGCTAATGGTGCTGAAATCTAACCCCGAGCCAAACTCGGGAATACCATCGGGGAGGTTAAAGGAGTTGAATACTAAATACCAGGTGTTGATGAGGGAAGAGTTCTGGTTTGGCCCCTATGGATATACTTCATGTCGTCACTAAAGCCCTTGGTAAACTTACAATGGATCACTTGCTGTATATGTAATAGGGATGGATCCTGAGGATGTGAGTTATCCACAAAAGGCGTTGATCCGAGATGCCATACAGGAGAATATTGCATATACTAAATATATAGTGTTCAGCTTTGTGTATGATCCATGTAGGGTCATTTTTAAAATATTTATAATCTATTTTGGCTTTTGAATTGTACAATAAAGATTGTAAACATTTAAAGTCCCACATTTTATCCTTCCCCACATCGTATGGGCGGGAGGAGCTCCATTGGTGTTTAAACTGAGGGTTGGTGCCTTAAGAGGAATATGAGAAAGTATAGGAAGCTTCCACCATCATTGTATTATGTATAAAATACCTTTCTCTGCTCCTCCACTGGGAAGATTTAAAGATTGACTGGAATGATGAATTGTAGTCTATCCAATGTGAATAAATCACAACTATATATCTGAAAGGATGTCAGAGCATGAACTTACCAAAGGAAAAACGAGCTTTGAACCCCTTTCCGTTGATGTTGGAGTTGCTGGAGAACTGAAGCACTACCATTGGCCCACTGGAGGTTATGACCAGGTCAGATCTATTTCCACAGTACACACCGAGGAGCGGCGCATTAAGGTTCCCACCATCTGTAATCCTCAGGGAGTCATTTGAGCATTTGGAAGATGTCTCAATGTCAAATTCACTGAAGGTCAACAATACCTGAAAAATTATTCATTATTTTAAAACATGCTTATAAAGGTATTTCACGTTTCATACCGAATATTTACAGGATGGTACATGAAGGCAATGTACAGGAAGTCCTGGAACTATAGCACCTAGAGCAGCTTGTCACAGTCAATGAATTTTATTTTATAGCACTGTAGACATGTTATCTTTTGTTTTTTGGGTCAGGTATTAATTCATTTTTCTAAGGTCATATTTTTAACTGATGTTCTCTCTCTTGCGCTCTCTTTCTATATATATATATAGTACACTGCATAGCTGGCATGTGTAATACCCAATAATCTTAATCTGATGTGCCATAATTAGATAATTATCATTATACTGGATTTATATAACCCCAACAGTTTGCGCATTGCTTTACAACACGAGGGCAGACAGTACAGTTACAATAAAAATTCAATACAGGAGAAATCAGAGGGTCCTTCTCGTTAGAGCTTACTATCTAAGAGGGAGGGTCAAGTGATACAAAAGTTAAGAACTGTGGGGGGTGAGCTGATGGAGAAAATAACAGTACAGTTGTTAGGTGGAAGCAGAATAGGCTAGTCGGACAGATTGGGTTATGGAGTTCCATAGGGTGGGAGAGGCTCGGGAAAAGTCCTGGAGGCGAGCATGGGAGGAGGAATCGAAGGGAGCTAGAGAGCAGGAGGTGTTGGGGGGAATGAAGAGAATTAGGTTGGTAGCTGGGGGCCAAGTTGTGGATGGCTTTGTAAGTTGTTAGTATTTTTAATTTAATTTGTTGGGAGAGTGGAAGCCAATGGAGGGATTGGCAGACACTGAATGGTTGGTAAGGTGGATGAGCCTGGCAGGAGCATTCATGGACTGAAGGGGGGATAGCCTATGTAAAGGTAATCCAATAAGAAGGGAGTTGCAGTAGTCGAGGCGAGAGATAACCAGGGAGTCGATTAGAATCTTAGCGGTTAGGAAGGGGCGTATTTTGGAGATGTTGCGTAGTTTAAGGCAGCAAGCTTTGAACAGGAATTGGATGTGGGGGCCGAAAAGATAGTTCAGAGTCCAGGATTACACCTAGAACCTTGGTATGTAGGGTGTGGGGACGGGTTAATAGTTGTGCCATGGATCTTGACAGAGAAATCAGGGGAAGGGGCACATGGGGGAGGAAATATGAGCTTGGTTTTGGATAGATTGAGTTTGAGGAAGTGATGTGACATCCACGATGAAATGTCTGTTAGTAAATTAGTAGTGCGTTGGAAACTGAAGGTGTTATTTGAGGGGTAGAGAGATAAATTTGGGTGTCGTCAGCGTAGAAATGGTATTGGAAGCCATGGGAGGCTATCAACTGACCTAGGGGGGAGGTGTAAATTGAGAATAGAAAAGGTCTAAAAACAGAACCTTGGGGGATCCCTGGGTATATAGTACTGTGCAAAAGTTTTAGGCAAGTGTGAAATAATGTTGTAAATTAGGAATGCTTTCAGAAATAAAAGTGTTAATAATTATATTTATCAGTTAACAAAATGGAAAGTAAATGAACAGAAGAGAATTCCAAATCAAATCAATATTTGGGGTGACCACCCTTTTCCTTCAAAACAGGCATCAAGTTTATTTAGAATACTGTATCTTTGCTTTGTTTTACTCAAGCTCCTTTTCTGTTGCTCTAAATTGTATCACGCTGATTACAAAAAGCTCTGAATAATACATATTCATTAATTTCAATGTTATTAATTTATCTATAAATCCGATTTTTTTTTAGGCCCGCAAATTAAAAAAAAAAAATATGGTGTGTCCTTCATGCTGAAAAGTTTGTAGACCCCTGCGATATCGTATAAATATAGTTGACATGAAAAATACTACTTCGTGAGGGCTCTTGACATTTTGGAAGGAAAGTTCCCCAATGATAATGTCTCTGATATACTCACTTGCTTTTTCGGGGGAGCAATGATGATATATATACCTCTTGCATTATTCGGGTAGGAGAAAGGGTAATTTGGGGACCTCACAGACCCGCCATCTGTGGTAAAAGTGCCTCCATACATCACTGTAAATTAAACAAAAACACAGCATTAGATACAAAGCACTGCATGGTAGATATAGAAGTTACATTGGTTGTATCTGGCCCACTCCCTCTGACAGAAGTTTTTAGCAAATCTGATCATGAAGCCCACATTTTCAATTTAAAGCTTACAACTACAAGGCTGCCTGTTTAATCAAGTCTGTGCCAAGGAACCAGGGGTGATGCCATTGTTAGTTTCCTTTTGCCTGGTAGTCATGTGGATCCATGACCTCGGTACTTTTGGCGATGGACCATCTTTTTTCTGCTGTCACTCTATGTTTCTATGTTTCAAAGTAAAATAATAAATAAAATATGTGCAACTCTACAATACATGCAGATTCCTTACTATTTTGGCCCTACTTCTCCTATGGATCACAGGACTGCACTTTGTTCTGCACTGTGACCCGTTTTTAGCTGACAGCAGGCTACAGCTGTCGGTTGACGTCACTCAGCTGGTCCAGGCTCTGGAAAGATCCTGACTTTACACTTAAATTTCACCCAGATGCCTGGACTGTCAGCTGGTTCATCCTCACAGCGAGCTGCTGGGAGACTGAGCCAGCCACTTTCACCCCCTCTACTGCCGGACACTCCTCTGAGTGCTGAAGGGGCAGAGCAGAAAGCCGGTGACTGACAGTCATGGCTCTGCTCAGAGCGGAGGGGAGAACTGAGCGATCGGTGGTCTTTGAACTCTCAGTAATCAGTGCAGAGCCGGCGGGGGACAGATGCAGCATTGAATCAATGCTGCATCCACCTACTGTAGGTGAGGAAATTTTTTTTTTAAACCTTATACTATTTTAAAGCGGACCTTCAATAATGTTTTCATCTTTCCATCTATTAAATCTTCTGCCCTTGTTGTTTTAACTTTGGATAGTAAAACATTTTTTTTCTGCCAGTAAATACCTTATATAGCCCACTTCCTGTTTGGTCATTAGCCTAGGCTTATGACATTAAACACAGCTCTCTCTCTCACTCTCATGAGAGTTTGTCAGGAAGGGAGGGGGGATGGGAGCTGCAGGGCTGCAGAGCTGGAGGTGTGCCTCTGTGTGTCTGTGTAAATCCAGGAAGCGAACAGGCAGCAGCTTCAGCTGCCCACAGTTAAAATGGTTGCAGCCAGACTCAGTGGAGGGAGATTTCTTCAGCATATTTGGCAAGTACAGAATCACAGTATATATAAAATAATATGCAACGTGGTTGGAGGGAAGCTTCAGAATGACAAAAATGTTTTTATTACAAATTATGTGAACAGACTTCAGTTCCGCTCCGTGAAGACGTTAATGCAACAAAACTAGTAGAGCGGAGGCTAGGACGCTGACACCATCAAGCCAGGCGCTCGGGGTTTTGGAACATAGCCAGGAGCAGAAAATCACATTATTAATAACACGCGAATGTTCCCTAGCGTCGGGTAGATACTTAAGAAATGTGAGTGTATTTTCAACAGTTTTTAATAAATGTTAGAAGTTTTAAAACAAGATTACGATATGGAAGTTTTCCTTTCTTCTTCTCCTTAATTGTCAGTTTGAACACCGTTTTCATATGCGGGCACTACTCAGGTATGCGTTCGCTTCTGCATGCGTGTTCGGTGGGAGGGGGCACGTTTAAAAATGTTTTTTTTTCTCTTTTATTTAACCTTTTTTTTTTTTTACACTGTTCTTTTAAAAAAAAAAAAAGTGTCACTTTTATTCCTATTACAAGGAATGTACACATCCCTTGTAATAGAAAAAAAGCGTAACAGAACCTCAACCACTTTAGCCCCGGAAGATTTGGCTGTTGAATGACCAGAATGACATTATGGCGGACACATTGGACAATTTTGACACATTTTTGGGTCCATTGGCATTTATACAGCGATCAGTGTTATAAAAATGCATTGATTACTGTAAAAATGTCACTGGCAGTGAAGCGGTAAACACTAGGGGGTTAACTGTGTTCCCTAGTGTGTGTTCTAACTGAAGGGGGAGTGTACTAACTAGGGGAAGTGACAGATTGTGGTTCCTAGCTAACAGGAACACACGATCTGTCATTCCTCTCAGAGCAGAACACAGATTTGTGTGTTTACACACACATACTTCCATGTTCTGTCCCTCGTGCTCGCGATCGCTCGTGGCCTGTGGTCATCTCGACCATCGGCCACGAGCATCGGCACCCCCGCTGTGCAACGGGCACGTGCGCCCACCTGCTATCCCAATTCCTCGAGCCGACATATAGCTACGAGAGTTCGCGGGATTGTGCCGACCTGCCGCAGCATAATGACGGTGGCTGGTCAGCAAGCGGTTAAATATGAGACCTGGGGTCAAAAAGACCTCAGATCTCATATTTACACTAAAATGCAATAATAAAAAAAAAGTTGTCATTTAAAAAAAATGTAAAAAAAAAAAATTGTCCCTTTAAGAGCTATGGGTGGAAGTGATGTTTTGACGTCACTTCCGCCTTGCAATGGTATGGAGACGGGTGCGGGCCATCGCCTATCCGATCACCTCCGCCAACGGCTCTGGTAAGCGGTGGAGGGCACCGGATCACGGCGGGAGGGGTGGGGGCCTCTCCCACCGCCGATAAAAGTGATCTTGCAGCGAATCCGCTACAGAGACCACTATTATCGTAAACTGGAACGCCGGCCGAAAAAGAGTATACCGGGGTTATGGCAGCTAGCTGCTGCCATAACAAACTATATTCCTCTTCAAAGTTAGGATGTATATCGGCGTGCGGAGGTCCAGAAGTGGTTAAGAACTGTGAGAGCTCGATAATGTCTTTGAGATTACACATGAAGTGTGCATCTATCAAATACATATAACAAAACTCTTTCAATTATATATTAAATAGACCAAAAGGAATCAAATAAGAGAAGTTATTTGTTAGGCAGGTTTCATGCAGCGTGTCCAGCTGCGGGATCCCAATCCTGGAATTTTAGGGCTTTACAGTATTTGTTCAGGGACGAATGCCAAAAAATACAGAATGCCTGTGCAGCATATTTTAGCCTGCCATAGACTTTGATAGGGTGCCTCTTGGGAGTACTACAATGACAGGTTTGGAGGCACAGCAGCTAGAGGCCCCATGTGCAAGGACCCTTAGGTTTTACATATATTATGAATGATAATTTTGTGACCATAAAATACATAACAGAATTGAATTCATACCTGTGCTATAAGATCCACTGAAACTGCTCTGAGTAGAAGCGTTGGTGATATATTCCAGCAGCACCAATGTGCTGGATGAGACCAGCACTGAAAGAGGCTGACCAGCGATGACTGTGGCTAGCAGAGAGCTGTTCTTGGTCACCCCATTGTACACGTTGATCTTAGCGTTACAGTTCTGGGACGAGCAAACAAACTTGGCAAATTGCAGCAAGATCTGTAAAATTAAGAAATGTTCAGTAACATAAAGAGAATCTCCACTGGCTTTAAACCAAACACATCAATTTACCAGTTTCAAAAAACGGTTACATTGATGGCATGCCAGGAATGCTAACTGTCACATTTGCTTGTGCTTTCAACCAAACTTTTTAATCCATCAAATGACTGGTGTCATAACTGATCACGTGCAGAATCATGGCAGTTGCAGATCAAAAAGGCTTAGCAGCTTCCTTGGTTAAAAATGATAGGAGGGTTTAGTTCCGCTTTAAGATTTAAAAACAAAAACATCCAGGTCAGCTGCCTATGCCTGTTTCCAGGAATTCACCTAAACTTTATCTTAATATTCACCTTTGGTACATCTTTAGAAAGGATACTGCAACACACTTTTTTCTACTTTGATCAATGTTAGTTTAAAAAACATATAGTTTGTGCCGTACTGAGTTTTTATTGCAGGCTGGGAGATTCACTCTCTCAATTTGCAATTCAAATCAAAATAAAGTAAAACTAAAGATTTTGAATTATCACCAGAAAATCTTGCAATGGGATGGGGAGACTTGTTCTGACAAGGGGATTTCCCTCACGTTGGAGAGATTTCCTCCTATTTTATTATTGTTGTTTCTAAATAGAAATCTTCCCAATGGCACAAAGATGGATAAAAAAAACCCCACAAGGGTTTCAACCATTTTCTTATCTATTCAAACTTAGTAAAGTATATATATATATAAACATGACCTGTTGGGGGTACTTGAGGACAGGGTTGAGAACCACTGAGGTCGACCAAATAAAATTTCAGCCACAACTGCCAGGATTGTTCGGGATACAAATTGTTCGGGATGCAACGAAAAACCAGCAAATAACTTCAGGTGCAATACAGGACTCTCTGAAAACATGTGGTGTGGCTGTTTCAAGATGCACAATAAGGAGACACGCTGTATGGTCGAGTCGCCAGAAGAAAGCCATTACTACGCAAATGCCACAAAGTATCCCGCTTATAATACGCCGAACGGCACAGAGACAAGCCTCAAACCTTCTGGCACAAAGTCATCTGGAGTGATGAGACCAAAATTGAGCTTTTTGGTCACAGCCATAAACGCTTCATTTGGAGAGGAGTCAACAAGGCCTATGATGAAAGGTACGGAGGTGGATTGTTGATGTTTTGGGGATGTGTGAGCTACAAAGGCACAGGAAATTTGGTCAAAATTGTTGGCAAGATGAATGCAGTATGTTATCAAAAAATACTGGAAGAACATTTGCATTCATCAGCCAGGAAGCTGCGCATGGGACGTACTTGGACATTCCAACATGGCAATGATCCAAAACATAAGGCCAAGTCAACTTGTCATTGGCTACATCAGAATAAAGTGAAGGTTCTGGAGTGGCCATCTCAGTCTCCTGATCTCAATATCATTGAGCCACTCTGGGGAGATCTCAAACATGCAGTTCATGCAAAACAGCCCAAGAATTTATAGGAACTGGAGGCTGTTTGCCAAGAGGAATGGGCAGCTTTACCATCTGAGAAGATAAAGAGCCTCATCCACAAATACCACAAAAGACTTCAAGCTGTCATTGATGTTAAAGGGGGCAATACACGGTATTAAGAACTGGGGTATGTAAACTTTTGATCAGGGTCATTTGGGTAGTTAATGCTGTCATTATGATTTAAAAAGAGTAAACACAATTGATTGATAATAAATGGCTTCAGCCAAACACTAACCATGAGTGAAATTAAAGTTTATGTATTATCATTCATATTCTCTAAAAAATTACCAAGAAATCATAAATTCTGCCAGGGTATGTAAACTTATGAGCACAAATATATAAGTTTCACCCTGCAAGGCAATATTGTAATGTGCTAGTATGCATCCACATACTAGCACATTATGAATGCAGCGCTCTGTCACCGCTCTAGAGGCTCCATCTTCCCCTGGTCTTCCTTCTGGGTTTGCGGACTCTGGTCGTCTGACTGGCCGAGCAATGAAATTAGTCTCGGCCGCAGCACATAGCTCTGAAGGAACGGCATGGGTATGCCATTCCTTTAGCATGCATGTGTCGGTGATGTCACCGGCTGCCGCTCCCTAGAATATCTCCTAAATGGTGTCTTTTTTTAGAGATATTCATTTTACAGGTAAGCTTTATTATAAGCTGACATGTAGGTAAAATTAAAAAGACAGAGTTTATTACCACTTTAAGAAATAAGCAGCTCAGGCTCTCAGTCTGGTCCCCTTATTAAAAATTTATGAGGATTAGAGGCCATTTACATCCTTCCTGTCTTGCCTCTAATAAAAAGTTCTACATCACTTCACTCTTTTCCCCAATATATTCAGGATCAGGTAATTCAAGAGAAAACCAGGAGGTACCAGGTGAGACAAGACTATTTTTGAGCATTTGTAAGCAGGTTGAAATTAAGCCAGTTAGGTGCTGCCCCAGATGGGGTGGGGGGAAGGCCGGGTAAGGGTTAATGTCTTTCCTTTTGACGGGTCTTCTTTGGGTTCAATAAAGAGAAATTGATTGGGGGTGGGTGGCGCTACCTTATCAGGGTACCTTGATTTACAATTTAATGAGCCTCAAAGGAATCAGGAAAAATATAATAATAAATGCACCCCTTAATCCCTCTTTAGGTGGTGGATCTAGATGTCCAGCGTTACCTGAATAGACTGTGCTAGCAGGTCATTCTCATACCTACATGCAGGTGTGCACCATGTAGTTAATCAACACAAATTAATTAGGTGACAATTGATAAAAAGTCAATAGTGACAAACCAAACCTAAATAAAGTAAATAAAATTAAATAAACCACAGTACAAACTTATATTAATCCCCAAATGTGTCCAAATGTGCTTATAAGCATAAAAGTGAATTTGAATAGTCCCAACATTAGACATATAGTGCAGGGTTGCACATTAGATAATATAGAACTGGTGAAAAATTAATAAAAAAATGATGAAAAAACTTTGTGGAAAAAATTGATGAGAAAAATATAGTGTAAAAAGTGTAACAAAGTCCAATAGCAGGAAGTGTAAAACGTCTGTGATAGGTGACTTTCATGAACACAGCTGATCAGATCCAGTGACTTGCGGTGCTCCCCCTCAAAGATCCCCACTCACCAGCTCCCTACACCCCTGCAGGGGTAGTAGGCATGTAGTAGTAGGCTGCAATAAGATGTGTATGGGTCCTCAGGGTACGCCGCTCCAGCTGTAAGGTATCCTTCAGTATATCTTTGCAAACTCCTCGAGCTTCAATGCCACCAAAGAGACTGAACTGAGCCCCAGGTCCTGGTAGACCTCAGGATTCTACCAGGACCTGGGGCTCAGTTCAGTCTCTTTGGTGGCATTGAAGCTCGAGGAGTTTGCAAAGATATACTGAAGATACCTTACAGCTGGAGCGGCGTACCCTGAGGACCCATACACATCTTATTGCAGCCTACTACTACATGCCTACAACCCCTGCAGGGGTGTAGGGAGCTGGTGAGTGGGGATCTTTGAGGGGGAGCACCGCAAGTCACTGGATCTGATCAGCTGTGTTCACGAAAGTCACCTATCACAGACGTTTTACACTTCCTGCTATTGGACTTTGTTACACTTTTTACACCATATTTTTCTCATCAATTTTTTCCACAAAGTTTTTTCATCATTTTTTTATTAATTTTTCACCAGTTCTATATTATCTAATGTGCAACCCTGCACTATATGTCTAATGTTGGGAATATTCAAATTCACTTTTATGCTTATAAGCACATTTGGACACATTTGGGGATTAATATAAGTTTGTACTGTGGTTTATTTAATTTTATTTACTTTATTTAGGTTTGGTTTGTCACTATTGACTTTTTATCAATTGTCACCTAATTAATTTGTGTTGAATTAACTACATGGTGCACACCTGCATGTAGGTATGAGAATGACCTGCTAGCACAGTCTATTCAGGTAACGCTGGACATCTAGATCCACCACCTAAAGAGGGATTAAGGGGTGCATTTATTATTATATTTTTCCTGATTCCTTTGAGGCTCATTAAATTGTAAATCAAGGTACCCTGATAAGGTAGCGCCACCCACCCCCAATCAATTTCTCTTTATTATTAACTCACCCCTTCGGGGGTAAGTGCAAGGGGAGGCTGCAAGCCTTCAGGTCCGTGAGCGCGGAAACCCTTTCCTTAGTTTACTTCTTTGGGTTCAACCCACTGATGCTGTGCTATAAGAGAGGGACTGTGGTCTGGAGCAGAGAGCCAGAAGGGGAGAGATTTAGAGAGCCACTCCTATGAGGAGCCTGCTGCTGCTGCTGCCGCCGTCATGTAAAAAGGTCATCGGGACCTGGGGTTCAAACCCAAAGACTCCAGCACTGGGAAATGCCACTTATGGATCTCCTGATTATACATGGACTAATACCAGGTATTCCGGGGCAGCACGTAGCCTGAGTTAGGATTATAGATGTAGGAGGAAATACTGTTCTTGTATGTGGACTTTGCTATATATATATATATATATATATATATATATATATATATATATATATATATATATATAATATGTTGCATTTTTCCAAGTAAAGCTTTTGAAGCCTTGTTGCCGCCTGGTCTGAAGTTACTAAATGGGTGTAATGCAAGTAACTGGCACCTTTCTACAGTTCAGGTCTCTAGGGTACTTTGACAGAGAAGGTGTACATTGTCACGAGGACCCAAGATTTCCCTGGAGCACAGTTATGGTGCAAGTGTACACGGTTTATATTCATTTCTAAAAATAGAGGGCTACCTAACCACTTCAATACAGGGCATTTTCACCCCCTTCCTGCTGAAAGCCAATTTTCAGTTTTCAGCGCTGTCGCGCTTTGAATGACAATTGTGCGATCATGCGACGCTGTACCCAAATTAAATTTTTATCATTTTTTCCCCACAATTAGAGCTTTCTTTTGGTGGTATTTGATCACCTCTGCTGTTTTTATTGTTTGCGCTTTAAACAAAAGAAGAGCCATAAGTTTGAAAAAAAAAACACAATATTTTTTACTTTTTGCTATAATAAATATCTCAAATTAAAAAAAAAAAAAAATTGTTCCTTAGTTTAGGCCGATACGTTTTCTTCTACATATTTTTGGTAAAAAAAATCGCAATAAGCATATATTTATTGGTTTGCGCAAAAGTTATAGCGTCTACAAAATAAGGAATAATTTGATGGCATTTTTAGAAATTATTTTGTTTTTACTAGTAATGGCGGTGATCTGCGATTTTTATCGTGACTGCTAAATTGCGGCGGACACTTCGGACACTTTTGACACCATTTTGGGACCATTTGCATTTATACAGCGATCCATGCTATAAAAATGCCTTGATTACTGTATAAATGTGACAGGCAGGGAAGGGGTTAACACTAGGGCATGATCAAAGGGTTAACTGTGTGTCCTAAGGAGTGATTATAACTGTAGGGGGAGGGGGCCCACAAGGGGAGGAGACCGATCGGTGTTCCACTGTACTGGGATCACATGATCGGTCTCCTCTCCTCTGACAGGACATGGATCTGTGTGTTTACACACACAGATCCACGGTCCGGCTCGGTTAACGGGCAATCGCGGACACGCGCATCGGGTCCTGAGTGACGCGGCAAGGACGCGCGCGCACCGCCGCCGGCGCACGCCCCCCAGATGGCCGGGAAACCCAGGACGTCATTTGACGCCCGCCCAGGATAGGAGATCCCATCTGCGGACGTCATATGTACATGGGCGGGTATTGAAGTGGTTAAGGTCGAGTATTTCTCCACTGTGACCTTAGCCTTGTCCCGGCATTGATGAAAATGGCACAGAAGTAAAAGGTACCCATGCCTTAGCCTTAAAGTTGACCTGGGCCCCCCCCCACCCCCACTACTTCCAACGTGCGTGCAGATACATCCACCGCACGCCAAGATACTCAAAGTGGCTTGAGGGTTTTGAGATCCCAGAGTTCCTCTTTACATCAGAGGACAGGGATTACCAATGGAGAATCAGAGGACAGGGATGACCACTGGAGAATCAGAGGACAGGGATGACCACTGGAGAATCAGTGGACAGAGACTCCTGGCAGGTCACTTGGCAGAGCTCCTTTCCCATCCCAGCACTGTATACAGCTCCCCTCCCACACTACACAGGGCTGAAATCACATACCTTTACACACAGTCTGTCAGTCTTCACAGGGTGTATGTGGCTTTTATGTTGCCTTCTGACCTGTGAAATTCTCTGGTCGGAATGGTAGTGTAGTTGCAGTAGACAGATACAACCTGTACAGATCATGGCTAACTGGCTGTTTTGTAAAGAAATGTGATTTCAGCCATACGGAGGAGGAACAGTATAGGAACAGTATATGCTGCAATAGGAAAGAAGCTCAGCAGCGGGGCATAGCATGCAGGGTGAAGGGGGTGGTCAGGGGGCTTTGGGGGGGGGGGGGCAACTTAGATCTGAGAAGGCAAAGCCATATGACACAAAATCTGTAGCCTGTAGCCCTTCAGGCCCCCCCTGAGGTGGTGTTAATGGATTTGTTTTAGCAATTTCTGAAGGTTTCTCTGTCAGTGTTGGCAGGTGTTGGGGGAAGGTCATCTCCCGGAGGTGTGTGTCTTTTCCCCAGTTGTCAGGGAAGTGGGGTAAGTAGACATCCCCAGGTGGGGGGTACAGAGAATCCCAGCTGGTGACTAGGAGACACTGAGCAGTTTCATACCTCACCAGTGACATTGGTCTCATCGTGGCTACAGGACGGCACTCTCCTCCTCTTGCCTCTCTGAACTTGGTTACCATTCCATGTTGCCAGCACACAGCACAGACACTTCCCCATCCTGGGCTGTTCTCACCTTGTGCTGATCTCCATTCAGGAACTGGCTCACAGCTTCTCCCCAGCCAATGGGAACAGAGGGGTGTGGACTGTGGAAGGCAAAGTGGAAGCCCAGTACTGGAGCGTGGCTGTGGGGCCCTAGGGCAGATCGGAGCTGAATTTTGTGGAGCACATGATAATATGACAGGGAGGCTGCAGGGTCCTGGAGCTAGGGGCGGGGTGGCGTTTGTGACCCCTGCAACCCCTTAAGCTACGCCCATGGTGGAGGTACCATCTACCTATCCAGCCCGCTTACACATTAGTAATTAAAAAAAACAGTGTTTGGGATTTTGTATGGCTACCAATTTTAAAACAGAATGAATGACAGGGCACACTGAAAAATTACCAGGTTTGAAGGAGCATGTAGGAGCCATAGACAGTTGTCACTGGTGTTAGTGGCAGTAGCATCACTGGAAGAGAAATTCCCAGAGGCACCCAGTAACTTTGTCCTGCATAGATCTGCATGAAAAAACAACTGTCAAATCCGACATTATCAATTCCCACAAATGTCATAGTGTAAAAATATAAATAAACTTTGCATTCTCAGGGGTGGAACAAAGACTGTAAGTAATATTTCCACTCATCCCTTTCTAAATGCAAAATGCTCACGCAGAGTAAGTAACAGGTTTGCTTCTCCTTTCAGGAACACTTTCCCAACTTTTGTTCACTCCACCGATCTGTTCAGCCAATGGGAGTAAAGATAATACACCCTAGTATAGAAAAGCGTTTGACTTACTCCTTTTTATCTCTTATTGCTTAGCACTGTCAAATGGAGGCAGGGACATACTCAGCCCTGTGTAAGCTCCAACTAAATCGAATCAGAACTTACACTTGGCTTCCGGTCCTCGCTCCCTAAAGTAGAACTCCAGTGGGGGGTAGGGAGGGGCTGAGAAAAGACAAATCCCATTAAAGCTTTTTTTTTAAACTCTTTTTTGATATACCAGGGAAGAGTTTAACGTTCTGTTAAGTGTTTTTTTTTTCCGTCTGTGAACCCTTAGGGCAGTGGTCATCAACCCTGTCCTCAGGGCCCACTAACAGGCCAGGTTTGCAAGATAACTCAAATACATCACAGGTGATATAATTTGCTGCTCAGTGATTGCAGTATTCTAGTCTGCATCTCCCCAAGGTAATACATAAAACCTGGCCTGTTAGTGGGCCCTGAAAACAGGGTTGATGACCACTGCCTTAGGGGACACTTTCCTTCACTTTCTGTCCCAGTAACACCAATACAAGAAGCATTGGGAACAGTTGTCACCAGGATGGAAAAGCAATAAAACAGTCAGATGTTCCATCCCTTCCACGGTCTACAAAAATGTATTTCGTTGATGTCTGTGTCCGCATTGAAGAGATTTCCCATCACTTTATGTCCTGGCACAGTAGAGATATAGGCAGTGATAAAAACTTGAAAGAGGCTCCAACCTCTCCCGTTCTCTCAAAAGCACAATAAAAGTTTTGGCTAGAGTTGGGCTTTAATATTTTTCACTAACAAGGGTATTAGGCCTTTGGGTAAATTTAGGTTTTGTTTTCGCTCCATTGTAATCAGTGGAGAGGTGATTGATCCCTTTGGTCTGCTTGGGAATCTTAGACTGAGAGTTCAATTGCTTCCCCTGCCTCTAGAAAAAGCTTCCAGAGCATGGGGCGGGAGATTCAAATTATCAGTTGAATATTTATCATACCCTGGCCAATCCTCAGAAGGGGACATCCAGAAGGTGGCTGGGGAGGTGATAAATGTGCAGGGGCCTGAGAAGGCTGTACTTTCCCTTATTGGGAGGATTCCAGTACTCCTGGCTGCGGCCCATAGGAGAAGTACCACTAAGACAAAAAATCACTGTTCAGGCCTCAGCATCTAAAGTGCTAAGGTTGACAACAAAAAAGGGGATACTTGCTAAAGGACACTGTTTCAGAGTCCAGGTCTGGAGGAGGATTTTGTCATCTCCCTCTTAAAGATCTACCTGAGGTGACTGGGTGGCAGACATCTCCTAGGACACTGTGGGTAAGGATCTTACTTGGGACTCATAGTTGCGTAGAAGTGAAAGAGAACTTGCTAATGATTGCCCTGTGGTCTACAGCTGTGGGGCCTTGGATATATTGACATCCCTACCTTCCTTCAGAAAAACTGTGTTAGGGCTGGGCTCTTGCTACTTAACGAGCAGCTCTTTTCTTTCAGTGCTCAGAAGCTGCTCAGCTGTCGGTTAATTATCAGCCACTCAATGTTACCACAGGGACTCACCTGACTACTATTAACCTACCTCATTAGTCCAAACCTATAGCCAGCCCCTTTTTTTGCTATTTAAGCAGCTTAGTTCATATCCTTCTTGCCCTTGCGTGGTCTATGATCTCTAAGTGCGTTCCGTCCTGTGTATGACTTAGCCTCGCTGACTTGCCTTCCAATTCCTCTTCCTAATTATTGCTCCTGACTATGCAGACTTCTGGTTTCCTGACGCCAGCATCCAAACCCTGGCTTCTGTTTTTTTACTACATTCCTAAACTGTGGTATTTTTGTGATTTTAACTGCACTTTCTGTCTCTGTCTGGTTTATGGTTCCTGGCAAGCTGATATTGAAAAACTAGATAGAAGCTAGCTCTTTTACTGTTGTTGCTGATCATGTTGGGGTATCCCATGATCACAATCCCTCTCCTGTTTAAGTTTCTGAGCAATAAATCTTAAAAACACATCCCCTAGACTGGATTTTAATTGTATGTGTGCTTGGGTGACTGGTGGCCTCTGTACTACTTATGGAGAACTGTTTCCAGCGGCCTCTTTGGAAGTGAGAGTTACAAGGGTATTGCCTACACTGTGATCATACGTTAGAAGAAACTTACTGCAATTGTAGAGTGCATTTATCCTCTTGACATCCAGGCTGCTGAGCCCTGTTCTCTGTCCAATGCTTACATTGGGGTTTGGTATTGGTATGATTGACACCTGCCCAGATGTATTAACAAATGTTTTGCTGGAAGTATAAGAAGACATATGTAGAGTTAAGATACAGCAAAAGCACCACAATTGTTTTTCTTTTAATGAAAAAAAGTTAGATGGCTGTAATCTCTTTTAATTATTATTATTTTTTTTTATTGGTGTAATGGTGGGGCACATAATGTTTTATATATTTTTTACCATTAATGTGTATCTAAACCCAAAAGCAAAAAAATTCCATATTGTAGCTTCCTAGTTCTTAGATATGGTGGCTGCATTAGTTTTCTTTTTTTTTCTCTCCTGGTGATCTGTCGGTAATACACTTATTGTCCTATGGTGACAACCCTCACTTACTCCACTCTATCTATACAGGGAGGCATAGTTGTCACCCAAGCTGTTCCCCTGATTTGGACTACAAACACGTCTTTCTCTATTTATCCACGTTACATGGAGGGTAGGGGAATTAATAGTCTACAGAAGAGAATGTTATTTTTCTTCCTACCGCATACTAGCACATTACGAAAGACTTACCTTAAAATGAAGCTCTCCAGTGGCATGCTGTAACTGCTGTAGAGGCTTCCATCCTCACCCGGTCTTCCTTCTGGATTCACGGACTCTGGCTTGTCTGACTGGCCGAGCTGTGATGACATCACTCCCGTACATGCGAGCAGGAATCTCAGCCATGGCACACAGCTCTTAAGGATAGGCTCCTAAAGAGAGCATGCGCCAGTGATGTCACTGGCTGCTGCTGGTTAGAATATCTCCTAAACAATGAACGTTTAGGAGATATTGTTTTTACCTACAGGTAAGCTTTATTATAAGCTTACCTATTGGTAAAAATAAGGGTGTACTACCGCTTTAACATGAAAGCAGAGGGACTGGCAGGAACACCGGGGATTTCACACAAAGGAAGCAATACAAAGAGAATAGGATATTTTCTCATACAAGCACATGATACAGCAGCCACATATCAGGAATATGAAATGTTGGGTTTACATATTCTTTAAAGCAGGGTTCCAGATTGCCTTCTCTTACCTGCTGTAATGCATCACTGAAGTATAGTCATAAGGAATCTTGAAAGCGTTTCCATTGTCCATCTTGAATTGATCTTTAGCCTCTGTAAAACATGACACTTGTTAATGAGCTACATTAACCACTTGCCGACCGCAACATGCCGATGTACGTCCAAACTTTGGCGGCGGATATTGTTGTTATGGCAGCAGCTAGCTGCCATAACCCCGGTATTCCCGTTTCCGTGCGGCGGTCGGCTTTCAGATAAAAGTGATCTCTGCGGCGGATTCGCCGCAAGATCATTTTTATCGGTGACGGGAGAGGGCCCCCCCCTCCCGCCGCAATCTGGTGCTCTCCGCCGCTTACCAGAGCCGTCAGTAGCGGCGGAGGCAATCGCGTCCTTCTCCGTGCTGTGCCTAGAGATGAGTGACAGGAAGATGGCGCCCACTCGTCTCCATGACACTGCTGGGCGGAAGCGACGTCAAAACGTCACTTCCGCCCATACGTCTTAAAGGCACATTTTTTTCAATGTTTTTTTTTTATTGCATTTTTTTTTTATTGCATTTTAGTGTAAATATGAGATCTGAGGTCTTTTTGACCCCAGATCTCATATTTAAGAGGTCCTGTCATGCTTTTTTCTATTACAAGAGATGTTTACATTCCTTGTGATAGGAATAAAAGTGACACAATTTTTTTTTTTTTTAAACTGTGTAAAAATAAATAAACTCATGTAAAATCAATAATAAAAAAAAAATGTTAAAAAACCCCCCGTCTCGACGGGCTCGCACGCAGAAGTGAACGCATACGTGAGTAGCGCCCGCATATGAAAACGGTGTCCTTGCCACTTCCTGTGAGCTAAACTGGTTATCTTCCTTCTATAAACGATTTATCTCCCCAGTTTGTAGTTTTCAATGAACTACAATAGTGATGTGGAGGGCCGTGGTAGTTCATTCATACTTCCCGTCAGATTGTATCTGCTTACTCATACACACAGATCCCGGTTCTCGCTCTGTCACGAACAATCATGGGTGTCCAGCGTTCATTACGCCCGTCGGGCACTCGCATTGGCTCCGGCGGCACACGCCCCCTAGTGGCCACAATGGGAAGCGACGTATGGTAACGCCGATTTGCCCAGCTGAGCCAACCTACTGCAGTAAAACTGCGGCGGCTGGTCCGGAAGTGGTTAACATACACACGTGCTTAGCAAAGTGTTCACTACAGCACTATACAAGTTTTGAATCATTGATTCATTGCCTTGACCCATTTCTGTTCATGGCCACATAAAAGACCCCCTACTTGAATGGGCATTGCATTTCATGTCTTCTGGCACACACGGTTTATTGGGGTACATATTGTGTATATGTGACTCATCTACCTACCTGGTGAGATGTACTGCCAGTTGATTTTCACATAACTGTCTCTGTCAAATCTGTTGTGTTCATGGAAGAAGCTCAACGCATGCATCATTTCATGTTGGATAAGGCCATAATTCATACATGCGGTTTGTTGGAGGCTCACCGTCTGTGCGCCCTTTATCCTCCCAATATAAGACCAGCAGCTGCACGTGAAAAAAACACAAATCAAAGGATTAAAACATACATACATAATTATTAACAGGGGCGTTGCTAGGTCTACAAAAGATCTGGGGCTAGAGCCAATAGCAGCTTAGTAAAGAAAGTCATACGCTTGGGCGGGCATACACATGTATATAATATACGTGTGTGTATATATCCCCAGAGAGCCCCCCTTACATCAGGGTCCCCAGAAAGCCTTCCCCTTGCATCAGGGTCCCCGGAGAGCCCCCTTACATTAGGGTCCCCAGAGAGCCTCCACCTTAAATCAGGGTCCCCAGAGAGCCTCCCCCTTAAATCAGGGTCCCCAGAGAGCCCCCCCCTTAAATCAGGGTCCCCAGAGAGCCTCCCAACTTACATCAGGGTTCCCAGAGCGCCTCCCCTCCCCTTGTGGTCCCCTGCAGAGACTCGGGGCTATGGGCCCCAGATTCGGGGCTATAGCCCCAAAAGCCACCCCCTAGTGACGCCACTGATTATTAACTACACCTTTTTCTACTTCATGGTGGCTGACTTGGAATGTTTTAATGTCAGGGTCGAACATATTGCCTGTTTAGACTAAGCCTGTCTAAACACTTGTCCTCAAATAGAAATCTAACATTGTAAGCTCTTATGAGCAGGGCCCTCTTAACCCTATGGTATTTTATTGTATTGTAACTGTACTGTCTCCCTTTTTCTATTGTAAAGTGCTGTGTAAACTGTTGGCGCTATATAAATTCTTTATAATAATAATAAGAATACAGTGAGAGGAGAGTACACCTCTAAGATTACCGCTATACTAGAGCTGCGTGATTCTGGATAAAATGAGAATCGCAATTTTTTTTGCTTAGATAAAGATCACAATTCTCTCAAGATTCTTGTGGCATAACACCATCTTTCACATTATACCAAAAAAATCAGGCTAACTTGAAAAAAAAAAAATTATTGACGTATATTTTTTCTCTAAAAATTGCGTTTGAAAGACCGCTGCGCAAATATGGTGTGACATGAAATATTGCAACAACCACCATTTTATTCTCTAGAGGTCTCTGCTAAAAAAAATATATATAATGTTTTGGGGGTTCTAAGTCATTTTTCTAGCAAAAAATACTGATTTAACTTGTAAGCAACAAGTGTCAAAAAAGGTTTAGTCTTTAAGTGGTTAAACTGACTTCATTTACAGACCAAAGTTCATCCCTTTGAACTCTAAAAGAACTAAAAGATACTTTGTATCTCTTCTCTTCTTCATCTCTCAGTGCTGAGGAATGTTGATAAACATTTGCCTTTTTTTTTCACAGCTGGGCTCTGCACTGTTTACATAGAATCGTGGAAACAGCTGATTAGGATTGGGAGGGGGGTTGAATCGAGATCGTGATTTTTGTAACGATCAATCGTGCAGCTCTACGCTATACCGTTTTTTTCCTGTCTGAAGTAAATTTCCTAAAGTCATGGTAAGTTAGAAAATAAAGATGTCAATGATTTATAAGCATGAATAAAATTAAAATGAAAGTTAAAATTGTGAATCCCAAAAATAAAAATGTAACATGTTACAATATTTTTTTTAACAAGTAATGAATGTTGAAATATTTAAAGGAAAAGTCCATCCTGAGCTTTTTAGCCTGGGCTTCTCCCTCTGGGTCACAGGAGTGCAATCCGTTTTGCACTCCTGTGACCCGTTTTCAGCATAGAGCAGTCTGAAGCCCGCTCTCCGCTGACGTCACCAAGTTCAGTTGAGGCAGCGCATCATCCCGACTTCAGAAGTCTGGATCCGCCAGCTGCCTTGACTGATGGCAGTCTCAGCGGCTCGCTGCCCGCCCCTCCGCAGCTCATCTATCCAATGAGCATGGAGGATCAGAGCAGGAGAGCTGCTGACTGAAAGGCAGCATCTCTCCACTCAGGGAGGGGAGAGAACCGAGCCATCGGCGGTGTTCGGTGGCTCGGTTCTCAGTGGAGATACGGGGGGACAGATGCAGCATTGGTCTGATGCTGCATCCACCTAGGTAAGTATGAATCAAAAAAAAAAAACCCCATACTTCTCTTTTCAAATAAATAATAATAATTAATAATGATTGTTAAGTCTTGTTTTTTTTCCCTTAAAAATAACAAACATGTTATACTTACCTGCCCTGTTCAGGGGTTTTGCACAGAGCAGCCTGGATCCTCCTCTTCTCGGGTCCCTCTTCTGTGATCCTGGCCCCTCCCCCCTGTTAAGTGTCCCCACAGCAAGCAGCTTGCTATGGGGGCACCCGAGCCGAGTCACAGCTACCTCTTTCTCTAATGATTGGCAGGCTGACCTTGATTGACAGTAGCAGGAGCCAATGACACCACGCTGCTGTCTCAGCCAATGAGGAGGGGAGTCCCGGCCAGCCAAATGTCTCGTGCAACAGCGCTGGATAGAGATTGGGCTCAGGTAAGTATTAGAGGGGCTGAAGGGGGCTGCTACACACACAGAAGGCTTTTCATCTTAATGCATAGAATGCATTAAGATAAAAAAAACCTTCTTACTTTACAAGCACTTTAATTTAGTTCTCCTTTAAAGTGGTTTTCTGTTTGTCTTTGCAATCATAGTTACATACTTATGCTGGCCCATACATTAAACGAAAAATCGGCCGAAATTTGGTCATTTAGAGTAGACAGTTCGTTCGTTTTTTTGCCAGTTAGTCTTCATGTACAGGGGACGTATTTACAACCTCTCCTGATTGATTTAACTTTACAGATAGTAACCCACATTTAAAACGTCCGTTTTGCCACGTTTACATGCCATGTTTAGCGGCGTTTTGCCATGTTTGCGTTTAGAAGTGTTTCTAAAAAAAAAAAAAAATAATATATATATATATATATTTTTTAAATGGCCAAAAATGGAAAAAGCCTATAAACAGTCACGGCTAAATGTGGGTTACCGCGTTTAGCCGCGTTTGGCGTCTGAAGCGTCAGAAACTTCGGCGTCTGAACTCATTTTTTTGCCTTCAAAAAAAGGCCTATAAATGCAACTGCCTAAAAACTACAGTAAACGAACCTGTGTACATGTACAGATAAGATAACATTGAATGAGTTCAGGGGCAGTTGAAAAAAGTGTCCAACTGCCTCTGAACGTCTGTTTAGCAGCAGCAGTGTACATGGGGCCTTAATGGACACAAATCGGTAATTGGTTGGGACGTTATTGAGCTGAAGAAATGAAGGACAAGTTTGGAAATTTTCTGCTGAACGAACTATAAAGTGAAAGGTTAATGTGTTTCCCGTCTAAACTGTTTGCACTAGATATATGTGAAAAAACAAACGAAAAAAATGATTAATTTATGTCCATTGAACGATTTATCGGTCATTACACGATGGCACTATCGTTTTCTCTCACGGCTGAATGTTCGTTTTTCCAAAATGGGTTTGAACGGTTTTTCGTATAGTGTATGGCCAGCATTAGTCAGGTTAGTTAGTAAGGTTGAATAAAGGCCCCAGTCCATCCAGTTCAACCTGTGTGGGTGTGTGTCTACCATTGTCCCTATTCCTATACATTGTGTCTCATTAAGATGCTCATCTATTAAAGGTTGAAAAAGACATACGTTGAACTAATAGAACAATAATAAACGAAGAAAAAAAAAAGGAATTATGTACAGTAGCACACCCCTGAAAGAGACACTGGTGAATTTGGCCTTATTCCCCAAGTTAAGCTACACACAACCAGGCACATAGCATGTTCTCCATCCTTTTAGTGGCTCAAAGAGTCAGGGGTGTCTTTTTTTGTATGTTTTATTGGAACATAGATGGGGTGAGGGAGCATGGGATACCCTAAACGCTTGAGGACTCTTCTCTAGCTTGCAGAGCTACACAAAAATGTCCCCCAGACTCTATTGCTGGAAGGAGACTAGGGATTTTTTTCCACTGGACCAGAATAGAGTTGCACACAGTCACTAACCGCCAGAACCAAGATCAATTACTCACACAGCCAGAGGATCATCATTTGCCTCCTTCTAATATCCACCGGGCCTCCTCTAGTGAGGGAGACACAAACTCATATCACCATAGGACAACTGGACACTTCTCCTCCAACTATCTCCTGGTTCTCTCTCTATTGAGCTTCTCCAGACCCAAACGGACTCCAGGACTAAGATTTTGCTAATAGGTCCCTTCAGCTAAAGCCTCAGCTGGGACTTTGAAGTCTTCTAAGTGGCCTTCAGAAATCCTGCCCCAGGGGCATAGCCCCTGCATAGGGGTCTCCTCCAGCAGGACTGGACCAGGGACTTTCCCCTTCTGTCTCAGCCTATTTATGAGTTCTTCCACAACCTTCTGGGCATACCTCCCCAGGGATCAGCCGAAGAACTATAAATATTCAGTATGCTTACTCTGTTCTTTCTCCTACTATAATTCTAGAATCCTCTAGAATACAGGGGGAAGCAGCAATCAGAGCAGCAGCCATTGAGGCGCTGAGCAGGCCTGAACAATCAACCCTTGCTTCACGGGTTACAAAGGAGCTAAACTAAATTTATCTAGCAGCCTACTCAACACTAAAAGGGTGCTACAATTAAATAGAATAAATATATAGAAAACCTTCATATAAAGAAACCTGTGCCAGGGAAACACAAAAAGCCATATAAAGCATGGTTCAATTTGATTGAGGGAAAAAAAAAAAAACTTTCTTGATGCCGTCTGGGGGATCAGGAAGGAATTTATTTCACCCCACTGGAGCAAATAGGACCAAGCTTTAAAGCAGTGGTTATCAATTTATGAGCTATAAGGTGCCTCAACTGAGGCCCCTGACATCACCAAAGGGCCACACATATTGTTCAATATGTGTAATGTTTGAGAGGACTGCTAGACTGCAGACCTAATAGAGGAAATGATGGTCAGAGAGTATGGACATGCTACATGTTTGGCCTGGGGACAATACGAAACTGGGAACACGTTACATGAGACTAGTAGAGATCAGTGCTATTACCCCTATTACCCAGTGCTATTACCCCCTGTTCTCACTACAGGCTGCTGATGTCCGAGGGTCGCACATCACATACCATAGAGCTGAATGTGGCCCACAGGCCACAGGTTGGGCACCAGGTCTTTAGAGGCTTTTGTTGCCTTCCTCTGGATCAACTGGAGGTATAGGATTCTGTATATGAAGGCCTTTTTATTTTTTGGATTTATTGGATATTGAATATTTATTCATTCTATTTATCTGTTGTTGGACTATATGGACTGGTGTCTTTTTTCAACCTATGTAACTATGATTGACAAGATAAAACAGAAAGCCACTTTAAAAGGACAACCAAACTCAAAGCAAAAATGTTATATATTTCAGTTTACCAATCTCTAGGTGTGTTAGTTCTTTTTATTTTTTATATATTGCAATATATTAAACCATAAACAATACCGCGCTAACATAAAGGTTGTTCTACTAATGATTAGCAGAGTAGAATGAATAATAAGCTGCAGTCTTAACGTGAGGCGTGCACACAAACATATAAAGAAAAATCAAAAAAAGACTGCGCTAAAACACATATTGAACACCATATATGATTAGGTGAATGTTAGAAAGCAACATTCGATTGAATATTGAAAAGTAAATGAAAACCATACAGTAAAAATAAATGAATAATAAGGTGGAATGAAAAAAACAAATGACAAAAAGTGCAAAAAATTTCAAAAAGTCCAAAGAAATGAGTCCATGGAAACAGAGCTGATAGAAGGTGATCAAACGGTTAACCAGTTAAACACTCAGCACCCAGTGAGAAATCCTCCACCTCATAAGATGTACGCTTACCAGAGGTAAGCTGGATAATAGCTTATCTTTAGATATCCACACGGGGGGCACAGCTCTATGGACCTCCTCACAAAAAGGGGTAGGCAGGAACTCTCCTGGACCGGACCTCAAACAGCATACCAGGGGAACCCAGAAATAAAAGGAATTTCCTCCATAGTGTGAATCCGTTAGGTTATTTTATTGTAAAATAGGTAAAAGCACTTACATAAATGTAGGTTTAAAATCGCATCACAAAAAACAGCCGGCCGGCTAGCATACACCCGTTCGATGGAATGGAAACGATGACGTCAGCGCGTCGACCTTCCGACGTACGTTTCGTCCTACTGGACGTCGTCATTGCAATATATTACATTTTTGTTTTTGGGCTCCAAAATGCTTTAATATTATTTTACTTTTAGTACCTACCCTTCTTCATCGCTAACATTGAGGTAGTTAGACTCTTTATTCCTTACTCTGAAACGCACGCAGGTCATTGTTTCAAACTCCAACAGGGCAGATGTAATCAGATCTTTATTTGTTCCAGCTGTTAAAAAGAAAAAGCAGTTTAGGGGCCCATTCACAACCCATGTATTTTAACATGCGTGTAGGCTGGGTGAGGGGGGGGGGGGGTGTGCAGCGTGGTGCGGTGGCAATAACTTACACAGTCAGGTGCAGAAGAAAACATGTACTGAAGCAACGGTTTACAAAAACCCAGTGGGACAGCTACCCAACCGGCTCCAGTATTTAACCGTTTGCCGACCAGCCACCGTCATTATACTGCGGCAGGTCGGCTCTCCTGTGAAAACCGCTGTAGGTGTACGTCGGCCTTTGCATAGGGGATAGCCAGCTTATGCGCGCCGTGGGAGCGTGCCTACAGGTCCGGCGATCAAGGTGTACAGAGGCAGAACGGGGAACTGCCCATGTAAACAAGGCGATTCCCCGTTCTGCCAGATGACATGTCAGAGATCTTCTGTTCCCAGTGATCAGGAACAGTGATCCCTGTCATGTCTAGGGCTGGGCGATTTTCTAAAAAAAAAAAAATCTGCGAAAACTCGATTCACGATTCGAATTCGAGTTTTTTTTTTGGACACCGCGCCGGTCCTGTGGAGCTGTGGGCAGGAGTTTTCAGGCTGAGGCCGCGGCTTCAGCCTAGTCCGCAGCGTCCGGCCTTGTGAACTAGGCCGAAGACGCGGCCTCACCTAAAAACTCCTGCCCGCAGCTGCTCAGGACCGGCACGGTGAAAAAAAAAAAAATCTAAAAAAATCGATTTGCTTAAATTTTGAATCAATTTGACCTCTCAACTCGATTCAAGATTTAAATCGATTTTTTTTCCCCATCCCTAGTCATGTCCCTGGTGGCCCATCCTCCTAACAGTTAGAACACCCACGGAACGCATTTAATCCCTTGATTGCCCCCTAGTGTTAACCCCTTCCCTGCCAGTAAAATTTTTACATTGATCAGTGCATTTTTATAGCACTGATCAATGAAATAATGTCACTGGTCCCCCAAAAAAGTGTAATTTGGGGACAGATTTGTCTGCCGCAATGTCGCAGCCCGGCTAAAAATCGCAGATCACCGCCATTACAAGTAAAAACAATAAAAAATAAATAAAAGCCCCTGTAACTATCCCATAGTTTGTAGACGCGATAACTTTTGCGTAAACCAATCAATATGTGCCGTGCCTATTGCGATTTTTTTTTTTACCAAAAATATGTAGAAAAATATTTATTGGTCTAAACTGATAAATATATTTTTTTTATATATGTTTTTTGGTATATGTATTATAGCAGAAAGTAAAAAAACTATTTTTTTTTTCAAAATTATCTGTCTTTTTTTTTATTATAGTGCAAAAAATAAAAACCGCAGAGGTGATTAAATGCCACCAAAAGAAAGCTCTATTTGTGGGGAAAAAAGCAGTGTTAATTTAGTTGACTAAAACGACTAAAACATTTTAGTCGACTAAATGAATGCTATTTTAGTCAACTAAAATACGACTAAAACTAAAAGCCATTTTAGTCAAAAGACTACGACTTATGCCCCGTACACACGGTCGGACTTTGTTCGCACATTCCGACAACAAAACCCTAGGATTTTTTCCGACGGATGTTGGCTCAAACTTGTCTTGCATACACACGGTCACACAAAGTTGTCGGAAAATCCGATCGTTCTGAACGCGGTGACGTAAAACACGTACGTCAGGACTATAAACGGTGCAGTGGCCAATAGCTTTCATCTCTTTATTTATTCTGAGCATGCGTGGCACTTTATCCGTCGGATTTGTGTACACACGATCGGAATTTCCGACAACGGATTTTGTTGTCGGAAAATTTTATAGCCTGCTCTCAAACTTGTGTGAAAATCCGATGGAAAATGTGTGATGGAGCAAGGTAACAAGGTCCTATCACACATTTTCCGTCGGAAAATCCGACCGTGTGTACGGGGCATAAGACTAAATTGCAATTACTGAAATGTACTGGAGATTTTAGTCGACTAAAACGTAGGACATTTTAGTCGACTAAAATGTACTGCAGATTTAGTCGACTAAATACGACTAAAACTAAAACAATTGCAGAAGACTAAAATGGGACTAAAACTAAAATGCCATTTTAGTCCTAAGACTAAAATTAACACTGGAAAAAAGGACCTCAATGTTGTTTGGGTACAGCATTGCCGTATCGCAAAAAATGGCCTGGTCATTAAGGGGGCAGATCCTTCCGGGGCTGAAGTGGTGAATGCATGCTTGTTTTAAATGCTACTACGTCAACTCTTGATCTGCATTGGCCCAAAAAATGTCATGCCCATTTTTTGATCAGTATAAGGATTTTTAATAAGATTGGCAGTGCATGATAACATACTTTCCCAAAGCAATAACAAAAAAAAAAAGGTAAAACACAGATGCATAGGTGTGGGACCAAGACTTACAGGCCTGTCACTCTAGATCAGGGGTCTCAAACTGGCTGCCCTCCAGCTGTTGCAGAACTACAAGTCCCAAGAGGCATTGCAAGGTTGACAGTTGCAAGCATGACTCCCACGGACAGAGGCATGATGGGACTTGCAATTCCGCAACAGCTGGAGGACCGCTAGTTTGAGACCCCTGCTCTAGATGCATTGGACGTCAGTGGAGACACAGGAAGTGACATCATCTTCTGCTTACATAATACCCAAGGTCACAGATGTGGGCTACAGTTCTGTTAGGTGATAAGAGATTTAATAGTTCAATCTTTATTGAGGCCAACTTACAATACACAGAAGAGATGACGTAAGGGACGATAACGAGTCCTTGCCCTGATTTGTCCCATGCACAGGCGTCGCATATCCTTGCACTGCGGCCGGTCAATGGCCTAATGTCACCCTGGTATAGAATGTAAGGGATACCTGGAAGAATAAACAATAATGCACAGTTTATGTCTTGTTTAAATTGCTTTTCTGGAAATGTATTTTTGTTAAACAGGGGTTGATTTACTAAAACCGGAGGGGTGCAAAATCTGGTGCAGCTGTGTATGGTAGCCAATCCGCTTCTAACTTCAGCTTGTTCAATTAAGCTTTGAAAAAAAAAAAAAAAAAACTGGAAGCTGATTGGTTACTGTGCACTGCTGCACCAGATTTTGCACTCTCTATAGTTTTAGTAAATCAACCCCATAGCTCAATTTTGCAATATGTGTTAAAAAATTTCCTTTCTAATCAGATAAATATAAAATAATAAATGTTAATAATTTATATTTATCAGATGTTGGCAGAAAGTGGCCTCCACTGGCTTACACCTTTTCTCCTATTAACAAACCTGAATAACACTCAAAATAAGACTGCCAGAGAATATGCAGGCAGTGCTAGGCTTTCGTACTGAAAAAACCAACGTTCCTTGAAAGAATAGTCAATGAAGCACCCGGTAATACTGTACGTAATTTGTAAGATAAAATTTGTTGCCTTTCACAAAACAAAAAAAAAATTTAAGTGGTATGAAATATAAGTTAATAGGTGTAAAGTTAAAGTGTTACTAACCCCTCAACAGTAAAATCAGTCTGTATCTGCAGTAAGGCATGCTTGTTATACTCACTGTGGAACCCAAGGGTTTAATCCCCTGCATTGTATAAAAAGGCTGTTTGATCCTGTCTTCACTGATCCACCCCTTCTTCCACTGTCTCCAAAGCATCTCCTGACAGAACAGAGGCTAGGGGACAAGCTGCACATGCTCAGTTTCATGTGTATTGCTACAGAATTTTTTTTTCTTGGGAGAGTGCATGTGATCAGCACAGGGCCAATCAGCACTGTCCAGACAGAGGGTCAGGGGTCCTGCAGACTAAAAAGGACAGTCAGAGTAGAATGAAAACTCCTCCTACAAGCTTTAGCCAGAAACTGATAGAAGTCACAAGACCGCAATATATAGTGCTGATGAGGAAAGGTATTTAGCAGTTTATAGTTACTAAAACGATTGAATTTCCATGTTCTGTGTACTGTGGGAAACCAGATATAATGTAGGCAGGGTCCTGGGTTTAGTAACACATTTAACATATTGTCTCTCTTAAGGCCCATGCATACCCATGCAACCGTACCCAGGTTTGCCATTGTTTTCAATAGCGCTATTTAACACCTGCGAGGTGCATAGACAAATCCTGGCCCAAAAAAGTTCTTGCCCGTTTTTTGGATCCAGTATGTGTTATGGGGGCTTATTATAGGAATGGCAGCGAAAGTCGACACACGACAACTGACGTTCCCAATGAAATAATTAAAAAAGCTCAAGATGCATAGCTGTAAATCCTATCTAAAAAAAAAAACATACGTGCAATTGAATAGTGCCATAAGGACAAGAAGTGAGGCAGAACTTCCTCAATGGGGACACAAGTAGCAATAAAAGCCTGGCAGAGGTTTTACACTTTCCACGCTCTATCCAAATCCAAAAGCAATGATGGCTGGTGATCTTATCCACTTAAGTTATTGTGCCATTTTTAGATGTTGCCAGAGCCCTTGGGGACAACACTAAAGAGAACAATGACTGCGTGTCAATACTGTCACAGGCTTTACATTAATTTTGCAATGTTGCATTTCAACATCAAGATATTTAGATCAATATATGTTTTTTGTCCTGGGATTGAGTTTACACTCATCGGGTGTTACAGTGCCTTGAAAAAGTATTCACACCCCTTGAAATTGAAATAGAGTCCACCTTTGTGTAATTTAATCTCAGTATAACTATAAATACAGCTGTTCTGTGAAGCCCTCAGAGGTTTGTTAGAGAACCTTAGTGAAAAAAACGGCATCATGAAGGCCAAAGAACACACCAGACGGGCCAGGCATAAAGTTGTGGAGAAGTTTAAAACAGGGTTAGGTTATAAGAAAAATCTCAATCTTTGAACATCTCATGGAGCACTGTTCAATTCATCATAATCATTAATCAGAGAAGCAGACAAGAGGCCCATGGTAACTCTGGAGGAGCTGCAGAGATCCACAGCTCAGGTGGGAGAATCTGTCCACAGGACAACTATTAGTCGTGCTCTCCACAAATCTGGCTTTTATGGAAGAGTGGCAAGAAGAAAGCCATTGTTGAAAGAAACCCATAAGAAGTCCCAATTGCAGTTTGCGAGAAGCCATGTGGGGGGACACAGAAAACATGTGTGGAGGAAAACTAATACTCCACTGAAACTCATACTGAACACACCATCCCCACTGTGAAACATGGTGGTGGGAGCCAAATACAGGGAAATCTTAGAAGAAAAGCTGTTAGAGTCTGCAAAAGACTTGAGACTGGTACAAAGGTTCACCTTCCAGCATGACAATGACCCTAAGCATGCAGCTAGAGCTACAATGGAATGGTTTAGATCAAAGCATATTCATGTGTTAGAATGGCCCAGTCAAAGTCCAGACCTTAAAGTGGTTGTTAACCCATATAAGTAAGTCTATGCCAGCCCCTCTATTAGAACCTGGCATAGCACACTGTGTAAGTCTTCTATAAAAATGAGGCTTGTAAATACCTGTTTAGAGCTGTCTTCAGGGCGGTCACATGACTCATGGCCGCTGTACACATGGTCACTCAGCCCCTCCCGCAGTAGCCCTGGAAACCGGCACGTCATGTGACCGGGCTGAAGACAGCTCTAAAAAGGTATTTACAAGCCTCGTTTTATAAACGAATAACACAGTGTGCTATGCCAGGCTCTAATAGAGGGGGTGGCAGTGACCATTTCAAAGTTTTAATCTTACTAACACGGAGCTGACAGGCAGGGAGGAGGGGCTGAGGGGGAGAGATGAGAGCAGAGCAGGGCTGCGGATGACGGAGGGACGTATGCTGACAACAATGCTAGGCACTCCTGATTTTTGTTGTCAGTGCAAAGAGGGGGACACAGAAAGTGGAGGGACCAGGGAGGTTTTTTTACAGTTTAGAGTGGGGCAGATTACACAGCACAAGCACTGTGCTGTTTAATCTGCTTTAAGGGACCAGGATCTGCATTTTTTTGGGGGGGGTTAACAAACATTTTAATTTAATTGAGAATCTGTGGCAAGACTTAAAAATTGCTGTTCACAGACGCTCTCCATCCAATCTGACAGGGCTTGAGCTATTTTGCAAAGAAGAATGGGCAAAAATTTCACTCACTAGATCCAAAGCTGGTAGAGACATCCCTAAAAAGACTTGCAGCTGTATTTGCAGTAAAAGGTGGTTCTACACAGTATTCACTCAGGGGGGCTGAATACAAATGTACGCCAGACTTTTCACATATTTATTTGTAAAAAATTTTGAAAACCATTTATCATTTTCTTTCCACTTCATAATTATGTGCCACTTTGTGTTGGTCTATCACATAAAATCCCAATAAAATATATTTAAGTTTTTGGTTGTAACATGACAAAAGGTACTGTAGGTAATGTATTTGGCACCTATTGTGACTTCGGTCGGTACAGGGCCTAAGCCTGAGATATCGGTTAAATGGTGCTGGTAAGTTGAAATATTGACTGGCTCCTTTCATTTTTTAAAGACCATTCTTAGACATCTTTGGCCACCATCTCATTCCAATGAACATGATGGCTTAACCAGAGTACCCATGCAGAGATATAAAAGCTCTTTATATCTCTGCATGGGTACTCTGGTTAAGCCATCATGTCCATTGGAATGAGACGGTGGCCAAAGATGTCTAAGAATGGTCGGACATACCTGCACTACTCGCCTCCCCCCAGGTACCACCCATGACCAACCAACACACAAGCAGCCTTATTAAATGAACTTTTCACTAAAAAGCAAGCTCCACTTATTTAGTTTGGGCCTCCTACTCTTTTCTAGTGGGACAAAAAGTAAGTCAAGATACTTACCTTCCCCACCCTCTTCCTCCCAAAGCACCTAGTCCAGAGTGATGTCCTCGTCTTTTCCAGTTGTTCCAACAATGTTGAGTAGCCCAACTCTCACCAAAAATGATCCTGCACTGTGCTAAAAAGTCAACTTGTGAGATTTCAAGTACTCAACATTCCTCAGAATCTTGTTGGAAGGGTGGTGACATCACCCCCTGCAGAATGGACGCGAGGGGGAAGGAGGAGCTTGGGTATAGGTCAGTAAATTGATGAACTTGTACATTAAGGCAAACACAGAATATTTGAACAATGAAAAACTTTCTTTGGCACTACCATGGCATGGCTACCATGGCATAGTTCAAATTAGTCAGGTCTATACATGGATAAAAAAAAGATATAGACAGAGGTTAGAGAAGGATGCTGACATTACCTTTATTTGCTTTCACTATTTGATCAGAAATGAACAGTCCACCGTCACTGGGGGTATTTTTGTTAGCATCTGATAAATGAAAAAAAAAAGAAGTCATGTCTCACTTTTCTAGAGAAAGATCTTCTTGTGTACATGTGGATATCTTTAATTAACTGAGGGTCCGTTTGCAGTTATAGTAGTTACAGAAAGTTTTTTTAGCTTAATGCATTCCCAAACCTCCCCTCCCTAAACACTCACCTGACACCACACTTGATCCAGCACTGTCCCCACCAGCTTCCCCTCCAGGCTCTTTTCCTGCATTCACAGGCTTTACTGAGAAACACAGGAGCCATTGAGTCCTGTTGCTGTCAATCACATCCTGTGAGGAGGAAGCGAGGGGCGAGGTCAAGCCGTACTGTGTGTGTCTCTGGATGTGCACAGCCTGGCCTAGGAGCATGTATGTGGTGTGTGGTGGTAATAATTCACACAGACAGGTGCAGGGCAGAACTTGAAATAATTCAGCAACGGTGACAATGGTGGGCAGGCTACCCGTTGCCAGGTGCACTCATAAGTTCCAGTGACGTGAAAGTAGGGTGTAGTAATAGTAGGGAAAGAATGCGGCCTGGCCATTTAGAGCCCAATCGGGAGGGTGCCCAGAAGAATTGTTATCCTGCGCTTTCCCTCCTCGTCAGGAAACATTCCCTAATGCTAGTACTGTCCTTAACAGATGGGGTACCTGTCCCTACTCTATCAACTTGCAAAATGTGCGCCAAACCTGGGAACCGGGGCCTTAAATAGGTACTGCCTGACCCAAGATGGCTGCTAGAGTCACATGGGGGCAGCATCCAATCGGATAGCTTTCCCAATGACCCAGGAAACTATAGAGGAACCATGTTTCTCTTGACTTCCTCTCCAACAACCTTGCCACTGCAGAAAAGCGCCACCTGCAGTGGAGAAAGTAGACTACACCTGCCTACAAGCGCGCTCACATAAGTGCCCCCTAAGCATTTTGCTACGGGTGCACGTGTAGAAGATGAGGAACAGACAGTGCCACTGGGGGACCCAAGAAGAGGAGGTTCGGAGCCGCTCTATGTAATACCATTGCACAGAACAGGGAAGTACAGTATTTCACAAAAATTAGTACACCCCTCACATGTTTTTAAATATTTTATTCTATCTTTGCATGTGACAACACTGAATAAATGACACTTTGCTACAATGTAAAGTAGTGAGTGTACAGCTTGTATAACAGTGTAAATTTGTTGTCCCCTCAAAATAACTCAACACACAGCAATTAATGTCTACCGCTGGAGACAAAAGTGAGTACACCCCTAAGTGAAAATGTCCAAATTGGACCCAAAGTGTCAATATTTTGTGTGGCCACCATTTTTTCCAGCACTGCCTTAACCCTCTTGGGCATGGAGATCACCAGAGCTTCACAGGTTGCCACTGGAGTCCTCTTCCACTCCTCCATGACGACATCACGCAGCTGGTGGATGTTAGAGACCTTGCACACCTCCACCTTCTGTTTGAGAATGCCTCACAGATGCTCAATAGAGTTTAGGTCTGGAGACATGCTTGACCAGTCCATCACCTTTACCCTCAGCATCGTTAGCAAGGCAGTAGTTATGTTGGAGGTGTGTTTGGGGTCGTTATGTTGGAATACTGCCCTGCAGCCCAGTCTCCGAAGGGAGGGGATCATGCTCTGCTTCAGTATGTCACAGTACATGTTGGCATTCATGGTTCCCTCAATGAACTGTAGCTCCCCAGTGCCGGCAGCACTCATGCAGCCCCAGACCATGACATTGCATTGAAATCAATGGGGCAGCGCGGCTACACCGCCGGCATAGCGCCGCTTTGCGGGCGGTTTTAACCCTTTTTTGGCTGCTAGTGGGGAGTAAAACCGCCTTAGGGGTGTACTCACTTTTGTTGCTAGCGGTTTAGACATTATTGGCTGTGTATTGAGTTTTTTTGAGGGGACAGCAAATTGACACTGTTATACAAGCTGTACACTCACTACTTTACATTGTAGCAAAGTGTCATTTCTTCAGTGTTGTCACATGAAAAGATATATTAACATATTTACAAAAATGTGAGGGGTGTACTTACTTTTGTGAGATATGTATGACATGTTTGTTATTTTAAAAAAAATAGCTTAACATTCACTTTAAAATGTATCCAAACCCAAGAACAAAATGTAATATCTTCCTTTTGAAGCTATTCTCTATAAATAATGAATTCCCCACCTCCTATGTAACAGCCCTTTCACACTGGGGCGGCGTCGGCGGTAAAACGCCGCTATTATTAGCGGCGTTTTACCGTCGGTATGCGGCCGCTAGCGGGGCGGTTTTACCCCCTGCTAGCGGCCGAGAAAGGGTTAAATACCACCGCAAAGCGCCTCTGCAGAGGCGCTTTGCCGGCGGTATAGCCGCGCCGTCCCATTGATTTCAATGGGCAGGAGCGATAAAGGAGCGGTATACACTCCGCTCCTTCACCGCTTCAAAGATGCTGCTGGCAGGACTTTTTTTACCGTCCTGCCAGCGCATCGCTCCAGTGTGAAAGCCCTCGGGGCTTTCACACTGGAATGAAAGCAGCGGCACTTTCGGGTCGGTTTGCAGGCGCTATTATTAGCGCAATAGCGCCTGCAAACCGCCCCAGTGTGAAAGGGCTCTAATAGACATGAAGAGTAGTCCTAATCAGTAGAGTAGCCTAGGGTGAAAGCCATTCTCACAGGATCACCAGGTGAAAATAAAGGAGAAAAAAGCCTGAAAAAAAAACAAACAAATGCAGCCGCTACATCTGAGGGCTTGTAAGCAGCAGTATATCACATTTTTGGTTTTGGGTTTGGATATGCATTAGATTATATGCTGACAGCCTTACAGTAAGCTTTGGCTATGGAATGTAACCAACCCACACAAAGGAAAGCATACATTCTCAAACCCAGGACTCCAGCACTGGAAGTGCTAACCACTCAGCCAACATGCTATCCTACTCAAGTAATACCTCTTAATACACTTTCTACTTTATTATTATTGGTATCAATAGCAATATATTTGCATCCAGACAAAGCTATCAATACAATTGTTTATTTTCAGTACAAGTATTATATCACATATTGGTGTATTTACCAGTTCTGTCATCCTGTTTGACGGTCTGTAAAAAAAAAATGCATTAGTGTGGATAATGGAATGTCAGCTCTCCTTATAACTGCAGGACATGTTTATCGTTTTTCCCACTCTAAAGACACCTCTACAGGGCCTATCACTTTTAAAAACTGAGCTCTAGACTTACCTTCGGTCTATCAACTATTTTAGATGCTTAAAGTGGCTGTAAACCTCAGACATGAAATATGAACAAAGCATATCCCCTTATAGTGCTCTAAGTGTCATTTCTGTCATTCATTGCATACCTTATGGAATCCTCCCAGGACATTGCTAAGCGAGGCCTAGTCATCACTGCTCACTTCCAACCATCAAAGGAGTGAGCTCTCAAATGCTGTACTCAGAGCTACTGGATCATGGGAGAGAAAGAGCATGTGAGGGGGTTTGAATCAGAGAAAGAGCTCACTCCGGTGACGGTGGAGGTGAGCAGTGATAACTAGGCCTCATTTAGCAACGTACCTGGAAGTATTCCAATCAGGCTTCAGAAGGTATGTAAATGGCCTATGCCTATAGCAAGGATATCATTCATCTTTAGTCAGAGCTTCACAGTTTGTATTAGGCTGGGTTCACACTGCAGACAGAAGCGGCTGACAGCAGGGGTCCGGTGTGTCCCTGTTCTTCATTTCAGGGACGAATCAGGCCCGAATTTTTGCCTGAATTTGGACCCGAAACTGAGCCAAAGAGGCACAGGACCCCTATGCAATTTGCTCCCCGGCCCCGCTGGAGATGTGTGAAAAGGCTCCATTGAGATCCGGTCACAATCTCCTGTCATGGAAATTGAATGCATCCAATTCGCACTAGTGTGAACCCAGCCTTAACCAGTTGACATCCGCGCTATAGCCAAATGATGGCTACAGCGCAGACCTGAATTCCTGGTAGGCCGTCACATGACGGCCTCCCCTGTGCACACGCCCTGCGCGCGCCCTACAGGGCGCGCTGTGATCACCTGAGTCACTGAGACTCGGGTGATCACCGATCCAAGTAAGGCGCCGGTCCCGGCCCCTTACCATGTGATCAGCTGTCAGCCAATGACAGCTGATTACATGATCAAAACAAAAGCTCTGTGATAGTTTTTTTTCTCCTCGCGCTGATAGCGCGAGGAGAAAAAAAAGTCGATCACTGGCTCATCAGCAAGGGACATCGGTCCCAAAGAGGAAGAGGCAATAATGCCTCATATGTGCCACCAGTACCACCTGCCATTGCCACCTGACAGTGCCCACAGTGCCACCTATCAATGCCCATGAGTGCCACCTATCAATGCCTACAAGTGCCACCTATCAATGCCCACAAGTGCCACCTAGCAATGCCCACCAGTGGTGCCAATCAGTGCCACCTAGCAGTGCTGCCTATCAGTGTAATAGATCAGTGCCCATTATTGCCACCCATCAGTGGCCATCACTGCCACCCATCAGTGCCTATCACTGCCACCTATGGGTGCCCATCAGTGCCGCCTCATCAGCGTACATCAATGAAGGAGAAAAGTTTCCTTTTTTAAAATTGTATAACAAAATATAAAAAAAAAAAAAAATATTTTTTTTTAAATTCGGTCTTTTTACATTTTTTTAACAAAAAATAAAAACCGCAAAGGTGATCAAATACCACCAAAAGAAAGCTCTATTTGTGGGGGAAAAAATGATAACAATTTCACTTGGGTACAGTGTTGAATGACCGCGCAATTGTTATTCAAAGTGCTTTAGCGCTGAAAGCTGAAAATTGCTCTGGATAGGAGGGGGGTTTAAGTGCCCTGTAAGCAAGTGGTTAATCTACAAACTTTCCTTACCTGCACAGGCAAGTTTTTTGTAAAGGTGAACTATCCTTTTAAGCATACGCACTACCATTAAATGTAATGCACATTTTGCTGGAAACCTCATCAAAGATGCACCAAGGAAACCTTTCTAATGTACCTCATCACACCTAAAATGTACAAAAGTGCACAAAATCTAAAGCTGGCCATGCAATAAACAATTTTCTTCTGCAATTTCCTTTAGATTTACCTTCAACTGTGTAGTATAAGGGCCTGTCTGATTGCATTCAAATTGAAATTGTTTAGGTTTGACCTCATATTATATGGTTTTGGTAAATCTAATGCCCCGTACACACGGTTGGATTTTCCAAAGGAAAATGTGTGATAGGACCTTGTTGTCGGAAATTCCGACCGTGTGTAGGCTCCATCACACATTTTCCATCGGATTTTCCGACACACAAAGTTTGAGAGCATGCTATAAAATTTTCCGACAACAAAATCTGCTGTCGGAATTTCCGATCGTGTGTACACAAAACCGACGCACAAAGTGCCACGCATGCTCAGAATAAATAAAGAGATGAAAGCTATTGGCTACTGCCCCGTTTATAGTCCCGACGTACGTGTTTTACGTCACCGCGTTCAGAATGATTGGATTTTCCGACAACTTTGTGTGACCGTGTGTATGCAAGACAAGTTTGAGCCAACATCCGTCGGAAAAAATCCATGGATTTTGTTGTCGGAATGTCCGATCAATGTCCGACCGTGTGTACGGGGCATAAAGAAAAAATGTACCAGAAAATTGTATAATGTATGGTCAGCCTTATGCCATGTACACACGATCGGACATTCCGACAACAAAATCCTGGATTTATTTCCGACGGACTTGCCTTGCATACATACGGTCACACAAATGTTGTTGGCAATTCCGATCGTCAAGAACGCGGTGACGTACAACATGTACGACAAGCGAGAAAAATGAAGTTCAATAGCCAGTGCGGCCTTTTCTGCTTGATTCCGAGCTTGCGTGGAATTTTGTGCGTCGGAATTGTGTACACACGATCGGAATTTTCAACAACGGATTTTGTTGTCGGAAAATTTGAGATCCAGCTCTCAAATTTTTGTTGTCGGAAATTCCGACAGCAAATGTCCGATGAAGCCTACACACGGTCGGAATTTCCAATAACAAGCTCACTTCCAACATTTGTTGTCGGAATTTCCGCTCGTGTGTACGCGGCATTAGAGTTGTGAAGACAAAGAGAACTCTTTGACATCCCAACCTTGTAGATGAAAAATAAACAAAAGAGCACACTATGATGTAATACCTACCCTTGCCGGCAATGTTAGTCCTAGGGACCAGACTGAAGCAGAGATCAGGAGGAATAAAGCTCCGGGCACCATGTCTTCTAAATCTCAGTCACTTGATGTAATTAAACAGATCATATGGTGAGGCTGACTTATATACATATAGGGCCGGGGGTTGAGTTACCCAACCAGAATACAGTATCTGCATTTGGAATGTAAACTACACCCTTCCCTCTATCTTCCAGCCATGACAAGGGGAGGGTGCCAGAGGCTAAGTTGTGCATTTGCAGAAAAAGTCAGGTAGATCACAAGTTAACGATCACTGATATAGATAATGTAATAAAAAAAAAAAACTTTTTTTTTTTTTTTTGTAATATTTTTTGTTATAAAAGTAGAAAAAGGCAACATAAAACTAGTGTGATATTTGACGCTGTTTTTGATAAACGAACGCATCAGTATCTGGTTCGATGGATGGAGTAGCAATTCTCAAAGAATTCTCAAGGTGTTCATCAGATATTTTGGTTCTAATTTTGCCCTTCATGTGTTTTAACCTTGAAAATAGCTGTTCACAAATATAGGTGCTGCCAAAAACTATTGACATGAACAGCCCTCAAAAATTCCACTCGTCTGCTCGCATTTTGCGAGTGGAATTTAGTGCAGGGCGATTGAGGGGCGGACCAGGTTGACAGTCTCCTGGCTTATCGCTTCTGGCAGAAGTGGTGTGGCCATCAGAGCAGCCCGAAGGGGGGGTTCCCTGCCCCCCCAGGGCCGGTCTGATGTCCTGTAAAAAAGCCGGCATCACTTCTGGCAGAGGCGATCAGCCAGGAAACTGTCAGCCGGATGACACAGAGCAGGGATCTCACGCTGAGACGCAGCTTGTATATGAATAGTCACACTGTCAAACAAAGTCCCGCCTACTTCACCAGCATTGGACCAGTGTGCTGTCTATTAGCTTCTCCGGCAGGACTTCGTTTGACAGCGGGGCAATTCATATACAAGCCGCGTCTCAGCGGGAGATCGCAGCTCTGTATCATCAGATCACCAGATCCTCACGATTCCTCCCTGGGCACAGATGACTGATGAGGCTGCACACATGGGCAATGATAGGCTGCACTTTTGGGCAATGATTTGGCTGCACTTTTGGGCAATGATGAAGTTGCACTTATGGGCAATGATATGCTGCACTGATATGCTGCACTGATGGGCACTGGTATGCTGCACTGATGGGCACTGACGGGCACTGGTATGCTGCACTGATGGACACTAATCAGCTGCACTGATGGACACTGATTAGCTGCACTGATGGACACTGATCGGCTGCACTGATGGAGACTGATAGGCTGCACTGATGAGCACTGGTGAGGCTGCACTGATGGGTACTAATATGCTTTATGTTAATATTTTTAAAGTTGTTGTTAATATGTATTTTTAAAACATAACATACAAAACCAATAAGCACAAAACCACCAACACCTCTTAATTGTATGATAGTCTGTGTAGAAGTTCCCTTGATCTAGGTGTTGCAGCTCTCTCTAAAATCCATTGGGTGGCAGACTAATTCTGAAACACACAAAGAGAAGGAGAGCACACCCTACCCTAGTGTGATAACGTTTTTAATGATTATAATCAAAGTAGAAATATTGCACTCACAAAGGGAGGAAGATTCTCGCATGAATGCCTCCTTCTTCAGGCCGTGCCTCCGAAACATGTAGTCGTGGCAACTGCCCACCCCACCGTAGAAGTCGATCCACTCTCATTACACCCCCTCCATCCAGGGCCGTGAGTGACGTCACGCAGCGCTGCCCAGTGGGACACTGTGACCTGGCTTCGAGATACACCTTACATTGCCCATTGGCCTCCTCTCCCAGCTACACAGGCCGGGAGAGGAGGCGTTATTGGTGGTGTTAATGCGAGAATCTTCCTCCCTTTGTGAGTGCAATATTTCTACTTTGATTTTAATAATTAAAAACGTTATTACACTAGGGTAGCTGTGCGCTCTCCTTCTCTTTGTGTGTTTCAATATTTATTTTTGGTTGGAACTTAATTCTGCACAAAACATTTAACAGTGTAATTTCATGAGATAATTTACGAGGGTGTGTTTGGGGGCGCACTTAGGGGCGGGGTGGGGCAGGGGAGGGGTTGGGTGGGGCAACTGGTAGCGAGTAACTCTTAAGGCATGGCTAGCGAGCCCTGGACATAAGTAAGGCATGATTGTGAAGAGTGGGATATTTTTCGTTGGGAAAATACAACTTATAAAAGTCCAATAAAGAGACATTTGTCACATTTTGCTTTGCCTGCATGTTTTCGCAAGGTGTAAACGCATTTTTACAAAAAATTCCCCCCAAAAAATCAACATTTTTAAGTAAATCTATGATTTTGTGTTGAGACTCATTCATAGCCATCTTGGGCCACAGGCTGGACACCACTGATCTATATAGAAACCATATTGAAATATTCATACTTATAACAGACACATACAGCTGTAAATATTCCAAAGCTTTTAAAAAATGTTGTTGGTTTCATAAGAATTACTTTCATTTATATTAAAGTGGTGGTAAGGGCTAAAGGTGTTTTTACCTTCATGCATTCTATGGTAATGCAGTTAAAAAACCTTCTGTGTGCCCCCCCCCCAATACTTAACTGAGCCTGATCTTCCTCCAACGGTGTGCAAGGGATCTTCGGCTCTTCCTCCTCATTGGCTGGGACAGCAGCGGGAGCCATTGGCTCCCATTACAGTCAATCACAGCAAGTGAGCCAATGAGGAGAGACCAGGTTGGGGCTGAGCAACGCTCCATATGTGAATTGGCACACAGAGCAGCTGCTCGGATGCCCCTTAGTAAGCTGCTTGCTTTATTGGCTTTCAGCAAGAGGGAGGGGCCAGGAGCGACCCATCCCGTCTGATGATACCTACATGGTTTTAGGGCCAACACCACTTGGCAGAGCCAGCTGCATGACATCAATGATCTTTTTAGCTGTCTGTACGGGATGCATTTCCGACCACTACTGAAATTCTTCCCACTGGCCACTAGTAAGGGGCCTTTGTCCCACTGACCCCCTATGAACTGTTTTTAGCAAAAAGATTAAGAAAAGCTGCTATATAGCCAAACTTTTGAGGACACCTGACCATCGCAACTTGTTTTATTTTCAGATGGATAACACTTCTATTAAATGAGCTCAGGAGTTTCCAATGAAGGTTTCTGGTAATACTACAGCATACAAATGCAATTGAGACCTCTGGTGCCCAATCTGTGGCATGCTGGCACTTACTGTGTGGCCCTCAGGGCCCCTGTAGATGGTAGTCTATGTTGTTATTAACTAATTAATTTCTCAAGCCAGTGAAGAAAAAAAATCTATAGACTAGTTTTTTGTGTTTTTTTTTCACTAACTTACTTTTTATAGTGCTTTTCATCCTTTTCCCTGTTTATAATGGATCTTATTAAAAGAAATATCAAATGTGGTACACTGAGAAGACATGATTTGTAAAAAGACAGTGCTCTTAAGCAGTCATATGTAATGTGTCCGAACGCTAATGCCCCGTACACACGATTGGATTTTCTGACAATAAATGTTGGATGTGAGCTTGTCGGTGGAAAGTCCGACCGTGTGTATGCGCCATCGAATATTTGTTGTCGGACTTTTCGCCAACGAATGTTGGCTAGCAGGTTCTCAAATTTTCCGCCAACAAAACTTTGTTGTCGGAATTTCCGATCGTGTGTACACAAGTCCGTCACACAAAAGTTCACTGCTCGGAATCAAGCAGAAGGAGCTGCACTGGCTATATCGTAATTGTTGGCCAACATTTGTGTGACCATCTGTATGCAAGACAAGTTTGAGCCAACAACCTTCGAACAAAAATCCACGGTTTTGTTGGCAGAAAGTCCGATCGTGTGTATGGGGCAGAAGACTATCTCCTGAAGCATGCCACCATTCTCCAGCAACTTTTATAAGATGTTTGGGTCATGCATTGCCCCCGACTATCACCTGTAGCAACTCTGCAGCCTACAACAGCTTTCTGTAACACTATATTTACTGAATATTATGTGCGGCCCTTTGGCACTTAAGGTCCCATATATCAAAAAGGTTGTCCGCCAAAGTCTGCTTTCAATGTGTCCTTCAAACCTTGTAATAGCAATTTGGTGAAGGCCCTTTTCAGTTCCAGCATGAACACAGCCAGCTTCATAAAGATATGGTTTGAGGAGCTTGGTGTGGAGAAATTCAAGTAGCCTGCAGAGTCCTGATCTAAACTCTACTGAACTCCTTTGGGATGAATTGGAATGCTAATTGTGAGCCAGGTCTTCCCATTCAATATCAGTGATGACCTCACAAATGTTCATTTGGCTAAATAAGCACAAATGTAACAATATAAACACTCTAAAGTCTTGTGGAAAACCTTTCCAGAAGAGTGGAGGCTTTTATAACTGCAAAGGGGGGCCATCTCTATAATGATGCCCATGGTTTTGGAATGGGATGTGTAACAAGCTCATATACAGTAGGTGTGATGATTAGGTGCCCACCATATTTCGGCAATATTTGGTACACATTAAAATAATGTTTAGTTTTTGTAGATCAGCATTATACTTTTGTGTTTATTCCTAATTTTTTGGATTAGTTCTCTTTGTATTTATATTCTGTTAAGTATTCGGTCAGGATCGGCTTGGTTTTGGTATGACTGCTCCTGCTGTGGGTTTGGTGAGTATACTGCAGAAATGAATTAGGCTGGGGTTAGGGGTGAATTTAGGTAACTGTTGGAATCAGGAATTAGGGGATATCCCTTTTATGGTGAAAGTTTACCTGTCATGTCAAGTACATGAGCTGCTATTGCTGGCCTCCTTCTGAAAATGCTGGTTGCTGGGCTGTGTCTGGGTTCAGTACTGTCTCAGTCACTGATCTGGAACCATGTGAAAAGTGAAGGTAGAACCAATAATCACTATACTTGCTTTGGGTCAGAGACTAAAAAATTATTAAAGCCAACAAATCAACATGATAATAAGGCAACTCCTATTTTAGGGGTAAGTAATGGAGGCCTCCAGATTTCTTTCAGTACGGGTTTCCTTTAATACAACTCTGTAAAATGAAGTGTGATATCCTACCAAACACTGGTATTCCTGCTGACATTTTTATGGCTGAGGTTAGAACATCTAGACACATATTTGATTGATATGGGTAACACCTTCACCCTGTCTTTCACACCAACTTCCATTCTGTGCATCCTTTGCATTCCTTCCTGCCTTTTTATGCCTTCTTATCCCGACAGATGATGTGGGTGTTGTTTGATCTGCATATTGATCTGATTTGCATATTGCCTGCTCTTATTTAGAACTTTCTTTATTGTGTGCGGTTTCTTTTTTTTTTTTTTTTTTTAATCCCGGAGGATCTCTGAAACTCCGAGAGTTTTTCAATTTCCGGTTACAGTTTCTATTCATGTCGGATGCGGATAAACAAGAAAAGCAAAACCCTGACCATACACAATTAGCATCCACACTGTGACTTGAACTCAGACATTGAGTTAGGGGCTTAGTATTTTAATCTCTTATCGCTATTCTTTGAGCACTCCTTCAACCTTACTTACAAGGCTGGGTAACCTGGTAAACTGGAGTTAAACTGAATAATATTACAAGTGGACAGGGAGGGCACACAGAATTAGGCCTACCCATTAACATCGGTGAAGAAAGTCAACATCCTCCCAACTTTCTGAGACAAGAAAGATGGGCAAAGTATATAGGCAAAGGCCACAGACTTTTTTTTTGCTTACCATGAAAAATTGATATCCAAAAAATAATTGTTTAATTCCGCACATGTTTTTTTCACCTCACTTTTGCTTTATACTGGGTTTCAAAATAGCAAATGCAAAAGATCATAGGTTGGATGAAAAATTTAATGTCCAGCTTCAGGAAACTTAAAATTCCATCTTGCATTGGGCTGCATCTGCACTAAAAGAGTCAATTGCTCATTTAAGTCTAGGAGACTTTCTTAACTGCTTGCCGGCCGCCTGACTTACCAGTATAGGGGCAAAGCAGCCTTTCTGTGCTGGATAACGTATCTGATTAGTTACAGCACAAGCCAATCAGTGGGTGCCGGCCAATGATTGATTGCTGGCACTAGGGATGAGCTTTATGTTCGAGTCGAACGCATGTTCGACACGAACATCGTGTGTTCGGTCGTTCGCCGAATTACGAACGTTATGGGCCATTCGCGCCAAATTCGAATGGCGCGTCACGGCCCATAATTCACTGCGGCATCGCAGTGCATTGCTGGCTGATGATTGGCCAACCATGCACTTGACCCGCATGCTTGGCCAATCACAGCGCTGTGTGTACAGAGAGCTATAATTGGCCAAAGCCAAGGAGGCTTTGACCAATTATGGCTCAGGGGGTTTAGTACACGCCCCACACTATATAAGGCCACCTCCTTGGCGGCCTTGTTTAGTGTGTTGTGGTGGAGACTGGAGAGAGATAGACAGAGAGACAGTGTCATTTGATTTAAGTTAGATAGAGTAGGCAGGTTGAGTCAGTTAGCTGCACTTACAGGGTATTGTGTATATATATACATCCCAGGTGTTGTATATATATATATATACACACTGTATTCAGTTTAGCTAGATCCGTTCCTGTTATTCTCTTCCTAATATACTGACAGGCAGGCAGGTGTTTTTACAGTATTTCCAGTTGCACCTACAGTATAGCTACCTGAAGCCATGTGCTTGTGTAGACTCTTGCTGTATTTCCAGTTACTGTACTGTGTACCCTGCACAGTTGCACCTACAGTATAGCTACCTGAAGCCAGGTGCTTGTGTAGGCGCTTGACTTATTTCAAGTTACTGCATTGTGTACCCTGCACAGTTGCACCTACAGTATAGCTACCTGAAGCCAGGTGCTTGTGTAGGCGCTTGATGTATTTCCAGTTACTGTACTGTGTACCCTGCACAGTTGCACCTACAGTATAGCTACCTGAAGCCAGGTGCTTGTGTAGGCTCTTGACGTATTTCCAGTTACTGTACTGTGTACTCTGCACAGTTGCACCTACAGTATAGCTACCTGAAGCCAGGTGCTTGTGTAGGCTCTTGACGTATTTCCAGTGTCAGACTTCCATTTACCAGACTGATGAGTCCGCTTAGGGAGAGGGTAGACTCCCTTACTTATCCGACTCACGGCCCCTGGTAGAGCAGACAGGAGGCACGGGAGTGCGGAATGGTATGAGAGCCTGCTGAAGGGATCCAGGTACAGGATGAGAGGTGATCTTCAAGCAGCAGGTCGGTAGTCAGGAACACAGGCTACAGGTGCTGAGCAGGAGCAAGACAGGCAGATCAAGGCACAAGCAGGGTTCGGCAACAGGCTGGCAGCAAAGGTACAACAGGAGCAGGCAGAAGCGGAGTCAAACAGGCCAAGGTCAGGTACGGGTAGCAAACAAGAGAATCCAAAGGCAATCCGGGTCGTAAGGAGATCAGGTACACAGGAACACAAGACAGGCAATGGGAACTAAGGCACAGGGAGCTGATGATCAGGCAGCACTGAGCAGAGTGCATGGCAAACCTAAATAGGCCGGTTGGCGCCAACGGCGCGCACGTGCACGCCGATGCTCACAGTACACATACCAGCGCCTGCAGGAGCGTGCACAGTAGCACACACAGGAACGTGTGCGCCAACGCACACCAGCGCGCGCCCCAGGGTGGCCAGCACCACGACCAGCAAGGTAAGCTCTCTGACAGTGCTCCCTCCCTAAGTTGGGCCAGCTTGGAGGCATGAACGTTCCTGAAAGTCTGTAAAAGTTCCAGGGCATGCAAATTGCTCTCTGGCTCCCAGGAATTGTCTTCAGGGCCATACCCTTTCCACTTAATGAGGTACTGGATTCCATTTCTCCTTTTTCTACAGTCTAGGATTGCCTCTACTTCAAATTCTTCTTCGTTGTCAATTGGGTGGGCCGGTAGTGCGGCCAGCAAAAGGATTAGAGATGGCAGGTTTCAGTAGCGTCACGTGGAAGACCGGGTGCACCTTTAGAGAGTCTGGCAGATCAAGTTCATAGGTCACATCATTTATTTTCCTCTTCACCCGGAAAGGACCCATAAATTTAGGGCCTAATTTCTTAGAGGGACAAGTCATTTTCAGGTTTATTGTGGACAACCACACTTGGTTGCCGGGCTCCAAGATCAATTCTCCACGTCTCTTCTTATCAAACATTTTTTTATTGTAATCCTGAGATTTGGCCATAGTTTCTTGTAGGAGTTTGTTGTTGGTGGAAAAGAAACTCATGGTTTCAGAGACAGCCGGAACGGTACATTCAGGTATTGAGATTGGCAGGAAGGATGGATGGAAACCTTAATTAGCGAAAAATGGTGTTTGATTGATGGCAGAGTGCAAGGAGTTGTTGTAGGTGAATTCTGCAACAGGTAATAAGGAGACCCAGTCATCCTGAGATAAGGCAGAGAAGCACCTGAGGCATTGCTCCAAGGTCTGGTTGGTTCTCTCAGTTTGCCCGTTCTTCTGGGGATGATAGGCAGATGAGAATGCCAATTCGATTTCGAGGGAACCACAGAGGGCCTTCCAGAACCTTGAAGTAAATTGGACACCCCGATCGGACACAATGCTTGCTGGGACTCTATGCAGCCTAACAACTTCTTTGACAAAAATCTTTGCTGTATCCATAGCCAAAGGTGTACCCTTCATGGGGAGAAAATATGCCATCTTGGACAGCTTGTCTACCACAACAAAAATGGTAGAAAATCCCGCGGAAGGAGGCAGTTCCACGATGAAGTCCATCAATATCATTTTCCATGGCCTCTCTGGAACAGGTAAAGGTTTTAATAATCCCCAGGCCTTTGTCCTGGTGTTCTTACTTCGAGCACAAGTGTTACATGAATCCACAAAATTTTTACAGTCACAGGATAATTGAGGCCACCAGAAGGTGCGCAGCTCAGTAGTCTTCAGGACACCGAAATGTCCGCCAATTTATGATCATGACATAGTTCCATTACAGTTACCCTTAAATTCTCAGGAACCACGATCTTGTCTCTTTGCCAAAACAGACCCTCTCTCAAATCAGTTTCAGGGTACGGAAGCATTCCCACAGAGGCCTGTCTTATCCAGGAGACAAGGTCCCCTTGGAGGAGCAAGAAGTTCCCAGAAGGAAGAATCGTATCGGGAGATACGGTCTTCTCCGAATCGTAAAACATACAGGAAAGAGCATCTGGCTTTATATTCTTGGAACCGGGTCTGTAAGTTATGTGGAACTGGAATCATGAAAAGAAAAGTGTCCATCTGGCCTGACGTGGTCTTAATCTTTTGGCTGTTCTCAGGTATTCCAGATTCTTGTGGTCGGTGTAGACCAGCATGGGATGTGCAGCACCCTCCAACAGGTAACGCCATTCCTCCAGAGCCGCCTTGATGGCCAGAAGTTCTCGATCCCCCACATCATAATTTCTTTCTGACATCGAGAGTTTGCGTGAAAAGAACGCTACTGGATAGAGGAGGGCTTTGGCGCCCTGTCATTGAGAGAGCACCGCTCTCACTGCGATCTCCGAAGCGTCAACCTCCAAGACAAATGGTAGAACAGGGTTAGAATGTTTCAGAATGGTAGCTGATGTGAATAGTTCTTTGAGTTTTTCGAAAGCCGACTGGGCTTTATGGTCTAAGAGAATCGGGTTCCCTGCTTGGTTAATTCAGTGATCGGAGCAGTTATTGTAGAAAAACCCTTGATAAACTTCCGGTAGAAGTTGGCAAAGCCAATAAAGCGTTGTACACCTTTTTTATCCATCGGAGCGGGCCAGTCCAGAATAGCAGATACCTTTTGTGGATCCATCTTGATACCCTCCACTGAGATGACTAGGCCCAAGAATTGAATGCATTGACGTTCGAACTCGCATTTTTCGAGTTTTGCATAGAGCCTATGTTGCCTGAGCCGGGTTAGAACATTGCGGACATGTCTACGGTGATCGGTTAATGAAGAGGAGAAGATCAAGATGTCGTCAAGGTACACTATTACATACAAGTCCAGGTAGTCACGGAAAATATCGTTAACAAAATGTTGAAAGGTTGCAGGAGCGTTGCATAACACGAATGGCATGACAAGGTACTCGAAGTGCCCGAAACGAGTACGGAAGGCCGTCTTCCATTCATCCCCTTTTCTGATACGGATCAAGTTGTAAGCTCCGCGGAGGTCTAACTTCGTGAATATGGCTGTGGTTCCTAATGTTAGGTTCAACTCTTAAACAAGTTGATTAAGTTTATATTGCTTTGTCAAATTATTGCTTCTTATAGGAATTAAGACACAGAGTCAGAAATCCGTGTATCAGTTTCTGAGCATAATGGACTGCTGCCTTTACTTCTTTCAAAGGCCTTTTATAGGCAATTATACAAACAATAGCATCAGCACAACCCCCATATAGGGCAAGGGTAAACAACAACAGGAGTCACCTGGGCTACAGGCACAAGCTCCAACAACATGGCAATACAGTCACAAGGTAACAAAAGCAGCTTCAATCGAGTTCAGCAGCCAAAAGTTACATTCATAACAGATTTACACGTAGGCATTATATTAAGTGAGAACTCTAAATTAAATCCCTGACCTTATCACTAATCTTTGAAAAAGTTAAGGTCCTAGAGGCAAGGGATAACGATTTTTAATAGTTATCTTGTTCAACTCCCGATAGTCGATGCAGGGACGTAATGAGTGGTCTTTCTTCTCGACAAAGAAGATGCCGGCACCCACTGGGGGGGTAGAAGGACGAATGAACCCTTTTTCCAAGTTTTCGTCTATGTATGCCTTTAGTGTGTCCAACTCCTGCTCAGTTAGTGGGAAGATTCTCCCAAAAGGAACCTCAGTACCAGGCAACAGTTCTATTGGGCAGTCATAAGGCCTGTGAGGGGGCAGGGTTTCTGCTCCTTTTTTACTGAATACATCCAGGAAGTCCAGATAGGTTTCAGGAATGGACTGACGTAGCTCAGCATCTGAATCCAAGCAAAGGAGTTGAGAGGTCACCTCAGAAGATCGATGTAAACAATGCTGTTGGCAATACTCTGAGAGAAATTTAACGTCTCCTGTGGCCCAGTTGATACTGGGATTATGGGCCTGCAGCCAGGGCATTCCCAGGATAATAGGGAAGAGAGGAGAAGAGATGGCGTCTAGACGCAGAAGCTCCTGATGGTGGGTACCCATGGTGGCCAGCAAGGGGGTGGTCTCCTGTGTGACCGGGCCGGGAATTAAGGGTGGAACCATCTGCCAGATGAACAGCAAGCCCCTGAGCCTTGGGTTGAAGCGGGAAACAATGGTTGGCAGCGAAGGTCAAGTCGACGAAGCAGCTGCATGCACCGGAATCAATAATGACCGACACTGGAATATTCCCTCCTGGAAGCTGCAGAGTGATGGAAAGAGCAAGATGAGAACCAGGTTTAGGCAACACAGATGCACACATTGAAGAGGCAGGACGACACTTACGCATCTTGTTGGGGCAGGCTCTCACGTAATGCCCGGATTCACCGCAGTATAGGTACAGGTTGTGGGTTCGTCTGCGCATCTTTTTCCGGAGTAAGCGTGGGCCGGAGCAAACTGAGTTGCATGGGCTCAGGGGGTTCTGGAGCTGGAACAAAAGAAGCAGGAGGAAACTGGCCGACAGGACTGGGAACCTTTGGTAACATCCAGGTGGGACGAAGGTGGCTGGTAGACCTTTCTGACCGACGCTCTCTAAGGCGACGGTCAATCTGGATGGAGAGATCGATGAGCTCTTTCAAGGACTGGGGTACCCCAACTCGTGCCAACTTGTCCTTGAGTGGGTTAGATAGCCCCATTCTGAACTAGTGTCGCAAGGCAGCGGCGTTCCAGTCCGTGTCAGTGCTCCAACGTTTGAATTCTACTGCATAGTCTTCGGCCGCTCTGTGACCTTGTTGCAGAGAGTGCAGTGCAGCTTCAGCTGTCGCTGTCAGTTGGGGATCTTCATATAGTTGGGACATGGCCATGAAGAAATCATCTAGGCTATCTAGGGAGATAGACTTTTGCTCCAGAAGGCGGTGGGCCCAGGTTTGTGGCTCACCAGCCAGTAAGGAAATAACAAATCCTACTTTGGTTGCTTTCAAGGAAAAGGTGCGGGGTTGCAGAGCAAAGTAGAGCTTGCAGGAATTGCGGAAGGCACGATACTTACTGCGTTCTCCGGCAAACTTTTCCGGTGTGGGTACTCTGGGCTCTGGAGGAAGCATTACTACGGAGGGTGCAGATTGGAATCCAGCAGAGGATGCCCCCTGGGGGTTGGAAGGAGAAGATAAAGCCTGAACTTGTTCCTCCAATCTTGAGTAGCCTTCCTGAAGGCTTTTTACAGCTTGGGTAAGTCCCGCCAGGTGTCTGCACAGTTCATCCATGGGGGAGGCCCCCTGCCCGGACTCAGTTATGGCTGCCTGATACTGTCAGACTTCCACTTACCATACTGATGAGTCCGCTTAGGCAGAGGGTAGACTCCCTTACTTATCCGACTCACGGCCCCTGGTAGAGCAGACAGGAGGCACAGGAGTGCGGAATGGTATGAGAGCCTGCTGAAGGGATTGAGGTATAGGATGAGAGGTGATCTTCAAGCAGCAGGTCTATAGTCAGGAACACAGGCTACAGGTGCTGAGCAGGAGCAAGGCAGGCAGATCAGGGCACAAGCAGGGTTCGGCAACAGGCTGGCAGCAAAGGTACAACAGGAGCAGGCAGAAGCGGAGTCAAACAGGTCAAGGTCAGGTACGGGCAGCAAACAGGAGAATCCAAAGGCAATTCGGGTCGTAAGGAGATCAGGTACGCCGACGCTCACAGGCACATGCACGCCCGCACGCCAGTACACATACCAGCGCCTGCAGGAGCGTGCACAGAAGCACGCACAGGAACGCACGCACCGGCGCGCCCCAGGGTGGCCAGCACCACGACGAGCAAGGTAAGCTCTCTGACAATTAGTGTACTGTGTACCCTGCACAGTTGCACCTACAGTATAGCTACCTGAAGCCAGGTGCTTGTGTAGGCTCTTGATGTATTTCCAGTTACTGTACTGTGTACCCTGCACAGTTGCACCTACAGTATAGCTACCTGAAGCCAGGTGCTTGTGTAGGCGTTTGACGTATTTCCAGTTACTGTACTGTGTACCCTGCACAGTTGCACCTACAGTATAGCTACCTAAAGACAAGTGCAGGTATTCTCATACTAATAATACTACAGGCAGGCAGTTGATTCTGCTAGCTGCAGTATAATCGGTATATATATACATCCCAGTTTTGTGCAGCTACATCTCACTGCAGGCCAATAGTATGTCTGGAAGGCCAACAAGGAGAGGCAGACAGTCACAAGCCAATAAAAGAGGGCAAGCAGGCTCTGTGTCTAGAGGCAACAGTGCTGGTCATGGACACGGTGCATCCTCATCAGCACGTGGCCGTGGGACACGCTTGGCCTTTTTTTCGGCAGCTGGCCATGTTGAGCTGCAACATGCCGAAGACTTGGTCGAGTGGATGACCAAGCCGTCCTCATCCTCTTTCACCCAGGCTCAGGGAACTTTGTCTGGCAAAGCAGCTGCCAATGCAGCCTCTTCCCTCGGCTCAATGCCATCAGTGACTCCTTCCCTAGCCCCACCATGTCCTCCTGAGGAGTCCCCCGAACTGTTTGACCACAGTGTTGGGTACATGCTCCAGGAGGATGTTTTGAAGACTCCGTTGATGGTACTCAGTTAGAGGAAGGCAGTAACGTGAGCCCAGACAGAGGGGGTGCCCAAGAAGGACAGCAATCTGGCAGTCATGTTCCCCCTGCTGCAGAATACTGCCAGGTTTGCTCCAGTGATGAGGAGGGAGGGGATGATGAGGTCACTGACTCCACGTGGGTGCCTGATAGGAGAGAGGAGGAGAGAGTAAAATAGAAGAGTCTGGATGGCCGCACTTCTGTGGAAAAAGCGCCTTTATTGTGATAAAAGACCCAGGTCACATGAAAAATGGATACATGGGACAGCTGTTAGTTAACGCGTTTCACATCAACGGATGCTTACTCATAGCTAAGTAGAAGGATATCATAGCAGAGACATATACCAGGTAAGTAATTAAAAACATATGTAACATCTGACAGTTTTCATTGAACACTAAACCAAGCAGTGAAACTCACACCCCATGCTCATTACAAGTGTTAACCCTCTGGTGCCCTGACAACAACAAATATGGAAATGAAAATAAAAATAAAAATACAAGCGATTAGACTAAAAAACATTGTTGGCATATATGATAGAGGTCTGGACAATCGAAAAAAAAGAAAAAATAGAAATATGAAAACTGGAAAAACACACACATCAAAAAGTGTAAACAGATTTATTATACATGCATACACTATGTGGGACAATACTGAATACCAAAAGTGCTGGAAAGAAGCGTACCTCACTGACGTTTCAGGGGGCCCTTTCAAAAAAATGTTAAAATGGTGTCAATATAGTTGGAAAAATTACAAAGGCAAAGAGCCAAAAATTTATTATCGTGTCGATTGATTTCTTTTAATACTATGTCCCTATAATGGGATGCCTCATAAAGCATTCAGGCAGTAGCGTACACTGGTACATGAGTGTAGACCAACAGCTCGAACATATAGCTACAATGTAACAAAAATGTAAAGCAAATATATACATGAGCCCTAAAAGAGCACATACCAGCAGTAATGTAAAAGAGATTCTTTTGTGTAAGTTTGTAACATTGTAATTTATAAACGGACTAAGCCACAATATTGATATCGTTAAATGGCTATTAGCAGTAAAAATGAAACAAAATTAGAAAACCAAAACATATACTACTGGGAAATAATATCATAATTCATGTTCAATACTGAAGAGAAAAACAAAAAACAAAAGACAAAATCCAAGAATCAGTCTCAGTACACACAGTGGGCAGTTCCAAAGGGTTAAAGACCTCACTCTGAGTGCCGCAGCATGCGATTACAGCTCTGAAAAGTGAGAAGTCTCACTCCACGTGCTGCAATGCTTGGCTCGCTGGAAGCTAATCATCTAAACCGATACTATGTTGTGAAAAACCCACAACAGTATTGGTTAAAGTATGTAAACCAGAAAGAGGAAAGCACATTATCTAGGCAAAGGTGTAGCCCGCAAAAATAGGAGAGAGGAGGAGGAACATCACCAATGAGGCAGTATGCCCTCCAGGGGCCAGCCTAAGGGCAGCACACTGACTGCATCACACCGCAGAGCTCTGCATGTGCAGGGCGCTGCTGTCTTTGCGTGTTATTCCAAAATTTCTTTGGTGTGGGCCTTTTTTGAGACGAGTGCATCAGATCGCACCGCTGCTATTTGCAACATATGTCTCAAGCGTATCTCGTGTGGCCAAAACATCTCCCGCTTGGGCACCACATGCTTGACCAGACATATGATGACCTGCCATGCAGTTCGTTGGCAAGCGTACCTAAAAGACCCCCACCAAAGAACAAAGAGGACCTCTCCTTGCTCCTCATCAGCTGGGATCTCCAACCCCACTATACCTTCAGTCCTCTCTGAGACCTGCACTGAGAGGAATGAAGGTGTAGAATTAGGTGTGTCACAGCCAAGTACTTGCGGGCAATCTGCTATCGGTACACCGACATCAGATTGTACCAGGCAAATTTCCCTACCCCAGCTGCTGCACCGCAGAAAAAAGTTCGCTCCCAGCCATCCACGTGCCCAGCTGTTGAATGCTAGCTTGGCTAAATTGCTAGCCCTTCAACTGCTACCTTTTCAGTTGGTAGACTCTGCCCCCTTCCGTGAGTTTGTGGAATGTGCGGTTCCTCATTGGCAGGTTCCCAAACGCCACTCTTTCTCATGGAAGGCGATTACGGCTCTCTATCGGCATGTGGAAGGCAATGTCTGAAGCCACCACCTTCCTTTGTTTATTCATGTTATAAATAAAGGAGTAAAAGCATTCAATGCAGGATTCTGCTGAGCTCAACGTGATACCAGCGTCTGTCTGTGTTACTTGGAGACATAAAAGTGCGCTTTCCCGGCATTATAGGCATTATATGAGAGAGCTGTATTTGTGCTTTTAAGAGCAAAGAAATTATTTGCTTATAGGGAGAAGCTTTGAATTTCACTGACACAGTGCAATTGCCAGTTAAAGTAGCACAGTCTTAAACAGCAAAAAATGTTCCGGTCATGAAGGGGGTAAAACCTTTCGGAGGTCAAGTGGTCAAAGTAGATTTACTTACCCGCTTCTCGGCACTGCTAGACTGTTTCCTCACAGTGTCTTCTTCCTTATACTCCAGCGGTTTAAGGTCCTGGCAAGACCAACATTAAATGTAAGGATGCAGAGGGACAGTCATAGTTACATAGTTACATAGTAGGTGAGGTTGAAAAAAGACACACGTCCATCAAGTCCAACCTATGTGTGTGATTATGTGTCAGTATTACCTTACATATCCCTGTATGTTGCGGTCATTCAGGTGATTATCTAATAGTTTCTTGAAGCTATCAATGCTCCCTGCTGAGACCACCGCCTGTGGAAGGGAATTCCACATCCTTACCGCTCTTACAGTAAAGAACCCTCTGCGTAGTTTAAGGTTAAACCTCTTTTCTTATAATTGTAATGAGTGGCCCCGAGTCTTATTAAACTCTCTTCTGCGAAAAAGTTTTATCCCTATTGTGGGGTCACCAGTACAGTATTTGTAAATTGAAATCATATCCCCTCTCAAGCGTCTATTCTCCAGAGAGAATAAGTTCAACGCTCGCAACCTTTCCTCATAACTAAGATCCTCCAGACCCTTTATTAGCTTTGTTGCCCTTCTTTGTACTCGCTCCATTTCCAGTACATCCTTCCTGAGGACTGGTGCCCAGAACTGGACAGCATACTCTAGGTGCGACGCGTGAGAAGAGACGCTTGAGAGAGTCTTGTAGAGCGGGAGAATTATCGTTTTATCTCTGGAGTTGATCCCCCTTTTAATACATGCCATTATTCTGTTTGCCTTATTAGCAGCAGCTTGGCATTGCATGCCATTGCTGAGCCTATCATCTACTGGGACCCCCTGGTCTTTTTCCATCCTAGATTCCCCCAGAGGTTCTCCCCCCAGTGTATAGATTGCATTCATATTTTTTGCCACCCAAATGCATTATTTTACATTTTTCTACATTGAACCTCATTTGCCATGTAGTCGCCCACCCCATTAATTTGTTCAGGTCTTTTTGCAAGGTTTCCACATCCTGCGGAGAAGTTATTGCCCTGCTTAGCTTAGTATCGTCTGCAAATACAGAGATTGAACTGTTTATCCCATCCTCCAGATCGTTTATAAACAAATTAAATAGGATTGGTCCCAGCACAGAACCCTGGGGAACCCCACTACCCACCCCTGACCATTCTGAGTACTCCCCATTTATCACCACCCTCTGAACACGCCCTTGTAGCCAGTTTTCAATCCAGGTACTCACCCTATGGTCCATGCCAACGGACCCTATTTTGTACAGTAAACGTTTATGGGGAACTGTGTCAAATGCTTTTGCAAAATCCAGATACACCACGTCTACGGGCCTTCCTTTATCTAGATGGCAACTCACCTCCTCATAGAAGGTTAATAGATTGGTTTGGCAAGAACGATTCATCATGAATCCATGCTGATTACTGCTAATGATATCATTCTTATTACTAAAATCTTGTATATAGTCCCTTATCATCCCCTCCAAGATTTTACATACTATTGATGTTAGGCTAACTGGTCTGTAATTCCCAGGGATGTTTTTTGGGCCCTTTTTAAATATTGGTGCTACATTGGCTTTTCTCCAATCAGCTGGTACCATTCCAGTCAATAGAGTAGAGTCCACCGCTAGAGTATGAGGAAAACATTGCCTGCTCAGGGAGCGGAGGATCAGGTAAGTGAAAGTGCTTTTACTCTCCTCTAGACCTAAAATAAGCAAGGGGAGTTGGGCTTTATTGTATTATGCAAGATCTTGCTGGCAGGAAAAAACACCACATTTTTCCCTGTCATGTGCATGAGCCCTTAAAGTGGTTGTAACCCCCCAACCTATTTTTACATATAGGTAAGCCTAAAATAAGGCTTACCTGTATGTACTGAAAATATCTCCTAAACTTGCACCGTTAAGGAGATAGTTTCCTTATAGTGCGCAGATTATGTCATTGGTGCATGCGCAGTAAAGAAACGGCCCTCCGTGCCATTTCTTCCCCAGCGTGTGCCGTGACTGGGAGAGCCGAAGTCCACAGCCGGAATCCACAGCCCTGGAAGGAAGAGGGGTAAAGATGGATGCTTCCAGCAGCGGAAATATCGTGCGCTTCATTTGCAGGTAAGTGCCACATAATAGGCTAGTATGTGATGCATACTAGCCCATTATGCTTTTACTTTGCAGGGGAATAAAGAGGAAGTAAAAGCCATCAGTGTTTACTTCCTCTTTAAATTGAATATTTAACCAAACCTATTTTTGTTTTGGATAGAGTAGAGAAGAATGAGAACCTGTGTCATTTTGTATTGCTGTCTGTTGCCCTGGTAGGTTAAAGTGATTGTAAAGTCTTGTTTTTTTTTTTGCTTTAGAAACAACAAACACGTTACACTTACCTGCTCTGTGCAGTGGTTTTGCACAGAGCAGCCCAGGTCCTCCTCTTCTTGGGTCCCTATTCAGTGCTGCTGGCTCCTCCCTCCTGTCGAGTGCCCTGGCAGCAAGCAGCTCTCTATGGGGGCACCCGAGCCGAGCCGCAGCTCTGTGTGTCCATTAGGATACGGAGCCACGGTTCGGCCCCGACCCTCTCTCCTGATTGGCTAACTGACATTGACTGACAGCAACGGAAGCCAATGGCGCTGCTGCTGTGTCTCAGCCAATCAGAAGGGAGAGTCCCAGATGGCTGAGGCACTCGTGCACATCGCTGGATAGAAATGGGGCTCAGGTAAGTATTAGGGGGGCCGAGGGGGGCTGCTGCACACAAAAGGTTTTTTAATCTTAATGCATAGAATGAATTAAGATTAAAAAAAAAAACCTTCTGCCTTTGCAAACAATTTAATTCACCCTCTCTATTCATTCTAATTATCAAAGTTACCCAGACAGAAAAAGAAGGAAAATCGAAAATTTTAAAGAATGAGGATGAATCTTTCAATAGGAACACCTATTCTGGTGACAATTGCCTAAGAGGGGAATTTGTAAAGTTCGTCTCTCACTTTGTTGAGTTTCCAAGACAGGAAGAAAAAATAAACTGAGAAGGGTTTTCACCATTCCCTACTCTTTCAGGAAATAAAAAATAAAAAAAGTTTTGACTATACATACATTTGAAATAATACATTTCTCTAGAGATCTATATTTCACAGCAAAAGAATAGGGAAAAATGAGGATGAAAGTTGAGCAGAGGTATTAGGTTTCAAAAGAAGGATAGCTCTGCAAAATGAAGAACATGGGAACTATGGTCTACATTTCCGTGTCAATGAGCCCTTAGCCCAAATGTATAACCAATTTCTGAGCCGAATAATATAATGGGACTGTTTGTATTGGTGGTACCACATCCCAGTTACAGACCGTCTATGGATTATAACTGCTTAATAATACATTTTCAATTATCACTCAACTTTTAGGCCAATACTTGCAGAGGAAGGAGAATTGTCCCCAGATATTAAATCTGCTTCTGCACGGAAATTTAGGTGATATACAGTGCCTTGAAAAAGTACTGAAATTTTCCACATTTTGTCATGTTACAACCAAAAATGTAAATGTATTTTAATGGGATTTTAGGTGATAGACCAACACAAAGTGGCACATAATTGTAAAGTGGAAGGAAAATGATAAATGGTTTTCAAACTTTTTTACAAATAAATATCAGAAAAGTGTGGCGTACATTTGTATTCAGCCCCCCTGAGTCAATACTTTGTAGAACCACCTTTCGCTGCAATTGCAGCTGCAAGTCTTTTTGGGGATGTCTCTACCAGCTTTGCACATCTAGAGAGTGACATTTCTGTCCATTCTTTTTTGCAAAATAGCTCAAACTCTGTCAAATTGGATGGAGAGCGTCTGTGAACAGCAATTTTCAAGTTTTGCCACAGATTCTCAATTGGATTTAGGTCTGGACTTTGATTGGGCCATTCTAACACATGAATATGCTTTGATCTAAACCATTCCATTGTAGCTCTGGCTGTATGTTTAGGGTCGTTGGCCTGCTGGAAGGTGAACCTCTGTCCCAGGTGAACCTCCGTCCCAGTCTCAAGTCTTTTGCAGATTCTAACAATTTTTCTTCTAAGATTGCCCTGTGTTTGGCTCCATCCATCTTCCCATCAACTCTCCCCAGCTTCCCTGCCCCTGCTGAAGAAAAGCATCCATACAACATGATGCTGCCACCACCATGTTTCACAGTGGGGATGTTGTATTCAGGGTGATGTGCAGTGTTCGTTTTATGCCACACAGTGTATTGCTTTTAGGCCAAATTTGGTCTCATCTAACCAGAGCACCTTCTTCCACATGTTTGCTGTGTTCCCCACATGGCTTCCATTGACAAACTGCAAATGGGACTTCTTACAGCTTTCTTTCAACAATGGCTTTCTTCTTGCTTTTTTTCCATAAAGGCCAGATTTGTGGCTTGCACAACTAATAGTTGTCCTATGCACAGATTCTCCCACCTGAGTTGCGGATCTCTGCAGCTCCTCCAGAGTTACCATGGGCCTCTTGGCTGCTTCTCTGATTAATGCTCTCCTTGCCCGGCCTGTCAGTTTAGGTGGACAGCCAAGTCTTGGTAGGTTTGCAGTTGTGTCATACTCTCCCATTTTTGGATGATGGATTGAACAGTGCTCTGTGAGATGTTCAAAGCTTGGGATATTTTTTTATAACCTTCTCCACAACTTTATCCCTGATTTGTCTGGTGTGTTCCTTGGCCTTCATGACGCTGTTTGTTCACTAAGGTTCTCTAACAAACCTCTGAGGGCTTCACAGAACAGCTGTATTTACACAGAGATTAAATTACACCCAGGTGGACTCTATTTACTAATTAGGTAACTTCTGAAGGCAATTGGTTCTGCTAGATTTTAGTTAGGGGTATTAGAGTAAAGGGGGCCGAATACAAATGCACACCACACATTTCAGATATTGATTTGTAAAAAATTTGGAAAACCATTTATCATTTTCCTTCCACTTCACAATTATTTGCCACTTTGTGTTGGTCTATCACATAAAATCCCCAAAAAATACATTTACGTTTTTGGTTGTAACATGACAAAATGTGGAAAATTTTAAGGCGAATGAATACTTTTTCAAGGCACTGTAATTCTAATACAGCTAATATCTGGGGAGTGTGGATAATAAAACTGACCTGGGTTGGAAATGAGTGGTGGCCACGAAGAGGAGGATCTACTTCCATGGTGTCGGTAGGAGAGAGTTCCTTGGGTGAATGCACCTGGTAACCTGGGTTTTTAAATATTATGAGCCTCAAGAGTTTCATGGGACCCCATGCAAACTAGATCTGGAACCACTGGAATAAGAGAGGCCGCTTGCAAGTATGTAACATGTAATTTGCAACATGACTCCAAGGGCGACTTTAGTAAGAAACCTGTGAAATGTAGTGAACTGGAGGGGTGGTTACTGGGGTTTCAGACTCGCTATCATTGAAAGCTTTTTTTGTAGGCCTCAGTGTGGGAACTGGTTTAGCAAAATGCAGCAAGAGGGTGCTCATTTAACAGATGGTGATGTCTGAGGGTGCTCTGAAGGTGCATGCATGTGGGATCACCCTCAGATCTCTATGGCGTCTTTACTGAGATGTGGCATGAGGTGGAGAGGTTTATGTGGAAAGAACTTGTGCTCACCCTCTTCAACCAGTAATGTGCAGTAAAAATTAGAAAAATAAAGCTTCTCTTTCAGAGACAATTCATTTTGCCTTGATTTTGCCTTTTCTTAGAGTTTAGGATTTTATAAAGTTTCTATTCATGCGGCATGAGGTTCCCTGGGAAGAAAGTAAGCACAAATTGCTTCCCATACTGCAGTGAGTAGGTCTTGACTGTACATATTAAGACATACATTAACGCACATTACAGTTTGGGCATGTGCTTGCAGGACAACCAAGGGTAGGTTAGAATAACTCTGTCAAAACCCTCTCGCCAGCTTGGAAGTCATGTTGGATCTACCACCCACAAGAAGCCTGCGATGAGTAATCCTCACCTAATGCTCTTTGCCATTCTGCAGGACCAAAAGAGTTTCAGGGAATTATCACACTTTCTTGTAAGCTAACTGGGGTAGATATAATCAATCGTTTTTTTGTTTTTTTTTAATTGTGATACATACCTGACTATTAATGGTGAAACCTTCATTAACATTAAAACACCAGGAATTTACCCTTTTTAACACATTAATTCCAAAGATAAGGACTTTAGCAATCTACTGTTAATGGTTATCTACCTGTCATTGAACTTTTAAAAGGCACCAGTAAAAAAAGCAGATCAGTAGTTTGATATAAGGGCCATTGTTCCTCGCTGTGACTTATCTACTGCCTGCAGCGATACATGTTTGTTCCCAGGACTTCAATTATCCTGCTCCACCCAATACCTGTATCTTATGACTAGAGGTCTCTTATATCGCAAAAATGTTACTCTTTTGTGTCTGTACACCCATCAACAAGGTATGAATTGTATGATAGTAACAAAAACTGTTGTTGCTCATACTTGAAAAAAGACAAACACTAATCTATAGCAGTGCTGATCAATTTACTAGATTTAGGGGGGCCTGAAATTACCAAATAGCTGCATATTATAATAGGTATGTGTAACATTTCAGAACGACATTAGGACAGTAAACTGTCGGCTTCTCCAATGGGGAGACATTTTCTCTAATTTCCTGTTGTTTAACAGTAAAAAGTAACACAGGTGAACAGCTTAAGGGATACAAGGCCCAAGGAAAAAGCGCCACCCCACTGTAGCTGGAGTACCCTGGTAGCAATCAGGGATGGTTTCCCCACAGTAGCTGGGTCTTCCCGGGATGCTGTGTGATATTAGGCTCTGACCCAGCTGCTTGCATGCCAGTTCTGACAGTGGAGGGCTTCGTACTTGGCAAAAGATTACTTGCTCAGCTCCCGCTGCCTCTTCAGGTGTGCCCTTTGAATTGCTCTTGGAACCCAGGCAGTTGTGAGAAAAAAGAGTTAAAGAATCTTACTCCTGCTTCTGAGCATGAGTAAATAGGTACCATTTGCAGACCTTTCAGATTCATCTTGTTCAAACTATACAGTGGGTCTCCTAAAGTTATGTCTCCGGGAGCACCTCAAGGGGTTGAGTGTTGGTTCCATCTACTTAAAGGAGAGTTGAACCATTTTCAGGTGCATCAGTGGATGGTGATTCAGAGGGCTGCACAGTGGGAGTATGGACCTGAAGCTAGGTGCCCATTAGACTGTGTAATATTGTCAGAATCCATGGTTTCTCCTGGGGTTTTGGAAACAATAATGGAAGAGCAGAAGGTAGCCAATATTGAACATCTGGTGGCATAGATATTTGTGGCTCACGAACATGGGCAAGTTCTTCAAAAACCCTCTATTTGGGTCTTAATGGGTTTGAGAAGTTTACCATCTATGTGTCTTGGTTTTTATTGGTTTCTTTTTCTCTGGATATCGTAAACTGGAACACACCTAGAGTAAGCTATTGTAGGATAACTCTGGTGACTTCTTTCCACTGTTTGCAGTTTTTCTTGCTGGTGTATGCCTCTATGTTGGACTAGCACTTTGTCCTCAGGTTAAGGGTCAAAGTCTGATGCATCAACTCTCTACCCTTGACAGGTCTTTAATGAACTGTGGGACTTCAGACAGGTGTTATTTCTGCTCCTGAATCCAGGAAGAGTGTGTTCAAATTCTTCTGTGGGAACTGTGGCCCATAGGTCTGTGGGCCCCTGATAGTAAGACCAAACATAACATGGTAGGGTGAGGGGCTTATCCAAGAATATACTGTATGGTTGTATTTACAGACCACTTCTGCTAAGTAATTGGCCTAGTTCCTGCATTTATAAAGCTAAACCTCTCAGAAGTTGCATCAGGATGTTATTGAACCTCTTGCATGACCCATTGCCTTCTGTGTGGCACAGGGTAGTACAGTATATTATTTCTTAATAACTAATCAGTGGCACCGTTCTCAGAAGAAGTCACTTTGGAAACAGGGTTCCTGGTCTGAATGTATTTTCTGTGGTCAGCGATAAGGAAGGCAAAGTGCTTCCACAACAACTGGGCGGCAGTCTAGTCGCTGCTCAGTATTGCCGCCATAAAGTTGATAAAGCAGTCCACCATGACTATAAAGTGATGATATTCATTTTCTGACATGTCAATTGTAGAAAAGATAATAGTCAGTACTTCCGGTGGGGCAGATGTGTGCCAAATCAGATATGGAATTTGGGCCTCAGCACCCTTTAACATTGAACAGACCACACAGTGTTCGACCACACAGACTTGTTCAACCAACTGGAACAGACCCACAAACATGGCTTGTCTCTTGAACAAGGTGAATGCTTTGTGGAAACCCCAGTGTCCCACTTCTATATGGATTCTCCCAGCCACAGAGCGGGCCTGGGCCCTTAACAGTATGAGCTGCCAGGTCACTGATGAGTTATGAGTGAACATTATTCCGCGGTGCAGTATACCATCCCTCAGAACAAAACAGGACAATTTGTTGGATTCTGGTAGTAGCCTTGATCTTTTTCTAGGACTTTTCTCTCTCTCGGTTGTAAAAGGATTACAAGAAACTGATACCAAGTCTAATTCAAGTGCTTACATTGCTTGCATTCAAAATGCATTTAAAGCGGAGTTCCACCCAAAAGTGGAATCTGCTTTGAGCACTCCTCCCCCCTTACATGCCACATTTGGCATGTCATTTTTTTGGGGGGGGGGGGGGCGGCGGGTACCTAGCTCCCACTTCCTGCTCTCATCGCCTAGGCGACTCCTCCTCTCTGCAATCTTCTGGGACATGTTACAGGTCCCAGAAGATTGCCTGGCCACTATGAGAATGCAGCGTGACTTGCGCATGCACAGTGCACCCCTGGCTGACAAGCTGTCACAGCCGAGTGCCCACACTTGCAATGCCGGCGCTGCTTAGAGGCGGGGGAAAGGAGCGAGGCTTAGGGCGGCCACATCGCTGGACAGGTGAGTATCTTTTTGTAGCTGCTGACTTTTAATAAACTTACAAACGAGTGGAACTCCACTTTAACAATGTATTAATGATTACTGAGCTTCCTGTAGTTTAATTGTAAGAAACGTGACTTTCAGGTGATTGTTTATCTGTGAATATTTGAGTGATTTTCTTAGTAAAGCATTTCTTGCAAAGGTCATAATGAAAAATGGATCCGTTGGGTGCAGCAATAGAAGTGACAACCACACGCCGGTTTTAGGATTACCATGTTTAGTCCATGTAACACTGAATTGGAAGAGGGAAAGTGTTGCAACATGGTAAACCCATGTGATCTAGCCATAATACACACAGTGAAACAGAGCCAGGGTTTTATCAACATTAATGTAACCAAATTTTCCCTGTGTTAACAAAGGCACTTTGTACCTCATCCAGTGTATGATATCCTGTGATTTGTCCCTTTTGCAAAGGCACTAAAATGATGTTTCTGGTACCAAGAACATTTTAATGTGCAACTACAAAAACAAGTATAAGTAACAAAAGTTAAAGCTAAAGCAATAGGGGGATGAAGGGGTAATAGAAAATTAGGGTTACCAAGTAATAAAAACTAGTAAAATTGGGGGGGTGGGAACGAATCTGCGGGTTACATTCAGTCATGGAGTGCATTGGACACCCTCTTCTTTCTCTTCTCTTTTTCTTGTTCTTTCCTTTTCTGGTATCCACCTTTATCCACCTTAAAGGCCTACCTGATAATGTAATTTTTTTGTCTGTATGCGTGCTCTATGTCTGCGGTACTTATTTCACCTGTGTTATACTGCGATTGCCATGTGATGTTTTGATTGTTTTGTTTCCTGCTGTATTCTTTGAGAGCAGAGTTGGATCAACCACATGGAAACCCGCTGTTTATCCATATCGGACAAGCTTTGTAAAATCAATCTGGACTTTATTGTGAGATATTGTGGATTTTTACCTTTTCTGTTCTTTATACCTTTTTGATCAATTAAAATTAAAATTTTCATAAAACTAATAAAATAAAGCCATCTACGAAAAGCCTTTTTTAAAAATAAACAATTCAAACCTCACTAGGCTACAACTAAATTCTTCATTCACAAATGAATAAAGAGCAGGACTTGGCTGTGTCCCTGACAGCTCAGATCTTTAGATCATACTTGGAGATCAGCTCTTTTGGTGTAATCATTGGAGCTCAGCTGTCACTTTGAGAAATGTTCATTTTGTTCTGTGTATCCTAAGCTGTTGTCATCGCTCCTAATACAAAATGGAGCAGCTGTCACACTGACAGTGATGTTCTACTGATTATCTTTGGAAAACCAGGTCCTGCAAAGTGCAATACTGAGCTGGAACGAAGTAGAGCCACTCATGATTTGGCATCGGCCTGGTCACACTGATCAAGTCAGGCCCAGAGGAAAAGTCTTAAAGCAATGGACAGGGGGACAGCATGACTGTTTTTTGTGGGAAATGCATTTCTGGGGCAGGGGGTTTTGTCAAAGCAGCTGACGGGGGTTCAAGGCCCTAGAAGTGAGGCAGTATTGAAGGTCAATAGGTTGGGAACAGTCTTGGGTATGGGTCCCCTAATTTGGTAGTAATTGAGTACCTGAAACTATCTCCAAGTCGGTGGGTGGGGTTGGAGGCCTACTTTATGAGGTATAGATGTAAGTTTGTTACCTACAAGGACCTTGAGTCTCCAGTATACATTCAGTCTGTTGCTGGTTATGTATATTTGGCATTTATATTGGTTATTTATTTTGTTATTTGTATTTGGCCATTAAATCCCAGTCAGTGTCTTATTTGGTGGTTGGGTTGGGTGGTGGGGTGGCCAGGAAGCATGGAAAGGCCTGAACAACTTCTTTTATACCCTAGTCGTGAAGTTTCGCTGGTTAGACTGGACTAACCTGGTCCTGCAGAGTCCAGAAAAGGGCTGGGGTGATACAGAGCCAGAAAAGACTCCTGCACTAGCTGCACCCCCTTCCCTTATGGAGAAGAGCTTCTCCTGTCTTGGCCTTGCCCTAGTCACACAGGTATTTTTTAGTCTTTTTTTTTTTTATAGAGGAATCTGTAAGTGTTCTGGCCACATGGGTCTGGGGAGCATTGTCTTACATCTACTCTATGGGTGACCTACAATCTTCACTATTGACATAACTGCTTATTTTGTGTTACTGCACATTTTCACATTTCCCTGTAGGCCTATGGTCACCTGTACCAAGCCACGTCCCAAAATAGTCCATGTCTAGCTGAGATTGATTCCACCTTGAGGTGAAAAAGATGGAAACTAATATGGTGCATGTGTAAGAAGATCTTTCTCCATTTGTGTGTCCTGACTGAGCCTGCTGATTGGTGCCCATTATACTCTTGTCTTGTTCTTATCTGTTACACAGCTGAAATAGGTTAATGTGAAGCAGACTTCAGAGGCTGTAGGAAAACCTTGTTTCAGTTCCATGGACGCCGCCAAATACATCCTTATCATTTGTTACCTGTTACAAACGCTGTTACCACTCCAGGTGAGGCAATAAACACCTGTTATAGCAGGTAAAGCTGAGATTTGTTTGTAACTTTACCTGCCTGCATAACTGGATCGCTTTCTTATAAGGTTTACATTATGGGTAGCTTCTGCTTATGTATTTTTCATTATAGGCTTACTTTCAATTGTCAGAATATTAACTGGTTTTACCTTGATGGAGACCTTAAATACATTTATTATGCAACATTAAACAAGGCCTTCAGATCAGGACAGCAGCCTATTGCCTAGGATGAATGAGAATCATTTCTTGTGCCTAAATAGACTGCAGAGAAACATTGGCGGGTGGAGTTTAGAATCATTGGTCTACAAAGAAGCATAAAAGAGTGACAGCAGAAAATATGTACTGTATTTATTGGCATATAACACTCACTTTTTCACCATGAAAATTGGGTGCAAATGGCGTGTGCGTGTTATACGCCAATACTTCAATTTTAGCTGCGGAGGGGACAGGGAGGGGGGTGGGACGAGAGCCGTCAGATTACATACAGTGAGAAACTCCTGTTTACTTGGTGGCCTCTGTAATAGGAAGTCCCATCTCCTGGGCCGCCATTGGACCACTGTTCTGTCTATCATAGGAGATTCTCACTGTATGTAATCTGTCGGCGCTCGTCCCACCCCCTCCCTGTCCACTCTAGGCTGCAGATGGGCATCGATCAGGCTGCACTGATGGCAATGGTGAGGCTGCTGCATTGATGTGGACTGGTGAGGCTGCATTGATGGCACTTGTGAGGCTGCAGATGGGCATTGATCAGGCTGCATTGATGGCAATGGTGAGGCTGCAGATGGGCACTGACCCTTATTTTGCTTCAAAGCTCCTTATTTAAAATTCTAGTTTTTTTCCGGAAACTTCCCTCTTGAAATGAATGTGTGTGTTATACGCCGATAAATACGGTATATTTAAATTTTTTTGGAAGTCTATTCCAAGCATCAACTACTCATTCGGTAAAGTAATACTTTCTAAGATTAGTTTTGAACTTTCCTCCTGCTAGCCTGAAGTCATGTCCCCATGTTCTCGGTCTTAGCACTTGATATACCCTCCTGAACCTTATTCCCCCCTTTTATGTATTAAAAAGTTTGAGTCATGTCTCCCTGTTCCGTTCTTTCCTCTAAACCAGGGGTCTCGAACTGGCGGCCCTCCAGTTGTTGTGAAACTACAAGTCTCATGAGGCATTGTAAGGCTGACAGCTACAAGCATGACTGCCACAGGCAGAGGCACGATGGGACTCGTAGTTTTGCAACAGCTGGAGGGCCGCCAATTTGAGACCCCTGCAACTGTACATATTAAGTTCTGGAAATCGCTCCTGATATGATTTATCCCTCTGACCCTTTTTGTTGCACTTATCTGCACTCGTTCTATCTTATCGATATCTTTTTTGTAAGTGTCTCCAGAACTGGGTACAGTATTCTAAAGCCGGGTACACACGAGCCGAATATCAGAAGACAACGGCCTGTAAAAAAAAAAAATGGCCGACATTCTGCCCGTGTATATGTCGGTCTGTCTGACAGAAGCCGGCCAACCAGCTCCCGATCAGCACTCTCAGCCAATGGCTGAGAGTGCTGATCTGAGTGTTCTGGCGAGCGGCCATACCCATATAGGAACACAACAGCTTAACGGGGAGATCACTGAACTAACATCACATGGTTAGTACAGCAGCTCCGACCAGAGCTGTCAGTTTTTTTTATTGTTCAACTTGCGGGGTTGAAAAAAACAAAACAAAAAGTGTGTACCCGGCCTAAAAATGAAGTAAACTTCCATCACTAAATTGTACCTATAGGTAAGCCTCATTATAAGCTTACCTATAGGTAGTGTACTGTTTAGGATATATTTACTGTACATGCTGCTAATAATATCACTGGTGCATGCGCTCTGAAGGAACGGCCACCCGTTCTGTTTCTTTAGAGCCCTGTGCCGTGACCAGTGGCTCCCACGGGAGTGATGTCATTGTGACTCTGGCCCGTCACAAAGCTGGAGTCCGCAAACCCAGAAGCAAGACGGGTGAAGATGGAAGTGGATAAGATTGTATAGCTTGAAGGCTTCGTTTTCAGGTAAGTTTCACATAATGTGCTAGTATGCGATGCATACTAGCACATTATGCCTTTACATTGCAGGTAAAAAAAAAAAGTCCAGTGGTTTACAACCGCCTTAAGTGAGGTCTCACTACAGATCTCTATAAAGAAATCAGGACCTCCTTCCTCCTGCTGGTGACCCTTCCAGTGATACATCTTGGAATTCTAGAATTTGCACAGGTAAAGGGGTTTTAAACTCTCATGGTTTTTCACCTTAATGCATTCTATGCATTTAGGTGAAAAAACTCCTTAAGGCCCCTTTCACACTGAGGCGGTTTGCAGGTGTTATTGCGCTAAAAATACCGCCTGCAAACCGCCCCTAAACAGCCTCCGCTGTTTGTTCAGTGAAGCGGTGCGCTGGCAGGACGGTAAAAAAAAGTCCTGCAAACCGCTTTTTTGGAGCGGTGAAGGAGCGGTGTATTCACCGCTCCTAAACTGCTCCTGCCCATTGAAATCAATGGGACAGCGCAGCTATACCGCGGCAATACCGCGGTTATAGCCGCGCTGTACAAGGGATTTTAACCCTTTTTCGGCCGCCAGCGGGGGTTAAAACCGCACCGCTAGCGGCCGCTAGCGGCCGAATACCGCTGCAAGAACGACGGTACAGCAGCGCTAAAAATAGCGCTGTTGTACCGCCGACGCCCCCACCGCCCCAGTGTGAAAGGGGCCTTAGTGTAGCAGCTCCCCAGAGCCCCCCCTTTTACTTACCTGAGCCCTGTCTTTCCAGCGCCGGGAACGCGCACACCCACTCCAGCCGATGTCTCGGGTCCTGATTGGATAGATTAATAGCAGCGCAGCCATTGGCTCCCACTGCTGTCAATCAAATCCAATAACGCGGGAGCCGGTGGCGAGGCCGAGCAGGACTCGGCTCCGCGTCATTGGATTTGATTGACAGCAGCGGGAGCTGGGGGCGGGGCCGAGTCTTGCTGTCTGTGTCAATGGAAGCAGCAGCAGAACTCGGGTGCGCGCCCGCACGAGTGTCCCCAGGGAAGCGCTTCCCTGTGGGGGCACTCGATGTGGGGAGGAGCCAGGAGCGTCGCGGAAGGACCCCAGAAAAGGAGGATCAGGGGCCACTCTGTGCAAAACCCTTGCACAGAGGAGGTAAGTATATATTGTTATTTAAAATAAAATAAGCTTTACAATCACTTTAAAGGTTTGGGAATGGGTTTCCCACAACACCAGATTGCCCGGGTGATCTGGGGTACTGACAGATTTGTCATACTTCTAAAATGCCTTGGCAAGTAGTCCCTTCATGTAGTTCCATGTGACAATTTTTAGTTTGACTGAAATGTACATTTAAACCCATTTCAGCACGCTTAATTGAATGTTTAATGTTTGTAAATGAGGTCACTGAAATGTATCTATTTGTAGAAAAATGTCTTAAATTTTAAATGCAGTCAAAAATAATTGAATCCTGTAATAAATAAAATATTGCATTATTTCTAACAGATTTCACTTGCAACAGACAGTCAAAATGGTGAGTACCAGGATTTAGATTTAAACTTGTTTTACTGCTTTTCCCTGGCTGTCCATTTGTTTTCACTGAGATGAGTTCATTTGGAATAGGTTACATTGGATATCATATATTGCTGTGCCTCCTGGCAATTAACTTCCTCTTGTCTGACAGGTTTATCCCACCTTTCTGACCAAAGCTTTCAGATTTTAGAGGTGTAGGTTTATCAGGCAAACATTAGCTGGTCCCACCTGTAATTACACTTTCAGATCACACTGATTCCACCACAATGTGACATTTCACACACTCATCCTCACTCTAAGATAACAATCTAAGCACTAGCAAAAGCCCCGTACACACGGCAACAACTAACCGTGTGTACGCTCCATCAGACAAACTTGTTCAGTTTTCATCGGACAAATGTTGGCTGTGTAAACGGACAAACTTTCCTGCAGCAAAAGTCCTGCGTCGGCAAGTCCGATCGTGTGTACACAAAACCATTGGACTTTAGTCCAAAATATAAACACGCATGCTCAGAACCAATGCAAAAGAGCAGACAACAATACAGAAGTTGTCCAAAGGGTGGCGGTAATGAGCTGAAAACCACGTGATTTGTTGAAAGCTGGCTGAAAAAGTCCTGCCGTGTGTATGCATACCAAGTTCACGGCCAACGCCCTTTAGACAGAAACCCACGGAAAAGTTTGTTTGAAGACTGATTGTGTGTACGAGGCTTTAGAGTGATAGTCATGGTGGAAGGTAACTGAGCAGGTAATCCCTTAAGGCGCACAGTTAACCCTTTGATCACCCCTGATGTTAACCCCTTTCCAGCCAGTGTCATTAGTACAGTGACAGAGCATATTTTTAGAAATTGATCACTGTATTAGGCCCGATAAGCCGAACGGGCCACCCACTGACTCCTATGGGCAGGCAAATATCTGTCTCTCTCCTCATTGGACAGGCTGAAAGCAGCAGGAGCCTCGTTCACACCATACGTGCATGAAAACTGATAGGAAAACCAAGCAGATTTCACTGGCAGAGAGAACAGTTTCAATGTGCGTTTCACTGAGTTTTTATGCACGTCAGTTATGTGCCCTGTTCAAACCATTTCATGTCAGTTTTTTTTTTCCATGAAGAAAACTGCATACACGTTTCAGATTTCTGCGCAGAAAAATCTGCACGTGGTGGTGTGAACAGGGCACATAGCGAACAATTGTTTTCTTTGAACTCTTGCAAAACACATGCAGAAAAACAGACTTCTCTGCACCATGGTGTGAATGAGGTCTTATGCCATGTACACACGGGCGGACTTTTCGACCGCACTTGTCCGACGGAACAAATCCGTCGGACAATCCGACCGTGTGTGGGCTTCATCGGACCTCCAGCGGACTTTTTCAGTCGAAAATCAGACGGACTTTAGATTTGAAACATGTTTCAAATCTTTCCGACGGATTCGAGTCCGGTCGAAAAATCCATTCGTCTGTATGCTAGTCCGACGGACAAAAACCGACGCTAGGGCAGCTATTGGCTACTGGCTACGAACGTCCTTATTTTAGTCCGGTCGTACGTCATCACGTACGAATCCGTCGGACTTTGGTGTGATCGTGTGTAGGCAAGTCCGTTCGTTGAGAAAGCCTGTCAAAAGTCCTTCGAAAGTCCGCCGGAAAGACTGTCGGACCTTTAATGCCGAAAAGTCCGCCCGTGTGTACACGGCATTAGGCTTCATGTACACGGGACGTTTTTACAACCTCTCCTGAACGATTTAACTTGGCAGATAGTAACCCACGTTTAAAACGTCAGTTTTGCCACTTTTACATGCCGCGTTTAAAAAAAAATTCTTTTTTTTTTTTTAAAATAGCCAAAAATGAAAAACGATTGTAAACAAAACACGACTAAACGCGAGTTACTACGTTTAGAAGCATTTGAAATGCCTCTAAACTCAGCTTCTGAACCCATTTTTTTGCATTCCAAAAAAAGCCTCTAAACTCAACTGCCTAGAAAAGAATATAAATGACCCTGTGTACATGTACTGATAAGATAACATAGAGGAGAGTTCAGGAGCAGTTGAAAAAAATGCCCAACTGCTCCTAAACGTCCGTTTACTAGCAGCAGTGTACATGAGGCCTTAAGACAATGCTGTGTTCCTTTTAACATAGCCTGTGTTTTGTCAAATGTGCTTCACTGTGGACTGCGATTTGTCACACGTCATCTTCTCTGGCTGCCTAGGACAGACATGAGATTTAGAGCACTTTCACACTGCCAGTGCGGGGGCGTTGGCGGTAAAGCGCCGCTAGTTTTAGCGGCGCTTTACCGCTTTACACAGCGCTCCTAAAGTGCCTAAAAGAAGCTGCTTGCAGGACTTATTTTGATGTCCAGCCAGCGCAGCGCCCCACAGTTAAATCGCTCTGGCTTTCACACTGGCATTGCAGCTGAGGCTTTTTTCAGGAGCTTTACAGGCGCTATTTTTAGCGCTAAAGCGACTGAAAAATGCCTCCAGTGTGAAAGGGGTCTTAAAGCGGTAGTAAACCGCTGATTTTTTTTTTTTTTTTTAACCTGCAAGGCAATGTCATAATATGCTAGTATGCATTGTGAAACTTACCTTAGAACGAAGCCCTCCAGCGGTGCGCTGTCAGCGCTGAAGGCACTTCCATTTTCACCCAGTCTTCCTTCTGGGTATATGGATTCCGGATGTCTGAGGGGCCAGAGCCGTGATGACGCCACTCCCGGGCATGTGCATGGGAGCCACCATTTACGGCACAGGACTTTGAAGGGAACGGGTATGTTGTTCCTTCAGATCACATTAGCCGGTGACCTCACTGCCTGCATCTACAGTAAATATCTCCTAAACGACGCATGCTTAGGAGATATTTACAGTACCTATAGGTCAGCCTTACCATAGGCTGACCTATAGGTAAAAATCATACTCCAACTTTAAATCTGACCATTTTTGTTACAGATTTGCACATTTTGGGGAAAGTGAAGGTGGCATAGTGTTCAGTTCTACTCCCCCATCCTCTCCACATAGTTTAGTTAAGAGCCCCGGCAAGAATGGGCACAGCACCAAGACAGAAACACCAGTAAAGGGCTCACCTCTTCTTTCTCCTTAACTTGGCTGACAAAGTAAAATTCAGAAAGTGTCTGCTATGACCCGCACATACAATATTTTGCATGACTTCCACTCTAGGGTGTGTGACTGCTCAGTAGCATAGCTTCCAACTGTCCCTGATTTGGAGGGACTGTCCCTGATTTGGAGCAATGTCCCTCTGTCCCTCATTCCTCCTCATTTGTCCCTCATTTTGGTCTGATGTATATAGATGTATATAATATACACTTTTTATCTATCAAAAAGTGTTTTCCAGCGCTAAACCTTTCATCTGATTTCTAAATTGCTGCATTTGTAAATTCCAAATACCAATATAAAGGAATAGTAGTGGTAAAAAAAGCACTTGTGGTTTTACCAATCTTGTTTTTTGTACAATTCTCCTTTAAGGGGGCGTGGGCAAGGGGTGTGTCCTATGCCTGCATACGTTTGCTGATAGGTGTCCCTCATTCCCATCTCAAAAAGTTGAGAGGTATGCAGTAGTAGTTGCTGATTAGTGTGACTGCTCAGTAGTAGTTGCTGATTGGACAGAACATAGTAGTTTTTGGATCAGTCCAACCTTTGGTGGGAGATATTTATTGGACATGGACTAACATTACCTCTTAGTTGGTAGTGTCATTTAGGGCCTCTCCTCACCTATCCTCCATTGAAAGAAACAGTGTGCTTGGCAGTGGCGGCCCGTAATGCAGGGCAAAGCCCCCCTATCCATGTATCTGGCCCCTTAATCTACACGCGGGGCGCCAGACGCATAGATTCCAATGGGGTCTTTTTTTTTTTAAGCACATGATTAGAGCCAGAGGCTCTAATTCAAAAAAGGGTGGGCACTGAGCCCACACAGTTGTGTGACAATAGTGACCGGCCACCGGTGCTTAGACTAAATAATTCTGACTGCCCTCCTGTGTCAATTGCCACCCTTTTGAAAGCTGTGGTCCTTAAAGGGGTTGTAAAGGTAAAAGTTTTTTCACCTTAATGCATTCTATGCATTAAGGTGAAAAAACTTCTGACAGAAGCGCCGCCCCCAGCCCCCCCGTTTTACTTACCTGACGCCTCGAAAGTCAGCTTCGCGTTCCCGACATCTGTTCCTCCGCTCACCCTGGCCGCTGATTGGCTGCAGTGGATGGATTGAAAGCAGCGCAGCCATTGGCTCGCGCTGCTGTCAATCACATCCGATGACGCGGCGCGCCGGGGGGCGGGGCCGAGTGATACAGCGAGCGGCTATAGCCGCCGGCTGTATCACGGGAGCGCGCCCGCAAGCACTCACCACCGTGCGAGAGAGCTCGCATGAAGGTGGTAAATGCTTGCGGGGAGGAGCTGAGACAGCCGCCGAGGGACCCCAGAAGACCAGGTTCGGGGCCACTCTGTGCAGAACGAGCTGCACAGTGAAGGTAAGTATGACATGTTTGTTATTTTTAAAAAAAAAAAAAAACACCTTTACAACCCCTTTAAATCTTTCAGGGGACACAACTCTCAAGTGAAATTGTGATAACCTGCTTCATAAGTGTAACTTTTCCCCAAAAAATAGTAATAACTAAAGCCAGGCCTTTTTTTCTCAGACAAAACACAAAGCCGCCCTAGTATAACTCGGCTTTAATATGGTAAAATTAAAAACACTACAATGGTCAAACTCACATTGTGTGAAGATAGATACAGCATAAAGATTCTACTGTGGCCGCACTCCTATAACCACCTCAAGATCCCGACAGGGAAAGGGGGAGCCGCGGACGCTCAACCTAGCTGCTCGGATCCTGGCAGCACATCCAAGGCTATCCACCACCAGCTCAGGTGACCTGAGGAAGGAGGCCATGCCTCCAAAACGCATTGTCATAGCAACTGTGTAACATCCTCACTCTCTTCCCCTCCTGTATCCTGCTTGTGTGGGTTCATGTGTCCTTGAAGAGCAACGCTAGGGTGGGCTGGACGCATGCACATTAGGATCTACACGTTGAGCGTGGTGGTGGACCAATTAAATGCATTGAACAATCTTTTCCAAGTGGACAGTCTGTTTCATTAAAAAACGAACCCCCACTGAGATCTCAAAAGTTTTGAAACCATTTTACCGAAGTTTGATGTTCTCAGAAGAAAGACCATTTTGGGGGTGTCTCCTCTAATTCAAAGAGATTATTAATCTTGATTTAGGCTGGGTGCACACTAGTGCAAATTGAATACGGATTCCCCGCATCCAATTCGCAATAGCGGGATATTGTGACCGGCTCTCTATGGAGCTGGTTTACATATCTCCGCAGCGGCTCCAGTGCGATTTGCACAGGAACGCTGTGCATCTTTTGGTCGGTTTCAGGTCCGAATTCAGCCAAAATTTTTGGGCTGAAGTTGGACCTGAAACAGTGAACGAGGACGCACCCCTGCTGTGAGCCGCTGCGTGCTCATATGTGAACCCAGCCTGAGAATCTTTCAGTGGTGGGATTTTCTGGTACCATGCGTCTAGGGTGGCTTTCAATCAACGTCGTAGGCGCAAGTATTTTTCTTATATTGATATCTGCTTAGTCTTTTATATTAAATTCTGATTAAATCATTTCATATGTTTTACAGGAGCTGATGACAGCGAGGAGGATGTCTCCAGCATCATAGCTAAGCTAAACAAAGGTATGCAGTCTAGTACAGTTCTCATACAATGGCTGACCCTATCAAGAGGTCCTAGCCACATGTTATAGAATGGGATGAGAGCCCAGCAAGCCAGGAGAAACGGAAGACTTCCGTCACAAACACTTCCCTTTAGGCTGAAAAAATGCAGCTGTTCAAAGCTAATTATGGATGAAGTAATTTCAAAAACGACTTGGTTTTTGAAATTACTTCATCCATGATTTTGATCTTGGGTCCAGATCCAGGCCAGTCAATTCACACTCACTTGCGCTAAAATGTATGGAAAATGTATGTATTTTTCTATTCATTTTAGTTGCGTTTGAACATGTGCCGATGTCCATTGACATACATTTAGATGTCCGTTGACATGCATGCGCAGCATTATGGTGTGAATAGGATCCATCTTTATGGACTTTGCTTTGTGCACTGGTCCAAACCATTTGGTGGAGGGGGGATTATGGTGTGGAGTTGATTTTCAGAGGTTGGGCTAGGCCCCTTAGTTCCAGTGAAGGGAACTCTTAAGGTGTCAGCATACCAAGACATTTTGGACAATTTCATGCTCCCAACTTTGTGGTAACAATTTGGGGATGGCCCCTTCCTGTTCCAACATGACTGTACACCAGTGCACAAACAAGGTCCATAAAGACATGGATGAGCGAGTTTGGGGTGGAGGAACTTGACTGCACAGAGTCCTGACCTCAACCGATAGAACACCTTTGGGATGAATTAGAGCGGAGACTGCAAGCCAGGCCTTCTCCACCACATCAGTGCCTGACCTCACAAATGTGCTTCTGGAAGAATGGTCAAACATTCCCATAGACACACTCCTAAACCTTGTGGACAGCCTTCCCAGAAGAGTTGAAGCTGTTATAGCTGCAGAGGGTGGGCCAACTCAATATTGAACCCTACAGACTAAGACTGGGGTGCCATTAAAGATCATGTGCGTGTAAAGGGAGGTGTCCCAATACTTACATATATATATTTATTGAGATATCTTTACCCTGCAGGTAGTAAGAAACTGATCAATCATGGAGATATTGCTGTAAAACTCGGACGCAGTGCTCTGACTTGTCCAGGACAGACGTGCTTCTGGCCAAAATCCAGCTCTGGAATTGTAACTATTCCCTACACCCTGTCTGTGGACTACAGTAAGTTGCCTTCAGAACAAACTATGAAATATTATCACCTTGTAAAATCTATAGAAGATAACAGAACACATGAAGAGGTTTTTAGGACTATAAAAAGTTAAAACACAACTCAAGGAAATAAGAAAAGTCCCCCCCCCCCTGCACTACAAGGGTTGATTACTTGTTTAGGTCTAGGGGGAAAGTAAAAACATTTTGCTTACCCGATTCATCGCTCCCCCATGGGTCAATGGTGAACTGTCCCTCAAGGTTATCTAATCCAATGCAGGTCCAATTTCTGATGAAATGACATCAGAACCTTAGAGGATAGGGGAGAAGATGCTATAAGGACTAGTCTAGCAATGAGGAGCAGCAACCGAACAGGTAAGTAAGGCTTTGCATGTCTACAGACCTAAATGAACAGTTAAAGTGATTGCATAGGCTCGTTCTTTTTTTTTTTAAATAACGAACATGTCATACTTACCTCCACTGTGCGGCTCGTTTTGCACAGAGTGGCCCTGAACATCCTCTTCTGGGGTCCCCCGGTGGCTCTCGCGGCTCCTCCCCAGATCAGATAACCCCCTAGGAGAAGCGCTCTCCCGGGGGGGTTCCCTTGCGGGCGCGCTCCCGAGTCCAGCATTTGCGTCCATGGACATGAATGCCGGACTCGGCCCCGCCCCCCGTGTCATTGGATTTGATTGACAGCAGTGGGAGCCAATGGCTGCGCTGCTGTCAATCTATCCAATCAAGAGCCGAGAACCCTGGGCAGAGGAAGATCGCGTCTCCGGAGTGTGATATTCCAGGGCTCAGATAAGTAAAATGGGGGGGCTGGGGGGCCGGTCACTGCCAGGTGTTTTTTCACCTTAATGCATAGGATGCAATAAGGTGAAAAAAACAGGAGGGTTTACAACCCCTTTAACCATCGCTGTGAGGATGCAGCCCCACTGCAAGGAGGAATTTTCACGGCTTTACTGGCCTATATCCAACTACTCCTATTGCATACTCTAAAGGCTAATCATCATGCAGAACAAGAAAGGAACTAGGATGGCTCATTGGAATATAGCCTGGTACACACTACTAGGTTTTTTGAATAAACAAAACTGACAGCTCCAGATGGAGCTGCTGTACTAACGATCCAATGTTAGTACAGCAATCACCCCTGCTGTTCTTTTGTGTTCTGACAGGGGGACCCCCCCCAGAAAACTCCGGTCAGTGCTCTCAGCCATCGGGAGCCGGTCGGCCGCTAGATTTCCAGCATGCTCGTCCGACAGAAGCTGGCTTCTGTCGGACCGGCTGCCGTACACACGGGCCGAATGTCGCCCTTTTTTATTGAACTGGCCGATGTCGCTCTGTATGTACTAGGCTTAACACAGGGAGTGTGCAAAGGACGCAGGACAGTTTTGAATTCCTGACAAGATCAACTTTTTTTTGACTTATCAAACAGACTTAACAAAATGCTTCTAATGGTATAATAGACAGACCAAAATGGGGCAAATAAGATCAGTTCATGGTGAGGGCTTACATACACTTACTGATTGTAAAGGTTAATTTTTTTGTTGTATTAAAATAACAAACATGTTATACTCACCTGCTCTGTGCAATGGTTTTGCATGTAGCAGCCCAGATCCTCCTCCACGCCGGCGCTCCTGGTCTCTCTCTCCTGCCAAAAGCCCCCAGAGCATGCAGCTTGCTCTGAGGGCACCCAAGCAGGCGCACTCCTGAGCTGTGACTCTGTGTGTCCATTCACACGGCCCCGCTCCATCTGATTCCTGATTGGCTTACTGGCTGTGATTGACAGCAGCGGAAGCCAATGGCTCCTGCTGCTACCCAAAGCCAATCAGGAGTGCAAGTCCCTGAAGAGCCAAGGCTCTCGTGGACATTGCTGAATCAAGAGGAGGCTCAGGTATGTATTGGGGGGGGGGGGGGGCAGAGGCTAGGGGGCTGCACACAGAAGTTTTTTTTTTTGCATGAAGGTAAAAAAAACCATGTGCCTTTACAACCGCTTTAAAGAGAAGTTCTTAGACTCTTGCAATGAACTGCAGAGTAAGTTTCTTTATACACATAACAGAAATCCACATCATCTTCCTATACCAAACAGCCGATTATAGGAGACTCGTAGTCCTGTACAATACATCCCTCAATTGTCTGTGGCCCCAGCATTCATCACCTTGTGCTATAAATCTCATTCTGCTACCCATGTCCCCACCTTTGGTTCTTTGTATTTTTGCTGTCTGCACCCTGTCCCTAGTCTTCCGTCCTTAGGGCTCTACCTCAACAATGTCCAAGCATTTCTGATGAAGACTTTTCTTTAGTTTTGTATATAGTGTGTTAAGGTTAAAGGGGAAATTTTTCAGTGGGGACACCTGTTCATGTGATACCTAAGAGGAGAATTCCCTTCATTTTGAATAGGTTTTCAAAAAAGTTTTGATTTTAGATGCACGTTAAGTAACCCCAAAGACATGAAATTGCTGGCTTACAGGTACAGCTAGCAGTGCACATGTAGCCCCCTCTAGATAGGTTACTAGGAAAGCTAGGTAAATTATTTGGGCTTTACTGTAACCAGTAGAGCAGTTTGTGCTTTGGGCTGTTGTGGGGTCTCCAGGCTGTGAATTTGTTTGGGTCCCCCTGTGGGTTTCCAGAATATAGTGGGTTGGGAGGAAGCAAATTGACAGTTTCAATATTTATGTTGTCTCAGGCAATCCCTGGGGACAGTCAGGGCTGTGTTTTGGCCTAGGCCGACAAGGCCTAGGCCTAGGGCGGCACTTTGCGGGGGGCGGCAAAATAGGCCGCCCCCCCCGCATGAGAGAAAGCCCCCCCATCTGTCTGACTGATTCCCGGCTCCCGCTGCCGCCTCCCGCACACTTGCAGCCCACGGCGGCCGGCTTTCTGTAGCGGCGCCGCTGTGTATGGGCGTGCTTGGCAGAGGGTGGGGGCGTGTATCTCACGCCCCCTACTCTCTGACAAGCACGCCCATACACCGCGGAGCCGCTACAGAAAGCCGGCCGCCGTGGGCTGCAAGTGTGCGGGAGGCGGCAGCGGGAGCCGGGAATCAGTCAGACAGATGGGGGGGCTTTCTCTCATGCGTGGGGGCGGCGTGTGTCACTCGCGCCCCCCATAAGAAACAGATGACAGGTGGAGCCTTAAGCTCCGCCTACCCTCCCCTGCACTGCTTTCCTGCAGTGAATCGTCTTCTCGGCCCTGGGGCTGTGACGTCAGGAGGAGAGAGAGGAGCATGAGGGAAACCCCCAGGACAGCAGGTACAACGATTTAATAAAGTATATCAGTATTATGGGCACTGGCAGCATTTGATGGGCACTGGCAGAATTTGATGGGCACAGTGGCAGCGTTTGATGGGCACAGTGGCAGCGTTTGATGGCACAATGGCTGCGTTTGATGGGCACAGTGGCTGCGTTTGATGGCACAATGGCTACGTTTGATGGCACAATGGCTACGTTTGATGGCACAATGGCTACGTTTGAGGGCACAGTGGCTGCGTTTGATGGGCACTGGCAGAATTTGATGGGCACAGTGGCAGCGTTTGATGGGCACAGTGGCAGCGTTTGATGGCACAATGGCTGCGTTTGATGGGCACAGTGGCTGCGTTTGATGGGCACAGTGGCTGCGTTTGATGGCACAATGGCTACGTTTGATGGCACAATGGCTACGTTTGATGGCACAATGGCTACGTTTGAGGGCACAGTGGCTGCGTTTGATGGGGCACAGTGGCTGCGTTTGATGGGCACAGTGGCTGCGTTTCATGGGCACAGTGGCTGCGTTTCATGGGCACAGTGGCTGCGTTTCATGGGCACAGTGGCTGCGTTTGATGGGCACAGTGGCTGCATTTGATGGGCACAGTGACTGCATTTGATGGGCACAGTGGCTGCGTTTGATGAGCACAGTGGCTGCGTTTGATGGGCACAGTGGCTGCGTTTGATGAGCACAGTGGCTGCGTTTGATGGCACAATGGCTGCGTTTGATGGCACAATGGCTACGTTTGATGGCACAATGGCTACGTTTGATGGCACAATGGCTACGTTTGATGGCACAATGGCTACGTTTGAGGGCACAGTGGCTGCGTTTGATGGGCACAGTGGCTGCGTTTGATGGCACAATGGCTGCATTTGATGGCACAATGGCTACGTTTGATGGCACAATGGCTACGTTTGATGGCACAATGGCTACGTTTGATGGCACAATGGCTACGTTTGATGGGGCACAGTGGCTGCGTTTGAGGGGGCACAGTGGCTGCAATTGATGGGCACAGTAGCTGCAATTGATGGGCACAGTGGCTGCGTTTGAGGGCACAATGGCTATGTTTGATGGCACAATGGCTACGTTTGATGGGGCACAGTGGCTGCGTTTGATGGGGCACAGTGGCTGCGTTTGATGGGGCACAGTGGCTGCGTTTGATGGGGCACAGTGGCTGCGTTTGATGGGGCACAGTGGCTGCGTTTGATGGGGCACAGTGGCTGCGTTTCATGGGCACAGTGGCTGCGTTTCATGGGCACAGTGGCTGCGTTTCATGGGCACAGTGGCTGCGTTTCATGGGCACAGTGGCTGCGTTTGATGGGCACAGTGGCTGCATTTGATGGGCACAGTGACTGCATTTGATGGGCACAGTGGCTGCGTTTGATGAGCACAGTGGCTGCGTTTGATGGGTACAGTGGCTGCGTTTGAGGGCACAGTGGCTGCATTTGATGGGCACAGTGGCTGCATTTGATGGGCACAGTGGCTGCATTTGATGGGCACAGTGGCTGCATTTGATGGGCACAGTGACTGCATTTGATAGCACAGTGGCAGCATTTGATAGCACAGTGGCAGCATTTGATGGGCACAGTGGCTGCATTTGATGGGCACAGTGGCTGCATTTGATAGCACAGTGGCTGCATTTGATAGCACAGTGGCTGCATTTGATGAGCACAGTGACTGCGTTTGATGGGGCACAGTGGCTGCATTTGATGAGCACAGTGACTGCGTTTGATGGGCACAGTGGCTGCGTTTGATGGGCACAGTGACTGCGTTTGATGGGCACAGTGACTGCGTTTGATGGGCACAGTGACTGCGTTTGATGGGGCACAGTGGCTGCATTTGATGGGCACAGTGACTGCGTTTGATGGGCACAGTGACTGCGTTTGATGGGGCACAGTGGCTGCATTTGATGGGCACAGTGGCTGCATTTGATGGGCACAGTGACTGCGTTTGATGGGCACAGTGACTGCGTTTGATGGGGCACAGTGGCTGCATTTGATAGCACAGTGGCAGCATTTGATGGGTACAGTGGCTGCGTTTGAGGGCACAGTGGCTGCATTTGATGGGCACAGTGGCTGCATTTGATGGGCACAGTGGCTGCATTTGATGGGCACAGTGGCTGCATTTGATGGGGCACAGTGGCTGCATTTGATAGCACAGTGGCAGCATTTGATGGGTACAGTGGCTGCGTTTGAGGGCACAGTGGCTGCATTTGATGGGCACAGTGGCTGCATTTGATGGGCACAGTGGCTGCATTTGATGGGCACAGTGGCTGCATTTGATGGGGCACAGTGAGACCCCCCCCCCCCCGTGATAGCATTAAAACTCAGCAGCTAAAAATACTGTAGCTGCTGACTTTTAATATTAGGACACTTACCTGTCCAGGGATCCAGCGATGTCGACACCTCAGCCGATTTTCGGATTGGCTCTCGGGTTTTGCCACTATCATTCATGGTAAGGGAAACCAACCGGTTCCCTACTGCACATGTGCGAAGTGCGTTGCACTTTCTGAATGGCCCAGCGGAGGAAGGAGGAGGGGGGCAAACTTCAGAGGGGACAGCGCAGTCTCCCGGAAGTGGGGAAGGGTACCTGTCAGAAACAGGTACCTGTTCCCCCCTGAAAGGTGCCAAATGAGCCTAAAGAGGAAGGGGTGTTGTTTACAGATGATAGGGTGGGTCTTAAACAGGAAGGGGTGTGGCCTCGGCAGGATGGGGTGGGTCGTATTTAAATTAGGGGGGTGCATGCGTTTAGTCAGGCCTAGGGCAGCACAAAACCTAAATACACCACTGGGGACAGTGCACAGTAGGTGGCTGGGGAACAAATAATAAGTCTTGGTCAGATAAAGCCCTGGATCTTGTCTGGGAGAAGTTTGCAGCCTGAAAGTCTGCTGCTCTTCTAGGCAGCCCAGCTAAAATTCTACCTGCATTTATCAAGATCCCAGCTGTGGCAGAGCTGAGGGTCTGTTCTGCTAAGAACAGTTCACTGGAGAAATGTCTGAATGATATTGGAAGGTGGCATCCAAATATTTAGGGACATTGTGAGTACAGAGCTGAGTGTAGGATCCTGGTTAGGAATGAGCCAAACATCCACCGGTTCGGTTCGCACCAGAACCTACGAACGGACCGAAAGTTCACGCGAACTTTAGAACCCCGTTAAAGTCTATGGGACGCAAACATTCGAAATCAAAAGTGCTAATTTTAAAGGCTAATATGCAAGTTATTGTCCTAAAAAGGGTTTGCCCCAGGGGACATGTATCAATGCAAAAAAAAGTTTTGAAAACGGCCGTTTTTTCGGGAGCAGTGATTTTAATGATGCTTAAAGTGAAAAAAAAGTGAAATATTCCTTTAAATATCATACCTGGGGGGTGTCTATAGTATGCCTGTAAAGTGGTGTGTGTTTCCCGTGCTTAAAACAGTCCCTGCACAAAATGAAATTTTTAAAGGAATAAAAGTAATTTAAAACTGCTTGCGGCTTTAATGTAACGTCGGGTCCCGGCAATATGGATGAAAATCAGTGAGACAAACGGCATGGGCACCCCCCAGTCCTTTACCAGGCCCTTTGGGTCTTGTATGGATATTAAGGGGAACTCCGCACCCAAATTAAAAAAGGAAAGGCGTGGGGCCCCCAGGCCCTATATACTCTGAACAGCAGTATACAGGTGGTGCAAACAAGACAGGGACTGTAGGTTTGTTGTTAAGTAGAATCTGTTTGTAATTTTGAACTGGTACATTTTTAAAGTGTAGCTCCAGCCAAAAAATCTATTTTTAAGTTTTTTGGAAAACATAGGGAAGGGTTATCACCACTGTAACATTTGTTTTGCTGTCTGTGCACCACTTCAGAAGATTTCACCTCACTTTCTCTCCCAATGACAAATGTTTTTTTAAAATTTGGGGTTTTTAGTGAAACAAGGATTGGTGATAAAGCATCAGTGGAGAGGAGACACGTTTTTCCCATATTAACTCTTACAGGAGAGAATTTCCCTTCCTAGGGGTAGATTTCATTACACTTCCTGTTGTCTCCTTCCGTTTGCAAGTAGGAGTCGTTTGTAAGTTGGATGTTTGAAAGTAGGGGCCTGCCCTATATACTCTGCAGAAATTTGGGCCTTAGGTGTTGGTGTTGCCAAAACACTGTAAGCCCTCACAGTTACTATTGGTGGGCGCAGGAATAAGCCCTGCTGTGAAATATTAGATCAAGAATTGTAATTACATGCCATTGTTGAACAGTGGTAGAAAAATTGGGCCTTTGGTGGTGATGGTGCTGGTGCCACAACGCTGTAAGTCCTCACAGTTACTCTTGGTGGGCGCTGGTATGGGCCCTGCTGTGAAATATTATATTAAGAATTGTAATTACATGCACCTGTTGAACAGGGGCAGAAAAATTGGGCCTTTGGTGGTGGTGGTGTTGCCACAACAAAGTAAGTCCTCACAGTTACTCTTGGTGGGCGCAGGAATGGGCCCTGCTGTGAAATATTAGATCAAGAATTGTAATTACATGTCCCTGTTGAACAGGGGCAGAAAAATTGGGCCTTAGGTACTGGTGCCACAACACTGCAAGCCCTCACAGATACTCTAGTTGGAGCGCAGGAATAAGCCCTGCTGCAAAGTATTGCATCAAAAATTGTAATTACACACCCCTGTTAAACAGGGGTTGAAAAATTGGGCCTTAGGTACTGGTGCCACAACACTGCAACCCCTCACAGATATTGTAGTTGAGCGCAGCAACGAACCCTCCTGCAAATTATTGCATCAAAAATTGTAATTACACACCCCTGTTAAACAGGGGCTGAAAAATTGGGCCTTAGGCACTGGTGCTGGTCCCACAACACTGAAACACCTCACAGATACTCTAGTTGGAGCGCAGGAATGAGCCCTGCTGCAAAGTATTGCATCAAAAATTTTAATTAGACGCCCCTGTTAAACAGGGGCTGAAATATTGGGCCTTAGCAACTGGTGGCGGCGCCCAGAACCAAAAATGTTCTTACAAGCTATCAGCATGATCATTGAGGAGGAAGAGGATAGTCACTCAGCATAACAGGATAGTCACTCAGCATCAGCATAGGCAGTCTTGAAGGGATCTGACATTTCCAAAAAAAATATTCAGTTACATCAGCATCAGGTGCTTGGTAGCCGGTGGTGATCCAAGACGGATTCATTTTTATGAATGTCAGTTGATCGACCGAGTCGGGGGACAGGCGCACCCTGTGATCGGTTACAAAGCCTCCATCAGCACTGAATGTGCGTTCCGAAAAAACGTTGGATGCAGGACAGGCCAGTAGCTCAATTGCATACTGTGCAAACTCTGGTAAGTGATCCATCCTCAAGACCCAGCAACCCAGAGGATTTTCAGTGGGAAAGGTGTCCAAGTCTGATCTTGCCCCTAGGTATTCCTGCACCATGTAAAACAGACGCTGGCAATGGTTGCTGGAACCAATCATACCTTGGGGCTGCGGACTAAAAAATTGTCTGAACGCATCGGTCAGACAGGCACCTTCTCCACCGCTCCTTCTTTGACCGACCGAAGCCTCAGCAACACGTTGTCCAGGAACAGGAGTTTGTAACCTCCCAGTCTCTGGGAACGCGTTGCACAGACCTTTCTGCAAGGTCTCCCGAAGATGTTTCGTCCTCTGCTCCCTCTGCGACGGCAAGATAAGGTCCGCAACCTTACCCTTGTAACGTGGATCAAGGAGGGTTGCCAGCCAGTAATGATCCCTCTACTTAAAACCACGAATACGAGGATCATTCCGCAGGCTTTGCAGGATCAGGGAGGCCATGCAGCATAGGTTTGCCGAGGCATTCGGTCCGGAGTCCTCTGGGTCACTAAGGACAACACCTAGAATGCATATATATACACAATACACTGTAAGTGCAGCTAACTGACTCGCCTGCCTACTCTAAGTTAAATCAAATGACACTGTCTCTCTGTCTATTTCTCCCCGCTGCCGCAACACACTACACAAGGCCGCCATGCAGGCGACCTTATATAGTGTGGGGCGTGTACTAAACCCCCTGAGCCATAATTGGCCAAAGCCACCATGGCTTTGGCCAATTACGGCTCTCTGTTCAGACGGAGCTGTGATTGGTCAAGCATGCGGTTCATAGTGCATGCTTGGCCAATCATCAGCCAGCAATGCACTGCGATGCCGCAGTGAATCATGGGCCGTGACATGCCACTCGAATTTGGCGCGAACGGCCCATAACGTTCGCAATTCAACGAACAACCGAACAGGCGATGTTTATGTCGAACATGGGTTTGACTCGAACTCGAAGCTCATCCCTAATCCTGGTGACTGTTGCAGCTACTATACCTTGAGCATCCAAACTATTGCTTGCCTGGCATGGGACACATCTGATGCCCAAGTTTTTCAGCAATACATATCAAACTGAGGCAACCCCTAGACTGTTCATTGAACCAGAAGAGTGATTGTTGCTGTGTGCCTGGCTGCTGTCGCACTAATCTGGGAAAGGTGTCTACAGCAAATCAGTAGGCCGTTTCGGGGGTAAGCGCTACACACACATAGAATTTTGTTTAATTTTCTAATCATTAGTGTGGTCAAATCGACGTTCATTTTCAACCGCAGTAAAAATTCAAAGGAGCAGGATGGAAATTTTTTCTCACATGAATGAACTATTTATCAGTGAATGTGGCTCTCATTCGGGAAAGTTCATTCACTCATGTTAAAAGCAAATGTTTTTTGAAATACCTTCGACTTGATTTGTCAAGTCATCAAATGTGCTGAAGAGAATCTACCAGTGTCTGGACAGAGTTTTAACTCTAATTTATTTAAAGTTAAGAAAATAAGTTCGGATTTTACATACACTTTAATTAGTGAGAGTGACTTTATACCTTTAGGACATCTCACGCTGACGAGATAGTGGAGATTAGGAGATAATAAAGGGCAGAGCTCATCAAATTGAGAAAAAGGCTGCAGATAATATTAAATTACTTTTTTGAGAGTAATTATTCTTGAATCTTATAGCTTTGTTTAATTAATTAATACCATATATATTAGAATGTGGTACTTCTAGTGCATACTATAGGCTAGACTTCCAACCACAATCCTTTACTAAAGTTACAAACAAATTTAAAACCTAGATTTAGCATATATTTTTGTTTTCCTTTTAGCATCCACTGATTCTGCAATCATCTATTCTGCCATTCAGGAGTATACCTCTCTAACCTGCATTCGGTTTGTGGAGCGTAAAACAGAGACTGATTATATCCAGATCCAATCAGTAGATGGGTAAGTGTGTAGTATATGCTGTACTTCCAGAAGGGAGTAAAGGAGTAACTACCAATCACATTGTCCCATTACAGAGTTTATCAAGAGTGAATTTTGTCTGTGGCACACAGCATTTTGCATTGGTGGACAGTAGCAGGCTTTTACTCCCCACCCTACAATAAAAGACACCTTTACATTCAGGACTGGTGCAAGGATTTTTGACACCCTAGGCGAAACATCATTTTGCAGCCCCCCCCCCCGCCTCCACACCCTTTGCCCTGCCCATGTATACCCCACCTTGAAGCGCCCATCAAATGCAGCCTACCAGCGCCCATCAATGCAGCCTCATCAGCGCCCATCAAATGCCCCCTGCGGGCGCGCAAGAGTGGCCATTCTGGGACGCCGTCCCAGAACGAGGGTCGCATCGCCCCGCCATCATTTGACGGTGGGCAGGCAGCAAGCAGTTAAAGACCGCCCACCACATATATACTGCGGCAGGGCGGCTCTACTCCGCAAAACAACGTACCTGTACGTCGTTTTATGCAATAGATAGTGTGGGCGTGCGCACCGCCGGAGGCACGCGCGCGACGGCCGCACGGAGGAGGAGCCGATGCCCGCTGGCCACCCGCGCTCGCTTCACACAGAGGCAGAACAGGGATCTGCCTATGTAAACAAGGCAGATCCCCGTTCTGACAGGGGACAATATAGAGATCTGCTGTTCCTAGTGATTGGGAACAGCGATCTCTGTGTTGTTCCTGTCAGCACTTCCCCTACATAGTAAGAAAGCACCAACAGGGACCACATTTAACCTCTTGATCGTCCCTGATGTTAACCCCTTCCCTGCCAGTGTCATTTATACAGTAATCAGTGCATTTTTTTAGCACTGATCACTGTATTGGTGTCACTGGTCCCCAAAAAGTGTCACTTAGGGTCAGATTTGTCTGCCGCAATGTCACAGTAGTCCCGACTGATCACCGCCATTACTAATATAAAAAAATTAAAAGTCCATAAATCTATCCCGTAGTTTGTAGACGCTATATCTTTTGCACAAACCAATCAATATATGCATATTGCGATTATTTTTTTTTTTACCAAAAATATGTAGAAGAATACATATTGGCCTAAATTGATGAAGAAGTTTTTTTTTTGTTTTTTTTGGGGGGATATGTATTATAGCTGAAAGAAAAATATATATGCCTAAATAAAAAAATAGTTGGGTGGTAATGAGGTCAGGACTCGAGGCAATAAACAAGAGATGTTGGTGCCCAGTGCTAGCGAAGACCCTGTAACTGCACCGCTGGGCACACAACGGTTGTGCAATACTGCTCATTCTCACAATCCAAGTCTTTGGCTCAGTTGACTAATAAACATTTATTTCCAGTGGGGCTGATGTCTTATCTTAACAGTTTTTAACCACTTCATCCCCCGAAGGATTTACCCCCTTAATGACCAGGGATTTTTTTTTGCGATATGGCACTGTGTTACTTTAACTGACAATTGCGCGGGCATGCGACCCTGTACCCAAATTAAAATTGATGTCCTTTTTTTCACACAAATAGAGCTTTCTTTTGTTGATATTTGACCACCTCTGCGGTTTTTATTTTTTGTGCTATAAACAAAAAAAGAGCGACAATTTTGAAAAAAAAAACAATATTTGTAACTTTTTGCTATAATAAATATCCCCAAAAAGTTTTTTGAAAAAAAAAAAAAAATTTCTTCCTCAGTTTAGGCCGATATATATTCTTCTACATATTTTTGGTTAAACAAAATTGCAAAATGCGTATATTGATTGGTTTGTGCAAAAGTTACGAGTCTACAAAATAGGGGATAGATTTATGGCATTTTTATAATTTTTTTTTTTTACTAGTAATAGAGGTGATCTGCGATTTTTAGCAGAACTGCGACATTGCGGCAGACAGATTGGACACTTTTGACACTTTTTTGGGACCAATGACATTTATACAGCGATCAGAGCTAAAAATAGCCACTGAATACTGTATAAATGTCATTGGCAGGGAAGGGGTTAACACTAGGGGGCGATCAAGGGGTTAAATATGTGTCCTAGGGAGTGCTTCTAACTGTATGGGGGGGGATGGGACTGCCTGGAGGAGGAGACCGATCGCTGTTCATAATCAGTATGAACAGCATATCTGTATCCTCTCTCTCTGTCTGTTTACATTGACAGATCTCTGTTTTGCCTCTCTCAGTAGCGACCGTGGGTGCCTGGCGGACATCGCGGCCGCCGGGCACGCACATTGGCTCCATCATCGCTCGCCCCCTAGAGCTCTTAAAGCGGCCGCTGTACAGCTACGGCCATTCACCCAGGGGAGCCAACCTGCCGTAGTATAACTGCGGTGGGTGGTCCTTGACTGGTTAAACAATCCTGACCCCTGCACTCTGTGTTCTATGTACTTATGATCCCTGCACTCTGTGCCATGCCTTCCTGACCCTTGTACTCAGTGCCTTATGCCGCGTACACACGACCGGACTTTCCGGCAGAAAAGGTCAGATGAAATCATTCCATTGGATATTCCGATCGTGTGTGGGCTTCATCTGACTTTTTCTTTCGAAAATTCTGACAGACCTAGAAATAGAACATGTTTTAAATCTTTCCAACTGAATCAGTTCCTATCAGGAAAACCGCTTATCTGTATGTTATTCCGACGGACCAAAAACGACGCAAGGGCAGCTATTGGCTACTGGCTATTGAACTTCCTTTTTCTAGTCCCGTCGTACGTCATTACGTTCTAAACGACCGGACTTTGGTGTGATCGTGTGTAGGCAAGTCCATTTCAGCGGAACTCCGTCAGAAACACAGTCAGAGTTTATTCTGATGGAAAAAAACGGTTGTGTGTACGTGGCATTACACACTCCTGACCCCTGCAGCCTGCGAGTTACATACTCTTGGCCAACACCAGAATAGGCTAATTTTTATGTAATCATACCCCTTTATGACTCTCCCACTCTTCTGCTCAGTGTTGCTTCTTTTTCCAAAAGTCTGTGACCAATTGATTCAGGGCATGTTCAGATGCTAGGAGGAGTGATTTTTTTGAGTGTGGCTACAAAGGGATGTGGGTTTGTGGGTGTGGTCGGTCAGTAGGGTGGTCTTTGGATTTCATTTTGAAAATTTAGTAACCTAATAATAATCACTCCCAGGGAGCACACAGAACATTCCTATTTCTCACCTCTAGATGGAGGAAATTTATAAATCTCAGGACTGATAGTAAATTTACTCATAACCCTCTGAACCGATTCTCCCGGCACCCATTCTTATAATCTGCCTCCTCTGTGTTGCTTTTCCGTGATGTGATTTTCTTTCTAGATTTTTTTTCTGTGTGTAGCTACCAGAATGACAGACCACTCATGATACAAGTGCCTCCTCAGATGTTGGTCCTACCTGGGGAGAATCGGAGGATCTCAAGTTCTCTCACTATTGAACCCCGGCTGCGTGTTGAAAGGGATTGTACAGCATGAGCTCAATCATGTCCTGGGCTTTGTCCACGAGCACACCAGGAGTGACCGGGATACCTACGTCTACATGGAATGGGCAAACATTCCAGATGGTAAATTCCAACCTACCTTACAATGATGTCATGTTATCCTGATGTTTTCCTGGACTTGTGAAGTCATGTTAACCTGATGTTTTCCTGGACTTGTGATGTCATGTTAACCTGATGTTTTCCTGGACTTGTTCTGTGATGTTGAAGACATTTCACTATTCATCCTAGAGGGGACACAGACAGCATTAAAAACGTCAATGACTGAGGCACTGGATTAGACTCAACATTAATCTGTGGTTGAGGAAGGCCTCTCTCATTCCTATGGGGCACAATGGCTCTGGTGAGGCAGCTCTTAGCATAAGCAGGGTATCCTTTAGCTAGGGGATCCAAAGGATTGATCCCATGAAGACGCACATCAATGCAGACCAAATGGTGTTTGAATGAATGGCAGTCTCAGCCCCCAGGTGTTTCACTCTGGCCCTCGGAGCTTACATACACTGCGGCAGGGTGGCCCGTCTGCGCAAAATCACGTACCTATGCGTTATTTTGTGCACGTGGAGCAGGGGGCGCGCGCCGCTGGAGTGCCGCTCCCGCTGTGATTGGACACAGCGGGAGCTTATTAGCGGGCCCAGCGGCCGCGATGGCCGCCACGACCCACTGATCATTCACAGGAGACACGGAGCAGCGGTGTGCCTATGTAAACAAGGCACACTGCTGATCTGTCAGTGAGGAAAAGAGAGATCTTCCATTTCAGCTAAGCTGAAACACGATCTCTGTTTTCCCCCAGTGTAACACTCCCCCCCATAGTTAGAAATCCCTCCCTAGGACACACTTAACCCCTTGATCGCCCCCTAGTGTTAACACCTTCCCTGCCAGCGTCATTTATACAGGGCATTTTTTTATTGTATTGGTGTCACTGGTCCCCAAAAAGTGTCACTTAGGGTCAGATTTGTCCGCAACAATGTCGCGGTCCTGCTAAAAAACGCAGATCGCCACTATTACTAGTAAAAAAAATTAAAATGCCATAAATAAAACCCATAGTTTGTAAATGCGATAACTTTTGTGCAAATCAAGCAATAAACGCTTATTGGGATTTTTTTTTTTTAAACTGATGAAGAAATTAGATTTTTTTTTATTGGGTATGTTTTATAGCAGAAGGAAGGAATATTGTTTTTTGTATTCAAAATTGGTGCTTTTTTTTGTTTATAGCACAAAAATAAAAACCGCAGAGGTGATCAAATACCACCAAAAGAAAGCTCTATTTGTGGGAAAAAAAGGACATAAATTTTATTTTGGTACATCGCAAAAAATGGCCTGGTCAGGAAGTGGGTAAAACCTTCCGGAGTTGAAGTGGTTAATCATGGGGCAGGCAGAGTGAAACGCCTTGGGGGAGTGGCCTGGCAGGAGCCCAGGCGGAGACTGCCATTCATTCGAATATTGTACCAGTTCTGCATTGATGTGCGGCTTCATGGGATCCATGCTTAGCCCAACATTGTTTGGAGCCAAGACAAGCTCCCTTCCCCAGCCTGCACTCACAGTGGTGGACACAGGATTGCTTTCCCTTGTGGCCTGAGCGGCACACATTTTCCATTACCGGTTCATAGGGAATCCAAAGTTTGGAATCCAGGTATAGAAAGTACAATGAGAACCCCAGACATTTTTTTAGGGGCTCAAAGATCTTGCCCTAGTTCTCCACAGCCCGACTGTCCCTGGCCCACCCCTTGGATTTCAGTTCTTTCAATCATGGAGACTCAGCATCACATGGGGGGTATTGCCTAGCGCGGTAGGCATGCAAATGCTATCTGACCTGGAAAGTCCACTCTTTTAGACACATACTCGTGAAGGCATTTTCATATTTCCATAACTCTTCCCAGGAGCCAGCACCCTGCTTGCATCGGGCTGCCTACATTGCATAGAGAAGCACAGGGACTCACTGATGGCATCACTAGGTCTATGAAAATGAAAAAGTTTTATATAAACATTTAACAAACAATTCTAGATGGTAAAATCCCACAATATCATAAAGTAATTTTTTCCTGGAAGCACCATCCATGTGGAAATACGATACCAAATCTAATTGAACATGTAGACTTTAAATGTGCCACCAGAAAAACTCAGATTACTGTGCAAATAAAGAAGACACATCTTGCAAGAGATATAATATCGTTTAAAAAAAAAAAACTGATTGAAAATGGTTTACAAAGCCTTAAGCTCCATGCACACTGGAGCTCAAAAACGGCCGTTTTTTTGCATTTGGGCGTTTTTTTTAACAGCCCATAAACTCCACTCTATGTTATCCTATGTGTCCATGCACACATGGAGGTTTTTTAGCTTTTATCAGCAGTGGAGTTTAAGGGCTGTTGTCTGAACGCCCTAAAATCGCGTTCAAGAGCAGTCCTTAAAACGCCAGACACTGGTAGAAACTGTTAAACAGGGTTTAACGCTATAAACAGAGCATTAAGCCTCGTCAGGCATTTCTCTGCCTCTATATAAAATCAATGGTTCTCCATGGGAGCCCACTGATTTGAATAGAAGTCGCACCAAAAGTCGGATCATGATGATCCGACTTGCGGTGCGACTTGCGTGCTGAGGATGTTGAAGGGGAACCCAGCCAAAATGAAAAAACAAAAAAATTGGCGTGGGGTTCCCCCCCCCTCAATGATACCAGACCCTTCGGGCTGGTATGGGTTTTAAGGGGAACCCCCACGCCAAAAAAAAATGGCGTGGGGTCCCCCCTAAAATCCATACCAAACCCTTATCCGAGCACACAGCCTGGCAGGTCAGGATAAGGAGGGGACGAGCAAGCGCCCTCCCCCTCCTGGACCATACCAGGCCACATGCCTTAAACATGGGGGATGGGTGCTTTGGGGCAGGGGGGCCCCACCCCAAAGCACCTTGTCCCCATGTTGATGAGGACAAGGGCCTCTTCCCGACAACCCTGGCCGTTGGTTGTTGGGGTCTGCGGGTGGGGGCTTATCGGAATCTGGAAGCCCCCTTTAGGAAACGGGCCCCCAAATCCCAGCCCCCCACCCTATGTGAATGAGTATGGGGTACATGATACCCCTACCCATTCAACTAAAAAAAAAAAAGTGTCAAAAATAAACACAGTACACAGGTTTTTAAAGTAATTTATTAAGGCAGCCTGTTCATCTTCTCCCTCTTCTGCCGGGTCTTCTCCCTCCGCTGTCTGCTCGCTCTTTTGCTGGGTCTTCTCCCTCCGTTGTCTTCTAGCTCTTTTGCCGGGTCTTCTCTCTTCTCCGCTGTCTTCTCCCCTGTTTTTCTTCCGATGTTGATTCGACGCAATCTCCCGGTGTAATGCTGTGTCTGCCGTGTGCAATGACTTATATTGGCTTGGGGCGGGGCCACCTGATGATGTCATCTGGAGGCCCCACCTCCTTATGACATCTCCACCCAGGGCATGATCAGTCGGTGATGTCACAAAGAGGCGGGGCCTCTGGATGACATCATCAGGTGGCCCCGCCCCAAGCCAATATAAGTCATTGCACACGGCGGACCCAGCATTACACCGGGAGATTGCGTCAAGTCAACATCGGAAGAAGAACAGAGGGCGAAGACCCAGCAAAAGAGCAGAAGATGGCTAAGAGAGGACAGCGCAGAGAGGAGAAGAAAAAAAATGGCATGGGATCCCCCTCAAAATCCATACCAGACCCTTCAGTTCGTATTCATTACGTTCAATAACTGCCAAATTCGAAAGGAAATTCCAATACCTATAATTTAATATAGTTAGTAATAGTTATTATTAGTTGGTTATTATTTCAGATTTTCAAATTTTCGTTCTTATTTTCGGATTTTCGTTCCTTTGAATTTTCAAATTTCCAAAATTTCAGATTTTAGGATTTTTGAATTTCTGAATTTACGAACTTTCGAATATTCAAATTTACAAATTTTTGAATAGTCGAATTTACAAATTTTCAGAAAAATTATTGAAACGGGTTTTCGTTAATTCGGATATTTCGCAGCCGCTCATTCAGGTCACGGCATGGCTGGGGGGCAGAGACTAGAAGTCAGCTGACTGGTGAGGAACGTTAAGTGGGAGGGGCTGGAGGAGACCCCATCTCTTAATTTTCAGCATAGGTGTCCTTGCTATAAGACATCACAAAGTCGGAGCCACAGAGAAGCCGGAGACACAGTGAGTAACACTACCTGTAATTAGTTGCCATTTAAAGTCCCCTCTACAGTTCTCAGATCAGCAGATGACCTTTATCAAGAGCACCTAAGTTGGCTGATCAGAACTCCCCGCAGCATTGTGACTCATCCCATTCACCCCACCAAGGAGTAAGAGAAGGAAAAAAATTAGAGAATACATGGAAGGGAGAGGAAAAGAGGGGGAGGAACAAAGAAAAAGGGAGAGAAAGAATAAGAGAAAGAACAAGAAAGATGGCTAGAGAGAGGGATGGGGGAAAAAAAACCAAGAAATTTAGGATAGTGACAGATAAAAGGGAAAGAACGGAGGACAAAGATAGAGATAGAGGGGTACATCCTAAAATGTACCATAAGGGGTTTTAATACTGTACAAGTGAAAGGAACTCAGGGAGTGCTAAATGTCCGTGTGTTAGGGGAGCAAATTACTTGTCTTGCCTTGGGTGCTGACAATCCACGCTCTGAAAATAATTTTACTGTTAGGGGTCCCCACAACTTGGGAAATTTTATCAAGGGATTATGGCACTAGGTAGGTTGAGAACCACTGGTCTAGATTGACCGGGTAGTTAAGGTTGTAGGGGTCTGTGGTCAGTTAGGGAGTCCTCAAGGCAGTGTTTGGCGGCTGGGGACAGAACCTGACTTAGTGGTACCACAGTATCCAAAGTTGTGGGAGATGGTGTCATCTAGGATCTGCAACCAGTTATTTGATCTGGTATTTACAATGTTTATATTTAACTATGGTTTTGGTTTAAATAAAAGGCTGTACCGGCCATTTTAACTCCAACACTGTTTTGGTGTCATTATTTAAGTTTTAAGGGTTATAGTACAAGTTTGAGTATGGTAGTAGGTTATCTGAACTACCCTAGTCATGTCACCTCCTTGCCTAGGTGTCTGTTAAGACAGCTTTAATTTAACGCCTAAGCCCTCTCAAAAGAAAGAAGATTAATTTTTGGCAGAGCAGGCAGGGGGTTACATCACCCACCAGTGCCATATATATATATATATATATATATATATATATATATATATATATATATATATATATATATATATATATATGTTACATACTTATAAATTCCTCCTCTTCCCTCATTCATTTACAATCCAAGGAGTTAGTCATCTTCACAGACAAGTGGCGATGGTTGTAGCTAACAGCTTTAGTGAAGGGATTCTGCATGGAAGATCCCTGAGAGGTATTGGAAGATGTTGAGTGATTCAACTTGTCCACATCTACACGAAGGAGAAAATGTAGGTTAGACAGGAATTTGAACACTGGTATATATATTATTCAAGTCACAGTATACCGTATAATATATGAATATTATTGCATTCAATGCAATGGAAATGGAAAAAGCAGTAATGATACTAAACATACTTTCTGTACATTACACCATACAGTATACAAAAGCAACTTTGAGATGACCCAACCAGCTACCAATAACATGGGCCTGCCGTATGATTACAGTTCTGTGATGCACTATGGGAGGTAAGTCACAGTCACCAATTACACCTTCTGTAGGACCCTTCATCATGCAGCTCTCCAGCAATGTTGGGACAGGGGTTTGGACTTTTTGTGATGCATTTCTCTCTTGGGTAATGAATGAATACCATGAGCACTGTCAAAGTGGAGCATGGGCAATGCACAATTTGCAAGAGTGATGAGTAATACTGGCACATGAGGTTGTCAGAGCAGAGCATGCACCATAGATAATCTGCAAGATCAATGGGCAAATACGACCGCACAAGCATTGTCACAGCAAAGCATGCGTAATAGAGAATCTGCAAGAGCGATGAGTGAGCAAAAGCGTATGAGCCTTGCCAGAGCGGAGCACATACAATAGGCAGTCTGCAAGAGTGATAACTGAATAAGGGTCATGAGAATTGTCAGAGTGGAACATACACAGTAAACAATCTACAAGAATAATGGGTGAATACCATTGCATGTCAGAGTGCAGCGTGAATATTAGCAGAGCATGCGCAACAGACAATCTGCAAAACCGATGAGCGAATAGCAGTGCATGAGCGCTGTCAGAGTTGAACATGCGGACACCTCCCAACTTTTCGAGATGGTAATGAGGGACACCTACTAGCAACTGTATGTAGGCATAGGACACACCCCTCTTGCCACACCCCCTTAAAGAAGAATTATGCTAAAAAAAAAAAAAAAAAGATTAGTTACACCCACAAGTGCTTTTTTTTACCACTACAATTCCTTTATATTGGCTTTTGAAGTTTACAAATGCAGCAATTTAGAAATTGGATGAAAGGTTTAGCGCTGGAAACACTTTTTGAAAGATAAAAAGTGCATTTTATTTACAACTATATAGATCAGATCAAAACGAGGGACAAATAAGAGGGAACGAGGGACAGAGGGACTTTGTTCCAAATCAGGGACAGTTCCTCAAAATCCGGGACAGTTGGGAGGTATACATGCGCAACAGACAATCTGCAAGAGCGATGAGTGAATATTGGCACTAAGCAAGAGCTCCGGCGTGTTCGCACAGCCCACGTGAACAATAGAAATGCATTCCGAAGGGCATAGATTTTCTATATCAGTGATGATGCACCGATACTTCCTGGTACCGACAACGCTCTGGGGATCAGTCATTAGAATAATGGCTGAGAAGCGTTGTCGGACCAACACCAAAAAACAGGTTCAGAGAAGAGAAAGGGCAGGATTTCACAGTAATTTATTTGCATTAAAATAGTGGTAGTTCCTATTTTTTATGTTACATGATGTTACCGAAAAGGTCTAATGCCCTGTACACACGACCGGTTTTGCCGTCGGAATAAACTCCAAAGGTTTCTCTGACAGAACTCCGACGGAATTCCGCTCAAGCGGTCTTGCATACACACGGTCACACCAAAGTCCGACCGCCCAGAACGCGGTGATGTACAACTCGTACGACGGGACTAGAAATAGGAAGTTCAATAGCCAGTAGCCAATAGCTTCCGTTTCGTACTTGCTTCAGAGCATGCGTCGTTTTTGGTACGTCGGAACAGCATACAGATGAGCGGTTTTCCCGATAGGAATTAGTTCTGTCTGAAAAATTTAGAACATCTTCTCTATCTAAGTCTGTCAGAATTTGACAGGAAAAAGTCCGATGGGGCACACACGGTCGGAAAATATGATGAAAAGCTCACATCGGACTTTTTCTGACAGACATTCCGCTCGTGTGTACGCGGCATAAAAACACAAAATTTCAGTGAAAAAAAAAAACACACATTGAAAGTTAATTTTAGGGGGCACAAAAATGAAATAAATTACACAATCTTTTGAAAAAATATTAAAGATGAGGTTGCACAGAGTAAATAGATACCCAACACGTCAAACCAAATAAAATGAATAAGAAAAAATATATTTAAAGTGCACCTATCCCTCCGAGCTAGCGGGCAGAGTCGAACGCATGTAAGTCACGCATGCATATGTAAACGGTGTTCGCACCACACATGTGCGCTATTGCCACGAATGTTATGCCCCGTACACACGGTCGGATTTTCCGACGGAAAATGTGTGATAGGACCTTGTTGTCGGAAATCCTGACCGTGTGTGGGCTCCATCACACATTTTCCATCGGATTTTACGACACACAAAGTTTGAGAGCAGGATATAAAATTTTCCGACAACGGATTTTGTTGTCGGAAAATTTTATAGCCTGCTCTCAAACTTTGTGTGTCGGAAAACCTGATGGAAAATGTGTGATGGAGTCCGATCGTGTGTACACAAATCCGACGCACAAAGTGCCACGCATGCTCAGAATAAATAAAGAGATGAAAGCTATTGGACACTGCCCCGTTTATAGTCCGTTTGTGTTTTATGTCACCACGTTCAGAATGATCGGATTTTCCGACAACTCTGTGTGACTGTGTGTATGCAAGACAAGTTTGAGCCAACATCCGTCAGAAAAAATCCATGGATTTTGTTGTCGGAATGTCCGATCAATGTCCGACCGTGTGTACAGGGCATTAGAGTGAGAGCAATAATTCTAGCGCAAGACCTCCTCTGTAACTCTAAACAGGTAACCTGTAAAGGGATTTAAAGCATTGCCTATGGAGATTTTTAAGTACTGCCGTTTGTCGCCATTATACAAGCATGCGCAATTTTAAAGTGTGACATGTTAGGTATCTATTTACTCGCCATAACATACAAAAAAAATAAAAAATGGGGTATATATTGTGTTTTTGTTTTTTTAATTTGTTAAAATGTATTTTTTTCCAAAAAAAATTGCATTTGAAAAACCGCTGTGCAAATACCATGTGACATAAAAAATTGCCACAATCGACATTTTATTCTCTAGTGTCTCTGCTAAAAAAAGATATAATGTTTGGGGGTCAGAAATAATTTTCTAGCAATTGATTTAAACAAAAAGTGACAGAAAAGACTTGGTCTTTAAGTGGTACAGTATAAACACGATATTGAAACACCGACAATACACATAACAAGTCATTTGCCCGGTTTACACTTAAAATGTCGACACAGCAAGACAATTATCAGCCCCTGATATTTACAAACTGTCCATAGATTTACTGAGGGTCGCCAACCCTGATGTAATTTTTCTAAGAAAGTATTGCCTGTATCGTCAGCTCCATCTAGTGGCCACATTTCAGTATAGTTTTCAGAAATACCTCGGTTCGGCCAATAGCTGGAGCTGATGATACAGGAAAAGTTACAGTGACATTTTTTTCAGCTTGCATGAATGCATCTGACATTCGTGCAACAAATGTTTTTAAATAGATCCCTGGGACCCCTTTCACACTGAGGCAGTTTTTAGGGATTTTAGCGCTAAAAATAGGTCCTGTAAAGCGCCTCTCATGTCTCCACAGTGTGAAAGCCCGGGTGCTTTCACACTGGGGCGGTGCGCTTGCAGGACGGGAAAAAAAGTCCTGCAAGCAGCATCTTTGGGGCGGTGTAGGCTCGGTGTATACAGCGCGCCTACACCGCCCCTGCATATTGGAATGAATGGGCAGCGCTTCCGAAGCACCTGTAAAGCGCTGCAACACGGGAGGTTTTACTTCCTCTTTTGCTCGCTGCAAATGAAAAGCATAATGGGCTAGTATGCATCGCCATTATGTGCCACTTACCTGCAAAAGAATCCAGCGATGTCCCCTGTGTAGGCAGCGTCCATCTTCTGGTCACTCTTCCTACCGGGCCGCGGACTCCGGCTCTGTGATTCGCCTGAGCCGCGTGACGTCACTCCCGCGCATGCACACAGGAGCCACGATTAACAGCACAGTCTAGGGAAGAAACGGCACTTAGTTTTGTTTCTTCCCCACGCATGCGCCGTTGGAATTTTTGGCGGACTACAAGTGAAATATCTCCTAAACGGCGCACATTTAGAAGATATTTCCACTACCTATAGGTAAGCCTAGAATAAGGCTTACCTATAGGTAGAAGTCCAAAAAGTGGGTTTGCAACCACTTTAACTCTTTCTTTGGCCGCTAGCAAGGGTTAAAAGCGCCCAGCTAGCAGCCAAAAACGCAGCTAAAAGTACGGTAAATCGCCGCTAAAACTAGCGGCGCTTTACCGCTAAGGGACCCGCTACCCCAGTGTGGAAGCAGCCTTAGGCCGCTTTCACGCTGAGGCGCTTTACAGGCATTTTAGCGCTAAAAATAGCGCCTGTAAAGCGCCTCTCCTGTCACTCCAGTGGGAAAGCCAAAATGCTTTCACACTGGGACGGTGGACTTGCAGGACGCTAGAAAAAGTCCTGCAAGCAGCATCTTTAGGGCTGTGGAGGAGCGGTGTATACAGCTCTTCTAAACCACCCTGCCTATTGAAATGAATGGGCAGCGCTGCCGATGCGCCTGCAAAGCAATTCGGCAGCGGCGCTGCATAGGGGTATTAACCCCTTCTTTGGCCGCTAGCGGGGCGCTAAAACGACGGTAAAGCGCCGCTAAAACTAGTGGCGCTTTACAGCCGACGCTCTCACCGCCCCAGTGTGAAAGTAGCTTTATGGTTACTATAGAGTGCAGTTTATGATAATGATAACATATAGCTGTGTGTTGTGTGACTGGAAAAAGGAAGAGTAATTATTTTCCGAGGAAAAAAATGGTGTGCGTTCTTTGCAGTGCTGCTCACAAAACCAAAAGCTTAGGCATTTGGTTTCAGGATCCCTGCCGAGGTGGAGAGTCAGAGTTCCCACTGGCTGCTCCACCCTTCCAGCAGAAATCATGTGACCTAATGCATAACCAGAGAGAACCTGGAGCAGGGTTTTATTGAGGAAAGGCAAGTAAATCAGCTCTTCTGTAACTCTGTGTCCACCTCAGCCATACTTAAAGCTTGACATTAACACTGAGTTTAGAAGGCCCTATTTTGACCTCTACTATATTCAGTTTAACCAGTTGTGGACTGCCCAGTAGATACACTGCAGCAGGGCGGCCGCTCTGTGCCAGATCACATACCTAGTACATGAGCTGACACTTCCGCGTCTGGGGCGCGCGCGCACCGCTGGCGACCCGCTCCTGTTGTGATTAGACATAGCGGGAGCCCAGCGGCGGGTACCGTGGACTCAATGTCCGCTGGCACCCGTCAAAAATATAATTAAAAAAAATAATAAAATATATCCCGTATATTGTAGACGCTATTACTTTTGCGCAAACCAATCAATATACGCTTATTGGGATTTTTTTTACCAAAAATATGTTGCAGAATACATATTGGTCTACATTGATGAAGAAATTTGATTTTTTTACATTTTTTTACTGAATGTGTTTCATCGCAGAAAGTAAGAAATATGTTGTTTTGTTTTTTTTCAAAATTGTCAGCCTTTGTTTGTTTATAGCGCAAAAAATAAAAAGTGCAGAGGTGATCAAATACCACCAAAAGAAAGCTCTAATTGTAGGAAAAAAAAGGACATTCATTTTATTTGGGCACAGCATCGCACGACCGCGCAATTTTCAGTTAAAGTAACACAAAAAATGACCTTGTTGTGAAGGCGGGTAAACCTGCTGGAGCTAAAGTGGTTAATAAACAGCTCATGTGTGCAGATCCGAGGTTGAGAGTGGAAGGGGCTAGCAGAAGTGGAAGGTAAGTGGTGTAGTATTTTTAGTGATGCCTCAAGAGAAATTCAGTGGTGTGACTCTGGCGAAGTTCCACTCACTTCCTTTTACATCTCTGGGATGGGAATTAAAGGGTGATCTACCCTAAGGGGACAAAAGCAACAGACAAAAGTTTTACCCTTCTTCATGCTATCCAACCCTACAGTAAAAGGTTTGGCTGGAGGTCTACAGGAAAGGTTGGCTTTCCTATAGCAAATAATGTTTTAATTTGGTTGGAACGTACAATGACTAAACTCACTGCATTTGTTGTAAAAGGGACACCTTATCTCACTCTGTTTTTGGTTTTTTTTTTTCGTTTTTTTTTTATGTAGATATGCCTTCAGCAATGCTCCTGGGAAGGCAACCATTGTCCCAAAGCCTGATCCTAGTGTCCCTATAGGGCAGAGGTATGGACTGAGTGCCCTGGACCTTCAGAAGATCAATCGTCTTTATCAGTGTGGTGAGAGCCAGCAATAATAAAATATCATCATCAATCAATATCATCTGCAAGTTTTCCTCATTATCTGATCATCACGTGGCCCGGCACATATTTTAGGCAGCAATAATAGGACACAAATTCAGAATCACTGATGTAATCATTTGCAAATACTTTTAATGGGAGATTAGTTCCCTTTAAAAGTTTTCGTCACCCTGTTCCCAATTAGTCTAGGCGCTGTTCCTGACCACCCGTCAGGCTATATAGGGAGGGCATGGAGCCTGTTTAAGGCCTGGACAAAGGGGGGGGGGGGGGGTAGAAGGGGTATGTGCCCCAGGAGCAGGTGTTGATCTGTGTAGGGGGCACACGCTGGGAGCTTCAGCCATTCCATTCTCTTGTGTCTCACTGATGGGAAGACTGCAGTGTCACTCCTGTCAGAAGGAGCAGAGTCCTCGATAGCTTCTGAAGGGAGTACTCTGCTCTTTTCTCCCTGCAATACCACTGAAAATATACTGTACCTCTATGTCAGCATGGCACTGCTGGGGAGCGAGGCCAGACTGACATTCTTCCTGTCTCTTCTCATCATGAGACATATAACATGACACAACATGGGAAAAAGGAAAAGCTGCCTTGATTCCAGGTGGGCGCCATGCTGTGAAGGAAGACTGAACAGTGAGTACATAGGGGGTGGGGGGACAACTCAGCCCGAGACTTGCCCTCTTCTCTTTAGAACGCCCAAAGAGCCTCCTCCTCCCATTAGGACCCATTCACATGGGTGGGTGAGGGGGCGGTAAAAAATTTTACAGCAGATGGGCTTTTCAGAGAGGCCTGCACATCTGAACTAGCACTGAGAGCCTTTTCTGCCCCCACGTTCTCCATCTGAGTCCCCCTAGATCCCTTTAGTCCAATGCACCCCATATAACCCACCTCACAGCGCTGATCCACAACTTGATCCCACTGACAGAGATGGCAGACTGGCACCATTGATGCAGGGACATAATGACATAGGGATGTTACAGCTGCCACGCCACGCCACGCCGCAACCATGAGCAAAACGCTTGGCTCGCTGTTGGGTCAATGTAAAAGAAAAAAATAGTAGATAAAAATAAAAAACAGGCATCATTAGGTGGCAGTATCCCCTCTTGAATGCCTGCTAACCTCCTTTCACTGTCCTCTGAAAAGTGATCCCCTAGTGCGAATTGAGCCTAAGTGTACTAGAGAACCATGTGAAACATCCTATGGACTGTGCCAGGTTGTTCTGAGGGAAGATAGTGCTATATGCTGGAATCAGTAGCTGAATCTGTGGTTGTTGTGCCTGTGAAAGTGAGTTAAAGAGGAGTCGTCCACCCCAGCAAAGAATTCAAAGTCAGCAGCTACACATACTGCTGACTTTCAATATTAGGGCACTTACCTGTCCTGGAATCCAGTGGTGTCGGCACCCCAAGCCGATGTTTCCATTGGCCCTCGGGTGCTGCCGCTGTCATTGCCTGTAAGGGAAACCAGCAGTTCCCTACTGCGCATGCACAGAGCGCGCCATTCTTTCTGAGTGGTCCGGCAGAAGGGGGGAGGGGGCGATTTTCCGAATAATCCCTAGATCTTTCGGAAGTGGGGGCAGGCACCTGTCAAAAAAAGCTACCCCCCATGCAAGGTGCCAAATGTGACACCAGAGGGGGGGGGGGAGGCAGATAAGTTCCACTTTTGGGTTTGACTCCGCTTTAAGTAGAGAAGAGGTTGAGCTACTAGATCTTGGGCCCCCCACAAACAGGCCGACCCCAAAAGCAATCAAGATAGCAGTGTATATCCACAAGAGCCATCCTTACCCTTTATTTAAATGTTCTGTAGTAGGCCCCTGGCACAAGAACTGGCTAAACAACCTGCCTCCAGGTGGCACTACATACTTACATTTCCTTCATTTACCCAATAGTCCGTTAAGTGCCGGGAGCCAAAGGAAATACCCAGGACTTCCTGGTATGGTAGAGCATGTGACCCACTCCATGTTACAACACTGGGCCAGCCAGCACAGTCACATGGGGATGGTAGCTATGGCTGCCCAGGACTTTCCTTGCATTCCTGGTGTGTGAATGGAGTGAAGAGGAAGAAGGTTCATGAAGAATCATTCTTGTCAAACCAATCTACTAACCTTCTATGAGGAGGTGAGTTGCCATCTAGATAAAGGAAGGCCCGTAGACGTGGTGTATCTGGATTTTGCAAAAGCATTTGACACAGTTCCCCATAAACGTTTACTGTACAAAATAAGGTGCGTTGGCATGGGCCATAGGGTGAGTACATGGATTGAAGACTGGCTACAAGGGCGTGTTCAGAGGGTGGTGATAAATGGGGAGTACTCAGAATGGTCAGGGGTGGGTAGTGGGGTCCCCCAGGGTTCTGTGCTGAGACCAATCCTATTTAATTTGTTTATAAACGACCTGGAGGATGGGATAAACAGTTCAATCTCTGTATTTGCAGACGATACTAAGCTAAGCAGGGCAATAACTTCTCCGCAGGATGTGGAAACCTTGCAAAAAGATCTGAACAAATTAATGGGGTGGGCAACTACATGGCAAATGAGGTTCAATGTAGAAAAATGTAAAATAATGCATTTGGGTGGCAAAAATATGAATGCCATCTATACACTGGGGGGAGAACCTCTGGGGGAATCTAGGATGGAAAAGGACCTGGGGGTCCTAGTAGATGATAGGCTCAGCAATGGCATGCAATGACAAGCTGCTGCTAACAAAGCAAACAGAATATTGGCATGCGTTAAAAAAGGGATCAACTCCAGAGATAAAACGATAATTCTCCAAGACTCTGGTCCGGCCGCACCTGGAGTATGCTGTCCAGTTCTGGGCACCAGTCATCAGGAAGGATGTACTAGAAATGCAGCGAGTACAAAGAAGGGTAACAAAGATAATAAAGGGTCTGGAGGATCTTAGTTATGAGGAAAGGTTGCGAGCACTGAACTTATTCTCTCTGGAGAAGAGACACTTGAGAGGGGATATGATTTCAATTTACAAATACCATACTGGTGACCCACAATAGGGATAAAACTTTTTAGCAGAAGAGAGTTTAACAAGATTTGCGGCCACTCATTACAATTAGAAGAAAAGAGGTTTAACCTTAAACTACGTAGAGGGTTCTTTACTGTAAGAGCGGTAAGGATGTGGAATTCCCTTTCACAGGCGGTGGTCTCAGCGGGGAGCGTTGATAGCTTCAAGAAACTATTAGATAAGCACCTGAATGACCACAACATACAGGGATATACAATGTAATACTGACACATAATCACACACATAGGTTGGACTTGATGGACTTGTGTCTTTTTTCAACCTCACCTACTATGTAACTATGTAAGGTGCTGCTGGAGTGGGCTACAGCACATTGATCTTGTGGTTGGCCCTACATGGATAAAGCACAGATTCACTTTAAAATGGACTTGTACCAACAACTTTTGTTAAACCTTTTTTCCTAAAAGGAAAAAAAACTGCTGTAACTGATTATAAAGTGTTACCTGGAGTTTGGCTTCAATTTGTTAGTGTATTTAAATCTGATAGAACTGCTAACACTCCCCTTACCACAGACTGACATTGTCCAAAAGGTGCCCCCTGTGCTCCTTCATCCAGAGTGGTGTCTCACTAATGCCGAAGGTGTGTTACTGGCCAGATCACCAGGTGAAAACAGAGAGGGAAAACGGCTAAAAGAGAAAACGAATGCAGCCACCATATCTAATGATTGGCCAACTGCAATATGTTAAATTTTTGGCTTTGGGGTTTAATACCGCTTTAATGTTCATGGCGCCAAGGCTTGTCATGGGAAGAAGCCATTTAAAAAAGTTGGAAAGTCTTACCTGATCTCTACTGTTTCCACTCTGATAAGATTGCATCAAAAGTGTGTGCAGCAAATGTGGTCCAGCTAGCTCTATAGCGTGGGTGCTCAACCTGTGGCCCTCCAGCTGTTGTGGAACTACAAGTCCCATCATGCCTCAGCCTCTGGGTGCAATGCTTGTAACTGTCAGCTTTGCAATGCCTCATGGGACTTGTAGTTCTGCAACAGCTGGATGGCCACAGGTTGAGCACCCATTCTCTATAGGCTAACCACAAGCATTCCATAATTCATGTTTAAAGTAATTAAGGAAGATCCAAACGAATGATATTATTTGGATGGTTCTTGGACGCCCATGGGTTTTTATGTCTAGTTCTCCTGCACTCTGATTTCAGCTTTTATAACATTAAACTAAAACGCATCCTCATCTTTTTCTGAAAACCAGCTGAAATTACAGATTAGCCTGACAGTAGAACACAGACTGTTCTACTGTCAGGCTAATCTGTAATTTCAGCTGGTTTTCAGAGAAAGATGATGATGTGCTTAGTGGATGGATGAGGTCAAGCCTTCTTTATTAAATAACATAATGTTTTCTATCTCTGTCTGATTTGCAGATGTCTGCAGTTCTCTCCTCTTTGATCCGTCTGGATATTTGAATTCAGGATATGCGCAGTCGGCCAATCAGAACAGATCACAATGCGTGTGGCTCATTCGGATCCCTACAAACAAGGTATTTTTCACACTTGTTATAAGCTACTGTTGGAAACTTGGTGGAAATTTCTATTTTTTTGTACATTCTCAACAGCTGCAGAATCAAGCAGTGGGGCAGTGGTTAGGGTCACCGGGGCGCCGCCCCCTCTATCCACGGCCGCCGCCCCCTATATGAATAGATTTATCCATAGCATTCATATCCGCGGCTGCTGCGGCCACCCCCTATTCATGCGTCCGGCCCTTTTCAGGGTACTGGGCGCATGAATTACAGCAGCGGCGTTTTTTTCTGAAGCACCTGATTAGAGCCAGAGGCTCTAATAGGCTTCAAGATAGGGTGGGCTCGGGTCGCAGAGCATTGCGCCAGGAGCCTACCCAGGTGTTACAACAGCAAATGAAATATTCGCTATTGAAACACTGATCCTCAATCCAGCCAATCAGAAGCAGGTCTGAGACCCATTTTCTGATTGGCCGACAAGAGAAGAGTCCCAATTTGCCGCCGAGGAGGGAGGAAACAGAAGCCACTGTGATGCCCGTGGAGAGAGTTTTCAAATTTGGCTGAATAATTTGGAATCAATGGGGAAGTGTTTTTAAGGGTGCAGTGGGCTATAAATGACTCCTGAATGTTATAAAAGCTTTTTTTAACCATCCTGGATCTTGCATTGTGCCAAAACAACCCCTCATTATTATTTTATGTTTTGTTTCACACAAAAAGTTAAATAAAAGTGACAGTACACAATTAACAACATGGATCTGAGATTGAATCGCAAAACCACAAGTTGATAGTTCAGATAGAAATGTATTCCAGTGTAAAATCCAATAGAGCCAACGCGTTTCAAAGGGCCCCTTCCTCTTTATCAGGGCTACAAAAAGTAAAAAAAGTACAACAAAAGAATATAAAGTATAAGTGTGTAATATATATATATATATATATATATATATATATATATATATATATATATATATATATATATATATATATATATATATATATATATATATAGGACCCTAAGGCCTCTTGCACACTGCAGCTTGTGCCTAGGCACACAGGCGCGTAAACAAGCTCTGTGTATTCTTCAGTAAGAAAAAAAAAATTAAAATCTGCTTTTTTGGTCAGTAATTTACACCTCATGTGCGTAACTACTCGCGAATACACACAAATGGCTATTTACATATTGTGCAGAACGAGAACGCGAGAATAAATTTTAGTACATTTATGAAAAAATGCGGGAGTGCGTGCGAAAATGCATGTAAATTCGAAAATGCACAAATACATACAAAAAAAAATGTCGGAAAAGAACATGCTCAAACAGGAGTATCAAATGCAAGAGGCCTAATGGATCTATTTGATCTTACGTTGGACTAAATTATTATCTGGACTATTGACAAGTGGAATTCAATTAGAAATATTGTTTTCTTGTTGGTAATATGTTTTAATACATACAAAGTGGAGAATACTCTGATGACTACAAGTTAATACAAACCTATGGAAGAAAAAAAAAAAAAGAAAAAAAAAAAGGCTAATCTTGGTAAATTATACAGATGCCAACTATGAAACTCAGACTTGCCATGGAAGTATTAAGCCAACCAAAAGACTCTACATGTTACTCTATAATCATTCCTGATCACCAGAGTGTTCCTCACAGTTATCAGAAAATAAATCTACTTCAATTATCAGTTCAGGTTATAAACAAAAGATACAGGTCAGGGGCGGACTGACAACTCATGGGGCCCCCGGGCAATAGGGGCTCATGGGGCCCCCTTTGTCCCCACCCACACACAAGCCACACCCTCACAAAGCCCCACGTATATATTGCACTGCTACATTACATGCATTGGTCACAGAATTTCTCTACTTCATGTTCAAAATAAATGTTAAAGATTTAAGAAAATAAAGAAAAATAAACTCACTTTAACCACGTACATTTACTGCATGCTGTTTGACCTGCTGCCGCTGTGATTGGACACACCGAGAGCTAACCAGCGGGTCCGGAGGACCCGATGTCCGCCAGGCCCAGACGATCGTTTCCAACAGAGGCAGAACTGTGGTCTGCCTATGTAAACAAGTCCCCAGAGAGCCTCCCTTTACATCAGGGTCCCCAGAGAGCCTCCCCCACTTACATCAGGGGCCCCAGAGAGCCTCCCCCACTAACATCAGGGTTCCCAGAGAGCCTCCCCTTACATCAGGGTCCCCAGAGAACCTCCTCCTTACATCAGGGTCCCCAGAGAACCTCCTCCTTACATCAGGGTCCCCAGAGAACCTCCTCCTTACATCAGGGTCCCCAGAGAACCTCCTCCTTACATCAGGGTCCCCAGAGAACCTCCTCCTTACATCAGGGTCCCCAGAGAGCCTTCTCCTTACATCAGGGTCCCCAGAGAGCCCCCTCCTTACATCAGGGTCCCCAGAGAGCCCCCTCCTTACATCAGGGTCCCCAGAGAGCCCCCTCCTTACATCAGGGTCCCCAGAGAGCCCCCTCCTTACATCAGGGTACCCAGAGAGCCCCCTCCTTACATCAGGGTCCCCACAGAACCCCCCCTTACATCAGAATCCCCAGAGAGCCCCCTCCTTATATCAGGGTCCCCAGAGAGCCCCCTCCTTACATCACGGTTCCCCAGAGAGCCCCCCCTTACATCAGGGTTCCCCAGAGAGCCCCCCCCCTTTACATCAGGGTCCCCAGAGAGCCCCCCCTTACATCAGGGTCCCCAGAGAGCCCCCCCTTACATCAGGGTCCCCAGAGAGCCCCCCCTTACATCAGGGTCCCCAGAGAACCCCCCCTTACATCAGGGTCCCCAGAGAACCCCCCTATACATCAGGGTCCCCAGAGAGCCCCCTCCTTACATCAGGGTTCCCCAGAGAGCCCTTCTTACATCAGGGTTCCCCAGAGAGCCCCCTCCTTACATCAGGGTTCCCCAGAGAGCCCCCTCCTTACATCAGGGTTCCCCAGAGAGCCCCCTTCTTACATCAGGGTTCCCCAGAGAGCCCCCTTCTTACATCAGGGTTCCCCAGAGAGCCCCCCCTTACATCAGGGTAGCTAGAGAGCCTCCCCCCATACATCAGGGTTCCCAGAGAGCCCCCTCCTTACATCAGGGTATCCAGAGAGCCCCCTCCTTACATCAGGGTCCCCAGAGAGCCCCCCCACTTACATCAGGGGCCCCAGAGAGCCTCCCCTACATCAGGGACCCCAGAGAGCCTCCCCCACTTACATCAGTGTTCCCAGAGAGCCTCCCCTTACATCAGGGTCCCCAGAGAACCTCCTCCTTACATCAGGGTCCCCAGAGAACCTCCTCCTTACATCAGGGGCCCCAGAGAACCTCCCCCTTAAACCAGGGTCCCCAGAGAGCCTCCCCCCCATACATCAGGGTCCCCAGAGAGCCTCCCCATACATCAGGGTCCCCAGAGAGCCCCCCATACATCAGGGTCCCCAGAGAGCCTCCCCCCATACATCAGGGTCCCCAGAGAGCCCCCCATACATCAGGGTCCCCAGAGAGCCTCCCCCCCATACATCAGGGTCCCCAGAGAGCCTCCCCCCCATACATCAGGGTCCCCAGAGAGCCTCCCCCCCATACATCAGGGTCCCCAGAGAGCCCCCCCATACATCAGGGTCCCCAGAGAGCCTCCCCATACATCAGGGTCCCCAGAGAGCCCCCCATACATCAGGGTCCCCAGAGAGCCTCCCCCCCATACATCAGGGTCCCCAGAGAGCCTCCCCCCCATACATCAGGGTCCCCAGAGAGCCCCCCCATACATCAGGGTCCCCAGAGAGCCTCCCCCCCATACATCAGGGTCCCCAGAGAGCCCCCCCATACATCAGGGTACCCAGAGAGCCCCCCCATACATCAGGGTACCCAGAGAGCCCCCCCCCTTACATCAGGGTCCCCAGAGAGCCTCCCCCCCATACATCAGGGTCCCCAGAGAGCCCCCCCATACATCAGGGTACCCAGAGAGCCCCCCCCATACATCAGGGTCCCCAGAGAGCCTCCCCCCCATACATCAGGGTCCCCAGAGAGCCTCCCCCCCATACATCAGGGTCCCCAGAGAGCCCCCCCATACATCAGGGTACCCAGAGAGCCCCCCCATACATCAGGGTACCCAGAGAGCCCCCCCATACATCAGGGTACCCAGAGAGCCCCCCCATACATCAGGGTACCCAGAGAGCCCCCCCCCCCATACATCAGGGTCCCCAGAGAGCCTCCCCCCATACATCAGGGTCCCCAGAGAGCCCCCCCATACATCAGGGTACCCAGAGAGCCCCCCCATACATCAGGGTACCCAGAGAGCCCCCCCATACATCAGGGTACCCAGAGAGCCCCCCCCCCATACATCAGGGTCCCAAGAGAGCCCCCCCATACATCAGAGTACCCAGAGAGCCCCCCCATACATCAGGGTCCCCAGAGAGCCCCCTCCTTACATCAGGGTTCCCCAGAGAGCCCCCCCATACATCAGGGTTCCCAGATGTAACCCCCCCCCCCAGAGGTTCCCCTGTACCTGGCTGTGTCCAACCCCCAGCACAGGGGGAGGTGGGAGGTGGCGATCGTCAGTTCTGTGGTGCCTGTGGATCTTACTGGGGCTTGTAGTCCTCCATCTGATTCTGTACAGTGGATAGGGGAGGGGCCTCTGACCTGGGAAGCAGTCGGTAACAGTGTACAAGCAGAGAGTGAAACTTGTAGCTGCCCGGGTCAGAGGCCCCTCCCCTTTCCACTCTATACACTTTGGAGGAGAAATACAAGTCCCAGGGAGATTCTGCGAGCACCATAGAGCTGCTGATCGCCGCCTCCCACTCTCCTCACTGCATTAAAACTGAAAGCCACAGGTGCAGGGGGAGATGCTGTGTCTTGCCCCCCCGCACAGCGGCAGTCGGCAGAACGGCTCCACCGCAGCACGTCTAGCAGCATACCCCTAGACCCGACGAGCATGTCTCACGGGCCCCCTACTGGCCGCGGGCCCTCGGTCCCCGTCCGAATGACCGAATGGTCAGTCCGCCCCTGATACAGGTTTAATTCAGAATTTATTGTGTTATACTTTTACATACAGGTACAAAAATCCCATGTGAACGAACGTTAATGATTTCCTGGGTTTTTCAGTCTGTAACATTCACTAATCTTCTACTACCATCTAATGGTAAAAGGTTGAATTGCATTGTTGTAAGTTTACTTCTATATAATACACACTCAATAGTATAGAACAGTTTGGAAACCCTGGAAATATATCCCTTATGCTTATGATTAAATATAAAACTAACATACCAATAAGGTGCAGAAAAGGAGTAGAAGAGATAAGAAAATGATAGAAGAAGAAAGGAGTAGAAGAGATAAGAAAATGATAGAAGAAGAAAGGAGTAGAAGAGATAAGAAAATGATAGAAGAGGAAAGAACACAACGATTTACTCATAAATGCATCAGACGTATTTTCAATACTGGTTCAATGGCATTCCCCTCCCATTCAGCCTTATGTATGCCTATATTTTCCCTATATTTTCCTCACCTTAATTGTTTACCACATTTCGGTCTGATTTCGGGGGGCAGCGTGAAAGACATCTGTGCGGGTCTGAGCATGTCTATTAAAATCGCCCGCCCCCCCCCCCCCCCCCAAGTCGCCAAAAGTAGTGCAGGAACTACTTTTGGAAATCGGTGCGACGCCCCAAAGTCGCGTCACTCACACTGATTGGGACACTCCTACTGCTGGCAATAGGCTATGATTTGACATGCGATTTGACTTGTCAAATCGTGCCAATATGAACGGGGGCTCAAACCTAGAAACTGATTGGTTACTATGCACAGCTGCACAAGATTCTGTGTGCACCAGTTTAAGTAACCCCCCCCCCCACATCTTCTAAATAAAGGGAAAAAAATAGTAGATCTTTTTAAATACATTTTACCTAATCAGCTAGATGAGGGAAGTCGGTGGCAATTTCACCAAACTGGTGTCATAGAGCATTATTGGTCCTCTAAAGAGCACTGCAGTAGCTGCTTGTCTTTTGACTTCCTCCTAATGCAACCCCTGAGCAGAGCCTGGGGGAATTCAGCTATTAGGCTGGCCATACATTATACAATTTTCCTTTAGATTAACCAAAACCATATAATATGAGGTCAAATCTAAACACTTTCAGTTGGTATGCAATCAGGTAAACCCTTGCACTACATAGTTGAAGGTAAATCTAAGAGAAATTGAATGAGAAAATTGTATAATGTATGGCCAGCCTTAGACCTCCTACACACGATCAGATTTTCGGACGAACGGTCATCCGTTTTTTGTTGCATGCTAGTCTCATGTCAAAAGTGAAGTGTTTACTCACAATTTTTTTTTTTTTTTTATATAGTCTGCACACCCATCTTTTGTCTGACGAAAAAGTGAAATTGGCTGTCGAAAGCACCGTACTAACGGTCTGAAAATCGTCAGACAGCTCGTCATACAAATTTTTCCGTCCGATTTTCGGATTGTGTGTATGGACCTTTAGACTCTCTAAATAGGTTCACACCAAAATGCAGTGCGGAAAAAGACACGTTCCGTTCGCTTCCCGGCATGTTCGCAGCACATTGCCTTTGTGATCCGCTGAAGGTGCCAATACATTGTTAATGGCACCCCAAACGCAGATAAAAAAAATGCAGAGCGTTTGTGGCCACCAGATCGCATGGTACCGCAGTACCATGCAATTTTTTTCTGCCGTGTTTTTTAAAAGTAGTGTAGTACTTTTGTGTAATCAGGTGCCATTCAGCCCATTCAAATTAATTAGCTGAAAATGGCACTGCAGGGGAACTCACAGGAATCGCCCAGGTCTAAAGTCATTGGGATTAAAAAGATACTAGAGGCTACAATATTTTTTAAATAAAAAAGAAGTAATACTTACTGGTTCTATGCAACAATATTGCACACAAGGGGCCCTTTCCTCCTCTCCTTGCAGTCCTTGGCACGGTCAGCTTCTCCCTCCTTATGCTGCCACATGTAGCATGCCTTAGGATGCGCTCCTGAGCCCGCGTTTCGTCAGATTAGTCGACCCATCAGATTTTGCAACGGAAGTGACGTTCCATCGCACGCCATTTTGCTCGTCCATAGTAAGGATACAGTGAGAAGGCAGCAAGCGGACATCTTGTTACACCCACCGGAGTCTGTCATTTCACACTTATTTTTAGCAGTAAACTCAGCTTATATAGTAAAATAGAGTATTTTGAAATCCCTCAGACTGTTTTGATGATGATTTTTAAAAGCAGAGCGGTTCTGTCAGATTAGCAAACCCGTGAGATCAGCAAGCTTGCCACTGCTTCTAAAATTCAACATCTAAACGGTCAGACTGATTTTTAAATACTGTATTTCACTATATAAGCTGAGTTTACTGTTAAGAATAAGTGTGAAATGTATGACTCCGGTGGGTGTAACAAGATGTCCGCTTGCTGCCTTCTTACTGTATCCTTACTGTGGACGAGTGCGGGGTGTAGCAAGATGGCGGCCACGGAACATCACTTCCGTTACAAAAACTGACGGGTAGCCAAATCTGACGAAACACATGGCTGTGTACATTTATAGACACACATAGTACTGGTAAGCCACACCCCCACTTCCTCCTCAAAGGAGCTTGACTGACAGGAAGCCAGGAAGCTGACACTCCGCACCGCTAATTACAAGCAGTGAGACATTTCCCGATCTGCGGCTGAACAGATCGGGAAATGTCTCAATGCCCGGGATTAGCGCTGCGGAGTGTCAGCTTCCTGGTGGGCGCGGGCATGTAGAGTTGCGAACACGCCTGAGCTCATCCTTACTCACCATGGAACCTAAGGTGTTAATCCTCTGCATTGTGTAAAAAGGCTGTTTGATCCTGTATGCACAGATCCTCCCCTTCTTTCACTGACCCCATAACATGTCAAGATAAAACAGAGTTACTGGAGTCAGGCTGCCCATGCTCAGTTTGGTGTGTATTGCTAGAGTTTTTTTTTTTTTCTTGGGAGAGTGCATGTGATCAGCACAGGGCCAATCAGCACTCTCCAGAGGGTCAGGGGTTCTGCATCCTTATAAGACTGCCAGTGCAGTATGAAAACTCCTCCTACAACCTATTGATTTGCTGATGAAGGTTTTCCTATGTAGGTCTTCCTTCAGTTTCAAAGCTTCGATCCCTCTCCCGGCTGCATCTCAGACTCTGTGAAGGTGTATGATGGGGCCGGCAAGATGTCTCCTCTACTAATAAACACTACCTGTGGGATGAAGAAGCTCCCTCCCGTCGTGTCCTCAGGAAACTTGATGTTTGTGGAATTTTTAAGTGGTGGAGCTTCAACTTTCACAGCTTCCTATCAGACAGGTAGAGTTTCAGAGCGTTTCATTAAATGGAGGGTATAACTTATGTATTACTCTTACTAATAATAGTTAAAGGAGACAAATCCATTGGATGCTGTTTGTAGCTTCAGTGGTTTAAGATACTGCCCTGGAACAAGCATGCAAGCATACACCTTGGTAGCTATTTCTAGTTTTGTGACCCCCCCCCCCCCCTTCCCCCTTTTCTGCAGGTTATGGTTAGTGGTTGATTTTTGCTTTGAAATGTTTTCTTTTTTTTGTAACAATGCTGCTCCCTGCCCCCACACTGCAGTGCTCTGTACTGGCAGAGCTGAGTAACAGACAAACCCCTCACCACACCTCCTCATAGACTTATAAAAATAGTGTGCAGGCAGGTGCAGTCTATTTTTTCCACTGCAGGTGGCGCTCGTCCGCAGTGGCAATGGAGATGGGGGTGGAAGCAGAGAGGAACCTATTTCCTCTATGGTTACCTCCGTCACAAGGAGGCAGCTATCCAATTGGATGTTGGCACCCCATGTGACTCTGGTGGCCAACCCTGGCTCCTGGGTTTGGTGCACATTTTGCAAGTGGCCAGTTTAGGGACAGGTCACCCGTCTGGCAGGGACAGTACTTAGAGCCAGGGAAAGGTTTTGGAGGAGTAGGGAAAGTGCAGGGAACATGCTAATCCTATGGAAAGCCTCCTCTTTGGGTACTGACCGGCCAGGCCGCATTCTGCTCCTTGTGCCAGATGCTGTTGCCATCTTCAGGTCTCTAGTCTACTGTCCCATCACTGTTGCACCTTGTAAGTGTTCCTGGCGGGGGTTTCCTCACTGCCGGGCCTGTTGTGTACTGCTGAACTTCTGTTACAACATATTCCTGGTACTGCACTGGGACTCTGTGTTTTCTGCCCATCACTCTCATCCGCATCGGCAATGCAGATGGGGAGGAAGTTGAGAAGAACCTAGTTCCTCTATGGTTTCCTCGGTCACAAGGAGGCAGGTATCCGATTGGATGCTGGCACCCCATGTGACTCTGGTGGCTATCTTGGACCAGGAAGAGTCTATTTTAAACCCTGGTTCCCGGGTGTGGCATGCATTTTGCAAGTGGCTAGTGTAGGGACAGGTCCCTATTTGACAGGGACAGTACTTAGAGCAAGGGAAAGGTTTCAGAGGAGTAGGGAAAGTGCAGGGAACACGCTAATCCTATGGAAAGCCTCCTCTTTGGGTACTGACCAGTCAGGCCGCATTCTGCTCCTTGTGTCAGATGCCGTCGGCATCTTCGGGTCTCTAGTCTACTGTCCTCACTGTTGCACCTTGTAAGTGTTCCTGGCGGGGGTTTCCTCACTGCCGGGCCTGTTGTGTACTGCTGAACTTCTGTTACAATATATTCCTGGTACTGCACTATGACTCTGTGTTTTCTGCCTACCACTCTCGTCCGCATCGGCAATGCAGATGGGGAGGAAGTTGAGAGGAACCTAGTTCCTCTATGGTTTCCTCGGTCACAAGGAGGCAGGTATCCGAGTGGATGCTGGCACCCCATGTGACTCTGGTGGCCATCTTGGGTCAGGAAGAGTCTATTTTAAACCCTGGTTTCTGGGTTTGGCACGCATTTTGCAAGTGGCTAATGTAGGGACAGGTCCCCGTTTGACAGGGATAGTACTTAGAGCCAGAGAAAGGTTACAGAGAAATAGGGGAAGTGCAGGGACCAGGCCAATCCTCTGGAAAGCCCCCTCTTTGGGTACAGACCAGCCAGGCCCCATTCCGCTCTGCGTGGCAGACACAGTCAGCATCTTCGGGTCTCCAGTCTACTGTCCCATCACTGTTGCACCTTGTAAGTGTTTCCAGACAGGTTACTTCACTGCCAGGCCTGTTGTGTACTACTGAACTTCTGGTACTGCACTTGGACTCTGTTTCCTGCCCACGGTATCACGCTGCACCTACCCACAGGTGTGTCAGATTATAGAGGGGATGTGTCTGAGCGGGTCTGTCACTGAGTGCTGATTACTGAGACCACTGTAAATAAATACAGAGCTGCATTAAAATGTGTCTTTTATATTTGCCTGAAGTTCAAATTTAAAAAAAGAAATGGGGGTGCTGGCAAAAAACGTTTTGAAGATAAATTTTACCTCTGTGCAAGAAATGCATATTATTTTTGAAAAATATAGCCACCAACATTCGCATTCATTTACAAGTTCTCAGAGCTGCATAAACTGATGATTATTTAAATTAAGTTGATCTCACTCATATACACATCAATCCATCTGTACCTATATATGATGCTGCGTCTTTATCTATTGTTTTAGTGGCATGTGGTGGAATGCAAACGAAAGTGAATGGAACTGTGACCTCTCCGGGGTACCCCACCAAGTACCTACCTTCCACAGATTGTATGTGGTCTATTGTGGCACCCTCTGGGAATAGAGTAAGTCAGATCAAAAAAATTAAGAAAAAAATGCAATTAAAAAATGTTTCAAGCAGTTATCATTGCTACAGTACGTCCTTCTAATAAAGTCTTTGTTTTTTGTGCTTAGCTAGGCTTCAGTTACATTTGTATACCAATATTTTACAATTAGTTCCAATATTTCCACTAGTGTCCTAATAGTGCTACTTAGTCCTGATGGTTCCACTAGTGTCATAATAGTGTTCAATTGATCCCATTTGTTCCACTAATGCACTAGTATGCCCAATAGTGTCCTAATAGTTCCACTTAGTCCAGATAGTTCCACTAGTGTCATAATAGTGCTCAATTGATCCCAATAGTTCCACTTGTATCCTAATAGTGCACACATAGTCCCAGTAGTTCAACTAGTGTCCTATTAGTGTACACTTAAGCCGGCCATAGATGGATTGAAATTCGGAATGTTCAGCGGGAATCTACCAAATTTCAATCCATCTATGGGCAGGCTGGTTGTCCTGAAGTCAATCTTGACTTCAGGACAGCCAGCCAGCTGGGTTGTTTTTGTATTATCACTGCTGCTGGCTATAGTGATCATTGTATTCTAATGGCAGGGACCCCCCAACCCCGCTGTCATAATACGATCGCTCTGTGGGAGGGATTCCCCCATGAACACTGACTGCATTGATAGGGATAATTGAGTGATTTTTCTTTCATTTAACCTGTGGTTGAAGGAAAGAAAATTGCATATAGTGTGGCCAGCCTTAGTCCCGATAGTTCTACTAGTGTCATAATAGCAGGGCTGCTGTTAGAAACCATAGTTGCCCCATACAGCCAACCTGACAGTCCCCTCCCCCCCACCACCCAAATAAACATAGTTTACTATGGTTCAGTTATGAATGAACACAGTGAGTGATTGGTACTAATCAGTGTTAATTTTGGCAGCAAATTTTGATTTAATTTTAGTCTTAGGACTTGATTTGTTGTAGCCGTATTAGTGCAATTGTGACAGAGAAAATTGAGTACTGTCCGTGATACTTTTTTTTTGCACTAGCAGTGAGTACTGCTTGGACCTTGAAGAAGGGGACATACCCCGAAAGCTTGTCCTGAAAAATTGTATGTTAGTGCAAATAAAAAAAAGTATCACGGACAGTACTCAATTTTCTCAGTCTTAGGACTATAATGGCATTTTAGTTTTAGTCCCATTTTAGTCTTCTACAATTGTTTTAGTTTTGGTCATATTTAGTCGACTAAATCTCCAGTACATTTTAGTCAATTAAAATGTCCTAAGTTTTAGTCGACTAAAATCTCCAGATTTTATTGTGTGCTTGCAGCTCTTATTGTGTGCTTGTAGCTGCCGGCAGGAAGGAGAGGAGGGAAGCCATCGGCACTGTGTCGGTCGTTAGAGGCACACAGGTGTCTAGGCAGCAGAGGGAAACATACGGTGCACAGGGAGGGGGATCGGTGTGGCAATTATTGTAACCGACCCCTTGTGTGGTTCTCTCTGCAGCAAGTGAAAGATGGAGGGAGGGAGAGAAGAAGAAGTCAGCTTTTAGCTACTGCAGAGAGAGCCATACAGGGGATTGGTTCCAGTAATCGTCCCCCTACTGCATCAGTCACCCTCCCTGGCCAGATCTGATTCACCCTGTTGCCTGGGCCCCCCTGCTGGCCCGGGCCCCGTACCCCCCCTATCCACAGCCCTGCATAATAGTGTTCAAATGATCCCAATAGTTCCACTTGTGTCTTAGTTCCAATAATGTCCTAATAGTGTTCCCTTAGTACCAATAGATTCACTAGTGTCCTACAAGTGTACGATTAGTCCCATTAGTTCTGTTACTGTTCTAATAGTTTACAATTAATGTATAATATATCTGGAACTCTTATGCCCCGTACACACGGTCAGATTTTCCGACGGAAAATGTGTGATAGGACCTTGTTGTCGGAAATTCCGACCGTGTGTAGGCTCCATCACACATTTTCCAGGCTATAAAATTTTCCGACAACAAAATCCGTTGTCGGAATTTCCGATCGTGTGTACACAAATCCGACGCACAAAGTGCCACGCATGCTCAGAATAAATAAAGAGATGAAAGCTATTGGCTACTGCCCCGTTTATAGTCCCGACGTACGTGTTTTACGTCACCGCGTTCAGAATGATCGGATTTTCCGACAACTTTGTGTGACCGTGTGTATGCAAGACAAGTTTGAGCCAACATCCGTCGGAAAAAAATCCTAGGACTTTGTTGTCGGAATGTCTGATCAATGTCCGACCGTGTGTACAGGGCATTATGCCGCGTACACACGATCGGCCAATCGGTTTTGTTGGCGGAAAATTTGAGAACCTGCTAGTAGGGCTGGGGAAAAAAAACGATTTAAATCTTGAATCGAGTTGAGAGGTCAATTCGATTCAAAATTTAAGCAAATCGATTTTTTTAGATCTTTTTTTTTTTTTCACCAGGACCGCGCCGGTCCTGAGGAGCTGCAGGCAGGAGTTTTTTTAGGCGAGGCCGCGGCTTCGGACTAGTCCACAAGGCCGGACGCCGCGGACTAGGTCGAAGCCGTGGCCTCGCCTAAAAAAACTCCTGCCTGCAGCTCCTCAGGACTGGCACGGTGTCCCAAAAAAAAAAAACTTGATTTGTATCGTGAATCAAGTTTTTCTTTAAAAAATTGCTGATTTTTTTTTGAGAAAATCGCCCAGCTCTACCTGCTAGCAAACATTTGTTGGCAGAAAGTCCGACAGCAAATGTTCGATGGAGCATACACACCGTCGGACTTTCCAACAACAAGCTCACATCCAACATTTCCCGTTGGAAAATCCAACCATGTGTACGCGGCTTTAGACTCACTTTTCTGAGGCTACAGGTAATTCGCTATATAGCAGTGGTGGCAACCCTACTAGATAAAAGGAGCCTCAACTATGCAACCACATACTTTACTACCTTATATGTTATACACTGCTTCAATATCAAGGTGGTTGTATTAATCATTATTTATTCTTATACTTAGTTTGCAATTTTAGATTTCATTTAATATAAAGTAAAAGATTAATGTACAGTTAGGTCTCATGTACACAGGTGGTATGGCCACTACAGCATAAGCAAACTACCCTTTTTTGGGCACCCAGAAGGCACAGGTGCGGTGTACAGTCTGTTGCCAGCAGCCTGCCATAAAGTCCGGGTTCAGGGTGAACGTCCTTGTATACATACGGCCCTTTATCTGCGTAGTTGCACGGAACAGCATCCGACCACGTAGAGCCACGTATTTCAGCCTATTAATGACTTTGACAGTCTACTGACTGCATGCTGGACCTGTGCCCCCAGGGTTCCCAAAAAAACGCCAGTTTTCTATGTTGTATGGGCCAAACTGTCCGAGTGCATGACACAATATAATAACATCTTTGTACTGCCATTTTTATTGAGGTTTATTAATAATTTTTTTATTATTCGTGGCCACTGGTGATTTTATTTCTCTGCAGGTAATTTCCATACTTTGAATAAGGTCTTATTGTTCAGCTGCTAATCTAATTTTTGTGGGAGTATGGTGATATTGAAAATATTGTTCCTGCATTATATTTTATGGTTTTTTTTACTATTTCCAATGGATTTTATGATTATTTTCTTTTGTTACAAAAAAAGCTGTTCTGGGCCAGTATGACTCAAAATATGGTTTTTAAAGTGCGCTCCATGTAGAATGGATTTGTCTGGATTTTCATAGATGAGTCAATACTTTTAATATAAATTGGACCAATATAGAATTTCAGATTCTTTCCTTTTTACTCATGTACAGCGAGGGGAAAAAGTATTTGATTCCCTCTGATTTTGTACATTTGCTCACTGACAAAGAAATGATCAGTCTATAATTTTAATGGTAGGTTTATTTTAACAGTGAAAGACAGAATAACAACAAAAATATCCAGAAAAACGCATTTGAAAAAAGTTTTAAATTGATTTGCATTTTAATGAGTGAAATAAGTATTTGACCCCTTCGCAAAACATGACTTAGTACTTGGTGGAAAAACCCTTGCTGGCGATCACAGAGGTCAGACCTTTCTTGTAGTTGGCCACCAGGTTTGCACACATCTCAGGAGGGATTTTGTCCCACTCCTCTTTGCAGATCCTCTCCAAGTCATTAAGGTTTCGAGGCTGATGTTTGGTAACGCAAACCTTCAGCTCCCTCCACATATTTTCAATGGGATTAAGGTCTGGAGACTGGCTAGGCCACACCAGGACCTTTAATGTGCTTCTTTTTTGAGCCACTCCTTTGTTGCCTTGGCTGCGGCGTGTTTTGGGTCATTGTCATGCTTGAATACCCATCCATGACCCATTTTCAATGCCCTGGCTGAGGGAAGGAGGTTCTTACCCAAGATTTGATGGTACATGGCTCCATCCATCGTCCGTTTGATGCGGTGAAATTGTCCTGTCCCCTTAGCAGAGAAACACCCCCAAAGAATAATGTTTCCACCTCCATGTCTGACGGGGGGGGGGGGATTTTGTGTTCTTAGGGTCATAGGCAGCAGTCCTCCTCCTGCAAACACGGCAAGTTGAGTTGATGCCAAAAAAACTAGATTTTGGTGTCATCTGACCACAACACTTTCAACTTATCCTCTGAATCATTCAGATGTTCATTAGATGTTTCAGTCCTTCACAGTGTAATGTGTTACCAATTGTTTTCGTAGTGACTATGGTCCCAGCTACCTTGAGATCAATGACATGATTATCCTGTGTAGTCTTGGGCTGATTCCTCACCGTTCGCATGATCATTGAAACTTCATGAGGTGAGATCTTGCATGGAGCCCCAGACCAAGGCAGATTGACAGTTATTTTGTGTTTCTTCCATTTGCAAACAATCGCACCAACTGTTGTCACCCTCTCACCAAGCTGCTTGGTGTTGGTTTTGTAGGCCACTCCAGCCTTGTGTAGAGCTACAGTCTTGTCCCTGACATCCTTGGACAGCTCTTTGATCTTGGCCATGCTGGAGAGATTGGAACCTGATTGATCGATTGCTTCTGTGGACAGGTGTCTTTTATACAGGGTAAGACGCTGAGATTAGGAGCACTCCCTTTAAGAGAGTGCTCCTAATCTCAGCTTGTTACCAGGATAGAAGACACCTGGGAGCCATAAATCTTGCTGATTAATAGGGGATTAAATACTTATTTCAGCCCTGGTTCACAATGGTACGTTTTGACATGTCAAATCGGCAGCAATTGAAGGCAATGGCACCTTCTAATTGGTGTGACGCTGCATTTGCGGCGCCGGACCGATTTCAAAAAGTAGTTTCTGTACTACTTTTTGCGATTTCGAGGTGTGATTTCCATTGATAATTTGACTGTCCCTTAGTCAGGGTGCTATTCAAAATAAAAATGAGCATATGCTGAAAAGGAGGCAGAAGAATAAAAATGTGCAGGTGCTGAGTATAAGACCTGGCATAGTTACCAATACTTTACATGGTCATGCTTGTTTGTGTATAAATGCGCACGAACACCTGCTGCCAGAACTGGCTCCAAACTCCCTATATAAGGTCAGTGGCTGCACTTACCAGCACTCCCTTCTGCTGTGTTTCTTGTATTCTTTGGGTTACCTGTTATCAACCCGGCTTGCCTCTGAACTTCTTTGCTGTCGGATCCCTTGTTTTTACCCCGGCGTGCTCTAGGGCCTCTGCTTCTCTTGCTCTACAGTGCATGACCCTGGCTTGCTCCTGACTACCCTTCTGCATACTCCCTGGCTTGCCTTCCTGTGAATGACTTCGGCTCCCATCCTGACTACGCCTCTTCAGTCCGGTCTTGCCAGCCTGTTCCTGCTTCTTCCTGGGGTGCCACCTTGACTGTAGGTCGCTACCTTGGTTCCGCTACACACCTGGGGCTATGGAGGTCCTGCCATCTGCCCTGATAGACCAGTTGTCGGCTATCCAGTTCCGCAGTGCTGCAATACGCTTTCAGCAGATCTACCTAAATGGCTCCTGTGCTTCTTTGAGCCTAGCACTGTCTGTTCTGCCTGTTCTCACCTTCAGGAGTGCTTGGCACTTAGCTGAAAGGGAAGTGCTCTCGTCAATTAAGCCTCAGACCATGTACATTATACCAGGCCTCATTTTCACCTATGTTTCAACTACGGCTCTGACATCCCTAAAGGGCTACACATATCATTTAGTATGTGTAAGGTTATAATACAGGGGTGGCAAGCTAAATTTCACTGAGGGGTGCATCATATTATGGTTGCCCTCAAAGGGCCAGTTGTATCTGTAAGACTAGATGTCCAGAGCATCCCACCCCACCTTACTTTAGATGTCAAGATCCACTCACCATCAGAAGTCAAGGGTCCCTCACCCTCCCTTACATCACAGTCCACCCTTCTTACCTTGTGCTGCTGCCAGTAAGAAACTGGGGGCGGACCTTGGAAGCAGAAAGTGCAGGGTCTGGAGAAGGACCAGAGGAGGGCTGGAGTCAGTTACTGAGTTTAGGGGAGGCAGAGATGAGGGGGTGCTGTGGTTGCACAGAGGAGCAAAGGATCTGGCAGGGGAGTTCTGTCCTCTCTCTGCTGCTGTCTACTGGGACAAGGTGGGACAGACATGAAGGGGGGGCCACAGCTGCAGGAGAGGTGAAATGGCCTGGCAGACTACATTCGGCTCACAGGCCTTGTGTTTGACACATGTTATAGAATAATGTCAGAGACTGCTGACATACTGTATCTCGATAGAAGATAGTCATGGTACAGGTGCCGTTGGAGACTGGAGATATGCTGCAGGAGACATTTAGAGAATGGGGACATGTCACAAGAGACTGATGGAGATCAAAGTTCTTACATCCCCATTACAAATCAGTGCTCACACTCAGGGATGCTGTTATAAATTAAGGGACCCCATACAGTCAACCTAACAGCACCCCCCACCAAAAAAAAACACGGTTTAGTAATACAGTTATGAATGAACACAGTGAGTGATTAGTACCACTCATTGTATTCATTCAGGAAAGAAAGGGGCTGATAATTGTGACATTTCCCAGACCTTTCCCCATTGTCCGGCCTGAAGGATCCTATTGCGTGCTTGCAGCTGCCAGAGGGAAGGAGAGGAGGGAAGCCAGCAGCACTGTGGGGCTTGGACAGCAGGGGGGAAACGTATGGTTCACAGGGGGGATGATGGGTGCACCGAGGGGGCAATTACTGGAACTATTCTCCTGTATGACTCTCTCTTCTGCAGCTGAAAGCCAGCGTGAAGGAGAGGAGAAGAAGCCATCTTTCAGCTGCTGCAGAGAAAGCCATACAGGCAATCGGTTCCAGTAATTGCGCCCCCACTGTGCTGATCACCCTTCCTGTCCACATCCAATTCCTCCAGCTGCCTGGGCCCCATACAGGAGGACTGGTGGTACCCCCTTATCCATGGCCCTACTCTCAATAATGCCTGATAGGGCATGAGAGCTACACTATATGTAATAAAGGGTACTAATATCATACTTATTGTAATATTTGATAATGTTGTCCAGGAAATATTGTTGTACTGTGAAGGAAACAGCAGAAGATTTGTACTCTGCCTCCTCTTAGTTGCATTTAACTGTGCTTTCACAGTTTGCAGTGCAGGGGTTGTCAACCAGGGTAACAGACCACCCACACATCCTGCTTATCTCTTTTTGGTGTAGGCAAAGGGTAGAGACATTTTGTAGGTGAGCACCATAGACATAATCTCAGATGTGATACATAAATATAATGTGATGGTTTATTTATAGTTCAGTTGTGATTAGAATGATATTTTCTCCCCCTAAGATGCTACTACATTAATATTTTAATTTTATAACGGCATTTATTATTTTTTATCACTGGCAGGTACAGCTGAATTTCATCTCCTTTGCACTGGAGTCCTCCCGTAATTGTGTCTATGATTACTTGTCCATCTCGGACAGCTCTCGATCTGGCACCTCGGTATCGGACAAGTATTGTGGGGCCAAGAATATGCCGCCACTAGTGTCCTCTGGGAACTGGGTGCTGTTGAAGTTCCACTCGGACATGTCAATCCAGAGCACTGGGTTCCAGGCCACATATAGCTGGGGTAAGTAGAAGGAGGGGACTTGGAGTCATGGTTTAAAGTGCACTTATTCTTTAACTGCACTTTCACCTCCTTCCTGCCCAGGACCATTTTCAGATTTCAGCGTTGTCACACTTTGAATGACAATTGCGCGGTCATGCACCGCTGTACCCAAATTAAATTTTTATCATTTTTTGAAACAGGTAGAGCTTTCTTTTGGTGATATTTAATCACCACTGAGTTTTTTATTTTTTGCAAAAAACACCAAAGTTTTTAAAAAAAAGTTTTTCTTACTTTCTGTTATAAAATGTTGTAAATAAGTAATTTTTCTCCTTCACTGATGTGCGCTGATGAGGCTGCACTGATGGGCATTGATAGGCTACACTGATGAGACTGCACTGATGGGCAATGATGAAGCTGTACTGATGTACAATGATGAGGGTGCACTGATGAAGCGGCACTGATGAGGAGGTACTAATATGCAGCACTGATGGGCACTGATAGGTGGCACTGATAGGTAGCACTAATGGGCACTGATAGGCGGCGCAATGTCACTCCAAAGCCCCCCAATGTAAAAAAAAACAAATTACATAAATAATAAAAATTAAAAAAATTAAATTGCACCTGTACAAAAAATAAAGAAAGTTGTAAAAAAATAAAAATAAAAAACATAGTAAGAGCACTTTAACACGGGCGGACTCTGTAAAGCGGATCCGCCTGCTTAGCGGGGGATCTGTCCGCTATACAGAGCGGACACAGACACAGCCTGCTCTCCTCTATGAGGAAGTTGGATGGAAACGGACAACCTGTCTATTTCCATCAGACCACCATCTTATCTGCCAGACAGATGGGGAAAAGATCCCCCATCCGTCTGTTTTTGGCAGACAGGATCAGATCAGATGGCGGCGGGCGTCAACGGACAGGAAGGGGTGGGACAAATTTAGATGGGGTCACTAATGTGAAACACTGATGGGCACTGATAGGTGGCACTGATAGGTGGCACTTATGGGCACTGATAGAAGGCACTGATGAGCACTGAAAGGCAGCACTGACTGGCATCACTGCTGGGCACTGTTGGGGCTGCATGTTTTATAGCAGAAAGTAAAAAATATTTTCTTTTCAAAACTGTTGGTCTTTTTTTGTTTGTAGCGCAAAAAATAAAAAACACAGAGGTCATCAAATACCACCAAAAGAAAGCTCTATTTGTGGGAAAAAAGACATCAATTGTATTTGTGTACAGCATCGCACAACCATGCAATTGTCAATTAAAGTAACGCGGTGCTGTATTGCAAAAAATGGCCTGGTCATGAAGGGGGGGAGGGGGTAAACCTTCCGGGGCTAAAGGGGTTAATGGCATCCCAGTCTTAGTTTGTGGGGTTTAATATTGTTTTGGCCCACCTTTTGCAGCTATAACAGCTTCAACTTTAACCAAGATCCATAAAGACATGGATGAGCAAGTTTGAGGTGGAGGAACTTGACTGGCCTGCATTGAGTCCTGACCTCAACCCGATAGAACACCTTTGGGATGAATTAGAGCGGAGATTGCGAGCCAGGCCTTCTCGCCCAACATCAGTGCCTGACCTCACAAATGTGCTTCTGGAAGAATGGTCAAACATTCCCATAGACACACTCCTAAACTTTGTGGACAGCCTTCCCAGAAGAATTTAAGCTGTTATAGCTGGGCCAACTCAATATTGAACCCTATGGACTAAGACTGGGATGCCATTAAATTTCATGTGCGTGCAAAGGCAGGCATCCCAATACTTTTGGTAATATAGTGTATTTCGTAGCATAGTGGCTAAGTAGTTAGCATTTCAGCTTGGTGCCACTAGGGTTGTTGGTTGATATCCCAGCCATGGCACCTCTGCTTGGAGTTTGCATGTTCTCCCTGTGCCTGTGAAGGTTTTCTCCCACACTTCAAAGGCATGCTAATAGGTTAATTGGCTCTTCTCTAAATTGTCCCCAGTATGAGTATGTATGTATGTCCAGTGCTGTGAAAATGTATTTGCCCCCTTCCTGATTTATTTATTTTTTTGCATATTTTTCACACTTATGATTCAGATCATCAAACAAATTTTAATATTACACAAGGATAACCCGAGTAAATCCAAGATGCCGTTTTTAAACTATTATTTCATTTATTAGGGGAAAAAGCTATTCAAACCTGCTTGGTCCTATGTGAAAAAGTAATTGCCCCCTCCCATGCTGAATCATGAATGAAATGTGATTAACCAACATTTTTTGGAAAGCTGAGTTAAATTTCACTTGCCACACCCAGGCCTGATTACTGCCAGACCTGTTGAGTCAAGAAATCACATAAATAGAAGCTGTCTGACAAAGTGAAGCACGCTAACAGATCACAAAAAGCCACACATCATGCCACAAAAAAAAAAATTCAAGAACAGATTAGAAACAAAGTAATGTACATGTATTGGTTTAGGAAGGGTTTCAAAGCCATTTCTAAGGCTTTGCAAACTCCAGTAAACCATGGGGAGAGCCATTACCCACAAATGGAGATGACTTGGAACAGTGGTGAACCTTCCCAGGAGTGGCCGGCCTACAAGAATTACTCCAAGAGCATGACGACGACTCATCCAGGAGGTCATAAAAGAACCCAGAATAACATCTAAAGAACTGCAGGCCTCACTTGCCGCAGATAAGATCAGTGTTCATGATTCAACAATAAGAAAGGGACTGAGCAAAAATGGCATCCATGGAAGAGTTCCAAGGCCAAAGCCACTGCTGACCAAAGAGAACAAAAAGGCTCATCTCACATTTACCAAAAAACATCTTGACTATCCCAAGACTTTTAGGCAAATATTATGTGGACTGATGAGACAAAATGTAACTTTTTGGAAGGTGTGTGCGTCCCGTTACATCTGGCATAAAACTAATACAACATTTCATAACCAGAACATAAATACCAACAGTCAGACATGGTGGTGGTAGCATGATGGTCTGGGGCTGCTTTGCAACTTCAGGACCTGGACGACTTACCATGGAGGTGTGGCTGTACGGCAACCTATCATCTGCTTGTGACGTGTGACGCTCTGTACTGATCGGCTGAGACTACCTTGTGCTGCTGAGGAACCAACGAGGGGAAGGGTGAGGTCTAAAACACTGCATCCGGGGTCCGCCGTGACCACAGTACATTTCCACAGCTTGTTCACATGAAACATACCTTTTATGCCTTCTTAATATTGGAAAAGTGTGAGTACAATGATTGAAGATTTTGTCTGCTTATTTTAATAAATGTTTTCTACGGGATCATGCTATTGGAAGCATTGTTTCTTTTCATGTGGATACACTTCCTCGTGATGAGCATTGCTGCAAACCGAAGAGCTTCATTTATCATTCATCCTGATTTGCCCCGGGGGCTGTCTATTGCCTATGTGCCGAGCATGAGAGTGCAAGGCAATTGTTTGTGGTGAGTGCGGTTCCATATGAGTGGATCACAATCACGATCGGTGTGGTGGAAGGAAGATTAATTACAGAACATTGTTTCATTTCACTTCATACCTCTGACACACAGCACTTTGCATGAATTTTTTCTATCATTACTTTCATTCATTAGTGTATGGACTGATGTCATTATCATTATTTTCATTCAATCTATTTATTATTGTTCATCACTTTATTATTATTATTTTCATTAGTTTTAATATTTTTATGAGTGCACATGCTTTTTCGTTCACTATTGGAGTGTTATAACACTTGGAATTATTATGAACACTTAATCCATTTATTGTTTGGGTTTCATTATCACCATCTGGTGATTTATCAGATTAGTTATCACTATACTCATGTGAAACACAGCGCCAGTATTTTTAATTTAAAATACAATTTTTTAGACTTACCATGATTGATGGAACCATTCTGAGCTTTACCAGAAAATCCTAAAAGGAGAATGTCCGGCCATCAGTTCATGACCTCAAGCTCAAGTGCACTTGGGTTATGCAGCAGGACAATGATCCGAAACACTCCACCTCCAAATGGTTCAAACAAAGCAAAATTTAGGCTTTGGAGTGCCCTAGTCAAAGCCCAGACCTAAATCCAATTGAGATGCTGTATCATGACCTTACACAGGCCATTCATGCTGGAAAAACCTCCAATGTGGCTGAATTGAAACAATTCTGCAAAGAAAGGGCCAAAATTGCTCCACAGCAATGTGAAAGACTCATTGCCAGTTATCGCAAACGCTTGACTGCAGTTGTTGCCGCCAAGGGTGGCACAACCAGTTATTAGGTTTTGGTGGACAATTACTTTTTTACATAAAGCCAGGCAGGTTTGGACAGCTTTTTTTTTAATAAATGAAACCATCATTTAAAAACTGCATTTTGTATTTACTCAAAAAAATAAAAAATCAGAAAGGGGGCAAATACTTTTTCACAGCATTGTATGTGATTTAGGGACCTTAGACTGTAAGTTCCTAGAGGGCAGGGACTGATGTGAATGTACAATATACAGTACTGTGAAAAAGTTTTAAACAGGTGTAAATAGATGCTGTAAAGTATGAATGCTCTTATATATACTGTATATACCGTATATACTCGAGTATAAGTCGTTCCGAGTATAAGTCGAGGCCCTAATTTACCACAAAAAAAAGGGAAAAACTTATTGACCCGAGTATAAGACGAGGGTGAGAAATGCACAGCTACTGTAAGTGGAAAAGAGGGTCAACAATGCCCATTTGCAGCATCACTGTGCCCATTTGCAGCCATAGGTCCCCTGAACTTCAAACTCGGTAGGTAAAGGTTCCTAGATGCCCCCTAGCTGCAGCCAAAATTTGGGGTCTCTGAACCCAAAGGGTCCCGAAATGACATTGCTGCAGATAGACACAGTTGACCGAATTTGGGGCCCCGTATCTCGGGGCCACTTAGTGCTAAGAATCCCAAATTTGGTGTGCAAACCCAGTGGAACTAGCACCATAAAATGTCCAAAGCTGGGGTTGCTAGCACCAAGTGGCCACGAGATACAGGGCCCCAAAAATCAGTTCAGAAAATGTCAAGCACTTTTCTGCAGCAGAGAATGACATTTTCTGAACCAGTTTTGGGGCCCCGTATCTCAGGGCCACTTGGTGCTAGGAACCCAAGCTTTGGATATCTTATGGTACCAGTTCCACTGGGTTTGCACACAAAATCTGGGGTTCCTAGCACCAAGTGGCCCTGAGATATGGGACCCCAAAGTCGGTTCAGAAAACGTCAAGCACTTTTCTGCAGCAGAGAATGACATTTTCCGAACCGATTTTGGGGCCCCGTATCTCGGGGCCACTTCGTGCTAGGAACTTCAGCTTTGGATATGTTTTGTCCACTGGGTTTGCATACCAAATGTGGGGTTTCTAGCACCAAGTGGCCCTGAGATACGGGGCCCCAAAGTCGGTTCGGAAAATGAAATTTTTTGCTGCAGAAAAGTGCTTGACTCGAGTATAAGTCGAGGGGGGCACTTTCAGCACAAAAAAATGTGCTGAAAAATTCGACTTATACTCGAGTATATACGGTATATATATATATATATATATATATATATATATATATATATATATATACACAGTATCTCATAAAAGTGAGTACACCCCTCACATTTCTGTAAATATTTTATTAAAACTTTTTTATGTGACAACATTGAAGAAATTACACTTTGCTACAATAAAAAGTAGTGAGGGGACAGCACATTTACACTGTTATACAAGCTGTACACTCACTACTTTACGTTGTAGCAAAGTGTCATTTCCTCAGTGTTGTCACATAAAAAAGTCTTAATAAAATATTTACAGAAATATGAGGTGTGTACTCACTTTTGTGAGATACTGTGTATATATATATATACACACATACATTACCAGAAACAGCTGTGTAGGAGACTTAAAACCGGGTGAGGAACAGCCAAACTTTGCTACTAAGGTGTGGTTGTGGAAGATAGTTTCATATCACAGGTCATGCACCATGGCAAGCCTGAGCACAGCAACAAGACATAAGATTGTTATACTGCATCAGCAAGGCCTTTCCCAGGCAAAATTTTTGAAGCAGACTGGGATTTCAATATGTGCTGTTTAAGCTGTTCTGAGGAAGCACAAAGAAGTGCCAAAGTTGAGGACCGTAGACGCAGTGGTCGGCCAAGGAAACATTGTGCTTACTTCTCTTCGACATTGGAAGATGTCTAGCAGTGCCATCAGCACAGAACTGGTGGGAAGCAGTGGGACCCAGGTATACCCATCTACTTACTGCCTGGAAAAGTCTGGCCAGAAGTGGTCTTCATGGAAGAACTGCGGAAAAAAAACATACCTCTGACATGGAAACAAAGTGATTCAAGTATGCAAGAAAACATAGGAACTAGCTTGCAGTACAATGGCAGTGGATGCTCTGGACTGATGAGTCAAAAATTCAAATATTTGGCTGTAGCAGGAGGCAGTTTGTTGGCAAACTGGCCTGAGAGTGGTACAATAATGAGTGTCTGCAGGCAACAGTGAAGCATGGTAAAGGGTTCTTGCAAGTTTGGGGCTGCATTTCTGCAAATAGAGTGGGAGATTTGGTCAGGATTAATGATGTCCTCAATGCTGAAAAATACAGGCAGATACTTATCCATCATGCCTTACCATCAGAGAGGCTTGTGATTGGTTCCAAATGTATTCCGCAGCAGGAAAATGATCCCAAACATGCAGCCAATGTCAGCATAAAGAAAAACAAGGAGCTCTGGAAGTGATGGTTTGGCCCCCACAAAGCCCATTGTCATGAATCTGCAGTAATACTTTCATGCCCTGTCTGTCTGCTTACGCCTGGTTCTGTATCAGCCTTAGGCCTGCACTCTCACACTTGTCTGCTTAAGTATTCTTCTCTCAAGCATGGCTCCACCCCAGCCTCTAACTGGGAATGCTATAATAACCTGTGCACTCGCTGATCAATATTGTGTGTTTGGCTTCCTGTGTGTCTTGCTGTGTGCTCTATGTCTGATTCTGTTTACCACCCTTGGCTTGTTCTTGACTATCCTTGTCTGCTTCATACCCTGACCTTTGGCGTGTTCTTTGACTATCCCTGTCTGCTCGTTGCCCTGACCTTTTGGCTTATCCCCTGACTATCCCTTGTTGTCCCGGTCTGCTTCTTCCTCTCTATCCTTCAGGAGCCCACTGTAAGCGTGAGCCGTGAGACCCTGGGGGCTGCGACCTGGAGCCAGTTGCAGCGAAGTCCATCCCCACCACTAGGGGCTCTGGTGAACACCTGCTGGCTCTTAGACTCCGCGCCCTGGGGAATCTCATGCTCTAGCTCCCAGTGTGATCTGTGTCGGTGCTCCAGAGGACCTGCTTTCCTGAACCACCCAGAGCCCCATCCGCGGCAGTCAGCCATAAGGTCCACTACCTTAGCCGTGCACTCCTGACCCCAATGGCGTGCATCTGTCACCTGTCCATTTTGTTAATTGATACAAATAAACTATTGACACACTTCTATTTCTGAAAACGTTTTTATTTTATTTTTACACCTGCATAAAACTTTTGCACAGTAGTGTATATGTATGTGTATGAATATGTGTATTTAGCAGTTTGCCTGGAGATCATTTTTTAATTCCCATGCACATGATTGGTTTGAACTCAACACACCATCAAAGAGCTAAATAAAAAATGACTGCTTTGGTAAATCAGTCTCGCAGCCTTTGACAGTTCTCTCTAAAAGTTCTGTAAGTTTTATACTAGTTGAGCTGTAATGTGGCCCTGGAAATTATTTGATAGTGCTTGCAGTTATGCCCTAACAATCTTCAGTGTGATAAAATGATCATATTTGTTTTCTTTTCTGCAGTGTGAGACGTTGGATGGAGACTAATGATCTTGGAACAGACTACACTTTGTTTTAATACAACAGAGAGAATTTAAAGGCAACCAGTGCTGTCAAAGCACCCAATAACCTAACCTCAAGAATGTTATCTGACATAATCCAGAGCCTTCACAGTGAAACAATTCAAATTCAACCAGTCTGTTGAAGCACCCAATGACCAAAACTTGAGAATGTTACTTTACATAATCCGGATTGCTCACACAGAAAAAATTTCAACAAGTCTGCTGAAGCACCTGATAAACCAGCCTCAAGTAAAGTTATCTCACATTATCCTGCGGCTTTCAAACTGAAATAATTTAAAGTCAACCAGTCTGTTCAAGCATCCAATAACCCAACCTCGAGAATGTTCTCTGACATTATCTGGGGCCTTCATACTGTATTGTTATCTGATTTTTTTTTCTAACGCCTTTAAAAATGGAAAAAAATAAAGTCTACAAGTCTGTTGAAGTTCCCAATAACCCAACCTCTAATAATGTTATCTAACATGGTCTGTGGCCTTCACAATGAAAGATTTCAAAGTCAACCAATGTGTCAAAGCACCCAATAATCCACCCTCTAGCAATGTAATCTCACATAAACTGGAGCTTTCACACTGAAATAATTTAAAGTCAACCAGTCTGTTCAAGCATCCAATAACCCGACCTCGAGAATGTTATCTGACATTATCTGGGGCCTTCATACTGAAAGAATTTCAAGTCAACAAGTCTGTTGAAGCACTCAATAACCCGTCTTCTAGTAATGCTATCTCACATGATGCTGGGGCATCCAATAACCTAACCTCTTGTATTGTTATCAACATTTTTTTTTTAGTGCCTTTAAAATGGAAAAAAAATAAAGTCTACAAGTCTGTTGAAGCTTCCAATAACCCAATCTCTAGTAATGTTATCTCACATGATCTGGGGCCATCACACTAAAAGATTTCAAAGCCAACCAATAAGTTAAAGCACCCAATAATGCAACCTTTGTTAATGTAATCTCACATAAACTGGAGCTTTAATGCTGAAAGAGTTTAAAGACAACCAGTCTGTTGAGGCATCCAATAACCTAACCTCTAGTATGATCTGACATTGTGGGGTGCCATAAAACTGAAAGGAATTAAACCAGTCTGCTGAAGCTCCAAATAATCCAACTTATAGTATTGTTACCTCGCCTGTTCTGGGGCCTTTAAACTGAAAGATTTTAAAGTCAACCACTCTGTTGAAGCACCCAATAACCCAACCTTGTGTATCGTCAGACACAATTCAGAGCTTGGCAACAATCCTCAGAGAGCCTCTGCTGCACACTTGGAGCCCCCCAATATCATTAAATGACTAAGGAACTTATAGAAGTCACTGAATACCATAATACAGCATAGGTGTCTGGTCCCTGGGATACACCCACCAATCATGAGATATAATGGACTGGGTGTATGTGTGTGTGATGTGGGAGGGGGGTGTATAGGCTGTGAAAAGTTTCAAAGTTTAAGGCTCCCAGGATGCAGCAAGGCAGTTGAAGATGACTGTGACTTTATATGCTGCCTACTAACCAATGACTGATAGTTTAAAGGGTAACTATTCCTTCAAAAACCTTTATTCTAACTGACCACCCCATGTTAACTAAACCTTGTTTGACTTACCTTAGATTAGAGGGTGACCCAGTTCAGGAGCCCACGCCTATGTCAGACTCTTCTTTTCAGTCTTTGGGCCTGTGTTGTGCTGCACATGTGCCTGTCTATTCTTCAAAGGTCCCAATAGAAAAAAGCCATCCACCTGCAAGTCTGCAGTACAAGAGGGTATAGTTAGTATTGGAAGGATGAGGGGGCATCCATTTAAGATTAAAATGTATACAAACCCAAAAACACACATTTTCTATATTGCAGGTATATATTGTGGCTGCATGAGGGCTTATGTCAATGGGCTTTTGTCTTGTGTTCATGGCATCATTTTGACATTAGCTTCAGAAGCTTCTGAGATCATTTAAAACTTATTGACAGATGCAATTGGCAAACCTCCATCTGATCTGCCATAGGCTTGTATAGAAATGCAAAAAACACTTAAAGCCTGCTGATAAAGACTCTCAGTTGTCTTTGTTTTCAGTATTATTTTCTCTTATTTTCACCTGGTTCACACTCATTTTTCGCTGTATCTATAATTGTCACCCAGGCTGGACTTAAAGTGATTGTAAGGGTAATTTTTTTTTTTTTTTAATAACAAACATATTATACGTACCTCCACTGTGCAGCTCGTTTTGCACAGAGTGGCCCTGAACCTACTCTTCGGGGGTCCCCCGGTGGCTCTCGTGGCTCCTCCCCACATTAGATAACCCCCTGTCAGAAGAACTCCTCTGGGGGATTACCTTTCGGGCGCGCTCCCGAGTCCACCATAGAGGCCGAATGCAGGAGTCGGCCCCTCCCCCCGGCGCGATTGACAGCAGCGGGAGCCAATGGCTGCGCTGCTATTATCTATCCATTTAGGAGCCGGGAGCATGTGGAGAGGGAGACAGCGCATCCCCGCCAACTGAATGAAGGGGTTCAGGTAAGTAAAACGGGGGGGGGGGGGGCTAGAGGGCCAGTGACTGCCAGTTGTTTTTTCACCTTAATGCATAGGATGCATTAAGGTGAAAAAACACAAGGCTTTACAACCCCTTTAAAACATGTCTGCATTTGCTCATCTCCTTTACATGGGGACTAACAGAATTAATAGTATACAAATGTTGATAACTTTCTTTTTGCTCTCCTTTCAGCTAGGGTTTCACCAATACCACTTTTTTAGACTGAGTACATGTACAGATACTTTTTTTCAAGTACTCACCGATACTTTTTTTTAATGTCATGTTACAGTTTTCAAAGCACAATACAGACTAATGATATCTTCTTTTGCAGCACTGATAGGTGGCATTGATGGGCACTGATGAGGCGGCACTGATCGGCTGGCACTGATGAGGAGGCACTAATATGCAGCACTGACAGCTGGCACTGATGAGGAGGCACTAATATGCAGCACTAATGGGCACTGATAGGCACCGATGAGGTGGCACTGATGGGGTGGCACTGATGGGGTGGTAACATGCAGCACTGATGGGCACTGATGAGGCTGCACTGATGAGATGGCACTGAAGGACACTGATGGGGTGGCACTGAAGAGGAGGCACTAATATGCAGCACTCATGGACACTGATAGGTGGCACTGATATGCAGCACTGATAGGTGGCACTGACTGATGGGCACTGATAGGTGGCACTGATATGCGGCACTTATGGGCAATACTAGGTGGCATTGATGGGCAGCACTGAAGGAAACTGATGGGCAGGCACTGATGGGCACCGAAAGGCGGCACTGATTGGCATAACTGATGGGCACAGATTGGCCTCACTGCAACTTACAAAATGAATAATAATAAATATTATAATATATTTTTTATGTTGTTGTTGTAATAGTTCTGTCCCAATCGATGACCCTTTAGATTCGGTAACGGAAGTGATGTTCCGTCAGAACACCGCAATGCCCATCTTGGTACATCCTACACTCGGCTGCAGTAAGCCTGCAGTCAGAAGGCGGCAGCGGACACAAGATGTCCGCTGCCGCCTTCTGACTGCAAACTTACTGCGGGCGAGTGCAGGGTGTACCAAAATGGGCGTTGCGGTGTTCTGACGGAACGTCACTTCCTTTACTAAATCTAGCCGAATCTTATAGCTGATTCTGATGGAACTGTTTGTCTTGGGTAAGCATAACGGCTGCGCCCCTGCCCCGGCCACCTTACCTTCCAGCGCGTTGTTGAATGTTGATGGCGCAGTGACTCCCCCTGTCTTCTCTCTGCCCACTGACTTCCGGGAGGTTTTGGATTAAGCACCGGAGCATTTGCACGAGTACAAGTACTCAGACAAATTCTCGGTATCGGCACTGATACCGATACAGTATCGATGTAACCCTACTTTCAGCACATGGGTAGTGACAAGAACATTATATTTCTGGCAACATCAACGGTTACTTTATGTACTTGCTGAAAATAAAAACTAAAGAAAATAATACAGCCACCTCATGTAAGGATTGGTAAGCTGCAATACATTCCATTTTTGTTTTTGGATTTGAATATACACTATATTACCAAAAGGATTGGGACACCTGCCTTTACAAGCACATGAACGTTAACCGCTTGCGGACCGTATACTGTATATGGCTCTCTTGCGCAAGATCACGTATCTAGTATGTGATCTTCCACTTCTGGGTTTGGGGCACTCCCGCTGTGATTAGACACAGTGGGAGCTGATTGGCGGGTACGGCGTACTTTATGTCCACCCGCACCCGCCGATGCTTTGGTACATAGGCAGATCGCTGTTCTGTCACTACAGAAGGCATGGATCTTGTGTCTCTGCTAAGCAGGGGCACTGATCCATGCCTTCTGCTAGTACAAGCACCTCCCACACAGTGAGTATGCAAATGTTAGGCACACATTTAATCCTTTGATTTTTTAAAAATTACAAAAAAATAAAAAAAAATATTGCATATTGGTTGTAGACACTATAATGTTTGGCAAACCAATCAATATACACTTATTGGGATTTTTTTTACCAAAAATATGTAGCAGAATAAATATTGGTCTAAATTGGTGAAGTAATTAGATTTTTTTTACATTATGTTAATTGGATATGTTTTATAGCAGAATGTAAAAATATTGTTTTGTTTTCAAAATTGTCGGCATTTTTTGTTTATAGCGCAAAAAATAAAAAAGGTAGAGGTGATAACATACCACCAAAAGAAAGCTCTATTTGTGGGATAAAAAGGACATCAATTTTGTTTAGGTACAGCGTGGCACGATGGCTCAATTGTCTGGTAAAGTAACGCATCGCAGAAAAATGGCCTGGTCATGAAAAGGGGTAAATTTTCTGGAGCTGAAGTGGTTAACAAAACAGGGTGGGTGAAACTATTGATAAAAAACAAATACAGATACATATAATCAGTATACAAAATATACAGAAATACAATGAACAAGCTAGACTGTAGATGGCGATAAGTATTTCTCACCAGAGTTTAGGAGATAAAAGTTTTAGTCCAACATGTGCTCTGATAGCTGGTTCCTTCTTTCAGTCTCTTAAATGGAGTCTGAGTTCCCAGGTTGCCAGGTTTCTCTTTCTTATGCCCCGTACACACGGTCGGATTTTCCGATGGTAAATGTCCGATCGGAGCGTGTTGTCGGAAATTCCGACCGTGTGTGGGCTCCATCGGACATTTTCCATCGGATTTTCCGACACACAAAGTTGGAGAGCAGGAGATAAAATTTTCTGACAACAAAATCCGTTGTCGGAATTTCCGATCGTGTGTACACAAATCCGACGGACAAAGTGCCACGCATGCTCAGAATAAATAAAGAGATGAAAGCTATTGGCCACTGCCCCGTTTATAGTCCCGACGTACGTGTTTTACGTCACCGCGTTCAGAACGATCGGATTATCCGTCAACTTTGTGTGACTGTGTGTATGCAAGACAAGTTTGAGCCAACATCCGTCTAGAAAAAATCCATGGATTTTGTTGTCGGAATGTCCGAACAAAGTCCGACCGTGTGTACGCCCTATTAGACTGAAGGTTGATGGGAAGTTTTGTTAAAGGTGAACAGTTTCTAGTTTCTTCAAAAGCTGTACATTTACCACTGGCAACATCTTGTGGTCAAATCTGATATTGCAGGCAAAACAACTTAATTGATATTCTGCCTTAAGTAGAACAATAATGGTGGATGGAAATGTTTCATAAACTCATAACATTATATTCAGTTCATGACTGGCGTGTCATTCTTTTTCCTCACTGTAAATGAATTACAAGATAAACCGCCTAAAGGGACAATTATAAAGGAGAGTGGATATTGCTATCCTCCATCCACCATATGCCGCAATATTAGTCCGCACGGTGACCTGTCCTTTACATTCCTATCACTAAATGCAGGTGGTGGTGTGGAACCTGTGGTGTCCCTGGGTGTTCTCTCTGCTTACCAGAGACGGCAGTTGCTTGACTTTGACAGGTCACATGACTGGATTCTGTATTTTATTTTTCTTCTACTCTTCCATTCAGAAGAATAGTTCTCATTTAACTCCGGAGTCCTAAACTCAATGGAGTGATAAACACATTTGAAGGACACATATTACAGTATAATATATATATATATATATTGTTGTTGGGAAATTCCTCTGTGTTATAAGTGCCTCCCCCCAGATTGTTTCAGCCATTGTGGGTCTGAGCTGACCCCAAAGACTCGCACAAAAGAGCGAACAATGTACAGTATATACAATTATGACATCCTCTGTGTGCTTATAGAATGTTTTTATGTATTATGTATATTCAGGTATCCTTTTTGGGTATGAATCATAAAATATTTGAGAAAAACAGCTAGATACAGAAATGAAATACAAGCGAAAACCATTTGCAATCCCATTGCAATTCTGTATAGTCTGTCCTGTAACTTAGACACCTCTACCACACTGCACAGCTAGGCATCTTTCTATGGCTCCTGCTTGCTTTTTGAAGATTAACTCATCAGTGTGATGAAGATGATTATTTGTCCAATTAGGAGTAAATTAGAAAACCCCCACAATTACTTGTGGGATCACTTGCCTGTGTAAATCATGAAATGGACTGTACAGAATATTACAATTTCTATTTCAATGGTACATTCAGGCAAAGATCCACTTCAAAAATATTGGCAACTTTATTGGTAAAAGGGTCAGTTCACCTTTTCACGAAACATGAAAAGGTGACCCAACTCCAAATATCCTGCCCACCCCTCCAGAGCCCGCTGCACATTGCAGTCATGATGCCCCATTCTGCGGGTGGAACCGTCTGTGGACTTTTACTCCGCAATCCATATCCTGGGAGTGAGTATCCATCATAATGCTCACCATGGCAAGTGGTCCTTGGGCAGTGCGGTCCCAAGGTCACACTGACCAATAAAAAGCGCTTCTTTATCCTGGGACAGTACTTTCCTGGAATAAGAACTGCACTTCTCATTGGTCAGCAAGGTGATGTGATCAATGGGCACTTACCATTGCAAGCTATATGTTGGATACTCACTCCAGGGCTGTGTATTGTGCTGTACAGGGTCTTGAGGGGCGGCCAGAATATTTGGAGTTAGTTCACCTCCAATTTTTTATTTGAAAAGGTGAACTTTAACCACTTTAATACCGTGCTACACCCGAAAGACAGCTACAGCGCAGCTCTCTAGTTCTGGGAGGGCGTCCATGAACACAGCCAATCACAGATCGCAGTACAGGGCCAATCACAACTGAACATATGCAGAAATTGAACAAAAAGGTCTGGATGGCCGCAGTCCAATGAAAACGATTTCTTTATTGTTATAATAAATCCATGCAGCAAGGATAAAACCACTAACGCGTTTCGCACCGTTATAGCAGGTGCTTATTCATAGCTCGAGTTCCAACAACTGAACATACTTGCCGGCTATCGGAAGTCACACAGACACAGTGCGCGAGGAAAGGAAAGCTGATAACCAACAAGGCTCTCAGTACATTCTTTACACTGATAATCAGGCCACTGACCAACAGTGCAGCTTATCAGTGCACATCAGTGCCGCCTATCAGTGCCTCCTCATCAGTGCCCATCAGTGCAGCCTCATCAGTGCCCATTAGTGCAGCCTATAAGTACACATCAGTTGAGAAGAAAAATGACCTATTTACAAAAATGTATAACAGAAATTAAGGAAACATTTTTTTTTCAAATTCTTCAGTATTTTTTGATTTCTTTAGCAAAAATTCAAAACCCCAGTGATGAGCAAATAGTATACCATCAAAAGAAAGCTCTATCTGTCTAAAAAAAGTGATAATATTTTCATATGGATACAGAGTTGCATCACTGTGCATTTGTCATTCAAAATGTGAGAGCGCTGAAAGCTGAAAATTGGCCTGGGCAGGAAGGGGGTGAAAGTGCCCAATAGGCAAGTGGTTAAGTTACATTTAAAAAATACTACAGTGGAACCTTGGATTACGAGTATAATCCGTTCCAGGAGAATGCTTGTAATCCAAAGCACTCGCATATCAAAGCAAATTTCCCCATAGAAGTCAATAGAAATGAAGATAATTTGTTCCACATTGACTTCTATTGCATTGAATACCGCATGTGGCCAGAGGTGGGGGGTGCCGGAGAGACTCGAAGACGAATGCGCTCGAAAACCCTAGGAAAGGCTCGGAAACACTCGGGAACTGAGTATTTCTCAGTGTTTCCAAGTATTTCCGAGTGTTTCTGAGTATTTCTGAACGGCTCCAAACAGCTCAGAGTGTCACCGGCGCCCCCACACCTCTGGCCAAATGCGGTACTGCACACCGCAGAGGCTTGAATCCTATTCGTTTTGCGAGACAACACTCGCAAACCGAGTCAGGATTTATAAAAAAAAAGGATTTGTTCATATTGCGAAACGCTCGTTAAACGTGTTACTCGCAATCCGAGGTTCCACTGTACTTGAATTAGATCTCCTGCCAACTAAAAATGGGATTTGTGCTTCCTCTACGTGACCACCAGGTGGCAGCAGGACACCAGAAAGGAATATTAAGATTTTTATTTTTTCTAGATGTGAATGTCATCATCATACAAACTTCTAAGACCAGTAAAATGTTCAAATAAAATAGCTGATCAACCTAACGACAGTTCAATTTGCTGGCACAAATGCTATTCAAAGGCACGTTCTATAAAGCAATCACTGTGATTATATATTTGCAGTTTCCCCGATGCGGTTTGTTCTAGTATTTGAAACTTCATTCCGGCAGTTCTTGCAATTTAGCAATAGTTAGATTTTAAATGCTTCTGTAGGAGTTTGTGCATGATTGCAAACAGCAGCAAAGATTTTAAAGGAACCAACGTGCATCAGAAGATATGAACAACTATTGTAGAAAAGATCAGAAAAAAAAACATAAAGGGGAGCCCTGCCCTCAATGGTTTGAAAACTAAACTCCAAACAAGCAGATGAAATTCCTATACGGGAGCTGTTACACCTACCAGATGATTTGTTACATAGTTAGTCTGATTGAAAGATGACACAAGTCCATCTAGTTCAACCAATAAAAGGGGAAAAAAATGAAAAATAATCATACAATCCAGTATACAGAATCCTATACCCACATTTGATAGAGGAAGGTGAAAAACCCCAGCAAAGCATGCTCCAATGTGCACCAGCAGGGGAAAAATTCCATCCTGATCGGCAATCGGATATTCCCGGGACCAACTTTACCTATAAATATTCGTATCCAGTTATATTATGTACATTTAGGAAAGAATCCACCAAGATCCACCTCTGGAGGGAGTCTATTCCACATTTTCACAACCCTTACTGGGAAGAAACCTTTCCGTATTTGGAGATAAAAAAAACTCTTTTTCCCCAGACATATAGGGGGTCATTTACTATAGCGCTATGGCGCTAATTCGCGCAAATTGCCGCGAATTTGCGCTAATTCGCGGCAATTTAGCGCTAATTCGCGGCAATTTAGCGCGAATTAGCGCTAATAGCGGTAATTCGCGCGAAAACGGTATTCACTATAGCGCTGGTGAGAAAATTCTCCCAAAATCGAATTTACTATAGCTCCCAGAAACTAAATAGAGCCCAAACCCTTACTCTGCTAAAACCTAGAGAATTGCACATGGAAATAATTTTTAGAGCATGATATAATTGCCTAAATGGTACTGAAATATGCGGTATATTATTTAAAGATTATCTGCTTTTAAACTGTGTGAAAAAGTGATTTCTACACTGAAATATCTTTAAAAGTCTGAAAAGTGAAAAATTCCCCGTTTTGGACAACTAGGTGCCAACACAACTGAGCATGCTCAGACCTGAAAATAACTCTCATTTTAACTCAAGTGTCTTTTTTACCTGGAGGTATAGTAAATACCAAAATGAGAGCTAATTAGAGAGCATTTTTTGGGAGTTAAAATCTGCTCTAATTTAGTCCAAATGAAGTTTCAGTCACTGATTCTAATGGAACAATTCTAACTTTCACAAAAAAACCCTTTTAATGTTGAGATGAAATGTATCTTTCTGTGAAATACATTTTCCTTTGCAACATTGTTGCTTCTACTTAAAATATTTTGATTTTAAGAATGCTACAATGTGGAATGTTTTGATGTTTTGGTAAAATATATTTTTCTCTGTCACTTTCACTTGTTTTTCTTCATCTCACAACCATCTTTACCCCAAACTCACACAGGTGTCTTTACAATCCACAAACAATACCATTGCTGATGAAAATTTAAAATGAATCACAATTTTTTGTGCTTTGTATTATTTGCAAATATTCATAATTTGAGCCCAAAAATGTGATATGTGTACAAACATCAGAAATCAAAATGTAATTCCCAAAAATTTGAGGGTAATATTCTACTCTCACCCACAAAAAACACCAAATATCACAGAATAAATCAAGAAGAATAACTCTTGAGTAATGTAATTCCATCACCTGTATGTCCATAGAAATGCAGTATTTATGTGTAGTTTTGTGTAGGAGGGTCTCACACGTGGCAGCTCTGTGGCTTAGAGGTTAGAACTTCTGCTTAGTATCTCTGAGGGTCTGGGTTCAAATCCCAACCATGTTACTTCATGTAGAGAAGTTGTCTCATTTCCCAGGTCCTATAACTATGTCTAATTGTAGTAGTTATGTGTAGGAGGGTTCCACCACCATTGTAAGTCTTTTCCAGATACACTATATAGCCAAAAGTATTGGGACGCCTGCCTTTACACACACATGAACTTTAATGGCAGCCCAGTCTTAGTCCGTAGGGTTAAAATTTGATTTGGCCCACCCTTTGCAGCTAAAACAGCTTCTGGGAAGGCTGTCCACAAGGTTTAGTCTGCCTATGGGAATGTTTGATCATTCTTCCAGAAGTGCATTTGTGAGGCCAGGCACTGATGTTGGATGAGAAGGCCTGGCTTGCAGTCTCTACTCTAATTCAGCCAAAGGGTGTTCTATCGGGTTGAGGCCAGGACTCTGTGCAGGCCAGTCAAGTTTCTCCACCCCAAACTTGCTCATCCATGTCTTTATGGACCTTGCTTTGTGTACTGGTGTGCAGTCATGTTGGAACAGGAAGGGGCTTTCCCCAAACTGTCCCCACAAAGTTGGGAGCATGAAATTGTCCAAATTGTCTTGGTATGCTGATGCCTTAAGAGTTCCCTTATCTGAAACTAAGAGGCCAAGCCCAACCCCTGAAAAACAACCTCGCACCATAATCCCCCTCCACCAAATCATTTGGACCAGTGCACAAAGCAAGGTCCATAAAGACATGGATGAGTGATTTTGGGGTGGAGGAACTTGACTGGCCTGCACAGAGTCCTGACATCAACACAACAGAACACCTTGGGGATAAATTAGAGAGGAGACTGTAGGTCAGGCCTTCTTGTCCAACTTCAGTGCCTGACCTCACAAATGCACTTGGAAGAATGGTCAAACATTCCCATAGACACACTCCTAAACCTTGTGGACAAGAAGAGTTGAAGCTGTTATAGCTGCAAAGGGTGGGCCAAATGAGTTTTGAACCCAATACTAATACTGGGATGCCATTACAGTTCATGTGTGTTTAAAGGCAGGCATCCCAATACTTACGCCAATATACTGTATATTGCTTGTGACACTGAGCATGGCTATGGACTTAGGGCTGGTTCACACCACAGAGATGCAGAGAACATGTGTGGGTCTGCCCTGGTGGCTAAGTGGGTAGCAGTTCTGTCTAGCAGCACCTGGGATGTTGGTTCACTTCCACCAACATGCTAATGCTTGTGTTGAAGTTTATATGTTCTCCCTGTGTGGGTTTCTCGCCACAATCTAAAGACATGCTGGCATCTTATTTGTCTCCTGTCAAAATAGGTTCTAATGTAAGAAAGTTAATTTTGGACTTTATATTGGAAGCTCATTGCAGCCAGGGACTGATGTTAATGTTTATTAGCACTAATCATGCCCAGGGACTTGGACATTTCAAATTTTAGGGTTTACACTGCACAGGTAAATATGCTTAGAAAACTGTTGCTTTGTTTATGTGGATGCAAATGGACTTTGATCTTTGTCCTGTGGTTGGAGATTTGATGCACATAGCCAAGGCTAACACAGTTGCAAATCCTATTATGTGTTCCTGCTCATCAGGTGCAATCACTTTAGACATACATGAAGAGACAGATTGAAAGATACTGGTGGGCGTGTACTTCTATTGGGTGTGTCAGCGTGCTAACAATACAACCTCTCTTATATAAAGGCCTGCAGTAGGGGGGCTCGTTTGGCCTGAGAAGGTCAGGTTTTTTGTTGTGATGGAGAAGGAATGATATTGGGAGATTTGATGAAATTCTTGTGCATTTTTTCAATCAAAAGTGGGTTTATGTGGCCATGCTGTCAATGTTGTGTGTGTATTGTTCCTGTCTGATCATGCAAACATTGTTTGGAAGCATCTGCTGACGTACTATTTTTGATCTCGTTTAATTGTGTACACCGAAATGCAGCTTCCAGTAGAACATGGTCACCAATGTATGTATGTGTGGATTGTGGGCTGGTGGTGGGTGTTTTTAATAAGTCTTTTGCAATATTATGTTGGAATGCTTTGTAAGAATGACTGTTAAGTATGTTTCTATAATCTTTCAGATAATAATGTGATGTGTTGCCCGTTATACACTGAAATTAAAGCTGTGTCCACTCTAAGGTTTTGTCTAATTTTAGATTGTAAGCTCCTATGAGCAGGGCCCTTAAAATTCCATTGCTAAATGTAGTACCATATATCCTGTCCAAATTTTTTTGAAGCTAGTAAATGTAAATTTATTTTTTTTCTGCTGGTAAAATAAAAGTACATTGAGCTCTTGTTGTGATGTGTGGGGTTTTTTTTTTTTCCTTCTACTTTTCTTTCTTTAGTTTTTGTGGGTGGTGGTTTTGGGAAAGTGCAATATCTCTTTTATATTTTATTTCAATATGTATTTGTGCACCAAAAAACGAATCTCTTTGCCCTGGTTCACATGCTACTTTGAAATTGTGCTACTTCACTTGAATTAGCATGATTTCAAAGTAGCAAGGTCAGCGTGATTTCAGGTGGCTTCATACACAAATGTCTATTGAAGTCGCACCTGAAATCGGCAAAAGTAGTGCAGGAACTAATTTAGCAAATTGATGCGGTGCCACAAAAAAAATGTTGCATCAATTGGAACAGTGCCAGTGCCATTGCCAAGAGTCACGCGATTTGATCTCTCAAATCGCATGACCAATCGCTCCAATGTAAACCTAGGCTTCTGCACAACTGCAAGTTATATATAAAGATTCCACCTTTATCATTAACAGCTGTGGAGAATTGCAGGTAATGAATTCAGCTGGTGGATAGGCAGTGTTTGAATGTGTCAGCTCTGGTTCACATTGGTGTGATTTGACATGTCAAATCTGTGGCAATTGCACTGTTCTAATTAGTGCGATTTGTATTGATATTGGTGCAGAAACCTGCACTGATGTGTCTGATGTTGCCCCCACAGTCGGGACTGACATGCAGGAATGAAATTGTGGGAGTTCAGCTGAACGCTTTCCTCCTGCTGTCAGTGTGAACCAGGGCTCAAACTGGGCCTTTTGCCTTTGTAATTCACCTGCTGCTAACCCAGGGACACCATTTCTTAGCAAACTCCCTTAAGTTTACCTTCAAATATATGTAGAAATACAGATTTGCATATCTGAAAATAAAAAAAATACTAATCATGGTTGAGATCAAATATTCGCAGCTGCAATCAAAAGTGTGGTTTCACCTTCTGACCTGGAAATTAGTCATTGTATGCACCTGGAAGTTCTTGTGCTGGTCAGGATCTCAATCTAGGTGGACATGGCGAGGTCTCTTTAGCAGAGAGGAGGCGCTGCTCATTGGCCGGGTAAGTGTAGGATATGTACTTGTACTTAATCAATGTAGGGGTGGATGTCATAGTTCGATTTGGTGTGGGTGGGGTTCATTGATTTGTTTGGCATCACCACACATTTGCTTCCGTCCCATGTGCACACATCAATTCCTGCATTTGTTCTGCTGATGTAAATCAGTAAGGACTATGCAAGTATAAATGAGAGATCCTTTTATTAAAATATATATGACTTGTTTCACAGCTGGGCGAATTTTCCAGCAAATTTGGACCTCTGAGTTGCATGGCAAGTTGTACCCCATGATTCTCAATGACAACCATTCATATCTGTGCTACTAAGTCGCACCAACTTCAAAGTAGTCCCTGTACTACTTTGGTGTGACTTGAGGTATATCGTGTACAATATTACACAGGCATTCCCAGAAGTTGGGGCCAAGTTGCAGCAGCAAAGTGGCAGCAAAATAGGGTGACTTTCAGGTCGCAGCAGTGTGAATGAGATTCAAGGATAACACCTTTGAATTTGGCCCTATTGTCACTTGTGCATCCTGAAAGTGTAGCAAATTCGTCCCTGCACTACCTTGGTTTGACTGATGCAATTTGAGGTCCATACACCACAAGATTACACAGACATTGCTTCAAGTCATGACAAAGCTGTGCAATTTTAAGGTCGCACAAGTGCAAATGGGGCCTTATTCAAAGGTGTTATCAATTAATCGCATTAGGTTACTTTCACACTTGGGTGACTTTTCATGGAGCTTTGGACCTCAGAGTCACATGAAAAGTTGTCCCCCTTGATTTCCATTAATATTTATTGGAGCTGCACGATTAATCGTCATCGTAATTTTTTTCCCCTTTACGATCTTGAAAAAAGCGTTTCACAATTCTTGCTATTGCAAAGAACTCTCTCTGCTCTTCTGAAGCCACAGCCGAAAAACCAGGAAGTCTGCCAAGAATTAGAACATTCTTTATCAGTGAACTTGACTAGAAACCTTGTAACAATTTGTCAATTAAATAGAATTCTGTGTAAGTGAGGAAAGTTTAACCACTTAAACACTAAACATTTTTCTGACATTTGTTGGTTTCAGGTTAAAATCATTTTTTTTTGCTAGAAAATTACTTAAAACCCCCCAACATTATATATATATTTTTAGTAGAGACCCTAGAGAATAAAATGGTGGTTGTTACAATATTTTATGTATTTGCGCCTTTCAAATGCATTTTTTTTTGGAAAAAATTACTTTAATGATTTAAAAAAAAAAAAGAAAAGTTAGCCCAATTTCTTGTGGGATAATGTGAAAGATTTTATGTCACGAGAATCGTGATCTTTTTATTCTAAGCAAAAAAATTGTGATTCTCATTTTGGCCAGAACCGTGCAGCTCTAATATCTATGCAACTTCACCCATGTTCACATAGGTCTGAATTGACATGTCAAATTGTAGGCCAAATCGGCGCCTATTGATGGCAATGGAACTGTCCAAATTGGTGCGACGCCACAACAATTCCCAAAAGTAGTTCCTGCACTACTTTGGGCGACTTCAGGGGGCGATTTCTTACCTCCCAACTTTTTGAGATGGGTATAAGGGACACCTATTAGCAAAAGTAGGTAGGCATAGGACACCTTCTTAAAGGAGAACAGTTGGGACCTATGTGATTTCACTAGACATTTGTGCAGGAAAGTGCACTGATGTCTCTGAAATCGCTGACAAAGTCGGGCTGAGTCACACTTGTGCAACTTTGGACATGAGAGTCGTATGACAAGTCATACCCCATGATTTTCAATGTGTACCATTCATATCTGTGCGACTTCAAGTAACACTGACTTCAACGTAGTCCCTGTACTACTTTGGTCTGACTTTGATGCGAGTTGAGGTCCATAGACCTCAAGTTTACACAGGCATTCCCTGGAATTGCGGCAAAATTGCTGATGCAAAATCGTGGGAAAGTTGCGTGTCTTTCCCTGCGACTCCTGCGTCCATAGACCTCCAAGATTACACAGGCATTGCTTAAAGTCGCATTAAAATCTCGCAACTTTCAGGTCGCACAAGTGTGAAAGGTGCCTAAGTCACTGTGCTGAGTACTATTTTATACCTAGAATATAAAGTAGTCCCAACATCAAACACTAGTAAACATATGTTCTCAATATAATTGTGCTCAAATGGCTGAAAATCACACAGATGGTATCACCTACTGAAAGCTTGCATTGTACTCAGCAGCGTATGCTGAAAAGAGGCGAACGCCTATTAGCCAATGCCACATCGGCACATCGGCATGAGCATGGTTGTTACTATAATATTAATGCCTGAAATGCAAAACATTATTGTATTGAATCAAACATTAGTAAATGTATTTTCTCTGTAGTTAAGTGCTCAGCTCTGTAGCATAGCGGTATACCCTGCTGCCCCCAAAAGTTCAAGCCATGAATTCAAATCCCACTGACAGCATTACCTCCTAGAAGTGTGCATTGTACTCAGAAGCATAATTAGCCAACGCACATCAGCTTGCTTTATTCCATATTTTAACTCTTCAAATGCATGCAATGGTATGTACTTATTCAATAATTCAAGGAAAAAAATGTCGTAGGGTCCCCCCAGTACATACCAGGCCCTTCGGTATGGACTTTAAGGGGAACCCCACACCAAATTGTAAAATAAATTTGATGTGGGGCCCCCCAAAATCCATACCAGACCCTTATCCGAGCATGCAGCCTGGAGGTCAGGATAGGGGGGGACGAGTGAGCACCCTCCCTATCTGAACCTTACCAGGCCACATGCCCCAAAGCACCTTTTCCCCATGTTGATGGGGACAAGGGCCTCTTCCCGACAACCCTGGTCGGTGGTTGTCGGTCTGCAGGCAGGGGGTTTATCAGAATCTGGAAACCCCCTTTAAAAAGTCGGCTCTCAGATCCTGCCCCCTATGTGAATAGGTATAGGGTACATTTTACCCCTACCCATTCACCAAAAAAAGCAGTGAAATGTAAAAAAAATCAATAGCCGGTTTTTGACAAGTCCTTTATTGTAAAATAGCTCCGAGCTGTCTTCTTCCCTTGGCCATCTTCTCCAGACGCTGTCTCTCCCTCCTCCATCCTCTCCCCGAGCTGTATTCTCCCAGAGCCGTCTCTCCTGCCGCTGCCATGTTCTCCATCTGCTGTCTTCTTCCGCACCGCTGGTTACCCGCTAATAAAAAAAAAGCTGCTCTTTTTCCATGGTGGTCTTCCTCTGCTGTGTTGTCACCCGCTGTGTGGCGTCTCTTACATAGCCATGGAGCGGACTCTCCGGGTGACATTATCGGATGGCCACAGAAGACCGCCACAAGAAGAGCGGCTTTTTTTTTTATTAGTGGGTAACTGGCTGCGCTGAAGAACACATCAGCGGGGGAAGATGGTGGCAGCAGGAGAGACAGCTCGGGGAGAAGAAACATCAAACACTAGTGAATGTATTTTCTATGTATGACTGTGCTACGCCCAATAGGCTAGTGGTCAGCACTTCTACCTTGAAGAACTCATGGGTTCAAATCCCACAGAGAAATACTAAAAGATTGAATTGGTGAAAAAAAAGCAAATGACTATTAGCCAATTAGCCAAAGCAGCATATGCTGAAAATAGGTGAATGCCAATTAGCCAATGCACTTTAAATTTGGCTGATTATATTAACTCTTCAAATGCATGCAATGATATGTAAGTATTCAATACTATTATGGTGTGAAATTCCAAACACCACACACTAACTAATGGGCAGATTACATTTTTTTGTTTGTTCATTTTAATTCACTTGTGCACTGAAAAAATAAACACAGCTGGGGGATGGTAGGTTGGCTGGTATTTGAACTTGTACCGTGAGTGCTGTGGAGACATCTGAGCAGACTACTAAGCCATTGTGCTAAGTATGAGACCTACATAATAGTGTAGTATGATTAAAGAATGAATATAAATAATTACCGCTTTATAGTCACCTAAATTAAAAAATAAAAAACAACATACAACAAATAGGTAACCTAAATGTTTAATACATGTAACTTTACAGAATAGCAGACATTACTATGTAATAATCATTCATAACTGCATTAGTTAGCAAAAGAAGGAAAGAAATAGGAATACTAATTGCAACATACATCAATAGATGCACACGAGGTAGAGCACATCTCACATAAAAATGTTTCTTTCACATACATGGATCATGGCTACAGTACACTGCTATATAACAACTTGATAAGAATTGGCATTTGTATATACGCGGAAGCGCTAATTAGCAGCAATTTAGAACTTTCAAACGTTTGTTCTCCACTTATATCGCTGATTTTCATGCGCAAATTCGCCGTTTTGTTTCCATTTGGCTAAAATTGGCTCTATTATTTGCCATAGTGCCCAGTACTTCCTGGAGTTATAGTAAATGACCCCCATAGAGTGCCCCCTTGTCCTGTGTGATGACCTTAAAGTAAATAATTCAACACCAAGTTCACTTCAGTATATGGACCACTTATGTATTTAAACATGTTGATCATATCCCCCCATAATCTCCTCTTCAATATACACAGTATCTCACAAAAAGGAGTACGCCCCTCACATTTTTGTAAATATTTAATTATTTCTTTTCATGTGACAACACTAATGCCGCGTACACACGGTCGGACTTTTCAGCTACAAAAGTCCAACGGACGCTGACGGACTAAAGCTGGCTGGTAATCCGATCGTGTGTGGGCTTCTTCGGACTTTCAACGTACTTTTTTAGCCTCAAATCCGACGTACTTTAGATTTGAAACATGCTTCAAATCTTTACGTCGTAACTACGACGGACCCCGAAGTCCGCTCGTCTGTATGCTAGTCCTACGGACAAAAAAACGACGCATGCTCATAAGCAAAAACTAAACGGAAGCACTCGGTCTAGTAAAACTAGTGTTCGTATTGTAGGTAGCACATTCATCACGCTGCAAAATCTGTGATCGTTGAATGCAGCGCATTTTATTTCTTCTTTACGAATGCTCTAAAGAACGAAGGTGTTTTGCTGTTCATAATCAGAGTTCTCCCAAACTGATTTCTGAATTCTTTTTCTCTTTGATCTCATGAATGATATAGTATGCTTTTTATAAACAATGTTTCCAAACTAATAATTTTTTTTTTTTTTTTTAGGTTTGTAAAGTTACCACAAAGAACCCATTATTCTTTTTTTTTTTTTTCTAGTGATTATTTTTTAGTTTTTAGATAAAGTTAACCCAAAGCACCGTTTTTGTTTATGTATATTTATTTTATTTTCAAGACTTACCACTTGAACATTATTAACATTAGTAATGTATTTTTGGTGTGTTTTTTTAAAACTCAATGAGATTGTTGTCCCTTGTTAATTTAACATTGTGTGTAAAATCAATGATTTAAAAGAAAACACATAAAGTCTTTTGCTAAACTCAAAAAAGATCCATTTATTCATGGTCAAAATAAAATAAAGAGGAAGTCAACGCTGGAAAAAGTCGGTGTACAAGAAAATTGGGATCTTGAGGAGTCCATATAAGAGGGAGCACAATCTGGTCCAAGAATCCCAGAGATCAACAGCACCAGCAGATGATCTAGATGTCCCCAGACTGTGGTCCTACAACAGCCTGCGTCTTCTGTCAGACCAGACTGAACCCAGGTCATCACTTTCTTCTCTTCCCTGCAGCCTTTCCTCCACGCTGCCCTGCAGCCTTCCCTGCAGCCTTCCCTGCAGCCTTCCCTGTAGCCTTCTTTTGAGGCTGTGGCTCTGGTGTTTCAGTTGTGGCAGGAGGAGGAGGAGGAGGAGGAGGAGGAGGAGGAGGAGGAGGGGGGGGGGGCTGCCTCATGTAGTTGGGTGTTTTTTGTTAGCGTGCCCTGCAGCCCCTTATGGATTGTTTCCCCAAATAGGCGCTCACAAATGAGGCGCTGCTCCCAATCCATCTGAAGAAGCCTGCTGGCTAAGTAGCAGCCATAGGCTTCTTCCGCTTCGGGGGGGCTCGTTAAAAAACGGGTGGCCTGTTGCATGAGGCGCAGGGACGCGTCCTGTGTGACCATCCCCTTCCTGGCCCTTTTTTTGGGAAGGTGGAGGGGAGGCACTTGGGATTGGGTGAGGCTCCTACTGGGCCCAGCCACCTCACTTGGCCCAGCCACCTCACTTGGCCCAGCCACCTCACTTGGCCCAGCCACCTCACTGGGAGCAGCCACCTCCTGCCTGACACTGGGCCCAGCCTCCTCCAGGATGATGGTGAATCCGGCCTCCTCCAGGCTGTCCATGGGCCCGGTCTCCTCCTGCCTGCCACTTTCCCCACATTCCTCCTGGATGGACTCATCCTGTGTATAAAAAAAGGACAATAGTTTTAGTTTCTTTTTTTGGGTTCATCAATGACACACAGTTTGCTTCTCATGACTAGCAAATTCAATGTGAATACATCTCTTTAATAAAAGAGTCTAATCAGACACCCTAATTATTTCAAGCAGGTGCCAAACATATTTAGCCACTACTATCATTTGATATGTATACACAATTTGGAGTGCAAAATTATTTGAGACAATTATAACATCCAGTTAACATCATTAATATTAGTACAGTAAATATTTGTTAAAATAATTTACCTGACTCCAGATGGTCATATCCGGTTCATCCAGGATGGAAGACCCAGCTTGCTCCTCATCAGCCTCTGCTGGGGTGGAGGGAAGGGTGGAGGGAAGGGTGGAGGGAAGGGTTGAAAGTGATGCCCTGGCTTCATTCTGGTCATCAAGAAAACGGAGTTGATTGTAGTACCACAGCCTGGGTACATAAACATCATCTGCTGATGCTCCTGATCTCCTTGATTCCTGGATCTTCCTATGCTCCCTTTTATACATGTTCCTCAAGACCCCGATTTTCTTGAGCACTGTCTCCATTGTTGCTCCCGGGATGGTCTCCTGGACAAAGGACAGAAGTCTCTCCAGCGTTGACTTCCTCACATGCTTGGCATAATACTGAGGGTGTTTCACCTCCCACAAATTCCTCATCTCTCGATATTTTGAAATAAAAGAAGTAAGGAACTCTGGATCCTTCAATAGGGGATTCATTATATCTGGAAAAGAGAAAGTCACAAGACCAAAAACACTTATTATAGGTTTCTGCTAACCCCTCATCATCTTCTCCCTATGTAGGCCTCATCAATCTATCAAGCCATATAGGCCGCTTGCTACAAAGTCATGACCATAAACCCCAAAAAAAAAAAAAATATATCTCAAATTACCTTCGTTTTGTAACGTCCTGGTCCACTATCACCTACGCACAGAACGTACGTACGACACGTGCGAAAGGCCCCTCTTTATACACTACGCATGTGTGAAACTCCGCCTGCGTCGCCCGCCCCTGACGTTCGAAATTAACTCATGTTCTCCGCCCCCTAATTCGACGCACAGAACGTACGTACGACACGTGCGCAAGGCCCTCCTTTATACACTACGCATGTGTGAAACTCCGCCTGCGTCGCCCGCCCCTGACGTTCGAAATTAACTCATGTTCTCCGCCCCCTAATTCGACGCACAGAACGTACGTACGACACGTGCGCAAGGCCCTCCTTTATACACTACGCATGTGTGAAACTCCGCCTGCGTCGCCCGCCCCTGACGTTCGAAATTAACTCATGTTCTCCGCCCATTTTTTGTTACGGCGCGTAGTGGAGTTAAAGAATGGCGGAGACACCTGAAATGTTGACGACCTCAGGTAGTGGAGACAGCCCGGAGGCTGGAACGTCAACGAAATCTATGAGGCCTAGATTTAAGGCCTCTAATATGAGTTTTAAAGAGATGGTGGAGATGGTGGCCATTCTTCACAAAGACGACTATGATGGCAATTATGGGCCGTACGCACGGCCAAATTTGCGCAAGGCCAAAATAATGGCGAAGGTCGTGGAGACTTTGCAGGCATCTTTTGGGGTCCAGCGCTCCAAAGATCAATTGCGAAAAAGATGGTCTGACCTGAAACTCAGGGAGCCGGATCAATACCGACGTATCCGGAAAGTTCTTAAAAAAAGTAAGTACTTGTCGTGTTTTTCTCTTGTGTTTATTACCTTGTATACTGCTCCATGTGCTTTTCCTTCCTATACGATTTTTGTTCATCGTTTTAAACGATCTTTTAATAAACCTCGTTACATATCCATATCTATCTCTATCTCTATAGATATATATACATATATATACACATACATATATACACATATATATATATATATATATATATATATACACATACATATATATATACATACATATATATATATATATATATATATATATATACACATATATATATATATATATATATATATATATCTATATCTATATATATATAGATATATAGATATATAGATATATAGATATATATAGATAGATATAGATAGATAGATAGATATAAGAGAGAGAGAGAGAGAGATAGATATAGAGAGAGAGAGAGAGAGAGAGAGAGAGAAATATAGAGATAGGTAGATAGATAGATATAGAAATGTAAAACATTCTTTATGAATATTTGAAGTTCTCTTAATTTTTGGGATTTACATTTAGTTAGATATTTAGAGATTTTGTTCCAGATATAGAGAGAGATCAAAAGATTATTAACTATATTTTGAGTTATTGATATCTATCTATCCGGTATGTCTTTATAATTTTAAAGATTGAAGTAAAATAGGAACTCTACACAAACCACTTCACTCCAAATGTTGGAAAATTATTATGTCCTAAAATATCTGTGTGCTAATTAGATTACAAATTTTTTGTTTCACATAGGGGAAAAATCACTCAGCCAACCACAAGAAGACAGTCCACCCCAAGCAAAACATGATTGGGCAATCAGCCCAAGTCCCATTGAGGATGTGGAGGAAGCAGAGGTGGGCGACATGGGCACCCCACCAGGTGAGTGTCTGACACACCAGCTTACGGTAATCTATGCATGGCTGCCTTTTGTTTAATTGAATTTGTCTACTCTATTTTAGGGGATCTGGTTGTGCTTCATTCAAGCAACAGTGCCACCCCCGAGGATGTGGAGGAATTAGGCTACATGGCCACCCCACCAGGTCAGTGTCTGAGACAACAGCTTTATTTCTGGTAAGGTAAACTATGTATGTGTGCATATTTCTAAAGACATTTTTTGGTTTCATTCCACTTTAGGAACAACAAGAAGTGACTATTTCACCTCTGAAAGTGCCCAACGTCTAATTGGTCAAATAATGGCCTGGAATCAAGACATGGATGAAATGCGTAATCGGCTGGATCGTATGCAGCAGGAAATGAAGGACATGATTGATGTTTTGGGTCGAATCTAAATGCCCTTTTTTAAACCCCAAAACATCAATCATGTCCTTCATTTCCTGTTTTGCTGACCCCATTCTGGGCCTTCTTTCTTTTTTTGGCAGAACATAAATGGCTGTTTAACCTAATGTCAAAAAGGAGGGCTGTTTCTCGTATATCCCTCAAAAATCCACAAAAAAATAAAAATTGATTTTCTAAAAAACACCAAAAAAACAACAAAAAATTGATTTTAAAACACCAAAAAAAAAGAAAAATAATTAATGTTAAAAAACCAAAAAAATTAAAAAAATTGATTTTAAAAAACCAAAAATAAAAAAAAAATTGATTTTAAAAAACCAAAAAAAACAAAAAAAAAGTGATTTTAAAACACCAAAAAAAAGAAAAATAATTAATGTTAAAAAACCAAAAAAATTAAAAAAATTGATTTTAAAAAACCAAAAAAAAAAAAATTGATTTTAAAAAACCAAAAAAACCAAAAAAAAAGTGATTTTAAAACACCAAAAAAAAAGAAAAATAATTAATGTTAAAAAACCAAAAAAATTAAAAAAATTGATTTTAAAAAACCAAAAAAAAAAAAAATTGATTTTAAAAAACCAAAAAAAAAAAAAATTGATTTTAAAAAACCAAAAAAAAAAAAAAATTTGATTTTCAAAAACCAAAAAAAAAAAAAAAAATTGATTTTAAAAAACCAAAAAAAAAAAAAATTGATTTTCAAAAACCAAAAAAAAAAAAAAAAATTGATTTTAAAAAACCAAAAAAAAAAAAAAAAAATTGATTTTCAAAAACCAAAAAAAAAAAATAAAATTGATTTTAAAAAACCAAAAAAAAAAAAAAAAAACTTGCTTTTAAAAAAAAAACAAAACTTGATTTTCCAAAAAAAAAAAGCCTGTTTTCGAAAATCAAAAAGCCAAAAATATTTTTTTGTGGATTAGGTAGAAATATTTAAATATAATTATATTTTGCTACATCATTAAGATACCATTATATTTTTGTCTATGAACATTTTATACTAAATGCAGAACTGAATGCATAACAACCATTAATAAAAACATCTCCTTATAGGATTTTAACAAATGTGTGGTTTGTTATTTCAAGGCTCAGTATCAGTTTGGTTATAATTGTCAAAAAGTTGTTTACAGTGGCAATGGAGCTTATTTAGACATTTTTAAAATTCAAATACAGTTGGCACTACAACTGCTCGACCATAACCTAGGAGACAGCCCAAAAGAAAGGCAAGCAATAAATATAATGCCAGATTTCAGCAATATTTTTTTTATTGTCAAAAAATTATATATCCTGGCCCATTGCAATGGCCCCCCTACCCATAAAATAATCAACATATTGCTGTCTAACTTGACGGGAACTTTGGGGGGCCAAGCCAGTACGGACAGTATCCAGGCCTGTAAGGTTGGCTTCTATTTGTCCGGCCTCAGGCCCAACTGTGCCTATATAATTGGCAGAATGCTTATTTAAAAAGTTGCGCAGAATGCAGCACGATAAAATTATAAAATTAAGTTTGTATTCCGCCAAATTAATGGCTGTTTGAAACAGGCGGAACCGGCTGGCCAGAATTCCAAACGCATTCTCAACCACTCTTCTAGCTCTGGCCAGCCGGTAATTAAAAACCCTCCTCTCCGGGGTGAGGGTTCTTTGGGGGAATGGCCTCATGAGGTGCTTGCTCAGAGCGAAGGCTTCATCGGCAATGAAGACAAAGGGGAGTCCTTCCACGTTATCCTCATCAGGTGGCAATCCCAGGCCACCACTCTGGAGACGCTGGCAGAACTCCGTCTGGGCAAATACTCCTCCATCCGACATCCGGCCATTCTTCCCCACGTCCACATATAAAAAATCATAGTGTGCCGACACCACCGCCATTAAAACAATACTGTGGAACCCCTTATAATTAAAATAATATGACCCCGAATGGGGTGGTGGCACAATGTGGACATGTTTCCCATCTATAGCCCCTCCACAATTGGGAAAGTCCCAACGGCTGGCAAAATGGGATGCCACAGTCTGCCATTCCTGTGGCGTTGAAGGAAACTGGGGAATCAAACAAGAAAACCAAAATCAATTAATTTGGAAGCTAACATTGCAAGAAAATTAGACAATTAAAAACATTATTCCCCAGCATCAGTATAACATTCAATAATTTAATTCTTCTGGAATAACTAATATGGAAAAAGGCACACTTATCAGATTGCTCACCCCCTCTGATAGAACATTGATTACATTTTAGGGGGTTGTGAAATCCCTAAAAAAAATTACTTTAACGACACGCAGGAATTTAGGGACTAAAAAGGCTACAAGACTGCAGTTGTCGCACTCTGCAGGTGCAGTTGCTAACCAGCTTACAGTAAATGAGGTAATGTCAAAAGGCATTCATGTTGCAAGGAGTACACAATCACATGCAAGGGCAATTAATGAAAACACTTTGAGGCTTGCATATGATTTGATGATGGAAATCAGCAGAGCTTCTGCTCATTTACTAAAGCACTGGAACAAATGCACTTGTAGAGTGCACATGCATTTTGCAAAGTGCAACATAGATTTGCTTTAGACAAATCAACACCACAGAACATTCAAGCAAATTTTAACGAGGGTGGGGGTGGGGGGGTTGTGAAATCTAGCTAATTGCTAATTAGCAGCACACTATTTGGAGTGAGTTCAGGTGGGGGGGGGGGGGTTTTGTGAAATCTAGCTAATTGCTAATTAGCAGCACACTATTTGGAGTGAGTTCAGGTGGGGGGGGGGGGGGGTTTGTGAAATCTAGCTAATTGCTAATTAGCAGCACACTATTTGGAGTGAGTTCAGGTGGGGGGGGGGGTTGTGAAATCTAGCTAATTGCTAATTAGCAGCACACTATTTGGAGTGAGTTCAGGTGGGGGGGGGGGTTGTGAAATCTAGCTAATTGCTAATTAGCAGCACACTATTTGGAGTGAGTTCAGGTGGGGGGGGGGGGGTTGTGAAATCTAGCTAATTGCTAATTAGCAGCACACTATTTGGAGTGAGTTCAGGTGGGGGGGGGGTTGTGAAATCTAGCTAATTGCTAATTATAAGCACACTAAATACACTCCAACAAAATACATTCAAAATGAGTAGACTAGGTGGATATGTTCCCATCACTTCATGCTGGGAAGGTTATTGAAGGAAACTATACATGCATGACAAAAAATAACAGGAAAAAATTCCAGCATGTGTGAGGATAAAAAGGGGACATTCACACTATATTGCAATGATGGGAAGTAGTGTTTGAAGCAAGAAATACATTACATTATCAAAGATTACATAAAAGAACATGTGATGCTAATAAAAGAAAAATATCTTACCTTAATATAGTCCTTCTGCAGGACCTGTATGATGGCAGAACAGGTCTCTGGGATAATGATCCCCAGAGCCTGGGGGGAGATGCCTGTCGAGAACTTAAGGTCCTGCAGGCTTCTCCCTGTGGCCAAATACCGCAAGGTAGCGACCAGCCTCTGCTCCGGAGTGATGGCTTGCCTCATGCAGGTATCCTGCCTGCTGATATAGGGGGTCAGCAAAGCCACCAAACGGTCAAAAACGGGGTCCGTCATCCGGAGAAAGTTCCTGAAATCCTCAGGATTATTCTCACGGATCTCACGGAGCAAAGGCATGTGACAGAACTGGTCACGCTGAAGCAACCAATTCTTGGTCCATGAACTCCTCCTCGCCCTGTTCATGGACTGGTCTTGGGCTGAAGAATAAACTACAGCACCAAGCACATACAATGCACGAGCTCTACGACGAGTACGTACAGGTAACATGGCTTCAAAACGGTCGGCTGGTCAGAACGCACTAAACAGAACGCACTGAAGAACAGCAAGGCCTGTGAAGAACGACCTGAAAATCAGGAACGAGCGGCCAATAAAACAAAGATTTCTCAATGCCAACTGACCAAACGCACTGAAAAGCAGATACAAACCTCACAAGCACAGACTGAACAACAGTTAAAACGAACTGAAAAATACGAGTCTCACAAGCGCGAATCGTCTCTCACCAAACTTCTACTAACACGAGATAAACACGAGATTAGCAGAAGGAGCCCAAAGGGTGTCGTACGGGCTATTGAACTTCCGTTTTATAGTCTCGTCGGACTTGGTGTACGTCACAGCGTACTAAGCTGTCGTACTTTTGTGTGGTCGTGTGTGGGCAAGTCCGTTCGTAAGAAAGTCTGCCACAAGTCCGCCGAAGGTACGCCGGAAGTATGTCGGACAGGCTGTCCGACTTTTGTAGCAGAAAAGTCCGACCGTGTGTACGCGGCATAAGAGCCGGTTCACACTGGGATGACTTGTCTTCGCGTTCCGTTCTGTACAATGGAACCGTTCTAATAGGAGCGACTCAAGTCGCTCCGACTTAGAAAAAGGTTCCTGTACTACTTTGGGGGGCGACTTAAGGCGACTTGCATTGACTTCTATATAGAAGTCGTTTTGCAAGTTGCCGCTGCTGTCGTGTGAACCGGCTCTGAAGAAATGACACTTTGCTACAATGTAAAGTAGTGAGTGTACAGCTTGTATAACAGTGTAAATTTGTTGTCCCCTCAAAATAACTCAACACACAGCCATTAATGTCTAAAACGCTGGCAACAAAAGTGAGTACACCCCTAAGTGAAAATGTCCAAATTGGGCCCAATTAGCCATTTTCCCTCCCCGGTGTCATGTGATTCTTTAGTGTTACAAGGTTTTGGGTGTGAATGGGGAGCAGGTGTGTTAAATTTGGTGTTATCGCTCTCACTCTCTCATACTGGTCACTGTAAGTTCATCATGGCACCTCATGGCAAAGAACTCTCTGAGGTTCTGAAAAAAAGAATGGTTGCTCTACATAAAGATGGCCTAGGCTATAAGAAGATTGCCAAGACCCTGAAACTGAGCTGCAGTACGGTGGCCAAGACCATACAGCGGTTTAACAGGACAGGTTCCACTCAGAACAGGCCTCGCCATGGACGACTAGAAAGGTTGAGTGCACGTGCTCAGCGTCATATCCAGAGGTTGTCTTTGGGAAATAGACGTCTGAGTGCTGCCAGCATTGCTGCAGAGGTTGAAGTGGTGGGGGGTTCAGCCTGTCAGTGCTCAGACCATATGCCACACACTGCATCAAATTGGTCTGCATGGCTGTCGTCCCAGAAGGAAGCCTCTTCTAAAGATGATGCACAAGAAAGCCTGCAAACCGTTTGCTGAGGACAAGCAGAATAAGGACATGGATTACTGGAACCATGTCCTGTGGTCTGATGAGACCAAGATAAACTTATTTGGTTCAGATAGTGTCAAGCGTGTGTGGCGGCAACCAGGTGAGGAGTACAAAGACAAGTGTGTCTTGCCTACAGTCAAGCATGGTGGTGGGAGTGTCATGGACTGGGGCTGCATGAGTGCTGCCGGCACTGGGGAGCTACAGTTCATTGGGGGAACCATGAATGCCAACATGTACTGTGACATACTGAAGAAGAGTATGATCCCCTCCCTTCGGAGACTGGGCCGCAGGGCAGTATTCCAACATGATAATAACCCCAAACACACCTCCAAGATGACCACTGCCTTGCTAAAGAAGCTGAGGGTAAAGGTGATGGACTGGCCAAGCATATCTCCAGACCTAAATCCTATTGAGCATCTGTGGGGCATCTTCAAACAGAAGGTGGAGGAGCGCAAGGTCTCTGACATCCACCAGCTCTGCGATGTCGTCATGGAGGAGTGGAAGAGGAGTCCAGTAGCAACCTGTGAAGCTCTGGTGAACTCCATGCCCAAAAGGGTTAAGGCAGTTCTGGAAAAAAATGGTGGCCACACAAAATATGGACACTTTGGGCCCAATTTGGACATTTTCACTTAGGGGTGTACTCACTTTTGTTGCCAGCGGTTTAGACATTAATGGCTGTGTGTTGAGTTATTTTGAGGGGACAGCAAATTTACACTGTTATACAAGCTGTACACTCACTACTTTACATTGTAGCAAAGCAGGGTGGATAAAACTCAATGATTTTTTTTTAAAAATCAAAAACATTAGATTTTTTTTATTTAACTCAGATTTTTTTGATTTAAGGTAGGTGTCCCTCATTCCCATCTCAAAATGTTGGGAGGTATACATTCACTCACCTGCTGTCGCCACGTCCCTCAACTTGTGTCACTGCTGCATCCCCAGCGAGTCAAAGGAGGAGCCGCTGCGGGACAGAGATGACAGTTGCTCTTTAAAAATTATGATTTAAATCAAGTCTTTTTACTAGTGATTTAAATCCTGATTTAAATTGTCATTTAAATTGACTTGATTTAAATCAAATTCACCCTGTAGCAAAGTGTCATTTCTTCAGTGTTGTCACATGAAAAGATATAATAAAATATTTACAAAAATGTGAGGGGTGTACTCAGTTTTGTGAGATACTATATATCAATTTTCATAAAATACTACCTTCAAGGCTGCAGCACTTTCCTTCAATACATTAAGTGTTTGGACATGTAGTGCCCAATGGGCTTTCTCAACTTCTAGGCTCCAGCCTAGACCATTAAGAAAGCCCACTGGGTGCTAAGCGTGAGGTGGGAGGTGATGTAATCACGCTGGAGGAAGCCAGGTGGAGCTGTGCAAGCCAAGGATAGAACTGAAATATGCCTGTATTTGACTTCTAAAATGTGAATGTTATTTTTACTCTTATGCCCCGTACACACGGTCGGATTTTCCGATGGAAAATGTCCGATCGGAGCGTGTTGTCGGAAATTCCGACCACTTTGTGCGACCGTATGTAGGCAAAACAAGTTTGAGCCAACATCCGTCGGAAAAAATCCTAGGATTTTGTTGTCGGAATGTCCGAACAAAGTCCGACCGTGTGTACGCCCTATTAAAGTGTTTGTTAAGCAAAAAAAAAAAAACAAATTCAGATCCTGGTCCCTTAAAGTAGATTAACCCCTTACCAACCAGCCGTCGTCATTATACTGCGGCAGGTCGGCACGTTCCAGCGAGCCGTCACAGTTATATGTTGGCTCCTTTAAGCGGGATAGCAGGCGCGTGTGCACCCGCTGCACTGCGGGGGTGCCGATGCTCGTGGTCGATGGTCACGAAGACCGCCGGACACGAGCGATCGCAGGCACGAGAGGCAGACGAGAGACGTGTGTGTGTGTGTGTGTGTAAACACACAAATCCCTGTTCTGTTCTGTGAGGAGAGACAGATCATGAGTTCCTAATAGCTAGGAACCACGATCTGTCATTTCCTCTAGTCAGTCCCCTCCCCCTACAGTTAGAACACAGTCAGGGAACACAGTTAACCCCTTGATCGCCCCCTAGTGTTAACCCCTTCCCTGCCAGTGACATTTTTACAGTAATCATCATTTTTTATAGCACTGATCGCTGTATAATTGTCAATCGTCCCAAAAATGTGTCAAAAGTGTCCGATTTGTCTGCCATAATGTCGCAGTCATGATAAAAATCGCAGATTGCCGCCATTACTAGTAAAAAAAATAATAATAATAAAAATGCCATAAATCTATCCCCTATTTTATAGACGCTACAACTTTTGCACGAACCAATCAATATATGCTTATTGCGATTGCAAACCAATCAATATAAGCTTATTGCCCGCCGCTATTAGCTATTATTAAAAATTAAAAACCTACAATGGCCACTGCCAGCCCCTCTAATAAAGCCTGGCATAGCACACTATGTAAGTCATTTCTAAAAACGAGCGTTGTAAATACCTCTTTGGAGCTATCTTCAGGCCGGTCACGTGACTCGCGGCCGCTTTTGAGCTCCGAGACAGAGATTCAGCGGAGGAGATGAGTGGCCTCTGATGTCAGAGGGAGATCTCGGCCCCTACTGCAGAAGCAATGTCTCGGAGCTTTAAAGCGGCCGCGAGTCAAGTGACCGGCCTGAAGATAGCTCTAAAGAGGTATTTACAACGCTCGTTTTTAGAAATGACTTACATAGTAGTGTGGTATGCCAGCCTCTAATAGAGGGGCTGGAAGTGTTTTAAAAGTTTGACTTAACAAACACTTTAATAAATATATTGTATGGGCGATCTGCAATATGTTTTTTTTCCTCTTGCCTCTTACATCACTACGCTGAGAGCTGTGGACTGGATTTGATCTGTCAGTGGAAGCAGTGCCACTTTTACACTGCAAAGGTGCATACTGACCTCTTTCAGGTAGTGGGGTCCACCCTAGCAGGTGAGAAGACACTCCTAGGTGGGGTGAAGGGCAACGTGGTGAAGAAAGGTCCATACACACAGGATTGTTTTTGGTGTATGGGATTACATGATTCACGGATTTTATACATACGTATATATCTTTATGGACTGGCACTAAAAGATGTATTCACTTTGATATATTTATATATATATATATATATTTGTGTATATAATAGTTATTGTATTTTATTATTATAATTTTTATGAACACTGATGAACTTTATACCTTGATTAATCTATGCACATAACATATTGAAGGAGAGCGCTGCACCCTGAAGGTAGTATATATTAATTGCATTTGCATAGGTGGTTGGATGCATACTGGTGTTTAGTTACCTCCTATAGCGTTTAGTTTCGTAGCACGGTGTTCTTAAATTAAGCTATAGGGATAGCGTGGAAGGGGTAGTAATATATACATTCAATTTTCATAAAATGTCAATTTTATTGCATATAAATACATGTTAAAACAAGAAGCATAAACACATACTAACAATTATCTATTTCTATCCCGCTTCATTCCTTATCCTCCAATGTTTGTCATTGGTTAACCTTGTCACTATAGGAAATTCATTTCTTACATTGTCATATGTAAAGACATTACATCAGGGGTCTCCTAACTTCCTAAACAAAAGGCCAGTTCACTGTCCTTCGGACTTTAGAGTGGCCGGGCTGTGGTCAGTGGGAGTAGAAAATGTCTCTGCATCAATGGGACTGGGAGTAAACAATGCCCCATCGTTGGTATTAATGGGAGGATTAGTCTAGGTTCACATTATCGCATGTTTTGAATGGGCTGCTGTACCCACTAGAAATGTCCTGGAACCTTTTTTAAAAGTGCTGCATGGTAACGGGATTTCTATGTGTGGAAGAACTAATGGCACGCCGTGCGTCTGCTACAGAGCAGCGTGTTTTGCCTGTGAGTTGGGAACACACGTGACCATGCATGGGTTTCCAACCCACACATATGTGAACCTAGGCTTAGTGCCCTATTATTGGTGTGAGTAGTGCCCCATAGTTGGTGTCATGGGGGGGAATAGTATCCCATTGTTGGTGTCAGTGTGAGGAATAGTGCTCCATTGTTGGTGTCAGTGGGAGGAATAGTTCCCCGATTGTTGGTGTCAATGGCAGCAATAGTGTTCCATTGTTGGTGTCATTGGCAGGAATAGTACTCCACCATTGCTGTCAGTGGGAGAAATTGAGCCCCATTATTGGTGTTAGTTGTAGGAATTATGCCACAATACTGGTGTCAGTGGGAGGAATAGTGCCCCATTATTAGTGTCAATGGGAGAAATAGTGCCCCATTAATGTGTCAATGGGAGAAATAGTGCCCCATTAATGTGTCAATGGGAGAAATAGTGCCCCATTGTTGGCGTCAGTGGGGGGAATAGTGCTTCATTGTTGGTGTCAGTGGGAGGAATAGTGCCCCATTGATGGTGTCAGTGGAAGGAATAATGCCCCATTGTTGGTGTCAGTAGGAGAAATAGTGCCCCATTGTTGGTGTCAGTGGGAGGAATTACGCCACAATGTTGGTTTCAGGAGTAGTACCTCCTATCAGTGGGAGGAATAGTGCCCCAAGGGCTGGATAAAGAAGACCAAGGGGCTGCAGTATGGACTATGCTTTATATAATGAGGTACACATAGGCCTGTACTCTACACATTTTGCTGAGCTTTCAGTTAACTTCTTCAGGTGTTTATTTGGGATGGTTGCTAAAAACACTGTATCACTCAAAGGGCAACTTGTCTGGAAGTCTATTGAGCAGAACGATCCCCAAAGAACAGAAGAAATGTCAGACCTGGAGGGGTATATGATCTTATACTTGTAAGGTTATCTCTAAGCATTGGAAAGAGTGTGCACATAGTAGAAGTACTCATAAATCTGGTAAAGGAAATATACCAGACAAGGGTCCTTTCATGGAGACTCAACTACACCAATTCTCTAGATCCTAAACCCGGGATGGTATAAGGTTCACTGTGTATTTCTTCCTTAGTCTCTTATCCAGTCCAGTCACAGGAACCAGATGAAATTTGCACAGTGTATGGCCATCTTTCTGGTCAGGGTAGCCGGTTTGGAGGAGGTGAAGTTTGTGGGTTCAGAAGCTTGTCTACAGCTTGGGGGAAAAGCAGTTTCTCAGCCTGGTGGTCTATGTGCAGGTGGTTCCAAGCCTACCTGAGGGGAGGTTGGTAACCAGGAGACATCCTGGGTGTGTAGGATCTCTCATAATAGTAGAGGCTTGTCTAGTGCTGACTCCCTAGGGAGCTGCTGGAAATAATTGAATTCTCTTGTCTGCCCTTTATCTGTTTTTAACAGCTCACTAAAACAATTAGTTATCAGGCTCCAGTCACCTTGGTTTTACCATTTATAGAAGTACTCAAATTGGAGAGAGAGTTTAGGGGGTACAGGATACCCAAAAAAGCACAACATGGGAGGACATACAAGTATATACTGAATCAGCAGTAGGTCCTATGTAAGTGACTCTTTATATTCATACCTTATAATTCCTGTGAATGGGGGTGGAGTTGGGGGCAAAGTGGTGGGAGAGCTAATAAAGGAGCAAGAAGGGTGGGTGTGGCGAAACTGCACTAAAACGTGAGCCTACGTATAGAGTGCAGGGGGCAGGAGTATGTAACGTTCATAGATCAGAGGGCAGGAGTATGTAACATTCATAGATCAGAGGGCAGGAGTATGTAACATTCATAGATCAGGGGGCAGGAGTATGTAACATTCATAGATCAGGGGGCAGGAGTATGTAACATTCATAGATCAGGGGGCAGGAGTATGTAACATTCATAGATCAGGGGGCAGGAGTATGTAACATTCATAGATCAGGGGGCAGGAGTATGTAACATTCATAGATCAAGTGGCAGGAATATGTAGCATACATAGTGCAGAGGGCAGGAGTATATAACGTACATAGTTCAGGGGGCAGGAGTATGTAACTGTAGCGTTTACCCCACATTTCCAGGGACCTGATGGAGACTACCAGAGACAGGGAGGGCCGACATAACTCATCAGGGTGCGGATTACTAGGCATGGTGGGTGATGTACAAGATAGAAATATTGGGCGCCAGTCACTTTTATGCTTGAACAGAGAGAAGTTTATTTCTCATAACAGGAAAAACCCTCATATGTGTGGAAACGTCTTGATTACTTTCAGCTGCTAGCACCAGACACACTCCCACGAACTGTGTTCAACTAAAATGAAATAGAATAAACTGTCGGATTGGGATCATTCATTTTTCCATGCTGTGAAGTACTGTCACGAGTCACTATGGATTTCACTTTGGAGCACTGGATACTATATCAAATTAATTTGGACTGTATTATTATTTATGACATCTGTAGCAGTTTTTTATTCATTTATGGTTTATATCCATGTACAGTGGAACCTTGGATTACAAGCATAATCCGTTCCAGGAGAATACTTGTAATCCAAAGCACTCGCATATCAAAGCGAGTTTCCCCATAGAAGTCAATGGAAACGAAGATAATTCGTTCCGCATTGAATTCTATTGCATGCAATACCGCATGTGGCCAGAGGTATGGGGGAGCCGGAGAGCCTGGGAAATACTCAAGAACAGCTCGGCTGAACTTGGAAAGCCTCGGAAAGGCTCGGAAACACCTGGGAACGGAGTATTTGGAAGTATTTCCGAGTGTTTCCGAGTATTTCCGAACGGCTCCAAACCGTTCCGAGTGTCACCGGAGCCCCCGCACCTCTGTCCAAATGCGGTACTGCACAACCCATTAGCTTGAATTCTGCTCGTTTTTGCGAGACAACACTCGCAAACCAAGTCAGAATTAAAAAAAAAAAGTTACTCGTCTTTCAAAACGCTCGTTAACCACGTTACTCGTTAACCAAGGTTCCACTGTATTAATATTTTATTTGCACTGTAGATTGTGTCTTTGAGCATATGGCATTATATCAGATTGTTTGAAGTGAATTAATATTTGAAACATTTGCAATATATTTAATCATTTATGTATTAGTACATAGATACCTTTGTGTTTCAGCACTTGGTATCATATTGGTTGTTTAAGATCTCCAATAGAGACACTTATATATAGTGTCTAATAAATGAGAAATAATCAAACATAAAAGGTTGGTACGTCCCCCCTAGTGCTCATGAAATCACCAAATGATGTTTTGAAACAGCATAACCAGCCACTACAACAATAAATCAATAATCTCAAAATATGCTATAGTAAAAACTCTAACATTAGCGGCGCTAAACAATCATAAAAACTGATTAAAATAGTTGTGTCCAATTTATTGATATATCGTGAATAGCAAAATGTCCAGAAAAAGTTCAAAAAAGTTCATATGGGGTTAAGTCCAGCTGAATCTCGTCACAACACCGCATGTGAAACAATCCCCTAAGGTAAGGAACTTACCAGTCAACCATAGGTATTACGCTTGTGTTTTAAACAATCACTGCCAGCAGGCACTGCGTCTCTCCATCTCAGTATTGCTCATGACAAGCAAAAGAAATGTGCACATAGCGTAATCCAGTCAAATTTATTAATGATAAAATAATCCCCCTTACAAATGTGCCCTTACAATATTAAAATTCAAAGCAAGCATGTAACAGGCATGTGAAAACCTCAAAGTATCCCGTCACTATCACTTGTCCAACGATCACCGCTCAGCAGATTTCTCGTGGAGCGGTGTTCCCAGGCTGAGTAGACAGATGATCAGACGACGTAGGATGCTGCGTGATCACGCTCTGATGCGTTTCGTCATCACTTCATTAGAGGGCGTGGACACCCAGTGCAGCTCCCATCCTTATATGTACAATGAGCGCCGGGTATTAACCCTGCATGCGCTCGTTCCATCCGATCCGATCAGCAGCATCCGTCGCATCACTTACAGAGGACTTGTGCCTTCTAACAACGCCATATCATATCAATACAGCAATATATTGTAAACCTACACCTACTGGGGGATGTTGTGCCACACTAGGTGGCGCAACATCCCCCCGGCATAAATTTCGGGTAGGCATGCACAGCCACCACCATACATATTCCTATTTGATCGGTACAATCACACTCGTTCTCAACCGATCGTTCCGTGTGTGGTGACAATAATTGCAAAGAGACACAAACTATTAGTAAAATTAGGTGCTGAAATAGAAGTCCCAGTTCTTCCTGCTATCAATACTGCGGTAATTGTTTACCCTATTATTGTTTTGATTCATTGCACATATGGTACTCCATTAATATTTCCAATATATGTTAAATTTATATTAGACATTTCTTAATCCTACTGATACGTCAAATTTACATTTTAAAAGTGACTTTCATCCCATACACATATCATAAAGGTCTTCATTGCATAAAAAATGTCTAAAATTAGATAATAAATTTCAAAACATATTACATGTATAACATGTAAAACATATTCCATATATAAAATGTGATTATAAAAACATCTCACATTATTCAATAATTGCTGATAAAACAATTTAAATCGAACTCAACGTTCATTCCCCTGGGACATAAAGTATCGGTCAAATAAATCCATTTAGTTTCACACTTTGATAGTTCCCTTGCCCTATTGCTCCCTCTCTATTCTGGATACATTTTTTCTACTCCCCAAAATTTTAGTCCTGAGGGGTCCCTATTGTGCTTACATTGAAAGTGCATTGATACACTGTGGTCTTTGAAACCAATCTTAATGTTATTAATGTGCTCCGATACACGCTTACCCAAGGTGCATTTAGTACGGCCAATGTACATCAGACCGCACAGGCACTGGAGCACATATACAACATAAGTTGAATTTCACGAAATTAAAATCTTTTATCCTAAACACTTTGGAATTAGCAGTAGATTGAAACTCAGTTAATCCTCTTAATCGTGTGTTTACTTGTTGGCATGAAAAACATCTACGACATACGTAGAATCCGGGCCTCACCCAACACATAGTGGGTTTAATGGGTGGGTTCAGGATTTTTTTGACAACGTTATCACCAAAGGACTGCCCTTTCCTGTAGATAAATACTGGGTTCTCCGGAATGGCCTTCATCAGAATTTTATCCATACTCAATATTGACAAATATTTCCTAAAATTCATTTCAACATCTTTGTATTGAGCATGATACCCACCAATGAAGCCCCATTCATGCTTTGTGTCTTTTTGATTTACTTTATCTGTTAGACATCTGCTTTGTGGGATTTGATGTATTTCGTCAATTTCATTATCCAAAACTGCTGGTTTATAGCCCCTTTCTACAAATCTCTTTTTTATTATTCGTGCTTGTAATAGAAAATCATCGTCGCGTGAACAGTTTCTCCTAATTCTTGTGAATTGCCCTTTTGGTATGTTTCTCAACCATGTTGGATGGTGGCCACTGTGAATGGGCAAATAGCTTTTCCAGTCCGTCGGTTTAAAAAAGCCTTTTGTGACCAGTTGGCGGTTAATTAACATTACTGTAACATACAAATAATTTATTGATTGGCTGCTCCATTGACATTCTAATTTAATGCTATTATTATTTCAGTTGAGTTCCTCAATAAATACTATTAAAGTTGATTCTGTACCTACCCAAATAAAAAATAAATCATCAATGAACCTTTTGTAGAAAAGGAGTTCTCTTTTTTGTTGGCCATTAATAAATTTATCCTCCCATGCACTCATAAAGAGGTTCGCTAGGCTTGGCGCGAATTTCGCACCCATTGCAACACCTTTTTTTGGGTAAAAAACTGGCCTGCGTACCAAAAATAATTATGGGTCAAACAATAATCTAAAGCCGTTCCTTAAAACTTCTTTTGTATTAATGGAAGATCCTCCCTTTTACTTAATGGCCAATTCAGAGCTATCAGAGCGTCATCATGCTGTATTACTGTATATAGCGACGCTACGTCAGCTGTTACCAAAAATACTTCTGAGACGTCTGGAATGCAAATATCTTTCAAAAGCTGTAAAAAGTGCCTAGTATCTTTTAAATATGCCGTGGTTTGTACCACACTTTCTTGCAGGTAATTGTCCAAATATTGACCCACTCTGGCTAACACTGAATTGATACTATTTACTATGGGTCTAGCAGGTGGATTCTGAGAATCCTTGTGGAATTTCGGGACATTTTGCTTTTCACGATATATCCATAAATTGGACACAACTATTTTAATCAGTTTTTATGATGGTTTAGTGCCGCTAATGTTAGAGTTTTTACTGTAGCATATTTTGAGACTTATATATAGTGGTCACATACTATTCAGTATATTTATTGTTGCATTATCTTAAATTTATTATCACTGGCATTTGCACTTTATGCATTGGCACATCTGTTAATAGTAATTATACAGAGGTAGATACAGCACGGCACAAGTTTATTTAATTTTTTTTTACTTCCTATAGTAATTGAACTTTACTCACAACGTCATACAGAATTCCTTTGGATAAGTTCTCTCTTGAAGCTCTCCCAGTCACCTCATGAATCCCTTAAAATTTTTTCCGGATGGTCAGCAGGCTTTTCTCAGCAAAATTTTGAACACCTAGATAGGCGTTGGATAGGCCTAGCAGCCAGGAGAACACCTGGATAGGCCTCAGGCTTCAGGTCTACCAGCCAGGAGCTGTTTCACACACATCCCACCTGAACCGCAGCCCCGATCACCTGTCTTTCTCCAAATAAATACGTTCTCCCAGCAGTCACAGTGGCCAGTCTGATTGGCTGAGAAAGGTATATTTATTCATAACCTGAATGCACTGTAGCTCATCATACTAATGCCAGGGGCGACAATGCCACTTACTGATTAAAGAGAGGAACCACTGCTAAACAGGCTGCCACCCAGCACAACTAAATTTACCTGTAGCCCTGCTTTGGGACAAGGGTGCTACATAACAAACATAGTTCAGGGGCAGGAGTTTGTAACATACACAGTTCAGGTGACAGAAGTGTGTAACATACATAATTCAGGGGGCAGTAGTATGTAACATACATATTTCAGGGGCAGGAGTATGTAACATACATAGTTCCGGGGGAAGGAGTATGTAACATACATAGTTCAGGGGACAGGAGTATATAACATACATAGTTCAGGAGGAAGTAGTATGTAACATACACAGTTCAGGGGGCAGTAGAATAAAACATACATAGTTCAGGGGCAGTAGTATTTAACATACATAGTTCAGGGGTTGGACTATGTAACATACATAGTTCAGGGGGCAGTAGTATGTAACATACATAGTTCAGGGGGCAGAAGCATGTAGCATACATAGTGCAGGGGGTAAGTGTATGTAACATACATAGCTCAGAGGGCAAGAATATGTAACATACAGTATCTCACAAAAGTGAGTACACCCCTCACATTTTTGTAAATATTTTATTATACCTTTTCATGTGACAACAGTGAAGAAATTACACTTTGTTACAATGAAAAGTAGTGAGTGTACAGCTTGTATAACAGTGTAAATTGCTGTCCCCTTAAAATAACTCAACACACAGCCATTAATGTCTAATCCGCTGGCAACAAAAGTGAGTACACCCCTAAGTCAAAATGTCCAAATTGGGCCCAATTAGCCATTTTCCCTCCCCAGTGTCATGTGATTCTTTAGTGTTACAAGGTTTCGGGTGTGAATGGGGAGCAGGTGTGTTAAATTTGGTGTTATCACTCTCACTCTCTCATACTGGTCCCTGGAAGTTCAACATGGCACCTCATGGCAAAGAACTCTCTGAGGATCTTAAAAAAAAAGAATTGATGCTCTACATAAAGATGGCCTAGGCTATAAGAAGATTGCCAAGACCCTGAAACTGAGCTGTAGGATGATGGCCAAGACCATACAGCGGTTTAACAGGACAGGTTCCACTCAGAACAGGCCTCGCCATGGTCAAATAAATAAGATGAGTGCACATGCTCAGCATCATATCTAGAGGTTGTCTGGGAAATAAACGTATGAGTGCTGCCAGCATTGCTGTAGAGGTTGAAGGGGTGGGGGGTCGGCCTGTCAGTGCTCAGACCATACGCCGCACACTGCATCAAATTGGTCTGCATGGCTGTCGTCCCAGAAGGAAGCCTCTTCCAAAGATGATGTTGTACAAGAAAGTCTGCAAACAGTTTGCTGAAGACAAGCAGACTAAGGACATGGATTACTAGAATCATGTCCTGCGGTCTGATAAGACCAAGGTAAACTTATTTGGTTCAGATGGTGTCAAGCATGTGTGGCGGCAACCAGGCAAGGCGTACAAAGACAAGTGTGTCTTGCCTACAGTCAAGCATGGTGGTGGGAGTGTCATGGACAGGGGCTGCATGAGTGCTGCCAACATTGAGGAGCTACAGTTCATTGAGGGAACCATGAATGGCAACATGTACTGTGACATACTGAAGCAGAACTTGATCCCCTCCCTTCAGAGACTGGGCCTCAGGGCAGTATTCCAACATGATCATGACCCCAAACACACCTCCAAGACAACCACTGTCTTGCTAAAGAAGCTGAGGGTAAAGATAATGGACTGGCCAAACATGTCTCCAGACCTAAACCCTATTGAGCATCTGTGGGGCATCCTCAAATGGAAGGTGGAGGAGCGCAAGGTCTCTAACATCCACCAGCTCCTTGATGTCGTCATGGAGGAGATGAAGAGGACTCCAGTAGCAACCTGTGAAGCTCTGGTGAACTCCATGCCCAAGCGGATAAGGGCGGCAGTGCTGTAAAATAATGGTGACCACTCAAAATATTGACACTTTGGGCCCAATTTAGACATTTTCACTTAGGGGTATACTCACTTTTGTTGCCAGCATTTTAGACATTAATGGATATGTGTTGAGTTATTTTGAGGGGATAGCAAATATACACTGTTATACAAGCTGTACACTCACTACTTTACATTGTAGCAAAGTGTCATTTCTTCAGTGTTGTCACATGAAAAGATATAATAAAGTATTTACAAAAATGTGAGGGGTGTACTCACTTTTGTCAGATACTGTACATAGTGCAGGGGGCAGAAGTACGGTATGTATCGTACATAGTTCAGCGGACAGGAGTTGGTAACATACATAGTTCAGCGGACAGGAGTATGTAACGTACATAGTTCAGGGAGTAGGAGTATGTAATGTACATAGCTCAGGGAGTAGGAGTATGTAATGTACATAGTGCAGAGGCAGTGGTGGGTAAATATACACTGCATACACACACATACTAATGCATACACATACATCATACACGTTGCGCTTGGTGGTATTGCTGGGATTTTCAATTCCCTGTGTCCCTGCTCCTCCTGGCAGAAAAGCCTAGGGGTAAAAGCTGCATATATGGTTCCAACCAGGGGGCCTTTTGCCCCCACCCGCTCACTTTGCTCCTGCACAGCTCCTCCTCCTCCACTCCTCTGGGGAATGTAGGACGCAGTGTACATGAAAATGGCATCATGCATGCTGTGCTTTGTTTCAATACTGAAGCAAGCGACCCACCAGGCTTAGGGAAAACCTACAGAACTGTAAAAAGATAAATATCATCACAGACTGGTTACAGCCTTGTAATAACACATTTTAAATTTAGATAGAGACACAACTGCATAGAACAGGGTGCTTCACTAGTTTGGGAAGATGATTAGAATAAATATCTCTCAGGTTAGGCAGTAGCGAATCGACAATCCACTGAGCCATTTTGACTACCCACTGCAGAGCCCTCCTGTATGCCATACTGCAAGTGGAGTACCAGCCTGTGTAGCAGTATGTCAGTTTGATCCTCTGCCCGGTGTTTGCTGCTCTGCAGTAACCCCATGGGGAAATTTTACTGAATGCCTCCATTCTTACCGTGACAATCAGGACATGGCTAAACTTTATGCTTCCTGTCTGTGGATTGCGTTCTCCATATGCTTCTAGGGAGGATTAAGTAGGGGGCCATGGCACCAGCATTATTAGAAAACTGTAATTACACAACTTACGAAAATCCTTTCCTGGTTCAGCTATTTAGCATTAAACTAAAATTAAGCTTCCAAATATATTCTAGAATCTCTATTATGTCGAGGAATAAGTAATATGTGAGCACAATGGAAAAGGGTTAAATACTTCAAAGGGCCCTAGAGTGCGAATGTATTGTGTTCATATTATATTTTGCCTGTAAGTTATCTTTGTTTGCTTTATTACATTTTTTTTATTTTGCAGCATGTTATCTTTTTTAACTATTGCCTTTTTTTTTACTTAAAGCAAGCTTGTGACAGAACTAAAAGGTAAAGCTGGTCATACACTGTTACCATTTGCTTAGTGGGTAGCTTCGTTTGGCCCCTTCCCACCCAATATGCTTCAGTATAAAAAAAATCTGAAGGAGCCAGTTGGAGACTTGCCGGCCAAACCATAGCTGCATCCAACCATAGCTGCATCCAAAAATGTCTTGAATATTCTTCCTTTTACCTTCATGATCATACATCTCAGTATCACCCAAAGCAGGCACCCAATATGGAAGTATGGTACTTTCTTATAAGGACGGGGGAGGGGATCTGCAACATAGTTTCCTGAGCCCTCTGCAGGTAAATATCAGCAGGATCCTGCTTGGATCCCATTCACTGGGAGGCAGTGATGAGAAATAGAAGGAGGTCATCTATATAATGGACAGTCTCTAAAATGTGGAAGTGCACTGATAAGGTGGTTTATTACAAGTAGACTTAACAAATCAGTCAACCCAATTATAGTGCTTGCTCAATTTGATGCAAAGGTCAGCTCATGGAGGAATGGTTCACTTATCTCCTCTAGCCAGTATGTACAGTATACACAAAGGTCTCAGACAAATCGCTTAGAATGCTTTAATTTTTCCCCCATCTAGGTGGTCATGTGATCAAATGGCATCCTTTGCTCATGGGCTTTAAACCAAAATTGAGATATGATAAAATAAAAATAAAAATAAAGTTGAGTTGAGATGGTAATAATGATAAGACTACTTTGCCTAAATGTAATTTCCCCTTCAGCCAAGATGACATGACCAAATTCTGGCTTTTGGTCACCTTAGTGGCACTGGTGGGAAGCAAAATGCAAAGGTTCCAGAGGAAAGGTGCTGTAAGTATTGTATGCCTGCCTATAACTTTGTAGCATGTTACTTTACAGGCAATTTTATGATAAAGGGCTATGTTTTCAAAAAGCAAAAATCCCACTGTCAAGTATTTATTATAAAATTTTTTATGCAGCTAATGACATTTCATAAACTGTTTGGATCCAATGTGCTTGTGTGACAGCGCTGGACCAGTATGTAGTCTGGTATCCCTGGAGGTGATCTAGGAAACGTTGTCCTTCAAAGGGGTACATGGTCGATGAAGGTAAGACATGGATGAGCCTTGTTAGGTTCTTGGCTGCTGCCTCTCTGGTACTGACAGAAAGGCGCTCCACAAGATAGACTCTGATGGGGGTAGGGACACACTCGATATTAAAGGTCGTCACAGTTGAGGTTATTATGAAAATGTTTATTCAAATTCACAGGTAATCGGTAGAGCCAGTGCATTATGGGGGAAATGCAACTTCCTTCATCAGCCTTGTAATGATTGGTGTGATCCGGACTGACCTGGAACCATTTTACAGCACCTAAAGGGCTCTTATGATATTCGACCTCTGGTTCCAGGTCAGTCCCAACAACACCAACCATCACAGCCCTGACAAAGGGGGAGGCATTTCACCCGAAAGATGTTGGCTCTACTCATCAGCTATGAACTGTAAATTTCAAACATTTTTAATCACCTCAAGCGTGATGTCATTCCATATTGAGTGCGCCTCTAAACCCATCCGAATATAACTGTTTGATCTCAGCCTATAGGATCTAATGTGTGTGTGTGTGTCAGAGCTGTTCCAGTATGTAGTCTGGTATCCCTGGAGGTGATTTTGGAAACATTGTCCTTCAAGGGGGTACATGGTCAATGAAGGTAGGACATGGGTGAGCCTTGTTAGGGCCTTGGCTGCTACTTCTCTGATACTGATAGAAAGGTGCTCCACAAGATAGACATGGATGGATGTAGAGGCAGGCTCATGAAAGGTTTTGAAAGGTTGCCACACTTGAAGGTATTATGAAAATGTTTATTAAAATTCACAGGTAACCAGTAGAGCCAATGCGTTATGGGGGAAATGCAACCCCCTGCATCAGCCCGGTAAATATTGGTGTGGTTGGGACTGACCTGGAACCATTGTACAGCACCTAAACGGCTCTTATCATATTCGGCTTCTGGTTCCAGGTCAGTCCTGACCACACCAACCATCACAGCCCTGACTAAGGGGAGGGCATTTCACCTGAAATGTGTTGGCTATACTCATCAGCTATGAACTGTGAATATCAAACATTTTTAATAACCTCAAAAGTGATTACTTTCCGTATTGAGCGCGCCTCTACACCCATCCGAATATAACTGTTTTGATCTCAGCTTCTTATAATGCCCTGTAAAGTGGAACTCAAACAGCAAGAATAAACAGAAACTGCATTAGAGGCCAATCAGGTACAATGAACATGTCAGCAAAAAGTGAGATCAGAGGGATGAAATAAAAAGGCTGCTTCTTCTATCCAATCACAGGCTGAAGAATAAATGTGTATTGGAGGAGCTTCACAGTGGATGTGAATTTACCTTTTTGGAGGTTGCTCTCTGTCAACTGGGGGATCACAAAGAGTCCAACGCCATCAACATATCCATGATACCCAGTTTATGTTATTGTTATTAATAGGAAATTTCGTGTATCAGTGTTATCATCATCACCACTATGACTTTTATCACAATGTTTTTTACTTTTAGTGGAAGATTCATATGTAGGTAGGTGCCTAAATGTGATGGTGTTTAGCATGAATGGGTTAATGTTTGGTAACTCAGGGAATAATAGTGTGTTGTGGTGTGCCTGCCCCCTGTATGTACCACTTCCCATTGTGAAGGGATATATGTAGGAGGAGGTAGAGCCTAGAGGTCTGTTGGGAGTGAAATCACAAATGTGGAGATGTAGTCATTGCACCAAGAGTGTGGTTAGCCCTTAGTGGGATTCTGATTTCGGATAATGGACTGAATCTTTATTATCCGCTTATCGGGGAACAAGCACAACTAGAAGGTACCACAGCACTTGAAACAGAGAGGGGACAATGCCATGTTTCTTTGGGACCCTGCACCGTTCTGTGATTAAAAACGAAGGGACTGTTCATATGAGTGATTTGCTTCAGCACAAGAAAATCTGGTGAAATAACAAGGTCTGGTCTGATTTTCTTGATGAAGAGAAAGAGTGTGCTTTTACAGTGTATATACAGTTGTGTATATAAGTTTATACACCCTGGCAGAATTTATGATTTCTTGGCCATTTTTCAGAGAATATGAATGATAACACAAAAACACTCATGATTAGTGTTTGGCTGAAGCCATTTATTATCAATCAACTGTGTTTACACTTTTTAAATCATAATGACAGCAGAAACTACCCAAATGACCCTGATCAAAAGTTTACATACCCTTGTGATTTTGGCCTGATAACATTTTGACACAAAGGGGTTTGAATGGCTATTAAAGGTAACCATCCTTAACTGTGATCTGTTTGCTTGTAATTAGTGTGTGTGTATAAAAGGTTAATGGGTTTCTGGACTCCTGACAGACCCTTGCATCTTTCATCCAGTGCTGCACTGACGTTTCTGGATTCTGAGTCATGGGGAAAGCAAAAGAATTGTCAAAGGATCTGCGGGAAAAGGTAGTTGAACTGTATAAAACAGGAAAGGGATATAAAAAGATATCCAAGGAATTAAGAATGCCAATCAGCAGTGTTCGAACTCTAATCAAGAAGTGGAAAATGAGGGGTTCTGTTGAAACCAAACCACGGTCAGGTAGACCAACTAAAATTTCAGCCACAACTGCCAGGAAAATTGTTCAGGATACAAAGAAAAACCCACAAATAACGTCAGGTGAAATACAGGACTCTCTGAAAATTGAAAACATGTTTCGAGATGCACGATAAGGAGGCACTTGAACAAAGATGGGCTGCATGGTCGAGTCACCAGAAGAAAGCCATTACTACGCAAATACCACAAAGTATCCCACTTGCAATACGCCAAACAGCACAGAGACAAGCCTCAAACCTTCTGGCACAAAGTAATTTAGAGTGATGAGACCAAAATTGAGCTTTTTGGCCACAACCATAAATGCTACATGTGGAGAGGTGTCATCAAGGCCTAGGATGAAATGTACACCATTCCTACTGTGAAACACGGAGGTGGATCGCTGATGTTTTGGGGATGTGTGATCTACAAAGGCACAGGAAATTTGGTCAAAACTGATGGCAAGATGAATGCAGTATGTTATCAAAAAATACTGGAGAAACATTTGCATTCATCAGCCAGGAAGATGCGCATGGGGCGATGACAATGACAATGATCCAAAACACAAGGCCAAGTTGACCTGTCATTGGCTACAGCAGAAAAAAGTGAAGGTTCTGGAGTGGCCATCTCAGTCTCCTGACCTCAATATCATTGAGCCACTGTGGGGAGATCTCAAACGTGCAGTTCATGCAAGACAGCCCAAGAATTTACAGGAACTGGAGGCTACCACAAAAGACTTTAAGCTGTCATTGATGTTAAAGGGGGCAATACACGATATTAAGAACTGGGGATGTAAACGTTTAATCAGGGTCATTTGGGTAGTTTCTGCTGTCATTATGATTTAAAAAGAGTAAACACAGTTGATTGATAATAAATGGCTTCAGCCAAACACTAACCGTGAGTAAAAGAAATGTTTTTGTGTTATCATTCATATTCTCTGAAAAATGGCCAAGAAATCATAAATTCTGCCAGGTTATGTAAACTTATGAGCACAACTGTATATGAACTGGGAAGGAAGTGCAAGCCTTTGAGTTAACCTTTTGGGTGATGACGTGTATAACGTAGAAATGGAAAGGAAAAGCAGCCAGCTGGGGAGAGGGATCGGTGGTGGTGGCCAGTGATGGAGATTCTGTAGGCAATGTGGTCAGGCATATGATGCACCTTGCCGAGCGGTTAGGCCCCTTCTGTGGCCCCTTCTGTGGAAGGGAACCCTCCTAGGAACAGTGTGCAACCCCTCGCGGAGTATGTGTGGTGGCTCCCTTCATTGCCTTCAGGTTGGACATGCCAAGGTGTAGAGTGCAAGAAGATCTGGTTGAGGAAAGCCACCGCTCATATTCTTCTTAAAATTACTCTGTAGTCAGTGCTGGGACAGGTGTCACTGTCACTGGCTGGTGTAAAGGATTTTATTCTTCCTTATGTGAGGCCCAGTAAAGTAATTTGGCCTTCAGCCTGGAGGGAGCACGAAGCCCACATGAGTGCAGTACAATACAACCAGCATGCAGTTCCCCCCATGCTAACACATATAGATATAATTATGTTGTTTTGTTTCTTAGCCCTGATGAAAGGAGAGTTTTTATCCCCTAAAACACGTTGATTTCTCTGTGCCTTGACAAATACAGATTACTGGACTCATCCTCTCTGTGCATCACTCCTATCCTTCAAATACTTTATGGCCACAGGCTGCGGCAGGGAGGTGACCTACAGTAGAGAAAAATTAGGTCTGCTGTGTAAATCTCAGAACTGGATGGACAAAAATATAAACCCTTTGACAGGTAAAACAGCTCCCATATATATATATTTCAGGTTTGCCTTAAGTTCAGCTTTAACCACTTACCCTCTGGAAGATTTACCCCCCTTCATGGCCAGGCCATTTTTTTGCAATACAGATGACAATTAACTGACAATTGCGCGGTCGTGTGACGCTGTACCTAAATAAAATGTACGTCTATCTAAAAGAGCTTTCTATTGGTGGTATTTGATCACCTCTGCATTTTTTATTTTTTGCACTATAAACCAAAAAAAGTGACAATTTTGAAAAAAACTAAATTTAATACTTTCTGCTATAAAACACATCCAATAAAAACATTTTAAATATAAAATTTCTTCATCAATTTAGGCCAATATGTATTCTGCTACACATAAAAAAATCCCAATAAGCGTATATTGATTGGTTTGCACAAAAGTTATAGCGTCCACAAACATTTTTCTATTTATTTATTTTACTAGTAATGGTGGCGATCAACGACTTACGATATTGCGGTGGACAAATCGGACACCTGACACTTTTTGGGCACCAGTGACACTAATACAGTGATCAGTGCTAAAAAAATATGCGCTGCCACTGTGCTAATGACACTGTCTGGAAAAGGTTAACATCAGGGCAATCAAAGGGTTAACTGTGTGCCTAGCTGGTGTTTTCTTACTGTGGGGGAGGTGCTTTTACTAGGGGAAGGCATACAGTAGATCAGTGCCCCTGCTTTGCAGGAACACAGAATCCATTACTTCTGTACTGACAGAACGGCGTTCTGCCTTGTTTACATAGGCAGACAGCTGTTCTCCCTCTGTACTGAAGGATTGGTGGGTGCCGGCGGACATCGAGTACGTGGTACCCGCCGATCAGCTCCTGTGTTTAATCACAGCGGGAGCGGGCCGGCAGCGGCGCGCATGCACGCCCCAGACCCGGAAGTGTTGGAACACGTACTAGGTACGTGATCCGGCGCAGCAGTGCCACTTTGCCGCTGTATAACTAGGTTATACGGTGCGGCAAGTGGTTAATTTGGGTGTTTATTTGTAACCATACACATTTACCCCATCTGTATGATACACATAGGTATCCGACCATGTGAATGCATTAGATGCCCTTTTATGTAACTGTAGCATTTTACTTCTCCATGCAGCGAGAATGTCTCCTACGTTAGCAGGTTCAGAGGTGCATCACCCAACTAAAGTTACTCTTCCCGGCTCAGTTATCAGAACACATCCAGATGTTTTTTCACTTGTCGAGGGAGTGTTTGAAACAGGCCTTGTTCTGTGTTCTGGGAGAGGCCACAGCAGAGCCTGGGATGGACGCGCACGGTAAGAGCTACATAAAAGGATCAGCAGAACGGAATGAATGAGCAGCAATCTGATATTGTCTGCAAGGGGCATCGTCTGGTGTTGCTCCCCTCCTGGGTAGTAAATGCCATCCAGGGCCAGGGAAAATTAGCATAACTTATTGGTATAACCTGTTCATAAACTCACCGGTGCCCTAGGTGACCCTTATGGGGCAAGGTTGGTGACCTTTTTCAATTTACACCCATTCCATAGGTAAACTGATCAACAGACATGGTATCACTTGTCATGGCTACTGAAACCACGTAGGTTTAGCTAATAGAAACACAGAAAACATGCACTCAGTTTACCCTTAAAGTCCACCTGTCTTTAAATATGTGCTCTAATGCTGCTGGCCTCTTCTTGAAAATGCTAGCTTCCTGGCTGTGCCTTGCTTTAGTATGTGTGGGTCACAAACCTAAAGCAAGTGTGCAGCAGATGGAAGATCAGAGAGACACCCAGGCAACAAACTTTTTCAGCAATGGTAGTACAGATATTTTTTCATGACAATTTAACCTTAAAGTATATCTAAACGCAATACCAAAAATGAATATATTGCAGCTTACTAGTCCTTACATATGGAGGCTACATTAGTTTTCATTTTTCAAACTTTTTTTTTCCTTATTTTTACCTGGGGATTCCGCCAGTGACAATTTCTTGTCTTGCGGTGACAACTCTCACTTACTGTACTGTATCTAGCTATAAGACCTACAAACAGTACAAAATATTTTACAGCGCACACATACAAGAATGACATTTCCTGCAGGGCTAGTTAAAAACACCTGAACATATTCAAAAAATACGGGGGTTTGGTCACACTATATGGTCATATAGTGCTAAGCCCACTTACTGCGACAAAGTACCCCGAATTAGTGGGTCCTACACTAGTAATAGAATGGAAGATCCTTTGTCTCAACCATGGGAGCTATTTAGTGGCCACCAGTGATTAGGATGTATCCCTTTCAGTTCTCCCACATAGAGGAGTTCAGCTCCCATGGTTGAGACAAAGGATCTTCCATTCTATTACTAGTGTAGGACCCACTCATTCGGGGTACTTTGTCGCAGTAAGTGGGCTTAGCACTATATGACCATATAGTGTGACCAAACCCCCGTATTTTTCGAATATGTTCAGGTGTTTTTAACTAGCCCTGCAGGAAATGTCATTCTTGTATGTGTGCGCTGTAAAATATTTTGTACTGTGTGCCTATAAGACACACAGAGCATGGCCCACCCCCACCCCCTCCTCATTGGCTGTGCTTGACAGCAGCAGGAGACAAGGGCTTCCGCTTCTGTGTCTGAGCCAATGAGGAGGGAGGGAGCCAAGAGAGCCTCTGCTCTCAAGCACATGCTGGATCGAGATTGGGTAAGGCATTAAGGTAAAAAAAAGCTACTTGCTTGCAGTTTTTTTTAACCTTAATGCATATAATGCATTAAGGTAAAAAAAAAACTTTTGGCTTTAGAACCACTTTAATAGTACAAAACATCTCCTCGTCTCCTCTTTTATAACATAGGGTGCAGTGGTTATGTAGTAACAATGACAACAATGTAAACTCCTGTACAACAAAAGAAGCGGACAGAGATAAGATGACCTCATCAGTCTGCTGCTGCTCTTTCTCTGTCCAATAATCATCTGAGGGCAGGAATCTCACCTCTAGCTAATTGCAATTTAAAAAAATATCAAGATGCAACTTTTGCTTATCTAACTCTGTTGTTGTGTGACATGCTGGGTCCCTAATCTTCTATCCTATGAACTGCAGAGTGGGAAAGCCCTTTTTCAGGACCTGGGTGACATGTCCCAGAAGACAAGGTTCTGGAATGTGGTCGCAATAGTAGGTGGCAGCAAGACCAGTTGGAGGTGGGGCTAGGCTTTGGCACTAGATAACCAGTCTCCAATGACAGAAGAGACATCATTGAGGCACACTTGACGCGGACTTAAGCAAGTGAAAAAATGAGGAACCACTTTGCAGGCCCTTGTTTGCTTGGTGTCTCAGGTTGAGGGTTGAGGAGTGGTTGATGGGGCATAAAAGATGGGCTTTAACGCTAAAACCCTTTAGTGTCAGGAACTTCTAGCGTTCCTGCTCTTCATTCCAGCATCCTGGCTTTGGCATTCTCCTTGTCTGTCTGTCCACCTGCAAGGTGATTAATGTTATCAGTCTCTAGGTGGGGACCAAACTTGATTTAAGCCAGGCAAGCCTGCAGTCTCATGCTTGTGATAGAGTGTGTTAGAGTATGTAATACATGATCAAGCTGCCTGTTTGTCTGCCCCGCTCCGCTAGATTGGATTTCCCTGTGTATGACCTCGGATCGAATATCTTACTATTCTCTGAACTCTGCCTGCCTTTTACCTGGACTGTCCTTGAACCACTCTGCCTATCTGCCAACCGCAAGTACCTGTTTGCTTTGCTCAACATGGTAGCCAGGCACTATATAGCATTGTGTATAAATCCTGGGCGCCACCGAGTACCAGTAGGCCTTCTTGCCTTATGGGAAAGGGGGCTGCTATGGTGAAGAACACAGTAGCCAGCTATCGTGTCTGACTACCTGTGTTAGGAGTAAGTGTGACACTTAGCTCCTTAATACCCTAACCTCAACCTTGAACTTCCAAGTATATGAGATAAAAGCTGCAAAACTTTATTAATGGCGTGCCCCGTGGATGGTTTAATCATCTTGTCTTTGATGTCTGTGGGTAGTTTGAGGACTACTGGGATGAGACGAACTAGACACAAACTGGCTAAGATAAACACCTTTTCCATCCTAATCTTTCTTTCCACTTTCTAAATAACTACTTTTCTTCCTTTACAGCGTATATACTGAGTGGGTGTACACTTTTTTTATGTAGATTTGCAGAGACGACATGTTCTTTTCAAGGAAAAAAGCTGTGAAAATAACTCTCCGTTCTGGTAAACAAATTTAAATAAAATGCCACTTCTGAGTAGGTTGCTAGTTCGGGGAAAGGGGGGTTGGGGGGGGTGACGACTTAGCTAGACAAAGACGTTCTTATCTCCCAATAATAGCGTTGTTCATGCCGTGCTGTGTACTGAGGCACAAAACTGCTGCTTCTGCCTTTATTTCTGATGCCTAAACACCGTTTCACTAATCCTTGGACTGCTTGGGTCCCGAAGAGTTATAGCGAGAGATTATAGACCTTCAGAACTGTATTGAACCGCCTTCCAGAACCACAAATTGTAAGCGCACTAGCTATTCTCAGCCCTTGCTCAGCATCTGCTCACCGCAGATTCTCGCTCGTCCACCGGGACTCACTATGAATAACTAGCTTCCAAAATTAAAAAGCAATTAGAGAACAAAAAACATCCTCCCAATAAATAAAGATTTTAATACAATATCAGCTCCCCAGACAACTGCAGAACCCTAGAGAGCCCTGTAAAAAGAGAAGGTAGAAAAATATAGAGTTTTATTTTTTTTATTACAACGTGTACAAATGGGTTATTTTATCACTAAATATTCATCAGAGTCTGTTTATCCTGTAATAGTGGCATTTTAATAAAGCTGCTTCGGGGGTGCTTTGGGGGTTTTGCATGTAAAACAAAAGGTATTTTCTGACAACTTGTGCTTTCTGCAGAAATGTTTTATGGATTTACTTTAGAGAGAAACTAGACTTGAAAATTAAGTTTTAGTGGTTGAATTTATACTTGCTTCTTGAACAAAAGTAATTGACAGCTGGAATAACTATCCTAAACCACTTCAGCTCCGGAAGATTTACGCCCTTTCTGACCAGGCCATTTTTTGCGACGCGGCAGTGCGTTATTTCAACTGACAATTGCACAGTCGTCCTTTTTTCCCCACAAATAGAGCTTTCTTTTGGGGATATTTAATCACCTCTGCCGTTTAAATTTTTTTGCACTATAAACAAAAAAAGACCAACAATTTTGAAATAAAAACAATATTTTTTACTTTTTGTTATAAAACATATCCAATTAAAAAAAAAAATGTAAAATAAAATCAAATTTCTTCATAAATTTAGGCCAATATGTATTCAGCTACATGTTTTGAGTAAAAAAAAAAAATCCCATTAAAGTGGAGGGCCACCCTGAAAAAAAAATTGCACCAAAATCCTAAAAAGAATTAAAAAAAAACATTTGAAAAAAAAAATTTTTTGAAACTTACCTGAACCCTTGTTGCTAGGCAGTCTTCCTAATCTGCCTGTTCCTATTCCGCGGCGTGTTCTGCTCCTAGCTGAGCGGCCCCGTTGCCTTCTGGGAACTGTGTGTGTTCCCAGAAAACCACGGGGCCATTCACAGATCGCCGCTCACGCGTGCGCAGTAGGAAACTGGCAGTGAAGCCACAAGGCTCCACTGCCTGTTTCCCTTACCTAGGATGGCGGTGCCGGGACCCAAGAGCCGAGGGACGGGTCGGCCTCGGGCGGCCGACATTGCGGGCACCCAGGACAGGTAAGTCTACTTATTTAAAGTCAGCAGCTACAGTGTTTGTAGCTGCTGACTTAAAAACAATTTTTTAGCTGGCCGGAATTCCGCTTTAAGTGTATATTGACTGGTTTGCGCAAAAGTTATAGCGTCTACAAATGGATATACAGTCAGGTCCATAAATATTGGGACATCAACACAATTCTAATCTTTTTGGCTCTATACATCACCACAATAGATTTGAAATGAAACAAACAAGATGTGCTTTAACTGCAGACTTTCAGCTTTAATTGGAGGGTATTTACATCCAAATCTGGTGAACGGTGTAGGAATTACAACAGTTTGTATATGTGCCTCCCACTTTTTAAGGGACCAAAAGTAATGGGACAATTGGCTGCTCAGCTGTTTAATGGCCAGGTGTGTGTTATTCCCTCATTATCCCATTTACAAGGAGCAGATAAAAGGTCCAGAGTTCATTTCAAGTGTGCTATTTGCATTTGGAATCTGTTGCTGTTAATTCTCAGTATGAGATTGAAAGAGCTGTCACTATCAGTGAAGCAAGCCATCATTAGGCTGAAAAAACAAAACAAACCCATCAGAGAGATAGCAAAAACATTAGGTGTGGCCAAATCAACTGTTTGGAACATCCTTAAAAAGAAAGAATGCACCGGTGAGCTCAGCAACACCAAAAGACCCGGAAGACCATGGAAAACAACTGTGGTGGATGACCGAAGAATTCTTTCCCTGGTGAAGAAAACACCCTTCACAACAGTTGGCCAGTTCAAGAACACTCTCCAGCAGGTAGGTGTATGTGTGTCAAAGTCAACAATCAAGAGAAGACTTCACCAGAGTGAATACAGAGGGTTCACCACAAGATGTAAACCATTGGTGAGCCTCAAAAACAGGAAGGGCAGATTAGAGTTTGCCAAACAACATCTAAAAAAGCCTTCACAGTTCTGGAACAACATCCTATGGACAGATGAGACCAAGATCAACTTGTACCAGAGTGATGGGAAGAGAAGAGTATGGAGAAGGAAAGGATCCAAAGCATACCACCTCATCAGTGAAGCATGGTGGTGGTAGTGTCATGGCGTGGGCATGTATGGCTGCCAATGGAACTGGTTCTCTTGTATTTATTGATGATGTGCCTGCTGACAAAAGCAGCAGGTCTGAAGTGTTTCGGGCAATATTATCTGCTCATATTCAGCAAAATGTTTCATTGGACGGTGCTTCACAGTGCAGATGGACAATGACCCGAAGCATACTGCGAAAGCAACCAAAGAGTTTTTTTAAGGGAAAGAAGTGGAATGTTATGCAATGGCCAAGTCAATCACCTGACCTGAATCCGATTTGAGCATACATTTCACTTGCTGAAGACAAAACTGAAGGGAAAATGCCCCAAGAACAAGCAGTAACTGAAGACAGTTGCAGTAGAGGCCTGGAAGAGCATCACCAGGGATGAAACCCAGCGTCTGGTGATGTCTATGCGTTCCAGACCTCAGGCTGTAAAGGATTTGTAACCAAGTATTAAAAAGTGAAAGTTTGATGGATGATTGTTAATCTGTCCCATTACTTTTGGTCCCTTAAAAAGTGGGAGGCACATATACAAACTGTTGTAATTTCTACAACGTTCACCTGATTTGGATGTAAATACCCTCAAATTAAAGCTGAAAGTCTGCAGTTAAACCACATCTTGTTCGTTGCATTTCAAATCCATTGTGGTGGTGTATAGAGCCAAAAAGATTCAAATTTTTTTAAAAAGTGGAAGCTGAGCTTATCAGCCTCCTCCACCCCACTGGTGCCACATTTGGCACCTTTTGGGGGGGAGCGGGTAGCTGTTTTTTTAGATAACTCGGTAGCTCGGGCCCCCCTCCTCCTTCCCTCGCTGCTGGGCCATTTGGAAAGCGCAGCGCGCTTCCCGCATGCACAGTAGGGAACCGGCTGCGAAGCTGCAAGGCTTCACTGCCAAGTTCCAGTACAGGCATTGGCAGCAGCAGCACATGAGAGCCGATGGAAACATCGGCTGGGGTGCCGACATTCCTGCATTCCAGGACAGGTAAGTGTCCTAATGTTAAAAGTCAACTGTTGCCTTTTAATTACTTTTCGGGGGTTGGGGCAGGGGCTGTTGGTGGAAGTCTGCTTTTAGGAGCATTTTGGGGGTACAAGGATTGTGAGATATGTGTACACTGCATACTGCAAGAAAGCTTAGACCATATTTAAAGCCTATCTATGGTGGTCAAAATGTAAAGTCATCCATACATTTCCTTTGGTTTTTATTTTTTGTGCTATAAACAAAGGCTGACAATTTTCTTTTCCAATCGTTTTTATTAAGGTTATAAACCATACAGATATAAAAACGCACAATACAATATAGAGAGAAATACCGGAACATAACAACATTATTGACCTACAGCTTTGGTCATTAAGGAACCCGTGTAGTGCTTTTTTGGGCTATGACTATAGTTCTGAAGAACAGAAGATTGATCCTCCGAAGAGGAACTGCATGGTCGGAGGCACCTCCTTCTAAGACGAGGGGTCATCTTAGCCATGAGTCGATCATAGTAGCTAGTCAATATGTTTAAATACACAGCCCACAAACTAGGAGTGGGACCAATAGCAATCGACCAGCGGTCACATACTGTCAAAGGGTTTAACAAGTAGGAAGAAGGGGAAAAGGAGAAGAAAAAGAAGGGGATGGAGGAAGCAGAAAGACAGCGAGCCTCTCCTGGGGCACATATTGGACAAGGTTGACTCCATCAGCTATGTAATCCAGGGGTCCCAGTTTTTTTTTAAAAAGACCAACAATTTTGAAAAAAAAAACAATATTTTTTACTTTCTGCTAAAAAACACATCCAATAAAAAAAGTCATGCAACACTGTACCCAAATCAAATTTATATAATTCTTTTCACTCAAATAGAGCTTTCTTTTGGTGGTGTTTGATCACCACTGGGTATTTTATTTTTTATTTTATAAACGAAAACATTTCTAAAATTTTTGGGAAAAAAAACAATATTTTCTACTTTCTAAAAATTGTGAACACTTCTGCACTACCTCTACCTATAATGTGAAAACCTAAATGTATTTAGAGGGTGCTCCTCGCATACATATGCACCTTCCTCGGTGGTAATGTTTGGCTGGTACCTCTCTAAAAGACCCACAGTCAGTCTCTATTCCACTGCTTTTAGGCACTTAAAGAAACACAGGTGGGTACCCATAGTGTAGAACGTTATAAATCCAGAATGTATTAGAAGAAACTTACATGATAGCAGTGTAAATATACCTTTAAACATGATATTACAGCTGCAATCCAGCACTCTGCAACTCGTGTGTCAACGTCTTCTCTCTACTTCCTACCAACTCACCCTTCACCCAGAACTTCCTATCTGTGCCTTTTCCGGCAACGTCTCCTCTCTACTTCCTCCCAATTCACCCCTCACCCAGAACTTCCTGTCTGTGCCATTTCCGGCAACGTCTCCTCTCTACTTCCTCTCGATTCACCCCTCACCCAGAACTTTCTGTCTGTGCCATTTCCGGCAACGTCTCCTCTCTACTTCCTCCCGATTCACCCCTCACCCAGAACTTCCTGTCTGTGCCATTTCCGGCAATGTCTCCGCTCTACTTCTTCCCGACTCTCTCACCCAGAACTTCCTGTCTGTGCCATTTCTGGCAACGTCTCCTCTCTACTTCCTTCCGACTCACCCCTCACCCAGAACTCCCTGTCTATGCCACTTCCAGCAACATCTCCTCTCTACTTCCTCCTGACTCATCTTTTACCCAGAACTCCCTGTCTTTGACACTTCCGGCAACGTCTCTACTTCCTCCTGACTCATCTACCACCCAGAATTCCCTGTCTGTGCCACTTCTGACGTCTCCTCTCTACTTCCTCCCGACTCATCTCTCACCCAGAACTCCCTGTCTGTGCCACTTCCGGGAAATGTCTCCTCTCTACTTCCTCCCGATTCACCCCTCACCCAGAACTTCCTATCTGTGCCATTTCCGGCAATGTCTCCTCTCTACTTCTTCCCGACTCTCTCACCCAGAACTTCCTGTCTGTGCCACTTCCGGGAAATGTTTCCTCTCTACTTCCTTCCGACTCACCCCTCACCCAGAACTCCCTGCCTGTGTAACTTCCAGCAACGTCTCCTCTCTACTTCCTCCTGACTCATCTTTTACCCAGAATTCCCCATCCCCACACTTCCGGCAACGTCTCTACTTCCTCCTGACTCATCTAACACCCATAATTCCCTGTCTGTGCCACTTCTGGCAACGTCTCCTTTCTACTTCCTCTCGACTCATCTCTCACCCAGAACTCCCTGTCTGTGCCACTTCCCTGAAATGTCTTCCTCCCAAATCATCTCTCCCCCAGAACTCCCTGTCTTTGCCAATTACGGCAATGTCTCCTCTCTACTTCCTCCCAACTCACCTCTTAAACAGAGCTTACTGTCTGTGCCACTTCCAGCAACATCTCCTCTCCACTCACCTCTCACCCAGAACTCCCTGTCTGTGCCACTTCCTGTGTCTTGCCGAGAAAGTTCCCCCTGCGGATAAGGAGGACCCCCCTGTACTGCGCATGCGCTGCGCAGCATCGGGAGCGTGCGTCATCGTCTGGTACAATGCCATGTTAATTCCACATGCGCTGTGTACAGCTCACTCACAGCTCTTTATGTTTGTCAATTTTCGCCAGCTCCGTACTGCTTCATACTGCGCAAACGCTGCGCCTGCGCAGTACAGGGGGGTCCTTATCCGCCGGGCGGACCTTTCTCGGCAGAACACCAGCAACATCTCCTCTCTACTTCCTTCCGACTCACCTCTCACCCAGAACTTCCTGTCTGTACAGGTACAAAAAGGAAGTCCTGGATAAGAGGTGAGTTGGAAGGATGTAGACAGGAGACATTGCTTGAAGTGGCAGCAGAGAAGGAGGTGTAAAATCTTGGAAGTAAAATCATGGGAGGAGCGAGGTGACACACAAGCTGCCGAGTGCTGGATTGCAGCTGTAATATTATGTTTTAACCACTTGATCTCTGGAAGATTTACCCCCCTTCATGACCAGGCCATTTCTTGCGACATGGTACTGCGTTACTTTAACTGACAATGGCGCGGTAATGCGACGCTGTACCCAAATAAAATTTATGTCCTTTTTTTTCCGACAAATAGAGCTTTCTTTTGGTGGTATTTGATCACCTCTGCGGTTTTAAATGTTTGCACTATAAACAAAAAAAGACCAACAGTTTTGAAAAACAATATTTTTTTTTATTTTCTGCTATGAAACATATCCAATAAAAAAATGAAAAATATCTAATTTCTTCATTCATTTTGACCAATATGTTTTCTGCTACATATTTTTCGTAAAAAAAATCCCAATAAGCGTATATTGATTGGTTTGCGCAAAAGTTATAGCGTCTACAAACTATGGGATATTTTTATTCATTTTTTTTTTTTCTAGTAATGGTGGAGATCAGCGACTTTATAGCGGGACTGCAACATTGTGGTCGGACAGTTGGGACACTAACTGGCACTTTTGACACTTTTTGGGGACCAGTTACACTAATACAGTGATCATCAGTGCTAAAAATATGCTAAAAATATGCACTGTCACTCTACTAATGACACTGGCAGGGAAGGGGTTAAACATCAGGAGCGATCAAAGGGTTACCTGTGTGCCTAGCCAGTGATTGCACTGTGTGGGAGATGCTTTTACTAGGGGAAGGCATGGATCGGTACCCCTGTTTTACAGGAACACAGGATCCATGCCTTCTGTACTGACAGAACAGCAATCTGCCTTGTTTAAATAGGCAGATCATCGTTCGGGCTCTCTGCCTAATAATCAGCGGGTGCTGGCGTACATCGAGTCCGCGGTACCCGCAGATCAGCTCCCGCTGTGTCTAATCACAGCGGGAGCGGTAGTCGGCAGCCAACATGCGTGCCCCAGACCCAGAAGTGTTGGAGCAGCGCAGCAGTGCCACCTTGCCACAGTATATCTACATTATATTGGCGGCAAGTGGTTATAGGCATATTTACACTGCTTTAATGCAAGTGTATTTATTTTAATAAATTCTGGATTTTTTTTAACATACTACACTATGGGTACCCACCTGTTATTTTTGAGTGCCTAAAAGCAGAGGAATATAGACTTTGGGTCTCTTAAAGAGGTACCAGCCAAACATTACCACCGACGAAGGAGACACTATTTCAGGAAACTTGGGAAAAGACACCAGCATGTCCATACCCCAGTGAGGATTAAGCTCATTTGACCTAAGATCGTATGTTCTTAGGTCCATGATCTGTGGTGAGCGCATTGGAGTGTAGGTGGCGGGTACACACTTGCATGGCGGTGGTGACATTGTAACGTTTGTGCACGCAACAAAGGAGGAGTTTAGGCGGATTTTTCACTTTGGGACTTTATTTGTATTAGGATTGTTGTTATAGTCCTTTGGACTTTTATCACATCACAAAATAATTTGTTATTTTAGAGTCAATGTATATCTATTTTTGAAGCTTTATGTTATTAATACTGTTAGTGGTTGATCACGTAAAGAGAAAGAGCGCCGCATTAATCACTTATTACATTTTCTACTTTGTTATAAAAAGTAGAAACTGTGATAAGTGATTATGCGGCGCTCTCTCTCTTTTACGCGTATTTGGTAAAAACCAAACTGTGTTTTTGGGGACAATATACTATTGGGGAAACTAGTAAAGTTCTGATTGTGATCAAGATGCTGATTACAGTGCGACTGTGATAGTGTGGAGGACAAGCTGGCACCAACTGACACTGGCTGGGAGGGATACTAAATGACTAACTGACACTGATGTCGCTAGTGACACTAATACAGTGATTACAGTGATACAGTGATTTTCTTCTTCAAAATTAGTGGTAGTTGATCTTTAATGCTGCAGACAATGGTCCTTCCTCATCTTGTGACATGTGAGTGCCATTCTATGCTGCCTTCTAGTGTAGCTCAGGCTGCATGATGATGTTGAGCCCAAGGGTTGTGTCATGGACAATCTGGGCTCACAGGAAGTGGTTGAATTATGTTTGGAGTCATTCAGCTGGCAGAGTACTGTCTGCCAAAGGAGGAGAAGAAATCAAAGGGCAGAGCAGAGAAAGTATTACTTGAAGGAGAGGTACAGCCAAGTACCGCCTCTACCAGACCCGCCTGCGCCGAACACACAGGGTCACAGGCACTCCAGTTAACCTCGGACTCTCTGCTGGTTTTGGAACTGCTCCAAGCTGTCTCATCCATTTTTTTTACGGGCACTTTTTACCTGCTACGGACAATTACGGGCAGGGGGGAAAGTGCCCGTTTTTTACAGGCTGCCCATAAAAACACGCATGGTTGGCAACACTTGTCCACATACCTGGACTGGCACCCGGTTCAGCCTCTCAGCAAGCCGCAGAGAGCCTGAGCCAGCTACTCCCACCCCCTTCACAGCCCAGTGCTAGAGTAAACTTAGGTCTTAGGGCTTAGAGCAGAGCGCTGCTGATTGACAGTCACCAGCTCTCTGCTCACGGAGCTCTGAGAACCGAGAGATCTGCAGTGTTTGATCGCTCAGTTCTCAGTGCTAAAAGCGCCGGGGGAAAGATGCTGCATCCACCTAGGTAAGTTTGATTCCTAAAAAAATCCATACATCTTTGAGACCCGAAGATCAGCGAAGATCCGTCTCAGGTAAGAACAGCGCTGGATACCTGGCCAAGTAGTTGTCCTTTCATTAAAAGTCAGCAGTTACAGTATTTGTAGCTGTTGTCCTTAAGGGCCTGGTCACACCATAGAAACGCAGTCCTGATGCGTTCCAGATGCTTTTCTGCATGCGCGTTTTTGGCGTGTTTTTAATATGTTCCATTGTGTTTTTGATGTGTTTAGGTGCATTCCAGTGCGTTTTTGATGCTTTTTACAGCGTTCCAGTACAGTCCAGTGCAGGAAAAATGCAGCATGTTCTACTTTTTTTCTCTCTAACTGGAACGCACTGCAACTGCAAGCACTGGTGTGAACTGTGCCATTAAAAACCATATAACTTTCCCTGCATTTTTGATGCAGAAAAAAACCACACTGGACTGCATGTGGTGTGAACTGGCCCTAAATGTTTGTGTTTTTTTTGGGGGGGGCTGAAAAACCCTTAAACTTTTTTTTAGCCACGGGAGTAGGGAACCAAGGATTAAAAAATAAAATACACAGTGCAATTGGGCTTTAATATCTCAGGCACAATTTTGCACAATTTTGCAAACCCAAATAACTGGGTCAGAGCAGTCACTCGTCTCCCTCTCCCCCGCCTTGCTTTTTAGAAAGAGAGGTTCCAAAAGCAAACAGCTCATGCTGTGCTCACTCTTTCTGAAAAAAACATACCGTAATTCTCTGTGACACCACTGTCATGGGTTCACCCTATTATTTTGTAAAACAAAGATTCTTTATAAATGGTAAAAACACAAAAATAAAAGCAAGTTTAAAACTTGAAAAAGAAAAAGATAGCCCGGCTTATAGACTAAAGAAATAAATAAATAAATACATAAATTGTTCATATGCCATTATAGTTTCTCCTCAGTAAATAGTCCTTTTAAAGAATGGTATGTAAAATAAAATGTATTTTTTTTCTCACCTTGACAATAAATATCAGAATGGCAACTGTAAATCCATGAAAAAAAATGATGACTTATTTTCATAAGGCAATTACAGTGATCGGCACTAAGTGTGGTACACTCTAAATTTCCCTTTAATGTAACACAGTCTCTTTTATATTTCTGCTGGAATTCCACCTATAAGGCCATCCTAATAATCTTCTTAGAAGAAGGCTGACATGTGAGCCAGACTTTAAGAAGTTTCAAGGAGAAAGAAAGTACTTCTTCCCAACAAAGACAGGATCAAAACAAAGGCAATGTTTGTCTGGACCTTTCATTTTCAATTCCCCTCCCCCCCCAAAGAGATATCGGCACTAGCTGTACAGAGAGAAAAATCCACATTAAACGTAATCAGAATTATATCTTTGATGGAAGAGCTGCTGATTCTTACACTGTGAAATCTAGGACAAAGTGTACTTTAGGCAACTTTCTCCACAAGCCAAGGCTGCACAAAAAAAAAAAGGAGGAATTAAAGTAATTGATCAAAAACATGTCTTCTGGTCTCAACATTCTTTTCATGCAGCCACTGTGTCCTAATTGTTTGAGAAGTGCCACTGTCACGTCACATTCGGCTACCCATCACATTTTGCTAACCGCTTGAGTGCGCATGCGCGACGCCGCCATATGCGTTCCAACACTGTTGTAAGACCACTTTGCCACAGGGCCCCTTGCGGGCTTGCTTCGCTCGCCACGCTTCAGGCACAGCCTCGCCTCGCTCTGCATAATTATGATCTAACTCTATGTCCACTTGGATGGTGGGGCTTGAACCTGGACTCAGGGTGTGGGCACAAAATTCTGCGCAAGCGCAGATCGCCACAGTGTTGGAACACATATGGCAGTCCAGCGGGTAGCCAAATGTGATGAGTCGCCATATGTGACGCTACACCACCAATGGTCTCAATGTCTTCAGACAACTAGAAGAATAACTCTTGGGCCCTAGGATTATTGTTTTGCCTATAGGAGTTACCAGAGAAGCCCAGAGCAAAAAATAATAAAATAAAAATAGCAGAGGGCTGATATGACAGGGGAAACAGGGTATATTAGAAATAAGAGGGCTCACTCGATTGGAAGAGCCTTGGGGGAGGAGGGAACAGAGTTAATAAAAGAAGCTGGCCCCTCCCCAGCATCACCACAGCGTGTAGGAGCACGCTTCCCACCTACCATCCCTTTTGTTTGTTATTGTTTTGTTCAATATGTTTTTTTTCCACAGAGTGGTATGACCTCAGGATGTCGTGGCAGTTGGCAGGTGTTGTTTTTTGCAGGTGAATGAGGACACCTAGAAAGGAAGAGTTCGGGTCCCATCGGTGGTATGGGTCCCGATGGTGGTATTCCAGTTAACGGTGGTTTAGCTGGAATTTGGTTAAAGTGCACTGCGGTCAGTGGGTTGTCTCCAAGCCAGCATGTCAGCAAGAGGCCTATTATCATATTTGAAAGGTACCGTGGTGCAGTATTAAACAGATGGTATTTTAGGGTTCCTGCAAAGACCAATGCTAATATTGACGGATGGGTTTTTTGGTAACAGATGTTTTACGGTTATGTTAATTTAAATTTTTTTGTTAATAAAAGAGATTGCTACGGCCAATATTTACTCCAACTTGGTGTGGTCTTGTTTCATGAGTAATGGTATGGGGTTTGGAGTACTGGGTTGGTCCGGCAGTGATGGAAGGATGGTACATCTGTTATACAATGGTCATGGACTAGGTTTCTGGATATGGGCTGACAGTTTCTCCACAACAAAGGATGTCCACTATCTCTATGCTACCCAGTGCTATGTGCTAGGTGTTCAGTGTGCCTCTGTACCTTTAAGGAGTGGTGGGCTCCTTCCAGGCCACCTGTCCTCACTTATCCATAAAAATGCATGTGCTTCCATTGTAAGACCCAGAAGTCAGGGTTAGGGACTACAGAAAACAGGGTGCCTTGATGGGGCCTACAGCTTACACATGTATTTGCAAATGTGTGCAGACTAAACCTCCGTTCCTAATGCATATTTTTAGACAGGTCATTTCAGTTGGTCGCTGGCTGGTTGGTAAGTTTGAGCTTGGAATACTCCTTGTTTGTCCACTATCTCTTTGTTTATAACAGAGAAAGTCTAAGATTGAAGCACCACACCAGACGTTGACCGGTTGATCACCCAGGCACAAATTTATTCCAAAATGGGATAAAGTCCTTTGTTAGAGCTAACATGTTTCCGGGGGCCAGAGCACACCCATCAGGGCTTCAAGAATAAGATTGGTGTACACTTTCCCAGTGGTTTCAGAGTGACAGACCTATAATGTCTCAAGATGTAGCCAGTTGGATTTTCTCTATCAACTGGAAATATTAAATGGAGAGTCTGATTGGCCGTACAAGCTACGCACTTCTCTCTTTTGATGTTTTCATATGTGAAGTTCATTGGGCTATGTACCTTCTTGAGATACTTGGTTATGAATTAACTAGTTGTTTATCTTATCAGGCCACAAAACTGTTGCTACTTAAAGCCCAAGATTCAACCCTACTTTTTTTGGTTTTGGTGAGGGTGGGAAAGACATAAAATTGCTTTTGGGTTTTTATTTATTTTTGTGATTATTGGAATAATTTTCCCTCATTTGTAGTCCCAGGAACAGAAAAGGGCGAACAGCAATAGAAACATTGTTACATAGTAGGTGAGGTTGAAAAAAGACACACGTCCATCAAGTCCAACCTATGTGTGTGATTATGTGTCAGTATTACATTACATATCCCTGTATGTTGCTGTCATTCAGGTGATTATCTAATAGTTTCTTGAAGCTATAAATGCTCCCCACTGAGACCACCGCCTGTGGAAGGGAATTCCACATCTTTGCCGCTCTTACAGTAAAGAACCCTCTACGTAGTTTAAGGTTAAACCTCTTTTCTTCTAATTGTAAGTAGTGGCCACGAGTCTTATTAAACTCTCTTCTGCGAAAAAGTTTTATCCCTATTGTGGGGTCACCAGTACAGTATTTGTAAATTGAAATCATATCCCCTCTCAAGCGTCTCTTCACCAGAGAGAATAAGTTCAGCGCTCCCAACCTTTCCTCATAACTAAGATCCTCCAGACCCTTTATTAGCTTTGTTGCCCTTCTTTGTACTCGCTCCATTTCCAGGTGCGGCCGGACCAGAGTCTTGTAGAGCGGGAGAATTATCACTTTATCTCTGGAGTTGATCCCCCTTTTAATGCATGCCAATATTCTGTTTGCTTTGTTAGCAGCAGCTTGGCATTGCATGCCATTGCTGAGCCTATCATCTACTAGGACCCCCAGGTCCTTTTCCATCCTAGATTCTCCCAGAGGTTCTCCCCCCAGTGTATAGATTGCATTCATATTTTTGCCACCCAAATGCATTATTTTACATTTTTCTACATTGAACCTCATTTGCCATGTAGTCGCCCACCCCATTAATTTGTTCAGGTCTTTTTGCAAGGTTTCCACATCCTGCGGAGAAGTTATTGCCCTGCTTAGCTTAGTATCGTCTGCAAATACAGAGATTGAACTGTTTATCCCACCCTCCAGGTCGTTTATAAACAAATTAAATAGGATTGGTCCCAGCACAGAACCCTGGGGGACCCCACTACTCACCCCTGACCATTCTGAGTACTCCCCACATGTTACATGAGCGAATTCTTTTCGCCCTCTAAGATTGTACTTTTGTTATAATTGAAGAGAATTCTCATAAATACAGTGCCTTGCAAAAGTATTTACCCCCCCCCCCCCTTGGCATTTTTCGTGTTTTGTAGCCTCACAACCTGGAATTAACATGGATTGTTTGAGGATTTGCATCAATTAATTTACAGAACACGCCCACAACTTTGAAGGTGTCTTTTTTTTTATTGTGAAGCAAACAACAAATAGGACAAAATAACAGAAAAAGTCAATGTGAATAACTATTCACCCCCCTAAAGTCAATACTTTGTAGAGCCACCTTTTGCGGCTATCACAGCTCCAAGTTGCTTTGGATAAGTCTCTATGAGCTTGCCACATCTTACCACTGGGATTTTTGCCCATTCCTCCTTGCAAAACTGCTCCAGCTATTTCAAGTTGGATGGTTTGAGCTTGTGAACAGCAATCTTTAAGTCTGACCACTGATTTTCTATTGGATTGAGGTCTGGGCTTTGACTAGGCCATTCCAACACATTTATATGTTTTCCCTTAAACCACTCAAGTATTGCTTTAGCAGTGTGTTTGCAGTCATTGTCCAGCTGGAAGGTGTACCTCCGTCCTAGCCTCAAATCACACACAGAGTGGTACAGGTTTTGCTCAAGAATATCCCAGTATTTAGCACCATCCATCCTTCCCTCAACTCTGACCAGTTTCCAAGTCCCGACTGCTGAAAAACATCCCTCGGCATGATGCTGCCACCACCATGTTTCACTGTGGGGATGGTGTTCTTTGGGTGATGTGATGTGTTGGGTTTGCACCAGACATAGCGTTTTCTTTGATGGCCAAAAAGTTCAATTTTAGTCTCATCAGACCAGAGCACCTTCCTCCATACATTTTGGGAGTCTCCCACATGCCTTTCCGCAAACTCAAAACGTGCTATTATGTTTTTTGCTGAAAGTAATGGCTTTCTTCTGGCCACTCTGCCATAAAGCCCAACTCTATGGAGCGTACGGCTTATTGTTGTCCTATGTACAGATACTCCAGTCTCTGCTGTGGAACTCTGCAGCTCCTCCAGGGTTACCTTAGGTCTCTGTACTGCCTCTCTGATTAATGCCCTCCTTGCCCGGTCCGTGAGTTTTGGTGTGCGGCCGTCTCTTGGCAGGTTTGCTGTTGTGCCATGTTCTTTCCATTTGGTTATGATAGATTTGATGGTGCTCCGGGGGATCATCAAAGATTTGGATATTTTTTTATAACCTAACCCTGACTTGTACTTCTCAACAACATTGTCCCTTACTTGTTTGGAGAGTTACTTGGTCTTCATGGCAGTGTTTGGTTAGTGGTGCCTCTTGCTTAGATGTTGCAGCCTCTGGGGCCTTTCAAAAAGGTGTGTATATGTAATGACAGATCATGTGACACTTAGATTGCACACAGGTAGACATCATTTCACTAATTATGTGACTTCTGAAGGTAATTGGTTGCACTGGAGCTTTTTTGGGCTTCATAATAAAGGGGCTGAATACATACACACATTCCAATTATCAGTTTTTTATTTCTGAAAGATTGTTTTATGTATATATTTTTCTAATTTTACTTCACCAACTTAGACTATTGTGTTCCATCACATGTAAGTCAGATTAAAAAAACATTGAACTAAAGGCTGTAATGTAACAAAATAGGTAAAAAGCCAGGGGGGGGGGGGGCAAATACTTTTGCAAGGCACTGTATCTCCTCAGTAGGGACACAGGTGTAATGCAAACTAGACCAAAACCTTCCTAAAAAAAATAAAAAAGATAAAGGCAGATTATATTTAGTTTTGGATTGAGCTGGAAAGAGTCACCACCCCTATCAGGTTCTCCGGCCGACAGAACCGTTACTTCTGGTTGGACTGCAAGACACAATCCCAACCCTACGCTGCTTTCCTGCTTCTGGATAGGCCCTCAGACAGCCTAGCAGCCAGATGCCCCGAGATAGGCTTCAGATCCCTGGCCTAGCAACCCGAGCAATACGACACATGTCCACCCAGACAGCCGTCCAGGTGGCACAGAACCCCTATCACCTGACTCCACCCAAATAAATAGGTTCTCCCAGCAGGCTAAGGGACTCAAGAAAATCCTTGCCCATTGGCTGAGATACCCCATATACTCCTAATCTGTCCTTGCAATGCCCTTGTCTTATCTAATGTCACCAGGTACCCAGCCACCTAGTGACAGGAGAGAGAAATGCAGCGATTCCAGAATTAGGGCGAAGTCAGTTGACCTCCTAGCAATTGGCCAATGCAACGATCACTTGGCAAATAAATTTAATAGCAACCCTGCCTAAACATCAGGGTGCTACAGGAAGATGGATGGAGCCAAATACAGGGAAATCTTAGAAAAAAACCTGTTAGAGTCTGCAAAAGACTTGAGACTGGGACAGAGGTTCACCTTCCAGCAGGACAACAACCCTAAACATACAGCCAGAGCTACAATGGAACGGTTTAGATCAAAGTATATTCATGTGTTAGAGTAGCCCAGTCAAAGTCCAGACCTAAATCCAATTGAGAATCTGTGGCAAGATGTTAAAATTGCTGTTAAAAGATGCTCTCCATCCAATCTGACAGAGCTTGAGATATTTTGTAAAGAAAAATGGGCAAAAATGTCACCCTCTAGATGTGCAAAGCTGGTAGAGACATCCCCAAAAAGACTTGCAGCTGTAATTGCAGTGAAAGGCGGTTCTACAAAGTATTGACTCAGGGGGGGCTGAATACAAATGTTCACCAAACTTTTCACATATTTATTTGTAAAAAATTGTGAAAACCATTTATCATTTTTATTCCATTTCACAATTATTTGCCACTTTGTGTTGGTCTATCACATAAAATCCCAGTAAAATACATTTATGTTTTGGTTGTAATATGACAAAATGTGGAAAAAGTCAAGGGGTACGAATACTTTTTCAAGGCACTGTATCTCCACATTATTCCTAACTTATGGACCTAAGCACCTTTTCTTGCTGCTTGAAATGTGGACAATTAGATGTGGACATGTTCCATGCTTTTTGGTTGTGCCCCAGGATTAAACATTTTTGGAACTCCATAGTGCATTATGCTACCTCATACCTGGTAAAATACCTACCTCTATGTCCTGAAGCTCTATTTGGCCTAATTAATTTCCCAGGTATCAAAATCTCAAGGTCCTGCAAGCAACTGCTTACTATCATATCCCTTGTGGCACAGAAGACTTTTTTACATAAGTGGATCTACCCAGAACCCCCTACTATTTTTTTATTTATAGCTAAATTATCCTACGATTTTCACATGGAATGAGTGTAGGCCTCCCTGTATAAGGAATTCAAAACTTCTTTAACATTTGGGAATCTTTCACAGAGGCGGCTCTAGACTTTGTGAGGCCTTAGGCAAAACTTAGACATGAGGCCCCACTCACGCCACAAAGATACAGGAGACGGTCAGAGTCTATGCAGACAATGATACAGGAGACGGTCAGAGACTGCGCAACCACGATAACAACAGAATGAGCATCGTGGATAACTTATGAGTGTAATGCTTCTTCATTATCAGCAGGTTTAGGGAGAAGGTAAATAACACTGCTGTATTACTTAACTGTAATAGAGAAGGTGGTGCACCATTCTGGCTGTACTGTCTGGCAGAGGAATATGAATCACAAAAATCACAGCACAGAATTATAAATCTTTTGGTAGATGAAACATTTCACATATATGTGTGAATAGCTGTTTGCCTGGCGTTCATTTTGAAAGCAAAACTGCAGCAAGATGAATAAAAAAAGCCCATTAAATAAAATAAGCCCTCCAGTTTGAACTACAGCCAGCCTCATTCAACGACCTTCCTCGAAGCTCACACTGGAATGTACATGCCCTCAGCCTGTCATTCAACAAGTAAGGAGAAGCAGCACAATGATGATCCCATCCATTGGCGGCTGGTGCTCAAAATTTTTGGGGAGGCGCAAACGAACTGAAAAATTCAGGAAAAAAACATCAATTGCAGCCTCAGTGTGCCCATCAACCTCAGCCACTGTGCCCAATCAAATGCAGCCTCACTGTGCCCATCAAATGCAGCCTCACTGTGCCCATCAAATGCAGCCTCACTGTGCCCATCAAATGCAGCCTCACTGTGCCCATCAAATACTGCCATTGTGCCCCATCAAATGCTACCACTATGCCCCATCAAACGCAGCCACTGTGCCCCATCAAACGCAGCCACTGTGCCCCATCAAATGCCGCCACTGTGCCCCATCAAATGCCGCCACTGTGCCCCATCAAATGCCGCCACTGTGCCCCATCAAATGCCGCCACTGTGCCCCATCAAATACCGCCACTGTGCCCCATCAAACCCAGCCACTGTGCCCCATCAAACGCAGCCACTGTGCCCCTCCAAACGCAGCCACTGTGCCCATCAAAAGCAGCCACTGTGCCCATCAAAAGCTGCCACTGTGCCCCATCAAATTCTGCCACTGTGCCCATCAAAAGCAGCCACTATGCCCATCAAAAGCAGCCACTGTGCCCCATCAAACGCAGCCACTGTGCCCCATCAAACGCAGCCACTTTGCCCATCAAATTCTGCCACTGTGCCCATCAAATTCTGCTACTTTGCCCCATCAAACGCAGTCACTTTGCCTATCAAATGCTGCCACTGTGCCCATCAAATGCCGCCACTGTGCCCCATCAAATTCTGCCACTGTGCCCCATCATATTCTGCCACTGTGCCCCATCATATTCTGCCACTGTGCCCCATCAAACGCAGCCACTGTGCTCCATTAAACGCAGCCACTTTGCCCATCAAATGCCGCCACTGTGCCCCATCAAACTCTGCCACTGTGCCCCATCAAACTCTGCCACTGTGCCCAATCAAATGCAGCCTCACTGTGCCCAATCAAATGCAGCCACTGTGCCTATCAAATGCAGCCTCACTGTGCCCATCAAATACTGCCATTGTGCCCCATCAAATGCCACCACTATGCCCATCAAATGCAGCCACTGTGCCCATCAAACGCAGCCACTGTGCCCCATCAAATGCTACCACTATGCCCCAACATATTCTGCCACTGTGCCCCATCAAACGCAGCCACTGTGCTCCATTAAACGCAGCCACTGTGCCCATCAAATGCCGCCACTGCGCCCATCAAACTCTGCCACTGCGCCCATCAAACTCTGCCACTGTGCCCTTCAAACTCTGCCACTGTGCCCCATCAAACTCTGCCACTGTGCCCAATCAAATGCAGCCACTGTGCCCAATCAAATGCAGCCACTGTGCCCAATCAAATGCAGCCACTGTGCCTATCAAATACTGCCATTGTGCCCCATCAAATGCTACCACTATGCCCATCAAATGCAGCCACTGTGCCCATCAAACGCAGCCACTGTGCCCCAAACGCAGCCACTGTGCCCCATCAAACGCAGCCACTGTGCCCCATCAAACGCAGCCACTGTGCCCCATCAAACGCAGCCACTGTGCCCCATCAAACGCAGCCACTGTGCCCCATCAAACGCAGCCACTGTGCCCCATCAAATGCTGCCACTGTACCCCATCAAATTCTGCCACTGTGCCCCAAACGCAGCCACTTTGCCCATCAAATGCTGCCACTGTGCCCCATCAAATTCTGCCACTGTGCCCCATCAAACGCAGCCACTGTGCCCCATCAAATGCAGCCACTTTGCCCATCAAATGCTGCCACTGTGCCCCATCAAATTCTGCCACTGTGCCCCATCAAATTCTGCCACTGTGTCCCATCAAACTCTGCCACTGCGCCCATCTAACTGCCACTGCGCCCATCAAACTCTGCCACTGCGCCCCATCAAACTCTGCCACTGCGCCCATCTAACTCTGCCACTGCGCCCATCAAACTCTGCCACTGCGCCCATCAAACTCTGCCACTGCGCCCCATCAAATTCTGCCACTGCGTCCCATCAAACTCTGCCACTGCGCCCATCTAACTGCCACTGCGCCCATCAAACTCTGCCACTGCGCCCATCAAACTCTGCCACTGCGCCCCATCAAACTCTGCCACTGCGCCCCATCAAACTCTGCCACTGCGCCCCATCAAACTCTGCCACTGCGCCCCATCAAACTCTGCCACTGCGCCCCATCAAACTCTGCCACTGCGCCCCATCAAACTCTGCCACTGCGCCCCATCAAACTCTGCCACTGCGCCCCATCAAACTCTGCCACTGCGCCCATCAAACTCTGCCACTGCGCCCATCAAACTCTGCCACTGCGCTCCATCAAATTCTGCCACTGTGTCCCATCAAATGCCACCACTGTGCCTAATAAAATGCTGCCACTGTGCCCCATGATGAAACCATAGACAGACAGGATACAGATAGCATGTAGTGAGATGTACCTACCTTCTCCTCGCGTCGGTCCCCTACTAAAGGCAGCAAGAGAAGCACGTGATGTTCTCTCTGAGTGCCCTGCAGTGCAATCTGGGAGTTGTAGTCTCCACAGAGCACAGGCATCAGAGGGCCAAGTTGAAGTCTGTGCTGTGGAAAACTACAACTCCTGCCATGCATTGGGGCCGCCGACTGTGGGGGGGAGAGGCTAGGAGAACAGCGCCGCGGCGGTGGAGCCTGCTATTGGACGAAGCAGCAGCCGAGATGACGCGTGTTCTTCTCCCTCGTCCGCGGACCCGGTGGCTCAGCTCAGACAGGCGGCCGCGGTGTCAGTCTGTGTGCAGCGCCAGCCGCCCGCACACTTCGCCGGCTTGCTTCTGCTGCGCACTGACAGATATTTCCTTCCACTCAAATTAGGCGAGCGCGAGGCCCTGCTGGGGGCGAGGCCTAAGGCAAGTGCCTAATTTGCCTAATTAAAGAGCCGCCTCTGATCTTTCATTCAAACCTTGCCCATAGAAACTCAACAATCTATATACTGTATAATGCAATGCTTTCAACATACTCAATGCTATCTACTCTTAGCCAATGATCCTCCAAATGACATTCCACGTCTCTCTTAAATTGAAACGAAATCTAAATCTAATCTAATAATTGAGGCTTCTCCCTCTTTCCTTTGCTTGCTATTTACTAGTCCGACCGCCATCCATTCAAATATCTCTTAATGTACACCACAAGACCAAGCACTGCTAGGTCTCTCTCAACTTATACTAACATACTGTATGTAGCACTGACCCCCGAAGGAGCTGCTGGTATTTGATCGGGCCTGTACTCTGCTATCACAACCCTTGTTATTTGGCTCAGTCCCCTTGACACAGCTGTGGTGTAATGTGGATGTGCGACAAACATTCAAAGACAACTCTACAAAGTGTAATATAATATGCCTGTTTGGATTTACCTTGAACTCCAACACTCCGTCTGGCCTGTACGTAAAAAGGAAATAGCACTCCACACAATAGTGCTTAATCACCATAAGAGTTTACTGTATTTGTTTAGAAATAGTAATCACAGTTCTTGTACTGTCACACAAACGTAGTTTGACAGCCAGCAAATTCAATTCACAATAGTATATAAGAGAATAAGATTATTCAGATTAACAACTTTTGATGCGTCTACAGAATGGAACCCATGACAGAGTGAAACTGACTTCACTATGGACACCATTCCACTCTCAGCGCGCTCTGCTATGCACAAGACGCAATTACCATCCTAGTACAGCATGACATATTTCCTAGGGAGCTCCCCCTGCTTTTTCGATGACAATCCCTCTAAAGGGCAGTAAAAGGCAAGGCCTTGCGTTAACAGAGGCAGTCCTTCTTTGTTCTTCTGTCTTCTGCTAGCAAGGATTAAGTGAAATTGTAATCCAGAGAGTTAACAATCCAAGTCAAAGTAAACTGAACGTTAAACTACTGCTGTGGTGCGTCAGCACTGCAACTATCTCCGGTGCAAGTAACTCTTTAAGACACAGTGTTATGCCGCGTACACACGGTCGGACTTTTCATCTACAAAAGTCCGACGGACGCCGACGGACCAAAGCCAGCTGACAATCCGATCGTGTGTGGGCTTCCCCGGACTTTCAGCGGACTTTTCCAGCCGCAAATCTGACGGACTTTAGATTTGAAACATGCTTCAAATCTTTACGTCGTAACTCCGCCGGACCCAGAAATCCGCTCGTCTGTATGCTACAGACCCACGCTAGGGCAGCTATTGGCTACTGGCTATCAACTTCCTTATTTTAGTCCGGTGTACGTCATCACGTACGAATCCGTCGGACTTTTGTGTAAACGTATGTAGGCAAGTCCATTCGTTAGAAAGTCTGCCGCAAGTCCGCCAAAAGTCTCTCGAAAGTCTGTCGAATGGGCTGTCAGACTTTTGTAGCCGAAAAGTCTGACCGTGTGTACGTGGCATTAGAATTTCAGTGCAGTGCAGGCTTGAGGCCCATATTAAACTCAGTCTTAACCACTTTAAAGCTCCTCTGTGGGACTACAGGTCCCAGCTGCACCGTGTCACAGATACGAGTGTGTAAAGGTGCGTCAATGAACTTTGGGCAGCCCTCTCACCCAACCAGGTCTGTAAAGTAGAATGGCTCCTCTCCACAGTATCTCAGTTCATTCGCTGTGGCCACGCCATCACGCTGTACCACTTCACAGATGACCAGGAGTCCTCGGGTCTCTGGAACGATCACACTGCTGCTCCAGCACGCTGTGATGTAAGGCCAGATCAAAGACTGCTCACAGACGACCAGGAGTCCTCAGTTACCTCCTTCAAGGGTCTCTGGAACGATCACTCTGCTGCTCCAGCACGCTGTGATCTAAGGCAGGATCGCTGGCTGCTGTTCCTCTCCACACAGGGTAGGCCGCAACTCTGTGGGACACACACACACCCACAGAGCCCTGCTGGCAGGCCATGCGCCCCAGGAACAAGAGACCTAAGATGGCCGCGCTGGTGCCTTTTATAGCCTTCCGACAATGCAATTCAGTCTCTTGATGTTCATGGGAGTCAATGGGCATTGTGAGTAGGTCAAGTTAATGTCCAAATGTAAACAAGCAAAACACTTCCATGTCAACTTCTGAACAATAAAAAAAAATAAAGATGCAGTCCTTTTATATTTTGGCCGCTAGATGGAGCCAAATATACAGGTATTAACATCGCAGCATTACATAGCATCAGAAGCAAAAATTGTCAGCACTACATGTATATTGTCTTTCTCAATTTAAAGTGGTTGTAAAGTCAGACTTTTTTATATTAATGCATCCTATGCATTAAGATAAAAAGCCTTCTGTGTGCAGCAGTCCCCCTCAGCCCTCCTAATACTTATTTGAGCCCCACCTAGAACCAACAATGTTGTAGGAGTGTCTCGGCTGCCAAAGACTCCCTTCCTCAATGGCTGAAACAGCTGAGCAGCGCCATTGGCATGTCAATCAAAGTTAGCCAGCCAATAAGGAGAGAAAGGGGGTGGGGCCGGGCCGAAGCTCCGTATCTGAATGGATACAGGCAGCTGTGGCTCAGCTCGGGTGCCCCCATAGCAAGCTGCTTGCTGTGGGGGCACTCAATAGGAGGGAGTGGTCAGGAGCACCGAAGAGGGAGCCCAGAAGAGGAGGATCAGGGCTGCTCTGTGCAAATGCACTGCACAGAGCAGGTAACTATAACAAGTTTTTTTTTTTGTTTTTTGTTTTTTTACGCATATTTGCACAAACAGCTCAATGAGCATAATAGAGTTTTCCTTTTAGTATTAGCAATCTTGTGGTAAAAAACATTCAGATAAAAAATGTTGCTCATTTCTAATTATAATATTTATGGTTAACTTTACTTTAAACCCTCCCAAAAGGAACACAATGACAAGAAAGAAAGAAAAAAATTGCTTTTTTATTTTTTGTTTGCTTATATGCACATGCAGCAGTCAGCATAAGGCTGGGTTCACACTGCTGCAAACACAGTCATCACATGTGATTTGCACCGCATTGCTGTGCAGATCACATGTGATGTCTGTGCAATGCAAATTCAGCCATACAAACTGTATGGCTGAAATCACATCACATTTGCACCAAAATGGTGCAGGACCCTTTTTCTTGGTGCACACTGAAATCGGATCACATGGGTGTTCACAATCTGATTCCTGTACCATTCGACAGTTTGCACTGCGATCTGCAAACTGATCTGGAGGTGTCATTAATATTCTATTGACACCCGCAGCGTTTGGCACAGGGCAGTGTAAATTGCCTGCGAATGACATGTGATGCAAGAACTGGCACAGGAGTCACGCTGGTTCCCGCATCGCATATGTGTGAACTGAGCCTATGAGAGTTACTGTTTTGGTATCAGCAATCTCATGGTAAAATGAATTTCACTGAAATCATGCCACTCATTCTGATAATAATGAAAAAGAGGGGATGTGGTCCGTGGCACCATAAGCCTCCATCCCAATTATGTAAACAGAAAAAGAAAAACAATGGTCAAGGGGACTTTAGATGAGGCTAATCACTAGAAAAATATACTTAATAGTAAATTTATTACATGATAACAAGTAAAAAACGACAACTTTACAGACATGATGGAGTATAGGTAAAAAACATTTAATTGAGCTGAACCATACTAGATGATCATCGTGATTAACATAGAACTATGAAAGTATTCATATAATGTTGATAACATTTACATGATAAAATCAAACTATAAGGAATGCATAATAGCAAATGACATAGAGATCCGAAAATTTCTGGCCATCCTATAACTGTCAGAAACCATGAACAAGACAGAGACAGAAGTACAGTAAAATCACACTTGTTTATTAATAAAAATAAAAAGGTAAATAGAGTAAGCGTAGTCAAAGCATAGCCAGAGTCCAGTAACCGGATAGGGTAGTCAGCCAAGCCAGAGTTCAGTAACCAGATCGGGTAATCAGCCAGGCCAGAAGTCAGGGATCCAAGTAGATTAACAGCAAGCAGGATAAGGAGCCAGAAGGGATGTCAGCAAGCCAGTCTTTAAACAGGAACGCAGGAGATGGTTTCTTGTGATGTGACCAAGGTGAAGGCAGGAATGAAGTGAGCTGGAGATCTTTAAGTAGGCAGGACTGATGAGCAGATCCACAACAGCTGGTTAACTGTGGAAATAGATGAGATCTGGCAATTAGCCGACAGCTGAGCGGCCAGCTCAGAGAAGTAAGGGCAGAGCCAGCCCTGACAACTCTACGCGTTTTGTGGATTGATCTCCACTTCCTTAGGAATAGATGCAGAAAATAGAAATGTCAGCGCAATAGGAGGGGAGAAGGAAAATCTAGCAGCCCTGCATTTGTGGGCACCGGGGAATGTCTACCCCGGGGGCTAAGGCGGCGGAACTTAGGTGAACCTCACAAAGAGGGGGGGGCGGCAGACCGGGCATCCATGTCCAAATGAATCCATAAATAATGTGCATAAGTAAAGGCATATTAGCTCATAGTAATATGTCAAGATCCTTGGTAGGAATAGAAGTTTGTCGTTTCCACCAGTAAAAGAGTCAAAGAAGCATGAGATGCTCATGGTGCGCCACCCACACCCAAGTCAGAGGCAGAGGACGGGAATAGTGTGGGAGAATAATAATGTGTATGGTCAGCTTTATATCAAACCCAAATGCAAAAATTGTGAATGTGGTGGTCTAAGTGTTACTACACTGGAAAGAAATCTTCTTTAAATTCACACTAGGAGACGTTACCAATGCTGAAACCCTTAAGAGACAGAATTGATTAACTGAGCAAGGAGAAGCAGCTTGGAAATTATGTGTTTAAAATTCTTCACCCGTTTGTAAAACTCAGTTTGCTCACGCAGCTGCCATCACTTTTTCTGCATCCCGCTCGCTTTGTCATGTAACATTGCATCAGGGAATTGTATACGAAAGCAGAAAGTCTTGTACAAAAGAAAAAAAATGCAAGCTGTGACATTCCATGTACTCGCTGCCCGCACTTCACATTCAACCCGCTACTGTCTGCTAATTTTTTTTTTGCCGGTACAATTTGATCAACTCTTGTTACTTGCTCCCATGGGGTCGTGTACTTGTTCAAGGCATCTACTGCCCAAAGAAAAAAAAAAAATAAAGAGCCCGAAAGTTTATAAGAAACTGCTTTTAGTTGAAGAGTAGAGATTAGAATGCAGGCGAAGCATCAATAATCTTCGCAGCAGTGGGAGTAAAAAGTGTTTTTGCTTCGCGGGCAGCTCGGGGAGAATGATTCATGGCAGGTTTCAAGGTCAGGATCTTCTGCTGGTGAATATAGAAAAAAGCCGCCATGGAAACCGGGTTTTCAGAAGGCCAACGTCGGCCACCAAAGTCCGAGTTTTGTCCTCCCAGCGGGGCAACATCCAGGAATGCGTCTCAAGAGCTGGGCTGCACAAAACAGCCGGTGGAGAACAGTGAATGGAAACTGTGTTTGAAAGAGTTTGCAGACAGATTTCCAATTAGCAGAAGAACTTTGGCTTCTGGTTTGTAAGATGGGAATAATTAAGCAGTCTGAAGCTGCCGAGCAAGGATGGGTTTTTGGCTGGTTAAAGTGGCCCAGTCACCTGGAAGTCAAGGTGATGTCTTACCTTCAATTACATTTTCAGAAATAAAATCCACACAAAAATGTTGCTTTTGTCTTTAGATTTTTGATTAATCTTGTTTGTGTACATATACTTGCACCCCAGTACACCATTCTTCTGTTGGAACCAGTGGTTCAAACTCCCTTTTGGATGGTGTTGGTCCTTAAACAGGGTTGATGAGAATGTGGGTTAGGTGCAGAGTTGTACCATGTGCAAAGAACACCCCAAGTCCAAGTTTGGTAGAAAAACAATATATTGTAGAAAAGTTCTACAACAGGCCCAGCGGGGAAGCACACCTGACCAGAGTCACTTAAAACTGAGACAGCGGTGGACCTGTGAGTTGCAGAATGGAGGATGCTGACAGCATCTGCCATGAGGAGCAGAATGCAGCCTGGCCAGCCCACACCCAAACGGGAAGGTAGGTGTAGTCCCTACACTGTCCCTACTCATTCGGAACCTTTCCCTGTCTCTGAGTACTGTTTCTGACAGATGGGGATCCTTTGTCTACACTAGCCACTGTCATAAAGCGTGCCAAGCCCAGGAGCCTGAGTCTTAAATAGACTCTGCTTGGCAAAAGATGGCCGCCAGAGTCACATGGGGCACCACCATTTAATTGGATAGCTGCCTCCCTGTGACCGAGGAAATCATAGAGGAACCAAGTTCCTCTCACCTTCCTCCCTCACCTGCATTGCCACTGCAGTAGTGTGCCACCTGCAATGGAGAATACAGAGTGCACCTGCCTATTAGGGATGGGCTGGCTGTTCGACTCGAACATCACCTGTTAGATCGCTCAACGAAGATCGAACATTATGGGCCGTTCGCGCCAAATTTGAGCAGCACGTCACGTTCCATAATGCACTGCGTCATTGCAGTGCATTGCTGGCTGATGATTGGCCAAGTATGCACTATGACCCGCATGCTTTGGCCAATCACAGCGCCATCAGCGAAGAGAGCCATAATTAGCCAAAGGCAGGGTGCCTTTGGCCAATTATGGCTTAGGGGGTTAAGTCCACGCCCCACATTATATAAGGCCGCCTGCACGTCGGCCGTGTGTAGTGTGCTGGTGGTGTTGTTAAGAGAGAGACAGAGAGAGGCAGAGAGAGTGGCATTTCATTTAGCAGGCAGGCAGTTGATTCAGTTAGCTGCAGTGTATTTCATATATATATATATATATATATATATATATATATATATATATATATATATATATATATATATATACAGTCAGTCTAGTGTATATATATATATATATATATATATATATATACATATACACCATATACAGTTTAGCTAGATCTCACTGCAGACCGTTCCTGGTGTACTGTTGCTAATATACTTCAGGCAGGCAGGTGATACAGTTAGCTGCAGTGTATTTCATATAGATATACAGTCAGTCTAATATATATATATATATATATATATATATACACTGTATACAGTTTAGCTAGATCTCACTGCAGACCATTCCTGGTGTACTGTTGCTAATATACTTCAGGCAGGCAGTTGATTCAGCTAGCTGCAGTGAATTTAATATATATATATTTATATATACAGGCTTGTATATATATATATAGATATAGATATAGATATAGATATAGAGAAATATAGTCTAGCCAAGCCTATACTTGACTGTAGGCCATTCCTGGAGTGCGTGTTCAAAGACACTTTCAGGCAGGCAGGCAGGTGACTCAGTGAGCTGCAGTTCATAAAATATATATCCACTGCATTGTAGTCCAGCCAAGCCTATACCTGACTGTAGGCCATTCCTGGAGTGCGTGTTCAAAGACACTTTCAGGCAGCCAGGCAGGTGACTCAGTGAGCTGCAGTTCATAAAATATATATCCACTGCATTGTAGTCCAGCCAAGCCTATACCTGACTGTAGGCCATTCCTGGAGTGCATGTTCAAATACACTTTCAGGCAGGCAGGCAGGTGACTCAGTGAGCTGCAGTTCATAAAATATATATCCACTGCATTGTAGTCCAGCCAAGCCTATACCTGACTGTAGGCCATTCCTGGAGTGCGTGTTCAAAGACACTTTCAGGCTGGTGACTCAGTGAGCTGCAGTTCATTTAATATATATATGTACAGGCTTGTATATATATATAGTCTAGCCAAGCCTATACCTGACTGTAGGCCATATAATTGTACAGTATGTCTGGAAGGCCACCAAGGAGAGACAGACACCTTCAGGCCACTAAAAGAGGGCAAGCAGGCTCTGTGTCTACAGCCAACAGTGCTGGTCGTGGACATGGTGCATCGTCAGCACGTGGCTGTGGGGCATGCTTGTCCTTTTTTTCGGCAGCCGGCCGTGTTGAGCCACAACATGCAGAAGAGTTGGTAGAGTGGATGACCAAGCCGTCCTCATCCGCCTCATCCTCTGTCACCCAGGCTCAGGGTACTTTGTCTGCCAATGCAGCTGCCAAATCGGCCTCATCCTTCGGCTCAGTGTCATCAGTCACTCCTTCCCTAGCCCCACCATCATTCCCTGAGGAGTCCCCCGAACTGTTCAACCACAGTGTAGGGTACATGCTGCAGGAGGATGAGCAGCAATTTGAAGGCTCTGATGATGGTACCCAGGTTGAGGATGAAAGCAGTAATGTGAGCCAAGAGAAAGGGGGTGCCCAAGAAGGACAAGAAACTGGCAGTCATGTTCCCCCAGATGCAGCATACTGCCAGGTTTGCTCCAGTGGCGAGGAGGGAGGGGATGATGAGGTCATTGACTCTACGTGGGTGCCAGATAGCAGAAAGGAGGAGGAGGCACATCTCCAATGAGGCAGGATGCCTTCCAGGGACCAGCTTAAGGGCAGGCAACTGACTGCATCACACCGCAGAGCTCTGCATGTGCAGGGCGCTGCTGACTCCGTGCGTTTTTTCAAAAGTTCAAAAGTGTGGGCTTTTTTAAGACGTGTGCAGCAGATTGCACTGTTGCTGTTTGCAACATATGTCTGAAGCGTATCAAGCGTGGCCAAAACAGCAGCCACTTGGGCACCACATGCTTAACCAGACATATGTCGAGCTCCCATGCAGTCCGTTGGCAACAGTACTTAAAAGACCCACACCAAAGAACAAGGCAAACCTCTCCTTGCTCCTTATAAGCTGGGATCTCCAACCCCACTATAACTTCAGTCCTCTCAGAGACCTGCACTGAGAGGAATGAAGGTGTAGAATTAGGTGTCCCAGGCACTTCCGGGATATTTGCTAGCGGTACACCAACATCCGACTATAGCAGGCAAATTTCCCTACTCCAGTTGCTAAACCGGTGAATGAAATTTGGTCCCAGCCATCCACATGCTCAGCGGCTGAATGCTAGTTTGGCTAAATTGCTAGCACTCCAACTGCTGCCTTTTCAGCTGGTAGACTCTGCCCCCTTGAGAATTAGTGGAATGTGCGGTACCTCAGTGGCAGGTTCCTAAGCGCCAATTTCTTTCTCGGAAGGACATTCCGGCTCTCTGCCGACATGTGGAAGGCAATGTCTTGGCCTCGTTGGAGAGGGTGGTCAGTGGTAAGGTGCATATTACCGCTGACTCATGGTCCAGCAGGCATGGACAGGGATGTTACCTTTCTTTCACAGCGCACTGGGTAACCCTGCTGGCGGCTGGGAAGGATGCAGGACAGGGTGCAGTATTGTTGGAGCTTCTTCGGCCACCATGCCTCCAAAATGCTGGTAGTGGTGATTCTGCCACACCTCTCTCCTCCACCCCCTCCTCTTCTTCTTCCTCTATGGCCTCTTCCTGTGCATATTTGTCCTCTGAACCAGCGGTGTCCTCTGAACCAGGCGTTCTAGGGGCTACGCAAGCACTCAGGCAAAAAGATGCCACGCGGTGCTTGAGTTGGTCTGCTTAGGGGACAGGAGCCACACTGGGGCAGAGATTCTGGCAGCTCTGCAGGAGCAGGCTCAGAGGTGGTTGATGCCACGCCAGCTTCAGCCAGGAATGGTGGTTTGCGACAATGGCACAAACCTCCTCTCCACCCTCCGACAGGGACACTTCACCCATGTTTCCTGTTTGGCTCACGTCCTTAATTTGGTGTTGCAGCGGTTCTTGTGCAGGTACCCGGGCTTACAGGATCTCCTGAGGCAGGCCAGGAAAAACTGTGGGCATTTCCGTCGGTCATATAATGCCAGTGCTCGGCTGGCTGAGCTCCAAAAGAAATGCAACCTGCCCAAATTTGTGACATGCCCACCAGGTGGAACTCAACGTTGGCAATGCTGCAGCGGCTGCACATGCAGCAGAGGGCCATCAATGACTACCTGTGCCAATATGGCACAAGGACAGGGTCAGGGGTGCTTGGCTTTTTCAAGGATGCATGTACTGTCCTGTCACCATTTGAGGAGGCCACGAGGATGGTGAGCAGTGACAGTGCATGCATCAGTAATACTGTACCTCTTGTCTACATATTGGAGCACACGCTGCATGGAATAATGGACAGGGCAATTGAGGCAGAACAGAGGGAGGAAGAGGAGAACTTCCTTACCTCTCAAGGCCCCCTTTATCCAGACAGTATTCCTGCAGGCCTGCCTATCACACAGGAAGAGGAGGAGGAGGATTGTGTCAGCATGGAGGTGGAGCCTGGCATTCAGCATCAGCAGCAGTCTTCAAGGGATCATTTCCATTCCCCAGAAACCCATGGACTTGTACGTGGCTGGCAGGAGGTGGCTGCGGATCAGGTCGTCCTTAGTGACTCAGAGGACTCCGGACCGAATGCCTCAGCAAACCTACGCTGCATGGCCTCCCTGATCCTGCAAAGCCTGAGAAAGCACCCTCGGATTCGTGGTATCAAGGAGAGGGATTAGTACTAGCTGGCAACCCTTCTTGATCCATGTTACAAGGGTAAGGCGGCGGAACTTATCCAGCCATCGCAGACGGAGCAGAGGATTTAACATCTTCGGGAGGCCTTGCAGAAAGGTTTGTGCAATGCGTTTCCAGAGCCTGGGAGGTTACAATTTCCTGGTCCTCCTGGACAACGTGTTACTGAGGCTTGGGTCAGTCACAGAAGGAGCGGTGGAGAAGGTGGTCGTCTGACCGATGTGTTCAGACAATTTTTTAGTCCTCAGCCCAAAGGTCTAATCAGTTCCAGGAACCATCACTAGCGTCTGTTGTACATGGTGCAGGAATACCTAGGGGCAAGATCAGACTTGGAGACCTTTCCAACCAAAAATCCACTGGGTTACAGGGTCTTGAGGATGGATCACTGGCCAGAGTTTGCACAGTATGCAGTTGAGCTACTGGCCAGTCCTGCATCCAGTGTTCTTTCAGAACGCACATTCAGTGCTGTTGGAGACTTTGTAACCGATCACAGAGTGCGCCTGTCCATCGACTCGGTTGATCGACTCACCTTCATAAAAATGAATCAGTCTTGGATCACCAGCTACCAAGCACCTGATGCTGATGTAACCGATTAATTTTTTTATGAATGTGAGATCCCTTCAAGACTGCCTATGCTGATACTGAGTAACTATCCTGTTATGCTGAGTGACTATCCTATTCCTTCTCAATGTTCATGTTGATAGCTTCTAAGAACATTTTTGGTTCTGGGCACCACCACCAGTGGCTAAGGCCCAATTTTTCTGCCCCTGTTTAACAGGATGTGTAATTACAATTTTTGCTGTAAAATTTTGCAGCAGGGCTCGTTCCTACGCTCAACAAGAGTATCTGTGAGGGGTTGCAGTGTTGTGGCACCACCACCACTGCCTAAGGCCCAATTTTTCTGCCCCTGTTTAACAGGGGCATGTAATTACAATTTTTGATCAAATATTTAACAGCAGGGCTCGTTCCTGCACTCAACAAGAGTATCTGTGAGGGGTTGCAGTGTTGCGGCACCACCACCACTGTGCCTAAGGCCCAATTTTTCTGCCCCTGTTTAACGGGGGCGTGTAATTACAAATTTTTATCAAATATTTAACAGCAGGGCTTATTTAGTGTGCTCAACAAGAGTATCTGTGAGGGGTTGCAGTGTTGTGGCACCACCACCACTGCCTAAGGCCCAGTTGTTTAACAGGGGCGTGTAATTACAATTTTTGATATAATATTTCACAGCAGGGCCCGTTCCTGCGCCCACCAAGGGTAACTGTGAGGGCTTACAGTGTTGTGGCAACACCACCATACCACCACCAAAGGCCCAATTTTTCTGACCCTGTTTAACAGGGGCATGTAATTACAATGCTTGATATAATATTTCACAGCAGGGCCCGTTCCAGCGCCCACCAAGAGTAACTGTGAGGGCTTACAGTGATCTGGTACCACCAACACCTAAGACCCAATTTTCCACAGAGTGTATAGGGCAGTCCATATAGAATATACAGGTGGTCCCTTATTTTCAAAAATCTGACTTACAAACGGAGGGAGACAAGTGAGAGGAAATTTACCCCTAGGAAGGGAAATTCTCTCCTGTAAGAGTTAATATGGGAAAAAGGTGTCTCCTCCATGATTTATCACCAATCCTTGTTTCACTTAAAAACCCAAATTTTCAAAATTCAATTGTCATTGGGACAGAAAAGTGAGGTGAAATCTTCTGAACAGGGGCACAGACAGCAAAACAAATGTTACAGGGGTGATAACCCTTCCCTATGTTTTCCAAAAAGCTTTAAAATAGATTTTTTTGTCTGGAGCTACACTTATAAAATGTACCTGTTCCAAATTACAAACAGATTCTACATAAGAACAAACCTACAGTCCCTGTCTTGTTTGCACCACCTGTATACTGCTGTTCAGTGTATATAGGGCCTGGGGGCCCAACGCCTTTTCTTTTTTAATTTGGGTGCGGGGTTCCCCTTGATATACATACAAGACCCAAAGGGCCTGGTAATGAGCTGGGGGGGGGGGGGGTTCCCATGCCGCTTGTCTCACTGATTTTCATCCATATTGCCGGGACCCGACATTACATTAAAGCCTCAAGCAGTTTTAATTGACTTTTATTCCTTTAGAAATGTCATTTTGTGCAGGGACTGTTTTAAGCACGGGAAACACGCGCCCCTTTACAGGCATACTATTGACACCCCCCAGGTATGATATTTAAAGGAATATTTCACTTTTATTTTTTCACTTTAAGCATCATTAAAATCACTGCCCCTGAAAAAACATCAGTTTTTAAAACTTTTTTTTCCATTGATACATGTCCCCTGGTGCAGCACCCGGGTCCCCAAACCCTTTTTAGGGCAATAACGTGCATATTAACCTTTAAAATTTGCACTTTTGATTTCTCACATTCGAGTCCCATAGACTTTAATGGTGTTCGAATGTTCGCACAAACTTTCGGTTCGTTCGCATGTTCTGGATGCGAGCCGAACCGGGGGGATGTTCAGCCCATCCCTACTGCCTATAACATTATCTTCCTTCATTTAGGCCTGGCTATTGGCTGTTCATGTCTGAGCACTGCATACTGAAAGGAGGTTGCATGTTACCTCAAACCTAGAAGTTTGAGGTGTTCCCTGAGGGCTCAGATGGAGCAATAGTGTGGCAGAAGAGTGTGCCGAAGGTGAATATAAGTGGGTGTGGGGGGCTTTTAGAGAACTCTCACTTTGTCTTGATTGTAATAGGTGGCTAGTTTTAGATGAGCAGCACTATGCAATGCACTGCACACTGACTGTCATTTAGTGTTTATCTGCTGTACAGAGGATTCCAGGAGACTGATAACAAGAGATTCAGATGCAATAAATTGATTGATTTGTAATGAATCCATAACTGGATTGCACATTTCTGTTTTAGGAAGAATACTGTCTGCCCATTTTAAAATCACAGACCAAACCTCTCATGGTTGAGCTGTGGTCAACCAAATGCTGCCTTCCTCACCTCCATGTTGGTCACTAAGTTTAATGGATGGTCTAACAATGATTTTAGAATATCAGAATGCTATGTTGGAACTGGAAAAAAGTACCTACATTGTCATCTTACTGCTGGATTACCAAAGTCCTTTTTTTTAAAGGGAAACTATAATGGAAGCCAACACATGACAATAGGGTTCACAGAGCACCCTGGGATATCAAAAGTAAGAATACTGAAGTAGCTGCCCGCTTAAAGGCCCACTTTGTCTAACTGAATTAGAGATGTAGGACAATTTATTTTACCTAAATAAATTAGAATAAAAGAAATGTGTGCATAATATGGGTGTTTTTGTAATATATACACTATATTGCCAAAATTATTGGGATGCCTGCCGCGTGTAAAGGCATGCGCCCCAATACTTTTGAAAATATAATGTACATACCTGGGAACCTATTGGATCTTGGCTGGTATTGTCAGCTTTTTGTCTAGATTACTAGTTTGTTACAAACTCTGTTCTACAGATACATTTTGAAAAGTGTTGCTAAGTAAAACTGGACAGAAGCTGCATTGCAGGGAAAAAGCTTGGATACCCAGCGTGCATCTCCATCCCCTCCCACCACATCAGGGTCCTCAAAATGGCCACCCTCACAGTCTCAAGACTGACTTGCCTCCACCTTATAGGCTGTAGTCTTTCCAAGTTAGTGGATGGCTAATGCAGCCCCTCCATCACTAGGAATAACCTTTTGCCTTGTATGCAGTGATGGTTTTCCCTGGGCAGGCTGCAAGTAATTGGGTCTGGAGTCTCATTATAAAAGTCCCGTTTGTTGTGGGAATGGTGATCCATGTGTAAGTAGGTTAAAACAGACAGTTAGGTGCTGTCCCGAATGAGAGGGTAGGAGTTAATGCCTTTCCTGGTTTTTTGGTCTTTTTGGCAGGTTTTTCTCTGGGTCCAGCCCACTAATCCTGTGATATATCTATTGCAACAGTGTTCTGTCATGAGAAGGAGGAGGTCGAAGGTGTCAGAGTTTGCATGCTTGCTTGCCTGCTCGCATGTGTAGTGCCAGAGTCCCCTGAGAGAGTCAGCTAAGGATTTAAATTATTTTCAACAGTATGTTCCCAACAAAGGCCTAATAGAGAGCCAAGATCAGTGCCCGTAAGGGAAAGAGACAACAAATGACATCCGCGAGGAGCAGAATGTAAAGTCATCAGAATCTGGGGTTTATCCCGAAGACACCAATCCTGGAGGAATGACTTTGATTGACTTACTGCACGATCACTACCTTTGCAGGTATGCCAGGGCAGCGCACAGCCTGTAGTTAGAGTTAGGGAATTAGGAATTAGGAATTATGCCCTTGAATATTGGACTTTGTAATTGCCTTTGCACTTTTCTATGTAAAGCATTTGAAACTTAATGCATGTAACCTGTCACGTACCTGGTGGAGACTGAGCTGTAGAGAGGGCTTCTCTTACACCTCCTGTCTAGCACCCCTGATAGAGATGACAGGGAGTGAAAGACATAGAGTGGCATGAGGGCCGATGTAGCAGGTGGCTCAGGACGGGTCTTGGCAGGAGCCCGATAGCTGCAGATTACCAGATGGGCACCGAGGACTGGAACTCCGTGTTGCTGGAACAGCAGGCTGAGTCGCGGTCGGTACAAAAGCCAGGAGGTCATCAACAGCCGAGCAGAGCAGGTACTGGAATGTGAGACAGGATCAAAGACGGGATACAGGCCAGGTTCGGTACACAGTCGGGCAGCGCGGTACAGGAGCATGAAGCAGAGACAAGGTTAAAACACAAGCTGGGATCACAGGAAGGCAGGCAGAAGTCCAAGAGGCGTCTTAGGTACAAGCCGGGTCAAACACAGGAACACAGGAACAGATCAGATTCAGGTAACAGGTACTAGCTGAAAGACCACTCAGCAAGGCTCATGTGTCAGCGTTCAGCTTAAGTAAACTATTTGGCGCCCACGCACTGGCGCGAGTCCGTGTGCGCTAGCGCACGCCTGTGTGTGCCAATACAAGTCCCTTTTACACACACTGGTGTACCCGTGCTTGTGTGCAGGTGCGCATCTGTTAGCCAGACTTCTCTTACATAACCAGCACACACATAGTCTACCTAGTGGGTCTTATACACATTGGGATATGAAGACATTGGTGTGGAGTGGAGTAGTGTGAAGATATCAGTGGTTACCTAGGGTAACTGATGTTTTTTAGCAGCCTGTTGATAGCGTGTACCTGTTATAGGTGGAACGGCAGCGGGGGAGATGTTGTCGGCACTCCTTCCACCAGTCTGTCTCCCAGAGCAATAGGAGCAGATTTTGTGCTGCAGAGGTTCCCATCCTGTACAGAAGGTCAAGAAAAGTGCACGTGTGGAGCCCATCGCAAGGTGCACGACGGGGCCCACTCCGGTACTCGGGAATGGTAGTGAAAAACACCGGACAGGTGGATGTGGACAAGGCTCAGCATGTTCCTCCCAGTTGCAGGTTACAGAGAAGGTGAACATTATCACGGGGACTCGAGAGCAAATCGGAGAACAGTTATGGTGCAAGTGTACATGGTGTATGTTTATCTCTAACAGTAGAGGCCTGCCTTAAGATCGAGTATTCCCCCATGGAAAACAACAAGCTAATATCCGCACTATCCAATGGTATTCTAAGCAGCCGGCATAATTTGTTTGATCAGCAAAAATAAAACATATAAAAGTCCACATGCAGTGCTAAAATTAAAATCCAAGGGGAAAGAGTAGATAAACCCGTCACCAGCTTCAGTATGTGTAGAAAGGCACATCTGAAAGGAAAACTGCTGAATGAACCAGTGAGCCCCCGGGGACCATTCCAAGTCATCACGTGATCTGGAACCTATGACCCAGGAAGGGAAAGGACCAAGATTTTAATGGCAGAGGAAATTAAACCTCTGAAATGGTATCCATGTGTGTATCTTGCTGTGTCTTTCCTCTTCTTAACAGGCTGCATTTTTTCTTCATTAGGCACTGCTGACCGTTTTGTTTGATTGACATACATCCTATGTGAGGTCCTAAGAAGTTGTGACAGTATGAAAAGGTCTGATGATTAAATGCAACCCTGGTTTGAAATTCTATCTAAAGCTGAGGAACGGAGCTGTTATTGTGGTTCATCCACTACATGCCTGCTTGTTTAAGCTATGGTAAGCAGATTGAATTTCCACGTGGTGCGGTGTGCCTTTCTACACATTCCCCCATGGAAGCCTCAACCTTTTCCCAGGGCACTGATGAAAATGGCACATAAGCAAAGGTACCCCATGTGTAGGGAAGTGATCCTGTGCAGGGACCTAGTACAGCCCAGAAGAACCAAAACAGAGGTATGCTTCTCATGTGAACCTTGCTTGACACTCAACTAGGAGGGAATCATGAAGGACATGATTTCAACCAAACAACCCTACCCCCTTCCAACAAACTGTTTTACCTGCCATGGTTTATGTATTTCCATCCCTTCAGTCGAGATTTGCACAGCTATTCCACACAGCACAGCCAGGTATCTGACACCACTTACAGTTAAAGTGGTAGAAATCCCTAGCTATAACTTGACTATGGTATTAAATATGGCTTGTTACCTGTTATGCCAATAACCCCACCCTTCCATCTAATGACCACACCACGCAGAATTGTAGTAAATTGGCCATAGCAGCCATTTTTATTAACCAAAATATAAATATCCAATCATTAACATATCATAACATATCAAACCATAACATCCAGTTTATTAAAGAAAGTAGCCCAAGGTCCCAATAGGCATAAAACCAAACCGTACCTGCTAGTCACTTCTAATGCCCCGTACACACGGTCAGACTTTGTTCGGACATTCCGACAACAAAATCCTAGGATTTTTTCCGACGGATGTTGGCTCAAACTTGTCTTGCATACACACGGTCACACAAAGTTGTCGGAAAATCCGGTCGTTCTAAACGCGGTGACGTAAAACACGTACGTCGGGACTATAAACGGGGCAGTGGCCAATAGCTTTCATCTCTTTATTTATTCTGAGCAGGCGTGGCACTTTGTCCGTCGGATTTGTGTACACACGATCGGAATTTCCGACAACGGATTTTGTTGTCGGAAAATTTTATAGCAAGCTCTCAAACTTTGTGTGTCGGAAAATCCGATGGAAAATGTGTGAAGGAGCCTACACACGGTCGGAATTTCCGACAACAAGGTCCTATCACACATTTTCCATCGGAAAATCCGACCGTGTGTACGGGGCATAAGGCCTCCAGTCGCAAAAACCACCGACTCAGAGACAACTCGCAGGTACCCATGCACCAACTGGGAGCCGTACCTCAGGCAGGTCCCTACACCATACCTTTTTGAGCCCATATGACCTAAAAGGACCTTGCACCCTGCCAATTGCCACAACTGGCTTCCCAGGACACTCAAGTCCACAAAAAGAAAAACCCACCAAATGTAGGGCGGGAGGGTGGGAAGTTGTTCCACACTCTTCTTCCTTTCCGACTGGAGACCACCCCCTTGTTCCATCCCCTAATCACTTCCCCCCACAGCTCCACCCAGCCCCGATACAACTTTGAACAGCCCTGAGTAATGCCCCGAAATGCCCCTTACTATTAACTCCCTGTGCCCCAAGCCCCTTTAACCCCCTGTCATGCCGGCCCTCCGTTTATTGCCTTGGGGTTCTACTCCGGGCCTCTCTTGACTATGGTATTAAATATGGCTTGTTACCTGCTGTGCTTGCAGGTACCCATACACCAACTAAGAACCTACCTCAGATGGGTCCCTACACCATACCTTTTTGTGCCCATATGAGCTAAAAGGACCTTGCACTCCATCACCGCCACGCAAACCTGACACCTTAGGTTTGAGCGGACCTCCACACCCTCAGGGCCCTCTGGATACCCTCCTCCAAACCCAGACACCACATGTCCATACCAACAGCATTCAAATGAACGCCGTCCCTGCGTCAATAACGCCAAGGTTTCAGTTCCTCGTGATGGCGTACAGCCAAACCCCCATTGCACATCAGAAATCGTGCCACCTCCCGATTTATTTTTCCCCTTGCTTTGTTAAGACCCGTAACTGACCTAGCCCACCTCCACTGTGTACGGGCCACCATATCTGACCATACGATCAACAAGTCCGGGTAAGCTAAGCGAAGCCGAAGAAAGTCATATTTAACATCCCAGATGAGCTCCCTTATTGACCGTAGCCCTAAATCGTTCCCCCCCAGCATGTACCACTAACAAGTCGGGGGCTCTATCAAGCCGAGCATAACGATCAAACTCAGGAACCACTCTACTCCACAATAGACTGGGCATCCCTATCCAACGAACCACCGCCTCCTCCCTAGGAATGCCCAATTGACACCCATCAGGCCATACATCAGCGCTTCTCACTCCCCAGTGAACGTGTGAGTGGTCCAATATCCAAATCAAGCAGGAGCCATTCCCTGTAAAAAAAAAAAACAACAAACACACCACACATATAGAAGCGAGAACATACAGTGCCTTGCTAAAGTATTAACCCCCTTGGCTTTTTTACCTATTTTGTTACATTACAGCCTTTAGTTCAATGTTTTTTTTAATCTGAATTATATGTGATGGATCAGAACACAATAGTCTAAGTTGGTGAAGTAAAATTAGAAAAATATATACAAAAAACTATTTTTCAGAAATAAAAAACTGATAATTGGCATGTGCGTATGTATTCAACCCCTTTGTTATGAAGCCCATAAAAAGCTCTGGTGCAACCAATTACCTTCAGAAGTCACATAATTAGTGAAATGATGTTCACCTGTCTGCAATCTAAGTGTCACATGGGCCGACATTGCATATACACACCTTTTTGAAAGGCCCCAGAGGCTGCAACACCTTAGCAAGAGGCACCACTAACCAAACACTGCCATGAAGACCAAGGAACTCTCCAAACAAGTAAGGGACAGTGTTGTTGAGAAGTACAAGTCAGGGTTAGGTTATAAAAAAAATCCAAATCTTTGATGATTCCTAGGAGCACCATCAAATCTATCATAACCAAATGGAAAGAACATGGCACAACAGCAAACCTAAATAATGTATTGGAATTTCGCGCATTATTTTAGTGGGTGGAAAAAATATAGGTAAGATAAAGTGCATCAAAGTGAACACAATATACCGTATATACTCGAGTATAAGTCGTTCCGAGTATAAGTCGAGGCCCTAATTTACCACAAAAAAATGGGAAAAACTTATTGACCCGAGTATAAGACGAGGGTGAGAAATGCACAGCTACTGTAAGTGGAAAAAGAGGGTCAACAATGCCCATTTGCAGCATTACTGTGCCCATTTGCAGCCATAGGTCCTCTGAACTTCAAACTCGGTAGTTAAGGGTTCCTAGATGCCCCCTAGCTGCAGCCAAAATTCGGGGTCTCTGAACCCAAAGGGTCCCGAAATGACATTGCTGCAGATGGACACAGTTGACCAAATTTGGGGCCCCGTATCTTAGTGCTAAGAACCCCAAATTTGGTGTGCAAACCCAGTGAAACTAGCACCATAAAATTTCCAAAGCTGGGGTTTCTAGCACCAAGTGGCCCCGAGATACAGGGCCCCAAAAATCAGTTCAGAAAATGTCAAGCACTTTTCTGCAGCAGAGAATGACATTTTCCGAACCGGCTTTACCAGTGGTACCAGTTCCACTGGGTTTGCACACCAAATTTGGGGTTCCTAGCACCAAGTGGCCCTATAATACAGGGCCCCCAAGTCGGTTCGGAAAATTAAATTTTTTGCTGCAGAAAAGTGCTTGACTTGAGTATAAGTCGAGGGGGGCACTTTCAGCACAAAAAAATGTGCTAAAAAACTCGACTTATACTCGAGTATATACGGTATATCTATAATGATGAAGTGTGTATTAATAATTGTAGATGGTAATAATGGCATATATAGCCTTCACTGCAAGGACCAATTGTCTCTACACTACAGTTTCCTCTGGGGCCATTTGTTATTGTAGTTTTGTGACACTATTTTTATACTGCACGATCTGCACATAATATCACCAATCAGGTGCTAGTGGCCGCAGCAATAAACTGCAGTACAGAGACAATTGGTCCTTGCAGTGAAAGCTGTACATGCCACTACCACCATTATCAATTGTTTACTTACTTCTATACTATTTTTATTATTTCTAGATATATATTGTATTCACCTTGATGCACTTTATTTATCTATACCATCACCATTAGGTGCTAGTGGCAGCAGAAACAAACTGTAGTGTAGAGACAATTGGTCCTTGCAGTGAAGGCTATATATGCCATTATTACCATCTACAATTATTAATACACACTTCATCATTATATATATATATTGTGTTCACTCTGATGCACTTTATCTTACCTATATTTTTTCCACCCACTAAAATATTGCGCGAAATTCCAATACATTATTTACTCTATCAAGTGTTGGTGTGAACACCCTCCTTTTGCTGCAATATAACTATTTTTACATGTGATTTCTACACATTCACCATACACATCTTTGAGATTTTTTCACACATCTTTTTATTTTTACCATCCAACGAGCGCGAAGGACACTTTTTATTGATACAACAGCAAACCTGCAAAGAGACGGCCACACACCAAAACTCTCGGACCGGGCAAGGAGGGCTTTAATTAGAGAGGCAGCACAGAGACCTAAGGTAACCCTGGAGGAGCTGCAGAGTTCGCAGCAGAGACTGGAGTATCTGTACCTAGGACAACAATAAGCCGTACGCTCCATAGAGTTGGGCTTTGGCAGAGTGGCCAGAAGAAAGCCATTACTTTACAGCAAAAAACAAAATGGCACGTTTTGAGTTTGCGAAAAGGCATGTGGGAGACTCCCAAAATGTATGGAGGAAGGTGCTCTGGTCTGATGAGACTAAAATTAAACTTTCTGCCAATCAAAGAAAACGCTATGTCTGGCGCAAACCCAACACATAACATCATCCAAAGAACACTATCCCCACAGTGAAACATGGTGGTGGCAGCATTATGCTGAGGGATGTTTTTCAGCAGTCGGGACTGGGAAACTGGTCAGAGTTGAGGGAAAGATAGATGGTGCTAAATAGAGGGGTATTCTTGAGCAAAACCTGTACCACTCTGTGTGTGATTTGAGGCTGGGACGGAGGTTCACCTTCCAGCAGGACAATGACCCCAAACACCCTGCTAAAGCAACACTTGAGTGGTTTAAGGTGAAACATGTAAATGTGTTGGAATGGCCTAGTCAAAGCCCAGACCTCAATCCAATAGAAAATCAGTGGTCAGACTTAAAGATTGCTGTTCACAAGCGCAAACCATCCAACTTGAAGGAGCTGGAGCAGTTTTCGAAGGAGGAATGGGCAAAAATCCCAGTGGTAAGATGTGGCAAGCTCATAGAGACTTACCCAAAGCGACTTGGAGCTGTTATAGCCGCAAAAGGTGGCTCTACAAAGTATTGACTTTAGGGGGGTGAATAGTTATGCACATTGACTTTTTCTGTTATTTTGTTCTATGTTTGCTTCACAATAAAAAAAAAAAGTTGTGGGCATGTTCTGTAAATTAAATGATGCAAATCCTCAAACAATCCATGTTAATTCCAGGTTGTGAGGCAACACACAAAAAATGCCAAGGGGGTGAATACTTTTGCATGGCATTGTAAAGCCACCCTCCCCCGAAAACAAGAGGAGACAAACAGGACAGAATACAAGCACAAACCCCACATAGACTAAGGCCCCTTTCACACGTGCGGACCGTATGTCCGTATTTCATCCATCCGTTTTCGGATGAAATACGGACATACATGCATCCCTATGGGATAGCGGGTGTCAGCGGATGTACATCCGCTAACACCCGATGTTGTCCGGCTCCGCTCTCGTCCGATTCTGCGGACGGAAGAAAATCCTATTTTTCTATCCGTCTGCAGAGCGGATCGGATGAACACGGACAGACGGTCCGTGTTCCTCCGATCCCCCATAGGGGAGAGCGGAGATCTGACAGGGCGGTCCCTGCACAGTGTGCGGGTCCCGCCCTGTCATCTGCCTGCTCAGCTGGGGAAAGCGGAGCGATCCCCACTGAGCAGCGGATAAACACGGGGCGGATCAACACGGATCCGTCCCGTGTGAAAGGGGCCTAACATAAATCATAACAAATGAGGATGAATATATAGGCAATAACGTTGAGATTCCCACCTGTCAATACGGCCAGTAAGACCCCCTCACATAACCCCCAACACGTTGCCTCCGTTGTGGCCCCAATTCGAAAGGTATGAGATGCAAAGTCGGACGGACAAAAACCCAAGACAACTAAACACCTCCTGATCACCACCATGAACTGATACTGAGACAAAGCCGAACCATCCGCATGCAATAAAAAGCGGCCGACGCGACCCGGGCGTAACTCAAAAAAACGCGAAGCAACCTGCACCGGACAAGCCTGAGACCCCGCAAAAGCCGAACAACTCCACTCGCACCCCCCGCACGGCTTGATCCGTCTTGGATCTCTGTATCCAAAAAAATACTGAATTGTCACTACATTGCACGTCAGCCGACTGCAAACCGTCCAACTCCCATCCAGAAGAACAGACCAATTCCCCAATGTGCAGCGCCCCAAAAAATGCTAAGGAAAAGGCCGTCTGAAACAATAGGGCCTTATAGGCCGACAAATACACATCAGGAAGCACCCAAAACAACAAACTCAATAACTCTAAAGACACCGGACGGCAACCATCCACTGGCTGACGCCCCCTGCGGTAGCCCTTCACCGCTTGCCAAACCAAAAAATCCTTCATACAATCCCTACGACCCAACAACTTGAACAAAAATGCCAACCCCGCCAACTTACTATTCAACACTGACACCAACACCCCCTTCTCCACATTCCGACCTATGAAATACAACACCCAGAACCCGTCATCACCCGCAACTACCGCAACTACCTCAGTTTAGCTGTACAAGGGATTGCAAGTGACTAATACTGCAACACTACTGCCTTGCTGCATGAATCTGTGTTTTTATATCTGCTTGCATTTGAGCTTTAAGGGTAGTGTGCCTTTGATATCGGCTTTAATGTAAAAATATTTTCTCGCATTTACTAGGAATTTTGGATTAAAAATAAATAAATAAACGAAGAAGAAAGCAAACTGCTTATTCTGCCGAATTGACTGTCAGCTGGGAAATTAGAAGTTTATCAAGAGTCAGACAAACTTTAAATTCTCACAACCTCCAGTAAATAGTCCCCTGTGGATTGGTGTGTGCAGTACAGCAGACGCTGGGTATGGACTAGAAAACACAATTGGCTGGGATGAGTACACATTAGTCAAGAAAAGGCTGTGTTCTAATATTTTTCATCTGACGCCGTGCTACAGAGGAGATCAAACCTAATCCCTGTTGTTTTTAGTTCTTTCCTTTTTTTATTCATAGGTACTGTCTACTTTCATTATCTCTCAGGCTGCTTTATCTATCACGTTAAATTTTACATTGTCGATTCAAGTGCTTGTATAGAACACAGGCCCCATTCACATCTTTGCTTCATAGGAACATGTGAACAGGCATGGGTCACAGTGCCACATGATTGAATGCCAGCCACCCCCCCAACGCACATTGCCAATGCACCACATTGGACCTGCAATTTAGTGCACCACAATGTGCAGATTTGGAGCATCCATGCGTTTGGAGAAAAAAAAAGTGCATGTGCATTAAAATTCGACAGGTGGCAGTTTTTTTGTTTTGTTTTTTGTTTTTTCATGTAGGTTGGCATTTATCGTGTTTGACGTTGCATCTACTTTGAGGGGGGGATTTATTTATTTATGTTTTTTTAAATGTTTCTAAATTGTAGGCAGCCCATCATAAGTTTGTCAACTGGAACTGGTGTGTTGTAACGCTTTATAACAACAGATCAGCAGCCCAATAAAATCCCACAAGTAAAGTCCTTTGTGTATCCATGAGCGGCCGGGTAGAGCTCAGTTTAGAATAATATTATGGCTACGTGTGTATCCAAGGATTAACGCAAGCAAAAGTTGTGTTCTTAAAGGGAAAACATACTGGAGTTGGGCAAGTTTTACTTTCAGTGTAAATTGGCTAAATAGTGTAGATTCCAGGTGCATCAAAAACAAAAGGTGTGTAAAGTGATAATGTTCCTTTTCTTTAGAAAGCAGCTACAGTTTGATTATAAAAACCTCTCCCCTGTCAGCATGCTGCAGAGAAGAACCCTTGCTCCCTAAGTGGAAGCAGTGGTCCCTCAACTGGGCCAAGGGGTAGGCAGAAGAGGCGTTTGTGCTGGGTGCTTTTGCAATGAGGCAGGGGGGTGCAAGAAGGGCAGTACCTTCAACCTAAACTGGTGAAGTAGTTCATAGCTCATGGGAGGGGTGGTTGGGGTGGAAGGCACTTTGACCTTTTCACCTTTGTGTTAAGGGACCTTATACTAGCTTTGCAGAAGTTTAACAGATCCCCAGCTCAGACAAAGCTAGTTCTTTAATACAGCTGGGGGAATGTGCTTTGCTGACTTAAGAGCTATACATCGAGGGGAATGCTGTATTACTGAAGAGAGACCACTATTTCCATACAGACCGCAACAGCCCTTCTCTGCATCATACTGACAGCTGCATGGTCGTTACTGTACAATGAGGTTTGACTTATATGTTATGCTTCTAGTGACTGAAAACAACATTTTACTTGTTCCTAGCAGACCTGCCACACATGTTGTAGTGCAACCCTCCTCAACTAGGGATCCTCCATATGTGGCTAAGACTTCTTCGAGCAGTGAGCAGGGGCGGATTTATCTCCTGCTTATACTAAACACCAATGTAAGAAGCCACTATATTGACCTCCAGGTCCTTCCATTTCAGACTGAAGGATTTCAGATGGGAGGATGCCAACAGGGCTACCTATGGCTCCCCCCAGCTTCTTCCATTTCACACTGAAGGATTTCAGATGGGAGGATGCCAACAGGGCTACTTATGGCTTCCCCCAGCTCCTTCCATTTCAGGCTGAAGGATTTTGGGTGGGAGAATACCAACAGGACTACCTATGGCTCAAATTTTCAAAATTCACTGAGTGTATGACCAGTTTAAATTGGTACTTAACTGCCCTCCCATGTTGCTTTTTTCCCCTTTTACCTGAAGTGCTGCATTCTCTTCAGAACAGATGCTCACCCACAAAGCAAATCCAGGGTTGTCCCACTGCAATTCGCTGTTTGGGTGCCATACACTGTGCTGCCATCTTGGTCATCTTCATCTGGGAGCATCTTCTGGGTGCAGGCAGCCAGCTATCAATGATGCACCGGGCCCAACCTCTAGCCCGTCCCCTGGCCGCTTTATGTACCCAATCATGCAACCTCCTGGGTGATGTGAAGAATCCCAGGAGGTTGCAGGACCAAGTACATATCATTCTGGCTTAGGCCAGAATGGTGGGGTTGGGGCCAAAGAAAAGAAAAACCAGAAAAAAAAATTTGCCTGGAGACGGGGGATATTTTAACGGAACTACCCTTTTGAGAGTTAAAAGGGGTTTTAAAACCCTTACCCAGTGAAGTGACTGGCCTCAGGTGATACAGAAAGATGAAACAAATCCTCCTATATAAGTTGTACCTGTCTATCAGCAGCCTTCTCTTCTCCACATCCAGCTGAAGTTACACTCTGCAGAGCTCAGTGAGGAGAACTCTGAGATCTGATTGGAGGGAAGGGACACCCCCCCACACAGCACACAGGAACAGAGCTGAGGCTGTCAATCAGCTGGAGGTTCCTCCCCGTCACCTTTTTTCTCTTGGTATTAGGAAAACTTATCACAAGTGATTCATGCTGATAGCAGAGGAAAGTACAGCTCGAAGCAAAAAAAAAAAAACATAGGGCTAGCATGACATGGGACACAGGGGAATCTGGTGAGACAGGGTTAAAATTTTCTTAAGTTTTATGGCCTCTTATTTGATTGGTGCTACCAGCCGTTTGGGAGGGGCTGCATGGGGAGTCTTTGGGTGGAAGTGAGATATTCCCGTCATCCGGTGAAGAAACCTGGAGGAGAAACGTTCACAGGCCGTTATCCTGGCTCTCCTGCTTGCCCGCAGTTTGCGCCCCATCATCTCTTCAATGGCTGACCTGCTTACATTGCAGGAGCAGCTCCGCTCCATGGCGGCTTCAATGGGAACCGACTGGCTGCAAGCCCAGGTATCATCTATGCTGGGAGCCTCTGACACAACCTCAGCTGAATCATCGGCACGCCCTGCTCGGCGGGCATGCCCCCTGAAATGCTTTAGTCCTTCTCCTTCTCCCTGAGCTCAGCGCCATACAGGGAGCCCAGGATCGGACCCTCCAGCTCAGCTGGCTCAGCCTCCCCTGGCTAGCCACGGTAAGTGCACTGGGAGGAATCCCCGTCATAGGCAGAGATCCACGGGACGGGAACCTAGCCCTGCATTGTCCCCGGTCCCTGTTCGTCAGAGGAATCCATGGAATGCGGCCTCCACCCGGCCAGTCGGGTAGAGCAGCCGGAGACCCCTTCACACCAAGATCCAGTCCTCCTCAGCAGCGTGCAGGAGCTGGCCATAGCAGCAGGGCCCCTCCTCCAAGTGAGGGGTGAAGAGGCGACAACCAGCAGTGGCCAGGCGAGCAGGTCCTGCAATACAGAGGCGCAGGAGGGACAGTGTGCAGCCTGGGCATTCTGCGGTCGGCGCAGCTGCGCCGGACCTTCAGCCTCCAGATGACCAGGATTTATCATGGTCAGAGGAGGAGCTGTACAGCTCCAAAGATGGGGATGCTCCGCTGCGGTCGGCGATGGTGGATTCTGAATCTACGTCTGTGGGATCTGGTCCTGGTCAGCCTGGAAAGTCTAATTCTGTCTCTTTTTTACAGCTTGCTTTGTCTTCAGTGTTTGGGGTTACAGCAGGTCAGGGCCCCATGGACAGTTCAGGTATCCCACCCCCTCCAGGAGTCAAGACCCCTTCCACCACCCCCCCTCTGCCGGGCTCAAGGCCCGCTGTGTCGGGAGATTCTGCAGCAGTCCATGATTTTCTGGCTGGACTGCGTTTGTTGGTGCAACAGTTTGATGCAGGTTCTACTTCTGCGCCAGTGTCAGCTTGGGATCCGGATCCGCTGGGGGCTGGGTAGGCTGTGGCCCAAGTTCCGACTGTTTCTGTTACTGCGCCGAGTCAAGGGCAGGTGTCTGGTGTGACGTCGGGGACGCAGCTGCTCCGGGGATGGCGGTGAAGACCTCGTCAGACTCACAAGGAACGGTAGTAAAAGTACAGACACAGTTCGCTTGGCCGATTCATATTAGTGTATGTCTGTTTTGAGGGTCCTCTGGGTACGCCTCTTAAATCCAAGGTGCGGGTGAAATTTGGCGGGGGGGACTATGTGGAGATTTTCACATTGTTGCCTCTAGAGAAGTTTAATCTGGATAGGATTAAACCTCAAGAATCCAAGAAGGGGGGTGAAAAAACGCGATGCTACCGTCTGAATCCGCGGACGTTTAGTAACTGGCTCCAGGCCTTCTCCATTTTTATGAGCAATATCGGGGAAAAATCCCCTGAGAATTGTTCCCCCTTTTTTTGTTATCTGGATGCCATTAGTGAGGCCCATAGAGTGTATGGGGGCGTGGCTTGGCTGCGCTATGACGAGCAGTTTAGTCAACGGAAGGCTATTCGGCCGTATTTACGCTGGGATCATAAGGACATCAATTTATGGATGAAACTTATGTCCTCTGCGCGGGCCTCAACTTTGTTTTTTCCAGCAGGGCCGGGAGTCCGACTGCCCCCGAACAGCCGGCCGCAAAATGGCGGGGTTATTGTTGGCAGTTCAACAAGGGTTCTTGCAGATTCGGCACCGGTTGATGATTCAATCATGAATGCTCTCACTGTGGGGGGGGCTCACCCTTGTCTCGCTGTTTCAAGGCCGGTAGGGCCCGTCCTGGTGACTCTGCGGGAAAAAGGCAAGACTCTGTGAGGGCGGACAAGATGGTTCCGGATCGGCCTGCAGGCCGGTTGTTGTGGGCCGGTTTTGCGGAGGGTTTCTTAATCCCTTGCTCCTCTACTCAGATCCCTCCAGTGGTCGACAATTTGTGGTCAGCTCTTTTACACTCTTCAGTGGTTTCCGAAAAACTCGCTAAAGAGGTGTTGTTGGGCAGTATGTGTGGCCCTTTTGTTCACCCCCCTTAGACAAATTGGTGGTTTCTCCTTTGGGTGTCGTTCCAAAGAAGGAACCCAATAAGTTTTGCTTGATTCACCATCTTTCATTCCCGAAAGGCGAGTCGGTCAACGATGCTATTGACCCAGAGGCGTGTGTGGTGTCTTATACCCCCTTTAATGCTGCGTTTTTTGGGTGCGGCATTACGGTCAGGGTGCCCTCATGGCTAAGACGGACATAGATTCAGCCTTTTGGTTGTTGCCGGTCCACCCGCGCAGTTTTCATCTTTTGAGTTGTAGATGGTTGGGAGCTTTTTATGTGGATTGTTGCTTTCCTATGGGCTGTTCCATCCCTTGCGCCTTTTTTAAGACCTTTAGCTCTTTCCTTGAGTGGGTAGTTCGGGACGTGGCAGGGGCCAATTCAGTTATTCATTATCTGGATGACTTTCTGTGCGTTGGCCCTCTTTCTTCGATTTTTTGTGGCATTCTGCTGGCTACGGTTCAGCACATCGCTGAGCGTTTTGGTATTCCTCTCGCGGCAGACAAAACGGAGGGCCCCAGGCCGTTAATCAGGTTCTTGGGGATAGTTATTGATTCTCAGATGATGGAATGTCGTCTGCCTGACGACAAGTTGCTCGCTCTCAAGGAGGAGGCTCGTTTGTGTTTAGCAAACACAAGATACAGCTATGGGAGTTACAGTCACTCCTAGGCAAGCTGAATTTTGCTTGCCGCATCATGCCGATGGCCAGAGTTTTTTGTCGGCGGCTATCGGCTGCCACAGCTGGGGCGTTAAGCTGGCAGTAACGCACACAGAACTATATGGCGTTAAACTGGCAGTAATGCACACAGAAGTAAATGGCGTTAAACTGGCAGTAACGCACACAGAACTATATAGCGTTAAACTGGCAGTAACGCACACAAAACTATATGGCATTAAACTGGCAGTAACGCACACAAAACTATATGGCGTTACAGTGGCAGTAAGGCACACAGAAGTAAATGACGTTTAACTGGCAGTAATGCACGCAGAACTATATGGCGTTAAACTGGCAGTAACGCACACAGAAGTAAATGGTGTTAAACTGGCAGTAATGCACAAAATTATATAGCGTTAAACTGGCAGTAACGCACACATAACTATATGGCGTTAAACTGGCAGTAACACACACAAAATGATATGGCGTTTACCTGGCAGTAACACACAGAGAAGTAAATGGCGTTAAACTGGCAGTAACACACACAAAACTATATGCGTTACACTGGCAGTAAAGCACACAGAAGTAAATGACGTTTAACTGGCAGTAATGCACACAGAACTATATGGCATTACACTGGCAGTAACGCACACAGAAGTAAATGGTGTTAAACTGGCAGTAACACACAAAATTATATAGTGTTAAACTGGCAGTAACACACACAAAATGATATGGCGTTTACCTGGCAGTAACACACAGAGAAGTAAATGGCGTTAAACTGGCAGTAACACACACAGAAGTACATGCATTAAACTAGCAGTAACGCAATCAAATAGACGGTGTTCAACCGTCACTACACTGACGCAAACTGAACTTTCCCTACTCTAGCTATACACTAATGTCAAGATTACTGACACGGTCTCACTACACTACAGTGAAACTATCTGTGCTGTCCCTGCTCTAGCTGCACACTATGCAGAGCTGAATGATGGTCCTCCTCACTACACTCACACTATTCCTAGACTGACACTAAACTAATATTCTACACTGACAATTGAAGCAAAATAGCACAGTATAGCACACTAACTAACTAGCAGCACTACACAGAGCCCTGTTCTATCTCTCTCCACGCCAAAATCACACTGAAAATGGCTACCATTGAAAGAATATATTTATACTATGGGGTGGGAATGAGCCATGATTGGATAAAGTCATGATGGCAGTGTCCAATCATGACTCTGACAGTGTTCTGTGCCCTGATTGGCTGAAGCTTTCACTGCTTCAGCCAATCAGGGCTTGCAATGCACTGTTCAGCACCACAATGCATTGTGGTCCGTTCAGGGGGCCGAACAAACGATCGAAGGACCCGTTTGTTCGGATGTTCGCCAAACGACCGAACAACAAAAGTTCGGCCCGAACTTATGCTCGGGCCGAACCGTTCGCCCATCCCTAGTTATAAAGGCTTTTTTTTTCTAAAATAATAAACTTGTTATACTTATCTGCTCTGTGCAATGGTATTGCACAGAGCGGCCTGATTCTCCTCTTCTGTGGCTGCCCCCATAGCAAGCCACTTGGTATGATGGTGTACCTGCTGGATTGATCCCAAGCCAAGCGGTGTGCATCCAAAAAAACACACAGTGCTGCTCGACTCCATCCCCTGCTCTCTGCTCTCTGATTGACAGCAGCAGGAGCCAATGGCCCCCAATGCTGCATCTGTGTCCTCTGTGAGCAGAGAGAGAAGAGACAGCCGCTGCAGACGGGCACAGCATGGATTGTCTGCAAGAAATGGAGTAAAGTAAAAAAAAAAGTCCTGTCCACTTTAAATAAATAGGATGAGCCCAATTGTTGCATGCAGCATTCATGACATTTACATTGTAAAGTTCTGCGTAAACTGTCGGCGCTATATATATATATATCGTGTATAATAATAATATTATTATTAATAATGATGACAGTGCCAACAAGCTCAATGCGCTCGAGTCAAGGACCCATGACAAGTATGCAGATATAGAATTCAGCCTCCTTACAAACTTTATGTTGTTCTTTTGCATTCAGTTGGGAGTTGCAACCAAAAACATAAATGCATTTTATTGGGATTTTATGTGATAGACCAACACAAAGTGGCACATAATGATAAATAGTTTTCAAAATCCTTTACAAATAAAAATGTGAAAAGTGTTGGGTGCATTTGTATTCAGCCCCCCCGAGTCAATACTTTGTAGAACCACCTTTCACTGCAATTACAGCTGCAAGTCTTTTTGGGGATGTCTCTACCAGCTTTGCACATCTAGAAAGCGACATTTTTGCCCATTCTTTGCAAAATAGCTCAAGTTCTGTTAGATTGGATGGAGGATGTATGTGAACAGCAATTTTCATGTCTTGCCACAGATTCTTAATTGGATTTAGGTCTGGACTTTGACTAGGCCATTCTAACACATGAATATGCTTTGATCTAAACCATTCCATTGTAGCTCTGGCTGTATGCTTAGGGTCATTGTCCTGCTGGAAGGTGAACCTCCGCTCCAGTCTCAAGTCTTTTGCAGACTCTAACAGGTTTTCTTTTAAGATTGCCCTGTATTTGGCTCTATCCATCTTCCCATTAACTCTGACTAGCTTCCCTGTTGAAGAAAAGCATCACCCACAACATGTTGCTGCCACCACCATGTTTCACGGTGGGGATGGTGTGTTCAGGGTGATGTGCAAGTGTTAGCTTTCCGCCACACATAGCATTTTGCTCTTAGGCCAAAGTTACATTTTGGTCTCATCTGACCAGAGCACCTTCTTCCACATGTTTACTGTGCCCCCCCCCCAAATGTCTTCTCGCAAACTGAAAACCTGGCTTTCTTTAAAAAATGTCTTTCTCCTTGCCACTCTTCCATAAAGGCCAGATTTGTGGAGAGCACGACTAACAGTTGTCCTGTGGACAGATTCTCCCACCTGAGCTGTGGATCTCTGCAGCTCCTCCAGAGTTACCAAGGGCCTCTTGGCTGCTTCTCTGATTAATGCTTTCCTTGCCCGGCCTGTCAATTTAGATCAGTCTTGCGGCACACCAAAAAGATCTAAAAAATTTCACGGCTTACACAAAAAAGATTTAACAATTTTTGTGGTGAAGAACTTGTTTATTTTTACATACATATTTAATTTTAAATAGGATGTGCCTGCTTTCAAGCGCAAATCAGATTGAAGCAATTGTAATCGTCTATGTACTTTCACTTGCATCCTTGTTTTTCATTCAATAGTTTCTCTTACAGAGTTCCAGACTTGATTACCTTTTTCTCCATCACTAAACAATGAACAAACTTTCATAAGCATCAAAGTTGAAATCGAACAGTCTCTATTATTATAATATAAATAGAGCAATCGAGTTCTCCTGAGATCTCGCACAAGTCTCGCGTTACGAAAGGAACCAATGAATGACAGACTGACAGAGATTGCATTTTTATATATGTTACTTTTTTAAGTTTTGCAACATTGATTTACCATTAAATTTTTCGATATGTTCAAGGTTTGAAAACGCTAGCAATTTTAAATATTTTTCAAAACTCCCACGGCACACCTGCAAATCTCACTGCCGTGGCACACAGTTTGAGAATCACTGGTTTAGGTGGACTGCCATTTCTTGGTAGGTTTGTAGTTGTGCCATATTCTTTCCATTTTCGGATGATGGATTGAACAGTGCTCCGTGAGATGTTCAAAGCTTGGGATATTTTTTTATAACCTATCCCTGCTTTAAAGGGGAGTTCCACCCACTTTTACAACTCTTCACCATCCCTCACTAAACTGTGCACTGTAAACCAATTGGATATTTTTTTTTTTTCTCAGCACTTACTGTATATCAGTTGTATTCATTTTTCACTTCCTCCTCCCTGGCCGCGGCCTATCGCATCATTTCCTGTTTGCAATGCCTTCTGGGAAGGGGCGGCAACTTCCTCTGACACTGCTGTTGCTATGGAAACCTGACCTGAAACCTATTACACTGCTTGTGCTGCACTGAGCATGTGCGAGATCTGCAAGGATGAGATCCAGGAAGAAATACAGTCTGGCTTCAGATGCCCAGACTTAAGATGGCCACGGCCTGCTGTAAGTTTATAAAATAACAAACTACTGCTATAAACTAACAAAACAGACCTTAGTTTACAGACTAACTTTACTAAAATACATTAAGCTTGTGTATTATAGGGGTATTTTTATTTAAAAAGTATAATTTCGGCCGGAACACCACTTTAAACTTCTCCATAACTTTATGACTGACCCGTCTGGTGTGTTCCTTGGCATTCATGATGCTGTTTGTTCACTGAGTTTTCCAACAAACCTCTGAGGGCTCCATTTATACTAAGAATAATTTACACACAGGTGGACTCTATTAAGTAATTAGGTGACTTCTGAAGGCAATTGGTTCCACTAGATTTTAGTTAGGGGTATCAGAGTAAAGGGGGGTGAATACAAATGCACGCCACACTTTTCAAATATTTATTTGTAAAAAAATGTGAAAACCATTTATCATTTTCCTTCCACTTCACAATTATGTGCCACTTTGTGTTGGTCTATCACATAAAATCCCAATAAAAAACATTTGCTTTTTTGGATGTAACATGACAAAATGTGGAAAAATTCAAGGGTATGAATTAATACTTTTTCAAGGCACTGTATATATAGGGGACATACATAATATAGACATACAAACTGTGCATACTGACCCCTATATGGGAGAAACACAGAGGTGGCCTTTGATGACTGCTCCTCCTGAAATTGCTGTGTACCTGGACATCATGCTGGCTCCAGTGCCATGAGTTAATGACCCAAGACAAGTATATAGATAAAGAATTTAGACTTTACTCTAACTTCATATTCTGTATGCTGGTTCCATCCTATGACTCAAAAGCACTATAGTCAGACACAGCGGGGCAACTAGAATTGGCAGAAAGATGCCTCCATATATTTTATGACATGTACATTTTAAAAGAACAGCGCCCTTTAAGTGCAGCAAGTTTATAATTTTAATAGTTAAAAATAAGCATGGGAACACTCACAAATGAGCAACATTTTCCAGCATGAAAGAAAGAGGGTATATTTATAAGGAGGGTGAGACTTTATATGAAGCACCGGGCAGCAAGAGAGTACTAAGATAAAAAAAGGAATTTTATTGGAAAGCTATACTGAAAACATATATATTTCTGGTAAAAATAATACATGGTAACATGGATATAATAATTAGACCATTGAGCACAGTCCATAAATACATGGTATAATAACAAACATATGCAATATACACAATAATAACAATAAGATTGATGGTAATTTCTCATAGTATAAACACATTAAATTCCTTAGTTCATCTCAAAGAAAATAGATATAAAATAATAATTCAAATGGTATTGCCTGCAGGACCCATGGCCTCACTGGACCTGGGGAGATAAAATGACATAATCGCTTGAAGAGTCTTGATAAGATTGGTGAGAACACGGCAACTGGTAGCTCTACGCGTTTCGTGGCTTTTTGCCACTCGTCAGGAGCAAGCTCGTGTGATATCTATGAAAAATATTGTAGAAATAAAAGGAAAAATAACAAATAAATGGAAAGACACGATTGGGGGTAAAATATGAAACCCACATAGTCAGGGCTTACTCACTGAGGTTTGATGTGTTGCTGATGTGGTGGTAGGGCCCCGCAAACAGTCCGGAAATGGCTCCAACCGGGAGCTGAGGTGGAAAGCCCCGTTGACTGAGAAGGGGCGATACCCAGGGCAGGCACGGCAAACGAGGTCATTCTAAAAAGGGAGAAGTGAAGTGTGAGCAAGGAGAAATGGGAGGGAGGAGGGAATAAGGGGGAGGAAAGAAAGGGGGAGGGAAAAAGGGGGGGGGGAGGAAAGATGGGGAAGAAGAGGGAATGGGGAGGGGGTTGGTAAGGAGGGTGGGGGGGAGAAGAATGGGAAAGGAAAAACGGGGGGAGGGAGGGAGGGAGGTAGGGAAGGGGGGGAGAGAGAGGGGGAAAAAGATAGGGAGGAAGAAAGGGAGGCGGGAAAGAAAGAAGGGGGCTTGATGGGTGGAGGGGTTTGAAGAGTGGTGTTGGGGGAGGGAAAATAGGTGGCATATCCATATGGGATGGATATTCATGACCTTACCAGATCATGATATCATTTTAAGTCCCTAGGGATGGAAATACATGACCTTACCAGGCCATGGCTTCCTGAAAGTCCCTATTCCCCCAAACCTTCTCCATTTATTGAATATTTTCCAGCATGAGTGTATCATATGTGTGTTCATCCGCGCTGTCCCGGGGTGAAACTTGACGTCACTGGCTGGCGATGGTGGTGATCTGTTGTCTGGCCACAATCCGGGTGCACTGTTGGCTCACAGCATTTCCGGACAGCTGGAGCGAGGATCGGCGGTGCTCTGTGACAACGTCACTTCTGTGTACAGGGTGCTTCTCATACGGAGCATGCATGCTCCTTCCTCAGGCTTTGCTGGTGGCCATCTTTGAGTGGGTTTATTATACCATACAGGGATGGGTACTGAGCGGTTTGCTCGGTCAGTAACCAAAGCACGGCAAAGTACCATGATGTCTAATCAGCTAACTTATATGTTTTTGTATGTTGTTTACAGTTGCTATGGTTACTTACATAAACTTACATAAACATGTTAAAGGTTTTATTAGATTTTAGTAATTGGTTTTACAAATACTTTAATCATAGTTGGCATATTTCCTGGAAAGCACCGTCCATTCTCGAATTGACATTACCTGTTAACTGGAGACGTGTTAAAAAAAAAAATAGTACGGGGCCGAATTTTAACTGCTCAGCTGAGCCAGAAAAAAAAAAAAATCACATTTGCGTAAGCTCCATTCCCTTTACCTGGTAACCCCCCCACTAACCAGGCTTTGCATTCTCGTCACGCTGGCCCCGCGTCCCCCTCCCTCTCATTCGATTCTCCTTGCCAGTGAGGCCAGCTTGCGAATTGACTCATCAAACTGCTGTTTCTGCCGCTGCAGACGGGAAAAGCGAGAATTGTGCCTGAGACATTTCCCCAGCAGGGAGCTGCTGTGTGTCCGTCTTTGCTGCTCAGCATGCGTTCCCCATGCTGATCTCACACTCTCTGGGGGTAGGAAGCTGCCAGCGTAGGCTCAGCTTGCACATGGTGTGGAACACAAGGTTATGACACTTCTGCAAAACCAAAAGGCCAGAATTCCTCATTATTAATTGCATGTACTGTATTAAGCCAATGAATAATAGCTATCTGGTCTCACTGCACCTTGAGAAATACATATTTCAGTGCCATGGGTTCTAATGGGGTTTCTACAACCTTGGTCAACTGTGGATTACCATAGTGCAATTTTTAAAGAGGAACTTCACTCTGCTTAACCCCCAAAAAATAAATGTCCCCAATACTTGTCCACATAAGTAAACACACAGAGTCCAAGTTAGGCAAAAACGATAAATTGTAGAAAGGTCCAAAGCAACTCAACTAGGCCCAGCGGGTGGGCACAATCATGAATTGTAACAGCGGTCTGTAGACAGCTAGAGGAGCGGAATGTGGCTTGGCCGGTGCAAACCCACAAGGGAAGGCTTTCTGAAGTAAGGTAGATGTAGTCCCTGTACTGTACCTACTCCTCCGGAACCATTCTTTATCTCTAAGCACTGTCCTTGATAGACAGAAAACCTGTCCCTTCACAAGCCACTCGCATAAAGTGCACCTAACCTGGGAGCCAGAGTCTTAAATGGACTCAGCCTGACCAAAGATGTCCACTGGAGTCACGTAGGGCACCGGTGTCCAATCAATAAAGCTGTCTCCTGTGATCACACAACTTCTTTCTCCGTCTGCATTGCCGCTTCAGTTGAATGCCACCTGCAGTGGGGACTACAGACTGCCCTTGAATACACGCAGACACAGTCTCTTTCAAATCTACAAGACCTGGGAGAGATGCCTGTATCGCATGTGAGCATGCACCAGACCCGCTGCACATGCGCAGCCATACCACGGGTGTCTGCCACTTCATTGCTAGAGATCCCATGGCATGTGTGTGCATGCGTGGCATCTTGTAAAGGGGTCCTGGGATGGCATTGCAGGAGGCAGTTTGCAAGATGCCATGCATGTACCACAGGGTCTTTGCCAGAAAACCAGCCAGAGAACTCCTTGTAATATTACATCCAGTTTTGCAGCACTTGTTATAACTAACTATGCCTAAATGGGAGATTGGAGATTGGCCTGATAATCTTTCTTTTTTACATAGCCTCCCTCCATGGCCTTGGGCTTGAAAGCGGGACTTCCTTCTTGGAGCAAATTGCCCCCAGGCATTTAAACTTGCTTGAACCTGCAATTGATGTAGCTCCTGGTCATAAATGCTTTTCAAAACCCCCTTTTCAAAAAAATACATGGGTCGAAATTCAGTTGACTCAGCAGGGACTAGCTAAATTTCGATCCATGTATGGGAAGGCTGAATGTACCCAAGTCGATCCATTGATCGACTCCTAGAATGTACTGGATAAAATAACTTATTCCCAGTGTAATTGGTGTCTGTATCTATACCATACATTCCCCCCAGTGGATTCAGACTGAAGACATTCTAATGCAGATTTTGCTATTAGGTCAGGAAAATTAGGTCAGGAAAATTAAAAGTTGTAATAAACTATGTAGGTTTTAGGTCCCAGAACTCAATTCCCTTATCTTTTGTCCATTCTAGTTCCATTGTAATGCTATTTACTGTGAGAAGTGGATCAATCTGCGGTGTTGATTGGCCATTGGGTGGAGTTTGTACTTTCCAATTTACAATTTGCTATGACTAAGGCTCTTACCAAAACGCGTTCGTTTTTGTTTTATGTCGCGCTGATGTAGCTAATAAGCTTTGCAATATGGACTCCAGTGTTGCCGGCTCTTCTTTTTCTGCTTGATGCATCCGGTGTTGGAGGACAACCAAGCCTAGGCACCTGTGCAGTGGATTTCACATCAAGACTAGGCAGTTCCCCGCTGGGAGCGCTACATTCACATTATCTCTTTATATGTTCCAGCTGACCCTAGTAAAGAACACTGTGAGGAACACAGCCCTCTTCCACATGCCAACAGCCTTCAAGAGGGCCTAGACCTTTAGACCTGGGCTCCAGCCCTGTGACCTTTCCCCACGCAGGCAGCCTGCACACTAAGGCAGGCCATAGATGATGCAAATTTTTTTCCTGCAACCACAGGTTGCAAGAAAGAAACTTGCACAATTCTCCCATCAACACAGACATTGCTGACAGGAGAAACCCTCCTGCCGAGCAATTGTCTTCTTCCGGTAGGGAGGGCGCGAGCAGGTGGGGAAAGCCGTCCCCACCTGGAGAAAACAGTGATTATCGCTAGCAGCTATACCAGCCACTTGCAACAATCAAAAGCGAATCCGGCAGGCTGGTTTTACCCAAGTTGATCGATCGATCAACTTAGTACATTCAGCGGGCCCACTAATGGTTCGAATCTCGGCCGGTTCAGCAGGAGATTTGAACTGTGTATGGCCGGCCTAAGGAACCTCTTTCTCCAAAGGTGAGGAGTAAAGGACCTCTCCCAAAAGATCCCTTCCAGAAGAATGCTACTCTGTTTTCTCAGAGCTTGGTCCAACTCACTGATGATGGGTGTTGGCCAGTAAACAAAGATAGACAAAACTCCCTATCACCCCTGTCACAAAACTCTGAAGCCTCCTCAGCAGAGTCTGGCAGATTATGCAGTACAGACCGTCCCTGGGCACAGTGTTCTGCAAGAGGCTTCGCAGATTGGTAAAACATTACCATGGCATGGCTGTTATGAAAACTAATCCATACACATTCTGCAGCATAAAGTGAGTAAATATTGGAATGAGTTTTTTCTTTGTCGAGGACACAATGCTTCCAGGATAGCACAGTGCTATCCTGGAAGGAGGTGAAACATAATATCTATGATCTCTATACAGGATTGTGTGTGGGTTATCCCCCTGTGAATATGACTTCTTTAATTTGACTGTGGCTTGCACCTATTTGTATGAGCCAATTGGGCTCTATTTGGGATTTTGAATTATTGCTGCTTTATGCGTCATTCGACCATCTTTCACACCCCTGAAGTATAGTGTGTTGAGCTCCTCAATCACAGTACATGCATTACAATCTACTTGGACTTCATCTTTGATTCACTACGATATATATATATGGTTGCCCTCCCATGGGCCAGTAGGCTATTTTTTGAGATTATTGACCCTTTTCCTTCTATGGACACCTAGTATATTATACTAAATCAATTTTGGATCTATTTTTGAATTGTCTGATTTATCAATCTCAATGTGCCGAATGCCGCGTACACACAACCGGTTTTTCCGTCAGAACGCCGACGGAGTTCTGATGGAGTTCCACTGAAACGGACTTGCCTACACACGATCACACCAAAGTCCGATTGTTTAGAACGCAATGACGTACAATGGGACTAGAAAAAGGAAGGTCAATAACCAGTAGCCAATAGCTGCCCTTGCGTCGTTTTTGGTCCGCCGGAACAGCATACAGACGAACGGTTTTCCCGATAGGAATTGATTCCGTCGGAAAGTTTTAAAACATGTTCTATTTCTAGGTCCTTCAGAATTTTCGAAAGAAAAAGTCAGATGAGACCCACACACGATCGAAATATCCGATGGAATGATTCCGTCGGACCTGTTCTGCCGGAAAGTCCGGTTGTGTGTACGCGGCATAACTCTACTGGTCCTGATGAAGCAGATGATCTGCGAAACACATTGACCCTTCGAGCAGACCTTATGCACAGATTTATTTGTAATGTATTCTATTGATAGCAACAAATGCTTTTTATATTGTGTAAAATAAAGACCAAATTCTTTTAGACATATTGTATGTTATTAGTATCTGTTTCTATGTTATTGTTAACACCCATTCTACTATATACAGGAAGACACCCCTGTGTTCACATGTTTTCAATATAGTTACACTGTTTCCCACAAACACAAATTCCTCACCCCTAATACAGCCTTGCAGTCATGACAGTTGCTGAATGTCAAGTTCCCATGACCTTAAAGCAAAACTATACTTGGCTACAACCCCCCCACCCCACCACAACCTTGTCAACAAAGCTAATTTAAAGGGTAACTCCACTTTCTTGGGTGAAAAAAAAAACAGCAAATAAAAAAAATTATAAATATAGCGTATACAATTGCAACACAAGTCGTATTGTAATTGAATGTTATTAAAAATAACCTTTCCTTTTCAGTCTGCAGTGCTGTCATTTTCTGTAATATGTAATGCAATGTGGCTACCTGGAGGTGTTCTGTACACAGAATGTGTACAGAACCCCCCCAGATATGTCATTTCCTGCTTGTGTGATTGGCTCGCTGATTTTCCCAAAAGTCTGCACTAAGATACAAGTCAGATAGCAGGTATCCCCTGCAACAAAAATGTCATTTTTGGGTTCGATACTCCCAATAGGAAATCATGTGTAAAGGGATGCAGACCCTGCAGTTTTTCTCATTAGAACCCTGCAGCTGCAGCAGCTAATTGATAATTATGAAACCACTATCATTAGATTGACTCAGAATATAGACACAGACAAACACACAGGGATTTCTTCAGAATAACCAAAGGTAGGAATCTGCAATAACGTTTTTTAAAATCCATGTAATGTATATAAATCACTCAGAAGGGCGTGTTTTCTCAACAAGAGTTACCCTTCATAGCTGGCTGTACCCAATATATATATATATATATATATATATATATATATATATATATATATATATATATATATATATATTTTTTTTTTTTTTTTTTTTTTTTACAGAACATTTGTTTGGTTTTCTAGTGGTTAGTGGGGTCAAATGAGAGCTTGTTTTTTTACCACTGTCACAGAAAAAATTAGAAGTAGCAGGATAGAAGATTTTCTAATAGTGTATGTGATTCGTTCCGAAATACACTGCAGGTGCCGATTACATACGATCTCTGAGCAATGCGAGTTCAGCTATACATTTGTATAGCTGAACTCGCATTGGATTCACACAGAAAATAGTGCAGTGACTTGTTTTTCCCCGCACTAGAATCGTATCGCATGGGTGTTCTCATCTATGTGATCCGATTCCTGTGTGAGTTCACAGTTCACACTGCGATCTGTGAACTAAACTGGGGGTGTCATTAATTTTTTTAATGACACCGGCAGCGGTCCACACAAGGCAGTGTGAACTACCTGCAGGAGAGGAGCGATGCGGGAAAGGGCACTGTAACCACGCTGGTTGCCGCATTGCATCAGTGTGAACCCAGGGTTAAGGTTAAAAACAGGGGTTTTTGTTGCATACATTTGCTAATACATGTGAAACTACACTGCTGTGTCAAGGCAACTCTGTCCCCTAATCTAAATGTAGCAATAACTCTTGGTGGAGCTGCTGGTTTAAGCGGGTCTGTTACCTTCACTCTCCTTCCCTCTGTTTCACCGGCACCGGGTCTAGCGTTCTGTTGAGTTTACCTCCGGACGACACACGCACCAACACTTGAGTACATTTTCAATGCTTTATTAAACAATTTACTCAGGAAGTAGCAGAAAAGAGGCGGAAAGGAAACTGCAGAAGAAACTCAAATATCTTCTTGTAGGGTTCTTGACAAATGTCCTGGTATAATTTGGATATTATAGAATGCGCTCCCCTCGTGGGACACACTCTTTGCTCGCCTGGATAGGCCTCTCTCACTTGCCTAGCAGCCAGTACGTAGCACGAACACAAGTCTCTGCCACAGACTTGTTTGGGATAAACCCGTACGATCCTCTGCCACAGGATGTATTGGTTTTTTCTGCAATGAACGTCAGTCACAGTGTCTGAACCTTTAAGACAACCCGGCAACACTATGCTGTATAGTTACTTTAGGATACGTCCTCCAACCGAGTCGCCAGGCCCCTCTCCAGACCAGCATGTTGCGTGATCCTTCCATGACGGGTCCTCCCCTGGGATCTCCTCGGTCGTCCAGCTTCTTCACACGGGATAGACAGCTCAGGACCATTCCTTGGCCGCTGTGGTAGGCCCCAGACAAGCTTCTGGGCCCACCCCTGCGCCACAGCAACGTGGGCCTCCGGAATGGAGGACCAAGAGATAGCTCTCTAACGCATACCTGTCGGCCAGGAGGGCCAGCAGGTGGCTGTAAAACGAACTCCTAAATATGGCGTCTGTCCCATAAATATCCTCACCCAGAATGCAACTCGGAGGACCACCTCCACTGAGTTGTCAGAAGAGCACCCATACGCTTCGACACGTTGCCTTTCCAACACTAGCCAATGGTAACAGCGACACCCACCGGTCAGTATGGAAACACAAGCAACGTCAGCCAAGCTGGAGCAGAGGCAAACCTAACCTTCTTAACAAACAAATTACTAAATTTACCTAACATATGGTAGATCGCAAATCTACCAGCGCTACATAAACTATTTGGGATAGTTGAGAAAACTTCCCATGGGACATACAGATTGCATATACTGAGAACGGCTATGCCTTGGAGGTAGCCCCAAGGTGTAGAGGTACAGCAGTTCACCAGAAGAACAGATATCACTAAAGTCAGCTGGGAACTCCTAGTGTGTGTCTTTACCAAATCGATCAGAGAAACAATCGCAACTACTCAGATTAATAAATAATTTAACAAAAGGAAAAGTGCACATGGGTAGGACAATACACAGAGCAATACTAAAAAATTCCCTAGCAGGCTTCATGAGGAATTTTTGTATTGTTCTGCAGGTTGCCTTGTCCATGTGTGCGATTCTTTTTGCTAGATTTTAAATTGATCTGAGTGGTTGCCATTGTTGGCTTATCAGAAATCTCTGCTCTGCACAATAACTCTCCAAAGACTTGAATGATGTGGCGCTCCTAATGTCTGTACGGTAGGATTATGTCTCTTTTCAAGTCTATTGCAATAGCTTGTAGTTCTCAACCTTAATGAGACCAGGGTCTGGTAAATTCTCCCAAAACCATAACCATATATATACAAGTATCTCACAAAAGTGAGTACACCCCTCACATTTTTGTAAATATTTTATTCTATCTTTTCATGTGACAACACTGAAGAAATGACACTTTGCTACAATGTAAAGTAGTGAGTGTACAGCTTGTATAACAGTGTAAATTTGCTGTCCCCTCAAAATAACTCAACACACAGCCATTAATGTCTAAACCGCTGACAACAAAAGTGAGTACACCCCTACAAGAAAATGTCCAAATTGGGCCCAATTAGCCATTTTCCCTCCCCAGTGTCATGTGACTTGTTAGTGTTACAAGGTCTCAGGTGTGAATGGGGAGCAGGTGTGTTAAATTTGGTTTTATTGCTCTCACTCTCTTGCACTGGTCACTGGAAGTTCAACATGGTACCTCATGACAATGAACTCTCTGAGGATCTGAAAAAAAGAATTGTTGCTCTACATAAAGATGTCCTAGGCTACAGTAGTGTATTTAGATTTTGTGCTGCCCTAGGCCTGACTAAACTTGTGCACCCCCTGATTTAAATATGACCCACCTCTTCCTGTTAAGGCCACACCCCTTGCTGTTTAAGGCCCTGAAATTTTCGAGTGGGGACACTAGTTCTGAGGGCCGGGGAGGGGGGCAATGGATTCCCTTAAATTGCATAGATTTCCTCTCACTTCCTGTTTGGCTATGGGGCAGGAAGTCAAGGGAAATCTCTGCAATGGGACATGGATGGTAAAAAATAAACTGACAGGGGCTATAACCCTTCCTTACTCTTTCCAAAATGAAAAAAAGTGTTGCCTATAGTTCTACTGTAAGCACAAATTTCTGATCATTTTATGGAGAGGACTAAGAAGATATAACCATGTCAATGGTGCAGCAGAAAAAATATAGCACAGAGAGGAAGGTTTGTGGTCCAGGATGATAGGACAGTCAAAATTAGAAGCACCCCCCCTCACAATTGCGGAATGCCAGCCGCCTGCATACCGGAAGCAGTGCGGCCGCTTTATGGGGGCGCTAGACTAATTTGTCTCTCAGCCCAGTCCTTCCCATAAGACTGGTGATACGCTAACAGTGTAGCGCTAGCCGGTGGGGACTCTTTCTGTGCTGCCCCCCTGCAAAGTGCTTCCCTAGGCCTGGGCCTTGTCGGCCTAGGCCAGGATACAACGTTGCTAGGCTATAAGAAGATTGCCAGAACCCTAAAACTGAGCTGCAGCACAGTGGCCAAGACCATATAGCGGTTTAACAGGACAGGTTGCACTCAAAACAGGACTCGCCATGGTCGACCAAAGATATGCCTGGGTGTCACTGTGGAGAGGTGGGGGTTCTAAAGGGGGTTTAGGCATCCTACAGCAGACTTGGTAGCTCTGTAAGGGATTCTGGAGGGAGCTGGAAGCAACTGTGGAGGATGGAATATAAGGCTGGGGGCTTTTCAAAGGCTTTGTGGTAGACTGGAAAGCACTCCACTGGGAGGCACTATGGGACATTGAGGTTGGAGCACTATGAGGGGCTGAAGCCTCTACAGCAAGCTAGGAGGCACTGCAGGGGGCTGGTGGGTAGGCTAAGGGCAACTGTGGAGGCTAAGGGGTCTAAGGGGGCCTGGGCACACTGTGGTAAAATCACTATGGGAGGATGAGTGGCACTATGAGGGCTGGGAGGTACTGTGGCAGGTTAGAGGATCTGCAGGTTCCCTATGTACTGTATATGTCAGAGATGGAAATGTCTGATAGGCTATTAGCCCAGTCTTTGTCTGCCTTAAATAAATATGCTTTATCTAAAGAAAGAAGGCTGCTGGAGCTCCGTCTCCCAATTCCACATCATTATGTCTTTGGTCCTTTACCCCCCACCCTTGTGTTCTAAACGCCAAAGTTATGCCGTAAGCTCGACTGAGCAGGGAAACCGACTGGAAAATTTTGTGCACCAGCCCGCATAAAAATTGTACGCTATATGAAAAATTCAGCTTCATTATTACTGTGCTCCGGATCATTGACAAGTATATGCATTCTAGCCTAACACAGTATACAAAGCGCATGTTAAACATTGCTGTAACAATTTTCAAACTAGATTACTATTATTGCCCCTAATGCATTCATATTACAAAATACTATAGGCGATGAACCTGGAAGTGCCACAGTTTGCTTTTATTCTGAAAATGCAGCTGAATCCCCTTTTTATCTTTATTTATTTATTAGAAGCACTTATATAGTGCAGACAATTTACACAGTCCCTGCCTTCAGGGAGCTTACGATCTAAGGTCTCTATCTCACATGCACACACATATTAGGGCCAATTTAGGAGCCAATTAACCTACCAGCATGTCTTTGGAGTGTAGGAGGAAACCAGAGGACCCGGTGGAAACCCATATAAGCACATTCGTAAACACTGTTATATCCTCACAGTAAATAACATTTTTTATGCCACGTACAGACGACCGGTTTTGCCGTCGGAATGAACTCCGAAGGTTTCTCCGATGGAACTCCGATGGAATTCCGCTCAAGCGGTCTTGCCTACACACAGTCACACCAAAGTCCAACCGTCCAGAATGAGGTGACGTACAACATGTACGATGGGATTAGAAAAAGGAAGTTCAGTAGCCAGTAGCCAATAGCTTCCGTACTTGCTTCAGAGCATGCATCGTTTTTGGTCCGTCGGAACAACATACAGAAGAGCGGTTTTCCCGAAAATATCAGAAATATTTGGAACATGTTCAATTTCTAGGTCCGTTAGAATTTTCGAAAAAAAAAGTCAGATGAGGCACACACCTGATCAGAATAGACGATGAAAAGCTTCCGTCTGACTTTTTCTGTCAGACATTCCGCTTGTGTGTACGCGGCATTAATTTATCCTGCATGTTGGTTGGTGGGCAGCTTAAGCAAAGCAGCATCTCTTGGGCTTCCTTGTGAAGGTTCACCAGGAAATGAAGGGAAATATCCCTGAAGGCCTTCATTGCTATATCTAAAACTAAGCAAAAACACGTTTTGGATAGATTGTATCCAAAGCCAATTTTTTTTTTTCATTTTTGGAAAACAAATAGAGAATGGTTAAAACACTCTGCACACGCTCAGTTTATTGTGTATTGTTAGAGAGTTTTTTTTTCTTGGGAGGGTGCATGTGATTAGCATAGGGCCAATCAACACTGTCCAGACAGAGGGTCAGGAGTCATGCATCCTCATAGGACAGCCGGAGGATAATAAAAACTCCTCCTACATGCTTTAACCAGACACTGATAGAAGTCATAAGACTGCTATATACTGCTGATGAGAAAATGTATTTAGCAGTTTATATTTACTAAAATAATTGCATTTCCATGTTCTGTGTACTGTGGGAGACCAGATATGCATACCCCCCAACCATCCCGGATTCGCCGGGATCGTCCCGCGATTGCAAGTAAATCCCACAGTCCCGGAGACAGTGCCAGAATGAGTTACGGCACTGGGCTCCTTTAATACATGCACATGCGCATTGTAGCCGATCACCAGGAAACCTCCCCCGCATGTCCCACACTCTAGCCTCCTGCAGCGAGCCCGGGCATGCCACAGCCTGCCCCTAGAGAAAATGTCATAATTCACGAATGCAGGTTGGCAAACATCATAGCAGATAGGGAAACTTTGAGCCTCGCTCACCTATAGCTGATTGGAGGCAAGGACTCGAGCTGGGGACTAGCCATTTTACCCAGGCTGCAAAACAATAACTCCGACCCTGCCACCTGTTGCTAAATGGATGCAAGAAATCGAGCTGGGGACTGGCAAAAACATAACTCCGGCTCCCCTCACCTGTTGCTGATTGGAGGCAAGGACTCGAGCTGGAGACTGGCCATTCAACCCAAGCTGCAAAACATAACTCTGGCCCCGTCCACCTGTTGCCGATCAGAGAGCAGGGAACAGGTTTTGGTAACTTTCCACTGCCTGGAAAGGAGAGGACTGGGGGTGAGGATGACCCATTTAACACCCTTCAACATGCAGAGGAAGTGTGTGAGTATGGGAGTGTGTGTGTGAGGTTGTATGGATCTGTATGTGTCTACATGGGAGTTTGTGTGTATATGTGTGTATGTGTATGAGTCTATATGTGAGTGTGTGTGTGAAAATGTCTGTGTGTTGCACTGCCAAATAATAAATAATGTGAATCGACAATAAAATTTAATAAAATGCATAAATACATAATAGAATTACCACCATGAACAATAAATAAATATAAAGTACAAAATTCATATAAAGTGAAGTGTAATGTTTCATCCAGTATTGCACTTGGTTGTTCTTTCATCATTTACACATTTTCATGAACTTCTTCAATCACCTATTTATTGATTTATTTATATTTTATGAACTTTCCAATCACTTATTTATGGATTTATTTATTACCCTTCACTTTATTGTATCTGACCCCCACATCGCACCTTCTAGCACAAGTCCTCTCCCCTCCAAGATCCCCCCAGCACATATCTAACCCCCCTCACCCCACCTTCTAGCACAAGTCCTCTTTCTTCCCAACGCGCCCCCCAGCACATATCCAAAGCCTGGGTTTTGTTTATCCATGCCCTTTAAGCCCTACAAGGAGTGCTTAGTCATAACCTTTTACCTTGATCTGACCCACCTGGAGCGGTGATACTCTCTCTCCATTTGGATTCCTGGACTTTGTAAAAATCGCAGATTTCCGCCATTACTAGTAAAAAATAAATAAATAAAAGCCATAAATCTATTCCCTATTTTGTAGACGCTATAACTTTTGCGCAGACCAATCAATATACGCTTATTGCGATTTTTTTTTAATTTTTTACCAAAAATATGTAGAAGAATATATATCGGCCTAAACTGAGAAAGAAATTAGTTTTTTTTACATTTTTTGGGGGGATATTTAAAAAGTAAAAAATATTGCTTTTTTTTCAAAATTGTCACACTTTTTTGTTTATAGTGCAAAAAATAAAAACCACAGAGGTGATCAAATACCACCAAAAGAAAGCTCTACTTGTGAGGGAAAAAGGACATCAATCTTGCTTGGGTACAGTGTCTCTCGACCGCAAAATTGTCAGTTAAAGCGACGCTATGCTGTATCACAAAAAAAATGGCCTGGTCATTAAGGGGGCAAATCCTTCCGGGGCTGAAGTGGTTAAAGAATGCAGGGCTTACATACAAGAGGTGGCTCGAGGTGTGCTTCCTTAAGCATGTAATGCTACTTCCCATAGGTGACATGTCCTAGGGAGCTGTCCCAGTCAATGCAGAGTTTAGAACTGTGCCAGGCCAGAAAGCTAAAATTGCTTTTGGTGACTTTCCCCAGATGCCGAACCAACTCCAGAAGCTTTCATGAGAGTCCCAATACTATCCCTTTTCAGCGGGATCAGGTCCCTAATACTGAGTCTACCTCTCGTCCCACAGTTGGGTATCTGTCCCAGCTTGCAACTTTCCCACACTAAGGGCTTTCCCGCAAGAAAGGGCTATATTTACGCACCTCCACATCAAGAATGGCCCTCTTAAAGAGGAAGTAAAGCCTGGTTGGTTCTACTTCCTCTTTATTCCCCTGCAAAGGTAAAGCATAATGGGCTACTATGCATCGCATAGTAGCCCATTGTGTGCCACTTACCTGAAACCAAAGCCTGCGATGTCTCCGTTGTCCCCACTAACAGGGAGCGTCCATCTTCACCCCTCTTCCTTCTGGGGCTGTGAACTCCGGCTCTGTGACTGGCCTGAGTCGCCTGACGTCACTCCTGCCAGTCACAGCATGACTGCTATTAGAAACGGCACAGTGTGCCCTATCTAAAGTGCGCATGCGCCGATGGCATTGGCGCTCAGATTTTTAGTAAATATCTCCTAAACCGTGGAGGTTTAGGAGATATTTCAAGCACCTACAGGTAAGCCCTAATATATAGGCTTACCTGTAGGTAAAAGTGGTTGTACAGGATGTACAACCACTTTAACCCTGTGTCCAAGATTGTGCCTGGAGCCTATTGCAGACGCTCCCCTATTGCCAATAGTAAGCAATGGTCACTTGACTGCTTTTTTTACTACTGTAACACAACCATGAAGTGTTTTAGTGATCTGGTGATGGCTGCATCAATCCCTAACTCTGTATAGAATATGAATTGTATGTGCTGCAGATTTACATAGAGGTCTGAGTACCTGGGGGTGGGAACAGGAAGTTATGAAATGAAACTAAAAGAAGGCTCACACGCAGCTCACTGTGGACTGGAAATAAACAAGTTTTTTACAAGGTTCATCTGACGATTCATTATTGCTTCCACAAAACCTACACTGTAATGCCCCGTACACCATGATTTTCATGGATTTTTTCAGACGGATGTTGGCTCACACTTGTCTTGCATACACACGGTCACAGAAATCTTGTCAGAAATTCCAAACCTCATGAACGCGGTGACGTACAACACGTACGAAGAGCCGAGAAAAATGAAGTTCAGTAGCCAGTGTCGGCTCTTCTGCTTGATTCTGAGCATGCGTGGAACTTTGTGCGTCAGAATTGTGTACACACAATCAGAATTTGCAATGCAATTTTGTTGTCGGAAAATTTGAGATCCAGACCTCAAATTTTGTGTGACGGAAATTCTGATGGAAAATTTACGATGGAGCCTACGCACGGTCGGAATTTCCGACAACAAGCTCCCACTGAACATTTTCCGTCAGAAAATCCGACCGCATTAATCTGATAAAGAGGCCTCAACGCTCCTTAGCCGCTAGCTAACACCTGCTCAGTTAGGAGGAGCAACCCCATCATTTAACACAAACTTCAAGTACGAATTTATGTATTTGTTGAGTCATTTGTTCCTCTACCCCACTGATTTAAAGCAGAATTCCAGCCTCATAATTTTTTTTTTTTTTTAAGTCAGCAGCTACAAGTACTGTAGCTGCTGACTTTTAATAAGGACACTTACCTGTCCAGGGAGCCCGCGATGTCGCCCCCCTGAAGCCGATTCCTCCATCAGTTCGGGTGCAGGTGCCGCCATTCCAACTAAGGAAAATCGACAGGGGAGCCTTCAGGCTTCACAGCCGGTTTCCTACTGTGCATGCGCGAGTCGCGCGGTGCTTTGTGAATGGCCAGCTTGTCTTTTGGAACTCACACAGGTCCCAGAAGGCAGTGGGAATGAAGAAGGAGGGCTCGTCACAGAAGAGGACATGGCGTACGGCGCCGTGGCCGAGCTAGGATGGAAGTACACTTAGTACTTCTAAAAAGGTACGAAATAACAAAAAATATTTTTTTGGGATATCCAAAAACGTTGGATATGCTAGCCCTGAAAAAGAGGAAGCAGATCCCTGAAATGCATTCCATTATAAAGATCAGTACCTAGTTTGTTTGTCCTTCCTAATAGAATGGAGCAATTGTTCACTCCTTTCAAAACTAAAAAAAAAAAGGGTTTGGGCTTTAGATACATTTTTAAAGCCTGTGCATCAGAAAATGGACGTTTTGGCACTGCTGTGTTTGAAAACAACATGGCACAAGCTGCAATTCCCATTTAAATACATTCCTCGGTCTGGAGCAGTGTGATACTTAACCGGCAGATCTGAAACTCCTGGGCATCTGAAGTGGAGTCTTGTTAGCAGATTGACAGAGGGTTGTCTAATTGGTGCGATCTCACGTATTTGGCCAGAAAGCAGCATTCTGCAAATAATTCAACATTCTAATTGGTTTCCCTAAAGAAATCTAATTGTGCTAATAGCAAAGGCTTGCCTGGTCTCATTTCTCTGGAAATTAATTACAAGGCTATATTTCTCAGGGACAAGCGAGCAGAACGTGTCAGGGTTTTTTCTTTTTAACCCACAAATAGGCGACCTTTGGTACACAAGCTGTTTATGAAGGAAAGGCCCTCATTATTTTCTATTCAGCGGTCGGCTTGCAGTGGAAAGATTGTAGGAGCTTTTCTCTGCATCAGCCAATCAGATTACAGCTTTAATATTTTAAATGCAGGTGATAAAAGCAGTGCTACTGTCTATTTGCTGTGGGCAAAAGGACTCCTTCACTTCGCTGTCTAGTAATCTGGAGGCGCTTGGGGAAACTATTTGGGAGCTGATGCACTGTTCACCCAAGCAGGAAAACAGATTTGAAGTGTATCTCAATCTAATTTTTTTTTTATAGTTTTGTAGACTGTAGGGTGTGGAATGATTAGAATTCCTGTCAAAATTTACAGATATCCAGGACTACACTAGAGAGATTTTCCCTCACTAAGACTTTTTTAGATGTACAGGCTTCATTGCCAACCCCCTGAACAGTAATTACTTAGCTTAGCTCATTTCCTCCTTGCCCTTGTGTGGTCTGTGATCTCTAAGTGCATTCCTTCCTGTGTTTCTGTGTATGACTTGGTCTGGCTGACTTATCATCAAATCCTGTTCCTGGTTTTTGCTCCTCACTACACTGACTTCTGGTTTCCTGACCCCGGCTCGTCTGATTACCCACTCTGACTTCCAAACCCTGGCTTTTGTTTTTGACTGAGTTCCTGAACTTTGTTATTTTTGCAATTTCATTAAAGGTGTGATTTTAACTGCATTTCTTTCTCTGTCTGGTTTATGGTTTCTGACAACCATTGATCTTTAAGACAACGTCCAAAATGTTATTAAAGTGATCACATCACAACAGTAGCTTTACTAAAGAAGGGGGTCTTAAAGAAGTCCAAAAAACAGTGCCAAGAGTCACTCTGCAAGCATAGTTGAACTTCTGTACCAGAGAGAGTCAGGAATGACTAGGAAGTCCAGTGTCTGTTTCCAGCTCCACCACTCGGAGGACTATCAAGCACAACTACCGGTAGTTCAATTATCATTTGTTATTTAAAACAGATACTACTTAATGAGCAGCTCCTTTCTTTCAGTGCTCAGAAGCTGCTCAGCTGTCAATTAATTACCAGCCACTCATTATTACCACAGTGACTCACCTGGTTACCATTAATCTGTCTCATTAGTACAGCCTACAGCCAGCCCCTTTTGTTATTTAAACAGCTTATCTCATTTCCTCCTTGCCCTTGCGTGGTCTATGATCTCTGAGTGCATTCTTCCCTGAGTTCCTGTGTATGACTTAGCCTTCGATTCCTGTTCCTGATTTTTGTCTCCTCACTATGCTGTCTTCTGGTTTCCTGACCCCGGCTTGTCTGATTACCGGCTCTGGCTTCCATACCCTGGCTTCTGTTTTTGACTATGTGCCTAAACTGTGTTATTGTTGCCATCTGGTTTATGGTTCCTGACAACTATGGATCTTCTTAGACAACATCCAAAACATTAATAAAGTGATTATATCAAAGGAGTACCTTTACTATTATTATTATATTATTATTATACGAGATTTATATAGCGCCAACAGTTTACTCAGCGCTTTACAATGTATAAGGGGGACAACACAATTACAGTACAGTTCAATACAAAAGGTACAGGAGGGCCCTGCTTGTAGAGCTTACATTCTAAAGGGAGGGGGTGGTGGTACAAAAGGTAATAGCTGCAAAGAATGATTTGATGGGGGTGGCTCAGGGACAGTTATGTGGGTGTGGGATAGGCTTCCCTGAATGAATGAGTTTTCAAGGATCTCCTAAAGGTGGACAGGGTAGGGGCTGATCGGACATACTGGGGCAGGGAATTCCAGAGGATGGGAGAGGCTCTGGAGAAGTCCTGGAGGCGAGCATGGGAGGAGGTAACAAGGGAGCTAGAGAGCAGGAGGTCCTGGGAGGAGCGGAGGGGGCGATTTGGGCGATATCTGCAGATGAGGTTGGTGATGTAGGTGGGGGCGATGTTGTGAATGGCCTTGTATGTTATGGTTAGCATTTTGAATTTTACACGGTGGGGTAGGGGAAGCCAGTGAAGGGATTGGCAGAGAGGAGCAGCAGTCACGGATCGATTAGTGAGGTGTATTAGTCTAGCAGCAGCATTCATAATAGACTGAAGGGGGGATAGCCTGCTTAAGGGTAGGCCATTAAGGAGAGAGTTGCAATAGTCGAGGCGGGAAATAATCAAGGAGTGAATAAGTTGTTTTGTAGTGTCATTAGTCAGGAAGGGTCGAATTTTGGAGATGTTGCGGAGGTTAAGGCGGCAGGATTTAGCCAGTGATTGGATATGGGGGCTGAAGGAGAGGTCAGAGTCAAGGATTACACCCAGGACTCTGGCATGTGTGGAGGGACCAATGGTTGTAAACTAAAGGAGTGTGGAGGGACTAAATGGTTGTAAACTTTACTAAAGAAGGTAATCTTAAAGAAGTCCAAAAACCAGTGGCAAGAGTCACTCTGCAAACATATTTGACCTTCTGTACCAGAGAGAGGCAGGATTGACTAGGAAGGCTGGTGTCTGCTGTTCCCAGCTACCCCACTTGGAGGACTATAAAGCACAACTACCGTGTTTCCCCGAAAATAAGACACCGTCTTATATTTATTTTTCCTCAAGAAGACACACTATGGCTTATTTTCAGGGGATGTCTTTTTTTTATTAAGCAGCAGCTTTACTGGTGTTTGTTGGGGGTGATAGAGACCCACAGACTGTTGCTGGTTGGTGCTGGGGGAGAGAGACCCACAGTGCTGAGTAAAACGGCAGCCACAGCTTTACTTCTTCCCCTGAGGACACACAATACCTAAAGCAGAGCGTCCTGCTCCTCACTTCACTGAGGAGACTTTTACTTTCACTTTCTATGTCTCCCTCTATGCCTCAGCTTGCAGCACATAGCCACGCCTATCACTATGTCTTATTTTCGGGGTATGGCTTATATTGCGCAAATGCTTAGAAATCCTGCTACGGCTTATTTTATGGGTATGTCTTATTTTCGGGGAAACACGGTACTTCAATTATCATCTGTTTTTTTAAAGCATTATACAAATACCACCCCTAATATTTAACAATTGATTGTGAGAACCTTGGTGGCCAGTACAGGCACTCCTAGTGGACTGATAAACGGAAGTCGGTGGAGCTTAGATTTATAAGAGAACATGGCTTATCTCCAGGTTAACTACTGGCCAATGCCTGTGCATAGCATCCAGGAGATCTTTGAGCTTCTAAACATTGACTAAAAGATAATGAAAGATACCTACAAGTATCACTAAGTGTCTGAATATTGGAAATATTGTTTGCATGGACGCAGAGACTTTCCTGACAGGTTCACTTTAAGTCTTCCTTGCTGTCTTCACTTACATATATTACTGGCAGTCAAGACAGAAGCATTTCTGGAGGTGACAATCATTTTATGTAAGTGTTAGTGGAACTGGTTTCTACATGTACTGCACGTTTTCACAACTCCTCACTTCAGCTGCTTATGTGTTACATATTTCAGTTTCAAGAAACAGCAATGGTTGTATCAGCAGAGGAAGTCAGCATGTGTCACTAGGCAGAGATTGAGAGAAAGAGATATAGACAGATAGATAGATAAATAGATATGGATTTCTGAATGGATATATGTAGATAAATGTACAATATGTAAGCATTGTGAAAACTGGTGGTGCTATATAAATATCTGTAATGATAAATATGTTAGAAGGGCAAATTCTCTCTGGTATGATTCCCCATTAATCAAAATAAGGGAAAAGGGTTTCTGGTACTCCATTCAGAGTGATTGGCTCGAGGGAGAGTGTGTCTGACATTGTTACCAGTTGTAATGCAAGTGTAAAACTTGAATTTCGAGTTATCTTTCCTGCAGAAAATAGGATTTCCAATTCTTCCAATAACATCTGTTGCAACTTGACAAAGAACTTGTTCAAAGGTTGCAAAAAGGAGCTTCACTGAGGTTAGAGAAAGACCAAGAGAGCAGAGATGATATAATTCTGAGGAGAAATCAGCAAGGCAAGGAGAGCTTTGGGTTATAGTTGGCCAAAATGTTGGTGACCTTCCAAAAGGGAAGAGCTGCTTAACTTCCATGATTCATTTGGAGAGACAAAAAAAAATGTTCTTAGACTGGAAAAGCATTAGTAGAACAGTGATAAGCCCTAATGAGATTCTGTCCATGACAGACAAAGCTTTTTTGAACTGGGCACATTTTTGTGGGCCTGTCTTATAGACTGATGTAGACAGGGGTTAGTGAATGGCATTCGGTATGATTGAGATAGATCAGGGGTGTCAAACTCAATTGAATTGCGGGCCACATCAGCATAATGGTTGCCTTTAAAGGGCCGGTTGTATCTGTAAGACTAAATTTCCAGAGCACCCTAACCCCCTTACATCAGATGTCAAGAGCCCCCCACCCTCCCTTACATCACAGTGTGCAACCCTTACCCTGTGCTGCTGCTGGGAATAAATTGGGTGTAGAACTGGGAAGCAGAAAATGCAGGGTCCAAAGGAGGACGAGGGCAGGTCTGGAGTCAGCTGAATGCTGAGACCAGGGGATTTAGAGACAGGGGGTGCTGCAGTTGCACAGAGAGGCGCAGGATCTCTAAGAGGAGTTGTAGCCTCCTCTCTGCTGTTGACTGCTGAGATGGGGGGCTGAGACAATGTTTTTCATGGCCGCAAGGAGAAGTGCAGGATCTGGCAGAGGAGTTCTGTCTTCCTCTCTGCTGCTGGCTGCTGAGCCAAAGGGGGTTCTGCAGCTGCAGGAGAGGTGCGAGGGCTAAAGGAAATTACCTGGCAGGCCGGATTCAGCCCACAGGCCTTGAGTTGGACAGATAGATAGATTAGATAGATAGATAGATAGATAGATAGATAGATAGATAGATAGATAGATAGATAGATAGATAGATAGATAGATAGATAGATAGATAGATAGATAGATAGATAGATAGATAGATAGATAGATAGATAGATAGATACACAAACATACACACTCTGTGTGGTTGTATTTAGTACATACACATTTGAGACTTTAACTGTCCTGAATGAGACTAAATTTCTCATGTCTTCTTTCTCTCTATACCTTTAAGAAGTTATGGAGTAACCTCCATGTAGGCTGATTCTAAACAAAATCATTGCTACATACAGTAGTATAGCTACGGGCCTCCGTGCAAAGCTTACATTTGGCAATGGCGTCACCCACCCTTTCTGCCCCCACCTCTGCCTCCTGCAATAATGCTTAGAGTTAGCACAGCACTAATTGATAGTTGAATTGAAGTAAAGTATAAAGTATGGAACATACAGAATAACTCCTTTTGTGTTGCTTGACAATCCAAGAACATCCTACACTGGTGTGGGAAGTTACTCATAAAAGTCTGAGAGAAAAGCTAAACCTTTGAATAAAATGCTATTCAGGAATTTGCTTCATAATTAAAACTAGTACCTGAACTTTTCTTGAGATCATCTTCTGAACAGCAGGATTACCATAGCAAGAAAGAGGGGCAGCCTCAATCAGGATCGATTACTTTGCCAACTGCTGCCAGTCTTCTTTTCTGAACATGCCCACAAAAGGACAGAGCAGAGAGATAACCTCATCAATATGCCGCTTCTTCATTGCTCAAACTGGTGACCAAACTTCATTGCTTAACTGCAGAAGAGAAACATAAAGTCACCAGTCTACACATGCTAAAAAATAGAATAAGAGCTACCAATGATCGTAGAGTTCAATTTTTAATTACTTTCGAACATGGGATAAAACATTTCATAGACTTAGACACTCTCCTTTCATAAGGGCTTGAAAAGCTCTATAAAACTCAATGTTCTCAATGGAGTTCATCAATGGGAACAATGGTATTGCTGACATTCATCCAGGTTAATAGCTCAGTTGCTTGTGATACAGAATGAGGAGCAAACCACAACACGGGCTGAACAGAAATAGAATTATTTGGCCCAGGGAGACAGTTTTAGCTTTTTACACGTTTGCCTGAAGTTCAGCTTTAAAGTGTAAAAGAAAATGTAATTAGTTTTTTTAATTAGGTCCTTTTACTGGTTAGCAGGGCTAAAATCTGGGGAATTTTGTTGCCAGTACTTTTCTTTTCTTGCCTTCCCACATGTACCTCCCATGCTAATTATAAATGTACTTAACAATTTTCATTTTCTGTGTTTAGTACCCCAACTTGACAAGTCAATAGCTGCCCAGCAAGGCCAAGTTCTGAGAAATATGTTTTTATTCACTTACAGCGCCTTGCGCTCATCCCGTGCTAGTTATGAACTAATTGCTGCTTTGCCATTTTCTCTTTTGGCTGAAAATGTCCTTGTGTTACTCTGCGAGCCTGCAAATGAGACACAAAGTGATCATTATGTGTCACCTAACAGGCCGTGTCATGACTGGGGAAGGTGAGAACCGCTACAGCGATTTAGTGTGTTTTTTTGGGGGGGGCAGACAACATGGTACAATCATCTACATTATGTTATTGGATTAGATTTTTTTTAATTCTTTTGGTTCAAGAAATCTCACTTTCAATAGTTTTTATTAAAAAGATTTTTCACATAGTTACAGAGAGTCATATATTGATCATACGCTATGCTGTCAAAAAGATTTGGGACACCTGCTTTTACATGCACATGAACTTTAATGACATCCCAGTCTTAGTCCGTAGGGTTCAATATTGAGTTGGTGCACCCTTTGCAGCCATAACAGCTTCAACTTTTGTGAGAAGGCTGTCAACAAGGTTTAGGAGGGTGTCTATGGGGATGTTTGATCATTTTTCCAGAAGCATTTGTGAGGTCAGGCACTGGTGTGGATGAGAAGGCCTGGCTTGCAGTCTCTGCTCTTAATTATCCCAAAGGTGTTCTATTGGTTTGAAGTTAGGAGTCAGCGAGTTCCTCCACCCCAAACTCGCTCATCCATGTCTTTATGAACCTTGCTCTGTGCACTGGTCCAAATCATTTGATGGAGGGGGGATTATGGTGTAGGTTTTTTTTTTACAGGGGTTGGGCTTGGGCCCTTAGTTCCAGTGAAGTGAACTCTTAAGGCATCAGCATACCAAGAAAATTTGGACAATTTCATGTTCCCAACTTCGTAGGATCGGTTTGGGGATGGCCCCTTCTTGTGCTAACATGACTCTGCGCACCAGTGCACAACGCAAGGTCCATAAAGATATGAATGAGCGAGCTTGGGGTGGAGGAACTTGACTTGCCTGCACAGAGTCCTGAGCTCAACCCGATAGAACATCTTTGGGATGAATTAGAGCAGAGACTGCGGCTGCGAGAGACAGGCCTTCTCGTCTACATCAGTGCCTGACCTCACAAATGCTCTTCTGGAAGAATGGTCAAACATTCCCATAGACACACGCCTAAACCTTGTGGACAGCTTTCCCAAAAGAGTTAAAGCTGTTATAGCTGCAAAGGGTGGGCCAACTCAATATTGAACCCTACGGACTAAGACCGGGGGGCCTTTAAAGTTCCTGTGCATGTAAAGGCAGGCACCCTAATATTTTTAGTGTAGTTACAGAGAGTCACATAGTGATCATATTCACCATTAATAGGTTTACAATGAAATTAGAGTGCTTGCAGAATACCATGTACTCATTTTGTAATAATTTCATATTAATGTTAACTGGTATAGAGAGGATACGTAGTCCACAATACTCTCTCTGCGGTTAAAGAGAAATTGGATATGAAAGGAGGAAACAAATTGTAGCACCCTCCTAGTTCAGAGTAGGCTGCTAGGTAAATGTAGTTAGCTCCTCTGTAAACAGAAGAGCAGGGGTCGATTACTTGGTGCAAGACAGCCAGGAGTGTGCAACACTGATAAAAAGTGTGCTCGGTACCGCCAGGAGTTGTGCAAGACAGGCAGGAGGTGTAAAACTCAACCAGGAGAATACAGTGCAGCCAGAGTCGCACAATATAACCTGGATTATAGTACAGAGCATGCAGGAGCCTAACAGTCCTCAAATATTGAATTTCCACAGTTCCAGGGTATCCCATGACCCCTATACCTATCCAAGTTCCTGTTCCAAATAAAACCCAAAAATGAAAACCAAAAAATCAAAGCAAGAATGTCAAAAATGGCATGTGCCTAGCTGTGCATGCTGTGTATGACGGAAGGCCCAAATCACTATCGGTAGCTCTACAGAAAAGAAAAAAAACAGGCAAGAACAGCAAAAGACAATTAAGAATGAGCCAAAAGAGGGAGACCACAGAAGAGGTAGAGGGAAGAGGATAGAGACGAATGGTGATAAAAAGAAGGCATCAGAATTTCTGATGTACACCTCCCATCATTAAAGCAGTACTCAACACCCCCCATCCCCATCCATGTTTTTTCCCACTTTCTTTAGTGTTGCTTTCTCCTCAAAACATACACTCACCCAAAAGAAAGAGTCCAACACCGTCCCTCTGCAATCCGCTGTTCGGGTGTCAAATGCTGGGTCCCATACTGTCAACTTGATCCTCTTCAGCTACTTGCCTCTACTGGGTGCAGGCAACCAATTCCGACGAAACCCCCCCCCCCCCCCCCTAACTATTCTGTGTGCTGATCCTGCAGCCTTCTGGGAGAACTGATGTAAGATTACCAGGAGTCTTCAGAACCAGGTACACATCATTCTGGGGTAGGTCAGAATGGCAGCAAAAGGGGTGAAGCCAAAAAAAGAAAATTACAAAATAGAAAATAAAGCAATGAAATTCCAACAATTTGCTTGGAAAGGGAGAAAATGTTCCAATGTTTCTGCCTTTAATGTGTATAGAGAACTATAACTATCAATCGAGTAAGGTACGGGTTTATTGAATCCATGGAGACCACGAATTGAGGAATTTCTTGTGGGTATTCATGAGTATGTTTACAATGAATGATAAAATAATGAGTCCATGTGTTGTTTAACTTCCGTAAAGTATACAGTGTCTTTCTTCCATGCTTTAGTGATGGCTTGTTTGACAACGAAAAGCACATATGTAATTAGCTTGAATTGAGATTTGGTGAAAAAGGGAGGTTTGAGGTAAAGAAGAGATATTTTTATAAAGAATGTTTTTTTTCCAATTGAAATGCAGCCATGCTAAATGAATTTCTTTGATTCAAGTAGAGTGGGGTATGTATCAGTTCCCCTCTGTACTGTAAGATGGTGACTGCCTTCACACAGGCCAAGCTGGAGGTGAAGGGAAACAGAAACTCTTCCAATCCCTCTTGAAGATTCCCCCTAACTTCTTGTGTCTCTGGGACAGAAAGTGAAAGAAAATGCCTTCAACAGTTCATAGACAGCCTGTCAGGGCTTTTAACTCTTCACTACTCTATCCAAAAAAAAAAAAAGTTTTGGTTATACAGTACATACTATTATAATATATATATATATATATATATATATATATATATATATATATATATATAGTATCTCACAAAAGTGAATACAACCCTCACATTTTTGTAAATATTTTATTCTATCTTTTCATGTGACAACACTGAAGAAATGACACTTTGCTACAATGTAAAGTAGTGAGTGTACAGCTTGTATAACAGTGTAAATTTGCTGTCCCCTCAAAAAAACTCAACACACAGCCATTATTGTCTAAACCGCTGGTAATAAAAGTGAGTACACCCCTAAGTGAAAATGTCCAAATTGGGACCAATGTGTCAATCTTTTCTAGCACTGCCTTAACCCTCTTGGGCATGGAGGTCACTAGAGCTTCACAGGTTGCCACTGGAGTCTTCTTCCACTCCTTCATGATGACATCATGGAGCTGATGGAGGTTAGAGACCTTGCACTCCTCCACCTTCTTTTTGAGGATGCCCCACAGATGCTCAATAGGTTTTAGGTCTTGAGACATGTTTTGCCAGTCCATCACCCTACCCTCAGCTTCTTTAGCAAGGCAGTGGTCGTCTTGGAGGTGTGTTTGGGGTTGTTATCATGTTGGAATACCGCCCTGCAGTGAAGGGAGGGGATCATGCTCTGCTTCAGTATGTCACAGTACATGTTGGCATTTATGGTTCCCTCAATGAACTGTAGCTCCCCAGTTCCGGCAGCACTCATGCAGCCCCAGACCATGACACTCCCACCACCCTGCTTGACTGTAGGCAAGACACGCTTGTCTTTGTACTCCTCCCCTGGTTGCCGGCACACACACTTGACACCATCTGAACCAAATAAGTTTATCTTGGTCTCATCATACCACAGGACATTGTTCCAGTAATCCATGTCCTTAGTCTGCTTGTCCTCAGCAAACTGTTTGCAGACTTTTTTGTGCATCATCTTTAGAAGAGGCTTCCTCCTGGGACGACAGCCATGCAGACCAATTTGATGCAGTGTGCGGCGTGTGGTCTGAGCACGGACAGGCTGACCCCCCCCACCCCTTCGACCTCTGCAGCAATGCTGGCAGCACTCATACATCTATATCCTAAAGACAACCTCTGGATATGACGCTGAGCACGTGCAATCAACTTCTTTGGTCAACCATGGCGAGGCCTGTTCTGAGTGGAACCTGTCCTGTTAAACCACTTTATGGTCTTGGCCACCGTGCTGCAGCTCAGTTTCAGGGTCTTGGCAATCTTTTCATAGCCTAGGCCATCTTTATGTAGAGCAACAATTCTTTTTTTCAGATCCTTAGAGAGTTCTTTGCCATGAGGTGCCATGTTGAATTTCCAGTGACCAGTATGAGAGAGTGAGAGCGATAACACCAAATTTAACACACCTACTCCTCATTCTCACCTGAGACCTTGTAACACTAACGAGTCACATGACACCGGGGAGGGAAAATGGCAAAGTGATCCCAATTTGGACATTTTTACTTAGGGGTGCACTTACTTTTGTTGCCAGCGGTTTAGACATTAATGGTTGTGTGTTGAGTTGTTTTGAGGGGACAGCAAATTTACACTGTTATACAAGCTGTACACTCACTACTTTACATTGTAGCAAAGTGTCAGTTCTTCAGTGTTGTGTCATGAAAAGATATAATAAAATATTTACAAAAATGTGAGGGGTGTACTCACTTTTATGAGATACTGTATATAAAAATATCTTTTTTTTCCCCTTAAATTCCACCTGGTGATCCCTCAAGTAAGGTGCATCCATAGACATGTCCTTTCCTAGGGTGACAACACTTATTCAGTTCAGCTGTTTGGTAGTCATCCTTTCTTTTGACTATAAGCAGCTGTGGCAGCACATACTGCACTGATGCATTCTGCTCTAGTCATGGCAGTAAAACTTTGATCTTCAGCTGTCACAGGAGTTTGTGTGCAGTGAAGAGAAAAAAAAACATGAACAAAGTGGAAAATTGTATTCTTTTAACAAAAAAAATTGCAATCCTATTTTACTTACAATAATCTACAAAATGATGTATTCTTTTGTGGGAGTTTACTTCTGCTTTAGCGAAATAATGGATCTTGGCTCGTAAAAGTCATGGGGGTAATAGGAGATGCCTGTTCGAAAATGAGAAAGAACACAGAATGAATAATATAAAAAATTATAATAATTATAAATATTATTGCACACTATTAGGAGAGTGTGCAACAATGTACTGTATAGCATAGATTTTGAGAAACCAGGTAAACTTCTCCCCAAGCTTAGTGTGTAACACCACCACATAATGTACTTTAAAAGAGAAGTATGGGAATGGGGTTTTTTGCAGAATCATACTTACCTAGGTGGATGCAGCATCGGTACGATGCTGCATCTGTCCCCTGCAGGCTCTAACACTGAGAACCGAGCGATCAAACACACACCGACTGCTCAGTTCTCACAGCTCCCTGAGCTGTGAGTCACCAGCTCTCCAGCTCTCTCCTCTGCCCCCCACCGTGCTCACTGGAGCGCTGGGCTGTGGAGGGGGCGGGAGCAGCCGGCTCAGGCTCTCAGCGGCTCTAGGCAGCGGTCTAGGCATGTGGGTAGATCCCAACCATATGGTCACGATCTTTCCTGAGCCTGGACCGGCTCTGTGACGTCAGCCGACAGCCTGATGCTACCAATGCATATTACCTTTTGAAGTTGTTGCATAAAGATTAGAGATGTCAGGCCTTCCAATAAACTGATTGAAAAAAACCATCAATTCTAACTAATGTAAGGTCACCAGAGGATCAGGGCCTATTTGATACTCTTTATATTCTGGTGTCATTTGGACCTGGAGCCATATCCTTTATCTTGTTTTTTAAGATCTATTCATAATTAGCACATCTCATTCTAATGCCAAGTACACACGGTCGGATTTTCCAATGGGAAATGTTCGATGGGAGCTTGTTGTCGGAAATTCCGACCGTGTGTGGGCTCCATCGGAAATTTTCCGTCGGAATTTCCGACAAACAAAATTTGAGATCTGGATCTCAAATTCTCCGACAACAAAATCTGTTGTCGGAAATTCCAATCGTGTGTACACAATTCCGACGCACAAAATTCCACGCATGCTCGGAATCAAGCAGAAGAGCCGCACTGGCTATTGAACTTCATTTTTCTCGGCTCGTCGTACGTGTTGTACGTCACCGCGTTCTTAACGTTCGGAATTTATGACAAGATTTGTGTGACCGTGTGTATGCAAGACAAGTTTGAGCCAACATCCGTCGGAAAAAAAAACATGGATTTTGTTGTCGGAATGTGCGATCGGCATAAGTCTTTCCTCCTTGTGTTAGGCAACTTGCACTTTAATTTGGAGAATCAAAAGCCAAAGAGAATTTTAAAACAAAACTGTCTCATACATTTCATCTTCACCGCGTACTGTTTTTTTTATTTTTTTTTTTATTTAATACATTTGTATTTAAATAAAAAAAAAACTGTCAGAAAAGTAATGGACTGCACCCTGCATGTACATCTGGACAGTACATGTGTAGCCTATGCAATTGATGTATTTTTTGTAATGAGCCATCTACTGTATTCTTTTTTTTAATTATTTATTATCTTTTTGTTATCGTTTTGTTTTCAATCAAAATTAAATAATAAACCAGGGCAAGGTACCAAAACTCACAAATAGTGTTGGGCAAACGGTTTGGCCCTAGCATGAGTTCAGGCCGAGCACCGGCTGTTCGCTCCGTTCGGGGAACAGCCAAATGTGCAGGGTGTTCGGCGGGTGTCCCCCCCCCCATGTAAATCCATAATCAATCATGACACCCGCCGCATTGCTGACTCCAAAAAGAAAAAAAATGCTCTGCCCGCCCTGAAGGCGAACCGACAAATGGCTGGCTTGCCATTTGACAGTTCTTATATAGGTAAGGGGGGGGGGCACCTGGCGACGTCACCTGGTGGCACCGAAGGGCCTCGTATGGACTGGGGGGGGTTCCCACGCCGTTTCTTTCTATTTTAAATAGCCTGGTGTCAGAAATTGCAACCACTAGTCAATTTAATGTGATTTGACTTGTTTTTTTTTAGAATTGTAATTTTTGTTGCAGGATGTTCTATACATGCTACAGATGTGCCACTTTACAGGCAGACTAAGAGGACCCCCAGGCACTATATTTGAAGGAATTTTTCATTTTTATTGTTGCACTTTAAAGAGTATATCCACCCAGGGGGGTCCATTAAAAAAAAAAAAAATTAAAAGTCAGCAGCTACAAATACTGCAGCTGCTGAATTTTAATTGGACACTTACCTGTCCCAGGGTCCAGCAATGCGGGGGATCGAAGCCCCACTCGTCCCCCCCCTCCGTTCGTCGGCACTGGCATTTCAACTGTGGGCGCCGGGCTGTGGCTTCACAGCCTGGCACCCACTGTGCCTGCGCGAGCGCGCCACGCGCCGTGATTGGCTGCTCAATCATCTGGGACCTGTAATGGGTCCCAGATGATTGACAGGAGGGAGGGAGCAGAGCCAAGCCCTTCCTGTGCCGAGGGGGAAGTGATGTCACCAGCCCAGGCAAAGGAAGAGGCAGACTACGAGGGACCACCTAGCAACAGGCATTTAGACGTAAGTAAAAAAAAAAAAAAAATATCCAAATTTTTTTTTTTTTATTTTTTTTTTCGAATTTTTCAGGTATTTTTGATTTTTTGGGTGGAACCCCACTTTAAGCATCATTAAAATCACTGCTCCTGAAAAAAATATCATTACAAAAAAAAAATGCATTTATATATGTACCCAGACCCCATACCCCTTTTATGGCCAATTACTTGCATATAAGCCTTCAAAATGGGCAGTTTTGATTTCTCATGTTCGGCTCCCATAGATGGAGTTCGCTGTTCAGGGCAGAACTTTTCACCTGTTCAGGAGTTCTGCTGCAAACTGAACAGGAGGGTGTTCGGCCTATCTCTACTCACAAGTAGGAAGGAAAGTGATAAATGATAGATCAGAAAAGAGGTAAAAACAGGAGTTTATCTTTCCATGAACTATAATTCGACTAACCAAACAAATTAATCAAGACCTTAATGTGTAATATTACCCACACAAAGGGCTAAATTTGCTCTATTATGAGTACTCAATGTTGGTAACTTATATTTGATTAAACAGGTACAAGACGAGTTTTATATAAATTTCGTCTTTTTCTAAAAGGTTGGCCTCCCGATGAGTTAACCAGCTTGTCCATGACAAGGGCTGCTTAGTGGACAGAATAGATATAACCAAAAAAAAATATATACAGCAAGTGTGGTTACCCATTCAACAAACGAATATTACTTTTCCCATGCCATATTCACTGACAGTCCACCCCCTATGATAAATTTGTTTGTCTCATAAACGCAACTTAATTTACTACATATAACTCCAGAAAAGAAGGGCTCAAATAAGCTAGCTTTTCGAATGCAAATTCAGCACCATGGAGAGCAAATGCCATGTTAGTGCCATCTTCCTTCTGTGGATCTGAGCTCCAGATACAGTATATCCCAATATTTCTCTTTGTATGCCTGTACGCATAGGGTGACCGACTTAGCTTTGAAGACCCATGCAAGAGTATGAGGTTTACTGACAATCAAGTAGGGACGATTGTTGGTAGGTTGGCAGTACTTAGCAAAATGGTAATGAAAAAGCAAGATGAGGGCACCAGTGCATACTGATCTGTGTACCTTAATAAGAATTTATCATTTTTGATCTATCCTCCATCAGATGAAGAAGTTGAAGAGGACCAGGGATGACATCCAACTGAACCGAAGATTGCTGGAAACGAGTAATGTATTAAAATTGCTTTTGCTTATAAAGGCGCCAGAGGTGTTTCAAATAGAGGGGATGGCTGGCATTCGAGGGAAGAGTTGACAATGGAGTTGGTAACATAGTAGCCTGCTAGGAAAACAATTATAAGAAAGAAGGATTTGTACGATCAAAGCTACTGCAAAATTATGCTTATGCTCCTCCACCATTTGCAACATCCCTCTCACCTTATGGGTCTAATGCTCCTCATCTTGCCATCTGAAGTGTAGTCATCCAGATGCAGATTTGCTCTGATTGTGCCCCAGGATAGATATTTTTGTCACTTAGTGGCACGTTATACCACCACACATTTAGTAAACTACCTACCTCTGACCCCTGAATGGGCATTTTTTTTGGCCTAATTGATATTCCAGGTACTAGGATCTCAAAAGGCTGCAAGCAACTCCTCACTATTATATCCCTTGCAGCAAGGAAAACCATCCTCCATAAGTAGATTTATCCAGAACCCCCCACTATTTCTTTGTTTATAGCTAAACTATCTTATATTTTTCTCATGGTCTGGGTGGAGGCCTCCTTAAGCAAAGAATTACATGTCAAAACATTTTTTGACGTTTGGGAATCCTTTGTCCAAACCTACCGGTTAAGTACCCAACAGTCTATAATGAATTATGAATAGATTGCTAATTAATGACCCTCCACTTTATTCTGTATCCTCCATCCATTAAAACCTGGTAGTTGGGGCGTCCCCCCTTTTCCATCTCCACCTATCAATGTTTAACTGCTGTCCATCCTATTGCTTACTGGGACTCCTTTCTAGACCCTGTTCTACTAGTTTAATTTTTTAGGAACTGTATACTGTAATTTTCAATTCTTTATTCGGTCAAATGCTTTGGTCCCTGACATTTTTAAATGCGTTCTCACCTAAAATATATATAAAAAAAAAAAGAAGGATTTGTAACTCTTTTGTTATCACATTTGAAAACTGTACTATAGTAGTGATGGACCTAATGATGTGAGTCTCAATGGGTCGGAATAATGGGAATATGGCGGGGGTACTTCAATGGATAGGGGTGTATGGCATTGGAGGAAGACCAGAGTCTGAAGCTGGGCTTTATCCCTTTCGCTGCCAGGTCCACGGACCTGACAGCGGGGGGGGGGGGGGGGGGTTCACACACAATCCAGTTGCTGCAAACTGACAGCAGACACCTGGCCGTCAGGTGAAAGCATTCGAGCGACTACACTGCCTGTAAGTTTTGCAATTAGACCCTGCATGTCTCATTAAAGAGAACCTGTTACCTAAACATCATCACGTAGGGGTGTAGGGCTGATGGGTGCTTGCGCACCCATCAGCCCTACACCGCATTGTATCAGGGAACGAACCACTGAAAAATCCTTAAGCCTTTTATTATTTTTTTTATTTATTTATAGACAATATCACTGTAGATCCCCATGCCAACCTCTTTGTGTGAGGGTATACAGGCATAAAATTGGGGTACTATAAACAAAAATATAGTTTTACATCCCCAGCTCCTTGCTGACGCAGTCCCGGGTTTGCGCTCAGGTGATCACTGCGCTCACTCCCCACATCAACCAGGGAGCTTTCCTTTTAATCTTCTTTGCTGTTTACGTCTTCCACTTTGTGGCCATTCCGGCCATCTTTATTACCCTATTTTTGAACTCTGATGTATTGCTGGACATGTAAGTATATGAGTAACACATATTATGCCTTTGTCATGATCCATCTGCTGCCATTGGGTGGACAACAATGCTGATTTAATGTATGTTGTTATTAAAAATATATATCTTTTATATTTTAGAATACTACTTATAATACAAACTGCATATTGTATTAACCCTGAAGAAGGAGAGTATGATACCCTGTAACGCGTAGGAAACACGAATGCATATAACTTTATTGTATGTTTACATCATTAGTGCATGTATACTTGGAATTTTCCAGGAAATAGATGCATTCTAAAGTGATTTGTACAGACAATCCAATCATATGTTTTTTATGAATATTTTGTCACTTGTTTTTGATAATTGTTACAAAATACTACTTTATATACTTTTTTTTACTAAACACAGTGTCTCACAGGCTATAATCATGTGCTTCCAAAAAAAACAAAAAACCTCATTGAAATCTAGTGTGTCCGGCGCCCTGCATGTAGATTAGGGGGCCGGGCGCATGGATTAGGGGGGCGGCACCCCTGCACCCCTATTGGATGGGCCGTTACTGCTAAGCATGTACGAATGTAAACGCATGCGTCGGGGGCACCTACGCTTGAAAATGTTGATTGCGATACATATTAAACATATCGCGGAGCACGCCCAAGTGAGAGTGAGTGGAGTGAGTGAGCAGTCTTTCTAGCACCAGACCACCTTCGTAGCACTAAACTGATACCTATAGAGGGCTTTTGAAGTGTTGCCTACAGAAAATATAGGGCACTGAAATTTGCCGTCATTTCACAGGCGCACACAAACTTAAGGTTTGGCATGCTGGGTATCTATTTACTCTGCGCAACTTCATCTTTCATATTTTACCAATAATGCGGGTAATTTATTTTGTTTATTTGCCCTAAAATTCAATTTCCAAGACCATTACGGTAATATCATGTGACATTAAAGAGGAAGTAAAGCCTCTTAAAAAAAAAAAAAAATACACCCTGCAAAGCAAAGGCATAATGAGTTAGTATGCATAGCATACTAGCTCATTATGAATTACTTACCTGAGATCGAAGCCCCGGCATCAGCCCTCATTCGCCTCCACCAACCCCTCCATCTATCCCGGAGGGACTTCCGGGCATCGCGGCTCCGGCGCTGTGACTGGCCGGAGCCGCAATGACGTCACTCACGGGCATGCACGCTGGGGCTGCCACTAACGGCATGATCGCCGTTAGAAACAGCACGCTCAGTGCGCCTGCACCCAATGTCTACGGTGCCACTATTGCTGCAAATATCTCCTAAACCTTTTAGGTTTGGGAGATATTTCTTGCACCTACAGGTAAGCCTTAATCTAGGCTTACCTGTAGGTTAAAGTGGTTGTAATGGGTGTACAACCACTTTAAAATTGGAACTACCACTATTTTATTCTCTAGGGTGTCTGCTTTCAGCAAATGTATAATGTTTGGGGGTTTTACATCATCTTCAGGGCTAAAGGTATTTTTTAAACATGTGTGCAAAAAACAATAAAAAGGTTAAATGTAATAACCTGTTATCAAAAAATAAGTATGAAGGATTTTAACTCTTCTGTTACAACTTGTAAAGACTGTACTGTAGTAGTTATGGGTTTAATGATGACCATAGAGGTACAAGGTTTGAAAGTTTGCTCATGACAAGTTTGTTTTTAAATGCCACAGATTTATACACATCAATTGTGGAGGACAAAAAAACCCCAAAGGAACAATGATAGGAATGGTGGAATAAAACAATGCCTGAGTATCACGGTACGTTAGTGTTACAATTTAGAGAATCAATAACAATTGTGTTCTGTTGCAGCACTGATGAATGTGAGTCTCAAACGAGTCGGAATAGTGGGAATATGGCGGGGATGCTTCAACAAATAGCGGGGTATAGCATTGGAGGAAGACCAGAGTCTGAAGCTGGGCTTCATTCTTCATAAGAATGAAGGATTTTAACTCTCCTATTAAAACGTCTAAAGATTGCACTGTAGTAATTATGGGCTTAATGACGACCATAGAGGCACAAGGTTTGAAGGTTTGGTCATAACAAGTTTGCTTTAAATGCCACCGATTTATACTCATCAATTGTGAAGGACAAAAACCCAAAGGAACAATGAGAGGAATGGTAGAATAATACAGTTCTCAAGTATCATTGTACATCACTGTTACAAGTTTGAAAATCAATAAAAATTGTGTTCTGTTGTAACACAGATGAACACGAGTCTCACATGGGCCGGAATAATGGGAATATGCCTTTAATTGACTTTATTGATCGCCTAGAAGCTTCTCTCCAAACCAGACACTTTAACACCAACTAGCCCAGAAGCCTTCAGGGGAAGATGACAATTTGTGGACATGTATACCACAGCCTGGTCACAGTTCTTAGGTAAACCGTCAGTGGCAGCCGGTGGAATTTTTTTTGGGGGGGGGCGGCAAACAGCAGCAAACAGTATGCCAACCCCCCCCCCCCCAGGTCAGTCGATCAGTCAGTAGCACTTACCCCATCACCAGCGGCTTTCCCTGCTCGGCGGCGGCCTTCCGTTCTCCTGCTCTCCACGGGTCATCTCGACGACAGTGGCGGCAGCGGCATTTGTTTCCTCCCTCCTCCTCGGCAGCCAATCGGGAGTCTTCTTTTTTCGGCCAATCATAAAATGAGTCTAACAACTGCTTCTAATTGGCCGGATTGAGAATCAGTGTCTGAACAGCGAATATTCATTCGCTGTCATAACAAATCTGGATGGGCTCCGTTCGCATTCTCTGCGACCTGAGCCCACCTTATTTTTGAAGCCTATTAGAGCCTCTGGCTCTAATCAGATGCTTCATTAAAAAACCCGGCTGCTGTAATTCATGCCACCCGGTGCCCTGAAAGGGGCCGGACACATTTATAGGGGGTGGCAGTGGCGACCCTGGATAGATTCATGCTGTGCATGAATCTATCTATTGCATATAGGGGGGGGAGTGAAGAGAGGGGGCGGCGCCTGGGCACCCCTAATGGACGGGTCACTACTGTAAACCGTCAAGAGTTTTCAGTCGGGCCATCCTCCATTTTGCTTTTTTTTAGATTTTCAAAAAGTTGTGTGCCACCCCACCTATCTGCAGCAAAGGACTGGAAAATGGATCCTGATTGTCATCAATCGTCACCCATCGGACGGATAACATAGCTACAAGTATCGTTAAGGGGCATTTTCTTAACCACTTTACCCACTTCAGCTCCAGAAGATTTTACCCACTTCCAGACCAGGCCATTTTTTGTGATACGGCACCGCGTCACTTTAACTGAAAATTGCGCAGTCGTGCGACACTGTACCCAAATAAAATTGATGTCCTTTCCCCCCCCCCACAAATAGAGCTTTTTTTGGTGGTATTTAATCACCTCTGCGCTTTTTATTGTTTGCGCTATAAACAAAAAAAAAAAACAGACAATTTTGAAAAAAGTCTTTTTTTTTTTACTTTCTGCTATAATTTTTGAACACCGTTTACACATGCAGGTGTGACTTACGTATGCGTTTGCTTTTGCGCGCGAGCATGGAGGGATGGGGCGCTTTAACTGCTTCAGCCCCAGAAGATTTTACCTCCTTCTTGACCAGAACACTTTTTACGATTCGGCACTGCGTCGCTTTAACTGACAATTGCGCGGTCGTGCGACGTTGCACCCAAACAAAATTGACGTCCTTTTTTTTCCCACAGATAGAGTTTTCTTTTGGTGGTATTTGATCTCCTCTGCGTTTTTTTTTTTTTTAACTTTAAACAAAAAAAGAGCGACAATTTTGAAAAAAACACATTTTTTTTTTCTTTTTGCTATAATAAATATCCCCCAAAAATCTATAAAAAAACTATTTTTTCCTCAGTTTAGGCCGATATGTATTCTTCTACATATTTTTGGTAAAAAAAAAAATCACAATAAGCGTATATTGATTGGTTTGCGTAAAAGTTATAGCGTCTACAAAATAGGGGATAGTTTTATGGCATTTTTATTATTAATTTTTGTTTTAACTAGTAATGGCGGCGATCTGCGATTTGTATCGGGACTGCGACATTATGGCGGTCACGTCGGACAATTTTGACACATTTTTGGGACCATTGTCATTTATACAGCGATCAGTGCTATAAAAATGCATTGATTACTGTAAAAATGTCACTGGCAGGGAAGGGGTTAACACTAGGGGGCGATCAAGGGGTTAATGTGTTCCCTAGTGTGTGTTCTAACTGAAGGGGGGAGGGGACTGTGTAGGGCAGATGACAGATCGCTGTTCATACTCTGAACAGATGATCTGTCGCTTCTCCCCTCAGAGAACCGGAAACTGTGTGTTTACACACACACCCAGATTCGGTTCTCAGTGTGCCCCGAGCTATCGCGGGAGCCCGGTGGTGATTGCCACTGCCGGGCACTCGCATCGGCTCCGTGGGCAAGCAGGCGCGCGCCCCTAGTGGCCACAGGGCGAAGCGACATTACATAACGTTGTTTCGCCCAGCCGAACCATTCTGCCATTATGGTTAATTTTTTTTTTCACTGTCCCTTTATTTTTTATTTTTTACTTTTTTTTTCACTGTCTCTTTATTTTTTAATCACTTATATTCCTATTACAAGGAATGTAAACATCCTTTGTATTAGAAATAAGCATGATAGGTCCTCTTTATTGAGAGATCTGGGGTCAAAAAGACCTCAGATGTCTCATTAACCTTCAAAAAAAAAAAAAAGTTTTTGACAAAAAATGTTGATGACATCAAAAATCGCTTCGGTCCTCCAAGGGTATAGACTCAAGTAGGGTCATCTTGCCCTCACTTGACTTCCTGCTCAGCCATTGGCCCGACCGGAGTTCCGTCAGATTAGGTGACTCGTCAGATTTTGTAATGGAAGTGACGTTCCATCACGGTCATCTTGGTACGCCCCGCACTCACCCAAACTAAGCTTACAGTCTGAAGTCGCCAAGCGGACATCTTTTTACACCCACTGAAGTCTTGCATTTCACACTTATTTTTACTAGTAAACTGAGCTTATAAGGTGAAATACAGGATTTGGAAACCCGTGACACTGTTTTGATGTTAAATATTAAAAGCAGCGGCAAGCCTGCTGATCTCACAGGTTTGCTAATCTGATAGAACACTGCTGCTTTTAAAATTCAACATCAAAACAGTGTCACGGACTTCTAAATCCTCTATTTCATGCTCTAAACTGGTAAAAATAAGTGTGAAATGCAAGACTTTTTTGGGTGTAAAAAGATGTCCGCTTGGCGACTTCAGACTGTAGGCTTACTGCGTCTGAGAGCGGAGTGTATCAAGATGGCCATGACAGAATGTCACTTCCATTACAGGATTTGACGGGTCTTCTAACACCGGGTCACTTCTGGGTTTACCGACGGCTCCAGTAAAAAGTGGTGAGATGGGGCACCTCTCCCGCTGCTTATAAAAGTGATCCCAGTGGCGAATCCACCACTGGGATCACTTTTATCGAAAAGCTGGCCATCTAACAAAAACAAAAAAAAGATACTGGAGCCATAAGTTACGAATTATCCAAAATAACGAAATCTAGAAATCTAAACAAATGGAATGTAACAAATGAATAATAATAAATTACTATAATAATAATAAAAAAAAGTTGTATTATTATTATTTATTATTAATTTGTCCTGTTCCATTTGTTTAGATGCGTCATTCGTTATTTTGGATAATTTGTAACTTTGGATAAATTTGTATTCGTTACGTTCACTAACAGCCACATTTGAAAGGAAATTCCAATACCTAGAATTTAATGGTTAGTAATAGTAAAGTTATTATTAGTTATTGTTTCAAATTTTCAAAATTTCGGGTTTTCGAATTGGTGAATTTACGATTTTTTTCAAATTTACGATTTTTTTTGAATGTCCGATTTTTTTCGAATTTTCGACTTTTCTCGAATTTCCGTTTTTTTTTCGAATGTCCGATTTTCTCGGAATTTCCGAGCGTCTGTTTTTTTTTCCCGAATTTACGATTTTTTCTTCGAATTTCAGATTTTTTTTACATTTTCGATTTTTCACAAATTTCCGTTTTTTTTTGCCCAATGTCCAATGTTTTTTGAATTTTCGTTTTTTTGGGTTTTTCGTTTTATTTCGGATTTACGAATTTCCGTTTTTTCTTTTCGAATTTCCGATTTTTTTTTTCAAATTTTTTTGAATTTCCGAATTTTTTTCAAATTTACGAATATAGTTAGCCTGTTTTTTTTGTATACTATGAAAGATAATTTTACGCTGAGTAAATAGATACCTAACATGTCACACTCTAAAATTGCGCACACTCGTGGAATGGTGCGAAACTTCAGTACTTAAAAATCTCCATAGGCGTCGCTTTAAAAATGTTTACAGCTTACCTGTTTAGAGTTACAGAGGAGGTCTAGTGCTAGAATTATTGCTCTCACTCTAACGTTCATGGAGTATGTAACCTGTGTGTATCTGGCTCTGATACTAGCCAGTGCCTCACCAGCCACTGACCTCACCGCACGTCCCTGGTAAAATGTTTTAAAGCGTTGCCTATGGATATTTTAAAAGAGAAGTAAGGGTTTCTTTTTTTTATTTTTTAAATTATACTTACCTCGTGGATGCATCAAACACCGCCAATCGCTCGGTTTTCACAGCTCCATGAGCAGAGAGCTGCAGACTGTCAGTCACAGCTCTCTGCTCTGCTCCCTCCTCGCTGATTGGAGATCTGAGCTGTGGAGGGGCGGGAAGTGGTCATCTCAGGCTCTCAGCGGCTCACCGAGAGGCTAAGACGGGTGTCAGTCCAGGCATCTGGCGGATCCAGACTTCCATTGTCGGGATGATGTGGTGCCTGATATCCGTGACCTCAGCAGAGAGCGGACTTCAGTCCACTCTCTACTGAAAACGGGTCACAGGAGTGCAAAACGAACTGCACTTCTGTGACCCATAGCAAAAGTTCAGCCAAACGAGCTCAGGCTGGACTTCTCCTTTAAGTACCGCAGTTTGTTGCCATTTCACGAGCATGTGCAATTTTAAAGCATGCCATGGAGAACCATATAACCTTCTTTCCATATGTTTTTGATGCAGAAAAAAAATGCACTGGACTGCATGTGGTGTGAACTGGCCCTTATGCCCCATACACACGATCGGACTTTCCGACAACAAAACTGTGGAATTTTGTCCGAAGGGCGTTGGCTCAAACTTGTCTTGCATACACACGGTCACACAAATGTTGGCCAACAATTACGAACGTAGTGACGTACTAGATGTACTACGTGGTTTTTCAGCTCTTTAGCGCCACCCTTTGGTCTCCTTCTGCTAATTTCGTGTTAGTGGAAGTTTGGTGAGTGTTGATTTGCGCTTTTCTTTTCGCGTTTTTCATTTAGTGCTTTTCAGTTCGTTTCTGAGCGGCTGTTCGTCAACCAGACATGTTGTGGAATTGGAGGAGATAACGTGTTATTTATTATTGGCCTTGGAGTTATTGCTTTGACATTATTTTTTTGGGTTGAATAATGATTTGATTTGGTATATTTTCTATATTTTTAGATGCATAGAATGCACTTTTTGGTTAAGTTCTATTGGCAGATAGCATGTCTAATTTTTATTTGTTTTCCTTTTTTTAATGCACAATAAAAAAATTTGTGGAGAATAATACTGGTCTATGTGTTTTACTTCAAATGACAGTTTGGGAGTCGCTGTTACATTTTAAAAAATACAATGTAAAATTGACAAGGGACACCAACATAGTTGTATCTTTGATCTTAAAAACTACGGGATAATGGTGTTGTGGTAACTTGCCCAAATAAAAAAAAAAGCATAATAATATTATTCTTGATATCACTAGAAAAAAAAAAGCCTTTGAAAATTAGTTTGCAATAACTCCACCAGTATCACCAGCAAAGCAGCTTCATTATTATCCCATTAAAGAAGAAGAGAATTGTGCGCTGCATTTCGAGATTTCATAATTTGGCGCGTCACGAATGTTAATTCTCCATTACGAACGCTAGTTTACAAGACCGACCGCTTCTGCTTCCGAGCATGCGTGTTTGTACTTTGGACTTTTGTGCGACGGACTTGTGTACACACGCTCGGAAAATCCGACAATAGACATTTGTTGGTGGAAAATTTGAAAACCTGCCATCCAACATTTGTCCGCGGAAAATCTGACAATAATTGTCCGATGGAGCATACAAACTGTCGGATTTTCCGCCAACAGCCTGACATCCAACATTTCCCGTCGGAAAGTTCGATCGTGTGTACAGGGCTTTAGTGTCACTAGCGACATCAGTGTCAGTTAGTGACCCTCCCAGCCAGGGTCTGTTAGTGCTAGATTCTCCGCCACCCTATCACAGTCCCACTATAAGTTGCTGATCACCGCCATTACAATATAGCTTCTATAGCTATGTAAATTCCAGTATATATACCACAGTTTGTAGTTGCTATAACTTTCACACAAACCACTTAATATACACTTATTTTTTTTTTTTTTTTTTTAACAAAGACACATAGCAGAATTAAATTTTGCCTCAATTTATGAAGAAATTCGATTTTTAGACTTTTTTATTGAATATGTTTTATAGAAGAAAGTAGAAAATATAGTTTGTTTTTTTTTTTTAATTTTCGTTCTTTTTTCGTTTATATAATACAAAATAAAAAACCCAGTGGTGATTAAATACCACCAAAAAAAAGCTCTACTTATGTGAATAAAATGATAAAAATTAAATTTGGGTACAGCATTGCATGACCGCCCAATTGCAGTCAAAGTAGCACAGCGCTGAATAGCAAAAAAGATTTGGTCATGAAGGAGGTAAAACCTTCTGGAGCTCAAGTAGTTAAAAATGTCACTTTGCTGCACTACCTAAATCCCAGCACTGATGCAAAATGCTAACTTTTTCTGCATTTGGGAACAAGTAGTTCTCTCCAGTCCACCCATATAAATACAGGGGAAATCTTATATAAGAGTCTAGCACACAGTATTTACTTTTAATACATTCAACGCAAAATATGACTTTGTACCTTGCAATAACGTGAATGTACATGAGGTTTGCTTACGCGAATAAATAAAATATGAAAAAAGTGAATAACATTAGGACCGTCTCTGTTCCAGAGAAAGCCTAAGAGGTGTATTAATCAAAGTCATAGTCCTAGTAGCCAGTTATGGCTTTTTTTGTTTATTTTGTACTATGCTTTTTTAATTTAACTTTTTTTTTTCTTATACTGGCTAGTTCCCCAAAATATTATTTGTCGGCTTTGTTTGTTGAATAATGAAAAACAGATGAATAGTCTCTTTTATTACTTTACACCTAAGAATGTTTTTGCAGTATTCATAAAATTATTCCCTAAAGAAAGTCGATTTTTCTGGTCTCTGCGGGTAAAATACAACAGCTTGATGTGCCGCATACACCAGCTTCATAATTGGGGGAAAAAAGGGGGAAATACCCAATGTGCTTTATTTCTGTAAGATATATCATACATTGTATTACCAAAAGTATTGGGACGCCTGCCTTTACATGCATATGAACTTTGATGGCATCCCAGTCTTGGTCCCTAGGGTTCAATATTGAGTTGGCCCACCCTCTGCAGCTATAACAGCTTCAACTCTTCTGGGAAGGCTGTCCACAAGGTTTAGGAGTGTGTCTATGGCAATGTTTGACCATTCTTCCAGAAGCGCATTTGTGAGGTCAGGCAATGATGTTGGCTGAGAAGGCCTGGCTCGCAGTCTCCACTCTAATTCATCCTAAAGGTGTTCTATCAGGTTGAAGTCAGGCCAGTTATGTTCCTCCACCCCAAACTGGCTCATTCATGTCCTTATGGACCTTGCTTTGTGCGCTGGTGTGCAATCATGTTGGAACAGGAAGGGTCCATCCCCAAACTGTTCCCACAAAGTTGGGATAGGGTATAGAGTAGCCTTGGGATCTCCAGAACTAGTGCAAACTTTAACAGAAGACACTCTCTGATAGTAGTTAACCTCTTCAAGGCAGGCCTTTAGTGCAAGAGGATGTGGAAACACAGCTTCAGAGGGATCCCACACTGGAAACAGACCTGAGCCTGCCAAACTGGAACAGTCTTTTAAAAAAAGGGTTTACAAGCAGCAGTCCCTCCAGGATCTCTCTCGGCTCTTTACTCACTGTGTCCCTGAATACATAGATGCCTCCGTCCAGGACCAGCCAGACTCTGTACCGTGGGTCTCCAGGCCGTATCCTCAGCAGGCTTTCTCCAGACTGTTCTCATAGCTCCAGCAAAAAAAGACACCAGCTCTCTCTAAGCTGGGACCTAGATGAACCTCCTGTAGTCCTCAGCTAAACAGCCCAGGAGGGCAGACAGCCCCTTCAGGCTGGGTCTCTCTCCATTAGCACAAGCACCCTGCCGTTCCAAGCCCCAGGCTATTTATGCACACCTCAGACCTCTGCTGGTATTGACCAGGGATAGGCTAAAGCTGCATGAATATTCAGTCCAGGGTCTGCCTCTCCCAACCCACAGAACTTACTGGAATGTCGGCGGAAGTAGGTGAACCTGCAGCCAGCAGAACCCAAAACAGCCAAAAGCAATTAAATCATACTCCCCTGAGTCCAAAAATGTTTTTTTCGTAAACCTATTAGCAGCCTAACTAGGGGGCCCTACATATGGTTTGATCTGAATGCAAATTCATTAAAATGGAAAAGTGTGGCATGTATTTGTATTCAGCCCCCTTTACTCTGATACCCCTAACTAAAATCTAGTGGAACCATTTGAATTCAGAAGTCACCTAACTAGTAAATAGAGTCCACCTTAGTGAACAAACAGCAACATGAAGGCCAAACAACACACCAGAGAGGTTAGGAATAAAGTTGTGAAGAAGTTTAAAGCAGGGTTAGGTTATAAAAAAATTCCACGCTTTGAACATCTCACAGAGAACTGTTCAATCCATCATCTGAAAATGGGAAGAGTATGACACAACTGCAAACCTACCAAGACATGGCCGTCTACCTAAACTGACAGGCCGGGCAAGGAGAGCATTAATCAGAGAAGCAGCCAAGAGGCCCATAGCTCAGGTGGGAGAATCTGTCCACAGGACAACTATTAGTTGTGCTCTCCACAAATCTGCCCCTTATGGAAGAGTGGCAAGAAGAAAGCTATTGTTGAGAGAAAGCCATAAGATGTCCTGTTTGCAGTTTGTACAAAGCCATGTTGGGGGACACAGCAAACACGTGGAAGAAGGTGCTCTGGTCAGATGAGACCAAAATTGTACTTTTTGGCCTAAAAGCAAAACGCTATATGTGGAGGAAAACAAACACTGCACATCACACTGAACACACCATCCCCACCGTGAAACATGGTGGTGGCAGCATCATGTTGTTGAGATGCTTTTCTTCAGCAGGGACAGGGAAGCTGGTCAGAGTTGATGGGAAGATGGATGGAGCCAAATACAGGGCAATTAGAAGAAAACCTGTTATGCCGCGTACACACGGTCGGACTTTTCGTCTACAAAAGTCCGACAGCCTGTCCGACAGACTTCCGGCGGACTTTCAGCGGACTTGCGGCAGACTTTCTAACGAACGGACTTGCCTACACACGACCACACAAAAGTCCGACGGATTCGTACGTGATGACGTACACCGGACTAAAATAAGGAAGTTGATACCCAGTAGCCAATAGCTGCCCTAGCGTGGGTTTTTGTCCGTCGGACTAGCACACAGACGAGCGGATTTCTGGGTCCGTCGTAGTTACGACGTAAAGATTTGAAGCATGTTTCAAATCTAAAGTCCGTCGGATTTGAGGCTGAAAAAGTCCGCTGAAAGGCCGGGGAAGCCCACACACGATCGGATTGCCAGCCAGCTTTAGTCCGTCGGCGTCCGTCGGACTTTTGTAGACGAAAAGTCCGGCCGTGTGTACGCCCCATTAGAGTCTGCAAAAGACTTGAGACTGGGGTGGAGGTTCACCTTCCAGCAGGACAACGACCCTAAACATACAGAAAGCGCTACAGTGGAACGGTTTAGATCAAAGCATATTCCTGTGTCAGAATGGCCCATTCAAAGTCCAGACCTAAATCCAATTGAGAATCTGTGGCAAGACTTGAAAATTGCTGTTCACAGACGCTCTCCATCAAATCTGCCAGAGCTTGAGCTACTTTGCAAAGAAGAATGGGCAAAAATGTCCCTCTCTAGATGTGCAAAGCTGGTAGAGACATCCCCAAAAAGACTTGCAGTTGTAATTGCAGCGAAAGGTGATTCTACAAAGTATTGACTCAGGGGGGCTGAATACAAATGCGCACCACACTTTCACATATTTATTTGTAAAAAATTTTGAAAACCATTTATCATTTTCCTTCCAATTCACAATTATGTGCCACTTTGTGTCATATAGTTACATAGTTACATAGTAGGTGAGGTTGAAAAAAGACACAAGTCCATCAAGTCCAACTTATGTGTGTGATTATGTGTCAGTATTACATTACATATCCCTGTATATTGCGGTCATTCAGGTGATTATCTAATGGTTTCTTGAAGCTATCAATGCTCCCCGCTGAGACCACCGCCTGTGGAAGGGAATTCCACATCCTTACCGCTCTTACAGTAAAGAACCCTCTACGTAGTTTAAGGTTAAACCTCTTTTCTTCTAATTGTAATGAGTGGCCACGAGTCTTATTAAACTCTCTTCTGCGAAAAAGTTTTATCCCTATTGTGGGGTCACCAGTACAGTATTTGTAAATTGAAATCATATCCCCTCTCAAGCGTCTCTTCTCCAGAGAGAATAAGTTCAGTGCTTGCAACCTTTCCTCATAACTAAGCTCCTCCAGACCCTTTATTAGCTTTGTTGCCCTTCTTTGTACTCGCTCCATTTCCAGTACGTCCCTCCTGAGGACTGGTGCCCAGAACTGGACAGCATACTCCAGGTGCGGCCGGACCAGAGTCTTGTAGAGCGGGAGAATTATCGTTTTATCTCTGCAGTTGATCCCCCTTTTAATGCCAATATTCTGTTTGCTTTATTAGCAGCAGCTTGGCATTGCATGCCATTGCTGAGCCTATCATCTACTAGGACCCCCAGGTCCTTTTCCATCCTAGATTCCCCCAGAGGTTCTCCCCCCAGTGTATAGATTGCATTCATATTTTTGCCACCCAAATGCATTATTTTACATTTTTCTACATTGAACCTCATTTGCCATGTTGTCGCCCACCCCATTAATTTGTGTCGGTCTACCACATAAAATCTCAATAAAATTAATTTATATTTTTGGTTGCAACATGACAAACTGTGGAAAATTTCAAGGAGTATGAATACTTTTTCAAGGCACTGTAGGTGGGGGTGACACACAATTGTAGTGCCTTCCTAGGTAGGTTGCTAGGATGTATAGTTAGAATAGTGTGGTCCCTGAGATAAAATATAGCAGTTTCCTTGCCTAGCAAGGAAGCTAAATTGGTGCAACCAGGGAGTCCTATGTCTTTAACCGTTTAGCGACCACCCACTGTAGACCACATACTTGGTACATCATCTGACACTTCTGGGTCTGGGGCGCACACGCGCACTGCCGAAAACCCGCTCCCGCTTGGACACAGAGGGAGCCAATCAGCGGGTCTGGGAGGCGTGATGTCCGCAGGGAGGAGGAAGGCAGAACGGCGGTCTGCCTATGTAAACAAGTTCATTTTTAATATTGTACTTTCAGCATTATTAAATTGACTGCAAATTTTTTTTTTTTTTTGGTACACGGAGTCGTCCCAATGTCAGAATACAATGGCACAGTGGGGAGGATTCCTCTATCCACCTCGCTTGAGTTGACGGGGAAATCCTGCTGGCTGATAAAAAAAACGATGCGTCTATTTCCAGCCTTTGCCTTAAAAAGGAACATTTATTTGACTGATTTGACGTCCATCGACTCCAATGGAGTTTGGATTTGGCATCTAAATGTTTGATATGTTTTTGATATGTTTGTCTGAACCTCCCCAGAGCCGCAGGTAACATTTCATGCCATATATTATTCCTTCTGAGTTTAAGTGATCATGGCGAGCAGGGTAGTGAGAGGTCTTTAATAAAAATTCAACTTTCATAGAAACCCTCAATCTAAAAACATGCTGATGTATAATAGCATTTCTATTTCTTGTGAGGCTTTGGGACCTTTTAGAAGTTGACATTCTGCAGGCAGTGTGAACACACTTGAGACTAGGGGTGATCTTTGAGAGAGAAGCTTCTCTATTGCTCTAATTACTGACCAGAGACGGCTCTGTCTCTGCACACATATCCCTGTAATTACTGGTTCCCTGCGTTACTGGTGTAGTGGATCATCTTCTTGGCATCTCCAGGCTCAGGGTCAATTCAGAAATGTCACGTTTGTTTTCTAGAACGTAGAAGCGGCTGGTCGCAGCAAAACATCGACATTTGTTTTTTTTTATATTCTGGCAATGCAGGCTGTAATGGATGGATTATATATTATAATAAATACTAGGGTTGTCCCGATACCACTTTTTTAGGACCGAGTACAAGTACCGATACTTTTTTTCAAGTACTCGCCGATACCGATTACCGATGCTTTTTTTTAATGTCACGTGACAGTTTTTTTTTTTTTTTTTTGAGGGGGGGGGGTTTGGGGTGGGGTGGGGATGGGGGTATAGTGAACGGTGTCTGTGTGTGTGTTTTTGTTTTTTGTTTTTTTTCATTTACATTTATTATTTTTTACAATTTTTTTTTTTATTATTCTTTATTGAACTATGTGTGTGTTTTTTTTTTTTTAATCAGCCCTGTTGGGGGGCTTTGGTGAGATATCAGGAGTCTTAACAGACCTCTGATATCTCCTTCTTGAGACAGAGAAAGAGACAGAGGATAGAGATTCCCCAGTCCCTTTCTCTGCAGCCTCAGCTGCACTGAGAATGAATGGAGAGAAGACAGCAGCTCCTCTCCATTCATAAACTGACACATCGTAATCACAGGAGATTACAATGTTTCAGTTATGTGAATGGACAGAGTCAGCTGACTCTATCCATACACACAGCAGAGAGAGACAGCAGAACGGAGGGGATAGAGGAAGAGAGAGGGGGACAACGGAAAGCCCGAACGGATGGGCACAGCGGAGGGGGACAGAGGAACGCATGGGGACAGCGGAGGGGGGCAGAGGAACGGATGGGGACAGCGGAGGGGGACAGAGCAAAGAAGGAGGACAGCGGGGGGGACACAGCAAAGAAGGAGGACAGCGGAGGGGGACAATGCAACGGAGGAGGACAGCGGAGGGGAACACAGCAAAGAAGGAGGACAGCGGAGGGGGACAGAGGAACGGATGGGGACAGCGGAGGGGGACAGAGAAAAGAAGGAGGACAGCGGGGGGGACAGAGGAACGGAGGGGGACTAAGGGGGATGAGGTGACAGTCAGCGGTGATCGTGTGTGGGGGAGTTACAAGCACCGATAACCGCTGTGTCACTAAAGCAGCTGAAAGCCGCGGGGGGAGAAGCTTGTAACTCCCCCACACGCCCATCACCGCTGACTGTACAGGTATCGGGGGAAGCATCGGGAGCATTTGCCCGAGTACAAGTACTTGGGCAAATGCTCGGTATCGGTGCCGATACCGATACTAGTATCGGTATCGGGACAACCCTAATAAATACAGTAAAACCTTGGATTGCGAGCATAATTCGTTCCATAAACACGCTTGTAATCCAAAGCACTTGTATACCAAAGCAAATTTTCCCATAAGAAATAATGGAAACTCAAATGATTCGTTCCACAACCATTTATTCATAAGTCCTTCAAGTGGAGGGCCACCCTAAAAAAAAAATTGCATGAAAAATCCTAAAAAAATTTGAAAAAAAAAAAAATTTGAAAAAAAATAAAAAAATTAAACTTACCTAAACCCTTGTTGCTAGGCAGTCTTTCTAATCTGCCTCTTCCTATTCCGCGGCATGTTCTGCTCCTCGGTGAGCGGCCCCGTTGCCTTCTGGGAACTGTGTGTGTTCCCAAAACATCACGGGGCCATTCACAGAGCGTCGTGCCACTCGCGTGTGCGCAGTAGGAAACTGTCCGTGAAGCCGCAAGGCTCCACTGCCTGTTTCCCTTACTTAGGATGGTGGTGCCGGGACCCGAGGGACGGGTCGGCCTCAGGCGGCCGACATCGCGGGCACCCAGGACAGGTAAGTACTTATTTACAGTGTTTGTAGCTGCTGACTTTTAAATTTTTCTTTTCAGGGACGGAATCCTGCTTTCAGTTTATAGTCTATATAAAAAGATTATAGCAATGTGACCAGGTTGTGTAACCATAAAATGTCCATCCACAAATGGAAGCCTCCACAAGGGGATTAGAAGCAAAATCCAGCAGGAGCTACAGAGTACAAAAAAGAAGAGAGGCGCCTCTCTAATGCCCCGTACACACGATCGGACTTTCTGACAACAAAACCATGGAATTTTGTTGGAAGGTTGTTGGCTCCAACTTGTCTTGCATACACACGGTCACACAAATGTTGGCCAACAATTACGAACGTGGTTACATACAAGACGTACGAAGAGCCGGTAAAAAGGAAGTTCAATAGTCATGTAATATCTCCATTATGAACGCTAGTTTTACAAGACCGAGTGCTTCCGGCTCATACTTGATTCCGAGCATGCGTGGACTTTTGTGTGACGAACTTGTGTACACACGATTGGAAAGTCAGACAACAAAAAATTGTTGGCAGAAAATTTGAGAACCTGCTAGCCAACATTTGTTGGTGGATAATCCGACAACAAATGTTCGATGGAGCACACACACAGTCGGACTTTCCGCCAACAAGCTCACATCCAACATTTGTTGTCGGAAAGTCCGATCGTGTGTACGCAGCATAATGCCCTGTACACACGGTCAGACTTTCAGATGGAAAATGTGCGATCGGAGCTTGTTGTCGGAGATTCCTACCGTGTGTAGGCTCCATCCGACTTTTTCCATCGGAATTTCTGACACACAAAGTTTGAGAGCAGGATCTAAAATTTTCCGACAACAAAATCCGTTCGCGGAAATTCCGGTCGTGTGTAGACAATTCCGACGTACAAAGTGCCACGCATGCTCGGCATCAAGCAGAAGAGCAGCACTGGCTATTGAACTTCATTTGTCTCAGCTCGTCATACGTTTTATAGGTCACCGCGTTCTTGATGTTCGGAATTTCCGACCAACTTAGTGTGACCGTGTGTATGCAAGACAAGTTTGAGCCAACATCCGTCGGAAAAAATCCGATTGATTTTTTTGTCAGAATGTGCGATCGTGTGTACGCGCCATAAGTGTAGCAATATGGTTACACTTAATGAAAGTACAACATTTAGCAACTCACATGGTTGATGATTAAAAGAGGCACATCTAAGTATGGAGGCAACTGGGGTAAAGCTGTCCACATAGACCATCCTTCTCACTGCCGTCTCTTACCGCTGTCAGTCTGCAATTGTGACTGGGAAGACTACCCTGCAGTAGAGCGATTGAAAGTGAGGCTTGAACCGCTCATGGAGCACAGAGTGGAAGGGACAACGTCGATGGCGGTGAGAAGGATGGTCTATGTGGACAGCTTTACCCCGGATGCCTGCATACTTAGATGTGCCTGTTTTAATCATCAACCATGTGAGTTGCTAAATGTTGCTAAACCTCCATTACATGTAATCATAGTGCTACACTTAGGGGCGCCTCTCTTCTCTTTTATACTCAGTTGTGACATGACACTACTTGTATATCAAGACATCGCTTGTATATCAAGTCAAAATTTATTTAAAAATGTTGCTTGTCTTGCAAAACTCTCTCAAACCAAGGTTTTACTGTAATGATACCCAAAATCACCAAGAATAAAGCTCATTATGCGTGTATGAATGAGGCCTAATGATGCTCTTTATTTCACCAAAGCAAAATATTGTTTACCAGCATGGACCTTACGTAACTTCCACCTTTCTTTGATACACTGATTTTTAGTCTTCATAATTAGCATGAAAAGAAGCTGTGTGTTTAATTGATGGGTATATCTATAAATCGCTGAATAACTGATTTGCCTAATTGTATCAGCCAGCATGTTTACCTCCATCTCTATAGAATAATCCTACCTTGTACACATGCCTTTCAGCTTGTATGAGAGCAGTCTGTAAAGCCTTTACAAAGCATTTGCCATTTCTTCCAGCTTTAACCACTTGACCTCTGGAAAATTTACCCCCCCCCCCTTCATGACCAGGACATTTTTTGCAATACGGTACTGCATTACTTTAACCACTTCAGCCCCGGAAGGATTTACCCACTTCCTGACCAGCCCATTTTGTGCGATACGGCACTGCATCGATTTAACTGACAATTGCGCGGTCGTGCGACGTTGTACCCAAACAAAATTGATGTCCTTTTTTTCCCCCACAAATAGAGCTTTCTTTTGGTGGTATTTGATCACCTCTGCGTTTTTTATTTTTTGTGCGATAAACAAAAAAAGAGTGACAATTTTGAAAAAAAAAACAGGCCAATGTATTCTGTTACATAGTTTTGGTAAAAAAAAATCGCAATAAGCATATATTGATTGGTTTGCGCAAAAGTTATCGCGTTTACAAAATAGCGGTTAGTTTTATTATTATTTTTTTCACTAGTAATGGCGGCGATCAGTAATTTTTCTAGGGACTGCGACATTGCGGCAGACAAATCTGACACCTAACTGACATTTTAACTCTTTTTTGGGAACCAGTGACAGGGTACAGGTTCTGAGATAGGGCGGGGTACAGGGACTGGGAAAGGACAGGGTATAGGGACTGGGATAGGGCAGGATACAGGGTCCGGGATAGGGCAGGCTACAGGGACTATGATAGGGCAGGCTACATGGTCTGAGATAGGGCAGGGTACAGGGTCTGGGATAGGGCAGGGTACAAGGTCCGGGATAGGGCAGGATACAGGGACTGGAATTAGGCAGGATACAGGGACTGGGATAGGGTGGGGTACAGGGACTAAGATACGGGTGGGGTACAGGGACTGGGATAGGGCAGGGTGCAGGGACTGGGATTAGGCAGGATACAGGGACTGGGATAGGGCAAGGTACAGGGTCCAGGATAGGGCAGGGTAAAGGGACTGGGATTAGGCAGGATACAGGGACTGGGATAGGGTGGAGTACAGGGACTTGGATAGGGCAGGGTATAGGGACTGGGATTAGGCAGGATACAGGGACTAGGATTAGGCAGGATACAGGGTCTGGGATTAGGCAGGATACAGGGTCTGGGATTAGGCAGGACACAGGGACTGGAATTAGGCAGGATATAGGGACTGAGATTAGGCAGGATACAGGGACTGGGATAGGGTGGGTTACAGGGTCCAGGATAGGGCAGGGTACAGGGACTGGGATTAGGCAGGATACAGGGACTGGGATGGGGCAGAGTGCATGGACTGGGATGGGGCAGGGTGCATGGACTGGGATAGGGAAGGGTGTATGGACTGGGATAGGGCAGGGTGCATGCACTGGGATATGGCAGGATGCAGGGACTGGGATGGGGCAAGGTGCAGGGACTGGGATAGGGCAGGGTGCATGGACTGGGATAGGGCAGGGTGCATGGACTGGGATAGGGCAGGGTGCATGGACTGGGATAGGGCAGGGTGCATGGACTGGGATAGGGCAGGGTGCATGGACTGGGATAGGGCAGGGTGCATGGACTGGGATAGGGCAGGGTGCATGGACTGGGATGGGGCAGGGTGCAGGGACTGGGATAGGGCAGGGTGCATGGACTGGGATGGGGCAGAGTGCATGGACTGGGATAGGGCAGGGTGCATGGACTGGGATAGGGCAGGGTGCATGGACTGGGATAGGGCAGGGTGCATGGACTGGGATAGGGCAGGGTGCATGGACTGGGATAGGGCAGGGTGCATGCACTGGGATATGGCAGGGTACAGGGACTGGGATATGGCAGGATGCACGGACTGGTATAGGGCAGGGTGCATGGCCTGTGATAGGGCAGGGTGCATGGACTGGGATAGGGCAGGGTGCATGGACTGGGATAGGGCAGGGTGCATGGACTGGGATAGGGCAGGGTACAGGGACTGGGATATGGCAGGATGCACGGACTGGTATAGGGCAGGGTGCATGGCCTGGGATAGGGCAGGGTGCATGGACTGGGATAGGGCAGGGTGCAGGGACTGTGATAGGGCAGGGTGCATGGACTGGGATAGGGCAGGGTGCATGGACTGGGATAGGGCAGGGTGCAGGGACTGGGATAGGGCAGGGTGCAGGGACTGGGATAGGGCAGGGTGCAGGGACTGGGATAGGGCAGGGTGCAGGGACTGGGATAGGGCAGGGTGCAAGGACTGGGACAGGGCAAGGTATAGGGACTAATTTACTATAATAAAAAAGACATTTGCGATATTCATCTGCTATATAGGCAGTTTCCTGCTCTTAGGGGTCCTCCAGGGTGAAATAGAATATTGCAGAGGAGAAGCAGATCAGCAAAGGCTACCTGATCACACAACGGTCATCAAAGGACGGGCCCCAGGCAGTCACCAAGATCTCTACACATTAGATATGCTTTATGCTAAGAGTGGACCACAGAGCGGCTAAAAAAAATGTGTCGTAGGTGAAAGCCAGTTGGGTTTAAGGGAGCTGATTTCATCTCTGAGACAGATAAAACCGCAGACTGATGAGATGGATTGAATCATTTTATGTTGAAGCAGAGAGCTGATCTCCCCTGCTGGGATGAAGAAAATGCTGCTGCAGGTTTAGAAACGAAGACGGACACTAAAATGAGTTCCTTTTCTGAACATTTTTTCTCACTTGAGGGCCTTTAGCTGGTAGACTTGGAATCCAGGAAATCCAGGAAAAAGAGCTGACCACTTTTTAATACTCTCCGTCTCCATCCAGAACCATCATACAAGGCCATAATCACCAAGCGGCACCCATGGGCCAGTGCCTAAGGCAGCAGAATGGGAGGGGTGGCTGTACTGCTCAGCACATGCAATATATGTTTACATTATATGTTAGCTGAATTCTACAGAGAAATTAAAGCAAATTAACGCAGCTCTGTATTTATTACATAATTATACAATATGTATTTTTTAAAACTAGGCTAAGTACCTGGATGTGACCTGCAGTTAGTGGTCCCTGTACGGCAGTGCTCAGTGGAATAGGAAGAAGCAGCACGAAAAGCCAATCAGTTTATGTGCTGACAGAAGCATGGTCATTACTGTGCTGCTTTTGCTTTGCTATCTAATCACATACTGCTAGTCCAGCATATTTTCCCAATGCAAAAGTTGGGTATTTGGAAAAGACGTTGGATGTGCAACTGTTGAAAAATGAAATATACGCGGTTGCAGGGCACTTGCAGAGTGACTCCAATCACTTAAAAGCGGCAGGGGCTATGCAGTGCTTTAAAAAAGTATTCATACCCCTTGAAATTTTTACACATTTTCTCATGTTACAACCAAAAACGTAAATGTATTTTATTGGGATTTTATGTGATAGACCAACACAAAGTGGCACATAATTGTGAAGTGGAAGGAAAATGATAAATGGTTTTCAATTTTTTTTACAAATAAATATCTGAAAAGTGTGGCGTGTATTTGTATTCAGCCCCCTTTTCCTCTGATACCCCTAACTAAAATCTAGTGGAATCAATTGCCTTCAGAAGTCACCTAATTAGTAAATAGAGTCCACCTTAGTGAACAAACAGCAACATGAAGGCCAAGGAACACACCAGACAGGTTAGGAATAAAGTTGTGAAGAAGTTTAAAGCAGGGTTAGGTTATAAAAAAATTCCACGCTTTGGACATCTCACAGAGCACTGTTCAATCCATCATCCAAAAATGTAAAGAGTATGGCACAACTACAAACCTACCAAGACATGGCCGTCCACCTAAACTGACAGGCCGGGCAAGGAGAGCATTCATCAGAGAAGCAGCCAAGAGGCCCATGGTAACTCTGGAGGAGCTGCAGAGATCCACAGCTCAGGTGGGAGAATCTGTCCACAGGACAACTATTAGTCGTGTTCTCCACAAATCTGGCCTTTATGGTGTAATTTAATCTCAGTATAAGGCCCCTTTCACACTGGGGTGGTGGGGGCATCGGCGGTAAAACAGCGCTATTTTTAGCGCCGTTTTACGGTCGTTTTAGCGGCGGTATTCGGCCACTAGCGGCGCAGTTTTAACCCCCACTGGCGGGCGAAAAAGTTTTAAAACCGCTCGCATAGCGCCGCTGCAGCGGCGGTATAGCCGCGCTGCCCCATTGATTTCAATGGGCAGGAGCGGTTTAGGAGCGGTGAATACACTGCTTCTTCACCACTCCAAAGATGCTGTTTGCAGGAGTTTTTTTCAATCTCCTGCCAGCGCACCGCTTCAGTGTGAAAGCCCTCGGGCTTTTACACTGGAGAAACAGCAGCGGCAGTTTTAGGTCGGTTTGCAGGCGCTACTTTTAGCGCAATAACGCCTGCAAACCGCCCCAGTGTGAAAGGGGCCTAAATACAGTTGTTCTGTGAAGCCCTCAGAGGTTTGTTAGAGAACCTTAGTGAACAAACAGCATCATGAAAGCCAAGGAACACACCAGACAGGTCAAGGATAAAGTTGTGGAGAAGTTTAACCGCTTCAGCCCTGGAAGATTTTACCCCCTTCCTGACCAGAGCACTTTTTGCGATTCTGCACTGCGTCGCTTTAACTGACAATTGCACGGTCGTGTGACATTGTACCCCAAAAAAAATTGACGTTCTTTTTTTCGAACAAATAGAGCTTTCTTTTGGTGGTATTTGATCCTCTCTGCTGTTTTTATTTTTTGTGCTATAAACAAAAAAAGAGCGACAATTTTGAAAAAACACAATATTTTGTACGTTTTGCTATAATAAATATCCCCATTTTTTTTTTTACTGCAATTTTTTTTTCTCAGTTTAGGCCGATATGTATTCTTCTACATATTTTTGGTAAAAAAAAAATCGCAATAAGCGTATATTGATTGGTTTGCGCAAATGTTATAGCGTCTACAAAATAGAGGATAGATTTATAGCATTTTTATTATTATTATTTTTTTACTAGTAATGGCGGCGATCTGTGATTTTTATCGTGACTGCGACATTATGGCGAACACATCGGACAACTCTGACACATTTTTGGGACCATTGGCATTAATACAGCAACCAGTGCTATAAAAATGCACTGATTACTGTAAATATGTGACTGGCAGTGAAGACTCCACTGGTGTATATACAATCTAGTACCAGACATTGATTATTACCAGGCACCCAATTACGCTGGCCATAATGGTGAACACCTGCAACCAGTTGGGGAACATCCGAGGTATCAACCTGCACCGCAGCTTCTCCTTGTCCTTCTTGGACTCCTCTGGCTTCACCCTATCCAGGTTGAACTTTTCAAGTGGCAGCAATGAAAAGATTTCAACATACTCACTTTTCCAAATCAGTTCCCGTACCTCCGGCTTCAGGTGAGCTCCCAGGGGGCCCTCAAAACACACATAGACTTCGTACTTAGCCAAATCGGCCAATCTGATTGCCTCCTATTTGCTAGCGGCCAGCATTTTTCCCCCCAGCAGCCTTATCCGCTGGTGCCACCTGTGTCTTCACCATCCCCAATACAGTGGGAACCGCCGCCCCTAAGACGGGAGCACTCCCCGCCCTGCTGTCACCCTGGGTCCCTACCTCCCTCGCCTGGGATACCCAACCTGACGTTGGGCTGACCTGGCTTCCCCCCAGTCTTAAAACGACTTCCTAAATCTTTTAACCCTAACAGGAACCCCTGTAAGCTTGTATCGGCCACGGCAGCATTGTGACCGCGGGCCGCGCTCACCAGGGGGGCCCCACCGGTACGGTCGCCTGCACCACGACCCTTCCCCCTGGGGCCCGGACACCCCTGTACCCACCATGTCCGCCGCCCACACATGCTGATCCGCAACAGAAGAAATGTAAATGGACTTACCAGGCTGCCTAGGAAGGATCCCATCAGCCGACGGTTCCATCTCCATCGCTGCCGACCGACCTCGTGGTTCTTCCTCTTCCTCCGATACCGACAGCTCACCTTCCGATCTCTGTTCCGATACCAGGTCACCTTCAATCAATCGCCCTCCAGGTGATGTCACTCTGGATGCTGAGGATCCGTGCTGCATTTGACTCCTCCCCCGCGCGCCGGATCCGTCCGCGGATTTCTGCACCGATTTGCCGTGTCTTGCTGGGCTCATGTTAGACCTCACAGCCATCTCCTTCCTTGCCGCCACCTGGCCCGACCTTCCCCTTGGAGCACTATGACTACTGGCTGCAGATTGGGATGGCCCGGCGGCCGCAGATGTTTCACTCCCACGCCGAAGCTCTGCCCCCGCTGACACGCCAGGGGCGGAGCCCGCAATGTCCGTGTTTTGCTGCCAGGCGGGCCTGGGAGCCGCTCGGTTGGTCCCCACAGCCGCGCACGTTGTCTTCTTACTGTGGGGGTGGGATACCTTCGGGGACCCCCGCCCGCGAGCGCTGCCTGCCGCTTCGCTGGGGGGCCCGAAGGGACCCAAATGGGACTCCCTGGTTGCCGCTGTTGAGATCTGGTGAGAAGCGCTCGGGAGGCCTGGACCTTCGTGCACGTGTGGACTTCCGCCCCCCTGTACTGGTGACGCTGGGGAGGGGCCAGACTCTTTTAACACCCCTGGACCCCTCCTCACCCTGCGTTACCACCAATCCTTAACTCCTCAACTGTCATGCCAGCCCTTCTCTATCCCTTCGTTCCCGCTCTAGGCTTCACTGTATTGGGTTAACAACATCACCTTGGGATCATTATGTATGTTCTACAGAATATGTACATAAATATATAAAATTGATACCACAGGGATAATATATAGTTTGAGTGCACGCATACATATAACCACATGTATGCTGTTTGTCCATTTTGATAAAATATAGTAACATAAACACTTCTGTCCAAAGACTTGTTTAGTTATGTGTTTATAGACACTTTCAACAATTTTCCAGATAAATAACAGATTAGAAAGCCACAAGGAACCACACGCGGCCTTATAAACAAAAATGGTGCTGCCCCTAGCAACCGCACCCTGTCATTTTCCCAGTGTAGGCTAGATTGAGACTGTCATAAAAACATTGCAATGATTGCTATGGCAACACCGCTGTTTGTCCTTTACACTAGTTAAGGAAGGTAAAGATGATGGAGCCACACGCTGTTCTAGAATGTTCTGAGCGATCTCAGGTACCTAATCACATTCGATGGAAGATCAGTGAACAGCGGCTACAATTATGCTGAAAAGCTGAAGGGAGAAAAAAATTATATGGCAGAGTTTTTAAAGGAAGCTCCGTATCTGACCATGTTCAGGGCAATTTTGGAGCAATTATGGTTTTGGGATTTAAAGAAATCTGGGTTAAATAAAGATTAGGATGCAGTTTTTGTTTCGGGAAGCAGTTAAAGGCCAACTGCACTTTCTTTTTAAAGGTGCTTGTACACAGGGCTTTTTTGGCATAATATATTTCAAGCGTAACTACCGCGTTTCCCCGAAAATAAGACCTACCCAGAAAAGAAAACCTACTGTTATTTTCCAGGAGGGCTGCAATATAAGCCCTACCCCAAAAATAAGCCCTATTTTAAAATGCTTGTAAAATCCTATAATCCACTCTACTACAGTAGTATATAATATACAATGGGTGTGTTTCTGTAACATAGTTGTGCCAAATACCTTCGGTACAGCGCCGCTCGGCGTTCAACTGACCTCCCGCTGCTCTCCTCCTCTTCTCCCAGCTGTCAGCGGGTGATCTCGCCCCTCCTCCTCTGCAGTGTTCGGAGCGGGGAAGAAAGCTCCGGCGGGTCACGCGCTGTAATGAAGGTATTTGGTACAGTTATATTACAGAAACACCCACAATGTACATTATATACTACTGTAATAGCATGGATGATAGGATTTTACAAGCATTTTAACTCAGTTCACACTGGGGATTCCTGACAGTCAGGGAGGGAGAGGGGGAGAGAAGACAGCACATTACATGGTAAGACCTACTCCGAAAAAAAAGCCCTATTGTGTCTTTTGTTGACAAAATAATATAAGACCCAGTCTTATTTTTGGGGAAACACGGTACCTGGCACTTTCTAGCACCCGAGGTGCCGCATGTGCCACGTACAGCCTGCCATTCACAGTACCTTGAAAAAGTATTCATACCCCTTGAAAACTTACCAGCTACATACAATAAGGGTGGAATATGTAGATTGATGGAGGCTTCACCTCCCTCTTATTTTCAGACACAGGCTGGAGGGACATGACACAGCCCATGACTGGCAGAAATCCATCCACACCATGCTATTGCCAAAAAAAAATTAAAAAGAAAGATTTGATTTCAAATATATATTTGTATGCCAATTTAAAACATTTTATTGATATTAATTATTTATTTTTAGGCTGTATTCCAAAGGTTTTTTTCTTTATTTTGAACATGTGACCAACAGCAGAGGACTAAAAGCTCATTCTATCACTCTTTCCCTGCAGAAAGGCTGGGAAAGAGTTGGGTCATGTGACAGCTGTATATCGATTAGGAAAAAGGTACTTTGATGTTTTTTTTTTTTTAATTAACAACTTTGCACCCATAAAAGACGCTACAGCGCCGACTTAAAATGCTGGGAGGGCGTACATGGACGTCCTCCCACTCTCGTGCTGCCCGTGTGTTCCAGGGAACTCGCTCTGTGATCGCAGATTCTTGGGACTCGGCTGATCACAGAGCAGGGTAAAAGGCCAATCACAATCGGCCCCTTACCACGTGACCAGCTGTCAGCCAATGAAAAAGTATTCATACCCCTTGAAAACTTACCAGCCACATACAATAAGGGTGGAATATTACATGTAGATTGATGGAGGCTTCACCTACCTTCAGCTGTCAGCCAATGACAGCTGATCACGAAAGTAAACGGAAGCCGGTTTCCAGGTCATTTTTTTTTCCTCACGAGGTCAGTGTGAAGAAAGGAAAAAATACGGGTAAGCGGCTAATATTAGAGTGAGATTGATCCCTCTAGTGATTACCAGTGCTGACAATCAGTGTCCTTCAGTGCCGCTAATCAGTGCCCACCAGTGCCACTTATCAGTGCCCACCAGTGCCACCTATCAGAGCCCATCAGTAGTACTAATCAGTGCCCACCAGTGCCACCTATCAGAGCCCATCAGTGCTGCTCATCAGTGCCTCATCATCAGTACCTTCTGATCAGTGCCCACCAGTGCTGTCTATCAGTGCCCATCAGTGCTGCCTATCAGTTCCACCTCTCTGTGCCGCCTAGCAGTGCCACCCATCAGTGCAGCCTCATCAGTGCCCACCAGTACCGCCTCATCAGTGCTGCCTATCAGTGTCACCTCTCCATGCCGCCTATCATTGCCACCCATCAGTGCAGCCTCATCAGTGCTTCCTGATCAGTGCCCACCAGCGCCGCCTCATCAGTGCCACCTATCAGTGCCCATCAATGCCACCACATCAGTGCCCATCAGTGCAGCCAAACAGTGCCCATCAGTGCCCATCAGCAAAGGAGAGAAAATTACCTGTTTGCAAAATTTTATAACAAAATATAAAAAATGTTTTGTTTTGTTTTTTTAAAAATGTCTGTTTTTTTTTTTTATTGCAAAAAATAAAAACCCCAGTGGTGATTAAATACCACCAAAAAAAATTATAAAAATTTCATATGATTAAAGTGTTGCATGACTGCGCAATTGTCAATCAAAGTGTAACGGCGCTGAAAGCTGAAAATTGGCCTGGGCAGGAAGGGAGTAAAAGTCCCCAGTAAGCAAGTGGTTAAAATAATTACAGTGCCATCATCCACATACAGAAATAGAAGGGACAATGTAATTAAACAGTGTGTGTGGTGGAGTCAGCTGTGTCCCATAGAGTGCTACACTGCAGAGACTACACTGTGATTGGAGGAAAGCCACATGATCGTGAAAGGTGCCTTCGTTTTTTGTAAATCGTAAAAAGCGGTATGGCCATGGTAAAACCATACTGCTTTATAAATGGGGCCCAAAGTCTATATGTAGCTTCAAAAAGGCAAAGCAACAGGTTCACCTTAATTCCACCCTCTCCAGATGTTTAAGCTTCCCTTCTTAGCCTTTTACCTGAGGGAGAAGCCCATGTAAGCTTGAAGTCATGTCTTGAACCTTACACAGGACTGATGTGTCTATTCTCACCCCCATGTTAAAATATTGGGTGTCTGAACGGTCACTGGCCAAGCAGCACCATATGGGAAGAAGTGTAGTGAACTACATGCTCCCCCATACCAGGGATTCCCAGGCAAATGGAGGGATCTCATAGCAAACGGAAGGTAATCTTCCTTATATGTTGTTAATGCAAAAGACACACCTTGTCTGTTTTGGGAATATAGCAACTGGTTGATTTGACAAAACCCACAGGCAGTTAATGCATCATGCTTTTGAAGTAGACTCTAATGTTGTTTATTCCAGCTTGGCAGCTACACAAGATGTTTTTCTGGGCCTTCTGTATGGTAATGTCAGGGCTGGGCTCAGCCCTTCCATCTCTGAGCTGGCCGCTCAGCTGTTGGCTAATTGCCAGCTCTCATCTCTCTCCACAGTTACTCAGCTGTTGCTGATATCCTGCTCGTCAGTCCTGCCTACTTAAGCCGTGCAGTCCAGAGGAGCTCTGGCTTTGCCTTGGTCAACATCACAAGAAACATCTCCTGCGTTCCTGTTGGCTTTGCTTTGCTGACATCCCTTCTGGCTCAAGATCCTGCTTGCTGTTCCACTACTTGATCCCTGACTTCTGGCTTGGCTGACTATCTGTTCCGGTTACTGAACTTTGGCTATGTTTTGACTACATTTGTTCTTTTTACATTTATTATTAAACAAGTGTGATTGAACTGTACTTCTGTCTTGGTCTGATTTCATGGTTTCTGACAGGTAAAAAGACATCACTTTCCTAAGCTTGTATTTTGTATAGGCAGGAATTGAAAATAAACTTGCAGCATTATAAGTTTGGAGGAGGCAAACTAGGCTGAACCGTAACAACACACAGTATAGCAATAATAAAACCGGCAAGAATAAAACAGGGAGACAGCACAGAAGGTACATATTGGCATGGGAGGGGGGATTGGCATTATAGTGAACCCCTTGGTTTGCCCTTCATGGCAGAAAGTCTCAGAAAGTCTGCACAGTGGTAATGCTATCAACTCCTTCTTGCCCTCCAAGCACTCAAGGAAGCCTCCAGTCAACCTACTTATCAGGAAAGCAACCTGCCACAATGTCCCATATGCAGTCACAAAGTCAAAGGACAGAGAGCACAGAGGAAACCAGGTTCCAGTTCCCAACAGGGAAACCGGTAACCCACCCTACTAAGTTGTTGGGTTTGGCAGGATGTTCCACTCAGTAGAAGGCCTTCTTTCTAATTACCATGGCAGCATGGCAAATGGGATTTGTCCAGCCCTGCTGCAAATTACCAGATCTAGATAAATGGCTATTGGGACATAAAGGGATTCATTTTACAGCCCTGTCTGCTGGATTAGTGAGGGGAGGGATGACATGTAAATTCCTTCTGTGAAAACAGTGCTGTGCTTCACCCATCTTGTAAGCCACATAGGCGCTCTGGGAAATCAGTTTCATCCTTTGCCATGTGGTCTGCCTATCATTATACATTGTTGTGTGGTGCGCAAGGAAGGAGGAAATGCATGGCGTTAATCCATTGTAATGGTGTCCAAGCACATGACCACCAATGATGTAAGTGTATTTAAACATTCTGCTGCCTACCCTATGGCTTAGGACAACTAAAAGAAAGGAACCTGAACCAATTAAGGCCTGGGTAGAAGGTCTGGTAACATGTCTGTCCTGAATGGGCAAAGTGCGGTTTTGCTTCAAGGCTTTCAGGTTTTGTTTTTTTTTGTTTTTTTTTTTTTATATAGTAGGGAAGAGTTAGAACTTTTGTCAGGTTGTTAACTCTTTCTGACCCCTTTGAAGACATTTTTCCTCACTTCTTGTGCCTGTGACACGTATACAAACAGGGGCTGTTGTCAACAGGACAGGAAGGCATGGAGAGTGATAAAACTTTGTCCAATCTACTAAAAATGTGTTTGTCTGTATCCATGCTTGAGAGATTTTCTATCACTTCCTGCCTATACACGGGGGGGCACCGGCAGCAAATCTGCATGCTCGGCAGGGGAACTCTCCACTAATCCCCTTTGAGCAGGCAGATGATAGGTCCGTGTCCGTTCCACTGATGCAGAGCAGCCTGCTGTTCTCTATGGGGCGGTCAGATGGAAACGGACTGCTTGTCCGTTTCCTTCTGACTGTCATCCAATCCCGGAAGTTTTTAGAGGACAGGATTGGATGCCGGCTGGTGTCAGTGGCCAGATGTCCATTGACATTTGCCGCTCCATAGAGAAGAATGGAGGTTCCAATCGGGTCCGCCTGAAAAACTGACAGATGGACCTGATCAGAATGTCCGTGTGAAAAGGGCCTTAGTGAGAGAAAATCTCCCCCAACAGGGGCATTAATGGCAATAATAAAAACTCCCAGAGCTTCTCACCCTTTCCCATTATAACCAAAACTATGCAAGTTTGTATGCAAGACAAAATCCAGGCACATGCCTTCGGGCAAAAGTCAGAGGTTTTGTCTGCGGAAAATCCGATCGTGTGTACAAGGCTTTAGACTTTAAAGTGGAACTAAAGTGTCAATACTCACTTGTCCAAAGGTCCCTTACAGGCGCCAGCATCTTCCTCTGAGTGCCAGTATTTGGGCCTCTTCATTGGCTAAGGTGGGATGATGTCACTTCTGTGCATGCCCAGGAGGTAGTCATCCCAGTACTCAGAGACTGGACCAGAATTGTAAGCTGAACTGCGTATGCACAGCTCCGCTTGCAGCAGCGGAGAAGACAGTGAGCAGGCAAGTGGCAGGCATGTCTCTTCTCCAATTAAAGCCTGCCTGCTCGCTGTTTGTATTGTAGTGGAAATCTTGAAAAGGTCAGAGAAAGAGGCATGTGCTTCTTGACATTAACACAATTTATCTTATTGTATATTTAAAGTGTAAAGTATAACTAAAGGCAAAACCCTTTTTTTTTGTACAGAGGGATTTGAACACTCACCTTCTCTATTGGTCCTGTTTGCTGTTATCACTGGGAGAGAAAGTGAAAAAAAAAAAAAAATAGTCAGCTGCAGGAATCACCCTGGGTATCGTTTTTTAGAGCCGCGTCCACTGGCTGGCCGGACAGCCAAGCAAAGCAGGGATTGGCTTTGATTGGCTGTTTGTAATAGTAACCTGGCAGCGATGACATGAGATTACTTCTGGTTTACTCGGAAACCATCGGCCACATTTTTTTGAAAATCAAAAACATTTTTAAATGCTTTTAAGTGCAGAGGAGGGATTTGGGGTCTTATAGACCCTAGATCTCTGAATATAGAGTACCTGTCACATGCCTATTACTGTCACAAGGATGTTTACATTGATAAAAGTGATAGAAAAATAAAAATTAAAGCAACAGTGTTAAAATAAAAAAAATTAAAATGAATTAGTGATTAAAAAAATTAAAGTGCCCCCGTCCTCCCATGCTTGGGTGCAAAGGCGAATGCAAGCTTTGGCTCCGCAAGCACGCAAACAGCGATCATCCCAAACATGTGAGGAATCGCCGTGAACGACGGATCAAGAGCAGTAGTTCTAGCACCAGACCTCCTCTGTAAATCTAAAGTAATAACCTGTAAATTTACCTTGTTTGTCGCCGTTGAACAGACGTGTGCAATTTTAAAACGTGACATGTTTGAAATCTATTTACACAGCGTAACTTCACCTTTTATATTTTACAAAAAAAAGGGTTATGTATTGTGTTTTTTGTTTTGCAATAAAATTCACAAAAGTGTATTTTTTTCCCAAAAAATTGTGTTTAAAAACCCAATGTGCAAATACCGTGTGACATAAAAAACTGCAAAACCCACCAATTTATTCTTTTTGGCTTCTGGTTTAAAAATATATATATAAAACATATAAAGTTTGGGTGTTCTTTGTCATTTTCTAGCATGAAATACAGATTTTTACATGTGAACAAAAGGTTCCAGAAAAGGTCCAGATTGGAAGTAGTTAATAAAAGGTACAAAATAAGAAAAATTGTTAGGATTTTCTCTAACAAAGAAGCCCCCCCATCTATAGCAGAGCATACATCTGATGAGTAGAAATTTAATTTAGCGCCTACTGGTCCACCTGGAGATGATGCGGCTTTTACCCATTAAGTGCTGCTTTCTTTTGTTACAGCCCAGTGCATGTGCCAAACTGAGAATGAGGATCGCCCATGGAGAATGATGGCAGTAGACTCAATTCATTAACCTAAAACAACTTTTTTTGCCAAATTGAATAATATTTTTCACATCTGAGAGCTGAAAATAATCTCATTGCTGAAAATAATGATTGTTATGGCAGGTAACACATGTATAGCTCAGTGAATAGAACCTAATCTCCGTCTTACCTTGGCACAAGTGCTCGGCAGAATTACATTTTCAGCCTGAGGCCCCTGCCAAGCTGTAGGAGACACCAGTGCTGGGCAGGCCAGACAGTTCTCAGTGACAGCTAATGATCTGAAGAATGCCATCCTATGTCCAATTGCTGAGGGTTTGGGGCTGTTAATAGTTGTGATCTTATTTTTAAAATAGGTATATGGGAGCTTTCTTACTTGCCAAAGTATATGTACATTTGTCCATCCAGTTTTGAGAGCTATACAACTCTGTCAGCACAGTCATTCTGGTGACCTGATGTTTTCTAAAGCCTCGTACACATGATCCGATTGTTTGCCAACAAAACCGTGGACTTTTGTCCAAAGGGCATTGGCCCAAACTTGTCTTGCATACACACGGCACACAATTGTTGGCCGACCATCATAAGGCGGGTTCACACCTATGAGAATTGGATGCGGGTTACCCCGCATCCAATTTGCATAGCAGGAGAATGTAACCGACTCCCTATGGAGCCGGTTCACATATCTCCGTTGCGGCTGCGGAGCGCATTGCACAGAAACGCTGTGCGTCTTTAGCTCCATTTCAAGGCCAAATTCAGGCATAGAATCGGCCCTGATTTGTTCCTGAAACAGGGGACAGGAACACACAGCACTCCTGTGCGATCCACAGCCAGTTGCAGTGTGAACCCGGCCTGAACGTAGTGACGTACTAGACATACTATGAGCCGATAAAAAGGAAGTTCAATAGTCATGTGCCACCCTTTGGGCTCCTTCTGCTAATCTCGTGTTAGTAGAAGTTTGGTGAGTGTCGATCCGCGCTTTTCAGTTCGTGCTTGTCAGTTTGTTTCTGTTTTTCAGGTCGTGCTTATCAGTTCGTTTCTAATTTTTAGTGCATGCTTTTCAGTTTGTTTCTAATTTTCAGGTCGTTCTTGTCAGTTAGTTTCTGATTTTCAGTGTATGCTTGTCAGTTCGTTTCTGAACAGCCGTTCATCTACTAGCCATGTGGCGTTCTCGTCAGAGAGAATTATTGGGCTTGGAGTTATTGCTTTGACCCAAGTCCAGTCCAGGAACAGGAGGAGGAGTTCTTGGACCAAGAATTGGTTGCTTAATTGTGACCAATTCTGTCAAATGCTTTTGCTGCGGAAACTCCAGGAGAATAATCCTGATGATTTCAGGAATTATCTCCAGATGACGGACCCCTGCTTTCACCGTCTATTAGCACTGCTGTCCCCCTATATTAGTAAGCAGGACACATGCACTCAGCTTGCTATTACTCCCGAGCAAAGGCTCATAGTCACCTTGCGGTACTTGGAACAGAAGAGAAGTCTCCAGGACCTGAAGTTTACAACTGGGATCTCCCCCCAGGCTCTGGGACTCATTATTCCAGAGACCTGTTCTGCCATTATCCAAGTCCTGCAGAAGGACTATATTCAGGTAAGTTTTATCCTTTAACATCACATTCTATGTATTTAATGTTTGCTAATGTATTGTAATAATTTCTTCATTCCATACATGCTGTGAATGTCCTCTTTGTCCTCATGCATGCTGTAAGCTTTTAATGCTCCTTTTTTCCTATCATGCATATTTTCCTTCACTAACCTCCCCAGCATGCTATCCAGGGCCCATACACACCTAGCCTAGTAACTTAACAATGTATTTTGTCAGCTACATTTTTGTGCTTACCCTAAACACCCCCTAAAATGTGTACAAATGTTATTGTTGTCCTCAAATTCAGGCAGAGTGCAAGATGCTATTATTTTGGGGCACAAACTCATTTGGAACCGTCCCCCCCCCCCAAATGCTAAGTCAGCCGATAAAAATACTCCACTGACTTTGCAAAACCCATACACACTATACTTCTTTTGTGGTCATGTGGATTATGACACTTCTTACCTGCCCAGGGGGCTGCCAATAGTGTAAGGAGGGGCTGGCCAAAGTATCACACATTATTTATGCATTCAGCTCTCATGGAAGTGGAGAGGGTTACCTGTACAAAACATCTACCTATTACCCCCCCCCCACGTAACATTTTTATAATGGGAAACCAGAGAGGGTGAGGAATTTGATAAGTTGACCTTATACTTTTGTCTTTAAATACTCATTTAAATGTTATACTTATGTTGGCCAAGAATGCTTGTGTCAAATCTGCTTGCAATGTTATGTGCAAAAGCATTATTTTTTTTTCTTTTATGACTCAACAGTTTCCGTCCGACCCACAGCAATGGCAGGCCATTGCGGCCCAGTTTGAGCTTCAGTGGGATTTTCCCAACTGTGGTGGGGCGATTGATGGCACGCATGTGAGGATTGTCCCACCACCTAACTCGGGCTCCTATTATTTTAATTATAAGGGCTTTTGCAGCATAGTCATGCTAGCGTTAGTGTCTGCCAACTACGAGTTCCTGTACCTGGATGTTGGGAAGAAAGGCCGTAACTCTGACGGAGGAGTGATTGCGTAGACCAAATTCTACCATCGGCTCCAAAATGACATCCTACATTTGCCACCTGCTGAGGACAATGTTGAGGGCCTCAATTTTGTGTTTGTGGCAGATGAAGCCTTTGCTCTGGGGGAACATCTTCTGAAGCCTTTTCCTATGAGGAACCTCACCCCCGAGTAGAAAATCTACAATTACAGGCTCTCTCATGCCAGAAGGGTTGTGGAAAAGCCTTTGGCATACTATTCAGTTGTTTCAGGCTGTTTCTAATCTCAATTAATCTGGCCGAATACAAAATCAACCATGTGGTATTGTGCTGCTGCATCCTCCACAATTACTTAAGGAGGAATGCAAGCAGCTACCTTGCATCACTGCAAAGTGAGGTTGACCTTTCAGTGTCAGGCCCAGCTGATCCTGGCATGATGACTAATTTGTGGGTAGAGGGGCAGTGGCTTGGCAGCAAACTGTTGCTGATCATGAATAAATCTTTGATTTGATACTAAACTCCTATTTCATTTGAACTACTGTTTGTGTTTCTTATCTGTCTCCTAGGTTCGCAAATGGCCTTAATTTTGCCTATTTTCTACAATAGTGCAAAAGTACCTTATTTGCTACATGTAATGACAATCTCTTCTTCAGCTAACTATTATGTTGTGCTGTGGGTCTACTCAGGGCTTTTTTTCTCAGAGAATAGGTGCAGGAACTTAACCATGCCCGCCACACATAAATACCTGCCAAATGGCATCAATGCATACAACCCCTCCCTCCACTGCTCTCATCTGATCTCCCCTCCTTAAAAGCTCCACCATCTGTCATATTTCTTACCTTTGTTGCAATATTAAGCTGAAGCACCTATCTGGCTGTAGTACCTCCCAGCATACTATGCTATACTACAGTCACTTGCAAGGGAGATCATGCAGTAGGAGCATCAACAACTGGTCACCAGGGAAAAATTGGAGACCAAAGAGGGTGCAGCCTACCACGCACCCTCTCCTGCCCATGACTGCACTGAAACCTGGGCACCTGTTCTGTATCTCCCTTGTGCCTGTCTGGCACTCAGTGGGATCTGCGCAGGAGATCTGACCGGTGGGAGCTACTGGGGGATAAGCTATCACTTGTAAACACAGAAGCTGGACTTCAGTGTTAGTGGTGAGCAGGGAGCAGAAGAACTGAGCCAGAGGTGGTGGAACTGAGTTCCCCCTAGTTCCTGCTGAAAAAAAGCCCTGGGTCTACTACACACACACAATGTTATTGTTGTTAATGTATCTATTGCATTAATGTTAAGAATATATGGCCTTTTCAACTCCTTTAATTAATTTCTCTGAGGCCCTAAAATTGCCTGAGTTTGCCACATTTTAGAGCACATTGTCACTGTAACTACACCAACTTAACGAATACACTGGTATTGAGCATTGAAATTAGAAGCCACACATTGTTTAATATAAAACATTTTACTCCAAGCACATTCACATTCACGTTTTAAAAGGTTTGTGAACAAACCAACATCTTGGTGTATAACATGTATGTTTGACATTATTTTGCCTCTTTTGGGGCTAAAAAACAGGCATGTTTGAAAACAGAAGATACACATCCCCAACTCAGGAACTTACAAACTTGGACTTTGGTAAAGTGAAGGCCATATGAGACATTAGTATTCCAAGACTGTGTTGATGTTGCCTTCCTCCAATGTGGTGATCTCACCCATCTAAAAGCCAAAATTTGCAGCCACGTACACATAGAGGCATAACTGTTAAATGTCCCTTATGATCCCCTGCCTAAAATGTGTGTAGGTTAGTTTCTAAAGCCCCAAAACACACAGTGTGTCAACATGTGCTTTCTGCCAACACGGGATATCAATGTACGTGTTTTGGGGGTGCAACCCCTTCCTCAAAATTAAAGCAGGTGAGGGGAAGGGGTTGCACTCCAGAAAACACGTCCATTGATACCCCATGATAGGAGCTAGCACATGTTGACATGTTATTTATAAAGGGCAAATTCACTTTGCACTACAAGTGTACTGCAAGTGCACTTTCAAGTGCACTTGTAGTGCCCAAGTGGATTGGCCTTTAAGGCCTATGCTTACTAACCTGTGTAACAAAGATGTGTATACTTACCTATTTTCAGCCCGCTCCCGTCTGGTGATGTGACCCCCTGTGCCAGCCAGCGGCAGCTGCAGGGGAGAGTAGAGAGCACTTGACAGCGGCTGGGAATGCCTGAGAGCGGTAATGTCACCCATAGGCCCCTATGGGCCAACTGTTGTTGGCACTCCCTCCTCTCCTCTGCAGCCGGCTGGCTAACACAGGGGGGCATATGTCACCATGACACCTCATCAGTGCCCATCAGTGCAGCCTTTTCAGTGCCCGTCAGTGCAGCCTCATCAGTGAAGAAGAAAACCTTACTTATTTACAACATTTTATAACAGAAACAAAGAAAAACTTTTTTTTTTCTTTTTTTTTTTTAATTTTCGGTCTTTTTTTATTTGTTGCGCAAAAAATAAAAACCCCAGCAGTAATCAAATACCACCAAAAGAAAGCTCTATTTGTGGGAACAAAATGATAAAAAAATTATTTGGGTACAGTGTAGCATGACCGCGCAATTGTCATTCAAAGTGCGATAGTGCTGAAAGCTGAAAATTGGCCTGGGCAGGAAGGGGGTGTAAGTACCCTGTATTGAAGTGGTTAGAAAGTGTCTTGAAGCTTTTAAAATGATTTGTTCCTACCTTGCAGAGTGTCTCTTCCCTTTACATTTATTTGCCGAATTTGCTCGTTGCATCCTATGGTACACAGTAAAAAAAAACGAAAATACTTGTTCGTATTCATCATCGGTGTTGAGTTATGGAAAACACCATTTATACACATGGCTGACTTCATACAAAGCTATGTAGACTATAAACAGCCATTTACAGGCACACACAAGGGCCCACTGTTATAGAGGTCTTGTCCATGTCTTGATGTAGAGGCTGATTTTCCCAGAATCCTTTGTGCTCAGCGCTTGTCACATCCCGTCAGGAATGAGCTGTGTTTACAGGTCATGTCCGTATTCTATACAGTGTAGCAAAACCCAGACTGTTTACTTTAGAAACAAATGACACCATTTTCCATTTTCACGTCAATTTGCGTTCTGTTTGTCAACTCCATTGAAAATAATAACTGGTATAGACTGCAACAAAGTCGTTGAAATCTGTCCGCTATACAGAACATCAGTTATTTTTGATATTCTTCCCATAACGGTCTACCTGTGAATCTCAATGAAGGTTTTTTACATCACTTTTCACATCATCATGGACAGGAGAGCTGGTGCTTGTCCAAACTTTCGCTACAGATCTTTTTTTTTTTTTTTTTGCTTGTGGAATCACAAGGATAGATAACTCCAACAGATGCCACTCAATTAGCACTATTTACATTTTATTAATTTCAAGTTGCCATTGGGTGGCCACTAATAATGCAACTCTTGCAAATGCCAGCAATGTCAGATCCCATTGAATTCATCAATCCTGTGCTCAGACCATACACTGAACCCCTCACTGCATCCGCATCCTGTGAAAATATCTTATAGATATATAAAAAAAGCAAAAAAACAAAAAACAAACAACTATAAATAAATAAAAAACTATAATATAAATAATAAAAATAAATATCACCTACATAGGAATCCAAAAATGATTGTAAAAAATCCCCACATATGATCATATAAATATTACCGAATGTAATAAAATAAATATTGAATCATATAGATAAAAAATAATGTATAAACATAATAGAATAAGAGGCAATATGAACAGATCTCCAACAATATATACAGCAGGTAAAATAAATATTGAACATGTCACCATTTTTCAAGGTAAATATATTTCTTAACCACTTCAATACCAGGCACTTTCGCAGCTTCCTGCCCAGGCCAATTTTCAGCTTTCAGCGCTGTCACTTTTTAAATGACAATTGCGCGGTCACGCTTCACTGTACTCAAACTAAATTCTTATCATTTTGTTCCCACAAATAGAGCTTTCTTTTGGTGGTATTTGATCACCTCTGGGGTTTTTATTTTTTGGTAAACGAATAAAAAAAGACAGATTAAAAAAAAAAAATAGTTTTTCTTTGTTTTTGTTATAAAATTTTGTAAATAAGTAAGTTTTCTCCTTCACTGATGGGCACTGATAAGCTGCACTGATGGGCACTGATAAGGTGGCACTGATGAGGTGGCACCAATGAGATGGCACTGATGAGGTGGCACTGACGATGGGCACTGATAGGCGGCACTGATTGGTGGCTCTGATATGCGGCACCGATGGGCATTGATAGGCAGCACTGATGGGCACTTATAGGTGGCACTGGTGGGCACTGATGGGCACTGATATGCGACACTGGGCATTGAAAGGCTGCTCTGATGGGTACTTATGGGTGGCACTGATAGACGGCACTGCTGGGCACTGATAGGCATTGATAGGCAGCACTGATGGGCACTTATAGGTGGCACTGGTGGGCACTGATGGGCAATGATAGGCGACACTGATGGGCATTGAAAGGCTGCTCTGATGGGTACTTATGAGTGGCACTGATAGACGGCACTGCTGGGCACTGATGGGCACTGATAGGCACTGAAAGGAGGCACTAATGGGCATTGATGGGCACTAATGGCTGGCACTGGCATTGGATTTCACTAATAGGCATCACTGGTGGCACTGACACTGGTAGGCATTTTTCACTGGCACTGATTAGCAGCTGCCTGGGCACCGATTCGCATTTCCCTGGTGGTCTAGGCTGGCATACCTGGTGGTCCAGTGTGGTGGCCATTCCTGGCGGTCCTGGCGGCATCTTGGAGTTCCTGGGCGGGCATCCGAGGGGGGGCTGCACTGATAAACAATCAGCACAGACCCCCTCTGTCTGGAGAGCAGCCGATCGGCTCCCCTCTACTCGTGTCTGTCAGACACGAGTGAGGAAAAACCGATCAACGGCTCTTCCTGTTTACATCGTGATCAGTCGTGATTGGACATGGTTGATCACGTGGTAAAGAGTCTCTGTCAGGGACTGACTGACACACCCCGGGGGTGTGCAGTGGCTTGATATCTTGAGAATGACGTCTGGTCGGGATATAGCAACCACTTTGCCGACGTCATTTTGCTATATGGCGGGCCTCAAGTGGTTAAGGTACTATTGACATTAAATTTTCACCACATCTCAGTATCAGCCCATGCAATCCATACATACAAAGAAACTAAAACAAATATGTTCTGAAATAAAGCGATGTGTAATAAAATAGAATGACACAGGGAAAAAGTATTGAACACATGAAAAAAGGGAGGTGCAAAAAGGCATGGAAAGCCAAGACACCAGCTGAAATCTGTTAGTAATTAGAAAGCAATCCTGCCCCTTGTCAGTGCAAATTGATATCAGCTGGTTCAGTCTCAAATGATGGCATATAAAAAGGTGAATAAATACTAAAAAGGGCGCTCCAAGATTTACCCAAAATTCACCTACAAAGGTTATAATGGGGATGAATAGCTCTAAACAGTGGGAGTATATAAAAAGGTGTCTCATTGCCAAGGTGCAACACAAGAAACATCTCCTGGTGGGTAACAGCAAAGAGCTCTCTCAACACCTCTGCATCCTTATTCTTTCAAAACATACTGATGGCATTGGCTACAGAAGGATTTCTTAACTTCTAAATGTTCCAGTGAACACTGTTGTGGCCATAATCCAGAAGTGAAAAGAATATCATTTCACCATAAACTGGACATGACCAGGTGCTCCTTGCAAGATCTCTGACAGAGGAGTGACAATAATTATCAGAAGAGTTGTTCCAAGAGCCAAGGACCACTTATGGAGAGCTTCAGAAAGACATGGAATTTTTTTTAATTTTTTTTTAATTTCAGGTACTTATATAGCGCCATCAATTTACGCAGCGCTTTACATATACATTGTACATTCACATCAGTCCCTACTCTCAAGGGGCTTGCAATCTAAGGTCCCTAACTCACATTCATACAAACTAGGGACAATTAACCTACCAGCATGTCTTTGGAGTGTGGGAGGAAACCGGAGTACCCAGAGGAAACCCATGCAGGCACAGGGAGAACATGCAAACTCCAGGCAGGTAATGTCAAGGTTGGGATTCGAACCAGCGACCCTTCTTACTGCTAGGCAAAAGTGCCACCCACTACACCACTGTGCCAAATTAGCAGGTACAATTGTTTCAAAGAAAGCAATAACTTATGCACTCAACTGCCATGGCCTGTAAACACGCTCAATGTGCAAGACTCCATTGCTGGAAAAAAGCATGTTACATAGTTACATAGTAGGTAAGGTTGAAAAAAGACACACGTCCATCAAGTCCAACCCATGTGTGTGATTATATGTCAGTATTACATTGTATATCCCTGTATGGTGTGGTCTTTCAGGTGCTTAGCTAATAGTTTCTTGAAACGATCGATGCCCCCCGCTGAGACCGCCGCCTGTGGAAGGGAATTTCACATCCTTGACACTCTTACAGTAAAGAACCCTCTACGTAGTTTAAGGTTAAACCGCTTTTCTTCTAATTTTAATGAGTGGCCACAAGTCTTGTTACACTCCCTTCTGCGAAAAAGTTTTATCCCTCTTGTGGGGTCACCAGTACGGTATTTGTAAATTGAAATCATATCTCAAGCGTCTCTTCTCCAGAGAGAATAAGTTCAGTGCTCGCAACCTTTCCTCATAACTAATATCCTCCAGACCCTTTATTAGCTTTGTTGCCCTTTTTTGTACTCGCTCCATTTCCAGTACATCCTTCCTGAGGACTGGTGCCCAGAACTGGACAGCATACTCCAGGTGCGGTCGGACCAGAGTCTTGTAGAGCGGGAGAATTATCGCTTTATCTCTGGAATTAATCCCCTTTTTAATGCATGCCAATATTCTCTTTGCTTTGTTAGCAGCAGCTTGGCATTGCATGCCATTGCTGAGCCTATCATCTACTAGGACCCCCAGGTCCTTTTCCATCCTAGATTCCCCCAGAGGTTCTCCCCCAGTGTATAGATGGCATTCAAATTTTTGCCACCCAAATGCATTATTTTACATTTTTGTACATTCAATCTCATTTGCCATGTAGTTGCCCACCCCATTAATTTGTTCAGATCTTTTTGCAAGGTTTCCACATCCTGCGGAGAATTTATTGCCCTGCTTAGCTTAGTATCGTCCGCAAATACAGAGATTGAACTGTTTATCCCATCCTCCAGGTCGTTTATGAACAAATGAAACAGGATTGGTCCCAGCACAGAACCCTGGGGGACCCCACTACCCACCCCTGACCATTCTGAGTACTCCCCATTTATCACCACCCTCTAAACTCGCCCTTGTAGCCAGTTTTCAATCCATGTACTCACCCTATGGTCCATGCCAACAGACCTTATTTTGTACAGTAAACGTTGAAGCTTGTGTAAATGTTGAAGCTTTTGTAAAATTTGCTGCACAACATTTAGACAAGCCTGTGAAATACTGGGAGAATATAGTCTGGTCAGATGAGACCGAAATTGAACTCTTTGGATGCCATAATACACATCGTGTTTGGAGGTCAAATGGCACTGCATTTCACCCCAAAAACACCCCATACCAACAGGGAAGTTTGGAGGTCTCAACATCATGATGTTTTTTAGTATACAGTACTGCCAAACTTCATATCATTGAAGGAAGGATGAATGGAAAAATGTACCAAGTCATTGATAAAAGTCTGCCGCTGTCTACCAGGATGATGAAGATGAAACGAGGGTGGACATTTCAGTAAGACAATGAACCTAAACCCAAAGCCAAGAAACTCTCAATTGGTTTCAAAGAAAGAACATAAAGTGAGACCTGGAGGAGAAAATGGAATAAGGGGCTGCATGACTAGGGGAGGAACAGGGTCAGAGAACGGTCAGCTAGGTCACTGTGGTGGGAAGGGGTGTAGGCCTTACCTGATTGGAGGCAGAGGTTGGATGGGCAAGGAGCAGATGAGAGTAACTTTGCAGATAGGTAGTTTCTTGTTTATTCCAAGGAGTCAGGAGAAGAGGTAACTTCCCTTGGGGGTTACTGAAGTGTACGGGTATGGGGATGTTTTGATCAAGTTTATATATATAAAAAATATCTATCTATCTATCTATCTATCTATCTAATTAGTTGTGTCTGTTGCACACTTTGTTACAGCAGTTGAAGGGTCAGGGGGTCTTTTGGGAGGGTCAGTGAGTAATTACATTGTTGCAAAATTGGGGAGCCCATCTAAGGTATGGCGCTTCCACTTGGTTAGCAGTGGTTCTCCCAGGAGCTAGGTTCCCTGGGGGGGGGGGGAAATGGAAGTATGTGTGGTGTCGGAACATCTTTAAGCCAGTTGGGGCACGGCTGAGGACTATTCCAGTTAAAATTGTGCCTTAAAGGATAAGTATAGCCAAAGCTCGTTTGGCTGTACTTCTCCCATGGATCGCAGAAGGGCAATTCGTTTTGCACTCTTGTGACCCGTTTTTAGCAGAGAGCGGGCTGAAGTCCACTCTCTGCTGACGTCGCAGAAATCAGTCCAGGCACCACGTCATTGTGACAATGGAAGTCGGGATCTGCCAGGTGCCTGGACCGACACCCTGTTCAGTCTCTCAGCAAGCCGCTGAGAAACTGCACTGGCCGCTCCTCGTCCCTCCAAAGCTCAGCGCTTCAGTGAGCGAGGAGGAGGCAGAGCAGAGAGCTGTGACTGACAGTCTGCAGCTCTCTGCTCGAGGAGCTGTCAGATGCTGCATCTGGCCCCGGTGCCTCTACACTGAGAACCGAGCGATTAAACTCCGCCGACCACTCGGTTCTCAGTGTAGAGGCACCGGGGGACAGATGCAGCATCGGACTGATGCTGCATCCACCTAGGTAAGTATAAAACTGCAAAAAAAAGAAATCCTTTACTTCTCTTTTAAGGACACTTAAAGACCCCTTGTTGTTGGGCATTGTTAGAATTACATTGTTAAATTTGCACTTATTGGTATTTTTTAATGTGATGTTATTATATTCTTTGGTTAATAAAATTGGCTGCTGTGGCCGTATTAAACTCATGTCACGCAGTCCTTGTCTTTATTCTATAGTTGTAAGGACACAGGTTGACAAACTCTTTAGTCAAGCTGCTAGAATGGCCCAGCCAATTGCCTGACTTGAATCTATTAGAAAACCTATGAAAAGAACTAATGATCAGATTTCATAGAATAGGCCCACGGAACACTCAATACTTGAAGACTGTTTGTGTGGAAGAATGGGCCAAAATCACACCTGAGCAATGCATGCAGTTTCTCCATACAGAAGGTGTCTTGAAGCTGTAATTGCCAACAAAGGATTTTGTACCAAGTATTAAATATATTTCAGTTAGTGTGTTCAATACTTTTTCCCTGTGTCATTCCATTTTATTACACATAGCTTAATTTCTGAACTTATTTGTTATGGTTTCTTTGTATGTATGGATTGCATGGGTTGTTACCGATATGTGGTAAAAATGTCATGTCACCTTTAGTCCAAACAGGTGCGAAGAGTGAACATAATAAAGATACTGTACATACAGTCAGGTCCATAAATTTTGGGACATTGACACAATTCTAATCTTTTTGGCTCTATACACCACCACAATGGATTTGAAATGAAACAAACAAGATGTGCTTTAACTGCAGACTTTCAGCTTTAATTTGAGGGCATTTACATCCAAATCAGATGAACGGTGTAGGAATTACAACAGTTTGTATATGTGCCTCCCACATTTTAAGGGACCAAAAATAATGGGACAATTGGCTGCTCAGCTGTTCCATGGCCAGGTGTGTGTTATTCCCTCATTATCCCATTTACAAGGAGCAAATAAAAGGTCCAGAGTTCATTTCAAGTGTGCTATTTGCATTTGGAATCTGTTGCTGTCAACTCTCAATATGAGATCCAAAGAGCTGTCACTATCAGTGAAGCAAGCCATCATTAGGCTGAAAAAAACAAAACAAACCCATTAGAGAGATAGCAAAAACATTAGGTGTGGCCAAATTAACTGTTTGGAACGTTCTTAAAAAGAAAGAACGCACCGGTGAGCTCAGCAACACCAAAAGACCCGGAAGACCACAGAAAACAACTGTGTTGGATGACCGAAGAATTCTTTCACTGGTGAAGAGAACACCCTTCACAACAGTTGGCCAGATCAAGAACACTCTTCAGGAGGTAGATGTATGTGTGTCAAAGTCAACAATCAAGAGAAGACTTCACCAGAGTGAATACAGAGGGTTCACCACAAGATGTAAACCAGTGGTGAGCCTCAAATAAAGGGAGGCCAGATTAGAGTTTGCCAAACAACATCTAAAAAAGCCTTCACAGTTCTGGAACAACATCCTATGGACAGATGAGACCAAGATCAACTTGTACCAGAGTGATGGGAAGAGAAGAGTATGGAGAAGGAAAGGAACTGATCAAGATCCAAAGCATACCACCTCATCAGTGAAGCATGGTGGTAGTAGTGTCATGGTGTGGGCATGTATGGCTGCCAATGGAACTGGTTCTCTTGTATTTATTGATGATGTGACTGCTGACAAAAGCAGCAGGATGAATTCTGAAGTGTTTCGGGCAATATTATCTGCTCATATTCAGCAAAATGCTTCAGAACTCATTGGACGGCACTTCACAGTGCAGATGAACAATGACCCGAAGCATACTGCGAAAGCAACCAAAGGGTTTTTTAAGGGAAAGAAGTGGAATGTTATGCAATGGCCAAGTCAATCACTTGACCTGAATCCAATTGAGCATGCATTTCACTTGCTGAAGACAAAACTGAAGGGAAAATGCCCCAAGAACAAGCAGGAACTGAAGACAGTTGCAGTAGAGGCCTGGCAGAGCATCACCAGGGATGAAACCCAGCGTCTGGTGATGTCTATGCATTCCAGACTTCAGGCTGTAATTGACTGCAAAGGATTTGCAACCAAGTATTAAAAAGTGAAAGTTTGATGGATGATTGTTAACCTGTCCCATTACTTTTGGTCCCTCAAAAAGTGGGAGGCACATATACAAACTGTTGTAATTCCTACACCGTTCACCTGATTTGGATGTAAATACCCTCAAATTAAAATATTAGGATATAGGAAGGACAGAGATACTCAACTGTAAGCACCACATCCTATGATAAAGTACTAAACAAGGGATAAGGGCTGAATTGCCCGAAAGAAGGGGAAAAGGACTTTTAAGGTGCTGTTTACATCAAAGATATGATCAGAAATTCTGTACAATCATATTAAAAAATGAAAATTTTTATTGAATTAGGATTAAAATATTCATGTCTCTCATAGAAAGTGGGACATGCTTTTAAGAACAAAATGACATTAATAATATCACCCAAAATTGTTCACATTGGACAATGCAACATAAAGCAACTACTTAAAGGTGCCATGACAATCTGCCACTCGACATGTTTCGCTCTAATACGAGCTTCTTCAGGAGTTTAAAGGCTATGATTGTAGTGGACTCTATAATAATGGGAGAATAGACAATAATCAATACATGCGTTCAAACATATTAAAGATACATCCAATGGATGAATAAACTGGCTTAACAGAACACAGGTTGATACAGAGCATATAAATGCATACACATAAGTAAAAGTTTGGGGACCAAACAGTTCAACCAAATATATATGGGAAATCAAAGTTTGTATATCTTACCAGGCTGTAATGCATCAATGCGACATAAATGTTTCAATAGAGTGGCAAATTAGTGCTGATTTCGAACTGGGAAGTTCTCTCATATATATAGGGACATCGCTGCCATAGTGTGACCACAGGGGAACATAAAGTTATATAATGGCCCTTTAGAAAAATAAAACAGATTTGAAATTAATAAGGGGGGGGGGGGTGTATGGGAGAGGGGAAATCAGATTCCAAAACATCCTTGTTTGATTTTAGGGTAAATTTTCTGGGGTAGAACCAATTGAGAGTATTTACCTAGAGCATAAAAGTATCACGGTAAATGTATGTCAGATGGATATGGCTAGGTACCATAGTTTCATCAAACTGGTCATTGGTGACTACACAAACGATAACCAACCGCAATGTTTTCTGAGTGGAAAAAAGATACAATCTAAAGGACCATAGAAGTTCCGCAAGTGCAGCTCACTACCAACTGACAGTAATGCTGCAGAGGGAGAACTTACTTTGTGGGCAGTAGTCCGGCATGCAGGCTTGGGAGAGCTTCATGCTGCCTCCATTGAACAGCGCCGGTAGCAGAGCTATGGGCGGTGTGTGACCGCCTTTATGTACCCCCACCACGGCGGCGTCTGGTTTCGCCGCCGTGATGCGGACGCTTGTTGAGGCTGGCTGCGTCATAACCTGGGGGAGGAGGAACGCGGCGGCGTCAATCTGACGTCCGTAACGTACCAAGAACGTAGTGCGCATGTCTATGGATTCATTGAGCCCGTAGGACATCCGGGCGCCGAAAACGCCATGTTGGTAAAGGGAAAAGAAAAGGTATAAACAGCTAGAACTAGACTGAAGCATTCAGCCTATCTAGCAACCAATAGTTCAAAATAGAGGCTCATATGCATCATTTATGGATATTAAAACACCCCATCTAATGCCGCAACCAGGATCAATAAAAAAGGGGCCACCACTCTGGGGACGATTGGCTCTACATCTCCAATAGTGGGTGCCCCGGGCGTCCGTGTGGTCTAAATTGACAGAGATGAACCCAATATGAGAATATTCTCGGGAAATTGTTGCCAATCATAAAAAGAAACAAAAAGACTTTTTGTTAAAAAATCCTTGATAGATATTTGCAACAACAGCCTGCAAGAGTATAGCACAAATAGATCAGTGGAGGTTCAATGATATCAAGTATAACATACAAAAATGTATATGGTCATAATCTAGTTATTATTGAATATTTTAACATAGCTTATACAAATATGTGACGCCAAATCAGTACAGCATTGAGGATACAGAATATAGTTAATATTTTAACATAGGTTATACATATATGTGACGCCACATCAGTACAGCATTGAAAATACTAAATATGATTAATGACCTACCAAAACAGAAAAGGCAAGAAAAAACAAAGAAAAACAAAACCAAAAATTTTTTTTGAGAAACCGAAAAATATTTTTTAGTATTTGATTACACTATTGTATTGTATTTGGAAAGCCAAAAAATAGAAAGCCAAAGAATGGAAAAAGGGGGGGGGGGGAGGGGGGGGGGGACAACAAGGTCATATCTAAGCTGGGGATGCCCCAGTTTTCAAAGAAATGACTTAAAACTGAACGCATCGTTCATGCCTGGATGCTGGAGAGCTGACAACTCGTGTATCCAGCGTGCCTCCTTTTGGAGGAGGAGCTTGTCATAGTCTCCCCCTCTCACACCCGGAGGAATGTGTTCCAAGGCAAAAAAGTGTAAACAGTTAGCGTCAAAGTTGTGCCGCAGGCCAACATGACGACTGATGGGGGTTTCCATTCTTTTTTTCTGTATAAGGGAAACATGATCCCTAATACGGCAAAAAAAGGGTCTCTTTGTCTTTCCGATGTAAAACATCTTACATTCGCATAACATAATGTATACTATACCGATGGATTGACATGTTACTGCAAATCTTGGTTTGAACAGATGCCCATTGGGCAACAAGAGACTACGAGTGGCTAAAATATATCTGCAGTATGAACATTGATGGCAAGGTCTACTTCCCCTATCAGTCTCTTTAATTTTTGCACTGTGGCTTTCATAGTGGCTATGTACAAGTGAATCTCTCAGGGATCGACAACGTCTGAAAGTAATCTCCGGATATGGATTTAGATGTTTGGCCACCTTTTCGTCTCCCATTAATAAGTACCAGTACTTTTTAAGGATATCACGTGTTTGTTGATGTTGACTAGAGTAAGTAGTGATGAGCCTGACACCCGGGTTCGCTTTTTTACAACTGGTGTTATGTAAAAGAGAGGCTCTATTTTGATTTTTTGCTCTGAGGTATGCTTTTTTAAGGCATTTTTTGCTATACCCTCGGTTGAGGAAGCGTGAGCGTAAACATTTAGCTTCCCTTTCGAAGTCAGACTCATCACTGCAGTTGCGTCTTGCTCGTAAATATTGCCCGTAGGGCACGCTCGTGATAAGAGGAACTGGGTGGGAGCTGGTGGCGTGCAGCAGGGAATTGCCCGCAGAGGGTTTACGGTATAAAGTTGTTCTGATGTTACCATCAGATTTAACTATAATTTGAGTATCCAAAAAGGTCAAACTGGATTGACTAAATTCAACGGTGAATTTGAGATTGAATCTATTGATTTTTAAGCTTTCCAAAAAAGACAGAAGAAGATCTTTAGGACCCACCCATATAAAAAAAATGTCGTCAATAAATCTCCTCCATAGAGGGATTTGTTCCATATATTGCTGCATGTCGTCTCTGGAAAATAACTCCCGTTCCCACCCCCCCCAGATACAGGTTGGCATAGGAGGGGGCACATTTGGTCCCCATAGCCACCCCCTGTATCTGGAGGTAGTGGGATCCGCCAAATAGGAAGATGTTATTGGAGAGGACAAACAGCAACAACTTCAAAATAAATTCATTGTACTGAGAGGATGTCTCATGATTTTGAAAAAGAAAATCTTTGACAACTTCCACCCCCTGTTGGTGGGGAATAGAGTTGTATAAGGCCTCCACGTCGAGGGCTACCAGCCACGCGCCCCCGGGAAGGGATACCCCATCGAGGGCGCGTAGCAGGTCATTGGTGTCCTGAAGGTAGGACACCAAACCCTCGACGTGGGGCCTCAGGAAGTCATCAATCAATTGGCTGGCTGTCTCGGTGAGACTGCCATTACCAGAGACAATCGGACGGCCGGGGGTTTGGTCTGACTCTTATGAATTTTAGAGAAAGCATACATTGTGGGTATTCTCGGAGATGTAACATTTAGAAACTCCCAGGTGGACTTGTTAATAAGACCACTGTGATAAGCCGAGCCAATTAAGTGTTGGTAACGGTTATTAGTTAAAGCAACATGGGTTGGTGATACTTTCCGGTACCATTCATGGTTCTGGACAATGGCCAACACCATGGACTCGTATTGGCCCCTGTCCATCACCACTAAGTTACCGCCCTTATCGGCAGGCTTAATAATAATGTTTTGATTTGATTGTAGGGATTTCAAAGCATTAATTTGAGAGGAAGTCAAATTGGTTTGGGAAGTGTTTTTCCATTTGGTATTCATAATCTCCTTGGTGACTTGGTTAGTGAAAGCCCATACGTTGGGATTGCCTTGCAGAGCAGGGAACTTGGAGGATTTGGGTTTATAATTGCGGGGTGTGACAGTAATCGAAAAATGAGGATGGACCAATGGAGGTGGGGAAGGAGGTGGGGGGTCAACAGCCGTTTCGAGGGCAAGAGCCTCGAGCAGGTCTGTTTCATTGATCCCCCCCTCCTCCCACAGCTCCATTAGGTCCTCCATAGCCTTAATATCTTTAATGGACATGTCCTTCCAGAGAGGGTTGTCCAGAGAAGAACTCTGGACAGATGGAGATGGCCTGTCATAAAGAATTTTAAACATGAGTTTCCTCGAGAATAGATTAAGATCTTTTATCAATTCGAAAGGGTCCACCTTTCGCGTAGGGCAAAAGGTAAGACCCAGTTGTAATACGGAAATTTCTTCTGCCGACAAAGGGCAGGAGGAGATATTGATCACCTCGAGTTGGCTTTCTGGGGTTTGGGATTCCCCAAATCCGAACTCATGGTTCTTTTGGGATCCGACATCGTCTGTGTGAAGATCGGGGCTGGACGAAAATCCTGAATCCTGAAAAGTGTTACCATTACTTACCGAGGTGCAAGAACCGGTGGTTGGTGCGCAAGTAGTAGTGCAAGTATTAAGGAGAGGTTCAGAGTGTATCGGTGCGCTGGTGAGTGAACTTTTATTGGCACCCGCTCGAGTGACCATAGGTGTCTTAAGGTTAGGTGTGCGTCTAACTGTACCCGTAGGTGCATTTTCTCTAGAGTGTTTAGAATTTATTGATCCTGGTTGCGGCATTAGATGGGGTGTTTTAATATCCATAAATGATGCATATGAGCCTCTATTTTGAACTATTGGTTGCTAGATAGGCTGAATGCTTCAGTCTAGTTCTAGCTGTTTATACCTTTTCTTTTCCCTTTACCAACATGGCGTTTTCGGCGCCCGGATGTCCTACGGGCTCAATGAATCCATAGACATGCGCACTACGTTCTTGGTACGTTACGGACGTCAGATTGACGCCGCCGCGTTCCTCCTCCCCCAGGTTATGACGCAGCCAGCCTCAACAAGCGTCCGCATCACGGCGGCGAAACCAGACGCCGCCGTGGTGGGGGTACATAAAGGCGGTCACACACCGCCCATAGCTCTGCTACCGGCGCTGTTCAATGGAGGCAGCGTGAAGCTCTCCCAAGCCTGCATGCCGGACTACTGCCCACAAAGTAAGTTCTCCCTCTGCAGCATTACTGTCAGTTGGTAGTGAGCTGCACTTGCGGAACTTCTATGGTCCTTTAGATTGTATCTTTTTTCCACTCAGAAAACATTGCGGTTGGTTATCGTTTGTGTAGTCACCAATGACCAGTTTGATGAAACTATGGTACCTAGCCATATCCATCTGACATACATTTACCGTGATACTTTTATGCTCTAGGTAAATACTCTCAATTGGTTCTACCCCAGAAAATTTACCCTAAAATCAAACAAGGATGTTTTGGAATCTGATTTCCCCTCTCCCATACACCCCCCCCCCCTTATTAATTTCAAATCTGTTTTATTTTTCTAAAGGGCCATTATATAACTTTATGTTCCCCTGTGGTCACACTATGGCAGCGATGTCCCTATATATATGAGAGAACTTCCCGGTTCGAAATCAGCACTAATTTGCCACTCTATTGAAACATTTATGTCGCATTGATGCATTACAGCCTGGTAAGATATACAAACTTTGATTTCCCATATATATTTGGTTGAACTGTTTGGTCCCCAAACTTCTACTTATGTGTATGCATTTATATGCTCTGTATCAACCTGTGTTGTTAAGCCAGTTTATTCATCCATTGGATGTATCTTTAATATGTTTGAACGCATGTATTGATTATTGTCTATTCTCCCATTATTATAGAGTCCACTACAATCATAGCCTTTAAACTCCTGAAGAAGCTCGTATTAGAGCGAAACATGTCGAGCGGCAGATTGTCATGGCACCTTTAAGTAGTTGCTTTATGTTGCATTGTCCAATGTGAACAATTTTGGGTGATATTATTAATGTCATATTGTTCTTAAAAGCATGTCCCACTTTCTATGAGAGACATGAATATTTTAATCCTAATTCAATAAAAATTTTCATTTTTTAATATGATTGTACAGAATTTCTGATCATATCTTTGATGTAAACAGCACCTTAAAAGTCCTTTTCCCCTTCTTTCGGGCAATTCAGCCCTTATCCCTTGTTTAGTACCCTCAAATTAAAGCTGAAAGTCTGCAGTTAAAGAGCATTTTGTTAGTTTTATTTCAAATCCATTGTGGTGGTGTATAGAGCCAAAAAGATTAGAATTGTATCGATGTCCCAATATTTATGGACCTGACTGTATATGTGCAACGCAGTCCACTTTTATTGTGTCTACTAAAGTGATATGTTTTATGTGATATGATATTCAGCTCTTCATCCATGTTCAGTCTTCTTGCCAGGAATAGAGGCATGCATGACTGCAGGGACAGGTTTTGCTCAGGCAGTAACTACTAACTACATAAAACCTCACCATCACACCATTGAACTAGCACCACTCATGAGCCACCCCTTTTATGACTTTTCTCCTGATTTGCCAGGAGAAGTTTGCTGCACACAACAGTCTCCGCTCAGATATGCCCACCAGTCAGTGACAGAAAAAGGAATGTTTCTATAACCCTTAAAAAACAGCCTCACCTCACAGAGCTAATAAAAGTTAAAGTGTATGTTAATGCAAAAGGTGTAAAAATCGCAGAAAGATATCAGATACTATTTACAGTGGCGGCTGATGCTCAAAATTTTTTGGGGGGGAGCGCAAACAAACTGAAAAATACTGAAAAAAATCATCAATTGCAGCCTCACTGTGCCCATCAATTGAAGCCTCACTATGCCCATCAATTGCAGCCACACTGTGCCCATTAATTGCAGCCACTGTGCCCATCAATTGCAGCCTCACTGTGCCCATCAATTGCAGCCACTGTGCCCATCAAATGCAGCCTCACTGAGCCCTTCAGTTGCAACCACTGTGCCCATCAATCGCAGCCACTGTGGCCATCATTTGCAGCCACTGTGCACATCAATTACAGCCACTATGCCCATCAATTGTAGCCTCACTGTGCCCATCAATTGTAGCCTCACTGTGCCCATCAATTTCAGCCACTGTGCCCATAATATGCAGCCTCACTGTGCCCATAATATGCAGCCTCACTGTGCCGTAATATTTGCAGCCTGTACAGTATGGAGGGACTTGTATATAGAGGAGGTGGATGAATAATAGGTGAATAGTATATACAGGAAGGAAGGTAGGTGTATACAGCTATATATATACCTTCCTTCCTGTATATAGAGACCTTCCTCCACTATCACTGACTGCAGGTATACATCACCTGTCCTGTATATAGCTAGCTATATACACCCACTTTCCTTCCTGTATGCAGAGACCTTCCTCTGTCATCACTGATTGCCGGTATACATCATCTGTCTTGTATACAGCTAGCTATATACATAGTAACAGGACAAATGATGTATATCTATAGTCACAGTGATGATGGAGGAAGGTCTATATACAGGAAGGAAGATGGTGGGTGTATATAGCTGTATACACTACAGTCAGGCAAGATGATGTAGTAAGGTCTTAGTCTCTGCTCTCTCTCCTCCAGGCCAGTTGATCTCTGTGTACACATACCCCGCGCCTCCAGCCACGTGATCACGTCTGGGCCCGGTCTGCACTGCTACACACAGAGACTCATGTGGTGGAGAGAAGCGGGGAAGTGTGTACACATGTGCGGAGTGGAGTGGCAGCTGTCAGTTGGAAATTGAATGATCATTCTGAATGGCATTGCTGCGCTGAGGCCCGTGGGCGGCACTGAGACAGACAGTGCTGCTTAGTATACCCTGTCCGGTCCGGCAGGCCATGCTCTGTTTCTACCATCTGAGTGAGTGGTGGGAAACCGGAAGTGACGGTTCCGCGAAAAGCACCGCCTACCGTCCTCCGGTCCCACCAATCAGAAACAAGCAACCGTAGGAACCAATGCTTTTCAGCTGCAATCAACTGATTGCAACAGCCAAACTTCCCACATAGCAGCTCAGTGTCCAGCGACCACTTTTTTTTTCAATGCTTTTCAACTGCAATCAACTGATTGCAACAGCCAAACTTCCCACATAGCAGCTCCGTGTCCGGCGACCACTTTTTTTTTTCATGTCTAGCTTTGGGGGGGGGGGAGCCGTGGGCCCCCTATTTACAACACTTACATAAGGCTGACACAGGTCCATTTAGTTCAATGTGTGTGTGTGATTTTTCTTCTCTATCAATTCCTAGACTCCTGTGTATTCTGCATCCTGAGGACAGCATCTAAATGTTTTTTTAAGTTGTTGACACTCTACCACTTACTGGGAGAGTTCCACAATTTTACTGATGTAACAGCAAAGAACCCTTTCCTCAATCTATCTTGCATCTCATTTCTTCTAACCCCAAATCGTGGCTGCGTGTCCTCTTCTGAGTCCTTAGGGTAAGCAGTTTATTCCAGTTACTGGAGTCACCTTTGTACATTATAATCATATCCCCTCTTAAGCGCCTCTTCTCCAGAGTGAATAACTGTAATCTATGCAATCGATCCTCATAGTTGTAGTCCTCCATCGCCATCATTGATTTTGTTGCCCTTCGCTAAATTCTTTCTAATTCAACGTCTTTGCTGAGGATTGGTGACCAAAACAGAACAGCATATTCAATATGAGGTTGAACCAGTGCTTGTAAAGGGGTGGAAATATTATTGTATTTATTTATTTATTCCAGGTATTTATATAGCACCGGCCATTTTTTTTATGCAGAGATTTACAGATTGTACATTCACATCAGCCCCTGCCCTTAAGGAGCTTACAATCTAAGGTCCCTAGCCCACATATATACAGTATCTCACAAAAGTGAGTACACCCCTCACATTTTTATAAATATTTTAATCTATCTTTTCAGGTGACAACACTGAAGAAATGACACTTTGCTACAATGTAAAGTAGTGAGTGTACAGCTTGTATAACAGTGTAAATTTGCTGTCCCCTCAAAATAACTCAACACACAGCCATTAATGTCTAAACCGCTGGCAACAAAAGTGAGTACACCCCTAAGTGAAAATGTCCAAATTGGGCCCAAAGTGTCAATATTTTCTGTGACCACCATTATTTTCCAGCACTGCCTTAACCCTCTTAGGCATGGAGTTCACCAGAGCTTCACAGGTTGCCACTGGAGTCCTCTTCCACTCCTCCATGATGACATCACAGAGCTGGTGGATGTTAGAAATCTTGCACCCCACCTTCCATTTGAGGATGCCCCACAGATGCTCAATAGGGTTTAGGTCTGGAGACATGCTTGGCCAGTCCATCACCTTTACCCTCAGCTTCTTTAGCAAGGCAGTGGTCATCTTGGAGGTGTGTTTGGGGTCGTTTTCGTGTTGGAATACAGCCCTGCAGCCCAGTCTCTGAAGGGAGGGGGATCATGCTCTTCTTCAGTATATCACAGTACATGTTGGCATTCATGGTTCCCTCAATGAACTGTAGCTCTCCAGTGCCGGCAGCACTCATGCAGCTCCCACCATGACACCATCATCCATTACCATGCTTAAACTGTAGGCAAGACACACTTGTCTTTGTACTCCTCACCTGGTTGCCGCCACACATGCTTGACACCATCTGAATCAAATAAGGTTATCTTGGTCTCATCAGATCACGGGACATGGTTTGTAGTAATCCATGTCCTTAGTCTGCTTGTCTTCGGCAAACTGTTTGCGGGCTTTCTTGTGCACTCTCTTTAGAAGAGGCTTCCTTCTGGGACAACAGTCATGCAGAACAATTTGATGCAGTGTGCGGCATATGGTCTGAGCACTGACAGGCCGACCCCTCACCCCTTCAACCTCTGCAGCAATGCTGGCAGCACTCATATGTCTATATCCCAAAGACAACCTCTGGATATGACTCTGAGCATGTGCACTCAACTTCTTTGGTCGACCATGGTGAGGCTTGTTCTGAGTGGAACCTGTCCTGTTAAACTGCTGTATGGTCTTGGCCACCATGCTGCAGCTCAGTTTCAGGGTCTTGGCAATCTTCTTATAGCCTAGGCCATCTTTATGTAGAGCAACAATTCTTTTTTTTCAGATCCTCAGAGAGTTCTTTGCCATGAGGTGCCATGTTGAACTTACAGTGACCAGTATGAGAGAGTGAGAGCGATAACACCAAATTTAACACACCTGCTCCCCATTCACACCTGAGGCCTTGAAACACTAACAAGTCACATGACCCCGGGGAGGGAAAATGGCTATTTGATCCCAATTTGGACATTTTCACTTAGGGGTGTACCCACTTTTGTTGCCAGCGGTTTAGACATTAATGGCTGTGTGTTGAGTTATTTTGAGGGGACAGCAAATTTACACTGTTATACAAGCTGTACACTCACTACTTTACATTGTAGCAAAGTGTCATTTCTTCAGTTTTGTCACATGAAAAGATATAATAAAATATTTACAAAAATGTGAGGGGTGTACTCACTTTTGTGAGATACTGTACATGTACAAGGGTAAATTGTCCCTCAAAAGAGGGACGATCCCTTCAAAGGAGGGACAGTTTGGAGCTATATAAATGGAGTTACATTTTTTGGGGTAACACATTTGAACTGCTATCTCAATACCACAATCCATATATTGAAACCCACTCACCATTTTCACATCTGTTTTACACCAGAAATGCTCAGAGGAGGGATAGGCAAAAAAGAAGCCCAAGAGAACAAACTCTTAATTTCGTCAAAACATTATCGATAAACGAATTCATTAACGCTCCCACTTTTTGACTAGATGAATAAAAGACGTGTTTAGCCTCCCCTGCTGATCAAACAAGCTGTGCAGCTCTGTGCACTGTACAAAAAAACAGCAAGTTTGTAGCATAGCAATTAGCATAAGTTATTTTTACACCTCTGTGTTTTAAATATTTATTACTCCATCTGCACCAGAAGTGAACAAATGATTGGCCCTGATCTCTTGATAAGCGGAATTCTAAAACTTTTTATCTAATAGCGGAGTCGCACATTTGATGCAGCCTTCAGCTGAGTTGAATTTCGGGTGAATATTTTATTCTAATACAGAGTACTCTGTTGTTCCGTGCTGCATTGAGGGGAAAAGGAGGTATCTGCTTGGGGTTGTTATAGGCCAACATCCACGTTTTCCTCACAGTTAAGCCCCCATCTGTTGTCTCTTGGGGAATCTGTGCAGGCAATAAAGTTACAAATGTTCGTAAAAGAACTGGAGGCATAGTCTGCATGCAACAGTCTGTAGAGTCTGCAGATGTTGAATATTTATAATATATGTAATTACTATGCACCGTAGTTATAGCAGCTGAGAATTTACCCACACTCTCATTTACAAGGCATAATTAGACAGGGCAAGGCCAACTTGACGGTTGTGTTGTTGAACAATTTGCAGAATTCAAGTGTCTATGCTCTATAAATTGAGAAGAGCCAACTAAAAATCCATCTCTACAACCCAGTTCATGGTATTTATGTCAAGTGCAAATTGTGGTTTAGACTATGTTTTTTTATAGCATAGTGAGATGGGTTTTTTTTTTGTTTTTTTTTTAAGTAAAAACTATTTTTGGAAAACTGGACTTGACCTTCTTTCTAATTTTTCTTTTTTCTGGCAGCATTCATACAGTTTAAAACTCCACCCGTCAACTCCATAGGACACATCCGTATATTAATTTTTACCTTAAAAACCACCTGTGTCCATACATATTATTAACCTTCAACTGCATAACACATACACTATATTGCCAAAAGTATTGTGACGCCTGCCTTTACACGCACATGAACTTTAATGGCATCCCAGTCTAATGCCGCGTACACATGACCGGTCTTTCCGTCGGAAAAAAAAAAAGTTTTTCCGATGGAGTCCTGCTGAAACTGTCTTGCCTACATATGGTCTCACCAAAGTCCGACCATCCAGAATGCAGTGGTGTACAACACGTACAACAGGACTAGAAAAAGGAAGTTCAATAGTGAGTAGCCAATAGCTGCCGTTTCGTACTTGCTTCAGAGCATGCGTCGTTTTTGGTCCATTGGAACAGCATACAGACGAGCGGTTTTCCCGATAGGAATTGATTCCGTCAGAAAGATTTAAAACATGTTCTATTTCTAGGTCCATCAGAATTTTCGAAAAAGAAAGTCCAATAAGGCCCACATACGATCGGAATGTCCGATGAAAAGATTCCGTCTGACTTTTCCTGCTGGAAAGTCCGACCATTTGTACACGGCATTAGTCCGTAGGGTTCAATATTGAGTTGGTCCACTCCTTGCAGCTATAACAGCTTCAACTTCTCTCGGAAGGCTGTCCACAAGGTTTAGGAGTGTGTCAATGGGAATGTTTAACCATTCTTCCAGAAGAGCATTTGTGAGACCAAACTCGCTCATCTATGTCTTTATGGACCTTGCTTTGTGCACTGGTGCAGTCATGTTGGAACAGTAAGGAGCCATCCCCAAACTGTTCCCACAAAGTTGGGAGCATTATGTTGTCCAAAATGTCTTGGTCCAGCCACAGCAGACAAGTCAGCTTGAGGTTGTATGCTGAGAGCGCACTTGTATCATACTCCCAGCCAGTGGCGGCCCGTCCATAGGGGGCGCCAGGGTGCCGCCCCCCCCCCCTCCTGTAGTCATAAAAAAAATTCAAAAAAATAAAAATAAAAATTCAAAAAAAAAAAATTTGTTTTAAAACAGCCCCTTTAAGAACAACAACAAAAAAAAAGTCCTTTAACAAAGTGCACTGTGGCGCCGGACGCCAGTGCACTATGGGAAGCACCACGTCAATGCAATCACGAGATTGCAGACGCGGCGCTTCATTTGCGGGCCTTTAACCCGCCTTGTGGCGCAAACGAAAACGCAGATTAGCTTCCGCTCGTAGAATCAGTGTGATTTTATGGGCGGGAGCATTGCTTTTCAAATCTTGAGGTCACTTCCGGCTTTCGTGAAGAAGACGAGAGCCGGAAGTGATGTCAGCAGCTCTGTTCTTCGGCTGAGCGGAGCTGCAGGAGGAAGGTAAGAGCCATATGAGGGATGGGTTGCTGTCTGGCAAGCAGGGTGAGCTCCATCACAGCACAGCTGCATGTATCTGTCCCTCTCTTCCCCATTCCCCCCCTCCCTCCTGTCTCACTAACACACAAGTCTACTGAAGACACCTCCTATACACAGACAGAGGGGGAGGAGAATGGACACATACACATTATTATCCTGTGGCCTCTCTGTGGTGGTAACCTCCCACAAGTCATCTCTGGATAATAGCATTTCCACTTTGAACTTCCATAACTGATAATTGTCATTGTTCAGCTTGGCCACTGAGAGTTTAAGCTCTGAGTTTCCGGCCATTTTTTCCCTCCTTTATATACAAACAGTCTTACTTGTCTGTAGGAGATGTCACTGGAAACCTTCCTTATGTGGATCTCCGCATCAGCCACACTGTCTCCCATTCGAGGCTTTGTTCTGCCTGGGCCGCACCTGGTTGTATGACTTTATCCGGACACTGGGCTCATAACCTGTTGCAGAGTGCGATTGCTAGGTGCAGCGGAGTCAATTCAGATCAGACGTTGTGGAGTAACAGGAACTGACTTCTTTATTGGAACATAACTGGCAAGAAGTACACAGATGTCACCTCACATGGTAAGAAGAACACAGACAGGAAAAAGAAATCAACAAGTACAACACTATACACAGGAAATACAACATATCATAGAAAACTGCACAGCACAGAATACCACTGAGCATTAGCGACATCTAGTGTCCTATTTGAGAACTGCAGTTAATAGGCTAAGCTGAAATCTGTTGTATCTCCAACAGGGATTATCTGCTGTAGTTTCCCCAGGCACCAGGCATCCAGGATCAGTTGAGCACCAGCCCAGATTCATAGTGCAGGACAAGGAGGGGGAGGAAGAGGCTCTTAAAGGGGAAGTACTCACCTTTATTTTAGTATGCTGCCGCTTTTTTCCCTCTTTCGTTCCTACAAGTGACAGGATCTGCGCTCATTCATCCTCCAGGGTGCCATGGACAGGTCACCGCCTCCGTGCTCTAGGTACGTGGGGGTGAGAGGAAGGAGGTCAGGTCCGCTGATGGTTGGACATGCGTCCTAATGTCATGCCCTCCTTTTTCCTCCCCTTCTCTTTGTTTAGCCCTTCCAGGTCAGCCCTTCCAGTTTGTGGTACAGTACAACAGAGACCTTGCCAGGCCACAACGTAAAGGCTTCCTTGTCCAGGTCCAGACGTGACTCCCTGTCTAGGACCCACCAACAGAGGAGATGTTCCGATTCCTCCTCCAGACACCACTCCCACCACCATGACAGCCGCTCTGATCGCAGATCTTTCTGGGGATTTGGGACATGAGTCCCGGAGGGAAAATCCCTATGCGACATATGCTATTCCCAGGCGGTTGGGGAAAAAGAGACTGAAAACCGAAACATGGAGTCTCTAGTCAAGCGTATGGTGCAGCAGACCCTAAAGGAGTGGGGTACGACCAACACGCGGACCCGATCCACCACTGTCAGGCTCCCTGGCTGATGAGGCCCAAGAGGATCCAGGTCTATCCCAGCCTTTTGACGCATCCCCCGGATCTTCAGACAGCAAAGTAGAAGGGGACGAATTTGTTGGAGGCTTCGATTTCGCCCTAGTCTCACCACTAATCAAAGCGGTCAAAGAGGCCCTCAAGTGGGAAGATTCATCCATTCCTCCGGCTAAACAAAGGAAATTCTTTAAGCACCTGTGCAAAGAGTGCTCCAATTTCCTGCTCCTTTCAGAGTTGAAGGATATCATTGATGAGGAATGGAGCAGAATAGACAAGAGAACTTCTTTGTCAAGCAAAACCTCCAGATTATATCCCTTCAAGGCAGAGGAAGTGAAGCATCTGGAAAATAGTCCCCTGATAGACGCAGCATTAATGCGATTAGCAAAATATGTCACTCTTCCTTTAGAGGATACCGTATCCTTTAAGGACAGGCTTGAAAGGAGGATAGATTAAGACCTCAAGAGGATATATAGGCTAGCCGGTATGGCTTGTAAACCCGCTTTGGCCCTCGCGGCCACGTCCAAGGCGATGGAACCCTGGATAAAAAATGTGGACTCCGTGCTCAAGGGTATTTCAGAAGTGCTGGCCAGGGGCTCGGCAGTCCAGGAATTGAAGCTGGCAGTGGCTTTCCTGGGGGAAGCTTCTATCGACCTGATCCGCCTGTTGGCCCGGACTATGCTATCCTGGGTCACGGCTAGGCGGGCCTTATGTTAAGCATCTAAGCAAGCCCGGTGTGGGATCCCCTTTGAGGGGCCCTCTTTGTTTGGTAATAGGCTGGATAGTGCCATAGCCCAGGCCACGGGTGGAAAGTCGGGCTTCTTGCCCCAGGATAGGCGTCTGTTCAGCCAGAAGAGGCCTCAGCGGAGAAGACACAGTACCGAGCGTTCAAGGGAAGCACGCTCCTATAGGCCTGGCCGGGATTTCAGAAGAAATCGGAGCAGAGGCCAGTCCTCCTTCCAAAAACCTGCTAAAAGCCAGGCATCCAGCGGACATGAGTCGGCTAAGTCATTTTGAGATTAGGCCTGCCCAGGCGGGTGGGGGCAAATCTGCTTATCTTGCAACACGTCTGGGTGGTCTCAATCTCGGACAACTGGACCATCAAGACGGTCTCTACAGGCCACATGTGGTCCTTCACCAGTACCCCTCCCCCCAGATTTATTTTTACCCTGCTACCATGGTCAGAAGAAAAGAAGCAGGTGTTACTGACCTACGTGGATTCGCTGATAGCACAGGGAGCCGTGGTGCCTATCCCAAAGAACGAAGAGTTCCAAGGGATATATTCCCCTCTCTTCTTAGTGCAGAAAAAAAACGGTTCATGGCGCCCTGTAATAGATCTAACCTATTTAAACAGATTTATAAAATAAAAAAATTCAAAATGGAGACCCTGTCCACCATTCAGCAAGCCATGCAGCCAGGTGAGTGGCTAGTATCAACCAAAAGGATGCCTATTTCCATGTGGCTGTGGTGGAAGACTTTCGCAAATACCTCCGATTCATGGTCGAGCAAAAACATCTACAGTTCACTTGCCTTCCTTTCAGGGTGTCAACCTCACCTCTAGTCTTCTCGAAAGTTCTCCTGGCCGTGGTGGCCCTCATCAGAATAAAAGGGATAAGGTTGTATCACTAACTCAACGATCTCTTGTTACTGTCACAAGACAAGGAGCAGCTGCTGATCCACAGAACTAACGTTATCTCCACACTGATCGAATTCGGGTGGCTCCTGAATCTGGAAAAAAGCCATCTGGAACCAGTCCAGCCCCTGATATACTTAGGGGCCCACTTTGACACGGTGGAAAGCACCATCTCTCTCCCAGGGGAGAAGATCTCAGTCATTCGAGAAAGAATTTTACAGGCTCTGAGCTTCTCACGCCTAAAGGCCTCGCAGTGCCTAAGAATTATGGTCTCTACGACCCCTATGGTCAAATGGTCTCTGTGGAGGTTACGCCCTTTTCAGACAGGGTTTCTTCAACAATGGAATTCAAGGGACGACAATCAGTCCATCCACATAACTTCAGTGATGAGGAACAGCCTCTTCTGGTGGGTCCAGAAATCTGCTCACCTGCCACTCCATTGCCCCGTCTCATGGGTCACGGTCACGACTGATGCCAGTGGTGACAGTTGGGGAGACCTTTGCAGGTCAGAACTTGCACAAGGCAAGTGGGATGCCCGTCTTCACAACCTAGGCTCAAACTTCCTGGAACTACGGGCAGCCTGGTGTGGCCTTCAATCTTTCACTCATCTCTTGAAAGGGGAGTCAGTTTTATTGAGAATGGACAACACTACGGTGGTCTCCTATGTAAAGAGGCAAGGGAGCACTCGCACCTTAATCCAGGAAGTCGAGCCCATCATGTCCTTGGCTCAGAAAAATTTGGACAAAATTTCAGCGGTCTTTCGTCCCCGGAGTCCAGAACTTCCAAGCGGACTTCCTATCTCACACACAACGAGTGGTCCCTTCATGTGCAGACGTTCAAATGGATCCTGTCCTTGGGAGTCAATCCCGAAGTAAATCTATTTGCATCCCCCCTGCAACTTCAAGATCAAGAAGTATTACACTCGGGGTCGTTACAGCCAGGCCTTTGGAATAGATGCCCTGACAGATCAGTGGAGCTTCAACAGTGGATACGCTTTTCCCCCGCTTCCAATCATCCTCAGGTTTCGATGGAGACTTCAAGCGGAATCGGTCGAGGTGGGGGTGCTAGCACCTTACTGGCCAAACAGGCCATGGTTTCCCCTCCTGACCCAGCTCAGCTTCTGGAACCCAATGCCTCTTCCTCTCAGGCCGGACCTTCTTTCTCAGGGGACAGTCCTGCACCCTTGCCCGGCGTTACTGAGACTGATGGTCTGGCTTTTGAGAGGGAGAGGCTGGAAACTCTCGGGTGCACGTCAAGAGTGATTTCCACCCTCATGAGCTTGAGAAAGGCGAGCATGAATAAGGTCTATGGGAGAATTTGGGCCAAATTTGTTGAATTCTCATCCTCTACGGGCAGATCTTTCAGAGATCCAGGAATCCAGGCTATCCTTGGCTTCCTCCAATTCGGCCTAGGTCTATCACTATCCATCAGCTCTCTCAGAGTCTCAGCCCTGTCAGCCTTCTCCGGGAACATCATGGGCTGATCACCCTCTAATCCGGCAGTTCTTCCATTGGGCGACAAGACTCAAGCCCCAAAGAAGGCCAAGATTCCCCAAATGGGATCTTCCCCTTGTTCTCGACTCACTGTCTGGACTCAGTACTGCAGGATCCGCTCCGCTTTTTATCAAAGATCTTTCTGTAAAAGTCTCCTTCCTAGTTGCTATCACTTCGGGCAAAAGGGTTTCTGAGATCGGGTCCTTGGGTCATAAAGAACCATTCCTGACTTTCTTCCCGGACCGGGTGGTCCTCATTCCTATGCTCGGCTCAAACCCAAATGTTACTTCAGTGTCCCATGAGAGCCAAGAAATCGTCCTACCTACATTCAGGGCCCCAGGGTCCACTGAAGTTCACCCTCTGGATGTAGGGGAAATACTAAAGTAATACCTGCAAGTTACTTCCTCCTTTAGACACTATGACTACCTGTTTATCCGCACACCAGCAGTAACAAAGGGAAGCGAGCTTCGACCAGAACGATTGCGGCCTGGGTCGTCCAATCCATTCAGCAGGCTTATAGGGCTAAGGGCTTGGCTTCTCCAGTGGCGGTGATGGCACACTCCTCCAGGGGTATAGCGGCTTTGTGGGCAGCAGCCCGGCATGTGGCTCCAGGTGTCATCTGCAAAACGACCTCATGGGCCTCTATTAATATCTTTATGTCACACTATTGCATAGAACCTGCTTCTCTATCTTCTGTGAACTTTGGTTTAAGAATCCTGTCGGTTGATGGGGCAAATTAAATTTCTTTTTGATCAGCATGCCCACCGGTGTGGTCTGGCTAGTTATTTCCCACGCATAGACTGCCATGGAGTCTGTCAGGAAAACTGAAAATTTATTATCAAATACTTACCATAATTTTCCTTTCCCGATGGACTCCATGGCAGACGGAGTTCCCACCCATTGGTCAAGAGTTGGCTAGTTACAGAACGCAGTCTCTGGCTGTGAGCCCAAATTTATGGGAATGGGGTCCTATAGCATTGGAGAGGAGGCTGGGTTAACCCACATGTAGACTGCCATGCAGTCCATCAGGAAAGGAAAATTACCGTAAATATTTGATAATAAATTTTCTGTTTTTTTCTGCCGTGACTTTTCTATGTTTCCATGATTCTATTTTTCCCTTTTGGCTGAATGGGCACACATTCCCACATATACACGCTAAAATCTTGTGGAAAACCTTTCCAGAAGAGTGGAGGCTTTAATAGATGCAAAGTGGGGGGCAACTCCATTTTATTATGCAAATGAATTAAGAATTGGATGTCCAACAAGCTTATAAAGGCATTATAGACAGGTGTCCACAAACCTTTTGCCATATAGTGTACTATATGTGAACTGTCCCTATTGAGTTTACTGTTCTTAGTCTTAACTTGTATGTATACTGCCATGGGGATGTTAGGAAGTACTCCCTACTGGGTTTCCAAGCCTCTCCACTTGTGCTCACTTACAGATGGAGGCATCTAACAGGAGAAAAGTGTGTGTGTGTGTTTTTATAGAGGTCTTGACTTGATCTTTGACATGAAAGGAGCGATCAGTTAAAAAAAAATTGGAAATTGTTTTTTTTTTAGCGCAACATTTCGGGGTTGTGCATACTCCAACAACGAAAAGTAGAACTTTTTTTTTCTTTCTTTTGATGGTTTGCAGCTATAGCTAGGGAAACAGAAGAGCCTTAGCAAAACTGGGCATGTGGTGAAAAAAATTATAAGCAGATGTTGTGGGTATACATTGCACATAATTCAAGGCCGTAGCCCTGGTGCTTTTTCATTGTCTAATAAACCATTGCAATTTGAAGCAGAACTCTGGGAATGGCACAGGCACACATTGATTTGAGCATGCTGAATGTTCTGGTGTGTATTAAAGATAAATTCCCGGTATGGTACTTTTTACATAGTTACATCGGTCAAGCTTAGACCAATGGATGTATGTATGTACCATACCTGTGGGATCACTGTGGAATCTAAAAATTGCTGTAGTGGGAACCCACTACTACAGTGATCTGAAATAGCTTCCAGGATCCATGGCAAAAAAAAAAAGAAGCAGCGCTCTATGGGTAAAGTATATATACTTATAGACCTTTGGCTAGGTAAAAAGTAAATTTATTGCACTTCTGAGAAATAAACAGCAACTGTCAATAATAAAAACTTGCAGAGGTTGTGAAGACAGTCATAAAAGCCGATATAGATACTGATATAAAAAAATGTTATGAAAAAGAACGGTACCACTGTAACATCCGGGTGGGGAAGGGTCAACAAACTTTTGTGGCTCCGGCGGAGAGCAGCTTCTCTGCAGCGTGATCAGCTTGTGGGTTAAACATGCAGATAGATATGATAATCCATGTGGATAACGATGGAAGCCCGGTAAATGGAGGGGGATGGTTATGTCACAACCCTTTACCTCTAGCTGGTGGTCAGACTCTGCTGGTGTCCAGAATAGAGACTGCAATGGCGGGGGACCCTTGTGGAAAGCAGTAAACTTTGTAGCTGGTTGCGGGTGTGAACCCTGCTGAGCCACAGGCAGTGTGGTATGGTGTCCACCGTTGAGGAATAGGACCGGGAAGCCGAACGAGCTGGGTGGAACCGGGCAGGCTGGATGATGTTAGCACCGCGCCCGAAACAAAGGGAAACTGGAAGCCCGTCTGTCGTGGTGAACTGCAAGCTCTGGGTTGCCTTGGCTCCGTTTACTGCTTTCCACAAGGGTCCCCCACCATTGCGGTCTCTATCCTGGACACCAGCAGAGTCTCACCACCAGCTAGAGGTAAAGGGTTGTGACATAACTATCTCTCTATTTTTAACCCACAAGCTGGTTGAGGTTGACCCCTCCCCACCCGGATGTTACAGTGGTACCGTTCTTTTTACTACATTTTTTTTACATCAGTATCTATATCTGCTTTTTGACTGTCTTCGCAACCTCTGCAAGTTTTTATTATTGACAGTTGCTGTTTATTTCTCAGAGGTGCAGTAAGGTAACTTTTTACTTAGCTGAAGGTCTATAATAGTTTATGCTTTACCCATAGAGCGTTGCTTCTTTGTTTTTGTCTTTTGTTATCCATTCTTCCAGGGGTTGGCAGCTGCACTGGGTTCTAGCCCATTCTACATCCTCCAGGGTCTGTACACCCACATATATGGCTGACAGATTTTAGCGCTCAAGGAACTTTGTGTATGTTTGCTTCCAGGACCCATGCCTAGCAGCTGCCATGCTGCATCGTGAACACAGAGGTCGCTTGCTCAGCACAAACACCATTCAAAGAACCCATTATATTTACTCAATGAATGCAAATTGTTCTCTGATGGGACTAGGTGAAGAGGTGGGTGGTGGTGTCAGGATCTCTACTTCGTCCAAACAGAGAACACTATTACTTTTCTGGGGACAACCCAAAATTTAGGATTTTCTTTTACTTTCACTTTCAATGATAATGGTAAACAGGACAAATAGAAAGGGCGAATCTCTCTAACAGGGGCACAGACCGTAATAAAAACTGACAATCATTCTAATCCCTCTCCACTCTATCAAAAACTAAAAAAAAAAAAGTTTTCCCTTTGTTGTACTTTAACCTTATTCCTTTTCAATAAAAGCAACGTGAAACAAAGTAAGTATTGCTGCAAAAAGCTACATTATTTATTTTTACAAGTGCTAGGCAAGTTCATTTTTCACTATCGATTTTTTTTCAATATTAATTGAGCTTAAAACATTTATTTGTAAATTAAAACCCAACTCTAGGCACCATTCTTTTTTTTTTTTACGGTTTTGGGGCGCTAAGTAGAAATCTGCCTTGTAGAAATCAAATCCACAATGCATGTGTGAGCTGAATCTTCTGTTAAAATCTCATATTGGTTCAAGGGACACAACTAGATACCTCTGGTGGGACTGTTTTCAGCTAATTACCCCTGAGCAGGGCCTTGAGTAGAGTTCAGAGGGCAAAGAAAGCAATAAGAGCACCACATCAGTAATCACAGGCCAAAGAAGATTTCAAGTAGTTCATATTAGGTGAAGTAAAAAGCCAACTGGCCCTTCACTGCGCCCCAGCCATTAATGCTCCTGAAAACTAATGGTTTGATGGTTTAGCTACAATTGTTAACAACTTGTGGTGTTAGTTCACTCGGTGCTTGATGTTGGATTTTAATTCCACCCCAATATGAACTAACTACAATCTTCTTTGGACTCGAAGCTTCTGGTATGGTGGTGTTATTGACTTGGTGAAATATTGTAGCACTAACAAATAAACACAAATTTTGTTATATAAGTGAACCAGCGTGAAAATCAAATGTACTCAAGTGGCATGTGAAAAAGACTATATAAGAAAGTCCAATAAATGAGGAAATCTGTTAAGAGAGGCCGATGTGTCAATCACCAAATAATGATGAATTAGAGGTAGAATAAGCTTGCGCTGTCCGGTATAGGAAACATCAAAAGTGGTACAAGGAGAGAGGTATATGTACTCTTACCGGAACAGGTGGACTCAAATGTCGATGGCAAAGAGTCATACAGGCATAGTGCCAAAATCGGCAGATACACAAAACTCTAAAGGGTCGGGAGATGAATCTAGGGATGATATGGATAACCACCAAACGAACCTCCCATGGAAGGATTACCAAAACTGGATCTTGGATGCAAGAAGACCGACTGGACAGCAAGGAAGCTCTCATCTGGATGGTATGTAAAGAAAAAATGCCTTTATATGGTGTAGGTAAAAAAAAGAGGTTTTTTATCTCTAAAAATCCCACCCATTACATTACAGTACATATGATTTTCACACTGTTTCACTTATATAACACTTATATAGCAATATTTGCGTTTTATTTGTTAGCACTACAATATTTCACCATTTGATTCTTTACATATTTGTTACATTCTTTGTAGCCGCTTTTTTCCTTGGCACCCGAGGTTAGCGCCGTAACGCCCATATCCGTGTTATTCACTTGTTTGCCCTTTATTAGAAATGTGGTTTGCTTTCTTCCAACAACCCAAAACGATTGCTTTCAGTTTCTCGGGGTAGAACAGCTCCTGATATACTTCCGCTCCCTGCCAACATCAGTGCTGCCATTATGAGAGCCACCATCACCGATGTCATGCCTCTGCCCATGTCAGCCATTCACAAAATGCAACCTTAGATGATCCTACGCCATTCAATTTGTGAATGCCCAAGTGCTGCGGGGGAGGGTCACTGATTTCTATCATACATGCAGAGCTGATTTGAGCAGGAGGGCAAAAGTATAGTGACAGCTTTACCTAACAAGTCCTCTAAAGCTACCAAAAGGATGATCCCTTGAGTTTAAAGACAGAAGGCTCAGTTCACACTTTATCCTCGTATGTTAGGTTGGTGATTTTGTTTTTATTATAATATAATAATAAAAAAGTAAAACATCCGTTTAGAAATCATGGAAATTGAAAATACAAATGACCTCAAACCATTATAGTTTCTCTTAAGCTAAAGGTGCCCTTGAAGCAAGGAAAAACATCGACAAAGGGGACCCATAAAAATAGTTTTGCCTGCTTTCATTGTCTAACCTGTCATGGAACAATGGCAGCTGTCATCTGACTTAGCACACTGCTTTCTTTCCCACAGTCATATGTGCAGTATAAGGTCAGTTATACTTATTCTTAGACTTTTTTTTATACAATTCTGCCCACAGTAAATATTTTCCAAGCACAATAAACCTATTAAACTATGACCATGGCACTTGTTCTGCCTGATATACTGTATATTTCTCTTCTCTGCCTGTTGTTATGACCACAGACTATAACTCTTCTTTTAGTACAATGGGCTCCTCTGTTATCGGTTGTGTTTTTCCTCTTTAAGACATTATATTACATCCTAATCTCTTCATTTCACTGCTGCGCCCTCAGGCCGTCCACAGGGAACTGGAGATGGCATGAGGTTTCAGGAACACCTGTGTGCGCTGGACATTTAACTCTTGTCACGTCTTTCTATGCCTATGGACAAAGCTAGTAGTGGCATTGCCACATATTTCTATTTGACAGGTTCCGTTAAAGCAAACCTGTGCATTGACCATGTAGGTAGTGTTCATTTTTTACGTAAAATTTCAATTTAGTTTTAGTCATAGTCTTTTTGACTAAAATGCCATTTAGTTGTAGTCGTATTTAAGTCATCTGAATTGTTTTAGTCCTATTTTAGTCGACTAAAACCTCCAGTGCAGTTTAGTCAGCTAAAATCTAATGGGTTTAGTTAAATTGTATTATGTATTATTTAAGCATTTCTCTAGAATTGCCAAACTCATTATATACTCCTGGAGTAAAAATCTAATAACATGTTATTATTTATGGTATTAACCCCTTCACGCCAACGTAACGCATATATGCGGCCTCGGCTTTAAGGGGTTGTACCGCAACTGCAGGCATCACCCCGGAACTGTTTTTTAGAGCCGACGGTCGGCTTTCTTGTAATAACAACCGATGCGGCTAAGCAGCCACTCGTTATTACAGGCAGCAGAAGAGGAGGCCCCCCCTCCCGCCTCCTTTCACGGCTCCCACCGGGAGGCCTAAGCAACCAGCCGGGATGTCCACCGGCTGGCCGGAGACCCAAACAATGCCAGAAATAGCATTGATCGGGTCTCGGATCTAGTAACCCAGAAACTATGTCCTGACTTCCAGTTTACAAAAGCCTAATGCCAAAGGTGCAAAATAAAAAAATAAAAAAGACAATATTCAAAGTGCTTAGAATGCTTTTAAGTGTAAAGGAGAGATTTGGGGTCTTATAGACCCCAGATTGCTCCATAAAGAATACCTGTCACTGCCTATTACTGTCACAAGGGATCACAATAAAAGTGAAAAAAAATCGAAGGGACAGTGTAAAAATAAAAAAATAAAACAAATAATATATAAAAAATAATAATTAAAAAAATAAAATAATTCAGAGCGCCCCATCCCTCCATGCTCACGCGCAGAAGCAAGCACATACATAAGTTGCACCCGCAAATGTAAACAGTGTTTAACCCACAAATGTGAGGTATCACCGCGATCGTTAGAGCGAGAGCAATAATTCTAGTGCAAGACCTCCTCTGTAACTCTAAACTGGTAACCTGTAGGAATTTTTAAAGTGTCACCTATGGAGATTTTTAAGTACCCTAGTTTGTCTTAACATCATCTTTTACATTATACAAAAAATTGGGATCACTTTACTGTTTTGTTTTTCTAATTAATGAAAGTGTATTTCTTAAAAAAAAAAAAAGCATTTGAAAGACCGCTGTGCAAATACAGTGTGACATAAAATATTTCAACAATCACCATTTTATTCCCTAGGGTCTCTGCTAATATATATATATATATATATATATATATATATATATATATATATATAAATTGTAAGCAACAGGTGTCAGAAAAAGGCTTAGGCGTCGAACTATAGACACAGATTTAGCCATTGTGATATAACGTCTTTATAAATAAAACCAAGTTTCATAGATAAATAAAAATATTGCTTTTTGACAAACAGAAGTACAACTTTAAAATATAAAAAAAATGCCCAAAAAATGGAAACTCTATTAGCTGTAATGCCCTGTACGCACAGTCGGACATTGATCGGAAATTCCGACAACAAAATCCATGGATTTTTTCCGACGGATGTTGGCTCAAACTTGTCTTGCATACACACGGTCACACAAAGTTGTCGGAAAATCTGACCGTTCTGAATGCGGTGACGTAAAGCACGGACGTTGGGACTATAAACAGGGCAGTAGCCAATAGCTTTCGTCTCTTAATTTATTCTGAGCATGCGTGGCACTTTGTGCGTCGGATTTGTGTACACACGATCGGAATTTCTGACAACGGATTTTGTTGTCGGAAAATTTTATAGTCTGCTCTCAAACTTTGTGTGTCGGAAATTCCGATGGAAAATGTGTGATGGAGCCTACACACGGTCGGAATTTCCGACAACAAGGTCCTATCACACATTTTCCGTCGGAAAATCCGACCGTGTGTACAGGGCATTAGGCTCGATTCATATCTATGCATGTTGCTTTTGAGCGTTTCTGCAGTGCTTTTTTGCTGTGCTTTCTGCGCGTGTTTGTGTGTTGTTTGTTTTTTTTTTTTTCTTTTACATTGTTGCTAAGGAGCGGGTTGGGAAGCCAACCGCTGCGTCCTTAACCATTAGACGACCAGCCGCCACAGGTATACTGTGGTAGGTTGGCTCTCCTGGGCAAATCGCTGTAGCTATACGTCGGCCGTTTTAAGACCACTAGAGGGCGTGCGCGGCATGACGACAGAGCAGATACGCATGCCTGGCACCCGCAATTGCTCCTGAGAGACACAGAATGGAGATCTGTCAATGTAAACAGGCACTAAGGATGAACAGCGATTGGTCTCCTCCTTCCAGGCAGCCCCATCCCCCACACAGTTAGAATCACTCCCTAGGACACACATTTAACGCATTGATCGCCCCCTAGTGTTAACCCCTTTCCTGCCAGTGACATTTTTACAGTAATCAGTGGCTATTTTTAGCTCTGATCGCTGTATAAATGTCAATGGTCGCAAAAAAGTGTTAAAAGTGTCCGATCTGTCCGCCGCAATTTCGCAGTCCCAATCAAAATTGCAGATCGCCATCATTACTAATAAAAAAAAGTATAATGGGGCGTGGCCTAGCGATGGCGGAGTGAGGACGAGTTTCCAAAGAGCTCCTGACCATCCCCTCTCCTACTCAAGAAACTAACGACTTTTACAACCCATGAAGGAGGAATGTTAACCCCCAAAAAGTACAGAACAAGATCTGCTACAAACGGAGACCGAGTAGCCACCCCACGGAGCAGTATTCGGAGATACTTTCGTGGTCATCAGAGGCGATCTCCGGGCGCCATAGTTGCAGCGCCACGTGGACACTATATGGCAGACTCGGATGTACTAGCCTCCCCTCTGTCCCCAACTTCGTCTGTGTCCTCAGACTGTTTGTCCGAAACACCAGCGATTTTCGGCTCTAACATGGCAGGCACATCACAGAGACAATCTGGAATTCCAGAGGAGCTCCACGCTATCCTACGTGCCCTGCCTACCAAGGCAGACATCGAGGCCTTACCCACCAGATCAGACATTGAAGCTCTCATATCCCGGGTGGAGGAGGCGCACGCCCGGGACATACAAGAACTCAAAGCGGAGATCCAGACAGTCTCGGAGAGGGTAGACTCAGGGGAATTGTCTCTATCGGCATTAGCACAGAGAGTAGAGACCTTGGAGAACTTCCGAGACTCACAGGCAGCTACAGCAGTGGACTTTCAATTACGCTTGGAGGAAATGGAGGACCGCAGTCGGCGCAACAATTTGCGGCTGCGGGGTCTTCCTGAAGCCACAGGTGCAGAGGACTTAGAAGCATCTGTGGTTGCTATCTTTCACCAAGTCCTGGGTGCCCCACCGACATCTCTGGAACTAGACCGGGTTCATAGATCACTGGGTCCCAGATCAACGGACCCGGATAGGCCGAGAGATGTGATCTGTAGGATCCACCGCTATACACAGAAGGAGCTCATACTGCGAAAAGCCTGGGACCAAGGATCGGTCGAATTTGATGGAGCGACGATTAAGATCCTGCCAGACCTCTCAAGAGCGACGCTGCAGAGAAGGGCACAACTGAAACCCATACTAGACATGGCTCGCCGGCAAGGATGCACATACCGCTGGGGATACCCCTTAGCGGTGAACCTCCGCAAGGGATCCAACACCTTTAACCTCCGCTCTCCACAAGACCTACCGGACTTTTTTACTTTCTTGGAAGCGGAACCGATCCCAGTTCCTAATTGGCTGGCACTGATCCCCCGAAGAACGGATCGACCAGGCCCCTCCCAACGCCGGATTCCTCAGCAGCCGCGCCAACAGCGATCCAGAAGACGGCACCGGGAGCCCTCCAACGAGGGTACACGTGAGTTGTAGCTTGATTTTCTGATCCCAGTGCTGCCCTGACATCCACATCCACTATCCTCTGGATGCCTTGCCTAAAGTGAGCCCCCCGACACGATCACAATGTCCCCACCTGCATGACAACAAAACTGCTCGCCCCACAATCTACGGTCACCCACCCCACTCACTAGCTATATAAGGTACTGGGATCCTGTCAGCTGGAGCGTGATTGGGATAAATTCGTAGCCCTGTTCACTGAAGTGACTTCCTGGACTATGTACTCAGACCCACAACATCGGTGAGAGTCAGAGACTGAACTCTAGTTGATGACCACGGACACTCACCACTCTATGCACCAGCCGGAGACAGCAACCCCTGACCTCTCTATACCCCGCTGATAACAGTGAACAGTGCCAGTCTAAGCTCGTACAGATCCCCCTTTTATTAGGAGAGTACACAATACAGGTTCTAGGTTAATAATATAGTTTTGTGCTCCTAGATGGCTAATATATTTGATAAACACATGTTGCTGCCGGGGATGGCAGAGGGGAGGGATCTCCGACATTGACATCTTAATGACTCACATATTGATAGATGATGGGGAAACAATACGGCTTTACCACAGTGAAATCAATAGGAAAATGACCACAGTCCCCGGAGTCTTATCTCTTTCAGGTGATAGTCTGGGGGTAACAGAAGTAGATAACATACTAAGATAATACATACAGGTCTATATTAAGGAGTGGGAAGCAGGTCCACTACCTCTATGGGCTCAGCCGAAGATAGAAGGAGGGATGGTTGGGAATGTTCAGGGTATACTGGATGACAATACAATACTCAGTTTGTTAACCTGTTTGTGTTTAACTGTTTTAGTGTTCTGTTCTACCAATTAACACTGCATATTAAGGTTTACTAGTCGTTTTCATACCAATACTGTTAGCCTTTTTCAAGTGAGTTGGGAGAGGGGGGTCGATGAGTTCTATTCTGACCATCGCTTCCCACACCCCCAATTAGGATTACGCTCGTTTACCAGCAGCTCTCTGGTGAGCGTATTAGCACTAGTGTGCTATCTCCTTTAGATTAATAATACTGCACCCTACAGTGCAAATTCGATTCGATCTTCTTTTTCTCCTTTCCACTTACTGATCTATTTCATTCCTTTCTACCTTTCTCTCCCTCCCCCCCCCCCTTCTTCCCCCCCCTTCCCCCCCCTTACTACCCAAACCCACGTATTCCTCTATACGTTGATCTATAATCTCTACGAAGGGACATGGAGACGGTGAATGTATTTTCACTTAATGTGAAGGGCCTCAATGTGCCTGAGAAAAGGAGGATGTTGATCAATGATCTTCGCCGACACAAAGTCGACGTGGCGTTCCTACAGGAAACCCACTTTAAAAGGGACAACCTCCCGATCCTGAAAAACAACTTATATCCATGGGCATATCATTCCACTTTTGCGGAAGCTAAATCAAGAGGAGTTTCCATCCTGGTCTCCCGCTCAGTCCCATGGACATGCGCGGAAGCAAAATGTGACCCAGAGGGACGCTATCTGTTCCTCAGAGGAGACTTGGGTGGAACAGAAGTAACACTAGCCAATCTATATGCACCTAATGATCACCAAGACTCTTTCCTAAGCAAGATAATAGATGATTTAATGAAGTTTCAGAGGGGTCAGCTAATCCTGGGTGGGGATTTCAACGTTCCGTTGATCCCCACGGAGGATACCTCCTCGGGTCACTCATCAGTCACACCAACTACCAGGAAGCGCATTGCACGCTCACTGCACAAAGCCCAATTAATTGATGTATGGAGACTCCTTCATCCAACGGAGAGAGACTACACTTTCTACTCCTCCCCACACAAAGTATATTCCCGAATAGACTACTTCCTAATTCCCCATGCGCAATTACATTCTGTCCACAAATCCTCGATTGATTCAATCACATGGTCAGACCACGCCCCAATAATGCTGACATATGCCTTGACAGATAATTCTACCTCCAAAACTCGGACATGGAGACTCAATGAAAGTCTTCTTCAGGATGAAGGAGTCTGTAGGGACGTCATCCGGGAATTAGATTTTTATTTTAAGACCAACATTACCCCGAACAGTAACCCCGGGATGATTTGGGAGGCGCACAAGGCGGTAATCCGGGGCGTCCTAATCAAACACGGAGCAAAGATCAAAAGACAACGCACGTCACAAATAAAATCACTCCTAGATGAGTTACAAGCAGCTGAAGCTAGACACAAACACGCCCAAACACCCTCTAATGAGGCCGAAATCCTACTCCTGCGTAATAAGATTACGGATCTAATGTTATTCCGAGCCAAAGCGGCGATCCAGATCTGCCGACGCAAGAGTTATGAATCGGGAAATAAGTGCGGTAAATTCCTAGCCAATTCCCTGAAAGAACAGGTTTTGGCGAATTATATTCCTTACGTCGTGACCCCCTCAGGCCGGAAAATAACATTACCCCGAAACATCGCAAAGGAGTTTAGAGATTTCTATGCATCTCTATACAATTTACAACGACCTCCCTCCCCACAGGACCAAATTGACGCATACCTCCATAGATCAGACTTACCTACACTTCCCACTGAAACTAGGGAATCACTAGAGGAACCGATTACCATAGAAGAACTTAAAACAGCAATAGGGGTTAGTAAATCAGGCAAAGCCCCGGGACCTGATGGGTTAACGGTGCAATACTACAAAACCCTGATTCAATCACTGGAAGGTCCCATGCTTAAATTCTTTAATTCCATAGGCTCAGACACATCCATCCCAAGAGACACCCTAGCTGCTCACATTGTAGTAATACCCAAGGAAGGGAAAGACCCCTCGGCCTGTGGTAGTTATAGACCGATCTCCCTCCTTAACACGGACCTGAAAATTTTCACTAAAATTCTGGCCAACAGGATCCAAAACCACCTCCCGAATCTGATCCATCAGGATCAAGTTGGATTCGTCCCAACCAGGGAAGCAAGGGACAACACGATCAAAGTGTTGAACCTCATCCACATAGCTAATAAAAATAAGACCCCATGTGTGCTTCTAAGCATAGACGCAGAGAAGGCCTTTGACAGGGTGAACTGGCACTACATGACCTCCGTCCTGGGCTATATAGGTATGGGCAACAAAATGCTCACCTGGATAAACGCACTCTATTCAGATCCTACAGCCCGGATCCGAGCTAATGGGATCTTGTCTGACTCGTTTCCGATCAGAAACGGAACCCGCCAGGGATGTCCGCTATCCCCTCTTCTTTTCGCCCTGTCATTGGAGCCCTTCTTGTGTAATATAAGAGCCAACCAAAACATAAAAGGAGTTGAGGTCGGTAACTCGCAACAGAAAGTGGCCGCTTATGCGGATGATATGATGTTCTCACTAACCAACCCATTGATATCTCTCCCCAACCTCCTACAGGAATTCAGGGAATATAGCGCTTTGTCTAATTTGAAAATTAACATCACCAAATCCGAAGCCATGGGTTTAGGTATAAATTCTCGACTACTTACGTCCCTTAGAGGAAGTTTCAATTTCAAATGGACGACTAAAGCGCTACATTATTTAGGAACTTATATCCCTTCCAAAATGTCCCAAATATTTGCACTAAACTTCCCCCCGCTATTGAATACAATTCGGTCCCTATTATCCAAATGGCAGTCAGGTCTACACTCGTGGTTCGGTAGATGCAATATTGTTAAGATGTGTATACTCCCCAAATTCCTATATTTGCTACAGGCCCTACCGATCCAGATCCCTTCATCATACTTTGCCCAGGCTAATAAACTAATCTTTGACTTCATATGGGCCAATAAAAAACCCAGACTCTCCAGGAAGCTCATAACCTTACCTAAGCTGTATGGGGGTTTGGCGGTCCCAGACCTTCGTAAATACTATTACGCAACCCATTTGGTCAGACTTATAGACTGGAATCGACATCACACTACTAAACTTTGGACCAGACTAGAACAATTACAATGTGATATACCCCTCAATAGAGCACCATGGTGTTATGAATTACTCCCAAGCCACATGAAAAGACATCCCCTCATAGGAGTGACTACACGCATATGCTCGACCTTGTTCGTAAGGTTTCATCTTACATCATCAACACCCCCGATTCGTCCGATCTTGGGTACACCCGAGTTCACACCGGGGTATACAGACCCACTATTTATATCTCTGAAGAACTCTAACCACTTCCAAGCCTCTCACTTCCTACTGAATGGAAGATGGCCTACTATAACAGAACTTAGAAACCCAGCCGGACCGTTTCAATTAGATTTTTTGAGGGCCCTCCAACTTGATCACTTTTTCAAAACATTGGCACCCCCCGATAGCTTTAATCAACCCCTGACGACATATGACCTATATTGTACGGAAGAAGACTCCATGCCACATGCCTTATCAGCCACATATCAATTGTTAATTACACCCCCCGACAGCTTTAGCTTACAAAGTTTAGAATCCTGGGAACAGGACCTACAATGCAAATTTACTATGCGTCAAAAGCAGAACATAATTCATTTCACATACAGATCATCGATCTGCACAAAAACGCAGGAGACTAACTACAAGTTGATCACTAGGTGGTACAACACTCCTGTAAAACTACATAAGATGTTCCCTCTCACAACGGATAGGTGTTGGAGATGCCATAGTGACCGTGGCACCATCCTTCACATTTTTTGGACATGCCCATTGCTAGATCGGTTTTGGGGAACCATTCGAAACGTTATACAAAAGTTTACCGAACGCACATTATCAAATGATCCTGCCCTCTTTCTGCTCCACGCCACCACCTCAACCAGCAAAGTGTATAAAAAGTCAATGATACGGCATCTGATGGACGCTGCCAAGGCATGTATTCCCCTGCTTTGGAAATCTACACAACCCCCATCGATTGGTGCATGGATCAGAAAGGTAGAGGATATTAAGAGAATGGAAGATTTAATTCTGACTGCTAGAAACCAAAGCGAAGTGTTCTCCAGGACTTGGTCCGGATGGAACATATTTATCTTCTCGGCGGAAGGCCAGGCGCTTTTAGAAGGGAACTAGTCTGTTTAGTGGAAGTCATCTTGATATGCTATTATCTGTTATAATAAAATAGGGCTGATCCTCACTAAGCCAACAAGACGGCACAAGTAGTAGTCGTCTCCTTGTCCCCTCACCCCCCCCCTCTGCTACCCCATATCCTCTCCCATCCCTCTCCCCTGGACCCCCCCCCTACTATCTCATCTCTCTTCATTTCCCATTTCCTACCTTTTTCCTTTATATTGTGCAGGCCTCCTTTTTCTTTTTCTTTTTTTTTTTTTTTTTCTCTTTCCTTCTTTTCTCTCCTTTTTAAGTAAATTGAAACGGAAACGGAGAGGTTCGGTTCCACCCACATATTGTTTCTTAGTCATATATATAAGGTTTATTAGTAGCCTACAATGATTTGTTTTTGTTTTTCTCTTTTACAAGAAATCATAATTACGGCACCCATACGAGCAGTTTATGTATAAATGGAGGCTGCGTCCTCAAATATATTGTTATGCACATACCTTGTATCACTATGTGGGACCCACGTCCTCTCCTGTTCTTTAATAAAATATAATTTGAAAAAAAAAAAAAAAGTATAATAAAAATGGCATAAATCTATCCCCTATTTTGTAGATGCTATAATTTTTGCGCAAACCAATCACTATATGCTTATTGCATTTTTCTTTACTAAAAACATGTAGAATACATATCGGCATAAACTGAGGAAGAAATTAGTTTTTTTATATTTTTTGGGGGGATATTTATTATAGCAAAAAGTAAAAAATATTGCTTTTTTTTTCAAAATTGCTCTTTTTTTGTTTTTGTGAGGAGCCTGCACTCTATCGCTACTATGTGGTGTCTTAGGAACCCACGTTTACCTTATCAGTTATCTATTGTTTTTCATTTATTTTTGAATTAGTATATAGTATAATACATTTCAATTTTTATACATATTACGTATACCATTTGTTGGTGTTATATCACCACTAGGGCCTTTAACATCCCACAAGGGGAACCTTGCTCTCTGTATATTGTACACAGGGATGTTGGCCCACCTCTAGTCCTCTACATCTAAACTTTTTAAATGGCCTGGTCATTAAGGTGGTAAATCCTTCCGGGGCTTAAGTGGTTAACAACTGAAAAGTCATAAGCTGTCATCAGGGTTCCCCACTGACAGCTGAATGTAAAAAAAAAAATTGCCGGCCAAAAAAATTCACGAAAAACGGCAGTGCCCCCCCCCCCCCTCCCCAAAGACCATACCAGACCCTTCAGTCTGGCATGGATTAGGAGGAGACACCCCCACGCCAAAAGTTTTTAAAAAGTGGCATTGGGTCCCCCCTGAAATCCATACCAAACCCTTATCCGAGCATGCAGCCCGGTAGGTCAGGAAAGGGAGGGGACAAGCGAGTGGCCCTCCCACTGAACCATACCAGGCTGCATGCCCTCAACATGGGGGGGTGGGTGCTGTGGGGCAGGGGGGGCTCTGCGCCCCCCTACCCCAAAGTATCTTGCCCCCATGTTGATGGGGACAAGGGCCTCTTCCCAACAACCCCAGCAAGTGCTTGTCGGGGTCTGCAGGTGGGGGCTTATCTGAATCTGGAAGCCCCCCTTTGAACAAGGAGACCCCCAGATCCCGGCCCCCCTGTGTGAATGGGTATCGGGTACATCGTACCCCTACCCATTCACCAACAAAGCAGTGTAATGTAAAAAAAAAACAAGAGCCAGTTTTTGACAAGTCCTTTATTAAAAAAATGGCTCTGAGCTGTCTTCTCCTCAAGCCGCCTTCTCCCGTCGCCACCGGATTGCAAGCACGATATCTCGGTCACCACCACAGCTGCAGAGTCAGCGATGCTGAACAAAGTAAAAGTCATCCGAGTGGCTAAAGAACCACTGGATATCTTCTACAGGTAGTGGAAGGGGTATCATTGTCCCCCATCGCCACCTTTACTGGGCTCTCCTGAGTGATCGGGGAGCCCAGAAAGGATGTGCCCGGGGAATCCAGATTCTGGGACACAGTGAGAGGAACTGATGAGAAACCAGAAGCAGCAAGAATTTTGTCACTTCCGGTTTCAGTTTGTTGTTTACAAACAGTTACTGACTTGTACAAGCATCTGGTCAAAATAATCTCAGTTTGCTCACATGCTTTGGATGGCAGAGGAGAGATCTGGAGTCTAAAAGACCCCAGATTTCTCCATAAAGAGGACCTGCCATGGCCCACGCTATCACAAGGAATGCTGTTCATCCCTTGTAAGAGCAATAAAAAAAATAAAGGAGGAAAACAAAAACATTAACAAGACAGTGTAAAAATAAAAAAAGTAAATAAGATAAAAATGGTAAACTGCCCCTACCCCCTCGTGCTTGCTCGCAAATGTGAACGCATGTGTCAGTCCCATATGCCACGTAAACAGCGATTGCACCACACGTGAGGTATTGTCATGAACATCAGAGCGAGAGCAATAATTCTACCTTTAGACCTCCTGTGTAACTCCAAACTGTGAACCTGTAAAGGCTTTTAAAGTGTCGCCCATGGAGATATGTAGGTACCATAGTTTGGCGCCGTTCCACAGGCGTACATAGTTTTAAAGTGTGACATGTTTGTTATCTACTTATTTGACGTAACATCATCTATTGTTTTACCAAAAATTGGGTATTATATAGAATCATAGAACCATCAGCTTCCAGTTTTTTTTTTTTTAAATTGAACAAGCTGAAGTTAGAAGCTGATTGGCTAACATGCAGAGCTGCACCAGATTTTGCACTCTCCAATTTTAGCAAATCAACCCCGCAGTGTCTGTGTGCACTAAAATTCATTAAAGTGTAGTTTTTCCCAAAAAATGTGTGATGTACAATGTAAAAAAAAAAACCTGTAAAAAATGTAAAAAACCGCTGCGGGAATACCATGTAATATATAACTGGTTGGTATGGATAGGTGACAGTGTCAACAAGAGGGCACCACCATCCCTGAATAATATGTATAGACAGGAGAATAATTTAGTGGGATTTTATGGGTGCCAGGTAGATAGAGTTACTCATACAACAAAGTAAATACAATTATCACAGTTTATTGAACATAGAACAAGTTTAAAACTTATATTGGCTACACATTAAATCACATAGACATCAGTACACATCAAATTAGATGAAAAGCAATAGTATCCTGACATGTTTCGCCCGCTAGAGGGCTTCCTCAGGGGATGTTTGTTGAGAGACGTGGGATGTGTCACTGCAATTAATGTTGAGCCGAACTAGGAAAACGGACACTGCGCTGCATATGAAAAAATTGTCCGAGAAGAGCCCAGGGATGGGGCCATGGGACCAATCTAAACCACCCGGCTGGGTCTAAGGAAAGGCCAGGGCTGCCAAGCAAAGATGTTATCTTGTAGGGGGAGATTTGTCAGCTTGGCAGCCCATCTAGTGACTAATGTAATATATAAAATTGCAATACCCAACAGAATTTTTTAAGATTTTTTTGTACTGGTACATGTTCTCCATGGCTGTGCCCAACTAACTATGCCCTTTTTGAAACAAAATTTTGCAAACTGGCCTTGAAAAAGGCCCAGATTAAATTGGATTCATGATTTGGTTTAGCATACTTTTTGCTGGTGTTGCAATTTCCTGAAAACTGTATTTTGCTAGGTTCGCTCATCCATATTCACAGGGTTGAACGAACAGCATTGCGAAAAGCAACATACCTTTGACTGCCTACTTGTGCTGACCTCTGCTTCTACCAGCCTGGGTGATGCTATGCAAAGCATTAAAGAAAGCTAATATAAAGATGTGCTCTGGTTTTTATACTGGTTGTATTTAAAATACATTTACTATATTAGTTCAATGAATAACTGAGCTAAATGGCATTTTTTTTTCATATCTGCATGTTCAGCTTAATTCTCCATTTTGCCCAGAGTCTATCTTTAGCTGTAGAGAGGGGATTAACAACCCACCAATGAAATCATTAAGCAACAATGTAAATAATCTAAACACAGTACAGACCGGTGGACATTCTGCTCAAATAGCCGGCGGATTCCCTCCGGCACATGGCTCTGGCAGCTTGTCCGTAGGATTAGCACAGAACACAAGCAGGCAGCACAAGTGCTAATAATCCTGATTTATGTTTTTATTTTAGCAGACCTGGAGCATTGTTACATGGGGAAAATTGTACGCTGGCACTACAAGGACCCTTAGCTTATTAAAGTCATAAATCGCTTCGGGACACGGCTCTGCCAAAGCAATGGAAGACTTATTTGTGGGCTTTTCATTCAAGTACCCCAATTATGACAGACTGCCAAAAATATTCTCCGGCTTCCAGCGTGGCTCTTAACCTAAACTGTGTATACCGTGCTTTCTGAAGCTGAAATCACATTTCTTTTGTTATGAACAACCATTAGCGTCAGTGTTACTCATTGACATTTACTGCGATTAACTACTTCAGTCCTGGGGGAGTTAATGGTGGAGGAGAGCAATCTTCACTTTTTAGTTAGGGGTCTATTGATTTGTCATCAACTTATGATACTGAGATGACATGTCATTTATTTTTCTTTTAGGACAAACAAGGAAATCTTTTTAAGGTATTGTAATGCCGCGTACACACGGTCGGAATTTCCGACAACAAATGTTGGATGTGAGCTTGTTGTCGGAAATTCCGACCGTGTGTAGGTTCCATTGGACATTTGTTGTCGGAATTTCCGACAACAAAAATTTGAGAGCTGGTTCTCAAATTTTCCGACAACAAAATCTGTTGTCGGAAATTCCGATTGTGTGTACACAATTCCAACACACAAAATTCCACACATGCTCAGAATCAAGCAGAAGAGTCGCACTGACTATTGAACTTCATTTTTCTCGGCTCGTCATACGTGTTATACGTCACCGCGTTCTTCACGTTCGGAATTTCCAACAACATTTGTGTGACCGTGTGTATGCAAGACAAGTTTGAGCCAACATCCATCGGAAATAAATCCAGGATTTTGTTGTCGGAATGTCCGATCGTGTGTACGTGGTTAAGAGATGAATTATAGTGTTTTCTATAAAATCATATCAGTAAGCAATGAAGCATGTCTGGTGTGCTTTAGCATGTATTTTTAATAATGGTTTCAGTTCACAAAGCTTATGAATTGCATCTAAAGCCATTTTTTACTTTTGGATAGAGTGGGAAAGATTTTGAACCCCTGTTGGATTTTCATTGCTGTTTGTGTCCTTTGGAAACTTCCAACCTTGTTTTGTCTCAAATGTTGTTTTGTGCAAAAGATATACCTCCTGATACCCATTCTATACAGACTATATGGCAACTCATCCACATGTGAGCAGGGGTAAGTACCCGTTTTGTCATGATTTTGGGTTTGTGTTCAATATGTGCAAAGAGAGATCACACAAATACTTACAAGTATAACATATAATAAAGATAATGACAGATACAGATAAAGATAAAGAAAATATAACAAGAATACTTGACTAAAGATACTGTTTCGCCACAGAGTCCCCTATAAAGGCATGGCCAGGTAATCAGACCAAACGCTTGCATGATGCAGCTCTGATGCAGCTCTGGAGACAGGACTAAATGTTCCACGTGACAACTGTAGTATTTAAACTTGTATAAGGAATAGACAACCCCTAAGCCAAATCCCTTTGCAATATGACCCCTCAAGGACTTGGTCAGTTAACAATGACATTCCTTTGGTGTAAGGTAAAGCTATGCTTATGTCCTTATATGGCCTCCTTAACCAAGATTTGGAGGCTTAGAATTCAGTCACATTATTAATAAGGAAATATAAAATATACAGCTTCCCCGTCACCCTTTTTAGGGAAACCCATCCCATGGGCGGATCTAGAGGGTAGGGCTAGCCTGTCCTATATAATGTTTGGGCCTCATGCACACAGGACATTTTGTAAACTCTCCTAGAAGCCTTTCCCCCTGGCAGAAGCATTTTGAAAATACACCTGTCAAGCGCTTTTTTAATTTCATTGGCCAGAATAATATTTCATTCTGACCATTGAAAGAAATGAATGAAGACACGTTTAGATGCATTTTGAAGCGTCAGGTGTTTTTTCGACCAAAACTCTGCTGCTCCTTGATGCATTGGCAGTGAGTTTTTTCCTGCCTATAAACACCTCTGCCCCTAAACTCCTCTAAAAAGTCTGTGTGCATGGACACATAGGCTAACATGCAACCCTAGGAGCAGCTAATAAAACATCCTGTGTGCATGAAGACTGGGGCAGAGGGTGATGGGAAAAGACTACCCCTTGAATACTAATGTTTAAACATTCAACCTTAGGAAGCAAACCCTTCTGGGTAGGCCAGTAACAGGTTCAGGTGGAGAACCCACTTATTGGGGACCTGTGGTGAGGATTAAGGGTCGACCGAATATCGGAGAGGCTGATTATTAGGGTCGATATTCACATTTTTTCAAAAACTATGTTTTGGTCAGAAACTTACGGATATTACCAATATTGGTCAGACCTCCTCCCCCTGTCCCCACGCGGCGCACGCTGTAGCCTCTGCCAAACTCTGTTAGTGGTGCGACGGGCAGCAGAGAGATGACACCATCTCTCACTGCCCGCTTTGCATCACCGCTGTTCTGCCCCTACAACAGGGCCACAAAGGCTGCTCTAGACAGACCTGCAGCCGCAGGCGAGCACAGAGATAGTTATGTCATCTCTCACCGCCCGCCCACATGTGGAAGTTTACCCGCTTGGACGCCGCGGGGGAGAGAGTGTGCCAGAAATGGTGTAAGTAGTGACAAGCTGCATATGGGTGGCAGGTGACGGTGAAAAGCTGCATATGGGTGGCAGGTGACAGTGGCAAGTGGAATGCTGCATCTGGTGGCAGGTGACGGTGATGTACAGAATATCGGCACCTGTGATCGGCCATTGGCCTGAAAACCGGCTGAAAATCGGTATCTGCCCTAAAAAAACAATATTGGGTTCATTACATTTTCTCCATAGAGTCTATAATGTAAAGTTTTCATTTCTCTGAGTTGATTCATTTTTTTCTATCTTTTGTAAACAACTTCAGAAAACGTAATTGTAATTTTCTTTTAGGATCAAATCTATATTATTTTGATCCCTTCTCGCAGGGTTCTTAAACGGAGTGGGACACATAATCATGTGCTTACTCTGCCTATTTGGTAATCCAGTACTGCTCTATGCCAGCCTTATTCAACCAGGGTGCCCAGGCACCCTGGGTTGCCTTGATGTTTTTTCAGCGGTGCCTTGGCAAAACACCTAAAAACTGTCCACAAATTGTATACAAGCTGGCATGTGTATAAAGCTGCCTTTTAGTTACCCAAAGCCAAGGTTTTCATTGTACACGATAACAACCTTCTACAGCCTTCTAGCCACCTTTGTCCTAACGAACAATAGCATCACCAGTTGATAAAGAGGATGTCAGTCACCTGAATAGCATCCTTGTTTGACCCTCCCCTGCCCCTCTGCATAAGCATTGAGTGATGGAAAAAGAAAAGGAAAAAGAGAAACATTGGTCAGTACCAATTTGCAAAAGTGTATTTGCTTTGGAAGAATAAATCACCTTTAACGTTGGTTATCCTACTTGTGTGGATGTTTTTACATTTTAGAATAGGGTGCCACAAGACTGTCCATAATTTTTAAAGGGGGCCTTGACTGAGAAACACTGCTCTATGCTGTCACGGTACCCAATCCATGGCTTGATCTTGGAACATGGATGGTCAGAAAGCTTATTTTACCATAGATTTCTGACCGGTTTTGGTAGATGGATTAGCCCCTATCCCTCTCCCAGCCCCATATAAGCCTATGATGCCAAACTACACAGGTATGGTTGTTGGATCAAGACGCAGAGTCTGACAAGAGCCTTGGAGCGGGTTTCCTTAACCTTTATAGAAGAACTTTATTAAAATAATTGGGACCATTAAGTGCCCAACAACTGCTGAGACAATGAACATTTTAATCAGGAGTATGTAATTTACAATACAGTGATGCAGTGCCCACCACCACGCAGTAAGTCCAGCCAAAGTCATCCCGACATGAGAGACTCAATTACTAGAAGGTCTATATGCACTTAAATGGCTCATATTCTGGAGGTAATAAACCAGCCCAGCTACTTTAGGATTCCATTATCTCTAGTAGAGCTTGCTATGTAACTAAAGAATATCCTTGTTAGAAGAAAAATTGTATATGTGAACTGGTTTTTGGTGGTGTGTCGACTAGCATAAATTCTCATCAGCAGCTGGTTGTTGTGTTTTATGACCACCAGCAAATAAGCCGATTGAGCACAGATAGAATTTATCAGCAGTCTTTTTCAACCAGGTTGCTCGAGAGATTGCTAGGGGTTCCTTGAGCAATGAACAATTTCTGCCTCTCAGATATGTAACCACTGACACCAATGTTCTTTTTAGCTATATGTAAGGAGGAGGGGGTTCTCTATGACCACAAGTGTTAGAAGCATTCTTCTCAGTGACACCTATGTACAATGAGCTGCATGTATAGTAATTATTGGCAGGGATTCCTCAGTGTTAAAAGGGGTTGCAAAAGGCTATGTTAGGCCTCATGCACACACCAGCTAAAAACAATTGATTTACAGGGATTTGACATTTTTTTCTGGCTCCAAATGCCCCCTCTATGTTAACCTTTGTATCCATGTACACATAGGTGTTCACAAGCATTTATAGGCAGGGGCATGCATTCAGGAGCGGAAATATGAATGCAGCAAAATTGCGCTCAGGAGAGGACCTTTGGGCAGAAAAAATGCCTGGCACACCTAAACACATGTAAACGCGTGTAAATGCACCTAAGTTCCAGGCATGTTTACAGTGCCTTGAAAAAGTATTCATACCCCTTGAAATTTTCCACATTTTGTCATGTTACAACCAAAAACGTAAATGTATTTTATTGGGATTTTATGTGATAGACCAACACAAAGTGGCACATAATTGTGAAGTGGAAGGAAAATGATAAATGGTTTTCAAAATTGTTTACAAATAAATACCTCTGACCCCCCCCCCACACACACAGTAGTGTTCTCTGACCCCCCATCAGTAGTGCCCTGTGCCCCCCCCCCCCCAAAGCAGTGTCCTCTGCCCCCTCCCCCCACTGTAGTGCCCTCTGCCCCCATAGCAGTGTCCTCTGCCACACCCCTTCACTATAGTGTCCTCTGACCCCCCTCCCCCACTGTAGTGCCCTCTGCCCCCATAGCAGTGTCCTCTGCCACCCCCCCTTCACTATAGTGTCCTCTGACCTCCCCCCCCCCCCATAGCAGTGTCCTCTGCACCCCCCCCATACAGCAGTGTCCTCTTCCCCTCCTCCCCCCACGGTAGTGCCCTCTGCCCCCCCAAAGCAGTGCCCTCTGCCCCCCTCCCCCCATAGCAGTGTCCTCTGCACCCCCCATACAGTAGTGCCCTTTGCCCCCCATAGCAGTGCCCTCTGCCCCCCCCCTCCCCCCATAGCAGTGTTTAATCTTCAACTGGATTTTAATGTTACTATGTGGTATTATGGAGTTCATGATTCATGTTGTATAATAGTTCTTCATGTGTTTACACTTATGTCACAAATACATTTTATCACATTATTAGGATGGTACTTTTGATGTTTTTCTCTGACTTATACAGCTGCTATATAATTTTAGAGGGTTGTAAATTTTATTGGTTCTTTTTAATACCAACTTTGGATGCCACGGCATACCCGAAGAACGCAACTTTCCATAAGTACCCCATAATGACTACCGCTGTGCGTGATCCATTCTTGTCATATGATTTTCTTCTACTATCCTTTCAAGTTTCAGCGCATAAGACTTTAAGACATAAGACAGTTTATTACTTTGTGTAGGACGAATCAGATAGAATTCTGCTTGAAATTGACACAGATCCTTCCCTACATCCGACACAAGTGTCACTAATGAATTTTGCCGCTAACAGCCCAATCTTGGCTGCCCAAAATACGCAGTGTCAGTCTGAAGCTTCATCCTCACTGTACGTCTCTGTGATTATTTGGATGTTATAGCCGTGTTTATGCTTTATTGGCCTCCTTCCCAGGGATTTTACAGCGATTACGGCCCATTCTCAGGGTATTTTAATAGCTGGCATGGCACGTCTGCAGCAAGCAGCTGCTGGTAGCCAGCTAAAGGGAATGTCTGCTTACTGCATCAACAGGATGTCAAAGGAAATCTTTTTTTTTTTTTTTTACAGTGGATGGAACACAGGTGGAAGTTTTTAACCACTTGCCGACCACTGCACACCGATATACGTCGGCACAATGGCAGCAATGGGCAAATGGGCGTACCTGTACGTCCCCTTTAATTGGCAAAGCTAGTGGGCGCCCGCCGTGTACAGCGTGACCGTGGCCCCCTGACCCGTGGACTCTATGTCCGCCGGTGTCCCACAATTTTGTCACTGAGAGGCAGAACAGAGAAGTTGCTATGTAAACAAGGCATATCCCTGTTCTGCCTTGTGACATGACAGAGATCACTGCTCCCTGTCATCGGGAGCAGTGATCGCTGTCATGTCAGTGGTAGCTCATCCCCCCGACATTTAGAATCACTTCACAGGACACACTTAACCCCTTGATCTCCCCCTAGTGTTTAACCCCTTCCCTGCCAGTGTCATTTACACAGTAATCAGTGCATTTTTATAGCACTGATCGCTGTATAAATGACAATGGTTCCAAATAGTGTCAAAAGTGTCCGATGTGTCCGCCATAATGTCGCAATCACAATAAAAATCGCAGATCACCGACATTACTAATAAAAAAAATAATAATAATAAAAATGCCATAAATCTATCCCCTATTTTGTAGACGCTATAACTTTTGCGCAAACCAATCAATATACGCTTATTGCGATTTTTTTTTTTACCAAAAATATGTAGAGGAATACATATCAGCTTAAACTGAGGAAAAAAATTTTTTTTTATATATATTTTTTTGGGATATTTATTATAGCAAAAAGTAAAAAATATTGCTTTTTTTTTAAAATTGACGCTTTATTTTTGTTTATAGTGCAAAAAATAAAAACCGAAGAGGTGATCAAATACCACTAAAAGAAAGCTCTATTTGTGTGAAAAAAGGAGGTCAATTTTGTTTTGGTGTAACGTCACACGACCGCGCAAATGTCAGTTAAAGCAACGCAGTGCCGAATCGCAAAAAGTGCTCTGGTCAGGAAGGGGGTAAAATCTTCCGGGGCTGAAGCGGTTAAAGAAACAAAACATGGGGAATGTGCATGCATTGCAGAGATCTACTGCTTTTGGTGCCCTGAAATACAATTTAAATCCCTTATGGTGGCCATACACGCTTCGATTTTATTATCCGCTCAATGTGAGATTCGATGAAAAGGATTGAATCTGCAATCAATCGAATAGTCATAACTTCCTTTCTGATCGATTTAGACAGTTGATATCCTTTTCAATCAAACTGAGTTGATCACCCAGGGCAGAAAATGACTGTTTAATTGTTCATGAACATGATCGTATTTCAATCAATGGGATTATGAGATTAGGTAGTAGAAAACAGAGATGCGATCAATAACTAATATATCTTAAAGTGGAGTTCCACCCATTTTTACAACTCCTCAGCATCCCTCACTAAACTGTGCACTGTAAACGAATTGGATATTTTTTTATTTATTTTCTCAGCACCTACTGTATATCTGCTGTATTCATTTTTCACTTCCTCCTCCCTGGCCGTGGCCCATCGCATCAATTCCTGTTTGCAATGCCTTCTGGGAAGGGGCGGCAACTTCCTCTGACACTGCCGTTGCTATGGAAACCTGACATGAAACCTATTACACTGCTTGTGCTGCACTGAGCATGTGCGAGATCTGCAAGGATGAGATCCAGGAAGAAATACAGTCTGGCTTCAGATGCCCACACTTAAGATGGCCACGGCCTGCTGTAAGTTTATAAAATAACAAACTACTGCTATAAACTAACAAAACAGACCTTATTTTACAGACTAACTTTACTAGAATACATTAAGCTTGTGTTTTATAGGGGTATTTTTATTTAAAAAGTATAATTTCGGCCGGAACACCACTTTAACTATCAATTGAAATCCACTTCTCATGTGGGGCATATTGATTGATTGAGTTGTCAACTATAGATTGATTATTCTTATTAGAGGAGATCAATTGGAAAAGATATTGATCATTTATTGAAGCTTGTGTTGCCGCAGTTAAGGTTACATTTCCCTCTCCGTAAAGACATGCGTTTTCAACATATATTTTAAAAAGCATTATTTAGGCCTGAAAATGACTGAAACCCCAAAACATTATATGTTTTCTAAAAAGAGAGGACCGATAGAATAAAAATATAGTAGCTGCAAATTTGTATGTCACAGGATATTTGTGCAGCTGTTTTCAAACCTATATCTTACGTAAAAAATACACCAAAACAAATTTTAGTGCACACAGACACACTGATTTATAGAACCCCTTCTAATGTATATATGAAAAATGTATTTATTTTTGCATAAGGAGTTTAGTTGTCATTTCAGGATAGAGGGTAGAGACATGCAAATCATTCCATTGTGTATAGCACAGATACAGTCATATATATATTTATTACTTATTTATTATCCTTTTATTCCAGGTAGTTGTATAGCGCCGTCAATTTACGCAGCGCTTTATACATTGTACATTCACATCAGTCCCTACCCCTCAAGGAGCTTACAATCTAAGATCCCTAATTAACATTCATACATACTAGGGCCAATTTAGACAGGATCCGAATAACCTAACAGCATGTCTTTGGAGTGTGGGAGGAAACCGGAGGAAACCCACGCAGGCACAGGGAGAACAGGCAAACTCCAGGCAGGTAGTGTCGTGGTCGGGATTCAAAACCAGTGACCCTTCTGCTAGTTGAAAGTGCTAACCACTACACCACTGTGCCGCCCCAAATTATATATACACTTGCCGGCCACTTTGTTAGGTACGCCTGTTCAATTGCTTGGTAACACAAATTGCTAATCAGCCAATCACATGGTGAAGACGACTTGCTGAAGTCCAGACCGAGCATTAGAATGGGGAAGAAAAGAGATTTAATGCATTTTTTAACCCAAAAAAAAAAAAAAAAAGGATCCTGCTCCTTTAACCACCTCAATACTGGGCACTTATACCCCCTTCCTGCATAGGACATTTTTCATCTTTCAGCACTGTCACACTTTGAATGACAATTGCGCGGTCATGCTATACTGTAACCATGTGAAATTTTGATCATTTTCTTCACACAAATAGAGCTTTCTTTTGGTGGTATTTAATCACTTCTGGGTTTTTTTATTTTTTCGTAAAAAAAAATAAAGACCGAAAATTTTGAAAAAAAAAGAAGTTTTTCTTAGGTTCTGTCAGTAAATTTTGTAAATAAGTAATTTTTCTCCTTCACTGATGTGCGCTGATGAGGCGGCACTGATGGGCACTGATTAGGTGGCACTTAAGGGCACTGATGAGGCGGCACTTATGGGCACTGATTAGCTGGCACTGATGAGGAGGCAGGAATATGCCACACTTATGGGCACTGATAGGTGGCACTGATGAGCACAGACAGGAGGCACTGATGGATGGCACTGGTAGGCACTGATGGGCAATAATAGGCGGTACTGGTGGGCACAGATAGGCGGCACTGATGGGCACTGATGAGCAGCACTGATGGGCATTGATGGGTGGCATTGATGGGCAGAAGTGATGGGCATTGATGGGCAGCAGTGATGGGCGGCACTGATAGCCAGCACTAACTGGCATCACTAATGGCCACTGATTGCTGGCACTTGTGGGCACTGATTGCTGCTACTGGTGGGCACTGATTGCTGGCAGTGGTGGGCACTCAGTACTGGCACTGCAGGGGACTTCATTGTAATCAGGGCACTGATGATCAGTGCCCTGATTACATACCTAGATGCCCCCCTGTCCAGGGATGCCGCTGATCGGCTCTCCTCTCCTCACACCATGTCAGTATGAGGCGAGGAGCGCCGATTACCACCATCTCCGTGTTTACATGTGACCGGCTGTGATTGGACACAGCCAATCACATGGTTAAAGAGCAGTGGGCGCGGCTCATTACAGAGATCAGGGTTGCGCCGTGTCCTAGCAACAAGGCGCGGCCGCGATCGCCGCTCTGTGTGCCCCGCAGGCGCACGAGAGCGGTCATTCTGGGAAGTCATCATATGACATCCACCCAGAACGAGAGCCACACCGCCCAGCCATTATTTGACGGTGGGTGGGCGGCAAGTGGTTAAAGCATTTGGCCCCCTCTAACACCTAAAAAACCTGGCTGATCCTGACAGCTTTTGCCCTCCCCTATGTAAACTGACCACGGTTTGTCATGGCTGCTGAGCCCTGACACCGTGGTCAGTTTATGTGCCTCTGTCATCCGCAGCCTGGTCTCCTGTGTCTGTGTCCTCCTCTGACCTCCTCTGACCTCCTCCCCCTCCCTTCCCTGCCTGTCAGCTCCCAAATTCCATGGTCCAGTCAGTACTGTATACTTTCAGTCCTATCGTTTTCAGTATCTGTAAAGTAAAAGAAATTATAAGTGAATTAAGTTAAAAAGTAAATATAAAAAATTAAAATATAATGCCCGTTACCACCTGTGTGAAGTAGCCCTAAACCTGATCAGTACTGTATACTTACTTCTGCCCTTCTCTTCTTGATACTTTTAAAGTAAAATAAATACTACATGGATGAAAAATAAATATATAAAATTAAAATAAAATGCCATGATCTGAGCAATGATGTGTACCTAGTATTAAATATCATGATCTGATCAATAATGTATACCTACTTTTAGTTGTATTGTTCCTAATACCTGTAAAGTAAAATAAATAATACATGAAAATGAAAAATAAATACATAAAATTCAAATAAAATGCCATGATCTGATCTGTAATGTATACCTACTATAAAATGCCATCATCTGATCAGTAATGTATATCTACTATAAAATTGCATGATTTGATCAGTAATATACATGTATTATAAAATGGCATGATTTGATCAGTAATATATACCTACTTTTGACCCACCCTGGATAATACAAATGTGCTATACGAGTAGCAGAATACTGTGATACTAATGCCGCGTACACATGAGCGGACTTTTTGACCGGACTGGTCCAATGGACTATCTGACGGACTTTCGGCGGACTTCCAACGGACTTTCCCAACAAACGGACTTGCCTACACATGATCACACCAAAGTTCGACGGATTCGTACGTGATGGCGTACAACCGGACTAAAATAAGGAAGTTGATAGCCAGTAGCCAATAGCTGCCCTAGCTTTGGTTTTCGTCCGTCGGACTAGCATACAGACGAGCGGACTTTTCGATAGGAACTGGATCCGGCGGAGTTCTGAAGTAAAGATTTGAAACATGTTCCAAATCTAAAGTCCGTCAGATTTTCGACCGAAAAAGTCCGCTGCAGGTCCGATGGAGCCCACACACGGTCGAATTGTCCGCCAGACTCGGTCCGCCGGACCAGTCCGGTCGAAAAGTCCTCTTGTGTGTACGCGGCATAAGAAAAAAAGTGTATTATTAATTTCCTCCTTTTCAGATGCATTGTTCTATTTTAATGACTAGCAGCTTGTAGTTTAGATCTTAAAACTTTTGCCTTTATATCCCTTTCCCTCTTCATAATCCGCACCCCTATGTTTTCTTAAGTCAGAAAACCATTAATCTTTGGATGTTCTAGCCCAACTGTATGATGGCTTAAGGGAAAAGCACAGTACTACCGCCCCTCACTCTCCGCCATCAAACTAGTTCTCATTTGATTGTCTTCTGAAAACAATAAGAGGTGTCTCATACCTATCCCGACCCCCCCTCCCCGCCCCAATCTCTGTGTGACAAGACACGTCTTTCTTATAATTTACTCATCTCCAGCTAGAATTAAATTGCCACTCTGGTGCACGCTTGACAAATCCCCGGATCTTGCCTGTCTTCCTAATTGCGTGGTGTCACCCAGTCAACGGCAGCGAGACTTCTGCACCCTTGACACTTTGCAAAGACATGCACAAGGCTTCGGCTGGCACTGATTGAGATCAGCGACTTAATTAAATTTTGCTAACACCGGGGACAGGCGAGTGTTGCCACGGAGGTAGGACATGGGTACGCTGACAGCTGATTTCACTTGCAGTAAAACGCGGAGTGACAAAGTTTGAGGGGCACTGACAGCTGTGTGGGTGTGGTACAAGAGGAGAAGATGCGTTGCTCCATGTGACAGCTGTGTAGGTGCTTAAGACGGGACACAACAATACATTAATTATTGATAGGAGCATAAATGTAATTAATAATACAATGGGGCTCTTAGTCAGATGGGCACCATAAGCAGACAGAAGGGAAAAATAGGCACTCTTAAGGCTTGTCTACATGGAACATATTGCAAGCTTGTTTCTCATCTGTGCCCATTGGAGACCAAATAGAGCTGAATTGGTGTCAGTTGTAAGCATCACTTAACCTGGTGGCATAGGTACAGCAATTGCAGCTGCAACCAAGCACCGCTTCAGGGGGAGCTCAAGCTAGTTCCCATCCCTGCCCGCTTTATTTAGCTATAGTTTAATTACAGTTAGACAGAATATGCCAAGTAGAGAGGTGCTGCCAAAAAAATCCTTGACTGCAAACCTGTTCAGGGTTGCAGCCGAGGAAAGACATCGAGCGCTACCGCTAATCGTCATTTAACATTACAGATCACATGATCAAGTGCAAAGGGCTTATGGAGAAGCCTCACTGCAGTCTAAGCCAGGACCTGTCTATGCTTTCTGGCAAGGAGGATTGGATTGCAAAACTGGCTGAACAGAATTACACATTTTATTCACGGCTGTGGCTAGTCACTCAAGTATCTAGTATCTATCTCAACTGTAAATATGACATTTACAAAATGGTTTGTAAAGCAGTTATCTGTTTAATGAAATGCCAGTAGTCTATACTAAAAATCTAGTCTAAAATGTATATACAGGTATATTGTTTGTTACACACCCTCTTTGTGACGTCACGCCCAGCCCGGCGCCATCTTGCATTCCACACTTGTTACAGTGGCGATCGGCCACTTCCTGCCTTTATCCAACAACATAGCCTGTGTTCGAGGCTGCCACGGCAACAGGACAGCTTGGAGAGACTCCGGGACTGGCGATTACACACTTTCTGTTCCTGTATTACTCCACTTTGTGAGTTGTTATTTGTTTTTATCTATATTAAACCACCGATCTTAATGCTGCACTTAGTCTGGCGCCCCTCTGTTCTTGCTTTAACCTACAGAGTCACCTGCTTCACTCTAATGCCGTGTACACACGAGCGGACTTTTTGACCGGACTGGTCCGGCAGATCGAATCCGGCGGACAATCCGACCGCGTGTGGGCTCCATCGGACCTGCAGCGGACTTTTTCTGTCAAAAATCTGACGGACTTTAGATTTGGAACATGTTTCAAATTTGTTCCGACGGACTCAAGTCCGGTCGAAAAATCCGCTCGTCTGTATGCTAGTCCGACGGACGAAAACCAACGCTAGGGCAGCTATTGGCTACCGGCTATCAACTTCCTTATTTTAGTCCGGTCGTACGTCATCACGTGCGAATCTGTCGGACTTTGGTATGATCGTGTGTAGGCAAGTCCGTTCATTCAAAAGTCCGTCGGAAAGTCCGTCGGACCAGTCCGGTCAAAAAGTCCGCCCGTGTGTACACTGCATAAGGGTGCTGCCTCCAAGTGCTGTTTGAAAATCTATTTATGGACTGTTTTTGATGGACTGTTATTTTTTATTATGATGTTTTAATTATCATGTATTCTCTATATATTAGGACCATCCTACATTATTGATTATATATTGGTTTTATTCATTGCTTTTTAAAGTTCTCTAAATATGTGCTTCCACGTATCCCTCTAGCGCCACTGTACACTTTGTTCTTGACATTTTTCTTTTGTTCAAGGTATCGAATAATGACTGTACAATCCAATATGCTCCAGCCCCCCGAGTATTCACAAATCACTAAGAAACAGTATGGGTCTGACACATCCCCTCCCTTCCCCTTTAGTACAAGTCTGTGTGAGGAAACTGTAATGAGGGGTGTGGCTGTTACTCAGCTCTGCTAGCACAGAGCACTGCAGTGTAAGGGCAGTAAGCTACATTTTCACTCAAAATGAAGTTGTTTCTTTTTTTCTTGATGATTTTTAATTACCTCCTAGCAAAAAGGTGTGCAAATCATAATGTTGGGGGGACTACATCACCTCAAAGAAATGAAAAGCTATGAGACATGATCCGAGCCTTAACCACTTCTGGACCACCGCACGCCGATATATGTCCTAACTTTGAAGAGGGATATCTTTGTTATGGCAGCAGCTAGCTGCCATAACCCCGGTATCCTCTTCTTCGCCCGGCGGTCCGGTTTACAATAATAGTGGCCTCAACATCACTTATATCGGCGGCCCCCCCCTCCCACCACGCTCCGGTGCCCTCCGCCGCTTACCGGAGCCGTCGGCAGCGGCAGAGGCGATCGGATCCTTGTCCTTGCTGGGTATGGAGACTAATGAGGGGAAGATGACCCCCACCCGTCTCCATACCATTGCAGGGCGGAAGCTACGTCAAAAGGTCACTTCCGCCCATAGCTCTTAAAGGGGCATTTTTTTTTTTTTTACAAATGACAAATGTTCTATCTTTTTTTTTTTATTGCATTTTAGTGTAAATATGAGATCTGAGGTCTTTTTGACCCCAGATCTCATATTTCAGAGGTCCTGTCATGCTTTTTTTCTATTACAAGGGATATTTACATTCCTTGGAATAGGAATAAAAGTGACACCGTTTTTTAAAAGAAAAAGAACAGTGTAAAAATAAAAAATAAAAGGTACAATAAATAAGAAAAAAATAAATCAAATTTTTTTAAACGCTCCCCGTCCCTCCAAGCTCGCGTGCAGAAGCGAATGCATACGTGAGTAGCGCCCACATATGAAACTGGTGTTCAAACCACACATGTGAGGTATCGCGAGATCAATAATTTTAGCCCTAGACCTCCTCTGTAACTCAAAACATGCAACCTGTAGAATTTTTTAAAGTCGCCTATGGAGATTTTTAAGGGTAAAAGTTTGTCGCTATTCCACGAGCAGGCGCAATTTTGAACTGTGACATATTGGGTATCAATTTACTCGGCGTAACATTATCTTTCACAATACAAACAAATTGGGCTAACTTTACTGTTGTCTTATTTTCTAACTAAAAAAAGTGTATGTTTTCCAAAAAAAAGTGTGCTTGTAAGACCGCTGCGCAAATACGGTGTGACAGAAAGTATTGCAACGACCGCCATAAATTGGTGTTATAAAAAAATGTATAATGTTTGGGGGTTCTAAGTAATTTTTTACCAAAAAACAAACAAACAGTTTTTAACTTGTAAACAACAAATCTCAGAAAGAGGCTTGGTCCTTAAGTAGTTAATCTTACTAGATTTTATTTGTAAAAAGTAGGAGTTTCTGTCTCCTAACATCATTTAATCCCATGTTTCCCGGGTTTCCATGTTTCCTGGTTACTGGACAATTAAAGGAACCCTAATTGGCCTATATGAACAATAAAATTGTAAAGCTTCTTTCAGACATTTTTTGTTAATGAAGGTCCATTTTTTTTCTGAAGAAAGAGAAGTATTGTAGTATTTGTCTCGGCTGTGAAGTTCCCTGGTGTAGGTGAGTTTATTAGGTGTACAGTGAGTCCCCTGTGATAACAGGTCTGCAAGATGCTAGTCCCTGACTGTAGAACTTCTAGAGAACGTCTTAGAACAATTTGCATCTCCATTAATTGAATTACTAATGTAATTAACGTAGGTGAACCACTTTAATTAGAAAGGAGACAGGGAGAGTGACATGCTGATATAAAGCATCTGGAGTTAGACTAATCTTTAATTTTAATTTAAGAAGGAGAATTATTTCAGCACAATTAGCGTTGGTCCCATGGGATGTGTTGGATGTCTTCTTCATTCACTTTGTGCTCATATAACTATGTTTAGGAAAACTGCCGCAGCCCAGCCATTTAATGAGGGGTTATCACATGACCTATATGGCGTTGCAGTCTGAATATGCACATTTGCCGGTAAAATAGGGGAAAGTGTCTTAAGCCCCGTACACACGACCAGAAAATCGTACTAAAAATACTGCTTTCGGAGTGATCATACGATAATTGGATCGTTTGTACAGAGCTTTCAAGAGCGGATCATGTCAGTTCATCCGATATTATTCTATCGGACATGAATGAAAAAAATTTCCGTACAATGCCAGATCGCACGATTTTCATTTAATCAGTACAGCTGTCATTCCAAAATGCAATACAAATGCATTACAACACATGACATCACTTCCAAATTTTTATTCTGTTGTATGAGAATGTTCGTGACTTTAGTACACTCATCAGATTCGATCTGAGATTATCATGCAAAAAAACATTTGCAGGCATTCCAACCATTTGCATGGACCAAATTAAAGTGGATGTAAACCTGATTCATAATACTTGAGCTGGGCACATAAATCTGCAGTGTTTTGTTATCTCTCTTCAAAGCACTATGTCCCGTAGCTGTCTCCTGCTCCGTTCTTCTGTTATCAGCCTGATAACTCCTGACAAGTTCCCCGTCACATATGATAAAAGCAGCCAGAGTTTTGTGTTGGGGAGGAGGATATAAATAGATTAGCAGAGCCCTGAACAATTCAACAAGCATATATGAAAGTCTCTACCTATGAGGAGAGGGGGTGTGTGCCTTTCCCCCAATCAGCTGTCTTGTCTGGATGCCCAGGCTTCACTGCAGTGTTAACCAGGAAGAGAAAATCTTCTAATATGATGTGCACTTTCTAAACAGTATATAAAGCTGATACAAGGGAAATTCGTATCTTCCTCAATATCCCCCTGAGGAAGATACGAATTTCCCTTGTATTGTCACGCGTAGGGGAGGGGACAGGACGGTGCAGGAAGCAGCTGGTCTGCTTCACAGAGAACAGACATACGACCTCAACATAAACCCAGCGTTTTAAGGCACATTTTTTGTACTTAATGCACGTAACCCATGTGAGTACCCTGTACTGGGGCTTTTTATTTGTATAATAAAATTGTGTTAAAACAGTATCACACTATGGAGTCTCTTTATACTGTTTGTTTATGAGGACATAGCACCAGTGAGCCGTTTGGATCCATACAGCTAACTTAGAATCCCTGAGGTGATTCATATGTGTGTTTGACCGAACTTAATTGCGAGGTCACACGCTCTGAGGTGAGCGGCCATTGCCTGAGGGTGGGGAGCACCTGAGTGTGGACACCGCAACACGTTGTTTTTACGTTTTTATGAAGTCACTATTAAACCTTTAATAAGGACTATATACCGTATATGTTGGACTGATCTGCGTTTGATTACAATGTCACTGTTATATGCACTATAGTACTCTATGATTCACGTTTGTGGCACCATATATATAACTTTTATAAGTTTGCTTATTATCTCCCTATTTTTTTTCCGTGCAATGTGACACAGAATTTACCATCACAGTAATCAAAGGACTTTATATACAGTTTTGGAATATATTATCATTTTTGTCAGTTTATCACGGTTTTTATTATTTTTCTCATGCTTTAAAGTTGGCACTTTAAAATTAGTGTTGTAACTAATACCAGCGCAGCATAGTAGTTTTTTAGTTACACTCCTAAACCTTGTGGACAACCTTCCCAGAAGAGTTGAAGCTGTTAACTCAATATTGAACCCTACGGACTAAGACTGGGATGCCATTAAAGTTGATGTGCGTGTAAAGGCAGATGTCCCAATACTTTTGACAATATAGTGTATGTATGAAGAGATTAAATGGGTTGTAAAGGCTTGTGTTTTTTCACCTTAATGCATCCTATGCATTAAGGTGAAAAAAACACCTTGCAGTCACCGCCCCCCCCCCAGCCCCCCCTTTTACTTATCTGAGCCCCAAATGGGAGAGCTCTTCTCCAAGAGGGTTATCTAATGCAGGGAGGAGCCGCAAGAGCTGCTGAGGGACCCCAGAAATGGATGTTCGGGGTCACTCAGAGCTGCACAGTGGAGGTAAATATGATATGTTTGTCATTTAAAAAAAAATAAAGAACTCTTGTCCGTATAATACTGTTTTATGCCAGAAAATTAATTTTGATGCAATGGAAGAATGCAACTGCCCCAGATATTCAAGTTTTGTATCGTATGATGAATAAAGTTATACCAATTTTTAAACTGATTTATAAGGGTAGGGCCTGCCCAAAAAAATTTGCTAAGATCTGGCAGCCCTGGCTTGATATAGCAGACTCCTTTTGGAAGGACACTCCGCTCTCACAAAAATAACTATATCCGGCCTTCCCTTGATGGGTTTTCCCTTTTTTTGTTTTTTTTGCTTTTTATGTTTTGATGTCTAGGGGAGGCTGTAACCCTTGGATGGTGGGTCGTTTGTGTACCTGGAGGGACGGTGTGGTGGAGGCGGGGTGGGACAAGGTTTGCCTTTTTGTGTGAATGAGTGTAGATGGGTGCATGTATGGTGTGGATGTTGTGTTCATGGAAATATCCCTGCTGTATATAGCATTGTGATTTTAGGTTGTGGTGCCCTACGAGGTCCACACTCATTACCCTTATGTGACCAGTGGTATACTTCATTCCTCCGTTGAGGAATTTGGTAAATATGATGTATAACTATAACAGTTGGCCCCCGTTGGGCTATTGTACTTTCTTTTACATTTTGTAAAAGAGATTTGTTTATGGATGCATTTGTACTATCTGAACCTGTAAACTACTTTCTATCAAAAGAAATAAAAAAAAAACTATTTTGTAAAAAAAATAAAAAATAAATAACGATCCTTTAGGATCACTTTAAAAAAAATGAATCCATCGTAAATTTTTATCCCATGGAAAATAGCCCATTATTCTTTTTCTCACCTTGTTTTTTTTCTTTTTTGCTTGTTCCATTTATTCCTAATAAGATTACAAATTTAACACTTATGTGAAATAGTTTATTTTATTTTGTCTTATATGTTAACGTAATTTTTTTTAATGTTCTTCAAACTTTGATAAAAATCATTGAAACATTTTTTTTTCAAACTTGAGGTTTGCTTTGAACAATAAAAAACAATGACAGGGTTTAGAAAAAAATATATATTGATGTTTTTACAGTGGTCATTTCTGCTTCTATTGTTTAAATCATTTTCTTTTTTTTTTTTACTTTTATTTTTTACTTTTTTAACAAATGTGTGGCTGCCAATGCTGAAACACACTTGGCAGTACTATAAATTTCCAAACTCTTGTCACTGTCACTATTGTGTGCAAATGTAAAAAAAAAAAAATGTAAGAAGATAAAAATCTATATATATTGAGGCCTATTGATTTCTTTAATAACCCCTATAGACACCAGAAGACATTGTTTTTCAGAATAAAGGTCCTTTAAGGGGAATAGTAGCACTATCACAGCCAGGAAACAATTCATACACTGGATGTTGTTATTCAGCTGCCCCTCCGCTGACCCAATGTTCCCTTAACAGACTTCACCATTTGCTTGTTACCAATAGCTGCTGTTGACTTCTATGTTATTATCACTGTTCATAGATTTTTTTTTTAATGGTTATTTATTTATTTTCTTTTACATTTGACTAAAAGCACTTTGAGTTACCTTGTATTACTTTTGTCTGTTTTCTATTTATTTTTCTATAAATTTGTTTGCTTTTTTATCTGATCCATTTGTTCTTTTCTGCTTGTATAATTATCAGCACTTTTCTTTATGCTGAATGTTACATTTGAAGAAGGCCAAGAAGGCCACTGGCATCAGAGGGCGTTCTTTGTTTATAATGAGAGAGAAAATTGCACACTGATGTACAGTACTCCTTCTAATGTATATATAATATTCAATTTATTTATTTATTGATCAAAAATCATTTCTTAACCTTACTACATTCATTTCTAGAAGGCTATCACATGTCCCAAAAAATTAAAAATGTATAATATTAATATATATATATATATATATATATATATATATATATATATATATATATATATATATATATATATATATTTATATATATTTTTTCTTCTTCTTCTTACAGCTCTCTCAATATATTGATGCAATGTTAATGAATAAATAACATAATATAAATCAATAAAGGACATAACATCTATTAAATACTTAAAGCATGCAGCTGCCTCATTTATTTGTTTCGATCTGCTGCCTGAGGATTTGGAAGCAATCATGTCATTGTTTTGATATTTTCGAATCTAATCATGGTTGGTAGGTTTGTGCCAAAGTCTCAGTTGATGCCAGCCCTGCACAAACGCTCCAAATAAAAAATGGGAAATGTTTCCTGAATTTTTATGGAAGGTTAGAGGCACTGCTCCAAGACCTCTATCCAGCCTACTGGTGTCCATACGTGGGCAGGAATAGTCCTATAACCTGAAATACTCCAACTCAATCATGCAGACATCATGTATGTGGACAAAGTGATTGCAAAAAAAAATACGCCAACATTTAGAATGTCGAGTGAACAGGCCAGCAAATGCTGGAGTTCCTAAAGTACAGTAGTTAACTACGAGGGACGTTCAAGTCAAACCGAGACTTTAGAGTTTATATAATAAAAGAACACATTTCAAGGAATGGAAACTGCATTAATTTTTCTACATACTCCCGTGCTACATTTATACACTTATCCCAATGTTGCTCTAATGCCTGAAAAGCTTTGGCATAGAAAGATTTGTCAGTATGCCTGAACCATCCTAGGACAGCCTGCTCCACTTCATTATCAGTGCTGAAATGTTGACCTCCGAGGAACTCAATTAGGGATCCAAACAGGTGGAAATTACTCGGAGCGAGGTCCGGGCTGTAAGGGGTATGTAGCAATATATCAGGAAAAGAATTCTGAGGAGACAAATATACCAATATCTAGTATGGCCACGCTAATTCGCTCATGTGCATTAGCGAACGGCACGCAATAGTGAATCTGCGTGCATGGTGGCGCATTGGTGCACGCAAAGCACGGTAATTGTCAGCATCCACTAGCCAATAAAAGGACAGCAGCCCATCTCACAAATTGCTGGATTATCGTCGGCCTTGTATCTATGTTCCTGTGCCTTGTGCTTCTGCTTGAATACATGTCACCGACCTGGCTTACCCCTGACCTGCTCTGGCAATTCTCCTGGCTTTGAACCCGGCTTGCTCCATGGACCTGCTTCTGCCTTGTTGACAACCTGTGTTTGACCCCAGCTTGATCTCGACCACGCTTCTTCCTCTGCTCCTGACTGACTTTCTGTGTTTGACCCCTGGTCTGGCTTCTGACCTTGCTTCCTGCCTTACCATCTGTCAAGATCTGCCAGCACCTCCAGAAAATCATCTTCTGGAACTACTCCTCTGCTCTTCGGTGTCCTCCCATCTGGAACCATCAGGCAGCTTCACCTTCACGCTAGGGTTGCCACCTCATCCCTTTAAACACAAACACCTTTGAATTACACAGGTTCTGAGGCTAATTAAATGCAGATAAGGCACCAAGTGAGTTTAATTACCACCTTAATCAGCCACAGAACCTGTGTAATTAATATGTGTTCAGGTTTAAAGGGATGAGGTGGCAACCCTACTTCAGGCAAGCTCTGCATCTTTGAGCATAGCACCCTCTGTCACAACCTTTAGGGGTACTCTGCACTTAGCCAGAAGGGAAGCCCTCTTGTCACCTCAGCCTCCAGTCAGATATGTGACACAATACCATAATATTATCATGACTGTGACATTATGGCGGACAGATCGGACACTTTTGACTCTATTTTGGGACCATTGTCATTTATACAGCGATCAGTGCTATAAAAGTGCACTGATTACTGTGTAAATGACACTGGCAGGGAAGGGGTTAAACACCAGGGGGCGATCAAGGGGTTAAGTGTGTCCTAGGGAGTGATTCTAACTGTAGAGGGGATGGGCTTCCACTGACATGACAGCGATCACTGCTCCCACTGCTATGTGTTCGGGTTTAAAGGGATGAGGTGGCAACCCTACTTCAGGCAAGCCCTGCATCTTTGAGCATAGCACCCTCTGTCACAACCTTTAGGGGTACTCTGCACTTAGCCGCAAGGGAAGCCCTCTTGTCACCTAAGCCTCCAGTCAGATATGTGACACAATACCTCCCAGCTAAGTTGTTGTAATGTGCACGTAGTGCGGTGAGCAATATGAGCTCGTGCGTTGTCCTGGAGAAACCAGATGTCCTTATTGATCAAACCAGGCCGTTTTTTTCCACAGATGCCTACGCACATCACTCAGAAGACAGCAGTAATATTCACTGTTAATAGTGGCACCGAAAAATGCAACGTTTGTCCCAGAAATCACTTGCCATCACTTTATTGCAGACGCAATTGTTCAATTTTTTTTCTGGTGGTAGTGAGTCCGCATGCTTCCATTACTTTGATGCTTGTTTTGATTTCGTAGTGAAATGATGTGCTCAAGTTTCGTCACATGTAATTATGTAATCCAGAAAATTCTGGCCTTCCCTGTCAAAACACTCCTTCAACACAATGCAGACTACAATTCTTCTGTGCCGGTCAAAAGCAGAAAGCTGTCTTGGTACCCAGCATGCGCTAACTTTTTGAAAATGCAAATGTTTATGAATGATTGTGTTCACTGTTCCCACAGGAAGATTTATCTCTTGTGCAATTCTTACGACAGGTTATGCGTCAATTATCCTAGATCAGGTGTTCCACACGCTTAATGTTCACAGGAATGACTGCTGTGGGCGGGGAACCGCCACGACTGGGATCATCACTGATGGACGTACGGCCATCTTTGAAATGTTTACACCATTCAAATGTCTTACTGCGGCTGAGCATCCCGTCACCATACTGTGCTTGAAGTCTTCTGTAGATATTCACGGGTTTTACGCCTTCGTGCGCAAGAAACGGCAACATCACGTGCTGTTCCATGCATGCATTAACACTGTTGTCTGCCATCTTGATTAACGGTCACTGGACCAGGCCACAACATGTGTGCTGCCTAATGCCCTGTACACACGATCGGACATTGATTGGACATTCCGACAACAAAATCCGTGGATTTTTTCTGACGGATCTTGGCTCAAACTTGTTTTGCATACACATGGTCGCACAAAACACGTACGTCAGGACTATAAACGGGGCAGTAGCCAATAGCTTTCGTCTCTTAATTTATTCTGAGCATGTCTGGCACTTTGTGCGTTGGAATTGTCCACACATGGCAGGAATTTACGCGAACGGATTTTGTTGTCGGAAAATTTTATAGCCTGCTCTCAAACTTTGTGTGTCGGAAATTCCGATGGAAAAAGTCCGATGGAGCCTACACACGGTCGGAATTTCCGACAACAAGCTCCGATCGCACATATTCCATCGGAAAGTCCGACCGTGTGTACGGGGCATAAGAGTAATAGAACACACTTGCCACTTACCACTGCATGTAGTACTGCCATGCTAGCATCCCTTTTTTATACCTGTAAAATTAATAGTCCAAGTTTGACTTGAACGCCCCTCGTATTTATAGGATAGCTGCAAACCAACAGTTTAATCCTTTTTCTGCGTTATTTTTGCACATACGTTTAAAAAAAATATTTTTAGGCCTGAAGATTACTTAAAATCCCAAACATTATACATTTTCTTAAAGCAGACCTTGGAGAGGTGCAACAGTTTATCATGTGCAATTTTTCAGTAAAAAAATACATTGAAGTACATTTTAGGGCGCAAAAACAGAGTTGTCTTTACCCATTTTTTAAAAAAATCATAAAAGATGAGGTAATGTCAAGTAAATGGAAACCCAACATGTCAAGCTTTAAAATTGCATGTACCCTTGAAAAGTGACTTACTTACCCTTAATTGCCCTTAATTTTCCATAATTTACCCATAATTTGTCCATTAGACTCCAGATCTTTCCTCTGCCCTTAAAAGTACATTAGACCGAAACCAGAAGTGACAAAATACTAATTGGGATAGATTTACTAAAACTGGAGCACTCAGAATATAGTGCAGCTGTGTACGGTAGCCAATCAGCTTCTAACTTCAGCTTGTTCAATTAAGCTTTGGCAAAAAAAAACATGGAAGTTGATTGGTTTCTATGCAGAAGTGCACCAGGTTTTGCTCTCTCCAGCTTTAGAAAATCAACCTCACTGCTTCTAGTTTCTTAGAGAATATAGATTATCTGGGATGTTCTGGTCCTTGGTCATCTCTATGGTAAGCTGGCGGAACTGCTGACTTAAATCCAAGGCTTCCTGGTGGGACGGGAGAGCCTCAGAAGGCGGCGGGAGTGGGGGGACCTCCTTCTGCCGCATGTCAAAGTGATCCAGTGGCTATTTAGCCACTAGGATCACTGTTAAATTAATCAACATCACTGGCTGAAAGACACTGGGTTATGATTGCAGCTACAGGCACCTCACAAACCGCTCAGCGTCTGCTATACCCCTCTGCCAATCCCTCCATTGGCTGCCACTCAGCCAACAAATTAAATTCAAGATACTAACTATAACTTACAAAGCCATCCACAGGCTCCAGCTACATCACTAACCTAGCATCAAAATACCAACCTAATCATTCTCTTCGCTCCTCCCAAGACCTCCTGCTCTCAAACTCCCTTGTCACCTCATCCCGTTCTCGCCTTCAGGAAATCTCCAGAGCCTCTCAGATCCTCTGGAATGCTCTACCCCAATCTGTCCGATTTTCACCTATTTTTTCCACTTTCAGACGATCCCTGAAAACTCATCATTTTAGAGAAGCCTATCCGGCCTCCCACCTAACAACTGTACATTTATATTCTCAATCAGCACATCGCCCACAGTTATTACCTCTTGTATCTTTTGACCTTCCCTCTTAGATTGTAAGCTCTAAAGAGCAGGGCCCTCTGATTCCTACTGTATTAAAGTGTATTGTATTTGTACTGTCTACCCTCAAGTTGTAAAGTGCTACGTAAACTGTTGGCGCTATATAAATCCTGTTTATATAATGGCTGTTTATAACAGCCATTGCCCCAGTATACCCATCAAACTTGAGGATGTACAGGGACGTCCTATGGATGAGAAGTTGTTATCATACTGGTGTTCAGAATTTTATTGTCTGCTTCTTCTTACATTTCTGTAGTTTTGTCCTCCCTTCTCATCCTGCCCCCCCAGTAGCTAGGGGGAGTCATTTAATTTGTATAGAAATGAAGGCGCGATGTCTAACAACAGCTTTGTTATGTGTGCCTCAACGTCTGTTATATTTGAATATGTTGCATTACGGCACCATTTCGTTTCAGCACCACGGACAGAGAAGGAAGCATTGTCAGTATTTAAAGGCCTATTGTGTGATCTATTTTACTGAACGTTGCATAGCAGATCTGCGGTGTAAATGCCTCACCACCTACACTGACTACATTATCACCGTAGGAGTTTGGATTTTAGACATCAAAGGGCCAGTCAACATAAAAACACGTTTTTCTGACATAAAACGACGTCTTGTGATATTCCTTTTTTTTTTTTTTTTTTTTGTGTCAGAGCCTTGACAGTATTTGACAATTCTTTTCCTTTGAAAGTAAGTGCGTGCTGCAAAAGAAATTCCACGGTACCGCTCCAATCCTCCTATGGAGGAAGTGCGGCATGCCTAGGAGACTTTGCGTCCCAATTCTACCTTATAGTGGCCCTGTTACAGGTGTGAAAATGACAAAGAAAAATTTGCAATAGAAGATCATTTCTTTTTTTTGTTCTTATTCCTATTCCTTGGATTCATCTTCAAAATCTAAAGGCTCCTGAAGAATATTATCATCCAACACACTTGTAGGTGCGTTGGGATTCCTTGTCCCCCACAGATACTATTTTTAACCACTTCAGCCCCGGAAGATTTTACCCCCTTCCTGACCAGAGCACTTTTTGCGATACGGCACTGCGTCGCTTTAGCTGACAATTGCGTGGTCGTGCGATGTTGCACCCAAACAAAATCCCTTTTTTTCCCACAAATAGAGCTTTCTTTTAGTGGTATTTGATCACCGCTGTGGTTTTTATGTTTTGCGCTATAAACAAAAAGAGAGCGACAATTTAAAAAAAAGCAATATTTTTTACTTTTGCTATAATAAAAAAAATATAAAAAAACTAATTTCTTTCTCATTATAGAACAAAGGAAGGGAATAGTGGGACTTTAAATGAGGCATGGGTATGTCTTTGAAATAGTCTAGGATACCATAAATTAAATTAAAAGTCACCATCCCACAAGGGAAAAACTGTATAGCCATAGAGAGTTGCTGATCAATCAATTGCATAGGAATCAATTCATGAGTAATATATATATATAATGTATCATAATATACAATACATACATCATGCACGTTGAAGCATAATAGAAAATAGTAGTCATATTGATATGAATGCTGTTTATAAAATATAGACATAATTGATACAGGCAACCACAATGATAAATTTGAATGGATATACAAATAAGGTGAGTATGGTATTCCAAATAAATGTATTATATGTATAAACGGCATATTGATAAAATTCATAGATGAAGCAAACTTGAAATGGCATCCCTGAGTGTGGACTCTACGCGTTTCATGGCGTTTAAAGCCAATCATCAGGAGTGAGATGCATCAAGAGATAGCTGGAGAAATAAACATAAATAGATAAATAAATAGATCAATGGAGTCTTGAATAAAGTCATGCTTTCAAAAGAAAAAGCAGGTATTTTAGGATATGTAAATACACATTACCTTTTAGCAACACCCATATGGATAACCCAACAGTCCACTTACAGGATGGTGAAAGTGGCCCTGAGAGAGCTGTCTCCCCCGGGGTTGAGGCAGAGACACACATGGCTAACCCCCAAATCGAAGGTTTCCATGATGGACGGAGAGTCGGAGAGGGGGTGGGGAGAAACAGCAGCCAAGGGGAGAGCCAGACAGCCATAATACATTGTCAGAGTGGGAGGTATGCAGGCAAGGGCCACAGATGAAATTCTATAAGAAATTAAAAAGAAATAAATAAGAAAATGTGGGAAGGAACGAAAAAATAAATACCGTATATACTTGATTTTTATGTTTATTTCTCCAGCTATCTCTTGAGGCATCTCACTCCTGATGATTGGCTTTAAACGCCATGAAACGCGTAGAGTCCACACTCAGGGATGCCATTTCAAGTTTGCTTCATCTATGAATTTTATCAATATGCCGTTTATACATGTAATACTTTTATTAGGAATACCATGCTCACCTTATTTGTATATCCTTTCAAATTTATCATTGTGATTGCCTGTATCAATTATGTCTATATTTTATAAACAGCATTCATATCAATATGACTACTATTTTCCATTATGCTTCAACGTGCATGATTTATATATTGTATATTATGATACATTATATATCTATATTATTCATGAATTGATTCCTATGCAATTGATTGATCAGCAACTCTCTATGGCTATACAGTTTTTCCCTTGTGGGATGGTGACTTTTAATTTAATTTATGGTATCCTAGACTAATTCAAAGACATACCCATGCCTCATTTAAAGTCCCACTATTCCCTTCCTTTGTTCTATAATGAATTACAGGGATGGAGACATGGTTATGTATAATCTGGGGCCCAATCAGGTCAGTTCCTTTATGATATAATTTCTTTCTCAGTTTAGGTCGATATGTATTCTTCTACATATTTTTGGTAAAAAAAAATTGGAATAAGCGTATATTGATTGGTTTGTGCAAAAGTTATAGCGTCTACAAAATAGGGGACAGATTTATGGGATTTTTATTATTATTGTTTTTTTATTAGTAATGGCGGCGATCTGCGATTTTTATCATGACTGCGACATTATAGCGGGCACATCGGACACTTTTGACACTATTTTGGGACCATTGTCATTTATACAGCGATCAGTGCTATAAAAATGCACTGATTACTGTGTAAGTGACACTGGCAGGGAAGGGGTTAAACACTAGGTCAAGGGGTTAAGTGTATCCTAGGGAGGTGTTCTAACTGTGGGGGGGATGGGCTATCACTGACATCACAGTGATCACTGCTCCCGATGACAGGGAGCAGTAGCTCTCTGTCATGTCACAAGGCAGAAAGGGGAAATGCCTTGTTTACATAGGCATCTCCCCATTCTACCTCTCCACACCGCAATCGCGGGCCGCCGGCGAACATCGAGTTCACGGGACCCGGGGGCATGCTCCCGCGGCAAGCGGTTAAAGTGCCTGTCCCCTGCAGAGTGCCATTTCCCCTCTGAAGCAATTTTTTACACCGTAATAATTTTTTTACACATGTTAAAAATCAGCATTTTAACATGCATCAGAAGACTGAGGTCATCTTGTGGCCAAGAAGGGGTACTGCAGGGGTCAGCTCTGGTTAAAAGGTGAGCATTGCAACCAGAGCAGATTTTTTATTTTTTCTGGTTTGTTTGTTTTACAACACGTGGATGACATCTATAAAGGGGATAAAAGCTTAGCACAGAGTTGGGCTTTAAAGGCATAAAACACCTTTTTTATCAGCCATACCGGAGTAAAGTGCACATCCGTGGCATTCACTTTAAAATTATGGACAGTCTCAAGGCATCCCATTCTAAAATGTAAAAAACTATTCCAATAGTTTTACATAATGCAGCAGTATCAAGACATGTAGGGCACCCAACATTAGAGGTTATTTATTCTTACAAACCAAATACACTTTTACACACTAGTACCGACTAGTATTCCGGTGTTTCTCCTCTTCCTCAGTTTCTCTCCATCACTCAGCTAATGTAAAACCAGTGTTGGTAGAGAGGGTCCGGGGAGGGTCAAACAAGGATGCTATGCAGGCGATCAACACCCTTCTTATCAACACTAATGACATCACTGGTTGTTGTACACCGGTGGCTGGAAGGTTGTAATGGTGCAGAATAAAAACCTGTGGCTTGGTGTAACTAATATGGAGGCTTGATCCACCTGCTGGCCTGTACACATTTTTGGGCAATTTTTACACATTTTTGCCAAGGCAATCCTGAAGGAACCTCAAGGCACCCTGGTTGAAAAAGGCTGAGATAGACAGATGATCTGTGTTAACAAAAAAAACAGCTACCACTAATCACATAATTCCAGGTTTGATTGTTGAAAGCTGCAGCCTTAACCTCCGCTGTTGTCTGTTCACCAATATGGAATTGATGACTGGGGCAAAAACTTTCCTCCAACAATTACTAGTGACTGGTCACAGGAATCTGCAGTGTCCCTTTTTCCCTCACTTAAGCCAAACACATAATGTAGCGGCTTTTCTCAATCTTTTTTACCTTAGAATAACCCTTAAAATTATTGTTAGGTATCAGGGATTCAATGCTACAATTAATTTATCTGGGGTCAATGAGAAGAATGCACCTTACATTGGTAGTCAGTGGAAAGAATGCTCCCTACATTGGTAATCAGTGGGAAGATTGCTCCTTAAATTGGTGATTAGTGAGAAGCAGGGCTGGACTGGGACAAAAATTTGGCCCTGGACTTCACCCAGACCGGCCCACTTTATTTTTGCAAACATGCACCAAAACAGTATATAAAACTATACGCAAATGCGCAATATGGATACTTATTGAGTTTGGGATGGATCTGAGGGAAGCGGTGTGGCCTTTGTATGGGGCATCAGAGTGGCCGGGGGGGAAATTGCCACCTTGCCCCCTGATAGGGTGACCACATTTCCAGACTGCCATTCAGGGATAATTTTGCCAAGGACCAGGGGGGATCTAGTCTCAGGGTTGACAGGGAATTCAGCGGTGGGGGTGATTTGTCGAGTGAATGGCTGGTGCTAGCACTGAAAACATCCCGAAACCATGCTTAATATGGTGTCAGGATGATCAAATCACATTATTTCTATTACTATGTTGTAATATATAATGAAATAGTTCAACTCACCAGAATGCAGAATCAGTGGGAACCCTGAGCTTGTCACCTGCCACCAGATGCAAAATGTAATTTGCCACTGCCGCCTGAGATGCAGCGTCTCACCATTGCCTGCCACCAGAAGCAGCGTCTCACCATTGCCTGCCACCAGAAGCAGCGTCTCACCATTGCCTGCCACCAGAAGCTGCGTCTCACCATTGCCTGCCACCAGATGCAGCGTGTCACCATTGCCTGCAACCAGATGCAGTGTGTCATTTGCCACTATCGCTTGCCACCAGATGCAGCGTGTCACTTGCCACCGTCGCTTGCCACCAGATGCAGCGTGTCACTTGCCACCGTCGCTTGCCACCAGATGCAGCGTGTCACTTGCCACCGTCGCTTGCCACCAGATGCAGCATGTCACATGCCCCCCGCCACCAGATGCAATGTGTCACATGCCACCCGTTACCTGCCACCAAATGCACTGTGTCACTTGTCGCTGTCACCTGCTGCCAGAGAAATGGCAGGGAGAGGGAGGTGAGAGAGAGAGAGAGAGAGAGAGAGAGGGGGGAGAGAGCAGAAGAGAGAAAGAGAGGGGGGAGAAAGAGAGGAGGGGAGAAGGGAGAGGAGAGAGAGAAAAAGGGGGGGCGTAAAGAGAGAGAGAGAGAGGGGCGGAGAGAGAGGGACAGAGAGAGAGAAGGGGGCAGAGAGAGAGAAGGAGGCAGAGAGAGAGAGAGAGGGGGGGCAGAGAGAGAGAGGGGGGGCAGAGAGAGAGAGGGGCAGAGAGAGAGAGTGGCAGAGAGAGAAAGGGGGCAGAGAGAGAAGGGGGCAGAGAGTGAGGGAGGTAGAGAGCGAGAGAGAGGCAGAGAGAGAAGGGGGCACAGAGAGAAGGGGGCAGAGAGAGAGAGAGGCAGAGAGAGAAGGGGGCAAAGAGAGAAGGGGGCAAAGAGAGAAGGGGGCAAAGAGAGAAGGGGGCAAAGAGAGAGAGAAGTGGACAGAGAGAGAAGGGGGCAAAGAGAGAAGGGGCAAAGAGAGAAGAGGGGAAAGAGAGAAGAGGGGAAAGAGAGAAGGGGCAAAGAGAGAAGGGGGCAGAGAAAGAAGGGGTCAGAGAGAGAGAGGGAGGCAGAGAGAGGGAGGCAGAGAGAAGGGGCAGAGAGAGAGAGGCAGAGAGAGAAGGGGGCAGAGAGAGAGGGGGCAGAGAGAGAAGAGGGCAGAGAGAGGGGGGGGCAGAGAGAAAGAAGGGGCAGAGAGGCAGAGAGAGAGAGAAGGGGGCAGAGAGGCAGAGAGAGAGAAGGGGCAGAGAGGCAGAGAGAGAGAGAGAAGGGGGCAGAGAGGGGCAGAGAGAGAGAGAGAGAGAGAGAGAGAGAGAGAGAGAGAGAGAGAGAGAGAGAGAGAGAGAGAGAGGGAGGGAGAGAGAGAGAGAGAGAGAGAGAGAGAGAGAGAGAGAGAGAGAGAGAGAGAGAGAGAGAGAGAGAGAGAGAGAGAGAGAGAGAGAGGCAGAGAGAGAGAGAAAGAGAGAGAGAAGAGAGCAGAGAAGCAAAGAGAGAGAGGGGGCAGAGAGGGGCAGAGATAGAGAGAGAAGGGGGCAGAGAGGGAGAGACAGAGAGAGAGAAAGAGAGAGAGAGAAGGGGGCAGAGAGGGGAAGAGAGAGAGAGAGAGAGAGAGAGAGAGAGAGAGAGAGGAGGGGGCAGAGAGGGGAAGAGAGAGAGAAGGGGGGGAGAGAGAGAGAGAGAGAAGGGGGCAGAGAGAGAGAGAGAGAGAGAAGGGGGCAGAGAGAGAAGGGGGCAGAGAGGCAGAGAGAGAGAGAGGAGGGAGAGACGGGTCCGGGTCTGGTTAGTGCTCAGCTAACTCACTTGAATGGTGGGGGGGCTTTAATGTGGCTGTCGGCTGCTTGTTTATTCTTCCCGCTCCCTCTTGCTCTTCATAGATGCAACGCATGGGCAGGGAGAGAGGGGCGGGAGAAGCAGTGTCACAAGCTGGCTGAGGAGCAGTGTGTGAATCCTCTCCTCTAGGGCAGCTGCACCGAGCCGGCTGTCACCCACTGCCCACACGCTGACATCAGGAATGATCCGGAGGATGGAGTGGCAGTGGCCGTCGGAGGACTTCCCCGCCCACCAGCGTGACCTTACAGTAACCTATCGCAGAGGCAAAGGAAGTGCTCTGTGCTACAGGTGGTGGGCGAGCCGGCAGTGAAAAACTAAAGCACCCAGCCAGCTCCCACCATCCCGGCTAAAGCCCACCCCTAAATTGCCGCCTCGGTCCCATGGTAGGGCCGGCAGTACAGCAGTGCTCAAAATAATGGCTGTACGGGCCACGCCGGCTAAAGCCCACCCCTAAATTGCCGCCTCGGTCCCATGGTAGGGCCGGCAGTACAGCAGTGCTCAAAATAATGGCTGTACGGGCCACGCATCCATTATTTTGACAGGCTGTCTGTCACTGAAACAGGCCCACTGAGCGATCGGCCCACCGGGAAACTCCCGGTAATCACGATGGCCAGTACATGCCTGGTGGGAAGAATACTCCTTATATTGGTGATCAATGGGAAGAATGCTCCTTATATTGGTGATTAGTGGGAAGAATGTCCCTTACATTGGTGATCAGTGGGAAGAATGCTCCTTACATTGGTGATCAGTGGGAAGAATGCCCCTTACATTGGTGGTCAATGGGAAGAATGCCCCTTACATTGGTGGTCAGTGGAAAGAACGCTCCTTACATTGGTGGTCAGTAAGTAGAATGCGGCCTTTACAGTGTTGGTCACAATGCAACTCTTAAAAGCAGCTTAAAAATATTATTGGTGCCATGCCACTGGCTGGACCTGGAACGATGCAGGCTGTTGGGCTAATTCACACAGTGTGCGGTGACAGACATTTTAATGCATTGTAAAACATCTGTCATGCAAGGACACACATAAAAACATTTGTTTTTTCGTATGTGTCCTGATAACACAGACGTGCTGCATTTTATATCATAGCACCATGCTGAATCACATGGCAATGTACAGCAGCACAGAACGTCGTGCTTCTGTACAATGCCATAAATGAAATGTTTGTTGCATACACTTCAAATAAAGTTTGTACAAAAAAGTTGTGCACCACACTGCCCCCTACTGCAGCCCGGAACAGACAGCTGCCAGAGTGGTAAAGTGCTCCAGCAGCTCTCCATTCCTATGTGAATGCTGTGCGGTACACCTCCTAACAGGCTATGGACTGGTACCGGTCCATTGCCCGGGGGTGTTGGGGCCCCCTGGTGTAGTGTATTTACAGCTTATAGACGCATATGTTGTACATCAAGAAATTCTTTTCAAGTAGAAAACCCCTTCGTTTCTGTGTGGCTGGTTCACATCTAGTGTGTTTTTTGGAATTAGGACATCTTGCATTCTTGCTTATTTCCGCACATTACACAGGCCCTTAAAAATAGGATATGTAACAATTTGTACGATTAGGCAGAGCCACTGAATTGAATGGTAAATGCATATTAGCGCATGTAGCATGTATTTCTGCACCATGGAAAATCTCTATTTTGGAAAAAAGATTAAAGTAAATGTAACCCTTCATTTAGTCTGCTCTGTGCACTGTGCATCAGAAACATTTGTCACTTTCTTCCATCAATTATTTTAGCATTCTTTTTTCAACTTTTTGCATCTCAGTGCTGCTGATCTCCTCCGGCCTCTTTCAACCATTTCCTGTCCATTTGCATTCACTCCAGCATCAGCTGCCCATCACTGCACTGGCTCACCTTGTGGTCGTGACAGCAGCGAACCATGCCTGTGCAAAGTGTGTTGGCACGGCCACTTGTAGTCTCCACCACGTGTGTGACAAAGCAAGAGTTCAAGAGTTTTTACTGCATAACAGGAAGTTCTGAACAAAGACCTTCATGGCAGGATCACCGGAGATTATTTTAATGAAAGCTGCCGATTGGAAAAAAACACTTTTAAAATGTCATCAGCATGAGGACACTTCTATAAAATTTTAGTGATTAAATTTAGATCTACTTTAACCACTTGACCTCCGGAAGATTTACCCCCCTTTCATGACCATACCATTTTTTGTGATACGGCACTGCGTTTTTTTAACTGACAATTGCGCGGTCGTGCAATGCTGTGCACGACCGCGCAAAATGTATGTCCCTTTTTTCCCACAAATAGAGCTTTTTTTTGGTGGTATTTGATCACTTCTGTGGTTTGTCATTTTTGCGCTATAAACAAAAAAAGACCGACAGTTTTGTAACAAAAAGCAACATTTTTTTACTTTCTTTTATAAAACTTATTTAATGAAAACATTTAAACAAAAATCAAATTTCTTCATCAATTTAGGCCAATATGTATTCTGCTACATCTTTTTGGTGAACAAAAATCCCAATAAGTGTATATTGATTGGTTTGTTCAAAATTTATAGCGTCTACAAACTATGGAATTTATTTATTTATTTATTTATTACTAGTAATGGCGGCGGACTGCGATTTTGCCAGGGACACTTTTTTTGGAACCAGTGACACTAATACCGTGATCAGTGCTAAAAAAAATATGCACTGCCACTGTACTAATGACACTGGCTGGAAAGGGGTTAACATCGGGGGGGGGGGGGGGGTGATCAAAGGGTTAACTGTGTGTCTTGCCAGTGTTTCTCTAAACTGTGGGAGGTGCTTTTATTAGGTGAAGGCATGGATCCATGTCCCTGCTTTGCAGGATCACAGGATCCATGCCTTCCCTATTGACAGAACAGGGATCTGCCTTGTTTATATAGGCAGATCGCCGCTCTGCCTGTGTACTGCACAACCGGCGGGTGCCAGCGGAAATCGAGTCCGCAGTTCCCGCCGCTGGGCTCGGTGGGAGCGAGCGGCTGGCAGCGCGCATGCGTGCCCTCTATCCGGAAGAGAGGCGTGCGCGCGCCATACCCAGAAGAGCCAGATCACGTATATATACGGGATCCGGCGCAAAGGCGCCACCCTGTAGCCGTAAAATGGCTACGGGGTGGACCTGAAGAGGTTAAAGCAGAACTCCAGCCAAAAATAAAACTGAATAACCCACCATAAGATAAAACAGCAAAACCAGATTTTACTGCAAAATTCAACTTTAATCCAGAGGTTTCACCCCCAGTACTTTTTTCTGCCACTAGATGTCCTCGATCTTATGGCCAGCATAATTCAGCTAGCTTAAGCCACGTACACACGATCGGATTTTCCGCAGACAAAACCTCAGACTTTTTTTCGAAGGTGCGTGCCTGGATTTTGTCTTGCATACAAACAGCAAGGAATTGTCGGCCAACAAACATGAACGTAGTGACGTATAATGTGGTTTTTCAGCTTTCAGCTCTTTAGTGCCACCCTTTGGGCTCCTTCTGCCAAATTCGTGTTAGTAGAAGTTTGGTGAGTGTTGATTTGCGCTTTTCATTTCGCACTTTTTATTTAGCGCTTTTCATTTTGTGCTTTTCAGTTGGTTTCTGAACGGTTGTTTGTCAACCAGCCATGTTGCGTGCTACTTCTTTTTTCCTTCAGCAGTCACAGGCTGGTGGTGGATCCAGGATGTCCTGGGTTCAGAGTTAGGTCACATGAACATTGGACATTAAAAATGTGCCTAAAGCTACGTTTTGTGAACACGTTTAGGCAGGTCAAGCACTTGGGCACTTACCACAACACCATTATCCCGTAGTTTCTAAGATCAAAGATACAACTATGTTGGTGTCTCTTGTCAATTTTACATTGTATTTTTTTTTATGTAACTGCCTACTCCCAAACTGTCAAAAACACATAGCCAAGTATTATTCTCCACATTTTTTTATTGTGCATTAAAAAAAGAAAACAAATAAAATTAGACATGCTATCCGCCAATAGAACTAAACCAAAAAGTGCATTCTATGCATCCAAAAATATAGAAAATATACCAAATCAAATCATTATTCAACCCAAAAAATATTGTCAAAGCAATAACTCCAAGGCCAATAATAAATAACACGTTATCTCCTCCAATTCCGCAACATGTCTGGTTGGCGAACGGATATTCAGAAACGAAGTGAAAAGCGGAAAATGAAAGTGCAAAATGAAAAGTGCGAAATGAAAATTGCGAAATGAAAAGTGCGAAATGAAAAGCGCAAATCAACACTCACCAAACTTCTACTAACACAAAATTAGCAGAAAGAGCCCAAAGGGTGGCGTTAAAGAGCTGAAAAACAACGTAGTACGTCACTACATTCGTAATTGTTGGCCAACAATTGTGTGGCCATGTGTATGCAAGACAAGTTTGGGCCAACGCCCTTCTGACAAAATTCCAAGGTTTTGTTGGCCAACAATCCGATCGTGTGTAGGAGGCTTAATAGTAAGGGATGCTGGGGTGTGCTGTAGGGTCTATTGTCATTGATAGGGGAGAGGGTAGAATCTATTTTTGCAGGGGGGTCTATTGTTTCTGAGGGAGGTCTGATGTTTCTGGTAGGGGATCTATTGTTGATGCCGGATTCATTGTTGCTAGGGGAGATCTACTGTTGAAAAAGGGGTCTCTTGCTGTCTGCTGGAGGATCTTTTGTTGCTGGTGGGGATCTAATGTTGCTGGGGGGTCTTTTGTTTTGGGGAGGGGGGTTTATTGTTGCTAGGGGGGATCTTTTGTTGCTAGGGGGATCTCTAGTTTCTGGGGGTCTTTTGTTGCTGGCTGCAGGGGATATATTTTACTGTATTTCTTGTTATCATTAACAAATTCCATACAAATTACTTAGCATCTTAAAATGACACTCAGTTCTGTATTCTCTAAATGGGGCTATACTGGGAGATGGGTAGGGGGTGGAACCAAGGGATGGTGCTCGGAGGTGGGTAGGGGGCGGAGACAAGGTGTGGCTCATAGGGGAGAGTACCTGCACCTATTCTCTGAGAAAAACACTGTTGTGTGAAAGTTTTAGGCAGGTGTGAAAAAATGCTGTAAATAAAGAATGCTTTCAGCAATAGAAGTGTTAAAAGTTTATTTTTATCAATTAACAAAATGGAAATAAATGAACAGAAGAGAAATCCAAATCAAATCAATATTTGGTGTGACAACCCTTTTTTCTTCAAACCAGCATCAATTCTAGGTACACCGTTTTTGAAGGAACTCGGCAGGTAGGTTGTTCCAAACACCTTAATAGGGCGTGCACACGGTCGGGCTTTGTTCGGACATTCCGACAACAAAATCCTAGGATTTTTTCTAACGGATGTTGGCTCATACTTTTTTTGTCTACACACGGTCACACAAAGTTGTCGGAAAATCCGATCATTCTGAACGCGGTGACGTAAAACACGTACGTCGGGACTATAAACGGGGCAGTGGCCAATAGCTTTCATCTCTTTATTTATTCTGAGCATGCGTGGCACTTTGTCCGTCGGATTTGTGTACACACGATCGGAATTTCCGACAACGGATTTTGTTGTCGGAAAATTTTATCTCCTGCTCTCCAACTTTGTGTGTCGGAAAATCCAATGTCCGATGGAGCCCACACACGGTCGGAATTTCCGACAACACGCTCCGATCGGACATTTTCCATCGGAAAATCCCACCGTGTGTACGGGGCATAAGAGTTCCCTTCACTGGAACTAAGGGGCTAACCCCAACCCCTGAAAAAGAACCCCTCACTATAATCCCCCCTCCACCAAATGATTTGGACCCGTGCACAAAGCAAGGTCCATAAAGGCATGGATGAGCGAGTTTGGGGTGGAGGAACTTGACTGGCCTGCACAGAGTCTTGGCTTCAATCCCATAGAACACCTTTGGGATGAATCAGAGCGGAGACTGCAAGCCAGGCCTTCTCGTACAACATCAGTGCCTGACCTCACAAATGCGCTTCTGGAAGAATGGTCAAACATTCCCATAGACACACTCCTAAACCTTGTGGACAGCCTTCCCAGAAGAGCTGAAGCTGTTATAGCTGCAAAGGGTGGGCCAACTCAATATTGAACCCTATGTACTAAGACTGGTAATATAGTTTATATATACCATACCTGTGGGATCCCTCTAGAAGCTGGAAATGACTGTAGTAGACACCACTACTTCAGTGATCTCCATTAACTTCTGGATGTCACACGGAGCGGCTGCTCTTCCACATTCTCTTCCACATTCTGAATACAGGAGTTTGGTCACTGGGCACAGGCACCATTTACAGAATCCTTTGCATTTTCTCAATGAATCATACTCTGATTGGACAAGGTGGGGAGCATTACATCACCTCCCTGCCTCTCCATCGCAATCAGAGAATTATTTGCATCCGTTGAGAAAATATAAAGCATTCTCTGAATGGCTCTCGTGCACATCAGTCGATGTCCTGTGTTCACAATTCCGCTCAACACAGGACCCCAGAGATAATGGAGATCACTGGAATAGTGGTTTCTACTACAGTGACTTGCAGCTTCTGGAGGGAACCTACATGTACTTGGGGGGTGCAGCATGGTGCGGCAATAACTCACACAGCTAGTTGAAATAGAACACTTATATTAAAGTAAGGCAGCAACATTTCACAATAACCCGGTGGGACAGCTACCCAGCTGGGTACACTAATGCAACATACACACGGTCGGACTTTTTGACCGGACTGGTCCGACGGACTTTTGACAGACTTCCACAGGACTTTTTTTACGAACGGACTTGCCTACACACAACCGGACTACGGACGGCCTCGCCTACACACGACCGGACTTTCCGGTGTCCGGTTCTTCTCCCGGTGTCCGGCCTCTTCTCCCGGTGTCCGGCCTCTTCTCCCGGTGTCTGGCCTCTTCTCGTCCGGTTCTTCTGCCGGCTCCTCCGCTATCTTCTGCCGCTCTTTTGCTAGCGGTGGCCCGGACTTCTGCATCGCCTTCTTCCCTCTTCTCTTCTTCCAATGTTGACACGACGCTCTCTCCCACTGTAATGGTGTGTGAGCGGTGCGCGATGACTTATATAGGCGGTGACCCCGCCCCCTTATAACGTCACAGTCCCTGGGCATGCCCCCCTCCCCCAAAGCACCCACCCCCCATGTTGAGGGCATGCGGCCTGGTACAGTTCAGGAGGGGGGGGGGGCGCTCGCTCGTCCCCACCCCCTTTCATGGCCGGCCGGGCTGCGTGCTCGGATAGGGATCTGGTATGGATTTTGGGGGACCTCACACCGTTTTTTCGGCATAGGGGGTTCCCTTAAAATCCATACCAGAACTAAGGGACATCATCGCCTCACGCTAGCCGCAATAGGTAAATTTGTTTTTCTGAGATGCAGTACCCTGCCCCTGCGTGATATGTGTTCCATCGGACCAGCATACAAACGAATGGGCTTTACGTCAGGAACTGAGTCCGGCGGAGTTACGACGTAAAGATTTGAAGCAGGCTTCAAATCTAAAGTCCATCGGATTTCCGACCGAAACGGTCCGTCGGAAGTCCGATGCAGACCACACACGGTCGGATTGTCCGCCGGATTCGGTCCGTTGGACCAGTCAGGTCGGTAAGTCGGCCCATGTGTACACGGCATAACAGTTTCCACAGAATGTGGCCTGACCATCTCGTGCCCAATCAGGAAGTTATCCAGAGAGATGTGACCCTACGACTTACCTCCTTGTCAGGAACCTTTCCTTATCGCTAGTACTGTCAATAACAGGGGTACCTTTCCCTACTTTACAGAATTGTATAGAGCACACCAAACCCAGGGGCCAGGTTCTTAAATAGACTCTGCCCTACCTAAGATGGTCACCAGAGTCACATGTGCATCCAATCAGATCGCTGCCCCAGTGACACAGCAAACCATAGAGGAACCATGATGCTCCCACCTGCAGTGGAGACAGCAGGCTGTACCTGCCCACATACGGGTATATACATCGAAGCTGGACCAATGTAACTATGTAAAAATATCCATACCTGGAATTCATCTTGAAGCAAGTCAAATGCAGATCAGAAGGAGATCACCTGCAGGTCCATTTCACCTGCCAATAAATTCTGAATGATCTCAGAAGCATCTCAAACTGACTTCAAAAGAACTTTGACTTTGCAGCCCAAAGCCAGTTGACATTGGCCAAAAAATTTAGGATTGGCTGGACAGAAACACAAATCCTTTGGCCGGTAATCCAGATCCATTATATGGACTTCAGTTGTGTATTTATCTGTCTGCCTGGAGTTCAGTTGTACATTTAAACGTGGCAATAATAGGAAACCAAACTATCCTGTTTATTCTAGCTATGAAGAAAACTTCCCCATTAACCTGCTTTTACAAGTTCCCAGTATAGCTATAATCAGCCTTTTATTGGACAATCCTTTTAAGTAAAGTTTTGTGCATCAATAGAAGTCTATGGGGAATGTGTACAGCAAGAAGTATGTTTTTATGTCTGTTTTTACCTTAAAAGCACATTCTTACCCAGCCTTCCCCCTCCTCATTGTATGCATAATTCATCTGCTCTGTGCATTGTAGGACAAGCAAAAAAAAATCACAATGTAAATGTACTTAGGATCAGGATATGTTCATATGTTCACTGTATGTGTTCTCATTGTCATCTGCAGAAGTAATGGAGCTGAACCAATTTAACCACCTACCGTATAGACAAATGAAGGCGAGTGGGATCACCTCTTGTTCTGGGTCGTTTTCATATGACATCGCCCAGTCTCGTAGCGATCGCACTGTGTCCCTGGGACACGGCACGGCCACGATCTTGGTAAAGAGCCACGGCCACAGCTCTTTACCCATGTGATCAGCTGTGTCCAATCACAGCTGATCACATGTTAACAAGGAGGTGCCGTTTATCAGCTCTCCTTGCCTCTCACTGACAGAGTGTGAGGAGAGGAGAGCCGATTAGCGGCATCTCCTCACAGGGGAGACCTGTACAGATAATCAGTGCCTTTATTACAGTGCAGCCCCAACAGTGCCCATCAGTAATGCCACTCTGTGCCCATCACTGACACCAGTCTGTGCCCATCAGTGATGCAAATTTGGGCTCATCAGTGACACCAGTCTGTGCCCATCAGTGAGGCTAATCTGTGCCCATTAGTGATGCCAATCAGTGCTGCCTTTCAGTGCCCATCAGTGCCTGCCCATCAATGCCACCCATCCGTGCCGCCCACCAGTGCCCATTAGTGCCGCCCATCAGTGCTGCCTATAAGTGTCCATCAGTGAAGGAGAAAAATTACTTATTTACAAAATTTTCTGACAAAAACTAAGAAAACCTTTTTTTTTTTTTTTTGCAAAAAATAAAAAAAACAGTGCTGATTAAATACCACAAAAAGATAGCTCTATTTGTGGGAAGAAAATGATAAAAAATTCATTTGGGTACAGTGTTGCATGACCGCGCAATTGTCATTCAATTGACATTAACGATGGGGCATAATTCCTGCCACTGACACCAATGACCGGGGATAATTCCTGCCACTGACACCAACGATGGGGCATAATTCCTGCCACTGACAGCAATGATGGGGCATAATTCCATTCACTGACACCAACAATGGAGCACTATTCCTTCCACTGACACCAACCATTTGTTACCCTAAAAACAAAGATGGGGCACTGTTTTCTTCCACTGGCCACAGCCGCCCCCCCTAAAGTTTGAAGGACAGTAAACTGGCCCTTTGTTCAGAAAGTTTGGAGACCCCTGTAATCTCATAAAAGCATAACCTAGAGTGTAGCAAGGGTGTTTTTTTCCCCAAAAATGTAGATGCTTGAAGGTGTCCCAATTTGCTGATGGTAACATTGAACTTTTTTTAAATAATCCTGATAAATTGAGTTCTTGACAATTTCTGCAGTGCTGTCAGCTTGTTTTTGCGCATTATAAGGAAAAGAGGTAAAGGTGTTAATTGGTTATATTTATCCGTCTTATCTACACCTTTGCACCTTTTTTTCAAACGCTTTTCATGCTTTTTTTTTAATTCAACCAGAGTTTCTAAAATATATGAATATTATTAACAGCGTAGTTGCTTACAGAGTCTACTTTTAGATTATTTGTAGACTGCAATAAAACTTCACCCCTCAGAAGAGCAATGGGAACTTACAGTGCCTTGAAAAAGTATTCATACCCCTTGAAATTTTCCACATTTTGTCATGTTACAATGAAAAACTTTAATGTATTTTATTGGAATTTTATGTGATAGACCAATACAAAGTGGGACATAATTGTGAAGTGGAAGGAAAATGATAAATGGTTTTCCAAATTTTTTACAAATAAATATCTAAAAAGTGTGACGTGCATTTGTACTCAATTTGTGCCCCATTTACTCTGATAACCCTAACTAAAATCTAGCAGAACCAATTGCCTTCAGAAGTCACCTAATTCGTAAATAGAGTCCATGTGTGTAATTTATTCTCAGTATGAATACAGCTGTACTGGGAAGCCCTCAGAGGTTTGTTAGAGAACCTTAGTGAACAAACAGCATCATGAAAGCCAAGGAACACACCAGACAGGTCAGGGATAAAGTTGTGGAGAAGTTTAAAGCAGGGTTAGGTAATAAAAAAATATCTCAAGCTTTGAACATTTCGCGGAGCACTTGTCAATCCATCATCCAAAAATGAAAAGAGTATGGCATAACTGCAAACTTACTAGGCCGTCCACCTAAACTGACAGGCCGAGCAAGGAGAGCATTAATCAGAGAAGCAGCCAAGAAGCCCATGGTAACTCTGGAGGAGCTGCAGAGATCCACAACTTAGGTGCGAGAATCTGTCCACAGGACAACTATTATGCCGCGTGCACACGCTCGAACATTCCGACAACAAAATCCTGGATTTTTTTCCGACAGATGTTGGCTCAAACTTGTCTTGCAAACACGCGGTCGTACAAATGAAATTTCAAACGTCAAGAACGGGGTGATGAACACGTACGACGAGCCGAGAAAAATGGAGTTCAATAGCCAGTGCGGATCTTCTGTTTGATTCTGAGCATGCGTGGAACTTTGTGTGTCGGAATTGTCTACACACGATCAGAATTTCCGACAACGGACTTTGTTGTCAGAAAATTTGAGATCTAGCTATCAAATTTTTGTTGTCGGAAATTCCAACAACAAATGTCCGATGGAGCCTACACACGGTCGGAATTTGCGACAACAAGCTCCCATTGAACATTTGTTGTCGGAAATTCCGAGAGTGTGTACGCGGCATAAGTCTTGCACTCCACAAATCTGGCCTTTGTGGAAGAGTGGCAAGAAGAAAGCCATTGTTAAAAGAAAGCCATAAGAAGTCCCATTTTCGAGAAGCCATATTGGGGAAACAGCAAACATGTGAAAGAAGGTGCTCTGATGAGATCAAATTTGAACTTTTTGGCCTAAAAGCAAAATGCTATGTGTTACACATCATCCCCACTGTGAAACATGGTGGTGGCAGCATCATGTTGTGGGGATGCTTTTCTTCAGCAGGGACAGGGAAGCTGGTCAGAGTTGATGGGAAGATGGAGCCAAATACAGGGCAATCTTAGAAGAAAGCCTGTTATGCCGCGTACACAGGAGCGGACTTGCCAACAGGCTAAACTCCGTCTGCATTTCCGACGGAAAGATTTAGAACATGTTCTATATCTGAGTCCGTCGGAAATGCCGACAGAAAAAGTCCGATGGGGCATACACACGGTCGGAATGTCCGACCAAAGGCTCCCATCTGACTTTTTCTGTCGGGAAGTCTGGCCGTGTGTACGCGGCATTAGAGTCTGCAAAATACTTGAGACTGGAGCTGGGGTCCACCTTCCAGCAGGACAATGAAACTAAACGTACAGCCAGAGCTACAATGGAATTATTTGGATCAAAGCATATTCATGTGTTAGAATGGCCTAAAGTCCAGACCTAAATTCAATTAAGAATCTGTAGCAAGACTCATGACTGGTGTATGGCTGATGTAAAGTCTTACCACCTACTACTACCACCCCTCTTCTTTGCCCCACAGCAATACCATTTGAAAGAAACACGCGACACTCTCTGGATTTTAAATGGCCGTACCGGCCCCTTTATTAACAACCATAAGAATTTTTCTATAAAACATATTCAATTTCATAACCCAACTTTTATTACCTAATTTAACTGACTGACTATTTCTCAGGTTGATGAAGGAAGGTATCTCTATCACATTGGCTGTGCCACCACCTTAGCATCCTGGCCCCTAGCCGCAGTTCCACCAGCTCAGGGACAAAGTTTGACCATTCCCCCCCCCAATGCAGCCCGATGACTCATAGTCCATTATTTCCATGGTAGGGAAGGTACCCATACCGAGATGGGCCCAACCTGTTCCACACCACATACTGTATTCCTTCCACCATTCCGACCTTCAAGAACCCGAGACCCCTGACAACCACCAGGGGCGTCGGGAGGTGGTAACTAGGGAGGGGCTGAAGCCCTGAATGTGACCCCGAAAAGCCCCGAGTCTATTGAATGCTGCATTCCATTGTTAGCCCCAAGTGCCAGGAACGATCTGATCGCGACTGTGGCCGAAAGTGGCCGAGTGCGGCTGAAAGTGGCCGAGTGCCATAGCGGCCGAAAGTGGCCGAGTGCAGCAGAGTGCCATAGCGGGTCCCACCTTCTGGAGCCTGCAGCGCCAATGCCAGGACCGCGGAACGTGTGAGTGATGTGAAGTCCATCTTAGCCTGCAGGCTCCAGAAGGCGGGAATGCCACATCCCTGCTCGGGCGGGCGGCTCTCCTCTCCTCCTCGGCTCCTCTCGGCTGACTGCCTGCTGTGACCGCACACCACGGCTGAGCTAAGGTAGGTCAGACAGTGTATGTATGTATGTCATTGTCAGTGTATGTAGGCCAGGCAGGTCACTGGTCAGTGTATGTAGGTCAGTGGTCAGTGTATGTAGGTCAGGCAGGTCACTGGTCAGTGTATGTAGGTCAGTGTATGTAGGTCAGGTAGGTCAGTGTATGTAGGTCAGGCAGGTCAGTGTATGTAGGTCAGGCAGGTCAGTGTATGTAGGTCAGTGTATGTAGATCAGTGTATGTAGGTCAGGTAGGTCAGTGTATGTAGGTCAGTGGTCAGTGTATGTAGGTCAGGCAGGTCAGTATATGTAGGTCAGGCAGGTCAGTGTATGTAGGTCAGTGTATGTAGGTCAGGCAGGTCAGTGTATGTAGGTCAGTGTATGTAGGTCAGGCAGGTCAGTGTATGTAGGCCAGTGTATGTAGGTCAGGCAGGTCAGTTTATGTAGGTCAGTGTATGTAGGTCAGGTAGGTCAGTGTAATGGTCAGGCAGGTGTGTTTAGTGGTCAGCATTGATGGGCACTGGTAAGTCACACAACCTTACCGCCCACCCCCCCTCTCCTCCTCGGCTCCTCTCGGCTGACTGCCTGCTGTGACCGCACACCACGGCTGAGCTAAGGTAGGTCAGACAGTTTATGTATGTATGTCATTGTCAGTGTATGTAGGCCAGGCAGGTCACTGGTCAGTGTATGTAGGTCAGTGGTCAGTGTATGTAGGTCAGGCAGGTCAGTGTGTGTAGGTCAGGCAGGTCAGTGTGTGTAGGTCAGTGTGTGTAGGTCAGGCAGGTCAGTGTATGTAGGTCAGGTAGGTCAGTGTATGTAGGTCAGGCAGGTCAGTGTATGTAGGTTAGTGTATGTAGGTCAGGCAGGTCAGTGTATGTAGGTCAGGTAGGTCAGTGTAATGGTCAGGCAGGTGTGTTTAGTGGTCAGCATTGATGGGCACTGGTAAGTCACACAACCTTACCGCCCACCCCCCCAAAAAAAAAGTCGCGCCACATACAACACCCCCCCCTTTTTGGACTTCGGGCTGAATCCCCTGGTCTGTTTGCCACCTAGCAATGCCCCTGTCAACCACTATGGCAAACTCAACTTGACCTACCCCATATTACATCCCCAAGCTGCCCAAACCAGTAGTGTATCTAGGTTTTGTGCTGCCCTAGGCCTGACTAAACTCACGCACCCCCTAATTTAAACATGACCCACCCCTTCCTGTCAAGGCCACACCCCTTGCTGTTTAAGCCCCGCCCTGAAATTTTCGAGTAGGGAAACTAGTTCTGAGGGCCTGGGGTGGGGGGGGCAATGGATTCCCTTAATTTGCATAGATTTTTTCACTTCCTGGTTGGCTATGGGGCAGTAAGTGAAGGGAAATCTCTGCAATGGGACAGGGATGGTGAAAAATAAACTGACAGGGGCTATAACCCTCTCTTACTCTTTCCAAAATGGAAAAAAAAAAAAAAAAGTGTTGCCCATAGTTCTACTTTAAGCACAAATTTCTGATAATTTTATGGAGAGGACTAAGAAGATATAACCATGTCAATGGTGCAGCAGAAAACTAGAAGTGGCGCCCCCACCCACAGTTGCGGATTGCGGGCCACTCGCATACTGGAAGCAGTGCGGCATGCTTTATGGGGGCACTAGACTAATTTGCCTCTCAGCCCAGTCCGCCCCATAAGACTGGCGCTACGCTAACAGTGTAAGCCGGCGTGGACTCTTTCCATGCTGCCCCCTGCAAAGTGCTGCCCTAGGCCTGGGCCTTGTCGGCCTAGGCCAGGATACAGCGTTGGCCCAAATGGAACATAAACACAGGCGAAAAACAGAATACCATTCACACCAGCCTAATTAGATAGGGAGGAAGGGGGGGGGACTACACCTGCTGCCTTCTTCTGTCCTGCCAGTCCCCTTATTGACCTAAGCCTATGCCCCCTTTGACCAACCCAGTCTGCAGGCCGAATCCCTGCCCTTCCACTGACCAATCCTGAAGACCTTCCTTTTTAAAGATAACTACCAATGACCCCAGTCCAGACTGCCCAGCACCCCCAGTCATGTGGGCCCTCCTCCTAAGTTCCTTTTTGCTCCGGGCCTATTCTTAAATTGCTGTTCACAGACGCTCTCCATCCAATCTGACAGAGATTAAACTATTTTATAAAGAAGAATGAATAAAAATGTCACTCTCTAGATGTGCAAAGCTGATAGAGACATCCTCAAAAAGACTTGAAGCTGTAATTGCAGTTAAAGGTGGTTCTACAAAGTATTGACTCCGGGGGGCTGAATACAAATGCGCGCCACACTTTTCACATATTTATTTATTTAAAAAATGTCAAACCATTTATCATTTTCCTTCCACTTCACAATTATGTGCCACTTTGTGTTGGTCTGTCACATAAAATTCCAATAAAATTGGTTGTAACATGACAAAATGTGGAAGATGTCAAGGGTTATGAATAATTTTCATGGTACTGTATGAGCTCGGGTCAAAGCACAACTAATTCGATATTTTCATGGTAGAAACAGATTTCTTTGGGCTAAGAGTAATGCACCACAAAAAAAAAGCTCAATTCACAAAGGTTTAACAACAGCCTTTAAAAGGCATTTTATCTTCAACCACGTTAAGTCATTGGACTCAACTAAAAATAACTGTCACCTTCTTTTAAAATAAGCATACTTATCCTGGTGTGTTAGCATTGTGATTTAAAACTTTATTGTGCGACAAGATCACAGTGATTTGTGGTTATGGTGAAATGTGAATGTTCTTTAAAGTGGTACTAAAGTCTAATTTTTTTTTACCCTCCATTCCCTCCATTAGAGTAAAACGTGCCCCACTACCTGTTCTACCCACCCTCATCCCTAAACACTTACCTAGCTCCATGCCACCAATCTAGCACTGTCTCCAGCTTCAGTACCACGTCCCTCACTTCTGTTTTCACTGGAAAAACTGAGGGCAATGGATTATTTAATAGGCTACTGCTGCTGTCAGTCAAATTCCTGTGAAGAGGGAGTGCGGGTGTGCCCCCTAGAAGCCTTTCCTCCTGACAGCAGCGTTTTGGCAAAAAAAAAACACCTAATGCTTGTAAAAGTGTGTCACGCGTTTAGGTGCGTATAGACGTGTTTACAGGCGTTGAGTGCTTGAGTGTTAATTCATTTCATTGCCATAATAATAACTTATTCTGGCCATTGTAAAAAAGGAAAAAAATGTGACCTGGCATGTCCCCAGTAATAAGCCTCCATCCCTGGCTAATGGCTATAGAGAATAAAAACAAAGGAGAAAGAATGGGGCTTTAAATGAGGCTTGTTACTGTAAAACTAAGTGTATGGAGTATATATATAATGATAAAACCTTTATTGTATCAAACGCAGTTCCGTGGTCTAGAAATGCATGATAAAGTTTTCAAAACATAAACACAACCATATACCAATAGGCTGACATAATAATACAAATATACCATGGACATATACATCTTGCCAAACCAATCTATTAACCTTCTATGAGGAGGTGAGTTGCCATCTAGATAAAGGAAGGCCGGTAGACGTGGTGTATCTGGATTTTGCAAAAGCATTTGACACAGTTCCACATAAATGTTTACTGTACAAAAAAAGGTCCGTTGGCATGGACCATAGGGTGAGTACATGGATTGAAAACATGAATTGGAAACTCATCAAGGGCGAGTTCCGAGGGTGGGGATAAATGGGGAGTACTCGGAATGGTCAGGGGTGGGTAGTGGGGTCCCCCAGAGTTCTGTGCTGGGACCAATCCTATTTAATTTGTTAATAAATGACCCGGAGGATGGGGTAAACAGTTCAATCTCTGTATTTGCGGACGATACTAAGCTAAGCAGGGCAATAACTTCTCTGCAGGATGTGGAAACCTTGCAAAAAGACCTGAACAAATTAATGGGGTGGGCAACTACATGGCAAATGAGGTTCAATGTAGAAAAATGTAAAATAATGCACTTGGGTGGCAAAAATATGAATGCAATCTATACACTGGGGGGAGAACCTCTGGGGGAATCTAGGATGGAAAAGGACCTGGGGGTCCTAGTGGATGATAGGCTCAGCAATGGCATGCAATGCCAAGATGCTGCTAACAAAGCAAACAGAATATTGGCATGCATTAAAAGGGGGATCAACTCCAGAGATAAAACGATAATTCTCCCACTCTACAAGACTCTGGTCCGGCCGCACTTAGAGTATGCTGTCCAGTTCTGGGCACCAGTCCTCAGGAAGGATGTACTGGAAATGGAGCGAGTACAAAGAAGGGCAACGAAGATAATAAAGTGTCTGGAGGATATTAGTTATGAGGAAAGGTTGCGAGCACTGAACTTATTCTCTCTGGAGAAGAGACGCTTGAGAGGGGATATGATTTCAATTTACAAATACCAAACTGGTGACCCCACAATAGGGATAAAACCTTTTCGCGGAAGGGAGTTTAACAAGACATGTGGCCACTCATTAAAATTAGAAGGTAAGAGGTTTAATCTTAAACTACGTAGAGGGTTCTTTACTGTAAGAGCGGCAAGGATGTGGAATTCCCTTCCACAGACTGTGGTCTCAGCGGGGAGCATCGATAGTTTCAAGAAACTATTAGATAATCATCTGAACGACCGCAACATAGAGGGATATACAATGTAATACAGACAAATAATCACACACATAGGTTGGACTTGATGGACTCACTCAACCTCACCTACTATGTAACTATGTATGTAATATACATTGTATACGATGATAATGCATACCACAACTAGATACATTCTGGATAAAAAGCCAAACTGTCTTGGCATCACATGAATAAAGAACTCTACGCGTTTCGTGAATCACGTTCACTCATCAGGAGTATAGATGCAATAATTCACTGTAAGTACAGAAAAAGTCAGATATGAAAAAACAATAAACCCTTCGTAAAAATGGAGGGAGGGGAAAATTTATGAAAATTCCAAGAAAGTTCCCTAAAAAAATATATGAATAAACTGATACTTACAGATCAGCTCATAAACTGTACCGGCTCTCATGAGGACAAAGGGAATGTAGAGGGGGCCATTGAAACAAATTATTGTTGAAGCGCTAAACGCACCTATCATTAACACAGAGTTTAGACGTGTTTAGAAGCGTCAATTATTTTTTTGCCGAAGTTTTGCTACTCCTGGACGCACTGGAAGTGTTTTCTTTTATTACTGTCTGTAAATACCTCTGCCCTTAAACTCCTCTAAAAGCATATGTGTGCATGGGCACATAGGTGTAGCACCCCCTGTGTACATAGTGAAGGTAAATTTAGTTGGGCCCCACTGTAGCCAGAGGAGCCAGGGTTAGGCCGGCCATACACGGTTTGAATCTTCGCTGGTTCTGCAGGAACCGGACCAGATTCAAACTATTAATGGGCTGGCTGAATGTACCAAGTTGATCGAATGATCAACATGGGTACAACCGGCCTGCCGGTTTAGCTTCCGATTATCGCAATTGGCTGCTTTAACCACTGGCGATAATTACTGTCTTCTCCCGGCAGGGAAGGTTTCCCGCTCCCGCCCCCCTGGTGGTAGAAGACAATGGCTCAGAAAGAGGGATTCCCCTGTATGCACTGTCTGTGTTGATGGCGGAATCATACAACCCATGGTTACAGGAAAGAAATTTGCATGGTCTATGGCCATCCTTAATTTGTTGTTGTTAGCTGGCAGACTCTAAGGGTTGAGTCTCTGCTGCCTCCCCTGGCTTCTAGAGCTTAGGAAAGTTCTGGAACGTAGAGGGTGGAGGGGCAGAGATAAGGCCTGAATATTTATGGGATCTCTTCCAATCCCTGGATGAGGATGCCTCATAAGGTGGACTGTGTGAGAGCAGATTTCTGGATCCATTGGCCTGAAGGAGACCCCTGTGCTGGGGGGGGGGGGGGGGCAGAGAGGAGAAGTGCTGAGGGGGAGAAAGCTGTATAGGAATCCACACACCCTTCAGCCTCAGCTAGGTTTAGCTGAGCCACCCTGGGGGCCATTGGGACCTGTCCAGCAGGAGGCCTTTTCAGAAGTCACCATATCTGCTGCAGGATCTTTACAAGGGTCCGGGTGAGTAACCCCAAACTTTCCACACCACAAAGCCTATAGAGGAGAAGCAGCCAGGTGCAATACCTAGATTGCTATCTGGAAGGGACAGCTCAAAGCTACTTAGTCTACTACAGCTACCCTACACCTCTGCTTGGGGATCACTTTATTCACTTTAAGGTCATCACAGAGGACAAGGGAGCACTCTTTACATCTGGAGGAAAAGAGATTCCCTCTCCAAATACGGAAAGGCTTCTTCCCAGTAAGAGTTGTGAAAATGTGGAAAAAACTCCCTAAATAGCTGATTCTGGCCAGCTCAGTAGATTGTTTTAAGAAAGGCCTGGATGCTTTCATAGATACACATAATATAACTGGATACTAATGTTTACTAAGTTGATCCAGGGAATATTCGATTGCCTCTTGGGGGACCAGGAAGGATTTTTTTCCCCTGCTGGAGAAAATTGGATCTTGCTTTATCGGGGGTTTATGTCTTCCTCTGGATCAACTGTGGGTATACGATTATATATATAGGATTGTATATATTTTTTCCCTTCTATTGGTTGAACTAGATGGACTTGTGCCTTTTTTCAACCAGACCAACTATGTTACTATTTACTTGGCACCTACTTGCATCTCCTGCATTTTCTGTGCGGGTGGTTGTGGCTGCGGCAATGGGTGCTTGTTTCAGACAGACGAGGGGTTTGGGAGCTCATGGAGGATGTTACAAGGAGGCAGAAAAGCACAGTAAGAAACTATTATCTAAAAAATAGATTACAGGGTCATTAAGCTGTGGATTTGTATGGATTATTTTTAAAAAATAAGGACATGGTTTAGTGTTGCTTTAAGATCTTGATTTATTGATATCTTCATTACCTGTGTAACTAGGATTTTGCCATACACCCCAGTGCTCTATGTTGGCTGCCATGCTAGGCAAATTGAAGCTGAATAATGAGGGCACTTTTCTTCTATGGACTTTCAGGGATTCAGAGGGGTATTTGACAATTCCATTTACCGCTGTTCCACCTTCATTTTAATTACTGTCTGCTCTGATAATCTTCTGACACTATTACATACTCATCTACAAACGTTATTAAAAACTCTTGCAGATAAATCAGTTTATGAAAGGTAATCCACAGCTAAGATGAAATGGAAATGAAAGTTCTGGGATAAAGATAAACAAAAGATAAGTTTGTCTCTCATCCTTCACAAAGTACATCTAATGTGCAAAATGGCAGAGACAATGCGTGTAGTTTTCAACTTCCTTAGAAAAACGCTAATTTGCTGATCCTCTAGATTCAGTCGTTTCTTGATGCGTCACACTCAATTCCCGTTCTTCTTTAAAGTCACTGATTGTGTATGAAGTATGCCCAGGGTACTTAGATGAAGTTTTTGGGCTGTACCTCATGCACTCAAGGTCTAGTAAGAGTGGCATGGGCTTCTTTGATGATAGTAGGGTCTGCTGAACCCCAAACTGTGTGAGGAGAATGGGGGAGTTACTGAGCACTGTAGCACCCTCATTTTCTACAAAATTTTCAGGTTGGTAATGTGACAAACCCAACCAGGACAGAGGCTTTTGGAGAGGACTGCAGGGTGGCCCCTTGCCTACTAACTATCGGCCCTGGCTTTTAAGGGAACACTACTCTTTGGAAGGTGTGTGACTGGGGGACCCTTGGAGTGGTCTTGTTTCTGATTCAAGTATATATTTCCCCAAAACACACAGACTCTGGGAACTGGAAAATCCAGATACATATTTAGGGCCTCTAGGCCCAAAACCAGCAATGACTGCTTTAGATTGTGATACTCAGAGCAGATGTTAATATCATCAGCTCAAAGCAAACTGATTCTGGGGTATCCTGATATAATCTGTTTAAGGTGTTATGTGTTAAGTGTCTTTCTCCCATTGTGTGCCTCCTAGGAGTATATTTCCATTGTTAATTAAGTCACCTATTGTTTCTGTCTGTCTGTTCATCTTGGAGATGTAATTAATATTGTGACCATTTTACCTTGTAATGGAACCATTGTGGGATGCTATATGTTTATGTTGATTAGCTTACTTAGATTTTGTTTATGTTGGCTGCTCCTCAGCTATGTTAATTTTATTCCTGTTCACAGTTTGTATTGTTGGGGTAATGTAATCAGGCCCTACCTGGTCCTGTGTGCTGCAGAAATTCTGTGTGAGTTTTTAATAAAGAGAATTCCAGTTCCAGAGCATCTAAATAGTGCAGTCTAGATTCCTGGGTGCAATATTCAGCTATAATACTTGGTTCCTAAATCCTGACTAGAGGAAGCTACATCTTGACAGAAGCACCCAAGCTGGGTGCTGGACGGTTCCATCACAGGTAACATAAACAGTCAGATTTAAATCTCATGTCTGTGCTAGGAGTTTATGGGAGATAACGCCTTTCACTGAACATAGCCCACCTCAAGACTCATGTGACACAAAGCAGAGAAAGTTTGACAGACTGTAGACATGCCATAAACCTCCACTAGCATGGTCTACAAAAAACTCCAAATGAGGCCTGTCCAAAATGGCATTATTTTGTAAATAGTTTGGGAGAAAGTTAAATAGTACACATCCTGCGCCTTTTTTTTTAAATGACCAGAGTCATGTTTTATGCCCAGTCCATAATTCCTGCTGTAATATAGTTATTTTTTTCAAAAGTGTCTACATTACTGTAGTAGATACCATTTAGTTAGACACCAAACTGTATTTTAAGGGCTAAAAGGACACATTAGACATAATAATAGATACTGTGATTCATATTTGGTATCTATCAAATTGTAATTTCATTGTGCTAAATAATATGCTGGTTTTCGGATTGTAAAATCTTGTCAGATTGAAATATAGATGTATTCAGGATAGCTGGCATTAGGAGTAAGTACAGCCCGATCAAAAAATAAAATAAGGGAGCCTTGGGCAATATACACCAGGCTCCCTCTATATCCAGGTCATATTTTGCCCTAAACAGCCTCTCCACTAGAGGTGACCTCCCCTGCCCTCCCCTCCTTCCCCCCCACTCGTTCTTTTCTCTTCTTCTCTTCTCTCCTTCCTACCCACTACCAGGTAAGCCCCTGATGTGAAGGGACATCAAGGGCTGTTACCTGTTATTTAGCACAAGACGAACATACACTGGGACTGTAGAATGAAGATGTCCCCAGGAACAGAGGTAACCTCGACAAGCGGAAAGATGCCTCACGAGTAGACTGAGTACAGGGTCTGGGTACACCTTCATATATATATATATATATATATATATATATATATATATGACAGAGAGGTTAGGAGATGCTCAAAGGGCCCAGCAAGAGCCAAATGGGTCGCAGTGAGATCCCAAGGGAGTGACCCATGAAGCTCTCTGGTACCGACTTGGTTTGAGACTGACTCTTCTAATCTCTCCAGAAGCAACTCCCATTGACCCTAACTTGCATCCTCGAGCTAACTACATTTCTTTATTACATTGTTTTAGCGAGGTTGTTCCCTTTAAAGCTCTGAAACATCTTCAATAGCTGTTCAACTTAGAGGTATTAAAAATCCCAAGCTGTGCTCTTTTATACAGTTTTTTGATTGTTGATGCACTATATATGCCTTTGTCCTATCTGATAGGGTCATGTTGGCCCAGGTTATAAGATAATGATTGTATAATGATCATTTGTACTTTCCTCTTAAAACTCTCAATAAACGTATTGAAAGAGAAAATGAAATTAAAATAAAATAAAAATGAGCGTAGGGCTAACATGATATGGAACTCAGGGGAATCTGGAGGTGACAGGCTTAACATTTTTTGCAGTTAGGGGGGCCTTTTAGGGGATTGGTGTGGACAGTCACTTTGGGAGGGGCTTCATGGGAAGTTTTGGGAGGGGAGAAAAGAACTCCAGGCATTCGGTGAAGAAACGTGGGGGAAGAATGTTCCCGCCCACCCGCCCTACATTGGGGTGGTTCGTCTTATGTCTGTTGTTTCATGCTATTACAGTTGGGATCTTTGGAGGCAGTTTTAAACAAGCTGTGTGCTTATCATGTTAGGGACCCATCTAAGGTATGGAGTCCCCCCGGTGGAATGCCAGTTATGGTGGATTAACTGGTAAGTGGGGTATCTGCTGAATGTGGTTCATCCCCGAGCCAGTGTGGTGCGGCTAGGGACCGTGTAAGTACTTACGCAGATACAAAATGTATAATTGATAATTGGGGCCTCCAAGGATCTGCAACCTTCATTTTCTGGTGATTGTTTATTATTTTTGGTTTCCCGTTTTAAGGAAGTTTTTTTGTTATGTTTTTTGTTATTGTGTTAATAAAGGGGCCGAGAAGGCCATTTTTACTCCAACATTGGTGTCAATGGTTTTTCTTGTAATTTTAAGTTGGGGTAAAAGATGGGGATTGGGTAGCATTTAGTGTCAGGATTGCATCTGAGGTACCTTAGTCATTGCTTGTTTTACAAAGCGTTCTAGGTCTTTTCACATGGCTGTCCTTCAGTCCATTCAGAAGTGGATCCAAGAACAGATCTCCTGCTGGATAGGAGCAGAATGGGACATACCCAATATAACCAAAAGTATTGAGGTGCCTGCCTTTACATGCACATGAACTTTAATGGCATCCTAGTCTTAGTCTGTAGGGTTTAATATTGGGTTGGCCCACCCTTTGCAGCTATAACAGCTTCAACTCTTCTGGGAAGGCTGTCCACAAGGCTTATGCCGCGTACACACAGTCGGACTTTTCGGCTACAAAAGTCCGACAGCCTGTCCGACAGACTTTCAACGGACTTTTGTCATACTTTTGGCGGACTTTTGGCGGACTTGCGGCAGACTTTCTTACGAACGGACTTGCCTACATACGATCACACAAAAGTCCGACAGATTTGTACGTGATGACGTACACCGGACTAAAATAAGGAAGTTGATAGCCAGTAGCCAATAGCTGCCCTAGCGTGGGTTTTTGTCCGTCGGACTAGCACACAGACGAGCGGATTTCTGGGTCCGGCGTAGTTACGACGTAAAGATTTGAAGCATGTTTCAAATCTAAAGTTCGTCAGATTTGCGGCTGGAAAAGTCCGCTGAAAGTCAGCTGAAAGTCCGGGGAAGCCCACACACGATCGGATTGTCAGCCAGCTTTAGTCCGTCGGCGTCCGTCGGACTTTTGTAGATGAAAAGTCCGACCGTGTGTACGCGGCATTAGAAGTGTGCCTATGGGAATGTTTGACCATTCTTCCAGAAGCACATTTGTGAGGTCAGGCACTGATGTTGGACGAGAAGGCCTTGCTTGCAGTTTCCACTCTAATTCATCCCAAAGGTGTTCCTCCACCCCAAACTCTCTCATCCATGTCTTTATGGACCTTGCTTTGTGCACTTGGATGGGCGAGTCCTGACCTCAACCCGATAGAACACCTTTAGGATAAATTAGAGTGGAAACTGTGAGCCAGGCCTTCTCATTCACATCAGTACCTGACCTCACAAATGTGCTTCTGGAAGAATGGTCAAACATTCCCATAGACACACTCCTAAACCTTGTGGACAGCCTTCCCAGAAGAGTTGAAGCTGTTATAGCTGTAAAGGGTGGGCCAACTCAATATTAAACCCAACGGACTAATGCCCCGTACACACGGTCGGATTTTCCGATGGAAAATGTCCGATCGGAGCGTGTTGTCGGAAATTCTGACCGTGTGTGGGCTCCATCGGACATTTTCCATCGGATTTTCCGACACACAAAGTTTGAGAGCAGGATATAAAATTTTCCGACAACAAAATCCGTTGTCGGAAACTCCGATCGTGTGTACACAAATCCGACGGACAAAGTGCCACGCATGCTCAGAATAAATAAAGAGATGAAAGCTATTGGCCACTGCCCCGTTTATAGTCCCGACGTACGTGTTGTACGTCACCGCGTTCAGAACGATCGGATTTTCCGACAACATTGTGTGACCGTGTGTATGCAAGACAAGTTTGAGCCAACATCCGTCGGAAAAAATCCTAGGATCTTGTTGTCGGAATGTCCGAACAAAGTCCGACCGTGTGTACGGGGCATTAGACTGGGATGCCATTAAAGTTTATGTGCGTGTAAAGGCAGGTGTCCCAATACTTTTGGTGATATAGCGTATGTCTTCCTTTGATTGATTAACACACAGGGACCACCACTTTGCCTGAGAATTTACCACTAATAAGAAAAAGTGGGAATAATAAGCTAAAGCTGTCTGTGTGCAATTATACCTGTCACAAAGGCGCAGCCCGTCCTGACGGGGTTAAAATGTGTGCTCTCTTGTCCTATCTAGCCTGCTGGATGTTTCTGTCTCTTCCAATCACTTGGATCTTGGAAGATCCTATGCAGATCCGGTGCATTTTCTATGCAACTGCATTTAGAATTTAGAGCCGCTGCAAGCCCAGGGGGGTTCCTGTGCTCCTCAAAGTCTCTTCTCTCTGAATATTACTGACAGCAAATCAGTAAACCCCTATCGCCCACCATCATCACCTGCTCCTGCCTCCTCCTCCGATTCGCAAGCCTCTGAAGATAAAGCCGCGGGATGCCTCCAGGGTGGGGAGCACAGCTTGTAGGAGCAGGGCTATGGATGTGCTTGCATTGCAGTTGTTGAATTTGGAATAATTAGCCTCCGGCGGAGACTGCGCGGCTGTCACAAAAAAAAAAAACAACAAAAAAAAAAAAAACACAGCGAAAGCAAGGATGTGACCAAGGCAACGGGGGATTGGAGCAGCTCAGTCATGAAAAAAATGACTGCTTTGTGCATTAATGCAGACAAACAGGGACGTAATGTTGTGTGTCAGAGGTCTCGGAAAGGCCAGAACGTGGTGCGTTTTATGCTTTATCTGCTAGAGAAGGCATTTAAGCCACCGCACGTTGGCCTTCTGGTTCGAAAGGGCGACTTTGGCCAGGCTACTTAATACACAGCAGAAACGTGTACATGGGGATTGTTTTACTAGTAAAAGATGAATAAAGCCCTTTGATGAGCCAAATCCACCCAGCCCTGCTGAACTGCTGCCTGGTACATATGGATTGGCCCTGGTGGACCATAGGCAGTTGGGTCAAGTTTTTTTCTCATTCCTGATTGCCTTGTCAACACCACTAACAATTGTTTAAACTGAGAACGGATGGAGGTGTACGCACAGCAATGTAAGGGCTCTTTCACACAGGCGTTGAAAGCAATCGGTTGGTTCACATTTTTACTGCTTCCTGACCACTTATCAACACTCAAAATTGGTAAAATAGGGAACAAATGGAGGTGTACACACTGCAGCGTTAGGCTATTTTCACACTGCCGCAATCTGAAAGTCGCACACCTTACAGTGCGACTTTGCCAGGCGACTTTGGCGCGACTTCTGCGCAACTTTGAAGCAACTTCAGGGAATGCCTGTGTAATCTTCCTGTAATGTCAGATCCAAATCACATCAACTAAGATGAGGATCCGACTTGGAGGCAAATTCCATTAAAGTCTATGAGCACAAATTGGATAGAAGTTGCCATGAAGTAGTAAAGGGAACTTTTTTAAAGTTGGAGCGACTTCAGTAGTGCTAATTAAAGTGATTATAAAAGCTTGTTTTTTTTCCTACAAAAATAACAAACATGTTATACTTACCTGCTCTGTTGCAGTGGATTTGCACAGAGCAGCCTGGATCCTCCTCTTCTCAGGTCCCTCTTGTGTGATCCTGGCCCCTCCCTCCTGTTCAGTGACCCCACAGCAAGCGGTTTGCTATGGGGGCACCCGAGCTGAGTCACAGCTCCCTGTGCCCATTCAGACACGGAGCCCCGACCTGGCCCGCCCCCTCTCTCCCCTGATTGGCTAGCTGACTTTGATTGAGGGAGCCAATGGCTCTGCTGCTGTGTCTCAACCAATCAGAAAGGAGATTCTGGATGGCTGAGAGACTTGTTGACATCGCTGGACAGAGAGGGACCTCAGGTAAGTGTTAGGAGGGCTGGGGGGGCTGCTGCACACACAAGGCTTTTTAAATGAATGCATAGAATGCATAGGCGTACGCACAGGGTGTGCCAGGTGTGCCTGGGCACACCCTAATTGCCTCGTGTGCTGCATATTCCCCCCTGTTTTGACCACTGATATTTCATCCCCCCCCAAAAAATGTTACACAAGGCCAAAAATTTGGGGAAAAGAAAATTAACTAAACTACACTGTCCACTGCCCTACTGACACCATCAGTACATATACACATGCATATGTATTTGAGCTTTGGGGTGCACACCCTAATGCAAGAGGCTGCGCACACCTATGATAGAATGCATTAAGATAAAAAACCTTCTGCCTTTACAACCCCTTTAAGACAGCTTTCATTGACTAACATGGGATTTCACATGTCACCAGACTTGGGGTCTCACAAGTCTGATCCCAAGTCGTGGCAGTGTGAATTGAGCCTTAGTGCTGATTCTCTAAACGCACTGTAAACACGCCTATGGGGTTAACAGCACATTTAGGATGCAGTTGTACAGCGATCATTCCCCTTTTTAGACTTGTAACAAATAAACACCTTACAGGGTGTTTGAGAGCATCGCCTGCCATGACTTGAATGCTTGTGCAATGCATCCAAAATGCTCATAGGTGCACTTTAAAGCGTTTGTAAACCACTGGTTGTTTTTTTTTTTCTAGACCTGCAAGGTAAAGGCATAGTGTGCTAGTATGCATCGCATACTAGCACATTATGTGAAACTTACCTGAAAATGAAGCCCTCCATTGATGTAATCGCTGAAGGCAGCGTCCATCTTCACTCGGTCTTCCTTCTGGGTCTGCGGACTCCGGCTGTGTAACAGGCCGGAGCCGTGATGACGTCACTCCCGCAGGGGAGCCATCATTCACGGCACAGGTATCTGAAAGAACAGCACGGGTGGCCGTACCTTCAGAGCGCATGCGCCGATGACATCATCGGCTGCATGCAATGTAAATATCTCCTAAACGGTGCATGTTTAGGAGATATTTACTGTACCTATAGGTAAGCTTTATTATAGACATACCTATAGGTACAAATTATGCCTTTGAGTTTACTTCCTCTTTGTGCAGTAACCGGCATTTTACTACAATGTAAAACGGCAGTCACAATTGTTTTCTACAATGAAAATGTAGCGCCCTGGGGTTTAGTCAGGGAGCTCCTCGCCAAATTCCTTGTCAGGAGTATCTACTGTAGTTAATTATTAGGGATCCATTGACTTCTCCCTAAGTTTGGCCTGGTTGTACTTTCCTCTTCTACCACCAGGTGGCCGGGCACTTGGAGGTATTAGATTGAGAAGGACAACTCAAGGTCAGGTTCCTTCTGGGCCTGCTGGGAGGGACTATATATATGGGGGAGGTCAGGTGATCCAGGTTCTTGTGTGCCACCCAGACCACCGTCTGGGTGGACGGGTGGTCGTCTGCCTTGGGCTGTTGGGCCTATCCCAGGGCCATCATGCTGCCAGGCTGTGTGAGGGCCTATCCAGAAGTAAGAGGGCAGTGCAGGGTTGGGACTGCGGCTTGCAGTTTAATCAAAAGTGACGGTTCTGCCGGCCTGAGAACCTGTCGTGATCGGAGGTAGAAGGGAAGCTGTCGCCACTAAGGGACCAATTGCCTTTACCAGGGACCACACTGAGTAACTGAAGCAAGTACTGGAACCATATTCTCACTGAACGGGTACGGTGGAGAATCGGGAAACTTCAGCCAGTGATCAAGTCAGAGACCCAACCAGCGGAGGTGACGCTTGCAGAGCAGCCTTGTGTGCCAAGCCAGGGACCGAGCCGGTCAGCAGGGGTGAAGCTTAAATGTATCCGAGGTGCCAAGCTGGGGACCCAGCAGGGAAGCATGAGTGATGCTTGAGGGAGATACCACCACAAAGGCCTCGGGGAGCTCACGGGATTCAGAGTCAGTGAATCAGAGGGTCTAGTGAGAGACCAGGAGCTCAAGGGGCCAAAGAACTCCAAGGAGAAGTTGTAGTATAGCTGAGAGAACTGTTATGCCCTGTAGACATGACCTGTTTTGCCGTCGGAATAAACTCTGAAGGTTTTTCTGAAGGAATTCCGACGGAATTCCGCTCAAGCTGTCTTGCATACACACAGTCACACCAAATTCAGACCGTCAAGAACGCGGTGACGTACAACATGTATGACGGGACAACACATATGACGTCTCGTACTTGCTTCACAGCATGTGTCGTTTTTGGTACGTCGGAACAGCATACAGATGAGCGGTTTTCCTGATAGGAATTTGTTCCGTCGGAAAAATATAGAACATGTTCTCTATCTAAGTCCGTCTGAATTTTGGACGTAAAAAGATACATACACAGGGTTGGAATATACGATGAAAAGCTACCATCGGACTTTTTCTGTCGGAAATTTCGACCGTGTATACGGGGCATAACTTTGAGTTAGGAACTGTTTAAAGTGGAGGTCCGCCGAAAAAAAAATATTAAAAGCCAGCAGCTACAAATACTGCAGCTGCTGACTTTTAATATATGAACACTTACCTGTCCAGGGAGCCCGCGATGTCGGCAGCCAAAGCCGATCCATCCGTCGGCTCTCGGCTGCTGCTGCCGCCATCCTCGGTAGGGGAATAAGGAAGTGAAGCCGTGCAGCTTCACTTCCTGGTTCCCTACTGTGCATGCGTGAGTTGCGCTGCACGTCCTCTCTGGTCCCTGCTGTGTTCTGGGACCTGTGTGTCTCCCAGAATACAGCGGGGGAGGACAGAGTAGGCGCCGGAAGTGGCGTAGGTCACCGCAAGCGCCCCGGTGATCTATGCCAGGAAGTGGGAGCAAATACCTGTATTAGACAGGTATCTGCTCCCTCCGCCCCCCTTAAAGGTGCCAAATGTGTCATCGGAGGGGGGGGGGATCCAAAAAGTGGAAGTTCCATTTTTGGGTGGAACTCCACTTTAAGTACTGTTGCCATAGGAGACAGCAATCCTGCACGTGAGGAAGTGGCACCTTGCTGGGGCCTTTCCCTGTACAGCTGTCCTCCTGTTGGTGTCTCGGAGTCCGTATAAATATAGCTGTTCTGTGAAGCCCTCAGATGTTTGTTAGAGAACCTTAGTGAATAAACAGCATCATGAAGGCCAAGGAACAAAGCAGACAGGTCAGAGATAAAGTTGTGGAGAAGTTTAAAGCAGGGTTAGGTTATAAAAAATATCTCAAGTTTTGAACATCTCAAGGATCACTGTTCAATCCATCATCCAAAAATGGAAAGAGTATGGCACAACTGCAAACCTACCAAGACATGGCCGTCCACCTAAACTGACAGGCCGGGCAAGGAGAGCAATAATCAGAGAAGCAGCCAAGAGGCCCATGGTAACTCTAGAGGAGCTGCAAAAATCCACAGCTCAGGTGGGAGAATCTGTCCACAGGAAAACTATTAGTTGTGCCCTCCACAAATCTGGTCTTTATGGAAGAGTGGCAAGAAGAAAGTCATTGTTGAAAGAAAGCCATAAGAAGTCCCATTTGCAGTTTGTGAGAAGCCATGAGGGGACCAGTAAAGCTCAATTTTGGTCTCATCTGACCAAAGCACTTTCTCCCAATCACTGTGGATCATCCTGTCTGCTTGGTTGTGTCCATTTTGAAATCCTGGCTCCTGGCATCCATCCATCTCATAGGGATATTGGTATAGGGCAAAGCCTGACCTCCATCATGGGGTCCTAATAGCTGGTGAGCAGCTAGTGAATGGGGTTTGTACTGTCTGCACGTGTACAGCTGCGCACGACCGGCATGCTGGAAAACCAGCAGCTGAGTAGCATCCAATCAGCATTTGGAGCCAATGGCAACAAACGCTGAGCTGTATGTTTTAACAGGGGGTGGCGATCACCTTGTCAGACCACAATAGCACAGCAGGAAGATCACTATAGTTAGTACAGCATAGTTAGTACAGCATAGTTAGTACAGCAACCTCCTCAGTTTTAGTTTGTTCAGCCCACTGGGTTGAATGAAAAAAACAAAAAACTTCCTGTGTGTACTAAGCTTTAAGACCGGTCTATACTAGGAAGTGGCACACAGAATTCTCCTGTTTGGAAACGGACAAATGTTTTTGTTGTCGTGGCCCGGGTATTAACAACTGTCCACGAGCAGATGGTCATTATAGAACCGTAAATGGGTCAGACTAATTGAAACGTGATCATCCAAAACTACCTTTAAAGAGGCGGATTATTGTCCACATTAGATCATTTAAGGCCTAATTAGCAGATAATTAACCTGTGTAGGGAAACAATGATCATCCACTTGGACATCAATTGATCTGAACAGCCAGCTGCATGAGGTTTGTGACATTTCTTTCCTTCCCTACATAGTATGATGTATAAAGCCTCATTCACACAGCTATTCATGGGCGTACAACGCACAGATCAATGTATTTCTATTCGTTGAGGAAAGTTGAAAGATAGCGCTGGACCTTCAGGTTTATTTTTACTGGTACTGTATTGTTATCTTAACCACTTAAAGTGGGGTTCCACCCAAAAAAACAAAAATACCTGAAAAATTAAAAAAAAGAAAACAAAAAAACATTTGGATTTTTTTTTTTTTTCACTTACCTCTAAATGCCTGTTGCTAGGTGGTCCCTCGTAGTCTGCCTCTTCCAGTGCCTGGGCTGGTGACATCACTTCCCCCTCAGGACAGGAAGGGCTCAGCTCTGCTCCCTCCCTCCTGTCAATCATCTGGGACCCATTACAGGTCCCAGGTGATTGAGCGGCCAATCACGGCACGCGGCGCCGCTCGCGCATGCGCTGTGGGTGCCAGGCTGTGAAGCCACAGCCCGGCGCCCACAGTTGCAATGCCGGTGCCGACGAGCGGCGGGGGGGGGACGAGCGGGGCTTCGATCCCCCGCATCGCTGGACCCAGGGACAGGTAAGTGTCCAATTAAAAGTCAGCAGCTGCAGTATTTGTAGCTGCTGACTTTTATTATTTTTTTTTTTTAATGGAGCCCCTGGGTGGAACTCCTCTTTAAGGACCGGGCCTCTTTTTGAGATTTGTTGTTTGCAAGTTAAAAACAGTTTTTTTTGCTAGAAAATTACTTGGAACCTCTAAACATTATACATTTTTTTTCTAACACCCTAGAGAATAAAATGGCGGTCGTTGCAATACTTTCTGTCACACCGTATTTGCGCAGCGGTCTTACAAGCGCACTTTTTTTGGAAAAAATACATTTTTGGAATTAAAATATAAGAGTAAAGTTAGCCCAATTTTTTTTTAATGTTGGGAAAGATGATGTTACTCCGAGTAAATTGATACCCAACATGTCACGCTTCAAAACTGCGGCCGCTCATGGAATGGCGACAAACTTTTACCCTTAAAAATCTCCATAGGCGACGTTTAAAAAAATTCTACAGGTTGCATGTTTTGAGTTACAGGGGAGGTCTAGGGCTAGAATTATTGCTCTCGCTCTACCGATCGTAGCGATACCTCAAATTTTTGGTTTGAACACTGTTTTCATATGCGGGCGCTGCCCACGTATGCGTTCGCTTCTGCACGCGAGCCCAGCGGGACGGGGCGCGTTTACATTTCTTTTTTTTTATTTTACCTTTTATTTTATTTTTTTTGCACTGTTCTTTTAAAAAAAATGGTGTCACTTTTATTCCTATTACAAGGAATGTAAACATCCCGTAATAGAAAAAAGCATGACAGGGCCTCTTCAATATGAGATCTGGGGTCAAAAAGACCTCAGATCTCATATTTACACTAAAATTCAATTAAAAAAATGGCCCCTTAAGAGCTATGGGCGGAAGTGACGTTTTGACGTCGCTTCCACCCTGCAAAGGTATGGAGACGGGTGGGGGCCATCTTCCCCTCATTTGTCTCTATACCTAACACCAAGAAGGATCCGATCGCCTCCGCCACTGCCGACGGCTCCGGTAAGCGGCGGAGGGCACTAGAGCGTGGCGGGTCCCTCTCCCGTCACCAATCAAAGTGATCTTGCGCCGAATCCGCCGCAGAGACCACTATTATCGGAAACCAGAAGAAGAGGATACCGGGGTTATGGCAGCTAGTTGCTGCCATAACAACGATATTCCTCTTTAAAGTTAGAACGTATATCGGCGTGCAGCGGTCCGGAAGTGGTTAAGGCATTATGCCCCGTACACACGATAGGATTTTCCGATGGAAAATGTGTAAAAGGACCTTGTTGTTGGAAATTCCGACCGTGTGTGGGCTCCATCACACATTTTCCATTTTCCGACACACAAAGTTTGACAAAATCCGTTGTCGGAATTTCCGATCGTGTGTACACAAATCCGACGCACAAAGTGCCACGCATGCTCAGAATAAATTAAGAGACGAAAGCTATTGGCTACTGCCCCGTTTATAGTCCTGACGTACGTGTTTTACGTCACCGCGTTCAGAATGATCGGATTTTCCGACAACTTTGTGTGACCGCGTGCATGCAAGACAAGTTCGAGCCAACATCTGTCGGAAAAAATCCATTGATTGTGTTGTCGGAATGTCCGATCAATGTCCGACCGTGTGTACGGGGCATTACTGTTGGTGTAAAGGATCTGGTTCTTGGGCAGGTGGCTTCTACACCTCAGAGGATATCCACAGTCCTCGTTGGCTTGTAGCGTGATGTAAAAAGAGTTGAAAATCAAAAAGTAGCCAACGCGTTTCGTGGGTTTAAGTGCCCCTACATCAGGGCTTGACTGGCAACAAAGTGAACCAACCAGAAGTGAACTGGACCTACAATGGTATTTTTTCTGGTGTGAATTGAAAGCACAGGACTAGTTAGCAGCTTGTTTGGCAAATGCTTTGAATTCACACCGGAAAAAATACCATTGTAGGTCCAATTTCACTTCATTGCCAGTCAAGCCCTAATGTAAGGGGCACTTAGACCCACGAAACACGTTGGATACTTTTTGAATGGTACCCTGACCTTTAACGGAATAAAGTTGTTACTGAACCTCTTAGCAGTGGTGTGGCGTTTCAGTTGTCAACTCTATTTACATCAGTGTATTTCTATGGCCAGGTGTCTACATTCAGAAAGCCTGTATAAATCAATGACAGGCTGACACTGTCTGCGGCTGGTTGCATATAATTGCTCCTTTAGCAATTCTTTGCAGCTCGGGACAGATGAGCAGCACCTCTGTATGCAGACAGTTTGGGTCCAGGGCTGCTCCTCTGTCCTGAATTGCAGCTAACTGCTCCATGTGTGATTAAAGTTACTAAAGTCACAACAGTAAAACCACTCTGTATAAGCAGTAAAGTGTGCTTGTTATACTCATTGTAGAACCTAAGGTGTTAATCCCCCACATTGTGTAAAAAGCCTGTTTGATCCTGTCTTCTCTGATCCTCCCCCTCTTTCAATGTCCCCAATCCATCTGCTGATAGTACAGATCCTTGGGGGGCACTCTGCACATGCTCAGATTGGTGTGTATTGCTAGAAAGGTGTTGCTTTTTTGCTTTTTTTTTTTTTTTTTTGAGAGGGTGCATGTGATCGGTCGAGGGCCAATCAGCACTGTCCAGACGGAGGGTCAAGCAGCCTCATAGGACATTTAGAGGAGAATGAAAACTCCTCCTACAAGCTTTAACCAGTGCTCAGCTGGACACTGATAAAAGTCACAAGACTACTATATACTGCTGATGAGAAAAGGTATTTAGCAGTTTATATTTACTAAAATAATTGCATTTCCATGTTTTGTGTGCTGTGGGAGACCAGATATAGAGAATGCAGGGTCCTGGGTTTAGTAACACTTTAAATGTGGGTACCTGCAGAGCCTCCTAGCCTGTGATTGGCCTGTCATATGCTGAGCGGCCACACCTGGTCACAGAAATATACTGATCCCAGCGGTGTGTGGCTTGGAGCAGCCATGTAAATGAGCCCCAACACATGTACCATTCACAGAGCTCATAACTCTCAATGACTTTAAATGACCTGGGATAAATATTCACATAAGGACTATCATTATTCTGACCTGCATATTTGTTCCAGGGCAGACGCATAGGGTGTGCCGAGTGTGCCTGGGCACAACCTAATCCCAATGTGTGACGCAGATTCCCCTTGCTGCCCCTTGAACAAAAAGCAAAAAATAACAACCAGTGAATTGCCAGCTTAAAAGGTAACTCTGTTTTCGTGGGATATAAAATTAGCAGATAAAAATAAATAATACTATAGCATATACAATTATAATGCAAGTCATATTGTAATTGAATGTCATTAAAAATGTCCTTTTCCTTTTCTGTCTGCAGGGTTGTAATTCTCTGTAAAATGAAATGCAATATGGCTACCTGGAGGCGTTTTGTACACAGATGGTGTAGGGAACGCCCCCAGGTATGTCATTTCCAGCTTGTGTGATTGGCTCGCTGATTTTCCTAGAAAGTCTAAACTAAAATACAAATTCGATTTTGAGCCTTCCCTGCAAAAAAAATGTCATTTTTGGTAAGATACTTTCAAAGGGAAATTACGTCTAAAGGGATGCAGGCACTGCAACTTTCCTCATTAGAGCCCTGCATGTGCAGCAGCTGATTGATAATTACAAAACCACTCCCATACAGGTTCACTCTACACATGGACACAGACAAACAAACAGCTATTTGTCTAGAATAACAAAAGGTAGGAATCTGCAACAAAGTTTGTTAAAATCCTTTCCTTGTTCATAGATCACCCAGAGGGGAATGCTTTTTTCTCAACAAAAGAGGAGTTACTGTTTAAAGCAGACCTATGCTCACCTTGGATCCAGCAATGCAGCATCCCCCAGCTCCCTACTGACCACTGACATCTTCAGGCAATTGGCTTCCGTATCTCGATCGCCAGTTGTTTTCATTGGCTGGGCAGAGACGACGTCACTCTGGCACATGTGCGAGTGCAGTCAGTTTCGGCATTGCCAAATTTCTACAGTGAGCTGCGCACGCAGGGGCGGACAGGCAGGTAAGTAACTTGATTGCAGAACAGACAAAGCATGTCTCTTCTGCAATAAAAAATTCTGCCTGTTAGAGCTGCCCAATTAATCATTAAAAAATCGTGATCTTGATTCCAACCTCCCTGATGATCTTAACCACTTCAGCCCCGGAACAATTTACCCCCCTTCCTGACCAGGCAATTTTTTTGCGATACAGCACTGCGTCACTTTAACTGACAATTGTGCGGTCGTGCGACGTACCTAAACAAAATTGATGTCCTTTTTTTACCCACACATAGAGCTTATTTGAATACCTCTGCGGTTTTTATTTTTTGTGCCATAAACAAAAGAAGAGCGACAATTTTGAAAAAAAACAAAACAATATTTTTTACTTTTTGCTATAATAAATATCCCAAAAAATATATATAAAAAAACAAATTTCTTCCCCAGTTTAGGCCAATGTGTATTCTTCTACACATTTTTGGTAACAAAAATTGCAATAAGCGTATATTGATTGGTTATTGATTGGCAAAAGTTATAGAGTCTACAAAATAGTGGATTGATTTATGGCATTTTTATTATTATTTTTTTTTTTTACTAGTAATGGCGGCGATCTGTGATTTTTATCGGGGCTGCGACATTGCAGCGGACAGATCGGACACTTTTGACACTATTTTGGAACCAGTGACATTTATACAGCGATCAGAGCTAAAAATAGCCACCGATTACTGTAAATAAATGTCACTGGCAGGGAAGGGGTTAACACTAGGGGGCGATCAAGGGGTTAAATGTGTGTTCTAGGGAGTGTTTCTAACTGTGGGGAGATGGGACTGCCTGGGGGAGGAGACCGATTGTTGTTCCTAAGCAGCAGGAACAACAGATCAGTCTCCTCACCCCTGACAGAATGGGGATCTGCCTGTTTACATTGACAGATCTCTATTCTGTCTCTGTCGGGAGCGATCGCGGGTGCCCGGCAGACATCTCGACCGCCGGGCGCGCGCACCGGCTCCTAAGTGACGCAGCAGGTACGCGGCTCCGGCAGTGCGTGCACACCCCCTATAATCCTTAAGGCACCCACCGTTCAGCTACGGCAATTTGCGCAGGAGTGCCATTCTGCTGCCGTCAAGTGACAGCGGGTGGTTGGCAAGTGGTTACTCTGGCATTTCCGCGATTCTATGTAGTGCAGAGTTCTCTGCTCAGAGCTGTCAAAAAAATGAAAATAAACATTTATCAACATTCCTCAGCTCTGGGAGATTAAGAGAAACATTTAACATTTCGTTCTTTTAGATCAAAGGGTCTGCAAATGGAGCCAGTTTAACCACTTAAAGGATTTGTAAATGCAGAAGGTATTTTGTCTTAATGCATTAGGATAAAAAAAAACCTTTTGTGTGTAGCAGCCTCCCCAGCACCCCCTAATTACTTACCTGAGCCCCATCTTTCTCCAGCAATGTCCACGAGTGTCCTAGCTGTCCCGGACTCTCCTCCTGATGGCTGAGACACAACACTGGCGCCATTGGCTCCCGCAGCTGTCAATCAAAGTCAGTTAGCCAATCAGGGGAGAGAGGGGACAGAGCTGTGACTCGGCTCCGGTGCCCCCATAGCAAGCAGCTTTCTGTGGGGGCACTCAACAGGAGGGAGGGGCCAGGAGCAGTGAAGAAGGACCCAAGAAGAGGAGGACCGCGTTTGCCCTGTGCAAATCCACTACACAGAGCAGGTAGGTATAACATGTTTGTTTGAGTTTTTTTGTCTTTTTTGCCTTCTTCTGACACTTGTTGCTTACAATTCAAAATCAGTATTTTCTGCTAGAAAATTACTTAGGACCCCCAAACATTATATTATATTTTTTTAGCGGAGACCCTGGAGAATAAAATGACGGTTGCAATATTTTATGTGACACTGTATTTGCGCAGCGGTCTTTCAAATGCTTTTTTTTGGTGAAAAAATACACTTCAATGAATTAAACAAAAAAATTAAACAGTAAAGTTAGCACAATTTTTTTTGTATAATGTGAAGGATGTTGTTATGCCGTGAGAGAATCGTGTTCTTTATTCTAAGCAAAAAAAATGTGATTCTCGTTTTAGCCAGAATAGTGCAGAATAGTACTGCCTGTTCATTCATTTTTTTAAAAAGTTCCACTTAAGACCTCATGCTTATGGCCATAGAGGGACCGTACAGCATGCTGAACCTGCATACTGACATTCCCTGGACCCGCTGTTGCCATGGACAGCGGCCTCTTCTCATGCCTCCCGATGGGTGGCTTTACATGGCAGTTGTGTGCTGGAGGTTGTGTAAAGCATGCTCGCTAATGTACACTATATTGTCAAAAGTATTGTGACACCTGCCTTTACATGAACTTTAATGACATCCCCGTCTTAGTCCGTAGGGTTCAATATTGAGTCGGCCCACCCTTTGCAGCTATAACAGCTTCAACTCTTCTGGGAAGGCTGTCCACAAGGTTTAGGAGTGTGTCTATGGGAATGTTTGAGGTCAGGACAGTCAATTTCCTCCACCCCAAACTTGCTCATGCATGTCTTTATGGCCTTGCTTTGTGTAATGGTCCAAATCATTTTGGGGAGGGGACATTATGGTGTGGGGCTGTTTTTCAGGGGTTGGGCTTGGCCCCTTAGTTCCAGTTAAGGGAACTCTTAAAGGCTAAGTTCACTTTTTTTCTAAATTCCAGCTCCCCATGTACCAATATAGCATTAATGTACTTATCCTAAAAAAAACAGCTTTCCATGAATTCTACACCAGCTTACCTAACTCTCTTCATAGTTGTTTAAAAACACTGCTTGATTACCTCTGCCTTAATTCTTGGACAGACTTTAGGTCATGACACAGGAAGGAGTTGACCAGCTGATCTCATTAGCACACACCCTGCATCATCTACCCTCAGCTGCTCAACTCCTTCCTGTGTCATAACCTAAAGTCTGACCAGGAAGTAAGGCAGAAGTAATCGAGCAGTGTTTTTAAACAGCCATGAAGAAAGTGAGGTAAGCCTGTGTAGAATTAATGGAAAGCTGTTTTATTTTTGCAAAACAAATACATGCTATATTGGTACATAGGGGAGCTGACATTTAAAAAAAAAACAAAAAAGGTATACTTAACCTTTAAGGCATCAGCATACCAAGACATTTTGGACAATTTCATGCTCCCAACTTTGTGGGAACAGTTTGGGGATGGCCCCTTCCTGTTCCAACATGTTCCAACATGACTGCGCACCAGTGTACAAAGCAAGGTCCATAAAGACATGGATGAGCAAGTTTGGGGTGGAGGAACTTGACTGGCCTGCACAGAGTCCTGACCACAACCCAACAAAACACCTTTGGAATGAATTAGAGTGGAGACTGCGAGTCAGGCCAAATGTGCCTTTGGAAGAATGGTCAAACATTCCCATAGACACACTCCTAAACCTTATGGACAGCTTTCCCAGAAGAGTTGAAGCTGTTATACAGTCAGATCCATAAATATTGGGACATCGACACAATTCTAATCTTTTTGGCTCTATACACCACCACAATGGATTTGTTTTTAATTAGCTTTAATTTGAGGGTATTTACATCCAAATCAGGTGAACGGTGTAGGAATTACAACAGTTTGTATATGTGCCTCCCACTTTTTAAGGGACCAAAAGTAATGGGACAGATTAACAAATATCCATCAAACTTTCACTTTTTAATACTTGGTTGCAAATCCTTTGCATTCAATTACAGCCTGAAGTCTGGAACGCATAGACATCACCAGACGCTGGGTTTCATCCCCGGTGATGCTCTGCCAGGCCTTTACTGCAACTGTCTTCAGTTCCTGCTTGTTCTTGGGGCATTTTCCCTTCAGTTTAGTCTTCAATGGTTTACATCTTGTGGTGAACCCTCTGTATTCACTCTGAAGAAGTCTTCTCTTGATTGTTGACTTTGACACACATACACCTACCTCCTGAAGAGTGTTCTTGATCTGGACAACTGTTGTGAAGGGTGTTCTCTTCACCAGGGAAAGAATTCTTCGGTCATCCACCACAGTTGTTTTCCGTGGTCTTAAAAAGTGGGAGGCACATATACAAACTGCTGTAATTCCTACACCGTTCACCTGATTTGGCTGTAAATGCCCTCAAATTAAAGCTGAAAGTCTGCAGTTAAAGCACATCTTGTCTGTTTCATTTCAAATCCATTGTGGTGGTGTATAGAGCCAAAAAGATTAGAATTGTGTCGATGTCCCAATATTTATGGACCTGACTGTAGCTGCAAAGGGTGGACCAACACAATATTAAACCCTACGGACTAATGCCCCGTACACACGGTCGGATTTTCCGATGAAAAATGTGTGATAGGACCTTGTTGTCGGAAATTCCGACCGTGTGTAGGCTCCATCACACATTTTCCATCGGATTTTCCGACACACAAAGTTTGAGAGCAGGATATAAAATTTTCCGACAACAAAATCCGTTGTCGGAATTTCCGATCGTGTGTACACAAATCCGACGCACAAAGTGCCACGCATGCTCAGAATAAATAAAGAGATGAAAGCTATTGGCTACTGCCCCGTTTATAGTCCCGACGTACGTGTTTTACGTCACCGCGTTCAGAATGATCGGATTTTCCGACAACTTTGTGTGACCGTGTGTATGCAAGACAAGTTTGAGCCAACATCCGTCGGAAAAAATCCTAGGATTTTGTTGTTGGAATGTCCGATCAATGTCCGACCGTGTGTACGGGGCATAAGTCTGGGATGCCATTAATGTTCACGTGCATGTAAAGGCAGTCGTCCCAATACTTTTGACAATATAGTGTATATTCCAAACACACACAGATATCTGCTTTACACAACCCCTGATGCACAACCACGTACAGCGACCTCTTCTAATGCATCTCAATGAACAGTTGTACCTGGCCACAGCAGGTCCCAGGAAATGTCATAACACAGACTCTGCACGCCGTATGGCCCCTGTACAGCCATCTACAAGAAATCTAAGTGTTTTTTATCATTTTATTTTTTCAAAGTTTTTTTTTTTTTATTTCCATAAAGCAGACTTTTGACAGTGCTGGGCAGCTAGAAAAGTGAACCTTACATTGTAGTGCAAGGTCTGCTTTAAATTTGAAAGGCTGGAAGGTATTAAGTTGAGCTTTCCAATTATTTTCATAGTGGGTTTCACTTGTTCGTCATTATGTCAAAGCCATCAGCTTCCTCTAATGAGATGACGGGAAAGTGTTTTGTCACCGGCTTTCTATCTTTGGCGAGAAATTGACATTTTCTCGATGCGTCCCTGGCTGTCTCTCCAGCTCACATCTCCCTCCGGTAGCCTGATGTAACATGAGCAAGCCATCCCATAATAGGCCCCGCTATTTCGGCTGTATAACAAGCGAGCGGCTGAAAAGAGATGTGAATTCGGGTTTGTGTGTAATTGTAACGCTCAGGGTCGCTGCAATAGGATGAAGGTCCCTTCAGGTCACTCACTTTCTCTATTAAGTGGAAATTGCTGTGGGATTTAATAACACGATTTCTCCCCCCATTCCCTCCTGCAAATTGGTTTATAGCCTGCTAAATCATGTAGCGTGTGAGTTCGCGTGACGTTTGTGCGTGTCAGGGCTGCCCTGCTCTCCCAGGTATTAAATCCTGGCATCCTCTATATAAGTAACCCACATGATGACCACACACCTTCACCGGTACACACTCAACAATTGATCATTAAACTAGTGGATGGGAAAAAATTGGGGTTTCCCACAGCAACAAATTTTTTCTGCGTTAGAAAAATTGGGTCTGGGGGCAGGGGTTGCTATGACAACACAGATAACTGTTGCGTGATATTTTATTTTATACATTAATTAGGGACGGGGGCGGGGGTGGTGGCAGCTCAAAATACCGCTACAGGTCGGCAAGTTTGTCGATGCAGAGTTGAGACTCCCCAGAGAAATAATTGCAGCTTCAAAGAATGGAAGTCTCATCTACCACACTGCAGGTAGATGCATGCACTGCCTAGGACACAAAAAAGGGGATGCCCCAGGGATTTTATGAGCAAAGGATAATGACAAGATAAAGGAGTAACAGGTGTATATAAAAGAATTTATACAAAGTTTATGGAGTACAAAAAAATTATGGAATTAATACACAGAAATATGTAAACCTAAAAACAAAATAGATAGTCATGCTCAGTGGCGGTCCGTGCATTGTGTGCCCCCACCCCCCCCTGACACCTCCGCCGCCCTCCCCATTCATGTGGCTGGGAGTAACCTGAGCCTAGAAGGGGTGCCACAGAAGGACAAGAAACTGGCAGTCCTGTTCCCCCAGCTGCAGCACACTGCTAAGTTTGCTCCAGTAACGAGGAGGGAGAGGATGATGAGGTCACTGACTGTACTTGGGTGCCTGAGATGCAGGATGTCCTCTAGGGGGCAGTTTAAGGGCAGCAACCCTATTGCATCACACCGCAAAGCTCCGCAGGTGAAGGACGCTGCTGACTTCCCGCTCACTTTTAAAAGTTCCTTGGTGTGGGCCTTTTTCGACACGTGTGCAACAGAGCGCACTGTTGCTATTTGCAACCTATGTCTGAAGCGGATGAAGCGTAGCAAGTACAGCAGCCGCTTGGGCACCACATGCTTGACCAGACAAATGACGACCTGCCATGCAGTAAGTTGGTATTTGCACTTGTGTCAGAAAAGAAGCAAGTACCAGTCTCGCCAATATTGCTGCCTTCCTTCACACATGGTACTCCGGCGCATCCCTAGGCATAATACAGCTAAACAGCTAATGCGCGTGCGCAATTCAGCTAAACGGCTAATGTGTGTGCAATTTAGCGAAACGGCTAATGTGCGTGCGCGATTCAGCAGAACGGCGAACGCGCATATGCAATAGCGCCCGCACAACATGAGCCTCCCACTGGCCTATAAAGCCACTCTGTGCCATGACCAGATTGCTGGTTTGTCTTTCAGCTTCCTGTGTGTTTCCTGCTTGTATCCTGATACTTGATTACCTGTTGTGACCCGGATTGACCTTGACCTGCTCTGATCTCTTCCTGCATCTGACCCTCGGCTTGCCTCTCAGACTTCTCCACTTGCTTCCTGTGTTTGACCCTCGGCCTGTTTACGGACTTTGCTATCAATCTTCAGTACTGAGTCATCAGCCTGCTGACAGACCTGCTAACAGTCCTTTGCACCAGACTGTTTTTGCCTATCTAAGAGACTCTTACTAGTCATCGGTGTTTGACCCCCGGCCTGTTGTTGGATTAGCTGTTCATCTTCCTTCTTGAGCTTCTGCATCTTTCAGTCCTGCACAGCTGTCTCCCTGCTGGTGACCTTCACGCAAGACCTGCCCAGCCTGCTGGTGACTCGTGCCTCTTTGTGCCCTTCACCCCCTGTACCATCTTCAGGAGTGGACTGCCCTTAGTCGCAAGAGGTTACCGCTCTCAGCATCTTGGCCTCAGTAAGTACCCTTATCTGACAACTTGAAAGACCCACATCAAAGAAAAAGGCGGACTTTTCTTTGCTCCTCATTTGGGATCTCCAACCCTACTATACCTCTAGTCCTCTCAAAAACCTGCACTGAGAGGAATGAAGGTATAGCAATAGGTGTCTCGTTCTTGCAGCCCAGTACACCTGCAATTGATTTTAGCAGGCAAATTTCCCTACCCCAGTTGCTGAACCGTAAAAATAAATTTGGTCCCAGCCATCCACATGCTCAGCATCTAAATGCTAGCTTGGCCAAATTGCTAATACTGCAACTGCTACCTTTTCAGCTGGTAGACTCTGCCCCCTTTCATGAATTTGTGGAATGTGCTGCACCTCAGCGGCAGGTTTCAAAAAGCCATTTCTTTTCATGGAAGGCCATTCCAACTCTCTACCGGCACGTGGAAAGCAATGTTTTGGCCTCGTTGGACAGGGCGGTCAGCAGTAAGGTTCATATTACCGCTGACTCATGGTCCAGCAGGCATGGACAGGGACAATACCTTTCCTTCATGGTGCACTGGGTAATTCTGCTGGCAGCTGGGAACAATGCAGGACAGGGTTCAGTGTTGTTGGAGCTTGTTCCGCCACCAAGCCTTCAAAATGCTAGTCATGATTCTGCCACAGCTCTCTCTTCCACCCCCTCCTCTTCTTTTTTTCCCATTTGGCCTCTTCTGCATATTTGTCCTCTGAACCAGCGGTGCTCTGTAAGTGTTCAAGGGGCTACGCAAGCAATCAGGCTAAAAGATGCCATGCAGTGCTTGAATTGGTCTGCCTAGGGGACAGGAGCCACATTGGAGCAGAGATTCTGTCAGCTCTGCAGGGGCAGGCTCAGAGGTGGTTCACGCCACGTCAGCTTCAGCCAGGAATGGTTGTATGCGACAATGGCACCAACCTTCTCTCCGCCCCTCCGACAGAGACAATTGACCCATGTTCTATGTTTGGCACACCTCCTGAATTTGGTGGTGCAGTGGTTCTTGAGCAGGTACCCAGGCGTACAAGATTTCCTGAGGCAGGCCAGAAAAGTCTGTGGTCTGTGGTCATTTCCGCCGGCCATACAATGCCAGTGCTCGGCTGGCTGAAATTCAAAGGGAATGCAACCTGCCCCAAAACCACCTCATTTGTGACATGCCCACCAGGTGGAACTCAACGTTGGCAATGCTGCAGTGGCTGCACACACAGCACAGGGCCATCAATGAGTACCTGTGTGAGTATGGCACCAGGATAGGGTCAGGGGAACTTGGCTTCTTTTCACCACGCCAGTGGCTACTGATCAAGGATGCATTCACTGTCCTGTCACCATTTGAGGAGCCCACAAGGATGGCGAGCAGTGACAATGCATGCATCAGTGACCCTGTCCCTCTAGTCTTCCTGCTGGAGCACACTCTTTGTGGAATCATAGATAGAGCACTTGAGACAGAACAGCGGGAGGAAGAGGAGGACTTCCTTTCCTCTCAAGGCCCCCCTTTATCCTGATAGCATTCCTCTAGGCCCGACAAAACACACAGGAAGAAGAGGGGGAGGAGGAGGAGGATTGTGTCAGCATGGATGTAGAGGATAACACTCAGCAGCAGTCTTCAAGGGATGGTTTTCAGTCCCCAGAAACCCAAGGAGTTGTACATGGCTGGGAGGAGGTAGTTACGGATAATGTAATCTTTAGTGACCCAGAGGACTCAGAATCTAATGCCTCTGCAAACTTAAGCTGCGTGGCCTCCCTGATTCTGCAAAACCTGCAAAAGGACCCTAGGATTTGTGGTATCAAGGAGAGGTATCATTACTGGCTAGCAACCCTTCTTGATCCACGTTACAAGGGAAAAGTTGCAGAACTCATTCTGCCTTTGCAGAGGATAAAACATCTTCAGGAGGCCTTGAAGAAAGGTTTGTGTAATGCGTTTTCTGACCCTGGGAGGTTACCATTTCCTGGTGCTGGACAACGCTGTTGCTGAGGCTTCGTTCAGTCAGAGGAAGAGCGGTGGAGAAGGCGGCCAGCTGACCAATGCCTTTAAACAATTTTTCAGTCCTCAGCGCCAAGGTCTGATTGGTTCAAGCAACCATCGCCAGCGTCTGCATTATATGGTGCAGGAATATCTAGGGTCAAGAGCAGACTTGGTGACCTTTCCAACAGAGCATCCACTGGGTTACTGGGTCTTGAGGATGGACCACAACCAGAACTTGCTCAATATGCAATTGAGCTACTGGCCAGTCGTGCATCCAGCGTGCTTTCTGAACGCACATTCAGTGCTGGTGGAGGGTTTGTAACGGATCAAAGAGTGCGCCTGTCCACAGACACCATTGATAGGCTCACATTCATAAAAATTAATCAGTCTTGGATCAGCAGCTATCAAGCACCTGTTGCTTATGTAACTGAATGAATTTGATATGGATCTGGGATCCCTTGAAGACTGTCTATGCTGACTATCCTATTCCTCCTCAATCTTGATGATGCTAGCTTCATACGATATTTTTGGTTCTGGGCACCACCACCACCCAAGGCCCAATTTTTTTGCCCCAGAGGGATGTAATTACAATTTTTGATCTAATATTTCACAGCAGGGCCCGTTCCTGTGCCTAACAAGAGTATCTGTGAGGGGTTACAGCGTTGTGGCACCACCACCACCACCCAAGGCCAAATTTTTCTGCCCCTGTTTAACAGGGACATGTAATTACAATTTTTGATCTAATATTTCACAGCAGGGCCTGTCCCTGCGCCCAACAAGAGTATCTGTGAGGGGTTACAGTGTTGTGGCACCACCACCACCCAAGGCCCAATTTTTCTGCCCCTGTTAAACAGGGGTATTTATTTACAATTTTTGATATAATATTTCACAGCAGGGCCTGTTCCTGCGCCCAACAAGAGTAACTGTGAGGGCTTACAGTGTTCTGGCGCCACCAAAACAAAGGCCCAATTTTTCTGCCCCTGTTTAACAGGGGCATGTAATTACTATTTTTGAAATAGTAGTTAAGCAGGGCCCGTTCCTGCCCCCAACAAGAATAACTTTGAGGGGTTACAGTGTTCTGGTACCACCAACACCTAAGGTCCAATTTTTCTGCAGAGTATATTGTATATAGAATATAGAGTATATGTCTTCTATCCATCTGTACACTCTGCTGAACTGACATTGCTGTAACATTTTTGGTAAATGTCTTCTATCCATCTGTGCACTCTGCTGAACTGACATTGCTGTAATATTTTTGGTAAATGTCTTCTGCTACCATATCTTTAAACTTCTATATTTAATGCTAGCTCTATAACAACCACTCCCATACCTAAAAAGCCCTCACTGGACCCCACCAACCTGAACAACTTAAGACCCATCTGATTGCTCCCATTCACCTCTAAACTTCTAGGACGCTTAGTCTACAACCGTCTTAGCTCCTACCTCAGTGAAAATAACCTTCTTGATCCCTTAAAGTCTGGCTTTCACTCACAGCACTCCACGGAAACTGCCTTACTAAAACTCACTAATGATTTACCAACTGCTAAAACCAACAGCCAGTACTCCATACTCCTACTAGTTGACCTTTCTGCGGCCTTTGATACTGTTGACCACCCGCTCCTTCTCAATAATCTACATTCCCTTGGCCTCTGAGATTCTGCTCTATCCTGGTTTTCTGCCTATCTATCACAGCGCTCCTTCAGTGTCACCTACAACTCTGTCTCCTCCTTTCCATTGCCCCTTTCTGTGGGGGTCCCCCAAGGCTCTGTTCTTGGACCCCTTCTCTTCTCTATCTACACCTCCTCCCTTGGTCACTTGATAACCACCCACGGCTTCCAATACCACATATACACCAATGACACCTAAATCTATCTGTCTACTCCTCACCTCACTCCTTCAGTCTCCTCTCACATTACCAACTTACTAACTGACATATCAGCATGGATGTCGCACCACTTCCTTAAACTAAATCTCTCTAAAACTGAGCTATTAATATTCCCCCCTGCCCATGCCCCCCTCCATGACTTTTCAATCAAAATCAACAATGCAACTATCAGTCCCTCCACTCACGCCAGGGTACTAGGTGTAATCCTAGACTCTGACTTGTCATTTGAGCCTCAAATCCAATCGTTGTCAAAAGTTTGTAGAATTCACCTCTGTAACATCTCTAAAATTCGCCCCTTTTTAACAAATTAAACCACCAAGCTCCTCATTCACTCCCTTGTTATCTCTCGCCTTGACTATTGCAACTCCCTTCTCATTGGCCTGCCTCTCCATAGGCTATCCCCTCTTGAGTCTATCAAGAATGCTGCTGCCAGACTTATCCACCTTACCAACCCTCTCCTCCAATCCCTACATTGGCTCCCAATCACCCAGCGAATTAGATTCAAAATACTAACCACAACATACAAAGCCATTCACAACTCTGCCCCGAGCTACATCACCAATCTTGTCTCCAAATATCACCCAAATTGTCCTCTCCGCTCTTCTCAAGACCTCCTACTCTCAAGCTCTCTCATCTCCTCCTCCCATGCTCGTCTCCAGGATTTCTCCTCTCCCATCCTCTGGAACTCGCTACCTCCACCTGTCCGGCTATCCCCTACTCTTGCTACCTTCAGGCGATCCCTGAAAACTCATCTCTTCAGGAAAGCCTATCACGTTTCTAATTAACCTTTTACCACTTCCATCAGCTCATTCCCCACAGTTACAACCTTTTGTATCACCTGCCCCACCCTATTAGATTGTAAGCTCTTCTGAGCAGGGCCCTCTTAATCGTCTTGTATTTTATTGTATTATAACTGTCCTGAATAAATCCTGAATAATAATAATAATAATAATATAGTATATATATATACGCTGTTCAGAGTATATAGTGCCTGGGGGACCCCCACACCTTTTGGTGTAGGGTTCCCCTTAATATCCACACCAGACCTGAAGGGTTTTGAGGGGGACATCCACGCCATTTAAAAAAAAAAAAATTTTGTATTTTTGGTACTTTTATCTATATTGCCGGGATCCGACAATACATTACAGCCGCGAGCAGTTTTAAATGAAATTTTTTCCTTTAGAAATATCATTTTGCTGTGGTACTGTCATAAACATGGGAAAGATGCGCTACTTTACAGGCATACTAAGGACACCCCCAGGAACGATATATAAAGAAATATTTCATTTTTATTGTTTCACTTTAAGCATTATTAAAATCACTGCCCCCTGAAAAAACGGCCATTTTAAAACTTTGTTTGCATTAGATTGTAAGCTCTAAGGAGCAGGGCCCTCTGATTCCTACTGTATCAAAGTGTATTGTATTTGTACTGTCTACCCTCAAGTTGTAAAGCGCTACGTAAACTGTTGGCGCTGTATAAATCCTGTGTCCCCAAACACTTTTTATGGCAATAACTTGCATATAAGCCTTTAAAATGAGCACTTTTGATTTTTCACGTTCGTATCCCATAGACTTTAATGGTGTTCGCAGGTTCGCAAGTTTTTTGCCTGTTCGCATGTTCTGCTGTGAACCGAACTGGGGGGTGTTCGGCTCATCCCTACGGCTTACTACTGAACCCTGAATTCTGCGTTACTTATCTCTAAACTCTATTACATACTACTGGCTATGTTACATAAGTGTGAACAGGGCCTTAGGCCTGATATGTCTATTTTGTGATCTCCCAATGTTTCAAACATTTGTAGAATATGCAACACTATATAGATAAATATTGATAAAATAATACTTATGCTAACAGTATGCACACAGTGAAAACCTGACCGACAGTTGATTTTGGGCACACCAGGTCCAGTCCATCAGCTGATTATTACCCCTGATGCCCAAATCCATTAATAACAAAAAAGTGGGTAGTATACAATGTGCCTACAGATAATTATCTATTCAGACGTGTAATATGTTTAGATGTTCATTCATTATTAATGGTTTGCAGATGAGATCCAAGATCAATCTGCATCGAGACTCTCAGTTTTAATTAATCTTTGCTGTGTTCGCTCATCCGGAATCAAGAGTGCACAGGGGTTCCTGCCCTTTTGCTCTTTCGGGACTGCATATTGATGCGCAAGCATGGCTAGTCTTTCTGCGTTGGCTGGATATCTGACTTGCCCATTCATACATTGTTATTCTTCATCTTGAGCTGAGTCCAAATGTTGTCACAACCCCTGCCTCCTACACACTGCACACTCCCTGCGGGACCTATGCTGGGGAGATGAAAGACATCACAGCAGATTTTCTGTGTCTCTAATGAGGCTTCTGCCTCAGCCTGACATGTCTGCAGATACAAGGGAGCTGTCAGATAGCTGACGGTGGAACGGGAGGGAGATGTATTGATCACAAGCGGCTTCAGTGAACACCTTCACCGAGGAGGGGGAGGTTGGCGGTGCCAGCTTTTGAAGTACCAGACAGATGGTTGTAGAGTGCTAGGCCCTCCTCCCCTGGCAGGGTTGGTGGGGGGATTACACTGCTACCTGCCAGGGTCACATAGTGCCCAATGGACAACTGTGTCCTTGTGGTTCATCACCTTACTAAATAAAGAATTTACCCAATTAATCCATCCATAGTTTTTGTGAAAAGCATAGGAGCATCTAGAGCAGGGGTCTCACAACTGTCTAAACACAGAGCTAGTTTACTGTCCTTCTGACTTTAGGGGGGGGGGGGGGTAGACTGTGACTATTGGGAGTAGAAATTTTCCTGGCATCAGTGGGAGTAAACAGTGCAACTTTGGTATTAGTGGGAGGAATAGTGACCCATCGTTGGTGTCAGTTGGAGAATTAGTGCCTCATTGTTGGTGTCAGTAGGAGGAATAGTGCCCCATCATTGGTGTAAATTTGAGGAATAGTATCCCATTGTTGGCATCAATGGGAGAAATAGTCCCCTATTGCTGATATCAAGTAGGAATTATGCCCCATTGTTGGTGTCAGTGGGAGGACTAGTGTTTTGTATCATTGGGAGGAAAAGTGCCCAAGAGCCACATAAAGGCAAGCAAAGGGCCACAGCTTGGAGAAAGCTGAGTTCTTGGTTCCTGAACATCTGAAGTTCTTGGCTATATGAACACCTACATTTCTTGGTTACCTGAATATCTGAAGTTCTTGGCTATACGAACAACTACAGTTCTTGGTTACTGGAACATCTGAAGTACTTAGCTACACAAACACCTAAAGTTCTTGGTTACCTGAACATCTGAAGTTCTTGGTTATATGAACACCTAAAATTCTTGGTTGCCTGAACATCTTTAGTACTTGCCTATACAAACACCTAAAGTTCTTGGTTACCTGAACATCTGAAGTTCTTGGCTATATAAACACCTGAAGTTCTTGGTTTCCTGAACACCTAAAGTGCTTGGCTGACCAATGTCTGACCACACAAATAGACCATCCTCCTTAGATCATTTTAAAGTCTAATTGTACTTTATGTGAAAATTATTCAAATAAAATCTGGGTGGCTAAAAGTAGTAGGTGATAAGCGTCTTCATTTATTTGCAAACCTCAGCCAAAGCAGAAAAGTCCTTCTGTATGCTTGGCGGTTTACTGCAGAGGTTGGAAAAATCTCTCTACATTGGTCCAATGCACCCCCTGCTGAGTCAGATCTACAGAGCCGTAACAGAAAGCAGGGGCACTGCTGATTGCAGCGCTAAGATCTAACTCAGCAGGGTACATATCAGACCACTGTAGAGAGACCACTTTTTCCACACAGAGGGCAGTGATCTTTCTTTGCAGCATACTGCCAAACACAGGTCTGTTATGTTGGGACTGAGTGAGGTTTACAAAATGAAAGAACTGTAAGACACATCTCTTAATATTTCAAGCCCCTCTGATTTGAGTTATATGATCTTCTCATAAACTTAAATTAGACTTTAAAATCCCCTATGGAAGATATTCTGTTTGTGTGGTCAGAATTTAGGCAGCCAAGCACAGAATTGCCACTGATGATTTGAATTTCGATTGGTTCCTAATCATGTTACTATTATGTCAGCTCTGACATATTGATCACATGCAGGCTACATTGACATAAATGAAAGCCTTCAACCTGCAAATGAAAATTCCCTTCAGGCTGCTGTGTTCATCCGCAGCTTATTTATTAGCCTGCATCTATTTAGTAGTGTGACTGTCAGATACAGTTGCATTATTCAAAAAAATAATAAATTAAAAAGTTGAACAAAATTTTAAAAAATATTATTATTATTTGCACATTTGTTTGCATAAAATAATAATACAATTTTATTTACCGTATTTATCGGCATATAACACGCGCCGGCGTATAACACGTACCCCAAGTTTAGGAGGGAATTTTAAGGGAAAAACTTTTAGGAGGGAAGTTTAAGGAAAAAAACTTACATTTAAATGTCCATCAATGCAGCCTTATCAGTGTCCATCTGCAGCCTTGTCCATCATTCCAGAATGATCAGTGTCCATCTGCAGCCTTGCCCAGTGTCATTTGCAGCCTTGCCCCGTGTCATTTGCAGGCTTGCCCAGTGTCATTTGCAGGCTTGCCCCGTGTCATTTGCAGCCTTGCCCAGTGTCAATTGCAGCTTTGCCCTGTATCATTTGCAGCCTTGCCCCGTATCATTTGCAGCCTTGCCCAGTGTCATTGCAGCCTTGCCCAGTGTCATTTGCAGCCTTGCCCAGTGTCATTTGCAGCCTTGCCCAGTGTCATTGCAGCCTTGCCCAGTGTCATTGCAGCCTTGCCCAGTGTCATTTGCAGCCTTGCCCAGTGTCATTGCAGCCTTGCCCAGTGTCATTTGCAGCATGATCGTTCAAAATGACCGCCGCCGAGATAGTCAGAGCCGGATGTCCTAGGTACTCGGCTCCTCTCGCAGTCCCGCCCTTTGGCCCGGCTCCTATGATGGACATAACACAGGTCCAATGGTGGGACTGGGCATGACTGCGAGCGGAGCCAAGTACACAGTACAATCGGCTATGTGTATATTGGCAGCACTCGCTCCTCTTCCCCTCACAGACAGCGGGGATCGGTGTATAACACGCACCCACGATTTCCCCCTGATTTTACATCGATAAATATGGTAATTAAAACTGGTATCTCATAAAAAATATGTATAAAAATGATTTAGGTGTGCAAATTAGCCACAGAGTTGTTGTTAATGTAACTGAATCGGGCTGGACCTGCCAAGACAATGTATATGCAAATTAAACTTCAACTTTAACCCTGGCCACTCTGATATGAATATAAAGTTTAGGCAATGGCGGCTGGTGGTAATTTTTTTTTTTTGGGGGGTGGCGGCAAACCGTAACACCCCCCCTCCGTTGGTCGGTCAGCGGGCCAGTGGTCTGGTGCACTTACCCCATCTATGCAGCTCTTTATCAGCGGCTTCCCTTGCTCCTCGGCGGCGACAACTTTCCCTTCCTTCGCTCTCCACAGGTATTGGCGGCTTCTGTTTCCTCCCTCCTCCTTGGCGGCCAATCGGGAGTCTTCTCTTTTCGGCCAATCGTAAAACGGGTCTCAGACCTGCTTCTGATTGGCTGGATTGAGGATCAGTGTTACAACAGTGAATATTCATTTGCTGTTATAACACCAGGGTGGGCTCATGGCACAATGCTCAGTGCACCGAGCCTACGCTATTTTGAAGCCTATTAGAGCATATGGCTCTAATCAGGTGCTTCAAAAAACCACCCCCCGCCGCTGTAATTCATGCGCCCGGCATCCTGAAAGGGGCCAGATGCATAAATAGGGGGTGGCCGCGGCAGCCGTGTATAGATTCATGTTATGCATGAATCTATCCATCGTTCATATCAGGGGGGTGGCGTGGATAGAGGAGGTGGCATCCGGGCGCCCCTAATGGTCCCCACTGGTCTTAGGGCAGGAAACGCAGTGTCTGGTCCACCAGTTCTACCTCTCCTGCCTCATTATTGGGCTCAATAGTGAACAGTCAAGCAGAAGAAACATGAGAAAGTCAATTTACTGACTACACGTAGTACCAGGAAATGGGAGATGCAACGAGACAGGACCAGGACTACGTATAAGGGAAACTTCTTGTACATACAATTCTGTAGAGCTTAGTATAGAGCATGTAATCAATATGAAGAGAACAGTAGTTGAACATAGGCCATACGCTTAAAGCATAATTGCACTTCAATTAAAAAATATGCATTTGTACATATCCCAGCAGCTACTGAAATAATGCCAGGTGGTTTACATTAGAGACGATAAATTCTGTTTCCGGCAATATAGCCTGAAGCCTCTTGGCTCTGAGCACATCCTGCTGTGCAGTAAAAGATGCGTTCCCAAGAGAAGTGGTGCTAATTAAGCTCAATGCAGAGCAGGACTTCTCTCTCCAGATAGCGCCCTCTAGTGGTGGCCAGAAGCAGCCTGTTTACAGCAAAGATGGATGCAAACACAGAGCCAGGACATGCTGCTTGAAGCTGGGTTGAACTCTAGAAAAGGTAACCCTTCAGCAGTTTTTCATAGTCTGTAGAGTTAAATCCAAACGTGTTATGTTTCTCAAAAGTGCATTGTACTTAAAGTGTAACTTAAAGTGTAAGTGTCCCCACCCCTCCACTAAGCCGGCACTGTGTAGATTGTGTAACCTCAACAGCGTCACATAGCTACTTTTTAAAACGTTCCTTTTTTTCCTTGTCATAATTTACGATCAGGCTTAGATGAGGATTGCATCCATCTTTGCTATAAACAGGCTGCTCCTGGCCACCACTGGAGGGCGCTATCTGGAGACAGAAGTCCTGCTCTGCATTGAGCATTATTAGTAGTACCACCTCTCCTGGGAACCCATCTTTTATTGCACAGCAGGATGTGCTCAGTGCTCAAGGCAATTGGCATCAGAGGCGGCTCTCTAATTAGGCAAATTAGGCGGTCGCCTAAGGCCTCGCACTCACAGGGGCCTCGCGGCCGCCTAATTTGCCTGTTCTCAATCACTGAAGTTGACGCCGGTGGCTCCGCCTACCCCCACTGGGACTCTGTGGCTTAGGAGCTGACGGACAAATCAGATACTGCCCGCAGCCTGAGGAATAGTGGCCTCATCACAGAGCGTCCCAGTCCGTGGGGCCTCATGTGTAAGTTTTGCCTAAGGCCTCACAAAGCCTAGAGCCGCCTCTGATTGGCATAATATCTGAATTTGACTTTGGGCTCATCTTCTATTTTCCTATCCAGCAGCTCTCAGACTTAGAGAGGGAGGGGCACTGCATAGCGCCAATCAGATGTCTTACATTAATAAGTGCTGATAACTAACATGCTGACAGGAGAAAGAAGCAGAGAGATACCGTCATCAGTCTGGTGCTGCTCCCTCATTGTCCAAGTCCATGCTTGGGTGGGGTGACCTGGTTGTGCTGTAAGACTGCAAGAGAGAAAAGTCGGGTCACCAGGCTGGCTGTGCAGTCAGACTGTGATCTGCAAATCTCAGAACTGGATGGACAGATATAGAAATCCTTTAGGAGGTAAAACAGCTCCCATGTAGATATTTTATCTACATGTATGTAGCTGCTTGTTTTGAGTTCAACTATTAGGCCTCATGCCCACAGACGTTTTTTACAGCCGCTTTTAGGAGTGTTTTTTACAGCTTAAAAATGCCTATCCATTATAGCCTATGGCCTCATGCCCACCAAGGCGTTTAGGAGCTGTAAGTGGCAAAGGCTGCTTCAAAAAAACCCAGGACCAGTGCGTTCTGAGGCTCCAGCGCTAAAACTGTAAAAACACCAGACGCCAGTAAAAGGTGTTAAACACGATTTAATAAGGCTTAATGCTGTATACACAGCATTAAGCCTCTTCCGGCGTTTCTCTGTCTCTATTCAAAATCAATGGTTCTCTATGGGAGCCCATTGATTTGAAGTCACACCAGTATTGGATCAAGATGATCCGACTTGCGGAGCGACTTGTGTGCTGAGAATTTTGAAAGGGAACCCAGCCAAAATTAAAAACATTTTTTGCGTGAGGTTCCCCCCAAGACGATACAAGTCTGGTATGGATCTTAAGGGGAACTCCCCCGCAAAAAAAAACATTGTGGGGGTCCCCCCAAGATCCATACCAGACCTTTATCTGAGCACGTAGCCCAGAAGGACAGGAAAGGGGGGGATGAGTGAGCGCCCCGTGGGTGCTTTGGGGAAAGGTGGGCCCTACGCCCCCCAACCCAAAGCACCTTGTCCCCATGTTGATGTCCTATTCCCTACAACCCTTGCCCAGTGGTTGTCCGGGTCGGCGGGTGGGCACTTATTGGAATCTGGAAGCCCCCTTTAACAAGGGGGCCCCCAGATCCTGGCCCCCCACCCTAAGTGAATGAGTATGGGGTACATGGTACCCCTATCCATTCACCTAAAAAAAAAAGTGTCAAAAATAAACACACTACACTGGTTTTCAAAGTATCTTATTAAGGTAGCTCCGGCTCTTCTGGGGACGTCTACTCCCTCTGCCGGTCTTTCTCCCCTCTCCGGTTCTTCTCCTTTCTGCGCTGTCCTCTCTCTCCGCTACCTTCTAGCTCTTTTGCAGGGTCTTCTCGCACTTTTGCTGGGTCTTCTTCCTCTGTTCTTCTTGGGGCAGGGGCGGAGCCACCTGATGCCGTAAGTTGGAGGCCACGCCCCTTGTGATGGGCAATGATGTCACAAGGGGCGTAGTCTCCAAATTACGTCATTGGGTGGCCCCACCCCATGGCAATACAAGTCATTGCACACGGCAGACTCAGCATTACACCGGGAGATCAGCAGAAGATAGTGGAGAGAGAGGACAGCACAGAGAGGAGAAGAGCCGGAGAGGGGAGAAGGACCGGCAGAGGGAGAAGAGGTCACCAGAAGAGGGAGAAGAGCCGGAGCTGTCTTAATAAAAACACTTTAAAAACCTGTGTAGTGTGTTTATTTTTGACACATTTTTTTTTAGGTGAATGGGTAGGGGTACGATGTACCCCATACTCATTCACCCAGGGTGGGGGCCGGGATCTGGGGGCCCCCTAGTTAAAGGGGGCTTCTAAATTCCGATAAGCCCCCGCCCGCAGACTCCGATAACCACCAGGCAAGGGTTTTTGGGAAGAGGCCCTTGTCCTCATCAACATGGGGACAAGGTGCTTTGGGGTGGGGGGTGCAGGGTCCCCCTGCCCCAAAGCACCAACCCCCCCATGTTGAGGGCATGTGGCCTGGTATTGTAAAGGAGCGGGGGCACTTTGCTCTCCCCCCCCTCTTTCCTGACCTTCTGGGCTGTGTGCTTGGATAAGGGTCTGGTATGGATCTTGGAGGGGAACCACACGCAATTTTTTTTGTACATTTTGACGGGGTTCCCCTTCAAAATACTCACACCAAAAGTTGGATCATCTTGATGCGACTTCTTTTCAAATCAATGGGTTCCCATAGGGAATAGAGACAGAGAAACACAGCTGAAAACTAGCGTGGCTAAACGCGCATTGATGTCAATGCAAAATGTGGATAAAATCGTGTTTTTAATGCCGCTTTTTTCCTGGCGTTGGTACTAGCTTTACAGCTCGTTTTTTAAAACGTCCATGGGCATGAGGCCTAAAACTGAACTTGGGGCAACAAAGCTTTCTCTGAAATGTATTCCTGTAGCCACAAAGGATATAAATCCACTATGTGTGCACCCAATGTCTGTGGCAAGCCAGTTGTCTTATTGCAAAACTAGCAGTGACATCATTACTGTGCCTAACATGTGCCTGTGCAGAGAGCCGAGCTGTGGGAGGGACCCAACAGGCTCCACCCCACTACTGGCTGCCCTCAGAAAACTACAGGAGGGGCGGAAACAGGACCAGTCATCCTGCAGAAGAAGAGAGAGCAGCAGTGACTGGTCTTTATTACAGGAAGCTCCTGCACGAAAGTTTCAAACTGGATTACTGCACAGATTTGGAAGAAATACTATACACAAAGACAAGATTCAAGTAAGAATACATATGCTTCTTGTATTTAGACCAGTGGTTCTCAACCGCCCTAGTGCTGTGACCCCTTGATAAAATTTCCCAAGTTGTGGGGACCCCTAACAGTAAAATTATTTTCGGAGCGTGGGTTGTCAGCACCCAAGGCAAGACAAGTAATTTGCGCTCCTAACCCACCGACATTTAGCTCTCCTCGAGTCCCTTCCACTCGCACAGTATTAAAATCCCTTATATTACATTTTAGGATGTGCCACTTTTTGTCTTTGTTCTCCTTTCTTTCCCTTTCATCTCTCTCTATCCTAGTTTCTTGTTTTTTCCCATCCCTCTCTCTAGCCTTCTTTCTTGTTCTTTCTCTTATTCTTTCTCTCCCCTTTTCTTTGTTCCTCTCCCTTTTTTCCTCTCCCTTCCATGTATTCTCTATTTTTTTTTTCTTCTCTTACTCCTTGGTGGGGGGAATGGGATGAGTGTCAGTGCTGGCAAGGAGTTGTGATGAGTGGCAGTGCTGGGGGGAGTTGGGATGAGTGGCAGTGCTGGAAAGGAGTTGGAATGAGTGTCAGTGCTGGCAAGGAGTTGGGATGAGTGGCAGTGCTGGGGGGGAGTTGGGATGAGTGGCAGTGCTGTCAGGGAGTTGGGATGAGTGGCAGTGCTGGGGGGGAGTTGGGATGAGTGTCAGTGCTGGGGGGAGTTGGGATGAGTGGCAGTGCTGGGGGGGAGTTGGGATGAATGGCAGTGCTGGGGGGGAGTTGGGATGAGTAGCAGTGCTGGGGGGGAATTGGGATGAGTGGCAGTGCTGGGGGGGAGTTGGGGTGAGTGGCAGTGCTGGGGGGGAGTTGGGATGAGTGGCAGTGCTGGGGGGAGTTGGGATGAGTGGCAGTGCTGGGGGGAGTTGGGATGAGTGGCAGTGCTGGGGGGGGAGTTGGGATGAGTGGCAGTGCTGGGGGGAGTTGGGATGAGTGGCAGTGCTGGGGGGAGTTGGGATGAGTGGCAGTGCTGGGGGGAGTTTGGATGAGTGGCAGTGCTGGGGGGAGTTGGGATGAGTGGCAGTGCTGGGGGGGAGTTGGGATGAGTGGCAGTGCTGGGGGGGGAGTTGGGATGAGTGGCAGTGCTGGGAGGAGTTGGGATGAGTGGCAGTGCTGGCGGGGAGTTGGGATGAGTGGCAGTGCTGGCGGGGAGTTGGGATGAGTGGCAGTGCTAGCGGGGAGTTGGGTTGAGTGACAGTGCTGGCAGGAAGTTGGGATGAGTGGCGGTGCTGGGGGGGAGTTGGGATGAGTGGCAGTGCTGGGGGGAGTTGGGATGAGTGACAGTGCTGGCGGGAAGTTGGGATGAGTGGCAGTGCTGGCAGGGAGTTGGGATGAGTGACAGTGCTGGCGGGGAGTTGAGATGAGTGGCGGTGCTGGGGGGGAGTTGGGATGAGTGGCAGTGCTGGCGGGGAGTTGGGATGAGTGGCAGTGCTGGCGGGGAGTTGGGATGAGTGGGATGAGTGGCAATGCTAGGGGGGAGTTGGGATGAGTGGCAGTGCTGGTGGGGAATTCTGATCAGCCAACTTAGGTGCTCTGGATCAAGGTCATCTGCTGATCTGAGAACTGTAGTGGGGACTTTTAATGGCAACTATAATCATAGGTAGCGTTACTCACTGTGTCACCGGCTTCACTGTCTCTCTGACTTTGTGGTGTCTTGTAGCATTGACACCTATGCCAAAATCAGAAGAATCATTTCACATTCCTCGCCAGTCAGCTGACCTCTAGTCTCTGCCCCCCAGCGGTGCTACAAAACTGAATGGGTGGCTGCGAAGAGGCTGAGTGGGCGGCTGCGGGCTCCAGGGACAGCTCTGCTGGGCAGCCGCGAAAAGGCTGGGAGAGCGGTGTGGGCTTCAGGAATAGCCCAGGATTCGGTGACCCCTGGCAAATCATCAATCGACCCCCGAGGGGGTGCCGACCCCCAGGTTGAGAACCACTGATTTAGACAATATTTGCTTATCCTGGAGTTAAGGTTTTTTATTGTTGTGTCCTCGCTAGGGAAATTCACCCTCTCTATTTGTCCTGTTTACTATTATCATCGAAAGGGAAAGTAAAAGAAAATCCCAAATTTTGGGTTGTCCCCAGAACAGTAGTAGAGGTGAAATCTTCCAATTGGGGACAATAGGGCCCCAATTGATTACCTTAATCTGCAGGGATTTTCTCTCAAATAAATCTCCCAAATAGGACACAGATGGCAAGAAAAAAAAACATTTATAGGGGTTATAACCCTCCCTTACACTCTCCAAAAAAAAAAAAAAAGTTTTGCCTATAGTGCTGCTTTAAAGGGTAAGTTCACCTTTACAGAAAATCTGTAAGGTGAACTTACATGGAACCTACACGGGACCCCCCCCATCCCCCGGGCCCTGCTGTACCCGAAGCCGGCGATCACCCGCTAGGAGACATCGGGTCCTAAATGTACCTCATAAAAATACGTATAGGAGGCATTCTAATTCTAACCAATCAGAGCCCGCCTAGCCCTGCCTGTCAGCGGGGGAGAAGAGAAAGCCGTGGGTATTTCAAATCCCTGGGCCGGTGAACCAGTGACCCGATGTCTCCTAGAGGGTGATCGCCGGCTTCAGGTACAGCGGGACCTGGGGGGGGGGTAGTGGTGGTGAGAGGGTCCAGTGTAAGTTCACCTTACAGATTTTCTGTAAAGGTGAACTTACACTTTAAGTATGAGCATTGTCCTAACGGATAAAAAATCCAACAACAATTTTTGCGGTACATAGGCAGATCGTTCTAGGTGACACCTTCTGACCTCTTGCTGTCTTGGTAGGAAAACTAATAATGAAAGCCACACAGGAGTCAACTGAGAAGAGAATGAATGGATAAGCACATGCTTGTACATACTCCATGCAGCTGAAATTCAAGAAGTTTGGCTTCCAAACGAAACAAGCATTCAGGGTATTATATATTTAAAGCTGACTCTTTCAGCGTGTGTAAGCTTTATATTGCGTGATTTCGCTACCTTTCCATTGTAATCTCTAATGGTATTTGAAGTGCACTACATGCTTCTGAAGTATTCATTTTCCTTGTTGTGGCTTTGTGTTCTCCCTTTTGTCTCCTCTCTGTTTCCCCTTCATTGCTTGCCTGTGATCACTCTGCTCGAGCCATTAGAATGAGGGAGACTAAAAGGGTTTTCTGCTATTGCCTTTCATGTACAGTAAATTGATTGGTTTCCTTTATCTGCCACTGCATGTTTACTTCAATGGTTGGCCAATGACAGAATCATTACCGCTGCACTCCCGTCTACCTATGCACTCTATACTTGAATAAGTAATGACTAAATATTTACAGACTCGACTTTAACAAGTAGAGGCATACATGAAAGGATTAATATCTAGGCGGCGATTCCAGACAGTCCCATGCAGGTGTTCTTAGGGAATTAATGGATTGGACAGGTAGGAAAATCTTTTCCGATCATGTTGCTTCATGCTAAGATAAAACGGAGCTGGGAAAGCCTTCTTCCTGTGAAGCTGCCCCTCTATGCTCATTGCTTATGCAGCATTGCAAGCGTTCCTGTGTTGGGAAAAAGCTGTAGCTGCAAGTTTCCAGAAATGGATTAAGTCTCTCTCCTTTCTACGGCTTTAGAGGGTCCACAGCCACCCCAGCAGCGGTAACCATGATAGTACCTTTTTCTTGAAGGCATACCCATAATTTATTAGAAGAAAATAGATAGCAGGGGCGGACTGACAACTCATGGGGCCCCCGGGCAATAGGGGCTCATGGGGCCCCCTTTGTCCCCACCCACACACAAGCCACACCCTCACAAAGCCCCACGTATATATTGCACTGCTACATTACATGCATTGGTCACAGAATTTCTCTACTTCATGTTCAAAATAAATGTTAAAGATTTAAGAAAATAAAGAAAAATAAACTCACTTTAACCACGTACATTTACTGCATGCTGTTTGACCTGCTGCGGCTGTGATTGGACACACCGAGAGCTAACCAGCGGGTCCGGAGGACCCGATGTCTGCCAGGCCCAGACGATCGTTTCCAACAGAGGCAGAACTGTGGTCTGCCTATGTAAACAAGTCCCCAGAGAGCCTCCCCCACTTACATCAGGGTCCCCAGAGAGCCTCCCTTTGCATCAGGGTCCCCAGAGAGCCTCCCCCACTTACATCAGGGGCCCCAGAGAGCCTCCCCTACATCAGGGACCCCAGAGAGCCTCCCCCACTTACATCAGGGTTCCCAGAGAGCCTCCCCTTACATCAGGGTCCCCAGAGAGCACCCCCTTACATCAGGGTCCCCAGAGAACCTCCTCCTTACATCAGGGTCCCCAGAGAACCTCCTCCTTACATCAGGGTCCCCAGAGAACCTCCTCCTTACATCAGGGTCCCCAGAGAACCTCCTCCTTACATCAGGGTCCCCAGAGAACCTCCTCCTTACATCAGGGTCCCCAGAGAGCCTTCTCCTTACATCAGGGTACCCAGAGAGCCCCCTCCATACATCAGGGTAGCTAGAGAGCCCCCTCCTTACATCAGGGTAGCTAGAGAGCCCCCTCCTTACATCAGGGTAGCTAGAGAGCCCCCCCTTACATCAGGGTCCCCACAGAACCCCCCCCTTACATCAGGATCCCCAGAGAGCCCCCTCCTTATATCAGGGTCCCCAGAGAGCCCCCTCCTTACATCAGGGTCCCCAGAGAGCCCCCTCCTTACATCAGGGTCCCCAGAGAGCCCCCTCCTTACATCAGGGTTCCCCAGAGAGCCCCCCCCTTACATCAGGGTTCCCCAGAGAGCCCCCCCCTTACATCAGGGTCCCCCAGAGAGCCCCCCCTTACATCAGGGTCCCCAGAGAGCCCCCCCCTTACATCAGGGTCCCCAGAGAGCCCCCCCTTACATCAGGGTCCCCAGAGAGCCCCCCCTTACATCAAGGTCCCCAGAGAACCCCCCTATACATCAGGGTCCCCAGAGAGCCCCCTCCTTACATCAGGGTCCCCAGAGAGCCCCCCTTACATCAGGGTTCCCCAGAGAGCCCCCCTTACATCAGGGTTCCCCAGAGAGCCCTTCTTACATCAGGGTACCCCAGAGAGCCCCCTTCTTACATCAGGGTTCCCCAGAGAGCCCCCTTCTTACATCAGGGTTCCCCAGAGAGCCCCCTTCTTACATCAGGGTTCCCCAGAGATCCCCCCCTTACATCAGGGTTCCCCAGAGAGCCCCCTCCTTACATCAGGGTTCCCCAGAGAGCCCCCTCCTTACATCAGGGTCCCCAGAGAGCCCACTCCTTACATCAGGGTAGCTAGAGAGCCCCCCCTTACATCAGGGTCCCCACAGAACCCCCCCCCCTTACATCAGGATCCCCAGAGAACCTCCTCCTTACATCAGGGTCCCCAGAGAACCTCCTCCTTACATCAGGGTCCCCAGAGAACCTCCTCCTTACATCAGGGTCCCCAGAGAACCTCCTCCTTACATCAGGGTCCCCAGAGAACCTCCTCCTTACATCAGGGTCCCCAGAGAACCTCCTCCTTACATCAGGGTCCCCAGAGAGCCCCCTCCTTACATCAGGGTCCCCAGAGAACCTCCTCCTTACATCAGGGTCCCCAGAGAACCTCCTCCTTACATCAGGGTCCCCAGAGAACCTCCTCCTTACATCAGGGTCCCCAGAGAGCCTCCTCCTTACATCAGGGTCCCCAGAGAGCCCCCTCCTTACATCAGGGTACCCAGAGAGCCCCCTCCTTACATCAGGGTCCCCACAGAACCCCCCCTTACATCAGGTTCCCCAGAGAGCCCCCTCCTTATATCAGGGTCCCCAGAGAGCCCCCTCCTTACATCACGGTTCCCCAGAGAGCCCCCCCTTACATCAGGGTTCCCCAGAGAGCCCCCCCTTACATCAGGGTCCCCAGAGAGCCCCCCCTTACATCAGGGTCCCCAGAGAACCCCCTATACATCAGGGTTCCCCAGAGAGCCCCCTCCTTACATCAGGGTCCCCAGAGAGCCCCCCTTACATCAGGGTTCCCCAGAGAGCCCCCCTTACATCAGGGTTCCCCAGAGAGCCCCCCTTACATCAGGGTTCCCCAGAGAGCCCCCCTTACATCAGGGTTCCCCAGAGAGCCCCCTCCTTACATCAGGGTAGCTAGAGAGCCTCCCCCTATACATCAGGGTTCCCAGAGAGCCCCCTCCTTACATCAGGGTATCCAGAGAGCCCCCTCCTTACATCAGGGTCCCCAGAGAGCCCCCTCCTTACATCAGGGTTCCCCAGAGAGCCCCCCCCTTACATCAGGGTTCCCCAGAGAGCCCCCCCCTTACATCAGGGTTCCCCAGAGAGCCCCCCCTTACATCAGGGTCCCCAGAGAGCCCCCCCTTACATCAGGGTCCCCAGAGAGCCCCCCCTTACATCAAGGTCCCCAGAGAACCCCCCTATACATCAGGGTCCCCAGAGAGCCCCCTCCTTACATCAGGGTCCCCAGAGAGCCCCCCTTACATCAGGGTTCCCCAGAGAGCCCCCCTTACATCAGGGTTCCCCAGAGAGCCCCCCTTACATCAGGGTTCCCCAGAGAGCCCCCCTTACATCAGGGTTCCCCAGAGAGCCCCCTCCTTACATCAGGGTAGCTAGAGAGCCTCCCCCTATACATCAGGGTTCCCAGAGAGCCCCCTCCTTACATCAGGGTATCCAGAGAGCCCCCTCCTTACATCAGGGTCCCCAGAGAGCCCCCTCCTTACATCAGGGTAGCTAGAGAGCCCCTCCTTACATCAGGGTCCCCACAGAACCCCCCCCCCCCTTACATCAGGATCCCCAGAGAGCCCCCTCCTTATATCAGGGTCCCCAGAGAGCCCCCTCCTTACATCAGGGTCCCCAGAGAGCCTCCCCCCCATACATCAGGGTCCCCAGAGAGCCTCCCCCCCATACATCAGGGTCCCCAGAGAGCCTCCCCATACATCAGGGTCCCCAGAGAGCCTCCCCATACATCAGGGTCCCCAGAGAGCCCCCCATACATCAGGGTCCCCAGAGAGCCTCCCCCCATACATCAGGGTCCCCAGAGAGCCCCCCATACATCAGGGTCCCCAGAGAGCCTCCCCTTACACCAGGGTCCCCAGAGAGCCTCCCCTTACACCAGGGTCCCCAGAGAGCCCCCCATACATCAGGGTCCCCAGAGAGCCTCCCCCCATACATCAGGGTCCCCAGAGAGCCCCCCATACATCAGGGTCCCCAGAGAGCCCCCCCCCCCCATACATCAGGGTCCCCAGAGAGCCTCCCCCCCCATACATCAGGGTCCCCAGAGAGCCCCCCCCATACATCAGGGTCCCCAGAGAGCCCCCCCCATACATCAGGGTCCCCAGAGAGCCCCCCCCCATACATCAGGGTCCCCAGAGAGCCTCCCCCCCCATACATCAGGGTCCCCAGAGAGCCTCCCCCCATACATCAAGGTCCCCAGAGAGCCCCCCCATACATCAGGGTACCCAGAGAGCCCCCCCCCCCCATACATCAGGGTCCCCAGAGAGCCCCCCCCCATACATCAGGGTTCCCAGATGTAACCCCCCCCCAGAGGTTCCCCTGTACCTGGCTGTGTCCAACCCCCAGCACAGGGGGAGGTGGGAGGTGGCGATCGGCAGTTCTATGGTGCCTGTGGATCTTACTGGGGCTTGTAGTCCTCCATCTGATTCTGTACAGTGGATAGGGGAGGGGCCTCTGACCTGGGAAGCAGTCGGCAACAGTGTACAAGCAGAGAGTGAAACTTGTAGCTGCCCGGGTCAGAGGCCCCTCCCCTTTCCACTCTATACACTTTGGAGGAGAAATACAAGTCCCAGGGAGATGCTGCGAGCACCATAGAGCTGCTGATCGCCGCCTCCCACTCTCCTCACTGCATTAAAACTGAAAGCCACAGGTGCAGGGGGAGATGCTGTGTCTTGCCCCCCCCCCGCACAGCGGCAGTCGGCAGAACGGCTCCACCGCAGCACGTCTAGCAGCATACCCCTAGACCCGACGAGCATGTCTCACGGGCCCCCTACTGGCCGCGGGCCCTCGGTCGCCGTCCGAATGACCGAATGGTCAGTCCGCCCCTGATGACAATCATATAAAAAAATAAAAAGAAAGAAAATTGTGTAAATCCTATAAATGACTATAATAGTAATAGGAGTCATAAATATAGAAGCAAAATGTCACAAGAAGATGGAATGGCAAAGCATCAAAAAAACAAAACAAATATATGTATATATATATAGTGGTGATCACAAGGTATGTACAAAAATCACTCATATAGATTGTGTAATTACAAAAGCAAAACCGAAAAATTCAGCAAATAAAGTCCCAAAATATAATAAAAAAATAAATAAAAAATAATAAAAAATGTTCATGCAAGTGAAACAGCTTGATGCCGTGAAGAGAAAAGTGGAGGCCCTTCTTCCAAACAAATTATGCACTCAGAGTGAGTATGTAGTCTCCTTACCTGCAGGCATGACCGCAATGGCGGTCACACTAAGCCCAGGGAACTGGGTCTCCCAAAAACCTAAATGGATATCCCAGTCAGCTGGGTCCTTATCACTCAAAGACATAAAAAAGAGAATTGCGCCCATAGTGCAGTATGTACTTGCTGCTAACTGTTTGCACCTCTTGGGTTCCCAATTGCCTTTTCATAAGAACCACGATTCTTTTTCCTAGTGGATATCCAGCAGTCACATGACCCAGCTCTCTCCCAGCTTGTCTGCAGGGAAACATAAGCAGGAGGAGCTTCTAGTCCTCTGAAACATCAATAGCTCAATCTCCGACCTCTTGATCCGCCAGCAATTTTTCAAATCAAGGCTGCACCTTGCACCCGGGAAATATTTATTTCAGTTTTATCAAGTCAAAAATCGTATTGCAGGTACAATATATGATCAAAAGTCTGTGTACAGTTGACCATCAAACCTATATGAGCGTGTTTGACAATCCTTTCAACAGGGGGAGTTGGCCCTTCTCTGGGTCTTTAATAGTCTCCACGTTTCTGGGAAGGCTTTCCACTAGACTTTGTGGGAATGTGTGCCCATTTGGCCATTTCTGATGTCCGGTATTGATGCTAAATGAGAATATCCGGCTTGCAATATACACTCAAGTTCACCCCAAAGGTGTCATTAGGGTTGAGGCAGGGGCGGACTGACAACTCATGGGGCCCCCGGGCAATAGGGGCTCATGGGGCCCCCTTTGTCCCCACCCACACACAAGCCACACCCTCACAAAGCCCCACGTATATATTGCACTGCTACATTACATGCATTGGTCACAGAATTTCTCTACTTCATGTTCAAAATAAATGTTAAAGATTTAAGAAAATAAAGAAAAATAAACTCACTTTAACCACGTACATTTACTGCATGCTGTTTGACCTGCTGCGGCTGTGATTGGACACACCGAGAGCTAACCAGCGGGTCCGGAGGACCCGATGTCTGCCAGGCCCAGACGATCGTTTCCAACAGAGGCAGAACTGTGGTCTGCCTATGTAAACAAGTCCCCAGAGAGCCTCCCCCACTTACATCAGGGTCCCCAGAGAGCCTCCCTTTGCATCAGGGTCCCCAGAGAGCCTCCCCCACTTACATCAGGGGCCCCAGAGAGCCTCCCCTACATCAGGGACCCCAGAGAGCCTCCCCCACTTACATCAGGGTTCCCAGAGAGCCTCCCCTTACATCAGGGTCCCCAGAGAGCACCCCCTTACATCAGGGTCCCCAGAGAACCTCCTCCTTACATCAGGGTCCCCAGAGAACCTCCTCCTTACATCAGGGTCCCCAGAGAACCTCCTCCTTACATCAGGGTCCCCAGAGAACCTCCTCCTTACATCAGGGTCCCCAGAGAACCTCCTCCTTACATCAGGGTCCCCAGAGAGCCTTCTCCTTACATCAGGGTACCCAGAGAGCCCCCTCCATACATCAGGGTAGCTAGAGAGCCCCCTCCTTACATCAGGGTAGCTAGAGAGCCCCCTCCTTACATCAGGGTAGCTAGAGAGCCCCCCCTTACATCAGGGTCCCCACAGAACCCCCCCCTTACATCAGGATCCCCAGAGAGCCCCCTCCTTATATCAGGGTCCCCAGAGAGCCCCCTCCTTACATCAGGGTCCCCAGAGAGCCCCCTCCTTACATCAGGGTCCCCAGAGAGCCCCCTCCTTACATCAGGGTTCCCCAGAGAGCCCCCCCCTTACATCAGGGTTCCCCAGAGAGCCCCCCCCTTACATCAGGGTCCCCCAGAGAGCCCCCCCTTACATCAGGGTCCCCAGAGAGCCCCCCCCTTACATCAGGGTCCCCAGAGAGCCCCCCCTTACATCAGGGTCCCCAGAGAGCCCCCCCTTACATCAAGGTCCCCAGAGAACCCCCCTATACATCAGGGTCCCCAGAGAGCCCCCTCCTTACATCAGGGTCCCCAGAGAGCCCCCCTTACATCAGGGTTCCCCAGAGAGCCCCCCTTACATCAGGGTTCCCCAGAGAGCCCTTCTTACATCAGGGTACCCCAGAGAGCCCCCTTCTTACATCAGGGTTCCCCAGAGAGCCCCCTTCTTACATCAGGGTTCCCCAGAGAGCCCCCTTCTTACATCAGGGTTCCCCAGAGATCCCCCCCTTACATCAGGGTTCCCCAGAGAGCCCCCTCCTTACATCAGGGTTCCCCAGAGAGCCCCCTCCTTACATCAGGGTCCCCAGAGAGCCCACTCCTTACATCAGGGTAGCTAGAGAGCCCCCCCTTACATCAGGGTCCCCACAGAACCCCCCCCCCTTACATCAGGATCCCCAGAGAACCTCCTCCTTACATCAGGGTCCCCAGAGAACCTCCTCCTTACATCAGGGTCCCCAGAGAACCTCCTCCTTACATCAGGGTCCCCAGAGAACCTCCTCCTTACATCAGGGTCCCCAGAGAACCTCCTCCTTACATCAGGGTCCCCAGAGAACCTCCTCCTTACATCAGGGTCCCCAGAGAGCCCCCTCCTTACATCAGGGTCCCCAGAGAACCTCCTCCTTACATCAGGGTCCCCAGAGAACCTCCTCCTTACATCAGGGTCCCCAGAGAACCTCCTCCTTACATCAGGGTCCCCAGAGAGCCTCCTCCTTACATCAGGGTCCCCAGAGAGCCCCCTCCTTACATCAGGGTACCCAGAGAGCCCCCTCCTTACATCAGGGTCCCCACAGAACCCCCCCTTACATCAGGTTCCCCAGAGAGCCCCCTCCTTATATCAGGGTCCCCAGAGAGCCCCCTCCTTACATCACGGTTCCCCAGAGAGCCCCCCCTTACATCAGGGTTCCCCAGAGAGCCCCCCCTTACATCAGGGTCCCCAGAGAGCCCCCCCTTACATCAGGGTCCCCAGAGAACCCCCTATACATCAGGGTTCCCCAGAGAGCCCCCTCCTTACATCAGGGTCCCCAGAGAGCCCCCCTTACATCAGGGTTCCCCAGAGAGCCCCCCTTACATCAGGGTTCCCCAGAGAGCCCCCCTTACATCAGGGTTCCCCAGAGAGCCCCCCTTACATCAGGGTTCCCCAGAGAGCCCCCTCCTTACATCAGGGTAGCTAGAGAGCCTCCCCCTATACATCAGGGTTCCCAGAGAGCCCCCTCCTTACATCAGGGTATCCAGAGAGCCCCCTCCTTACATCAGGGTCCCCAGAGAGCCCCCTCCTTACATCAGGGTTCCCCAGAGAGCCCCCCCCTTACATCAGGGTTCCCCAGAGAGCCCCCCCCTTACATCAGGGTTCCCCAGAGAGCCCCCCCTTACATCAGGGTCCCCAGAGAGCCCCCCCTTACATCAGGGTCCCCAGAGAGCCCCCCCTTACATCAAGGTCCCCAGAGAACCCCCCTATACATCAGGGTCCCCAGAGAGCCCCCTCCTTACATCAGGGTCCCCAGAGAGCCCCCCTTACATCAGGGTTCCCCAGAGAGCCCCCCTTACATCAGGGTTCCCCAGAGAGCCCCCCTTACATCAGGGTTCCCCAGAGAGCCCCCCTTACATCAGGGTTCCCCAGAGAGCCCCCTCCTTACATCAGGGTAGCTAGAGAGCCTCCCCCTATACATCAGGGTTCCCAGAGAGCCCCCTCCTTACATCAGGGTATCCAGAGAGCCCCCTCCTTACATCAGGGTCCCCAGAGAGCCCCCTCCTTACATCAGGGTAGCTAGAGAGCCCCTCCTTACATCAGGGTCCCCACAGAACCCCCCCCCCCCTTACATCAGGATCCCCAGAGAGCCCCCTCCTTATATCAGGGTCCCCAGAGAGCCCCCTCCTTACATCAGGGTCCCCAGAGAGCCTCCCCCCCATACATCAGGGTCCCCAGAGAGCCTCCCCCCCATACATCAGGGTCCCCAGAGAGCCTCCCCATACATCAGGGTCCCCAGAGAGCCTCCCCATACATCAGGGTCCCCAGAGAGCCCCCCATACATCAGGGTCCCCAGAGAGCCTCCCCCCATACATCAGGGTCCCCAGAGAGCCCCCCATACATCAGGGTCCCCAGAGAGCCTCCCCTTACACCAGGGTCCCCAGAGAGCCTCCCCTTACACCAGGGTCCCCAGAGAGCCCCCCATACATCAGGGTCCCCAGAGAGCCTCCCCCCATACATCAGGGTCCCCAGAGAGCCCCCCATACATCAGGGTCCCCAGAGAGCCCCCCCCCCCCATACATCAGGGTCCCCAGAGAGCCTCCCCCCCCATACATCAGGGTCCCCAGAGAGCCCCCCCCATACATCAGGGTCCCCAGAGAGCCCCCCCCATACATCAGGGTCCCCAGAGAGCCCCCCCCCATACATCAGGGTCCCCAGAGAGCCTCCCCCCCCATACATCAGGGTCCCCAGAGAGCCTCCCCCCATACATCAAGGTCCCCAGAGAGCCCCCCCATACATCAGGGTACCCAGAGAGCCCCCCCCCCCATACATCAGGGTCCCCAGAGAGCCCCCCCCCATACATCAGGGTTCCCAGATGTAACCCCCCCCCAGAGGTTCCCCTGTACCTGGCTGTGTCCAACCCCCAGCACAGGGGGAGGTGGGAGGTGGCGATCGGCAGTTCTATGGTGCCTGTGGATCTTACTGGGGCTTGTAGTCCTCCATCTGATTCTGTACAGTGGATAGGGGAGGGGCCTCTGACCTGGGAAGCAGTCGGCAACAGTGTACAAGCAGAGAGTGAAACTTGTAGCTGCCCGGGTCAGAGGCCCCTCCCCTTTCCACTCTATACACTTTGGAGGAGAAATACAAGTCCCAGGGAGATGCTGCGAGCACCATAGAGCTGCTGATCGCCGCCTCCCACTCTCCTCACTGCATTAAAACTGAAAGCCACAGGTGCAGGGGGAGATGCTGTGTCTTGCCCCCCCCCCGCACAGCGGCAGTCGGCAGAACGGCTCCACCGCAGCACGTCTAGCAGCATACCCCTAGACCCGACGAGCATGTCTCACGGGCCCCCTACTGGCCGCGGGCCCTCGGTCGCCGTCCGAATGACCGAATGGTCAGTCCGCCCCTGGGTTGAGGTTAGGTCTCTTGGCAGGCCACTTACGTTCCTCCACACCAAACGTATCAACCAATGGGGTTGATTTACTAAAATTGGAGAGTGCAAAATCTGGTAGCCGATCAGCTTCTAACTTCAGCTTGTTCAATTAAGCTTTGACAAAAAAAGTAAAACCTGGAAGCTGATTGGTTTCCATGCAGATCTGCACCAGATTTTGCACTCTCCAGTTTTAGTAAATCATCCCCAATGTCTTTATGGAGCTGGCTTTCAGCACAAGGGCACGGTAAGAATATTCCCAGGTTGATAGAGACCACTCCAATGACAATCTTAGGGTCCAACCACTGGAATACTGTATATACAGTATATTATTCCACTGACCAGTCAGCCACTAAGCACTATAAGATAGGCAACCTTGCAATTAGTGTTCTTCATTGGTGGGGTGATACTTGGGGGCAGGAGAACCCACACATTCCAGCAGGTCCTGAGGGAGTCATTGCTACAACTACATAAGCAATATTATTCCAACAGGTCTAACCAAACTGATCATATGCACTTTACATATTTGGACACACGACCTTGGTTAGTTCTAGTCTTTTCCCCATATGTGTATCCATTACATTTTAAAACCATTGTAACCATAGTAGATATACATTCTACTAGGCTTCTTCTGACCAGGAGACAATGCAGGAAAAAAAAAAACAGCTTGCTGCCTGTGCAAGAGCTACCTCTGGGAAACGTCTTGAATTATACATAAATCTCATTCCTTAGTGCAGCTTTTGGTAATGTATACATAAACCCAATCACTATAATCTCATATAAACTTTAACATGTCAATGTAATTTCATGTCATTTTCCTTCTTCTTATTTTTAAATCTTAAAGTCTAAATCTTCTAAAATTTCAAAATGTTTTACCTTGATGCAATTTTATGCATTTAAGTAAAAAAACCTCCTGGGTACAGTCCCCCCCATGCCCTGTACAACGATCGGACATTCCGACAACAAAATCCTGGATTTATTTCTGACGGATGTTGGCTCAAACTAGTCTTGCATACACACGGTCACACAAATGTTGTTGGAAATTCCGAACGTCAAGAACGCGGTGATGTACAACACGTATGACAAGCCGAGAAAAATGAAGTTCAATAGCCAGTGCGGCTCTTCTGCTTGATTCCGAGCATGCGTGGAATTTTGTGCATCGGAATTGTGTACACACGATCGGAATTTCCGACAACGGATTTTGTTGTCGGAAAATTTGAGATCCAGCTCTCAAATTTTGTTTGTCAGAAATTCCAACGGAAAATGTCCGATGGAGCCTACACACGGTTGGAATTTCCAACAACAAGCTCCCATCGAACATTTGTTGTCGGAAAGTCCGGCCGTGTGTACGGGGCATTATACTTACCTGAGCCCCAATTCGATCCAGTGATGTACGTGAGAGCAGTGGTCTCTCTCTCCTCATTGGCTCACACAGCAGTGGGAGCCATTGGCTCCTGCTGCTGTCAATCACAGTCAGTGAGCTAATGAGGAGAGTACAGCGGGCAGGCCGAGCTGCAGTCATGTGAATGGGCACACAGCCCGCGGCTCAGGAGCAAGCATGCTTGAGTGCCCACATAGCAATAGGCTTGTTTTCAGGGGCAAAAAGAAGAATAGGCTGCAAGAATATCCTTTATTATGACATCCCACATTTATACCACAAGAAATGCGTCTACCAGGCACTCTGGTCTTGTGGTGTCACTGTGGGATGTAATAATAAAGGATTATGGATTTTGGATTACAATTGTGGTGTGCAGCCTATTCTTCTTTTTGTATCAGATTGTGGAGGTGAGCCGAGGTGAGCCCCCACCAGTTCCATCAGGCTTCGCCATCTCACCCGGAGTGGTGAGCCTTTTCCTGTCTTATTTGTTTTTGGGGGCACTTGGCAGGTGGGAGGAGCCAAGATCGCAGGTGGGGGACCCAAAAGGAAGAGGTTGGGGGCTGCTCAGTGCAAAACCATTGGTAGCAGTCAGTAACGTCACCGGTGCATGCACACTGCGCTCTCAATGGATGGCATTCTGCAGTTCAGTTATGGTCTTAATTGCACACTTTGTGAGGTCACTGTACTTCCTCTCCAACTCCTCCAATCAGAGAATGCCTCGTATCCATGGTGAATGGTGGCTGTGCTGAGTGAGCGCCCCCCTGTGGTCAGTATGCAGTGAGGCAGCTGAGCACAAGACCTGAAAGATCTTGGCTTTCCCAGCTTTCCCCAGAGGTCCCTCAAGTATGAGGTATACATTCTTATGCCCCGTACACACGGTCGGACATTGATCGGACATTCCGACAACAAAATCCATGGATTTTTTCTGACGGATGTTGGCTAAAACTTGTCTTGCATACACACGGTCATACAAAGTTGTCGGAAAATCCGATCGTTCTAAACACGGTGACGTAAAACACGTACGTCGGGACTATAAACGGGGCAGTAGCCAATAGCTTTCGTCTCTTAATTTATTCTGAGCACGCGTGGCACTTTGTGCGTCGGATTTGTGTACACACGATCGAATTTCCGACAACGGATTTTGTTGTCGGAAAATTTTATAGCAAGCTCTCAAACTTTGTGTGTCGGAAATTCCGATGGAAAATGTGTGATGGAGCCCACACACGGTCGGAATTTCCGACAACAAGGTCCTATCACACATTTTTCGTCAGAAAATCCGACCGTGTGTACAGGGCATAACACTGTGCCAAGCTAGATCAATGTAAGTATGCAATTACGATCATACCTGGAGTTCAGCTTTAATGATTTATTACATAACACAGTGCTACTTTATTTGTGTATTTTATATATGCTTGATATTCCGCTTTAAAGAATGACATCTTCTGCTTCTGTTTTGCTTTGCGCTGGATCCCCTTAAATTTCTCTTCTTTCCCCTCTCTATGTTCCCCTCTCTAGCTCTCCCTTTATCTGCCCATTCCCCTTCCTCCACCACACTTGTATTCTGTCATTCCGCTTTTCTGTACTGCTTCACATTCCGTCTCATATCTCTCTCAGTAGTTGTCTCTCCTTCTCTCGGTCTTCTCATTAGTTCTTGGATCACTCCTTCCCCCCACCTCCTGCCTCTCCGTTGCTCTTATTTCTCTCCTTGGTCTCCTAGGACTGGCTTTCTGGCTGCGAGGCAAATTAATTTTGCTGCTCAGATATCAAGTCATCACTAGCCCTCGCCTCTCCGCTGTATGTATAAGTAGAGCCGCAAAACCCACCGGTCCATTTGCTCAGGATAAGTGGAAAATTGGAAGTGACTTGAAGAATTTGAAGGCCTCAGGTGCTGGGGAGATGTCCATTACCTTCCCAGTCTGTGAAGTGTAAGCAGAGCTATGATGGACAACTTGGCTTTTCTAAAAGGTTCTGTGAAATTTGCGGTGGATCTGTGCCTGGTCGAAATCATCAAATATACAGAACACAAATGTTTCAGAAGATTGGGGCAGTATCCTGAGAAAACTTCCCTTTCAATACTTGTAAATCTCACATTGCTTCTACATTAAAAAAAAAATTCAACTATACTTTAGAGTGGAGAAAGCTTAGGTCCTCTGCCAGGTCTTTATTGCTGTCTTTGTGTCCACTGGATCTGAGATTAAAGCCAACACCAGGAATGAATTGTACAGGTATATATTTATTCCATATGAACTTGGATGAAGGGTGGAGGCAACACCTCTCAATACGTCCTCCTCAATCAGAACTACAAAAACACAACATACTGTAAACGTATATACATAGAAAGGTATACAAGTCTGTATTTAAACATAAAGACTTAAATAATATATATAATATCAAATCATCGATAAAGGATATAAAAATGTATATTATATAGGTGTATATACTGTATACACTATCCGGCCACTTTATTAGATACACCTGTTCTATTGCTTGGTAACATAAATTGCTAATCAGCCAATCACTTGGCAGCAACTCAATGCATTTAGATATCTAGATGTGGTGAAGATGCTCTGCTGAAGTTCAAACTGAGCATCAGAATGGGGAAGAAAGGGGATTTAGGTGACTTTGAATGTGGCATGGGTGTTGGTGCCAGACGGCTGGTCGGAGTATTTCATAAACTGCTGATCTACTGGGATTTTCACACACAACCATCTCTAGGGTTTACAGAGATGGCTGCAGAAAGGCTGCGGCCTGGTAGTGGGTAGTGGGCAGTGGCCCGGTGGTTGGGGACCCCTGTAATAGAGCACTTTTGGGATGTGGTGGAACTGTAATTCGCATCATTGATGCGAGCCGACAAATCTGCAGCAACTGCGTGATGCTATCATGGACCAAAACCTCCGAGGAATGTTTCCAACACCTTGCTGAATCTATGCCACAAAGAATTGAGGCAGTTGTGAAGGCAGAAGGGGGCCCAACCCGGTCCTAGCAAGGTGTCCCTAATAAAGTGGCCAGTGAATGTGTGTGTATATGTATATAAATATATACATATACAGTTGTGCTCATAAGTTTACATACCCTAGCAGAATTTTTGATTCCAGAGTCCAGAAACCCATTGACCTTTTATACACACACACTAATTACAAGCAAACAGATCACAGGTGAGGATGGTTACCTTTACTAGCCATTCAAACCCCTTTGTTTCAACTTGTGTACATATAAGGCCAAGATCACCAGGGTATGTAAACTTTTGATCAGGGTCATTTGAGTAGTTTCTGTTGCCATTATGATTTAAAAAGAGTAAACACAGTTGATTTATAATAAATGGCTTCAGCCAAACACTAACCATGAGTGAAAGAAAAGTTTTTGTTGTGTTATCATTCATATTCTCTGAAAAATGGGCAGGAAATCATAAATTCTGCCAGGGCATGTAAACATATGAACTGTGTGTGTATATATATATATATTGGGATTTTATGTGATAGGCCAAAACAAAGTGGCATATAATTGTGAAGTGGAAGGAAAATGATAAATGGTATTCCAAACTTTTTTTACAAATAAATATCTGAAAATTGCTGCTCACAGATATATATTTATATATATGGAAATACCATGGTATAAAAAGTATGAATGGCAGATAATGGTTATTGGATAGGAATAATATCAATATAATATCAATATAATATGCTAAATATAATTTTAAATAAAAACAGCAATAAATAAAACTTAAAAAAAAAAAAAAAAATATATAATTTAAAAAAATTAAAATATCGATATCCAAGTACTACGACAAATACCTATACAAAAAAAAACAATGACCCTAGGGTCCCAGTACTTCCTGCTTTCTTGTGTCTCCACTGGAGTGATTCACCCTATTTGGCTTAGTGACAAAAATTAGAGTAAGAAGTAATAAGCACAGAAACAGGAATGGAGCCACTCCACTTCAAAAAGTCCAAGGTACATTTATTAGTATCACCTGCCACAGAGAAAATCCACCTGCTCTCTTACACATTTCACTCCAACAGGAGCTTAGTCATATGATTAAGCTCCTATTGGAGTGAAACGCGTCATGGGATCAGAAGGATTTTCTCTGTTTCGGGTAATACCAACAAACATACCTTGTACTCTTAGGAGTTGAGCGGCTCCATTCTTGTTCTCTGCTTCTGATGTTAACAGATCACGGATCATCCTGGAATCAGCACCCTTTGGTCGGGTGAGCAGTGAGGGGAGCCTTGTAGCGGAGTAGTGGGGATTTATTGCAAGAATAACTTCCTGTTGAGTCTACAGCACAGGAAATGAAGAAAAATCTCTTCGATAGGGCCATATGCATCAAAAGATCATTCCCAACTCTATCTGAAACAAAACCAGAAAAGTCTTTAGATACTTTAGATTTGATTTAAGAACATCAACTGAGAAAATCGAGTAGCGGTGTAGCTGTGAGATTCTTCTTTAATGATACCAGTAAGGACTGACCTGTAAATAGAAGATATTTACTTCTTTGAAGTCCGGACATGGCCTGGAGTGTTTGTACCCTGCTGCAATTTGTGATAAAAGACTGTCAAAGCCTTACAACATGTGTCTATGTGTATCTATGTCCCTGCACCAACCTTTCCCTGTTAGTGTGAGTCCTTCTAAATAATGGGTCATAGTGGAATAACGACAATAATAGTAATGGTGCCATATGCTCCTATTTAGAGGGTTTGTAAAGGTAGCAGCACTTTTGTCACTTGCACAGTATCATATATCACCATCATCAGTATCCTATATAATTCCCTCCCCTATAACTCCTTATATTCACAGGCTTCATCAGTCAATAGGTTCCCCTATCTAATCGGACTTGGGAAAGCCATGGGCTGTAGAGAACGCTGTGAAGATCAATGTCTGATCTGCTGTATGTGGATCAGTGAAGACCCCGCAGGAAAGGTTTATAATTTATGAACATTCTGTCATCCTCTTTCATCTCTTTTTTTTCTGCTTTTGTAGTTTGTCTTTCTTGTTTACAGGAATTTGCAAGAACAGAACGAAACTTGCAAAAATGGTTTCCAGTTAAATTTCTTGTCCGCCACAGTTGCCATTTTTAGTCCCGATTACTGTTTTCCTACCACCTAAGGCATAACTGTAATATCATGGTTGGCTTAACCAAATGACGTCACTACGTCAAATATACCATATTACCATAAGTATTGGGACGCCTGCCTTTACACACATATGAACTTTAATGGCATCCCAGTCTTAGTCCGTAGGGTTCAGTATTGAGTTGGCCCACCCTTTGCAGCTATAAGAGATTCAACTCTTCTGGGAAAGCTGTCCACAAGGTTTAAGAGTCTGTCTATGGGAATGTTTGACCATTCTTCCAGAAGCACATTGGTGAGGTCAGGCACTGATGTTGGATGAGAAGGCCTGGCTCGCAGTCTCCACTGTAATTCACCCCAAAGGTGTTCTATCAGGTTGAGGTGCAGGCCAATCAAGTTCCTCCACCCCAAACTCGCTCATCCATGTCTTTATGGACCTTGCTTTGTCCAAAATGTCTTGGTATGCTGACGCCTTAAGAGTTCCCTTCACTGGAACTAAGGGGCCAAGCCCAACCCCTGGAAAAACAACCCCACATGATAATCCCCCCTCCACTAAATGATTTGGACCAGTGCACAAAACAAGGTCCATAAAGACATGGATGAACGAGTTTGTGGTGGAGGAACTGGACTGGCCTACACAGAGTGCTGACCTCAACCCTTTAGGATGAACACCTTTGGGATGAATTAGAGTGGAGACTGCGAGCCAGGCCTTCGCGTCCAACACCCGTGCCTGTCCTCACAAATGCGCTTCTGGAAGAATGGTCAAACATTCCCATAGACACACTCCTAAACCTTGTGGACATCCTTCCCAGAAGAGTTGAAGCTGTTATAGCTGCAAAGGGTGGGCCAACTCAATATTGAACCCTATGGACTAAGACTGGGATGGCATTAAAGTTCATGTGCGTGTAAAGGCAGGTGTCCCAAAACTTTTGGTAATATAGTGTAATTGCTATTGGTCATAGGTTATGGCTCCTGCTCATGAGGGCCAGAAACACCATGCTTTTAGGTATTTAGGCATTTTTTTACTGAGCTGAATGCCACCAATTGCAGTCAGTGGGTCTGTACACACAGGCGTGCAAATATCCGTAAACTTGCACCAAGTTTAGATTAGTACACCCCACCCCTTTAAATAGTAGTTATATTTGAATTTTTGGCATTCTGGGAGCTATCAGAAGTTTTATGCACATAGACACATGTAAACCCCGCACTGTTCTGTTTTAAATATTGCTTTATAAACTGACATACATCTGAAGCCCAATCTGTCTGGACAGTATGATCACCTGCTGACTCTGCATCATCCGCAGACATAAAATGCAATTGTAATTGAGCTAATTGCAGTGCAGAGTTTTGGGTTTCCAGTCTTTTGAAGTGTAAGGAATAAGGTTGATTTACTAAAACTGGAGAGTGCAAAATCTGATGCAGCTCTGCATAGAAACCAATCAGCTTCCAGGTTTCACTTTTTTTGTCAAAGCTTAATTGAACAAGCTGATGTTAGAAGCTGATTGGCTACGATGCACAGCTGCAACAGATTTTGCACCCTCCTGCAAGTGAAGTCTGTACACCACACTGCAGGTGGTACTCGACCAAAGTTGAGAAGAACTTGGTTCCCCTATGACTTCCTGCGATCACAAGGAGACGGCTGTCCAATTGGATGCTGGCACCCCACGTGACCTCAGTGGCCATCTTGGGTCTATTTAAGACTTTGACTCCTGGGATTGGTGCACTTTTTGCAAGTGGCTAGTGTAGGGACAGTGCTTGGAGGTAGGGAAAGGAGTAGGGACAGTACAAGGACTATGTCTACCTCACTTCTGGAAGCCTCCCCCTTGGGTGTGGATAGGCCAGCCTGCATTCTTCCTCGTTGCAGATGCTGCCAGCATCTTTCAAGTCTACAAACTGCTGTGCCAGTTGGTCAAGTGGCTCCAGACAGTCATGCCTTCCCGCCGGGCCTAGTTGTGTTGTGTTGGACCTTTCTACAATATATTTCTATTGCCTAACTTGGACTCTGTGTGTTTACCGCACCACGCTCCACCTAGCTTATACTCCAGTTTTAGTAAATCAACCCTACTGACTTTCCTAAGCCCTGTCCCTGTGATGTACATTAACATGGTAGGAATAGGGAGGGTCTAGCTAGGACTGAACTAATTAGCTCTAAAGAAGGCAAGGACGGAGGGAGAAACCAAAATCACAAAGTAAACAAGCTGTATAATATTTTCTTTTACAATTATAGCTTTCCTGGACAACTTTAGCATAACATTATGGTCACTTTTATGCAGTTCATTCATGTTGAATAGGCAAGTAACAAACCCAGGGGGGCCCATTGACAGTAGCAGCACCCTAAAACGCTCTGTTTTATCATGTGGACTGGTGGCTATTTTGACTAATATGACGTTTTTTTCTAAACTTTCAATTTCCCTATTTCCTTAAAGCTTCTCAAAAACCAGGAAAGATTTAGAAAAAAGCCGCTGAAAACGTAAATAGATAAAAAAAGCTTAAAGATGCCAAAATGAAGGCCTTCACTTGGCACAATCAAGCAGTTTAGAAAAATAAGAACATTTTCTTGGAAAATCTTTAAATCCTGAAATTGTATTGTGAATTCAACACAAGGTAAGGGGGCAGCGGGTAAGTGGATTGCCCATAAATGGGCAGCCCATCTCCTAACGGCACCTTTTTAAGGTATGCTATTTTTTGATACATGTTAGATCAGCCTTTCTCAACCTATTTACACCAGAGGAAATCATTTTGAGCTCTTGAGGAACCCCTGCAAAAACCAATTTATTGAGAGTCAGTGAGAATTATGCCCCTAATTCAGTGGTAGTCAGAAGGACACCTTCCTACACAGCTAAAAAGATCATTGATGTACTGCAACTGGTTCTACCAAATGGTGTTGACCCTGGAACTATTTATGCACCATCAACATAGGCGTGCACAAGGGGTGTGCCAGGTGTGCCTGGGCACACCCTAATCCTGGGGTTGGCAACATGTCAATGGTGGGCAGGTGACAGGTACACCACAACCCTTCCTTGCTGACCCTTTAGAACCTGGACAGGAGAGGTGGCGTGGGTGGAATTTAGTGGAACTGATCTGTATTTTCCTCCTGCAGCAGCTGAAAGTAGGTTTCTCCGCTCCCTTTTGGCAACATTCAGCTGCCACAGGAGGAAAATATAGGGGATCGGTACTAATATATGCCACCCCCGCCACCCCTCATTTCCCTGTTCCTCTTCCTTCTGTTGCCCGGGTCTCCCATGTCCTTCCTTGCTCCTCCTTCCTCCCATTGTTTAAGGATGGAGAGCGGGGAAGAGGCTGGTAAATATGTCAAATGCATATGGGTTGGAGCTTTGAGGTGCACACCCTAATGCAATAGGCTGCGCACACCTATGACCATCAAATAGACAGTCAATCAGCTGCATCTCAAGGGACCCCTAGTAACCTCTATAGAACCTCTAGGATTTATTGGAACCCTGGTTGAGTATTCCTACATTGGAGAGTTAAAACATCTGATTGAGACCTAATTGGGACCTCTTTGCTTAATGCTTAGTGGTTGTATACATTGCCATATTCATTATATAGGGATTCCCATTCCTACTGCTAAGTTTTATTCATTTTAGATTATGGAGAAAACAGGAGGAGCTGGAACACACAAAGGTGGACGGGAACACCCAAAAATCAGAGGTGGACAAAAACAGAGTCAGAGGTTATGGCAGGAAATTATATGTTGGAGTATCCAAGATGCAAAAATAGCCAGAGGCTGACCCAGTCCACCTGACTCCACATACAGTGGGTAAAGAAAAGAGTCACCCCCCCCCCCCCCCTTAAAATAATTAAATTTTGTTGCTTTGCAGACTAAAATGTCAAGACAAGTCTGATCATTGGAAGAAAGTACACTCCGGGAGCATAGCAAAAGAACTGACCACGTTAGGTTCTCCTGCTTATTGTGGTCAGTTTTTAGACACGTGCGGATGGTATTTTGCCCAATTCATTTTTTCTTCTATCCTGACAAGTGCTCTAGTCCCTGCTGCAAAGAAACACCCCCATAACAGGATTGTTATTTGGATGGGGAGCTGTATTGGTTTCCCACCAGACATATCGTTTGGTGTTGAGGCCAAATAATTAAATTTTAGTTTCACCTGACCATAACACCTTTTTCCATGTGGCCTCAGAATCTTCAGGGTGCATTTTGGTAAAGCTCAGTCCTGACTGCATGTGGCCTTTGAGGAGTGGCTTTCTTTTTTCTTGCAACCCTCCCATACAAGCCACACTTGTGGAGAATTTGTGATATTGTTGTCACGTAATGACCACACTTTGTCATTCCTGCAACTGCTTCAGAGTTGCTATAGGCCTCTAGGTAGCCTTTTACCAATTTTTATCATTGTATGTATATGCATTTGTGGTATTTTGTATTGGAAGTTATTTACATATCTACATGGGTGTTATTCCATATCATTTTAACCAATTTTTCATTAAAATGTATTTAGACTATGCTGCATTGTCACTTTTTTGCCTACTTTCACAGTCTGTACTCTACAGCGGTTTTATTTTTTCAAATCGGCTTCTGCTTAGGCATAGACCACATCAAATTGGTGAGCTAGCGAGTAATCAATTCACCACATTATGGGGTAATTACCTATATATTTATAGTTATCTTACCAGTTTCCTCCTGGGACTTTCATCCAGTTTGGAGCAACGTCCTGATCCAGGGAGGGTCTGTGTTGTACCAAATACCTTCCACTTTCTAATAATAGACTTCACTGTGCTTGTAGGCATTGATAAAGCCTTTGAAAAAAAAATTGTATCCATCTCCTGATTTGTGCCTGTCCACAACTTTATCCTGGAGATCTTTTGACAGAGCCTTGCCATACATAGTTGATTGTTTGCTTCAGTGGCAGGAATTGATATGCTCCAGGAAAGCTCTTTTCATGCTGAGCTAATCAAAACGACCATGGCTGGTCACAGTTGAAAGTCAAATGGCTTTGTGCGCCAATGAGAACGTAATTAGCTACCTGATAAACTAAAACAGTGCTGCGCTAAAACCATGCAAATCTCTAATTATGTCAAACTGTTACCATGTGCTAGTATAAATGCCAGTATAAATAAATAAAATAAAAATATACATCCAATTGAAGCAAAGTATTTTCTTGTGATTGTCCAAACAATGTATCCAATATTCCAGTGCAACTTATTATTGTGTATATAATAAGTGTCCAAAATCAAGATGCAATATTCCTGAATCTTGACAAATCATCAAAGAGGATTTATACTATTATTTATTTATACTGGCACTTAAGGTAGCACGTGGTAACAGTTTGACATAATTAGAGATTTGCATGGTTTTAGCGCAGCATTATCTGTTTTAGTTCATTATCTGTGCTATATTGGGAGTGTGTTTTTGCTGCTTGCTTAGGACACACATATTTATATTTTAGTTGCTTGCAAGAATTACACATATAATTAGCTACACCTGATTGAGCTTACAAGTCATTTTTAGGAGGGGTGATCCTTTTTCCAACTCAGTGATTCTGTTGAACTTTGTTTATTTTTTTCCGACATGTTGGTGTTATATCTTTCACTTGGATGTTATAAGTTGCACTGAGTAATTACAGCTGTATAAAACAAAATCTGTGTCTGTCTTCATTTCAGGCTGCAAAGCAACAAAATGTGATTATTTTAAAAGGGGGTGATTCTTTTCTATACCCACGGTATAACAAAAACATCCGTTTCGATTGGATCAAGCATCGACTTTATTAAAAATGAGCAACACAAGGTCTAAATGACATCACTAGTGGTTACATTTGCAGTTAATTGTGCCTGTGATAATTACATTAATTGCTGGAATTTCTCTTTCCCATTTCCACACTGCCTTCCAATAATTACAGTACTTTAAAGCTGCATCTTTTCTCTTTTTTCAGTTTGAGAGAAGCCTGGGAAAAAAAAAGGATATACAGTACATATAAAGTGGCCCATTTCTTGGCTTGAAGTTTCTAACTTTCTCTTGACTCTTCAGTTTTATCCTTACCCCCGTCTTCCTTATATATTCATTTTCTTTCAATTTAGCCCACTTTCCTGTTTCTCTCCCCCCCCCGGCTGTCCCCATTTCCCTGCCCTGCTTCTCTACGTCTGCTATGCAGATGGAGGAAGCCGCTTGCCGCTCCGCACTCTGCGTCTGCGGCAGCCCCAGGCCCAGAGCTCCTGATCCCTCTGCGCTGACTTCAGAGGTGCCGGCTATGGCTGCTAATCCTTGTCTGATCCGTACCCCGCGGCTGTTCATACTCGTCAGGAGAGAATATGAAACAAACACATTCTGAATAAGTAACTGTGCTTCTTATGACTGCTGAGAGATGTCGTGAGCTCCCCTTGCTACTAGAAAATTGCTCTGACCCTCATTGTGAATTGTTACGAAGGTGTTAAAATGAAGCTAAAACAAAAATGGCTTAACATCACACAGCTACCAATAATGATCAGATCTGTGGATGTGAAGATTATTGGCAAGGTTAAAAAAAATGGAGAGGCAGTTGGTAGAGATTATGAAATTTTGTCTCGTAGCTTAAAGTGCTACCAAACCCACAACAGTAAAAATCTGTCTTGACCAGTGTAGCCCAGATGTCCCCAACCTTCTTTATACTGCCCAACCACTCATACTCCACCATCCCGAGACCACACCTGAATATGGAGTATAAATGGCCATAGCAGCCTTTTTATTAACAAAACATTAATATTTCAAAACTTTTAACATATAAACATCTGTAAACGACAACTATCAATCACTCAGTCTGTTGGTCTTTGACGGCACCCCGAACTTAACACATATTCCACCACTACACTGCGGGACCTTTCTCCATGATAGGCCTCCAGCCGTACCACACCAGCTCAGAGACAACCCCCTTCCCGCAGTGCAACCATTATGCAGCGTACACACAAGCGGACTTTTCTATCGGACTGGTCTGATGGACCGAGTCCGGCGTACAATCCGATCGTGCGTGAGCTTCATCGAACCTTCAGATTTGGAACTTGCTTCAAATCTTTACGTTGTAACTCCGCTGGACCCAGAAATCTGCTCGTCTGTATGCTAGTCCGACGGACAAAAACCGACGCTAGGGCAGCTATTGGCTACTGGCTATCAACTTCCTTATTTTAGTCCGGTGTACGTCATCACGTACGAATTCATTGGACTTTGGTGTGATCGTGTGTAGGCAAGTCCGTTCATTAAAAAGTCAGTCGGAAGTCCGTCAAAAGTCCGCCGGAAAGTCCGTCGGACCAGTCCAATCGAAAATTCCGCCCGTGTGTACGCGGCCTTACAGTATTCCAGCTAACCATTCTAACTGGAATACACCAGAGGGGCACATACTACTGTTGAGTTCCCAACACTTTCATCACCTATGTTTTCTGACACCATCAAAGACCAAAACACCACCACTGCTCAGCTGCTATGACGAAATCTGCTCCCACTGCACCTGAAAAGAAAGAAAACAGACAAACAAAAACCAAAACACAGGGTGGGTGGGAAACTGCTTCCTCCTTTCAGCCCCAGCTTCTGCTGCCCGGAAGTCCCGCCCCACTTAAAAAAACCAACGCCCCTCCCCTCTGCTAATTTACCGATCCCTACCATCCCCTTCCTTGCAAACTTCCCTGCTTTTAATCCATTGTTGTCTCCCCTCTACACACTGTCATGCCCGGGCCTGTACTACTTTTTTTTTTTTCCTTTCGCTCCAGGCTTCACTGGATATGCAGAATAGCATGCTTTGTATACTCACTGTGGAACTCAAGGGGTTAATCCTCTGTATTGTGTAAAAAGGTTCTTTGAGCCTGTATGGACAGATCCTCCACCTCCTGCATGGTCTCTCCGGGCAAGGCCAGATAAGACAGAGACAGAGTGGTCCCCCTGCACATGCTCAGTTTGGTCTCTATTGCTGGAGAGAACAGTTCCTTGTTGAGCTGAGCTTTACAGGTCACATGATATTGACATCACACATGTGGGCGTGTATACAGATCCTAAATGACAGCCCAGTCTCTCCCTCCCTCCTCCATGCCCAGTAACTAAAAAAACACAGTGGGTGGGATGTCACATCTTGATTGATGGATGATCCGCCTCCCATAACAGCATGAGGACACAGGCTATAGTGGAAATCTCCTCCTACCTGAACACTTAGCACTCGGGCAGACCCTGCAGTTTATCATGGGACCATGGTATACAGATCAGCCAAAAAGGTATATAGTGGCTGTATTTCAATGTAAAAAGAAGATTTAAAAGCTGTGGGCACTGCGGGGGAGCAGATGAACTATTTTTATTAGGCATGTGCAATATGTTTCGTTCCGAATTTGCTTTCTAACAAATTTTGACAAATTGGTTAATTCGGAAATATCCGAATTAACGAGAACCCGTTTAACAAATTTTTCCAAATACTCGTAAATTGGAATATTCGGAAATTCAGAAAAATCGGAAATTCGGAAATCCAAAAAAAAACGAAAAATTTGAAAATCTGAAATAATAACTAACTAATAATAACTATTACTAACAAATTTCCTTTCAAATTTGGCTGTTAGTGAACATAACGAATACGAATTTATCCAAAGTTACGAATTATCCGAAATAACAAATGCGGTATCTAAATGAATGGAACGTAACAAATTAATAATAACAGCCAAATTAGAAAGGAAATTCCAATACCTATAATTTAATAGTTATAATTAGTTAGTTATTCTTTCGAATTTTCAGATTTTCTTCCTTATTTTCGGATTTACGAATTTACGTATTGCGATCATAACGAATGACCTGAAAAAAAAAAAAAAAACTTTTCGGCACTGCACATGTCTAATTTTTATGTTACTGGGTTTAGTAACATCAGAAACGGATCATCTACAAGGCTACCTATGCTGGAGCCTTAGGCATGGTGGAGGGGGCCCAGGTACAACCTTCATGCTCCTACAGTAAATTAGGGGAGTAATGCAATGGATAAAATCTGTGCATCTGCCCGTCACTTCACAAGGAGAAAATACTTGTAGTCAGTTGGTGTCTGATGGGGCTGTGCCAGGACAGATAATGAAAAATGGCCCCTCTTGTGCCTTCTGCAATCCTTATCAATCTCAGTTCTTGGGTATGGGGTTAGACCTCAGATGGACCTAGATTTACACTTATGTTGATTCCTTTTTGCACTACCTGCCTCTTCCGTTTTAGTATTATTTTCTTTATTGGGCATTCTTGCTAATTTGCAGTGGCTGCAAATGCAGCCACTGTGTCATCAATTGCAGCCACTGTGCCATCAATTGCAGTGACTGTGCCATCAAATGCAGCCACTGTGCCCCAACAGATGCAGCCACTGTGCCATCAATTGCAGCCACTGTGCCCCAACAGATGCAGCCACTGTGCCATCAATTGCAGCCACTGTGCCCCAACAAATGCAGCCACTATGCCCCAACAAATTCAGCCACTGTGCCCATCAATTGCAGCCACTGTGCCCATCAATTGCAGCCACTGTGCCCATCAAATGCTGCCATTGTGCCCCATCAAATGCAGCCACTGTGCCTTCAAGTGCCACCACTGTTCCATGAAATGTAGCCACTGTGCCCTATCAAATACAGCCACTGTGCCCCATCAAATGCAGCCACTGTGTCCATCATATGCAGCCACTGTGCCATCAAATGCAGCCACTGTGCCCATCAATTGTAGCCACTGTGCCCATCAATTGTAGCCACTGTGCCCATCAAATGCAGCCACTGTGCCATCAATTGCAGCCACTGTGCCACCAAATGCAGCCACTGAGCCCCATCAAATGCAGCCACTGTGCCATCAAATCCAGCCACTGTGCCCATCAATTGCAGCCATTGTGCCATCAAATGCGGCCACTGTGCCCTTTAAATGCCACCACTGTGCCCATTAAATGCCGCCATTGTGCCCCATCAAATGCAGCCACTGTGACCCCCGCCCCCCCCCGTCTGACAGGCACATACCCCATCTTGGTGGCAGGTCAGGCAGTGGCGAGCTGTGTCCTCTGTGTGTCTCTTCTTGCTTCCTGCTAATAGCAGCACCTGTCCTTTCAGCCAACCAGGTAACAGGTATCAGACTCTTGTTACCCGATTGGCAGAAAGGCGGTTCAGTGTTAGAAAATACTCATTTGGTTTTCTATTACACCTGGGTGGGCTCCGAGTGCAATGCTCTGCGCTCCGAGTCCACCTTTTTTGAAGCCTCTAATCAGGTGCTTCAAAAAAACACCCCCGCCGCTGTAATTCAAGCGCCCAGCATCCTAAAAGGGGGCTGGCGGTAGCGGCCATGGATAGATTCATGCAATGCTTGAATCCATTCTACATAGAAGGGGTGGCTGGAGAGAGGGGGCGGAGCCCGTGCGCCCTTAATGGACGGGCCGCCCCTGCTTTCTGCACCCAGGTAGCTCTGAAAAAAATGTTCTATCTTACTGGGTAATAGCACCCTACCACTGCTCTATTTTATGGGGTTAGTAGAACCTAGTAAAAATTATCACTAGCTTGGTGATTCATATAAAATGTTTGATTATATGTACTGATTGCAATCATAAAATACAGCAAATGCTTTACGGGGGGAAAGGTTCTTTAGGGTTGAAGTGTATTGTTCATAATTAAAACTGGATCAAATTTACTAGAAGACCAGTTTGAATGCTAAATTTAGCTGAGGTAGCAGAGTAGCCTTATGGCGATGAGAGGGAACTTGGTCAGGCTTTATATATATTACAAACCAAACACTTAAGCCCTTAAGAAGGAGGCTTTTCCCCTGAAATGCATTGGCTGTATTTTATGCTCATAATGAATAAATATTTTATATGAATCACTAAGCTAGATGAGCGTTCCTAACCCCATACCCAAGAACAATTTTGACCATAATAAGGTACCCATATGCTGTGCTTTCACTACAGGTTAGCCTCCTTAAAGGACAATTACCTCTCTAACTATATATAATATATATTATATTATATCCTGACTGTTATTGGTCCAGCGCTACCATAATACAGTATCTACCAGATTATCAATGTGAATAGAAGGGATGGGCTTAAGGCCCACTCTTCCTTGAAGCAGTGTTTAGCGAGCATAGGTTTGGCCTAAACATCTCCCATTTGTGTGTTTTGCGAACAACCGAATTTGCAGCGCGCTCAGTGGGATATTTGCACAGTGCATTCTAAGCCCTGATTGGCTGAAGAAATGCACCTGACTGCTGGTCAGGTTCAAGGCTTTGCCCAATCAGGGCACAGTGAATAGCTGGTTGTTAAGGAGCGAGCCAGGAAGCTGACAGTTGTGTCCTTAACAACGGATGAGTCATCGGCTGTCAACTGGCTTCCCCGCTGACAGCTGAATGAAAAAAAGACATTGCTGGCAACACAAAAATGTGAAAAAAAAACATTGTGGGGGTCCTCTTTGGGGCAGAGCCCCTCTGCCCCAAAGCACCTCCCCCCATGTTCAGGGCATGTGGTGGCCTGGTATGGTTCAGGAGGGTACTGATTTTGGGGGCATTTTTTTCCACACTTTTGCATTGCCGGCAATGGGTTTCTTTTTTCAACAAAGCTTGCAGCCCGGAAAATCAAATCTTTATATATGTCAGTTTTGCTGCAGCAGGTTCTATACATGGTACATATGTGCCACTGTACAGGCAGACTAAGGGGACCCCCCAGGCACTATATTAAAATACATTTTTCATTTTTATTGTCTCACTTTAAGCATCAATAAAATCACTGCTTCTTTAACCACTTAAGCTGCAAGGTTTTACCCACTTCCTGACCAGGCCATTTTTTGTGATATGGCACTGCGTTGCTTTAACTGACAATTGCGCGGTCGTGCGACACTATACCCAAATGGCTTTCCTTTGTTTTCTTGGTGGTATTTGATAACCTCTGCGGTTTTTATTTTTTGTGCTATAAACAAAAAAGACCAACAATTTTGAAAGAAAAACTAAATTTTTTTACTTTTTGCTATAAAACATTCCCAATAAAAAAATGTAAAAAAATCTAATTTCTTCATCAATTTAGGCAAATATGTATTCTGCTACATATTTTTTTGTAAAAAAAAATCCCAATAAGCATTTATTGATTGGTTTGCGGAAACGTCTACAATTTATGGGATTTATTTATGGCATTTTCATTTTTATTTTTACTATTAATGGCGGCGATTTTTAGTGGGACAGCGACGTTGCAGTGGACAAATTGGACACTAAGTGACACTTTTTGGGGACCAGTGACACCAATACTATGATCAGTGCAAATAAAATGCACTATCCTTCAAAAAATTCATAAAAGGTATTTAAAAAAAATGCACTGTCACAGTATAAATGATGCTGGCAGGGAAGGGGTTAACACCAGGATCGATCAAAGGGTTAAGTGTGTGCCTGGGAGGTGCTTTCTAACTGTGGGGGTGGGGGGGTGGATACACTGGAAGAAAAGAGTGATTGCGTTTCAGCTACAAGATCTCTCTTTTGCTCCCTGACAGATCTGTGGTTTGCCTGGTTTAGAACACTGGTCCGTCTCTCCACAGAACATTCAGTAGGTCGCGGCGGCCATCGCTGTTGCCGAACCCACTGATTGGCTCCCACTGTGTCCAATCACAGCGGGAGCGGTGCCCTGGCGGCGTGCACACGCCCCCTATACCACGTGCACAAAATCAAGTACAGGTATGTGATTTTGCACAGCCGGGCCGCCCTGCCGCAGTATACATGTGGTGGGCGGTCCGGAAGTGGTTGAAAACAATCTTTTTTTAAAAATAATTTTTGCATTGATACATGACCCCCAGGGCAGTACCCTGGCCCTTAAACCCGTTTTATGGCCAATGGCATATAAGCTTTCCAAATGGGGACTTTTCTCATTTTAGGTACCATAGACTTTAACCACCCTGGCGGTTTTCCAGAGTGTGTCTCGGGGTTAAATTTCAGTACCATTAGCGGTAACCCTGAGCCACACTCGGGATTGCATTGCAGGATCCTGGTGCAGGTTACTTACCTTGTCCCCAGGATCCTGCGATGTCCCCCCCGCTGTGTCCATGGGCTTTGTCCTCCGCCTGGTGCCTCTGTGTGCCGGTCTCCGTTCCCTGCGAGCGTCGCGACACACAGGGGCGGAGCCCGGCGGCAAATTCAAACAATTAAAAATTCATAATACACACAGTACACTGTAATCTTACAGATGACATTACTGTATGAAATTTTTTCACATTCCTTTTGTCCCCAGTGCTTTGTCCAATGCCCTACATGCAATTTTATATTATATATACTGTTCTTTCTTCCTGGAAACTGGAGATTGTCCATAACAACCAAAAAGCGTCCCTTTATGTCAAAAGTGGTTTTAGACCAGCTAGAAAACAGCGATAGTAAATTAGTACACTTGCAGAATTGAGCGATATTGAATCGTGGGGAAATCCATTTTATTATTAATATATTATTATTTTTTATAAATATTTATAGTTATTTATTATATTATAATTTATGATTTTGTGTTTCAAACTTTAACATACCCGGGATATCTACTAGACTCTTGTTAAGACAGATTTAAGTGAGTTATTCCTAAGAATTACAGGCCTACAATATAAAATGACAAATTTCTATGCAAAACAATTGTACCGCTTTGAGACGCAAAAATCTGACATAATAATACCGCTAGGGAAGTTAATAGGGTTTGCGGTTCGGGTTCAAAGTTTTTTCATGTTCGGGAGTTCGGGTGCGAACCGGGGGCGTTCGCCCATCACTACCTTGAAGTGTATCTGTAACCCCCCAAAAAATGAGATTTCTTGCCATACTGGAGAGGGGGCTTCTCTTGCAGCTCTTGTCCAATACCCCTGGTAGTGGTGAGAGGAGGTGTGAAGACACAGAATGGCATGAGGGCTGATGTTGCAGGCTGCGCCAACTGTTTGCAGGATACAGATGACTGTGGACCACCTGACAAAGACCAGAGGGCAAACACAGTGGCACTTGATCAGGAGACAGGAGCAAAGCCAGGACATCAAGAGCCAAGAGTCATTAACAGCCAGGCAGCGAGGTACAGGAATGTAAGGCGGAACAGAGCCATAATACAAGCCAAGGTCACAATGGGTAGACAGGAATCCAGAGATGGATCAAAAACAAGCCGGTTGTGCATGGGAAGGAAAATGTAGCAGGTTAGAACAAAGGTAAGTCAGGAACTAGCTGAATACAAATCTTTTCAGTTTTGCAGTTTAAAAGGGCCTGTTTGGCACCAATGGCAGTACTGAGAGTGCATCTGTGCTATAGCCTTGTCGTTCCAATGCATACTGGACTTTTCTTAAGCTGGATACACAAGATCGGATTTTCCGACAGGAAATGTGTGATGACAGGCTGTTTGCGGAAAATCCGACCGTTTGTACGCTCCATCGGACAATTGTTGTCGGATTTTCCACAGACAAATGTTGGATGGCAGGTTTTAAAACAAAATTTCAAAGGCTTTTTTTTTCTAGTGATAGCAAGAATAATATTATTATGCTTTTTTTTTTTTTGGGGCAAGTTACCACCATTATCCCGTAATTTTTAAGATCAAAGATGTTGGTGTTCCTTGTCAATTTTACATTGTATTTTTTTTTTAATGTAACTGTCTACTCCCAAACTGTCATTCGAAGTAAAACCAGCAAAGTATTATTCTCCACAATGTTTTTATTGTGCATTAGAAAAAGAAAACAAATAAAATTAGACATGCTATCAGCCAATAGAACTTTAGTTAACTTAAAAGTGCATTCTATGCATCCAAAAATACAGAAAATATACCAAATTGAATCATTATTCAACCAAAAAATAAAATAAAAGCCTCATGCATGTGTCCTGCTTCTTAATATAGGGGGTCAACAATGCCAAGAGTTGGTGAAAGCAGGGGTCCGTCATCCGGAGATAATTCCGAAAATCATCCGGATTATTCTCCTGGAGCTCCGCAGCAATAGCACATGACATAATTAATCACCAATAATAAAGCAACCAATTTTTGGTCCAAGAACTCCTCCTCCTCCTGTTCCTGGACTGGACTTGGGTCAAAGCAATAACTCCAAGGCCAATAATAAATAACACGTTATCTCCTCCGATTCCGCAACATGGCTGGTTGATGAACGGCCCTTCAGAAACAAACTGAAAAGCACGAAATGAAAATCAACACTCATCAAACTTCTACTAACACGAAATTAGCAGAAGGAGCCCAAAGGGTGGGGCTAAAGAGCTGAAAAAACATGTAGTACATCACTACGTTCGTGTTTGTTGGCCGACAATTCCTTGCCGTTTGTATGCAACACAAAATCCAGGAACACGCCTTTGGACAAAAGTCAGAGGTTTTGTCTGCGGAAAATCCGATCGTGTGTACAAGGCTTAACTTTATAAGCCGCAAATGCTCACCTAAATCTGCAGTGATATGACCTGCCAGGTCCAGAGTCTCTTCTCTTCATCCCTGCAGAGTTAGAGGGTCCTTTTTTGGGTGCCTACGGAGTGGTCTGGATGCTGTGGATACTTCCTATTGACTTACAGAGGCGTTGTTCTCTCAAGTTCCAGAGGACTGCAAAAGGTATGAAGACATCAGGATTGGTCAATGGCGAAAACTGGATCTCCCATATTCAAGTGAGTAAAGAAAAAGAATGCTAATGGAAGGCAGTGCCAGGACAAGGTCATCCAAATTTGAGCACACTTACCCCCTAAGCAAAAATTCCCTTTGAAATCCAAATTCTCCCCAAACAAAAAGACCAAGCATACATTTTGGCCCCTTATCTCCCTCCAAGCTCAAAGCCTCTCCCTTCCCAATTTCCCCTTTCTAGCACAAATTCCCCCTCCCAAATCACCCCTTAAAATACAACCCCAAATCCCTTCTCCGAGCACAAATCCCCCTAAATCACCCTTCCTAGCACACACCCCAAATCCCCCCCCCCACAAAATTCCCCTCTTAGAACAAATCTTACCCCCTGTCACCCCCCAAATTCCTCCCCTGGGACACATCTCCTGACATCTTTCCTTCCACCACAAGAACCTAGAGGAGAGAGAGAACACAGCCCAAATCTACTCCCAGCTCTCTCCTTTCCAGCTCAATGCTGACAGTAGTAGTTACACTGCTGTCAATACAGCAGGAAGACTCCACATGGCGCCCCCCACCTCACATTATACCACTGCGCCCAGGGCAGCCTCCCCTCCTGCCCACCCCTAGTCCCGGCCCTGATGGAAGGGAATGGGGTGGGAGGGATAAGTTGGGTAGAGGGTATATTTTCCTGGAGATTGGCTTTTACAAGAACAGATTTCAAAACAGGAAACATTGATTGGGAATAACTGAATATAAAGATAAAAGTCGTTTAACTGGATGTGTTAAGATTGTTTCATTGTCACAACAGCCTTGCAAGGAATCCTCCAGGAAAGTAGACTGAATGAGACACTTACTGAACACATTAACCCCAGTGTACAAAATTCCCAGCAGCCTCGCTTCATTTAATGCATCAAAGCCGTCCATTACCCCACTTTTGTCTAATGGAAATGAAACCTGCAGTGTACACATTATTTTGCCAATGCTGCTCACACTGTAGCAAGTGTAAGAGAGCACGATTCCGAAATAATATCCCCATTGCTTCTCTGAAGATTGATTAGCCTTATTTTATATCTCTGCCCCACTATTGCACTTTTTACGGTTGCCATGGACACAGTGAATTTGCAAAACAGCCTTTTACCAAGCTTTGCTCAATGATGGGATTCTAAATGTAACTGTTGCCAAGCAAGTAACAAATGTTTCTGCCGCCTCACTTGGAAAGTGACACTAAACTTCGGTTAAAAAAAAAAAAATTCAATTCAAGTATGTATTGTTATTTCCTAAAAATTCCTTATAGTGCTCTCGGTGTCCTCCAATTTCCTTCTTTTTTGCTGCTGTGATCTGTCTTTCTGTTAGAGGGTGGCTACGTTCGTTCTCCATGGTCCTCCTGTATGTAGGAATGAAGCCACCCTCTCTTCCTTGCTCCTGAGATGGACTATGGGGTTTGTAGTGTACATAGCGCAATGTACATGACCAGGGGCGGACTGATCATTTGGGCACTCGGGCACTGCCCGAGGGCCCCATGCCACTAAGGGGCCCCATCAGGGTTGCCAGCCTCAATAAAACCAGGGACAGTATGTAAAAATCTGTGTTTTTTTAAAAATCCCAAGATTATAGCTCCCCCCCGCCTCTCCAGTACATTTTCAGTGTGTGTATGTGTATTCTGTGTGTGTATACTGTGTGTGTATATTGTGTGTATATACTGTATGTGTGTGTATACTGTGTAGCCCCATAATCTATTGCCTGGGGACCCCATAATCTCCTATTGCCTGGGGGCCCCTTAATCTCCTATTGCCCGGGGCCCCATAATCTCCTATTGCCCGGGGGCCCCAGGAGTTGACAGTCCGCCCCTGTACATGACTACAACTACGGTACACTGCTTAGTCCAGACAAACTGAAGTGGTGGGGGAAGGAAATGTTTGGGAGCTCAGGGAGGATGTTACATGAAGGTAGATAAACAGTGGTGGATGTGTATAGATTATTTTTGGAAAATAAGGTTCATGTTTAGTGGCACTTTAAAGGATTATCCACTTTCAGAGAACCTTACAAACTGGTGCCAGAATGGAGAAGAGTGAGAGTAGCTCTGCTGAAAATATTTTAAATATATTTGGTTATGATAACCCTTTAATAGTCTGACAAATGTAAAAAAATATTTTTACCTGACTTCAATACGCCTTCTTAAAGTAGAAGTACAGCCAAAGCTCGTTTGGCTGTACTTCTCCTGTGGATCCTAGGAGTATAGTTCGTTCTGCACTCCAGTTACCCATTTTCAGCAGACAGAGGGCTGAAGCCCGCTGTCGGCTGACGTTACAGAGCCGGTCCAGGCTAGGGAAAGATCGCGACAATATGGTCGGCATCCACCCACATCGCTGGACCGGCACCTGGCTCAGCCTTTCAGCGAGCAGCTGAGAGCCTGAGACAGCTTCTCCCGCCCCTCCCACAGCCAATTTTATAGTGAGTGCCAGGGTGGGGAGCAGAGCAGAGAGATGTGACTGACAGTCACCAGCTCTCTGATCACAGAGCTCTGAGAACTGAGCAGTCAGCGATGTTTGATCGCTCAATTCTCACCCTTAAAGTGGTTGTAAAGGTTTTTTACCTTCAAGTGTTAATAAACCCAGTAATATGAAAATAATTCACCCCCCCCAACCGCCCCCCAGTGCGCACAGCTTATAAGTCTTCTGTTAACATTAAAATACTTTCACTATATACCTTTTTGGTAGACATGTGCGCGTCAATAAATTTGTTTTGTTCCGTTTTGTTTCGTACGAAAATTATTATGTATTTCGTAATTCGTGTCCGAAATTCAATTCGGATTGGTACGAAATACTCATTTTCATTAGATTCATAAACTTTTCGTAAAATAACAAAAGTTCGTTATGATGAATTTATCATTATGAGGGGCTCTCACCATCCCTGAGCTGACTTCCTGGGTTTTTAACCTTTAGGTTTGTTAACTTTTCGTAAAAATAACAAATGTTCGTTATGATAAATTTATCATTATGAGGGGATCCCACCATCCCTGTGCTGTGCTGACTTCCTCTGATTGGTGAGCAAAACACGTTTCTGTTGCAATGGAATTTGGATCCGAAATTCGTTAACGAAATTTCGTATAAAATTCGTAAGCATAGAAATTCCTATAGGGTTCCCACCATCCCTGTGCTGAGTTCCCAGGTCTGTACACCCGCTGTGTCCATTATGAGGGGTTCCCACCATCCCTGTGCTGAGTTCCCAGGTCTGAGTGTAGACCTGCTGTGTCCATTATGAGGGGCTCCCACCATCCCTGTGCTGAGTTCCCAGGTCTGAGTGTACACCCACTGTGCCCATTACGAGGGGTTCCCACCATCCCTGTGCTGAGTTCCCAGGTCTGTACACCTGCTGTGTCCATTATGAGGGGTTCTCACCATCCCTGTGTTGAGTTCCCAGGTCTGAGTGTACACCCGCTGTGCCCATTATGAGGGGCTCCCACCATCCCTGTGCTGTGCTGACTTCCTGGGTTTTTAACTTTTAGGTTTGTTAACTTTTCGTAACAATTACGAATTTTCGTTATGAATTTGGATCCCAAATTCGTAAATTAAATTTCGTATTTCGTACAGAATTCGTATGCATAAAAATTTGTATGTCGGATTCGTACGAATGTACGAATTTCCGGAAATTCGTTACGAATTTTCAATTCGTACGAAACTAATCGCACATGTCTACTTTTTGGCTGGTCTGTATACCACGGTCACGTGATAAACTGCAGGGTCTGCCTGAGTGCTGAGTGTTCAGGTTGGAGGAGATTTCCACTACAGCCTGTGTCCTCATGCTGTTATGGGAGGCGGATCATCCATCAGATAAGATGTGACATCCCACCCACTGTGTTCTTTTTTTAGTTACTGGGCATGGAGGAGGGAGGGAGGGACTGGGCTGTCATTTAGGATCTGTATACACGCCCACATGTGTGATGTCAATATCATGTGACCTGAAAAGCTCAGCTCAAACAGGAAATATTCTCTCCAGCAATAGAGATCAAACTGAGCATGTGCAGCAGTACTACCCTCATTGTGTCTTATCTGGCCTTGCCAAGAGAGACCCTGCAGGAGGGGAGGGATCTGTCCATACAGGATTAAAGAGCCTTTTTACACAATACAGAGGATTAACCCCTTAAGTTCCACAGTGAGTATAACAAGCATGCTATTCTTTATATACAGACTGATTTTACTGTTGTGGGTTTAGTAACACTTTCATGCATTCTATGCATGAAGGTAAAAAAACTTCTGTGTGCAGCAGCCCCCCCCCTCCCTCCCCAACCCCCCTCTAATACTTTCCTGAGCTCCCTCTCGATCCAGCGATGTCCACAAGAGCCTTGAGACTCACTCTCCTGATTGGCTTTTGTCATTGGCTCCTGCTGCTGTCAATCACAGCCAGTGAGCCAATCAGGGGACGGAGGGGGCGGGATTCAGCCACGGCTCTGTGCACGAATGGACACACAAAGCTGTGGTTCACGCCTGCTTGGGTGCTGTGGAGCACCTGGCAGAAAGGAGGGGCCAGAAGTGCCGATGGGGGACCAGAGAAGAGGAGGACCTGGGTTTCTCTGAACAGAGCAGGTAAGTGTAGTATATTTGTTATTTAAAAAAAAAAAAAAAAGGCTTAATATCGCTTTAAGCCTAGTACACAGGGACCAAATGTCAGGTGACATTGGCCGGGTCAATAAAAACCGTCCGATATTCGCGCCTCTGTATGGAAGCCGGTCTGATAGAATCTGGCCATTTGGCTGGCTTCTTCCGGACGAGCGTACTGGAAAACCAGCAGCCAACCAGCTCCTAATCAGTTAGGTGTGTTAATGAGCTTTTAGGCTGCTTCCAAATTTAATACATGTGTGAAAGAGCCCTCACAAGGCAGGATATGTTGACAAGTATTTGGGATATCAAACTGCAGTGCTGTGGGGATATGGTGCAACCAGATTCCTCTATAGTGCTTGGCTTGACCACCAGACCACCAACTGCACTTGGTTCAAGGCTGCCATCTGAAAAAGTGATAAGTATACCACCACGTTTGTAGGCTGCATAAGTGTGTGGTACAGAGTTGCTACCTCATCCCTTTAAACCCGAACACCTTTGAATTGAACAGGTTCCGAGACTACCGTATATACTCGAGTATAAGTCGAATTTTTCAGCACATTTTTTTGTGCTGAAAGTGCTCCCCTCGGCTTATACTGGAGTCAAGCACTTTTCTGCAGCAAAAAATTTCATTTTCCGAACCGAATTTGGGGCCCCGTATCTCAGGGCCACTTGGTGCTAGGAACCCCAAATTTGGTGTGCAAACCCAGTGGAACTGGTACCACAACATATCCAAAGATGAAGTTCCTAGCTCTAAGTGGCCCCGAGATACGGGGCCCCAAAATCGGTTCGGAAAATGTCATTCTCTGCTGAAGAAAAGTGCTTGACATTTTCTGAACCGACTTTGGGGCCCCATATCTCAGGGCCACTTGGTGCTAGAAACCCCAAATTTGGTGTGCAAACCCAGTGGAACTGGTACCATAACAAATCCAAAGCTGGGGTTCCTAGCACCAAGTGGCCCTGAGATACGGGGCCCCAAATCCAGTTCGGAAAATGTCATTCTCTGCTGCAGAAAAGTGCTTGACATTTTCTGAACTGATTTTGGGGCCCTGTATCTCGGGGCCACTTGGTGCTAGAAACCCCAGCTTTGGAAATTTTATGGTGCTAGTTCCAATGGGTTTGCACACCAAATTTGGGGTTCCTAGCACTAAGTGGCCCTGAGATACGGGGCCCCAAATTCAGTCAACTGTGTCCATCTGCAGCAATGTCATTTCGGGACCCTTTGGGTTCAGAGACCCCAAATTTTGGCTGCAGCTAGGGGGCATCTAGGAACCCTTAACTACCGAGTTTGAAGTTCAGGGGACCTATGGCTGCAAATGGGCACAGTGAGGCATGCAAATGGGCACATTGATGCTGCAAATGAGCATCGTTGACCCTCTTTTCCACTTACAGTAGCTGTGCATTTCTCACCCTCGTCTTATACTCGGGTCAATAAGTTTTTCCCATTTTTTTTGTAGTAAATTAGGGCCTCGACTTATACTCGGAACGACTTATACTCGAGTATATACGGTAATTAAATGCAGATAAGGCACCAAGTGGGTTTAATTACCACCTTAATCAGCCACAACCTGTGTAATTCGTATGTGTTCGGGTTTAAAGGGATGAGGTGGCAACCCTAGTGTGGTACAGCTTAGGACTTCAAACAAAAAAAGCCCCTGTTGCCAGTGGCTGGAGGCAAACCAAGCCATCCACGCTAACAGACTTAGCCCTGGTTCACACTGGTGCAATTTGTCATGTGATTTAGAAAGTTCAAGATAGTTCAAAATTGCATGACAAGTCCCACCCCATTGCCGGCAATGGAACCATTCAAATCTTTGCAACTTAGGGACTTTGAAAAAGGTTCCTGCACTACTTTTTTGGAGACTTCATTGCGACTTGCATAGACTTCTGTTAAATGAAGTTGCAAACCTCGGCCCGCAATGAAATCGGAGGTGCAATTCACACTGATCTACGGCTTTAAAATCCTGCTAAAGTAGCGCGATTTCAAAGCCACACTGGTGTGAACCAGGGCTTAGTGCACAAACAATAGGGTGTCTCCCACCAGATCCAGTCTATGGCAGCCCTTTGTTTCTGCACACAGTTTTAGGCACACCTGAAGGTTATCCTGTATAATGCTGACATTGCCTGAGATCTGATCCACCTGTGCATTACACAGTCATCATTTTTTCTGCTAAGAAACATTCTGCATCGGTAAAGACGTGGACTGTCAAAGCTGGTGAGTCATTCCCTTGTATAATGAGGGAGGATGGCAGCCAGTGTGAGCAAAATATGTCCATCTGCCTGGAAACTTGTCTATTACATTGCAACCCTCCATATCTCCTTCTCCAGCAAAATTAGGGAGCTACAGGATGAGCACAATCTTAGAGCAGAACTGGATGGATGGAAGATTTCAGCAAAGACAGCAGCCACCACCACAAGGGACACTTCTCATTGACTGTCCCTTGTGCCGATTTTTTTTTCTTCTTCTAATTAACAAAACTTAAAGCATTTGTAAAGTCAATATTTTTTTCTTTTAAAATAACAAACATGTTATACTTACAGTACCTGCTCTGTGCAATGGTATTGCACAGAGCAGCCCTGATCCTCCTCTTCTTGGGTCCCCTGCCTGCACTCCTGGCTCCTCCTCTTCTCGGAGTGTCACCATAGGAAGCCGCTTCCTATTGTGGAACACCTACGGGGCTCGCTCCTGAGTCTATAGACACAGTTAGAGCCCCCTGCTCCCTTCGTCACAGGATTTGAATGCCAGCAGCTGGAGCCCATGGCTCCCGCTGCTCTCAGCAAAACCTATGAGAGAGGGGAGAGATGCTACAGACTGGCACAGTGCTGGATCAAGATCGGGCTCGGTACAGTGAGGGAAAAAAGTATTTGATCCCCTGCTGATTTTGTATGTTTGCCCACTGACAAAAAAACAATCAGTCTATAATTTTAATGATTTTGGTTTATTTTAACAGTGAGAGACAGAACAACAACAAAAATATCCAGAAAAACGCATTTCAAAAAAGTTATAAATTGATTTGCATTTTAATGAGTGAAATAAGTATTTAACCCCTTTGCAAAACATGACTTAGTACTTGGGGGCAAAACCCTTGTTGGTCAGAAGTTTCTTGTAGTTGGCCATCAGGTTTGCACACATCTTAGGAGGGATTTTGTCCCACTCCTCTTTGCAGATCCTCTCCAAGTCATTAAGGTTTCGAGGCTGATGTTTGGTAACGGGAACCTTCAGCTCCCTCCACATATTTTCTATGGGATTAAGGTCTGCAGACTGGCTAGGCCATTCCAGGACCTTAAAGTGCTTCTTCTTGAGCCACTCCTTTGTTGTCTTAGCCGTGTGTTTTGGGTCATTATCATGCTGGAATACCCCTTCCACAACCCATTTTAAATGCCCTGGCTGGGGGAAGGAGGTTCTCACCCAAGATTTGACGTTATGTCCATCGTAACTTTTATGTGGTGAAGTTGTCCTGTCCCCTTAGCAGAAAAACGCCCCCAAAGCCTAATGTTTACACATGTTTGACGGTGGGGATGGTGTTATTGAGGTCATAGGCAGCATTCCTCCTCCTCCGAGCACAGTGAGTTGAGTTGATGTCAAAGAGCTTGAGTTTGGTTTCATCTGACCACAACACTTTCACCCAGTTCTCCTCTGAATCATTCAGATGTTCATTAGCAAACGTCAGACGGGCCTGTACATGTGCTTTTTTTGAGAAGGAGGACCTTGCGGGCACTGCAGGTTTTCAGCCCTTTACGGCGTAGTGTGTTACCAATTGTTTTCGTGGTGATTAAGGTCCCAGCTGCCTTGAGGTCATTGACAAGATTCTCCGGTGTAGTGCTAGGCTGATTCTCATGACCATTGAAATTCCACAAAGTGAGATCTTGCATGGAGCCCCAGACTGAGGGAGATTGACAGTTATTTGTATTTCTTCCATTTGTGAATAATCGCACCCACTGTTGTCACCCTCTCACCAAGCAGCTTGGCGATGGTCTTGTAGCCCATTCCAGCCTTGTGTAGGTCTACAATCTTGTCCCTGACCATGGTGGAGATATTGGAATCTGATTGATCGATTGATTGCTTCTGTGGACAAGTGTCTTTTATACAGGTAACAAGCTGTTGATTAGCAGCACTCCCTCTAAGAGAGTGCTGCTAATCTCAGCTCATTACCTGTATAGAAGACACCTGGGAGCCAGAAATCTTGCTGATTGATAGGGAAACAAATACTTATTTCACTCATTAAAAAGGAAATCAATTTATAACTTTTTGAAATGTGTTTTTCTGGATATTTTTGTTGTTATTCTGTCTCTCACTAAATAAACCCACCAATAAAATTATAGACTGATCATTTCTTTGTCAGTGGGCAAACGTACAAAATGAGCACTGTATAAAGGGGGTGAGGGGGCGATACACATACTGAAACATTATTTTATCTTAAAGCAGGTAATGCATTAAAGAGGAACTGCAGTCTGCTCGCATAATTTGTAATAAAAGCATCTTTGCCATTCTGAAGCTTCCCTCCAACCACTTTGCATATTAATTTATATATATTGTGATTTTATACTTGCCAAATATGCTGCAGAAATCTCCCTCCACTGAGTCTGGCTGCAACCATTTTAACTGTGGGCAGCTGAAGCTGCTGTCTGCTCACTACCTGGATTTACACAGACACACAGCTCTCTGCAGCTCTCATTGGCCCTCATAAGACTCACCCCCTCCCTTTCTGGCAAACTCTCATGAGAGTGAGAGAGAGACAAGACAAGAAACAGGAAGTGGACCGTATAAGGTATTTACTGGCAGAAAAAAAAAATGTTTTACTATCCAAAGTTAAAACAACAAGGGCAGAGGATTTAATAGGTCCGCTTTAAGGTAAAAAAGAATTAGGCTTTACAACCACTTTAAGCTGGCCATACATGGAGCTTTATCCCTGCTGAACCAGCTGAATTGCTAACCATGTATAGTCAGGGTGATTTTAAAGAAGTCAATCTACCGATCAGCTTCTGTACAACCACCCTGTCGGAATTTTGCCGCTCGACGAGTTCTGCAGGTGATAGCCAACAGTGCTGATCAATGTATTTTGATGGGAGTAAAGTCTCCCTGCTATCAGAATACAATAGAGCAGCGGGGAGGATATCCCTATTCACCTCCAATTTGTGAATATAGGAACTAAGTAATTTTTTTTCGTTCAACCTCCTGGTTGAACAAAAAAAAAAGACTTATCTATGGGCTGCTCAAAGTGGTAGTAAACTCAAGATTTCTACTTTCATCCCTTAAAATAGTTAATAAACAATGTACCAGATGCTGTCTTTACAATCTGTCTAACCGGCTGCGCCGTTCCGCAGAAATTGAGCGATCTTCAAACTCATGGCGTCACTGGCGCATGCACATTATAACCGCGGTTCACGAAAAGCTCTCTGTGCCGTCAGTCTGTTCCATAGAATGCCATCCCCATGTCCTCCATTCTCAGTGGCATTGCATTGCAATCCCGCAGGAGAGTACACCCACCCAATGTGACTTGCTACATCACAAGGGGGTGTAAATATCAGCTCTGATCAAGGGAAACGTCGAGAAGATAGAGAGCATCAACTTCTGGCTGCAGTGTACAGCGAGGCAACGCTGTATCCTGGCCTAGGCCGACTAGGCCCAGGCCTAGGGCAGCACTTTGCAGGGGGCAGCACAGAAAGAGTCCCCACCGGTCTTATGGGGCAGACTGGGCTGAGAGGCAAATTAGTCTAGCGCCCCAATAAAGTACTGCTTCCGGTATATGGGCGGCCGGCATTCCGCAACTGGGGGGGGAGCGCTTCTAATTTTGATTGTCCTATCATCCTGGACCACAAACTTTCCTCACTATGCTATATGTTTTCTGCTGCACCATTGGCATGGTTATATCTTCTTAGTCCTCTCCATAAACCTATCAGAAATTTGTGCTTAAGGTAGAACTGTAGGCAACTATAGGCAACACTTTTTTTTTTCACTTTGGATAGAGTAAGGGAGGGTTATAGCCCCTGTCAGTTTATTTTTTACCGTCCCTGTCCCATTGCAGAGGTTTCCCTTCACTTCCTGCCCCATAGCCAAACAGGAATTGAAAGGAGGGCCCCCCCCCCCCCAGGCCCTCAGAATTAGTGTCCCCACTCGAAAATTTCAGGGCAAGTCTTAAACAGCAAGGGGTGTGGCCTTGGCAGGAAGGGGTGGGTCATATTTAAATTAGGGGGGTACATGAGTTTAGACCTAGGGCAGCACAAAACCTAAATACACTACTGCAGTGAGGCTTGCCTAATTCATACTGCACACGCACGAGATTTTGGCCATCCTCATAGCGAGGGGGGCGAAAGCTAAATGCGGAAGAGGAGTCCCAAGATGATGTAGGCTTCAGCAGAGAAATTCAGAAATTTAGAAAGTAAGGTGAAAAATACTTATAAGAAGAGATTTTTCTGCAAAGTAATATAGCGATTTGCATTGTTATCACTTCATTCTCCATACCCCAAAAAAATAAAAGTCAGCAGCTACAATTACAATTACAAATAACTACAATTTTCCTGACTTTTAATATCAGGGCACTTACCTGTCCAGGGATCCAGTGATGGTCATTCATTAATGGGCTTCAAGTGCAGGCACTGGCACCTTCACTAAAGGAAACCACCAGTGAAGCCTTCTGGCTTCACAGCCAGTTTTCTACTGCGCATGCACAAGTCGCGCTGCACTTTGTAAATGGTCCCACAGTCTTCTGAGACATGTGTGTGTCCCAAAAGGCTGTAGGGGGAAAGAGGAGGGGCAGAACAGCTTTGTAGATTGACCTGGCGCACTTACCTGGAAGTGGGAGGGGGTACCTGTCAGAAACCAGGTACTCCCCAAAAAGTACCAAATTTGGTAGTGGTGGGGGGAGGTGGCAAACAAGCTTCCTCTTTTGAGTGGAGCTCAGCTCTAACTTACTGCTCTTATGCTTCATTCAATAGGTGCTGGTTGAGTTTACTACCGCTTTAAGGCTTAAAGGTTGATGGCACCAACCATCTGATCTCCACAGCAATCTCATTGTTGAACCTAGGTCAGTCACTAGTACAGTGTGGTGTACAACTTCTAGGTTTCTAGGAAAAGGGAGTGAATCACATGCTGCCCATACCCAGTAGGCTCTTGTTGGCTGAATAAAGCTGCTATGGAGTGAAGAGAAGGTGAGTAGGTGCTTGCAGCAGGGTCATCATTAAAGCCAATCTGTTGCTTTGCTTTAAACAATATTTAAAATTAAAAAAGAAACCTACCATTGTTTGTTTCCAGGGATCTGTGCGTCGTTCTCAGTACTACACAAAAATTGCTGTGGTTTAATTTTTGTTATTGTTCTGTGGATTGCCCTTCCCATGTGCACCTTCCCTTTTGCTAAATTATAAATTAATCAGAGCCATCACCATTGATGATTGTTGGGTTTGGTACAGATACATTTGTGGGTCTTCAGCAGCTCCCGTTGGGTGATGTTTGGTTTCTGGATTTGGAGGCTTACGTGGAAGGCCGACATTACTACATTTGCAGTTAGGCTTGGGTCTTAATAGGGTTAAAATTTGATATCTTTCAAAAGGTTACAGGGGTCTAACCTGATTGGATAGAGCAGGGGTGGGGCAGGGTATGACAGGGTAGGACTACAGTGGTCTTAAAAGGAGTGGTCACTTTGCCTCATGGTCAGTTGGAGCAGGAACAGGGACAGATGAGCTTCTACCTCCCCTTGACCACTTTGGACTTCTTTCTTCCCCTTTTTCTTTGGGACTTGTTTATTGTTTAGTCTTATGTTTTGATTAGTTCTGTGTTCGACAGTGGAGGCTGATCAAAACTAGGTTTGCGAGTTCTGACTGAATTTACTTAATCAATGACATTGTCGTAGCAACTGGCAGACGTCTTAGGGGTCTTCAAAGGCAGGAGACGGAGGTTAAAATTTGGACAATAATGAATTGGGCCCATCACAGGTATGGATGTGCCTTTCCTATTTAAGCTAAGGCAATAAGGTACTAATGGTTATTGGGCTGTATCAATGATAAATGGAAAGTTAAATTGGCCTTGAGTCTGTGCAGTTGCGGCTGAGGGCCCTGAAGTAGAATTGTGGTGGATACAACCAGCTGGTAAAATAGATGTGCCTTCAAAGACCCTAGACCAGAAAATAGGTCAGTCATTATTAGGATTATTGGTAATTTTCATAGTGAAAATGGTTTTTGTAAAGGTTGTATTCTTGTAATTTTGTATTTGTTATTTAATAAATGACTGCTATGGCCTTTTCAAATCCCAAATTATTGTTTCCATTTGATTGTTTTTGGGTAAGGGGAATTTAGTTGGTTGGTATACATTGTCAAGGTGATTACAGCCACAACACTGGCAATACCTTAGTCATGTGTCAGAAACCATGAAATCAGACTGAGACAGAAGTACAGTTAAATCACACTTGTTTAATAATAAAAGTAAAAAGAACAAACGTAGTCAAAACATAGACAATGTTCAGTAACCGGAGCTGATAGTCATCCAAGCCAGAAGTCAGGAATCAATGTAGTGAAACAGCAAGCAGGATCTGGAGCGTAGGCGTGCACCCAGGGTGTGCCAGGTGTGCCTGGGCACACCCTAATCACCCCATGCACATTAGTATTATTGTTCTGTGTGTCGACAGGAAGATGGGAAAGATCTCCTTATTACTGGCTCTGTCATAAGAGAAGTGTCTATGCACTTCTCTTTCACTGTGCCGGCAGGGGGGTCAATGTCCTTGGGCCATATACTGTACATGTAGACAAACACACACACACACACGTGTTTGAGCTTTAGGGTGCACACCCTAATTCAATAGGCTGTGCACACCTATGATCTGGAGCCAGAAGGGATGTCAGCAAAGCAAGTCTTTAAACAAGAACGCAGGAGCGTCATGTTGACCAAGGTGAAGGCAGAGATCCTCTGGGCTGAACGGATTAAGTAGGCAGGACTGACAAGCAGGATATCATCAACAGGTGAGTAACTGTGGAGAGATAGGAGCTGGCAACTAGCCGACAGCTGAACGGCCAGCTCTGAGAAGAAAGGGCTGAGCCTAGCCCTGACATCATGTTGCTGTACCTTTAGGATGGGAATACCTAAAGGCACACTTGCTCCCAGTTGATGCATGGCTATATATACTATATGTCCATGGTCAGGAGCGCTGATAGTTTTTTGGTTAGGGACCACACTTTGAAGTGATGTGTCATTGCGGTTTTACACATTTTTGCAAATGTCTAAAATGAAAACCACCATGCTGACTGGAAAGTGTGCTGGGGAATATTTGCATGGTTCTGGCGTTTAATGCATGCGGAACACAATCAATAAATAATATAACATAGACCTTTACTGGTGCGCAAAACCATAACAACAAAATTACAAATTCCAAAACCAAACTCCTCTGCAAATGATTACCAGCCTCTCCAGCATGACCCCCTGCACCAGGTACAAAACACTCCACACTCGCTCATCTCTCTGCCCTTATGATAACTATTTCCCGAGCTCGTACCATGAACACTTGTAAAGGCTTTGCTTACGTGTAACGCAAATGTAATCAAAGACAAGGATCGGTGGTGGAGTGTTTTGTACCCAGTGGAGTGGGTCATGCTGAAGAGTCTTGCTCATAGTACAGTGTCAAATAATAAACCTGAAAATACAAAAATTGTAAAAACTTTTTTGTTATGTTCTTCTTTATTTTGGCCACCATTTGTGATAAAATTCTCCAAAAGATCTGTAGAGGGAAGGGGGTACAGGGTAGAATAAAGAGTCGAAGACCCTTTATAGTACAGGAAACACAAAGCCATCTCTCTTTTATTATGATTGGTGGACTGCATATAAAGCACACCCCATGCTGCCCTCAACTGCATATTCTAGCAGTGTTTTTTACTAAATAAATCACATGGCTCAAGTGGCGGGCAGTGTTAATTTTGACGGCAAATTTAGATTTCGTTTTAGTCATAGTCTTTTAACTCACATGCCATCTTTGTTGTATTTTAGTCAACTAAACGCTCCAGTACATTTTAGTCAACTAAAATCTAGAGGGTTTAGTTAACCACTTCAGCCCCCGGAAGAATTTACCCCCTTCCTGACCAGGCCATTTTTTTGCGATACGGCACTGCTTCGCTTTAACTGACAATTGCGCGGTCGTGCGACGTTGTACCCAAAAGGAATGGATTTTTTTCCCCACAAATAGAGCTTTCTTTTGGTGGTATTTGATCACCTCTGCGGTTTTTATTTTTTGCGCTATAAACAAAAAAAGAGCGACAATTTTGAAAAAAAAAACCAATAATTTTTGCTATAAAAAATATCCCAAAAACAAATTAAAAAAAAAAATTTCTTCATCAGTTTAGGCCGATATGTATTCTTTTACATATTTTTGGTAAAAAAAAAAACGCAATAAGCGTATATTAATTGGTTTGCGCAAAAGTTATAGCATCTACAAAATAGGGGATAGATTTATGGCATTTTTATTATTAATTTTTTTTATTAGTAATGGCGGCGATCTGCGATTTTTATCATGACTGCGACATTATGGCGGACACATCGGAGACTTTTGACACCATTTTGGGACCACTGTCATTTATACAGCAATCAGTGCTATAAAATTGCACTGATTACTGTATAAATGACACTGACAGGGAAGGGGTTAAACACTAGGGGGTGATCAAGGGGTTAAGTGTGTCCTAGGGAGGTGTTCTAACTGTGGGGGGGATGGGCTTCCACTGATATGATAGCGATCGCTGCTCCCGATGACAGGGGAGCAGTAGATCTCTGTCATGTCACTAGGCAGAACGGGGAAATGCCTTGTTTACAAAGGCATCTCCCCGTTCTTCCGCTCCGTGACACGATCGCAGGCCCCCGGTGGACATCGAGTCCGCGGGACCCGCAGGCACGGTCATGGAGCGCGCCCACAATGCCGCGTTTTAAGGGGGACAAAACTGTACGCCCATTTACCCAGCCGTGCCATTGTGCCGACGTACATCGTCGTGCGCTGGTCGGCTAGTGGTTAAAGCCAAAACTGAACTTCTAGTTTAAATCAGCTACAACTACAATTCAGATACATTAAAACTATTGCTGTACAAAGATTTAGACCTCATGCATACTGGGCGGAAAGCACAGGCGCAACCTATTAAAGTATACGAGAGGCTGACAACTGCTGTGATTGGACGGTGCATTGAGTGCTACTAGTGTTTAGGGCAGTATGTTCCCAGGGATAAATGCTTGCAACGTAGACTGCTTGCACCAGTGTACTGTCCAGTCTCATCCAGTTTCAGCAGCTGTCAGTCTCTCGCCAGTCTTTACAGGCTGCCAGCAGTGCAGCTGGACTGTGCGCCTGTCCCTTCCGCTCACACCCAAACGCCAGAGTCTCATGCATCTGGGCTAAATGCTGAGTGCTCATGACTAAGGACAAGAGTAGGATCCTTGCCCTCTGTGTGAAAACAGTGATCTCTCAGCAGAGCAGGGACGTGCAGTCAGGGGAGGCAGTTGAGGCAGAGCCTCACCTGCCATGAGCATAAAAAAAACCCAAAAACGATAGACTTCGAGGGTTGTAGATCAGACATTAGGGGTCACAGAGACCCCAAATTAGCTGAAGTTCTACCCCACCACTGGTCAGAATTTGGGGCTCCTATGGTTATGGTTCCTATGGGTCTTTCCATGGTTCCAGAGATACAGGGCTCCTTGCGCAGCCTGTCAGAAGCTAAATACAGAGCAGTCAGTTAAATGCAAGCTGATACACTCTGTTTGCAACAGACTGAGAGGATGAGCTCACAGTGCCTCTCACTACTTGTCAGAGGCACTGAGCTCAATGGACAACATGGAGTCTTCGACCAATGGTAAACCATTGGCCCAAGCTGTCCAATACAAATGCTGCAGTGGAGGCTGGCCTCTTGCTGCAGTGTCATAGAAGGGGGAATGTGTCTAAAAGACAAATACTCCCTTCCAGCCCAGCCCTCTTAACTAGAAGGCAAAAACATGTGTTTATGTGTATAATCAGGCTAAATCATATATTATTACGCTATGTTATAAGATAATAATTTATTATTTATCTATTTACTGTGAAATTACTGGTTGGAAGTTATAACTTCAAAATTCAGTACTTTGTCTGTTAAGTCACCTGCTTGAGTACAGTTTGAAAATATAGTAAATTACCTTAAAAATAATATATTATTATTATATAAAAATTTGATATTATTAATTATTATAATAATTATTTGTATATTATTTAGTAATTAACCACTTGCCACCCTTGACATTCTCTCCTACATGTAATAATCATCAGTTTTTTGCTAGACAATTACTTAGAACCACCAAACATTATATATATTGTTTTAGCAGACACCCTAGGGAATAAAATGGTGGTCATTGCAACTTTTTATGTTACACTGTATTTGCTCAGCAATTTTTCAAACACATTTTTTTTTTGGAAAGAATGAAAAAAAATTAAAATAAAAAAAAAAAAACACTAAAGTTAGGCTGTTTTTTTTTGTATACTATGAAAGATGATGATACCCCGAGTAAATAGATACCTAACATGTCACGCTTTAAAATTGTGCACACTTGTGGAATGGTGTGAAACTTCAGTACTTAAAAATCTCCATAGGCGACGCTTTAAAATTTTTTACAGGTTACATGTTTAGAGTTACAGAGGAGGTTTAGTGCTAGAATTATTGCTCTCACTCTAATGCCCCGTACACGCGGTCGGATTTTCCGATGGAAAATGTGCGATCGGAGCGTGTTGTCGGAAATTGTCGACACACAAAGTTTGAGAGCAGGCTATAAAATTTTCCGACAAAATCCGTTGTCGGAAATTCCGATCGTGTGTACACAAATCCGGACAAAGTGCCACGCATGCTCAGAATAAATAAAGAGATGAAAGCTATTGGCCACTGCCCCGTTTATAGTCCCGACGTACTTGTTTTACGTCACCGCGTTCAGAATGATCGGATTTTCTGACAACTTTGTGTGACCGTGTGTATGCAAGACAAGTTTGAGCCAACATCTGTCAGAAAAAATCCATGGATTTTGTTGTCGGAATGTCCGAACAAAGTCCGACCATGTGTACGGGGCATAAGGTTTGCGGCATATGTAACCTGCCTCACCAGCCACTGACCTCACCGTACGTCCCTGCTGCAGAGGTCCTTGCCACCCTCTCAGCATGTATCTCAAACTCCATTATCCTACCTGTGAGTCCGGGAGGGCCACATCCGATCACTGAACCCCCACCAGTGAATGAACCTGGAAGGAGTTTTGTCACTTACAGGGTTTAGCGCTGTCTTTTCCCAGGTGCTGTGGCCAGGAAAGCAGCTAATCAAGCACAGATCATGAGAGCTGAGGGGACAGAGGTGACATTAGGGGTTCAATATACTCCTGATGTTTCCTTAACCTCCTTAGCGGTATTCCCAAGTGTGGCTCGGGGTGAATTTTCAGTACCAAAAGTGGTAACCCTGAGCCACACTCGGGATTGCATCGCAGGATCCAAGCAAAGTTACTTGTCCTCCGCTCGATTCATCACAGTGCCAAGCTCCATTCCCTGCGAGCGTTGCGATGCATGGGGACGGAGCATGGCGCCAAATTCAAAAAGTTAAAAACACAGAACACATACAGTACACTGTAATCTTATAGATTACATACCTGTATCAAATTATTTTACATCCCTTTTGTCCCTAGTGGTTTGTCCAGTGCCCTGCATGCAGTTTTATATTATATATACTGTTCTTTCTGCCTGGAAACTTGAGATTGTCCATAGCAACCAAAAAGCGTCCCTTTACATCAAAAGCGATTTTAGACCAGCTAGAAAACAATGATAATAAATTAGAATCACTTGCAGAATTGAGTGATAGTGATTTGTGGGGAAATCCGTCATCAAACACTGAAAGTAACGAAAGCGACAATTCTGCAACTGAGCAAATTTCTATGTTTTTGATTTGATTATATTTTTGAATAATTTTTATTATTATTATTATATAATTAGTTGTTATAATTATTTATAGTTATTTATTGTATTATAATTTATGATTTCGTGTTTCAAACCTTATCATACCCGGGATGTCTACTAGACTCTTTTTAGGACAGATTTAAGTGAGTTATTCCTAAGAATTACAGGCCTACAATATAAAACACCAAATTTCCATGTACTGCTTTGAGAATCAAAAATCTGACATAATCATACCGCCAGGGAGGTTAAAAGAGAACATGTCACCAGTTATCACATAGGGGGCATGTGATAATTAAAAAGTTTTAAAAAATTTAAAACTTATCACAAAAAAAAAAAAGTTTTAAAGCCCCCTGCCCCGGCATACATGCATATATGAACATAAAAGTGAGTGTCAGATGCACCTACGTGCAAAAACGACAATTGAGATACACATATCTGGTATTGCTGTGCACACTGGCGTGAGAGCAATAGTTCTAGGGCCATCCAGGGGCGGACTGACAACTCATGGGGCCCCCGGGCAATAGGGGCTCATGGGGCCCCCTTTGTCCCCACCCACACACAAGCCACACCCTCACAAAGCCCCACGTATATATTGCACTGCTACATTACATGCATTGGTCACAGAATTTCTCTACTTCATGTTCAAAATAAATGTTAAAGATTTAAGAAAATAAAGAAAAATAAACTCACTTTAACCACGTACATTTACTGCATGCTGTTTGACCTGCTGCGGCTGTGATTGGACACACCGAGAGCTAACCAGCGGGTCCGGAGGACCCGATGTCTGCCAGGCCCAGACGATCGTTTCCAACAGAGGCAGAACTGTGGTCTGCCTATGTAAACAAGTCCCCAGAGAGCCTCCCCCACTTACATCAGGGTCCCCAGAGAGCCTCCCTTTGCATCAGGGTCCCCAGAGAGCCTCCCCCACTTACATCAGGGGCCCCAGAGAGCCTCCCCTACATCAGGGACCCCAGAGAGCCTCCCCCACTTACATCAGGGTTCCCAGAGAGCCTCCCCTTACATCAGGGTCCCCAGAGAGCACCCCCTTACATCAGGGTCCCCAGAGAACCTCCTCCTTACATCAGGGTCCCCAGAGAACCTCCTCCTTACATCAGGGTCCCCAGAGAACCTCCTCCTTACATCAGGGTCCCCAGAGAACCTCCTCCTTACATCAGGGTCCCCAGAGAACCTCCTCCTTACATCAGGGTCCCCAGAGAGCCTTCTCCTTACATCAGGGTACCCAGAGAGCCCCCTCCATACATCAGGGTAGCTAGAGAGCCCCCTCCTTACATCAGGGTAGCTAGAGAGCCCCCTCCTTACATCAGGGTAGCTAGAGAGCCCCCCCTTACATCAGGGTCCCCACAGAACCCCCCCCTTACATCAGGATCCCCAGAGAGCCCCCTCCTTATATCAGGGTCCCCAGAGAGCCCCCTCCTTACATCAGGGTCCCCAGAGAGCCCCCTCCTTACATCAGGGTCCCCAGAGAGCCCCCTCCTTACATCAGGGTTCCCCAGAGAGCCCCCCCCTTACATCAGGGTTCCCCAGAGAGCCCCCCCCTTACATCAGGGTCCCCCAGAGAGCCCCCCCTTACATCAGGGTCCCCAGAGAGCCCCCCCCTTACATCAGGGTCCCCAGAGAGCCCCCCCTTACATCAGGGTCCCCAGAGAGCCCCCCCTTACATCAAGGTCCCCAGAGAACCCCCCTATACATCAGGGTCCCCAGAGAGCCCCCTCCTTACATCAGGGTCCCCAGAGAGCCCCCCTTACATCAGGGTTCCCCAGAGAGCCCCCCTTACATCAGGGTTCCCCAGAGAGCCCTTCTTACATCAGGGTACCCCAGAGAGCCCCCTTCTTACATCAGGGTTCCCCAGAGAGCCCCCTTCTTACATCAGGGTTCCCCAGAGAGCCCCCTTCTTACATCAGGGTTCCCCAGAGATCCCCCCCTTACATCAGGGTTCCCCAGAGAGCCCCCTCCTTACATCAGGGTTCCCCAGAGAGCCCCCTCCTTACATCAGGGTCCCCAGAGAGCCCACTCCTTACATCAGGGTAGCTAGAGAGCCCCCCCTTACATCAGGGTCCCCACAGAACCCCCCCCCCTTACATCAGGATCCCCAGAGAACCTCCTCCTTACATCAGGGTCCCCAGAGAACCTCCTCCTTACATCAGGGTCCCCAGAGAACCTCCTCCTTACATCAGGGTCCCCAGAGAACCTCCTCCTTACATCAGGGTCCCCAGAGAACCTCCTCCTTACATCAGGGTCCCCAGAGAACCTCCTCCTTACATCAGGGTCCCCAGAGAGCCCCCTCCTTACATCAGGGTCCCCAGAGAACCTCCTCCTTACATCAGGGTCCCCAGAGAACCTCCTCCTTACATCAGGGTCCCCAGAGAACCTCCTCCTTACATCAGGGTCCCCAGAGAGCCTCCTCCTTACATCAGGGTCCCCAGAGAGCCCCCTCCTTACATCAGGGTACCCAGAGAGCCCCCTCCTTACATCAGGGTCCCCACAGAACCCCCCCTTACATCAGGTTCCCCAGAGAGCCCCCTCCTTATATCAGGGTCCCCAGAGAGCCCCCTCCTTACATCACGGTTCCCCAGAGAGCCCCCCCTTACATCAGGGTTCCCCAGAGAGCCCCCCCTTACATCAGGGTCCCCAGAGAGCCCCCCCTTACATCAGGGTCCCCAGAGAACCCCCTATACATCAGGGTTCCCCAGAGAGCCCCCTCCTTACATCAGGGTCCCCAGAGAGCCCCCCTTACATCAGGGTTCCCCAGAGAGCCCCCCTTACATCAGGGTTCCCCAGAGAGCCCCCCTTACATCAGGGTTCCCCAGAGAGCCCCCCTTACATCAGGGTTCCCCAGAGAGCCCCCTCCTTACATCAGGGTAGCTAGAGAGCCTCCCCCTATACATCAGGGTTCCCAGAGAGCCCCCTCCTTACATCAGGGTATCCAGAGAGCCCCCTCCTTACATCAGGGTCCCCAGAGAGCCCCCTCCTTACATCAGGGTTCCCCAGAGAGCCCCCCCCTTACATCAGGGTTCCCCAGAGAGCCCCCCCCTTACATCAGGGTTCCCCAGAGAGCCCCCCCTTACATCAGGGTCCCCAGAGAGCCCCCCCTTACATCAGGGTCCCCAGAGAGCCCCCCCTTACATCAAGGTCCCCAGAGAACCCCCCTATACATCAGGGTCCCCAGAGAGCCCCCTCCTTACATCAGGGTCCCCAGAGAGCCCCCCTTACATCAGGGTTCCCCAGAGAGCCCCCCTTACATCAGGGTTCCCCAGAGAGCCCCCCTTACATCAGGGTTCCCCAGAGAGCCCCCCTTACATCAGGGTTCCCCAGAGAGCCCCCTCCTTACATCAGGGTAGCTAGAGAGCCTCCCCCTATACATCAGGGTTCCCAGAGAGCCCCCTCCTTACATCAGGGTATCCAGAGAGCCCCCTCCTTACATCAGGGTCCCCAGAGAGCCCCCTCCTTACATCAGGGTAGCTAGAGAGCCCCTCCTTACATCAGGGTCCCCACAGAACCCCCCCCCCCCTTACATCAGGATCCCCAGAGAGCCCCCTCCTTATATCAGGGTCCCCAGAGAGCCCCCTCCTTACATCAGGGTCCCCAGAGAGCCTCCCCCCCATACATCAGGGTCCCCAGAGAGCCTCCCCCCCATACATCAGGGTCCCCAGAGAGCCTCCCCATACATCAGGGTCCCCAGAGAGCCTCCCCATACATCAGGGTCCCCAGAGAGCCCCCCATACATCAGGGTCCCCAGAGAGCCTCCCCCCATACATCAGGGTCCCCAGAGAGCCCCCCATACATCAGGGTCCCCAGAGAGCCTCCCCTTACACCAGGGTCCCCAGAGAGCCTCCCCTTACACCAGGGTCCCCAGAGAGCCCCCCATACATCAGGGTCCCCAGAGAGCCTCCCCCCATACATCAGGGTCCCCAGAGAGCCCCCCATACATCAGGGTCCCCAGAGAGCCCCCCCCCCCCATACATCAGGGTCCCCAGAGAGCCTCCCCCCCCATACATCAGGGTCCCCAGAGAGCCCCCCCCATACATCAGGGTCCCCAGAGAGCCCCCCCCATACATCAGGGTCCCCAGAGAGCCCCCCCCCATACATCAGGGTCCCCAGAGAGCCTCCCCCCCCATACATCAGGGTCCCCAGAGAGCCTCCCCCCATACATCAAGGTCCCCAGAGAGCCCCCCCATACATCAGGGTACCCAGAGAGCCCCCCCCCCCCATACATCAGGGTCCCCAGAGAGCCCCCCCCCATACATCAGGGTTCCCAGATGTAACCCCCCCCCAGAGGTTCCCCTGTACCTGGCTGTGTCCAACCCCCAGCACAGGGGGAGGTGGGAGGTGGCGATCGGCAGTTCTATGGTGCCTGTGGATCTTACTGGGGCTTGTAGTCCTCCATCTGATTCTGTACAGTGGATAGGGGAGGGGCCTCTGACCTGGGAAGCAGTCGGCAACAGTGTACAAGCAGAGAGTGAAACTTGTAGCTGCCCGGGTCAGAGGCCCCTCCCCTTTCCACTCTATACACTTTGGAGGAGAAATACAAGTCCCAGGGAGATGCTGCGAGCACCATAGAGCTGCTGATCGCCGCCTCCCACTCTCCTCACTGCATTAAAACTGAAAGCCACAGGTGCAGGGGGAGATGCTGTGTCTTGCCCCCCCCCCGCACAGCGGCAGTCGGCAGAACGGCTCCACCGCAGCACGTCTAGCAGCATACCCCTAGACCCGACGAGCATGTCTCACGGGCCCCCTACTGGCCGCGGGCCCTCGGTCGCCGTCCGAATGACCGAATGGTCAGTCCGCCCCTGATGACAATCATATAAAAAAATAAAAAGAAAGAAAATTGTGTAAATCCTATAAATGACTATAATAGTAATAGGAGTCATAAATATAGAAGCAAAATGTCACAAGAAGATGGAATGGCAAAGCATCAAAAAAACAAAACAAATATATGTATATATATATAGTGGTGATCACAAGGTATGTACAAAAATCACTCATATAGATTGTGTAATTACAAAAGCAAAACCGAAAAATTCAGCAAATAAAGTCCCAAAATATAATAAAAAAATAAATAAAAAATAATAAAAAATGTTCATGCAAGTGAAACAGCTTGATGCCGTGAAGAGAAAAGTGGAGGCCCTTCTTCCAAACAAATTATGCACTCAGAGTGAGTATGTAGTCTCCTTACCTGCAGGCATGACCGCAATGGCGGTCACACTAAGCCCAGGGAACTGGGTCTCCCAAAAACCTAAATGGATATCCCAGTCAGCTGGGTCCTTATCACTCAAAGACATAAAAAAGAGAATTGCGCCCATAGTGCAGTATGTACTTGCTGCTAACTGTTTGCACCTCTTGGGTTCCCAATTGCCTTTTCATAAGAACCACGATTCTTTTTCCTAGTGGATATCCAGCAGTCACATGACCCAGCTCTCTCCCAGCTTGTCTGCAGGGAAACATAAGCAGGAGGAGCTTCTAGTCCTCTGAAACATCAATAGCTCAATCTCCGACCTCTTGATCCGCCAGCAATTTTTCAAATCAAGGCTGCACCTTGCACCCGGGAAATATTTATTTCAGTTTTATCAAGTCAAAAATCGTATTGCAGGTACAATATATGATCAAAAGTCTGTGTACAGTTGACCATCAAACCTATATGAGCGTGTTTGACAATCCTTTCAACAGGGGGAGTTGGCCCTTCTCTGGGTCTTTAATAGTCTCCACGTTTCTGGGAAGGCTTTCCACTAGACTTTGTGGGAATGTGTGCCCATTTGGCCATTTCTGATGTCCGGTATTGATGCTAAATGAGAATATCCGGCTTGCAATATACACTCAAGTTCACCCCAAAGGTGTCATTAGGGTTGAGGCAGGGGCGGACTGACAACTCATGGGGCCCCCGGGCAATAGGGGCTCATGGGGCCCCCTTTGTCCCCACCCACACACAAGCCACACCCTCACAAAGCCCCACGTATATATTGCACTGCTACATTACATGCATTGGTCACAGAATTTCTCTACTTCATGTTCAAAATAAATGTTAAAGATTTAAGAAAATAAAGAAAAATAAACTCACTTTAACCACGTACATTTACTGCATGCTGTTTGACCTGCTGCGGCTGTGATTGGACACACCGAGAGCTAACCAGCGGGTCCGGAGGACCCGATGTCTGCCAGGCCCAGACGATCGTTTCCAACAGAGGCAGAACTGTGGTCTGCCTATGTAAACAAGTCCCCAGAGAGCCTCCCCCACTTACATCAGGGTCCCCAGAGAGCCTCCCTTTGCATCAGGGTCCCCAGAGAGCCTCCCCCACTTACATCAGGGGCCCCAGAGAGCCTCCCCTACATCAGGGACCCCAGAGAGCCTCCCCCACTTACATCAGGGTTCCCAGAGAGCCTCCCCTTACATCAGGGTCCCCAGAGAGCACCCCCTTACATCAGGGTCCCCAGAGAACCTCCTCCTTACATCAGGGTCCCCAGAGAACCTCCTCCTTACATCAGGGTCCCCAGAGAACCTCCTCCTTACATCAGGGTCCCCAGAGAACCTCCTCCTTACATCAGGGTCCCCAGAGAACCTCCTCCTTACATCAGGGTCCCCAGAGAGCCTTCTCCTTACATCAGGGTACCCAGAGAGCCCCCTCCATACATCAGGGTAGCTAGAGAGCCCCCTCCTTACATCAGGGTAGCTAGAGAGCCCCCTCCTTACATCAGGGTAGCTAGAGAGCCCCCCCTTACATCAGGGTCCCCACAGAACCCCCCCCTTACATCAGGATCCCCAGAGAGCCCCCTCCTTATATCAGGGTCCCCAGAGAGCCCCCTCCTTACATCAGGGTCCCCAGAGAGCCCCCTCCTTACATCAGGGTCCCCAGAGAGCCCCCTCCTTACATCAGGGTTCCCCAGAGAGCCCCCCCCTTACATCAGGGTTCCCCAGAGAGCCCCCCCCTTACATCAGGGTCCCCCAGAGAGCCCCCCCTTACATCAGGGTCCCCAGAGAGCCCCCCCCTTACATCAGGGTCCCCAGAGAGCCCCCCCTTACATCAGGGTCCCCAGAGAGCCCCCCCTTACATCAAGGTCCCCAGAGAACCCCCCTATACATCAGGGTCCCCAGAGAGCCCCCTCCTTACATCAGGGTCCCCAGAGAGCCCCCCTTACATCAGGGTTCCCCAGAGAGCCCCCCTTACATCAGGGTTCCCCAGAGAGCCCTTCTTACATCAGGGTACCCCAGAGAGCCCCCTTCTTACATCAGGGTTCCCCAGAGAGCCCCCTTCTTACATCAGGGTTCCCCAGAGAGCCCCCTTCTTACATCAGGGTTCCCCAGAGATCCCCCCCTTACATCAGGGTTCCCCAGAGAGCCCCCTCCTTACATCAGGGTTCCCCAGAGAGCCCCCTCCTTACATCAGGGTCCCCAGAGAGCCCACTCCTTACATCAGGGTAGCTAGAGAGCCCCCCCTTACATCAGGGTCCCCACAGAACCCCCCCCCCTTACATCAGGATCCCCAGAGAACCTCCTCCTTACATCAGGGTCCCCAGAGAACCTCCTCCTTACATCAGGGTCCCCAGAGAACCTCCTCCTTACATCAGGGTCCCCAGAGAACCTCCTCCTTACATCAGGGTCCCCAGAGAACCTCCTCCTTACATCAGGGTCCCCAGAGAACCTCCTCCTTACATCAGGGTCCCCAGAGAGCCCCCTCCTTACATCAGGGTCCCCAGAGAACCTCCTCCTTACATCAGGGTCCCCAGAGAACCTCCTCCTTACATCAGGGTCCCCAGAGAACCTCCTCCTTACATCAGGGTCCCCAGAGAGCCTCCTCCTTACATCAGGGTCCCCAGAGAGCCCCCTCCTTACATCAGGGTACCCAGAGAGCCCCCTCCTTACATCAGGGTCCCCACAGAACCCCCCCTTACATCAGGTTCCCCAGAGAGCCCCCTCCTTATATCAGGGTCCCCAGAGAGCCCCCTCCTTACATCACGGTTCCCCAGAGAGCCCCCCCTTACATCAGGGTTCCCCAGAGAGCCCCCCCTTACATCAGGGTCCCCAGAGAGCCCCCCCTTACATCAGGGTCCCCAGAGAACCCCCTATACATCAGGGTTCCCCAGAGAGCCCCCTCCTTACATCAGGGTCCCCAGAGAGCCCCCCTTACATCAGGGTTCCCCAGAGAGCCCCCCTTACATCAGGGTTCCCCAGAGAGCCCCCCTTACATCAGGGTTCCCCAGAGAGCCCCCCTTACATCAGGGTTCCCCAGAGAGCCCCCTCCTTACATCAGGGTAGCTAGAGAGCCTCCCCCTATACATCAGGGTTCCCAGAGAGCCCCCTCCTTACATCAGGGTATCCAGAGAGCCCCCTCCTTACATCAGGGTCCCCAGAGAGCCCCCTCCTTACATCAGGGTTCCCCAGAGAGCCCCCCCCTTACATCAGGGTTCCCCAGAGAGCCCCCCCCTTACATCAGGGTTCCCCAGAGAGCCCCCCCTTACATCAGGGTCCCCAGAGAGCCCCCCCTTACATCAGGGTCCCCAGAGAGCCCCCCCTTACATCAAGGTCCCCAGAGAACCCCCCTATACATCAGGGTCCCCAGAGAGCCCCCTCCTTACATCAGGGTCCCCAGAGAGCCCCCCTTACATCAGGGTTCCCCAGAGAGCCCCCCTTACATCAGGGTTCCCCAGAGAGCCCCCCTTACATCAGGGTTCCCCAGAGAGCCCCCCTTACATCAGGGTTCCCCAGAGAGCCCCCTCCTTACATCAGGGTAGCTAGAGAGCCTCCCCCTATACATCAGGGTTCCCAGAGAGCCCCCTCCTTACATCAGGGTATCCAGAGAGCCCCCTCCTTACATCAGGGTCCCCAGAGAGCCCCCTCCTTACATCAGGGTAGCTAGAGAGCCCCTCCTTACATCAGGGTCCCCACAGAACCCCCCCCCCCCTTACATCAGGATCCCCAGAGAGCCCCCTCCTTATATCAGGGTCCCCAGAGAGCCCCCTCCTTACATCAGGGTCCCCAGAGAGCCTCCCCCCCATACATCAGGGTCCCCAGAGAGCCTCCCCCCCATACATCAGGGTCCCCAGAGAGCCTCCCCATACATCAGGGTCCCCAGAGAGCCTCCCCATACATCAGGGTCCCCAGAGAGCCCCCCATACATCAGGGTCCCCAGAGAGCCTCCCCCCATACATCAGGGTCCCCAGAGAGCCCCCCATACATCAGGGTCCCCAGAGAGCCTCCCCTTACACCAGGGTCCCCAGAGAGCCTCCCCTTACACCAGGGTCCCCAGAGAGCCCCCCATACATCAGGGTCCCCAGAGAGCCTCCCCCCATACATCAGGGTCCCCAGAGAGCCCCCCATACATCAGGGTCCCCAGAGAGCCCCCCCCCCCATACATCAGGGTCCCCAGAGAGCCTCCCCCCCCATACATCAGGGTCCCCAGAGAGCCCCCCCCATACATCAGGGTCCCCAGAGAGCCCCCCCCATACATCAGGGTCCCCAGAGAGCCCCCCCCCATACATCAGGGTCCCCAGAGAGCCTCCCCCCCCATACATCAGGGTCCCCAGAGAGCCTCCCCCCATACATCAAGGTCCCCAGAGAGCCCCCCCATACATCAGGGTACCCAGAGAGCCCCCCCCCCCATACATCAGGGTCCCCAGAGAGCCCCCCCCCATACATCAGGGTTCCCAGATGTAACCCCCCCCCAGAGGTTCCCCTGTACCTGGCTGTGTCCAACCCCCAGCACAGGGGGAGGTGGGAGGTGGCGATCGGCAGTTCTATGGTGCCTGTGGATCTTACTGGGGCTTGTAGTCCTCCATCTGATTCTGTACAGTGGATAGGGGAGGGGCCTCTGACCCGGGCAGCAGTCGGCAACAGTGTACAAGCAGAGAGTGAAACTTGTAGCTGCCCGGGTCAGAGGCCCCTCCCCTTTCCACTCTATACACTTTGGAGGAGAAATACAAGTCCCAGGGAGATGCTGCGAGCACCATAGAGCTGCTGATCGCCGCCTCCCACTCTCCTCACTGCATTAAAACTGAAAGCCACAGGTGCAGGGGGAGATGCTGTGTCTTGCCCCCCCCCCGCACAGCGGCAGTCGGCAGAACGGCTCCACCGCAGCACGTCTAGCAGCATACCCCTAGACCCGACGAGCATGTCTCACGGGCCCCCTACTGGCCGCGGGCCCTCGGTCGCCGTCCGAATGACCGAATGGTCAGTCCGCCCCTGGGGCCATCATTCATGGTTACCTCTAAATTGATCACCTATAAGGCCTAGTTCACACTGATGTGTATTCTGATGTAATTTTGATCCATTCCGAATGCATACAGTAGATTCGCATGTCATCTGAAATAACATTGTTTTCAATTAAGGCCGTTCACATCAACGTGGTGGCATTCTGATGCGACTCAAAAAAGGGTCGTGTGCGAGTTTGATCCGGTGCGGTGCAAATGCAGCTCCATAGACTTCAATTCACAAGAAATTCACATTAGGATTGCACTTGACACACAAAAATCGCACTGTGAATTCGCACCGCAATCGCACTTAAAAATGGATGCGTCCGAATAAAAAAATAACGAATTTCAACTAATACGAAATTATAGCGAATATAACAAATGAATTTGACATGATTCGGTAATTCGTTAAAGATCTAATGAAACAAAATGTCAACTTAAAGTAAATCTTACAGTCCAATCAGCTGATTAATTTTGTGCTGGAGGTTGGATGAATGGCAAAGTGCATTTCTGAGAACTGAGTGAGAAGGGTGTTGTATTGTATTTGAGCAGAGGAGAAGAGATATTGTCATTGTGTGTGTTAATAGATTCAATAAACGACTTTCCAAACAACGAATCATTACCATGAATATACATTCATAAATATCGAATTTCAACTAATACAAAAGAAATTATATCGGATATAACGAATGAATCAGACATGATTCGAGATTCAGTATAAACGAATATCGACACTCTACAGAAATAACGAATTATCCAAAAACAAACTTTATCATGACTGCGACATTATGGCGGACACATCGGAGACTTTTGACACCATTTTGGGACCACTGTCATTTATACAGCAATCAGTGCTATAAAATTGCACTGATTACTGTATAAATGACACTGACAGGGAAGGGGTTAAACACTAGGGGGTGATCAAGGGGTTAAGTGTGTCCTAGGGAGGTGTTCTAACTGTGGGGGGGATGGGCTTCCACTGATATGATAGCGATCGCTGCTCCCGATGACAGGGGAGCAGTAGATCTCTGTCATGTCACTAGGCAGAACGGGGAAATGCCTTGTTTACAAAGGCATCTCCCCGTTCTTCCGCTCCGTGACACGATCGCAGGCCCCCGGTGGACATCGAGTCCGCGGGACCCGCAGGCACGGTCATGGAGCGCGCCCACAATGCCGCGTTTTAAGGGGGACAAAACTGTACGCCCATTTACCCAGCCGTGCCATTGTGCCGACGTACATCGTCGTGCGCTGGTCGGCTAGTGGTTAAAGCCAAAACTGAACTTCTAGTTTAAATCAGCTACAACTACAATTCAGATACATTAAAACTATTGCTGTACAAAGATTTAGACCTCATGCATACTGGGCGGAAAGCACAGGCGCAACCTATTAAAGTATACGAGAGGCTGACAACTGCTGTGATTGGACGGTGCATTGAGTGCTACTAGTGTTTAGGGCAGTATGTTCCCAGGGATAAATGCTTGCAACGTAGACTGCTTGCACCAGTGTACTGTCCAGTCTCATCCAGTTTCAGCAGCTGTCAGTCTCTCGCCAGTCTTTACAGGCTGCCAGCAGTGCAGCTGGACTGTGCGCCTGTCCCTTCCGCTCACACCCAAACGCCAGAGTCTCATGCATCTGGGCTAAATGCTGAGTGCTCATGACTAAGGACAAGAGTAGGATCCTTGCCCTCTGTGTGAAAACAGTGATCTCTCAGCAGAGCAGGGACGTGCAGTCAGGGGAGGCAGTTGAGGCAGAGCCTCACCTGCCATGAGCATAAAAAAAAACCAAAAACGATAGACTTCGAGGGTTGTAGATCGGCCATTAGGGGTCACAGAGACCCCAAATTAGCTGAAGTTCTACCCCACCACTGGTCAGAATTTGGGGCTCCTATGGTTATGGTTCCTATGGGTCTTTCCATGGTTCCAGAGATACAGGGCTCCTTGCGCAGCCTGTCAGAAGCTAAATACAGAGCAGTCAGTTAAATGCAAGCTGATACACTCTGTTTGCAACAGACTGAGAGGATGAGCTCACAGTGCCTCTCACTACTTTTTAGAGGCACTGAGCTCAATGGACAACATGGAGTCTTCGACCAATGGTAAACCATTGGCCCAAGCTGTCCAATACAAATGCTGCAGTGGAGGCTGGCCTCTTGCTGCAGTGTCATAGAAGGGGGAATGTGTCTAAAAGACAAATACTCCCTTCCAGCCCAGCCCTCTTAACTAGAAGGCAAAAACATGTGTTTATGTGTATAATCAGGCTAAATCATATATTATTACGCTATGTTATAAGATAATAATTTATTATTTATCTATTTACTGTGAAATTACTGGTTGGAAGTTATAACTTCAAAATTCAGTACTTTGTCTGTTAAGTCACCTGCTTGAGTACAGTTTGAAAATATAGTAAATTACCTTAAAAATAATATATTATTATTATATAAAAATTTGATATTATTAATTATTATAATAATTATTTGTATATTATTTAGTAATTAACCACTTGCCACCCTTGACATTCTCTCCTACATGTAATAATCATCAGTTTTTTGCTAGACAATTACTTAGAACCACCAAACATTATATATATTGTTTTAGCAGACACCCTAGGGAATAAAATGGTGGTCATTGCAACTTTTTATGTTACACTGTATTTGCTCAGCAATTTTTCAAACACATTTTTTTTTTGGAAAGAATGAAAAAAAATTAAAATAAAAAAAAAAAAACACTAAAGTTAGGCTGTTTTTTTTTGTATACTATGAAAGATGATGATACCCCGAGTAAATAGATACCTAACATGTCACGCTTTAAAATTGTGCACACTTGTGGAATGGTGTGAAACTTCAGTACTTAAAAATCTCCATAGGCGACGCTTTAAAATTTTTTACAGGTTACATGTTTAGAGTTACAGAGGAGGTTTAGTGCTAGAATTATTGCTCTCACTCTAATGCCCCGTACACGCGGTCGGATTTTCCGATGGAAAATGTGCGATCGGAGCGTGTTGTCGGAAATTGTCGACACACAAAGTTTGAGAGCAGGCTATAAAATTTTCCGACAAAATCCGTTGTCGGAAATTCCGATCGTGTGTACACAAATCCGGACAAAGTGCCACGCATGCTCAGAATAAATAAAGAGATGAAAGCTATTGGCCACTGCCCCGTTTATAGTCCCGACGTACGTGTTTTACGTCACCGCGTTCAGAATGATCGGATTTTCTGACAACTTTGTGTGACCGTGTGTATGCAAGACAAGTTTGAGCCAACATCTGTCAGAAAAAATCCATGGATTTTGTTGTCGGAATGTCCGAACAAAGTCCGACCATGTGTACGGGGCATAAGGTTTGCGGCATATGTAACCTGCCTCACCAGCCACTGACCTCACCGTACGTCCCTGCTGCAGAGGTCCTTGCCACCCTCTCAGCATGTATCTCAAACTCCATTATCCTACCTGTGAGTCCGGGAGAGCCACATCCGATCACTGAACCCCCACCAGTGAATGAACCTGGAAGTAACACCAGTGAATGAACCTGGAAGGAGTTTTGTCACTTACAGGGTTTAGCGCTGTCTTTTCCCAGGTGCTGTGGCCAGGAAAGCAGCTAATCAAGCACAGATCATGAGAGCTGAGGGGACAGAGGTGACATTAGGGGTTCAATATACTCCTGATGTTTCCTTAACCTCCTTAGCGGTATTCCCAAGTGTGGCTCGGGGTGAATTTTCAGTACCAAAAGTGGTAACCCCGAGCCAGATTCGGGATTGCATCGCAGGATCCAGGCAAAGTTACTTGTCCTCCGCTCGATTCATCACAGTGCCGAGCTCCATTCCCTGCGAGCGTTGCGATGCACGGGGACGGAGCATGGCGCCAAATTCAAAAAGTTAAAAACACAGAACACATACAGTACACTGTAATCTTATAGATTACATACCTGTATCAAATTATTTTACATCCCTTTTGTCCCTAGTGGTTTGTCCAATGCCCTGCATGCAGTTTTATATGATATATACTGTTCTTTCTGCCTGGAAACTGGAGATTGTCCATAGTAACCAAAAAGCATCCCTTTACATAAAAAGCGGTTTTAGACCAGCTAGAAAACAGTGATAATAAATTAGAATCACTTGAATTGAGTGATAGTGATTTGTGGGGAAATCCTTCATCAAACACTGAAAGTAATGACAGCGACAATTCTGCAACTGAGCAAATTTCGGTGTTTTTGATTTGATTACATTTTTGAATAATTTTTATTATTATTGTTATATAATTATTTGTTATAATTATTTATAGTTATTTATTGTATTATAATTTATGATTTAGTGTTTTTTCAAATTTATCATACCCGGGATGTCAACTAGACTCTTGTTAGGACAGATTTAAGTGAGTTATTCCTAAGAATTACAGGCCTACAATATAAAACACCAAATTTCCATGCAAAACAATGTACTGCTTTGAGAATCAAAAATCTGACATAATCATACCGCCAGGGAGGTTAAAAGAGAACATGTCACCAGTTATCACATAGGGGGCACGTGATAATTAAAAAGTTTTAAAAAATGTAAAACTTATCACAAAAAAAAAAAAGTTTTAAAGCCCCCTGCCCCGGCATACATGCATATATGAACATAAAAGTGAGTGTCAGATGCACCTACGTGCAAAAACGACAATTGAGATACACATATCTGGTATTGCTGTGCACACTGGCGTGAGAGCAATAGTTCTAGGGCCATCATTCATGGTTACCTCTAAATTGATCACCTATAAGGCCTAGTTCACACTGATGCGTATTCTGATGTAATTTTGATTCATTCCGAATGAATACAGTAGATTCGCATGTCATCTGAAATAACATTGTTTTCAAATAAGGCCGTTCACATCAACGTGGTGGCATTCTGATGCGACTCAAAAAAGGGTCATGTGCGAGTTTGATCCGGTGCGGTGCAAATGCAGCTCCATAGACTTCAATTCGCAAGTAATTCACATTAGGATTGCACTTGACACACAAAAATCGCACTGTGAATTTGCACCGCAATTGCACTTAAAAATGGATGCGTCCGAATAAAAAAAATAACGAATTTCAACTAATACGAAAGAAATTATAGCGAATATAACAAATGAATTTGACATGATTCGGTAATTCGTTAAAGATCTAATGAAACAAAATGTCAACTTAAAGTAAATCTTACAGTCCAATCAGCTGATTAATTTTGTGCTGGAGGTTGGATTAATGGCAAAGTGCATTTCTGAGAACTGAGTGAGAAGAGTGTTGTATTGTATTTGAGCAGAGGAGAAGAGATATTGTCAATTGTGTTAATAGATTCAATAAACGACTTTCCAAACAACGAATCATTACCATGAATATACATTCATAAATATCGAATTTCAACGAATACGAAAGAAATTATAGCGGATATAACAAATTAATTAGACATGATTCGAGATTCAGTATAACGAATATCGACACTCTACAAAAAATAACGAATTATCGGAAAACGAATGAACGTAACATAACGAATATAACAGATCGAAATGATGTATTTTACGAATGAAAACGAACCGAAACTAAACAAAATTTTCTGTTGTGCACAAGTCTAACGTGCACTAAAACTATTTTAGGTGTATTTTTTACTGAAAATTTGGGTTCGATAAATCATTGTGCGAATATCGTATGAAAAAATTGCAACTACTACCATTTCATTCTCCAGTGTCTCTGCTTTGTATAATGTTTTGAGTTTTTAAAGGGTAAGTTCACTTTTTCCCCCAAAAATTAAAGAGTGAACTAACTCTAAATATCCTGGCCACCCTGCTGCACATATCAGCTGTTATGCCCCATGCTGCCGGTGGCCACAGCAATACACAGGCTTGAACTGAGCAGCCATCATAATGCTCCCAATGGCAAGCGCTCATTGAGCAGCATAGCCATGTGACCATGCTGAACAATAAGAAGCGCATATGAGCTTTCTTCTTCCATTAAGGTTTACCAAAAGAAGAAGCACTTCTCATTGGTCAGTGCGATCACACTGACCAATGAGTTCTTGCCGTCATGAGCATTATGATGGATACTCACTCCAGGCCTGTGTATTGCAAAGTGCTTTGTACAGACCATTGCATGCTGCAGCATGGGACATCACGGCTGCTAAGTTTAACAGGGTCCCGATGGATGGCCAGGATATTTGGAGTTAGTTCACCTTTTCATTTTTCATAAACAGGTGAACTTGCTCATTAACTCATCATCTTCAGGCCTAAAATGTTCATATTTAAAGAGTAACTCCACTTTTGCTGAGAAAAAACATTCCCCTCTGGGTGATCTCTGTACAGTGCAGGGATTTTACCAAACTTTGTTACAGATTCCTACCTTTTGTTATTCTGAAGGAATCCCTGTGTGTTTCCCTGTGTCCATGTGGAAAGTGAATCTAATGGGAGTGGTTTCGTAATTATCAATCAATGCTGCACCTGCAGGGCTCCAATTAGGAAAACTGTTGGGTCTGCATCCCTTTGGGTGTGATTTCCTATGGGAGTATCTCACCAAAAATTAAATTTTTGTTTCAGGGGATGCCGAAAATCTATTTTGTATTATAGGGCAGACTTCTGGGGTAATCAGTGAGCCACAAGCAGGAAATGATGTTTCTGGGGGGTGTTCTGTACACATCTTGTGTACAGAACACCTCCAGGTAGCCATATTGCATTGCATTTTACAGAAAATGACAGAGCTGCAGATTGAAAAGAAAAGGTCATTTTTTCACCACTTCAATACTGGGCACGTACATCCCCTTCTTTCCCAGACCAATTTTCAATTTTCAGCGCTGTCGCATTTTGAATGTCAGTTGCATAGTCATGCTACACTGTACCCAAACAAAATTTTATAATTTTTCTTTGCTCTACAAATAAAAAAATAAACTAAAAAAATTTTTTTTTTTGTTTGTTGCAAAACTTTGTAAATAAGTACGTTTTCTCCTTCACTGATGAGGCTGCACTGATTGGCACTGATGAGGTGACACTGATGATGAGGCACTTATATACAGCATCGATGAGCACTGATATGCAGCACTGATGGGTACTGATTGGTGGCCCTGATGGGCACTCATAGGTGGCACTGATAGGTGGCACTAGCAGACACTTATAGGCGGCACTAATAAATGGCACTGATAGGCAGCACTGGCAGGCATCACGGATGGGCACAGAGTGCCATCCCTAATGGGCACTGATTGACATCCCTGGTGGGCTCTAGTGGGCATACCTGGTGGTCTGCAGTGGGCATCCTCAATGGGTCTGCACTGATAATTAATGCGCTGATTATCAGCACAGACCCCCCTGTCAGGAGAGCAGCCGATCGGCTCTCCTCTACTCGTGCCTGTCAGCGCAAATAGAGGAAAAGCCGATTACCGGCACTTCCTGTTTATGATGTGACCAGCTGTGATTGGACACAGCTGATCACTTGGTAAAGAGCCTATGTCATAGGCTCTTTACCTAGATGCATACCTAGATGTCAGACTGACACACCACACCACTGATCACCCCCATGGGCGCGCGATCACGGCTTATCCTGCTGGACGTCATATGTCAAGATAACAGAACCACTTTGCACACGTCATTTTGTTATATGGCGGGCAGGAAGTGGTTAATATTCAACTACAATAGGACCTGTGTCGCAATTGTATACTCTATATTGTTTTTTCTTTATTTGCTATTTTTTTTTCCCCACAAAAGTGAACTTACCCTTTAGGTGTGCAAAAACATCTCTGGCAGTGAATGGGTTAAGAGGTGGGACAATTTAATGCTGGTAGGTATATGAGGTCTTATGGAATCAGAGGCTGCTATAGATGAAGTGGTCTTTTAGACTGAAATTCAAGATGTTCCACTTATAAAAGCTTTGAAGGCAAAAGACCAATTTGTACAGACATACCATTACCATCTATTACATTTATATCTACAGTTCTTTTCTGTCTTCTTGATTATCCAGGAAAAAGGGGGGAACATCCTTCAGTTTATAGGATGTGTTCTTGTCTCTAATGCCACGTACACACGATCGGACATTCCAACAACAAAACCGTGGATTTATTTCCGACGGATGTTGGCTCAAACTTGTCTTGCATACACACGGTCACACAAATGTTGTCGGAAATTCCGAACATCAAGAACACGGTGACGTACGACGAGCCGAGGAAAATGAAGTTCAAAAGCCAGTGCGGCTCTTCTGCTTGATTCCGAGGATGCGTGGTATTTTGTGCGTCTGAATTGTGTACACACACTCGGAATTTCCAACAACAAATTTTGTTGTCGGAAAATTTGAGATCCAGCTCTCAAACATTTGTTGTTGAAAATTCCGACAGCAAATGTCCGAATTTCCGACAACAAGCTCACATCGCACATTTGTTGTCGGAAATTCCGACCGTGTGTATGCGGCATTAGATCACCACCACTAGCATTCTTCACATCCTTCAATGACTTGGAACAGACTAATGCCGCGTACACACGACCGGTTTTGGCGTCGGGATAAACTCTGACGGAACTCCGACGGAATTCCATTCAAGCGGTCTTGCCTACACACGGTCAAACCAAACTCCGACCAAAGTCGGACCGTCCGGAACGCGGTGACGTACAGCACGTACGAGGGGACTACTGTAGAAAAAAAGAAGTTCAATAGCCAGTAGCCAATAGCTTCCGTCTCGTACTTGTTTCAGAGCATGCGGCGTTTTTGGTCCGTTGGAACAGCATACAGACGAGCGGTTTTCCCGATAGGAATTGGTTCAGTCAGAAATATTTAGAACATTTTCCATTTCTAGGTCCATCAGAATTTTCAAAAAGTCAGATGAGGCCTACACAGGATCGGAATAGACGATAAAAAGCTTCCGTCTGACTTTTTCTGTCGGACATTCCGCACGTGTGTACGCGGCTTTACCGCTGATGTCCTGAAAGTAGTCCCAGGCAGCTGTGGGTCTGCAGGCATCTCCAGTGACATAGCACATGTTTGCTCTGGCCTCTGTCTTCCCCAATCCCATACTCCTCCACAGTCTGCTGGTGAGATAAGTAAATGTCAGAATTCAACAGAAGAAAGACATTATCAGGTACAATTTACATAAGCCCAGAAAGCTGCTAGCAACCTCTATTCTATTGGTGGATGGGATAAAGCAAGCACATTGCAGTACAGAGTACAGCAGATCCATGTACATGTAATCAGTCACATTATTATTATGAGTATTATTATTAAAGGGGTTGCAAACCCTCGTTTTTTGTTTTTTTTAAAATAACAAACATATTATACTTACTTCCACTGTGCAGTTCGTTTTGGACAGAGTGGCCCCGATCCTCGACTTCTGGGGTCCCCCAGCGGCGATCGCGGCTCCTCCCCGCATCGGTAAACACCATAGGAGAAGCGCTCTCCCTGGGGGTTACCGTGTAGGCGCGCTCCCGAGTCCAGCATTTGCGTCCATAGACACAGAATGCCGGACTCGGCCCGGCCCACCCCCCCCCACCCCGGCACTCACATGATTGGATTTGATTGACAGCAGCAGGAGCCAATGGCTGCGCTGCTATCAATCTATCTAATCAAGAGCTGAGAACCCCGGCCAGAGAGGAAGAGCGCATCTCCGGTGGGGGGGGGGGAACGAACGGGCTCAGGTGAGTAAAACAGAGGGGCTGGGGGGCTGCTCAGTGACAGAAGTTTTTTCACCTTAATACAACTCCGTTAATATTATTATTATTATTGTGTTATATTTAAGCATCACCATTGTATCCTTTAACCTATTACTAAGGCTACTTTCACACGGCAAGCCCGCTTGGATCTGCCTGTCCGTTTTTCAGGCAGATCCAAGCGGGTCATCCATTGACTCCTATGGGGAGATGGATGTCAGCAGAGATGTGTCCGCTGACACCCGTCTGCCATCCGATCCGCTAAAATCAGACGTATGGCGATACGTTCACCATCCGTCTGGGCGGATCGGATGAAATCTGATGAAAACAGACGTTTTCGTCTGATCCCTCTATAGGAATCAGCAGCGCTCTGACAGACCCCTTCCCACTCAGTGAGCAGAGAGGGACCTGTCGTCCGCCGGTTCAGTAGAGATCAACGGAGAGATCTCCTGCTGAGCTGGCAGACTCCGCTGAGAGAATCCACCTCGTGTGAATGAGGCCTTAATAAGCAAAAAGAAAGTGATACTATGTTCTTTTTTTACATATTTTGATAAAAATGGCATTGTCACGAGCTTACAGTGGTCCTTAAGGCAGGAGAACCTTGGCTGTCCGGGACTCTCCCTCCTGATTGGCTGAGACACATTGGCTCCCGCAGCTGTTGAGGAGGAGGAGGGAGCGGGACCAGGAAACACAGAGTAGCGGCTCAGCCCGGGTGTCCCCATAGCAAGCTGCTTGCTTTGGGGGCACTCCGCAAGAGGTAGGGGCCAGGAGCTCCGGTGAGGGACCTGAGAAGAGGATGGGGGCTGCTCTGAGCAAAACCATTACACAGAGCAGGTAAGTATAACATGTTTGGTATTATTAAAGAAAAAACCCAAGACTTTAATATCACTTTAACCACCGGAAAGTGCCGGAAAGTTTACCCCCCCCTTCCTAACCAGGCCATTTTTTATGATACGGCACTGCGTTACATTAACTGACAGTTATACGGTCGTGCAACACTGTACCCAAATAAAATGTATGCCCTTTTTTTCCACAAATAGAGCTTTCTTTTGGTGGTATTTGATCACCTCTGTGTTTTTTATTTTTTGCGCTAAAAACAAAAAAGACAACAATTTTGAAAAAAAAACAATATTTTTTACTTTCTGCTATAAAACATACCCAATAAAGAAATGTAAAAAAAACAAATTTCTTCATCAGTTTAGGCCAATATGTATTCTGCTACATATTTATGGTAAAAAAAATCCCAATAAGTGGATTTTGATTGGTTTGCGCAAAAGTTATAGTGTCAAAATTCCCGGCCTAGCGCATAAGCTTCTGGATAAATGGCATCAAGGGCTACACTCATGATTCAGTCGATGTAACATTATAAAGATGAGTGTTCTACTCAAATTTCTGTACGTCTTCCAGGCCCTCCCTATTCATATCCCACCGGCCTACTTCAAACAATTAAACGCCCTTTTCACTAAATTCATATTGGCGAATAAAAGACCCCCGGATAAGAGGACCTTTATGGATCCTTCCCAAAATGTTTGGGGAATTGCGGTCCCGGATATCCAAAAATACCACCAAGCGGCTCACCTCACACGGGTGATTGATTGGTGCAGACACAGCACTCAAAAATTTTGGACCCAACTAGAACAACAATTCTGCACCATCCCTCTCCGTAGAGCTCCCTGGTGCTTTCGGGCCCTACCCTCGATGCTCAAAGCTCACCCTGTCAAAGGCCCAACCCTTAGAATTTGCCACGCTTTAAGCAAAAACCCGGCTATTACCACCTCTAAGTCCCCATTATACCCTGTATTGGGTAATCCCAACTTCTCCTCGGGTCTGTGGAGAGGCCTGTTTCAGCACTTGCTGGATACGGCTGTTTCCAAGTGTCACATTTTCTCAACTCAGACGGCTGGCTGTCAATCCCGAATCTGCCTTAGATTTCTGGAGAGCTCTCCAACTCCATCACTTCCTCCAAATGCTAGGGTCCCCGACAAAGTACAAAAAAACACCAACCATATTTGAATCCTAAGGCATGGGGGAAGGCACACTACCCCGCACCCTTTCTACAATGTACTCCATATTGATTTCCCCTCCTGAAGAATTCCGGCTTCCCAGCCTTACCAAATGGGAAGCAGATCTGGGACGGTCTCTCACAACCGATCAGGATAGAAAAATCCTCTGGTTTGCCCTTAAGTCCTCCATCTGTACGCACATCCAGGAATGCAACTGTAAGGTACCCAGCAGATGGTACTACACTCCATCTGTTTTAAGTCGCTTCTTTCCTGAGGCCTCTGATCGATGCTGGAGATGCTGGGGAGAGAGGGGGGCGCTCTTGCATGTGTTTTGGGCTTGATCGGCTCTGGAAACTTTCTGGAAGGAGGTGTGCAGACTCACACAACAGTTCACGGACTATACGGTCCCAGAGGACCTGGCCTTTTTCCTACTACATTGCTCTGACATTTCAGTTGCAACATACAAAAAATCAGTACTACGTAATTTAATTGACACTGCCAAGCATTGCATCACTTTGCGATGGAAAGAACCTGAACCTCCGACTATCCAAATGTGGCTTAGAATGGTTGAGGATAGCAATAAAATGGAAGACCTGTTCTTGACTGCACAAAACAAACATGAGTGTTACAAGAAAACGTGGCTCCACTGGAATATGTTCATATATTCAGAGGAAGGACGGTCTCTCTTAGATGACCTTCCACAACTGCCTTCATGACTCCACCCTGCCTAGTGAGTTTGTGCCCTTACTGCCCAACCCCCCCCCCCCCAACTTCTACTCCCCTTTCTGCCTCTAACTGCGTTCCCCCTTCCCTCTTTCTGTTACTCTTTCCTTTCTATCTGTCATCATCCATGAAAAACCTGGTTACCCATTTCCGCGATCATCTTAGTAGTCTTACTCTGAATACAACAGTGGTGCTACTATTACATATGCATTCTGGGTTTTGATCCTGTATAATTGATGCACTTATTTAACTCAACTACTTCTCTAATGTCCTGCTTTGATTTATTGTCTTGGCTACCTTTTGAATCTTAAATAAAGAATTTGAAAAAAAAAAAGTTATAGCGTCTACAAACTCTGGGATATATTTATGGAATTTTTCATTTATTTCTTTATTTTACTAGTAATGGCGGCAATCACCGACTTATAGCGGGACTGCGACAATGCGGTAGACAAATCCGACTCCTGACTGACTCTTTTGACACTTTTTGTGGACCAGTGACACCAATACAATGATCAGTGCTACAAAATATGCACTGTCACTATACTAATGACACTGGCAGGGAAGAGGTTAAAATCAGCGGTGATAAAAGGGTTAAATGTGTCCCTAGGGAGTGATTACTAACTGTGTGGGGGGTGCTTTAACTGTGGGAAGGAAGAGATCCGTTTTCCTGCTTAGCAGGAAGACAGGATCACATCCTTCCCTTGTCACAGAACGGTGATCTGCCTTTTTTACATAGGCAGATCGCCGTTCTGCCTGTCTTCCGAATGATCGACATCGCCTCCGCCGGACCTGCTTATTGGCTCCAATCACAGTGGGTCGCCGGTGATGCACATGTGTAGAGTGTAGTGTAGAGCTGCAGTAAATGTGTGTGGGGCGATCGGCATCTGGTTAAAGGTGAACTCCTGGTACAAAAATTTTTATTCAAATATATTTCTCAATAGCCACAACCATATAAAAAAGTTGCAGTGGCATCATCACTGTGCTGTACATAGATTCTGCAGGGAGAAGAGTTGTGGGAGGGACCGCCCATTACAGGCTGCCTGCAGGAAACTACAGGAAGGGGCGGAGACAAGACCAATCGCCCTGCACAATCAGAGAGAGCAGAAGTGACCGGTCTTGAATGCAGGATGAAATACACAAAGCACGCAGTGGGGTTGATTTACTAAACACTAATACACTTGCTCCACAGCTTGGTAAATGAGCAGAAGCTCTGCTGACTTCCACGATCCAATCATGTGCAAGCAAAAATGCATTTTTTTTTTTTATTTTCCTTGCATGTGATTGGGTATTCTTTGCAAAGTGAAGCTTTATCTCATTTACTACGTTTTGGAGCAACTGCCCTTTGCAAAGTGCTCAATCTATTTACTTTGAGTAAATCAACCCCCAGGATTCAGGTAAGAATACACATGGCTGTTGTATATAAACAATATTTGCTTATCTGGAGTTCAGCTTATATCAATACCTAAAAATCTTTTGAAGTTTTGAATACAGTAGATTAGGGAAAGGGAAAACCAATCAATATATGCTTATTGGGATTTTTGTTTTACCATTCTGCTACCGTATGTAGCAGAATACATATTGGCCTAAATTGATGAAGAAATTGGATTTGTTAAATTTTTTTTATTGGATATGTTTTGTAGCATAAAGTAAAAAAAAATTTTTTGTTTCAAAATTGTCGGTCTTTTATTGTTTCTAGCTCAAAAAAAACAAAAAAACGTCAGGGGTGATCAAATACCACCAAAAGAAAGTTCTATTTGTGGGAAAAAAAGGACATAAATTTTATTTGGGTACAGCGTCGCACGACCGCGCAATTGAATCAATTAAACTAACGCAGTGTCGTATTACGAAAAATGGCCTGGTCATGAAGGAGATAAACCTTCCAGGGCTGAAGTGGTTAATAGACACACAGCAAAACAATCAAACAACCCAGAAAACAGCCAGAGCGCACTGGCATAGTGAAGATCACTATGTATTTTGTTACAACGGTTAATAAAAGATCTACTCACAAAAGTTATAGACAAGTATGCTTCAAATCCATTCATATACATGAGAGATGCTGAATTTCATAGATCTAAATCCCATCAGCCATGCTGCAGCAATACTTTACATAATGATAAACGCCTGTGAGAGTCCAGGTGTGCGTCCTCAGCTCACTCACTTCAGGGGCCAAGCCTCTTACCCACTGCTGCCCACTGTTAAGGAACCCCTAGCAACTCCTTTGGGTTGAAAAAATGCTCCTCTGGTCTTTAAGACCCCTTTCACACCGAGGCAGTTTTCAGGCGTTTTAGCGCTAGAAATAGCGCCTGTAAACTGCTTCCCATACCACCCTGAGTGCTTTCACACTGGGGCGGTGCACTTGTGGGACGTTAGAAAAAGTCCTGCAAGCAGCATCTTTGGGGCGGTTTGGGAGCGCTGTATACAGAGCTCCCAAAATGCCCCTGCCCATTGCAATGGATGGGCAGCGCTTCGGAAGCGCCTGAAAAAGCGCTTTGGAAGCGCCGCAACACGGGCGTCTTTAAGCTCTTCCCGCCCGCCGGCCCTCAAATGACGGCTGGGCGGCATGGCTCTCGTTCTGGGTGGACGTCACATGATGGCCCTCTAAAACGACCAATCTCCCGCGCCCCCGGGGAGGCCATCATGCCGCTCCATGTTGCTAGGACATGGTGCGACCCCAATCTGTGTAAAGAGCCGCAGATCTATAAATATGTGATCAGCTGTGTCCAATCACAACCGGTCACATGTGAACACGGAGATGCCAGTAATCGGGGCTCCTCACCTCACACTGAGGAGAGGAGACCTGATGAGCAGCATCTCCTAACAGAGGACATTTAGGGATGTAATCAGGGCACTGATCATCAGTGCCCTGATTACAATTAAGTGCCAGCAATGCCAGCAATGGCAGAAATGCCACTGACAGCAATCAGTACCCACAATTGGCACCAATCTGTGTCCACACGTTCCAGCAATCAGTGCCCACAAGTGCCAGCAATCAGTGGCTATCAGTGATGCCAGTCAGTGCTGGCTATCAGTGCTGTCCATCAATACCCACCACTGGTGCCCATCAATCCTTATCACTGCTGCCCATCAATGCCACCCATCAATGACAATCAGTGCCCATCAATGCCGCCCATCAGTGCCGCCCACCAGTGCTGCCTATCTGTGCCCATCAGTGCCACCTATCTGTGCCCACCAGTGCTGCCTATCTGTGCCCAGTGCCCACCAGTGCACCCATCAGTGCCGCCTATCAGTGCTCATCAGTGCCACATATCAGTGCCACCTATCAGTGCCCATAAGTGCAGCCTCATTAGTGCCACCTAATCAGTGCCCATAAGTGCCGCCTCATTAGTGCCCATAAGTGCTATTTCATCAGCGCCCATCAGTGCTGCCTCATCAGCGCCCATCAGTGAAGGAGAAAAATTACTTATTTCCCAAATTTACTGATGGAAACTAAGAAAAACTTTTTTTTTTCAAAATTTTTGGTCTTTTTTTTTTTTTTTAGGACAAAATAAAACCCAGGACTGATCAAATACCACCAAAAGAAAGCTCTATTTGTGTGAATAAAATGATAAAAAATGTCACATGCTTACAGTGTAGCATGACCGCGCAATTGTCATTCAAAGTGTGACAGCGCTGAAAACTGAAAAATTGCCTGGGCAGGAAGGGGGTGTAAGTGTCCTGTATTGAGGTGGTTAACTCCTTCTTTGGGGTCAAAAGCGCCCTGCTAGTGGCAGAAAAGCGCTGCTTAAACAGTGTGAAAGGGGTCTAAAGTGAATCATAGGAGAAATAAGAAACATCCACATAGCAGCAGTTCTATTGCTGCTACCTGACTCTGAAACAAAAGAAGCAAGAGACAAGCAAAACACTACCTTAGCAGGCATGTCATAATACGCAAGGTGTGCCAGGTGACGTGGCAAGTGACAATCCTCAATGTGTGGCAAGTGACAATCCGCATCTGGTGGCAGGTGACGTGACAATCTGCAATGTGTGGTAGGTGACGTGACAAGTGATAATGTGCAAGGTGTGGCAGGTGACGTGGCAAGTGACAATCCGCATCTGGTGGCAGGTGACGTGGCAAGTGAGAATCCGCAACATGTGGCAGGTGACAATCTGCATCTGTTGGCAGGCAAGTGACAATCCGCAATGTGTGGCAGGCGACGGTGGCAAGTGACACGCTCAGGGCTCCCACTGATTCTGCATTATGGTGAGTTGAACCATTTCATTTTATATTACAATGTATTAATAGAAATAATGCGCCTCAATCATCCTGACACCATAACAACCATGGTGCCGGGATGATTGAAGCGCCAACGCCAGCCATTTCCTCGATAAATTGCCCACAAAAATACGTATTTTCTGGCACTGCCCCTCCCGAGACAAGACTCTGGATCGGTCCCTGCTGCAGTCGCCAAAGAACAGGGCTGCCGGGCCTGCTCCTTAACAACCAGCTATTCTTTACACAGAATTTGAAATCGGTCCATCATTTTTCTACCAATCCAAATTTAAATTGTTCCAAAAATTTTTTAAATTTTGTTTTAAAATTAACCACTTGCTTACTGGGCACTTATACTCCCTCCTGACCAGGCCAATTTCCAGCTCTCAGCGCTCTCAAACGTTGAATGACAATTGAACGGTCAACTAACACTGTACCCAGATAACATTTTTATCATTTTTTTCACACAGATAGAGCTTTCTTTTGGTGGTATTTAATCACTGCTGGGTTTTTTGTTTTTTGCTAAACAAACAGAAAAAAAACAGACATTTTGAAATAACAAAACAAAACATTTTTCATATTTTGTTATAAAATTTTGCAAACATTACATTTTTCTCCTTCACTGATGGGCACTGATAGGCGTCACTGATGGGCACTGATGAGGCGGCACTGGTGGGCACTGATCAGGGGGCACTGATAAGGCTGCACTGATGGACACTGATAGGTGGCGCTGATAGGTGGCACTGATGGGCACTGATAGGTGGCACTAGCAGGCGGCACTGATAGGTGGCACTGATCAGAAGGCACTGATTGGCAGAACTGATGGACACTGATAGGTGGCAATGGTGGGCACTGATTAACAGTACTGACAGGCACTGATAGATGGCATTGGTGGGCACGGATTAGCAGCACTGGTTGGAACTTAGGGGACCAATGTCCCTCTAACAGAAGCCAGTTACTGGCTTTATTCTTTTCTTCACGCTGACAGAAAAGTAACCGGCTTCTGTTTACTTCTGTGATCAGCTCTCATTGGCTGACAGCTGATCACGTGGTAAAGGGCCCGCTGTGATTGGCCCTTTACCCAGCTCTGTGATCAGCCGAGTCCGAAGGACTCGGCGATCACAGAGCATGGCGCGAGAACGGGAGTACGTGCATGGACGCCCTCCCGGCATTTGAAGTCCACACTGTAGCTGTCTTTCGGCTATAAAGTGGACGTCAAGTGGTTAATAAACTAAACAAACCCGAATTAAAGCAAATCTGAAATGAATCTACAAAACTAAAAGTAACATAACAAATCTATCCAAAACAAAACTAATTTCTTTCATTCTGCATGTCTTCTTCTTCACATTCTTGGTCACAAAGCAACAACCTCTTTACCCATCAGCATGCTTTATATCTTGAGTTGAGCTACATATATGCAATCATGCTATGGGCAAATGGTTGGTATGATTTCTTTTCCCTGGAATCATTTATTATATAGTTGCTAGATTATTTTTAATATATTTTTTATCTATCTGTTTATGTTTTAATGAATCCACTTTAGTTGAGGCCGACCTTGTGAAATCCCATTTTGCTATTTCACTTGCAATCCCATTATTTCTAAACAATGTGAAAGTGACAACTTTTATTACATAAAGGGAAAAATAGATGATCGCACATATAAATATGACAGTAAATGTGAAGCGTTCAGGGGCGGACTGACCATTCGGTCATTCGGACGGCGACCGAGGGCCCGCGGCCAGTAGGGGGCCCGTGAGACATGCTCGTCGGGTCTAGGGGTATGCTGCTAGACGTGCTGCGGTGGAACCGTTCTGCCGACTGCCGCTGTGCGGGGGGGCAAGACACAGCATCTCCCCCTGCACCTGTGGCTTTCAGTTTTAATGCAGTGAGGGGAGTGGGAGGCGGCGATCAGCAGCTCTATGGTGCTCGCAGCATCTCCCTGGGACTTGTATTTCTCCTCCAAAGTGTATAGAGTGGAAAGGGGAGGGGCCTCTGACCCGGGCAGCTACAAGTTTCACTCTCTGCTTGTACACTGTTACCGACTGCTTCCCAGGTCAGAGGCCCTTCCCCTATCCACTGTACAGAATCAGATGGAGGACTACAAGCCCCAGTAAGATCCACAGGCACCACAGAACTGACGATCGCCACCTCCCACCTCCCCCTGTGCTGGGGGTTGGACACAGCCAGGTACAGGGGAACCTCTGGGGGGGGGGGGGGGGTTACATCTGGGAACCCTGATGTATGGGAGGGCTCTCTGGGTACTCTGATGTATGGGGGGGGGGCTCTCTGGGTACCATGATGTATGGGGGGGCTCTCTTGGGACCCTGATGTATGGGGGGAGGCTCTCTGGGGACCCTGATGTATGGGGGGGGGGGCTCTCTGGGTACCCTGATGTATGGGGGGGCTCTCTGGGTACCCTGATGTATGGGGGGGGCTCTCTGGGTACCCTGATGTATGGGGGGCTCTCTGGGGACCCTGATGTATGGGGGGCTCTCTGGGGACCCTGATGTATGGGGGGCTCTCTGGGGACCCTGATGTATGGGGGGCTCTCTGGGGACCCTGATGTATGGGGGGCTCTCTGGGGACCCTGATGTATGGGGGGCTCTCTGGGGACCCTGATGTATGGGGAGGCTCTCTGGGGACCCTGGTTTAAGGGGGAGGCTCTCTGGGGACCCTGATGTAAGGGGGGCTCTCTGGGGACCCTGATGTATAGGGGGGTTCTCTGGGGACCCTGATGTAAAAAGGTGGCTCTCTGGGGACCCTGATGTAAAAAGGTGGCTCTCTGGGGAACCCTGATGTAAGAAGGGGGCTCTCTGGGGAACCCTGATGTAAGGGGGGCTCTCTGGGGAACCCTGATGTAAGGGGGGCTCTCTGGGGAACCCTGATGTAAGGGGGGCTCTCTGGGGAACCCTGATGTAAGGAGGGGGCTCTCTGGGGAACCCTGATGTAAGGAGGGGGCTCTTGGGGACCCTGATATAAGGAGGGGGCTCTCTGGAGATCCTGATGTAAGGGGGGGGTTCTGTGGGGACCCTGATGTAAGGGGGGGCTCTCTAGCTACCCTGATGTAAGGAGGGGGCTCTCTGGGGACCCTGATGTAAGGAGGGGGCTCTCTGGGGACCCTGATGTAAGGAGGGGGCTCTCTGGGGACCCTGATGTAAGGAGGGGGCTCTCTGGGGACCCTGATGTAAGGAGGGGGCTCTCTGGGGACCCTGATGTAAGGAGGAGGTTCTCTGGGGACCCTGATGTAAGGAGGAGGTTCTCTGGGGACCCTGATGTAAGGAGGAGGTTCTCTGGGGACCCTGATGTAAGGAGGAGGTTCTCTGGGGACCCTGATGTAAGGGGGGCTCTCTGGGGACCCTGATGTAAGGGGAGGCTCTCTGGGAACACTGATGTAAGTGGGGGAGGCTCTCTGGGGTCCCTGATGTAGGGGAGGCTCTCTGGGGCCCCTGATGTAAGTGGGGGGGGGGGCTCTCTGGGGACCCTGATGTAAGGGGGGCTTTCTGGGGAACCCTGATGTAAGGGGGGCTCTCTGGGGAACCCTGATGTAAGGGGGGCTCTCTGGGGACCCTGATGTATGGGGGGGCTCTCTGGGGACCCTGATGTATGGGGGGCTCTCTGGGGACCCTGATGTATGGGGGGCTCTCTGGGGACCCTGATGTATGGGGGGCTCTCTGGGGACCCTGATGTATGGGGAGGCTCTCTGGGGACCCTGGTTTAAGGGGGAGGCTCTCTGGGGACCCTGATGTAAGGGGGGCTCTCTGGGGACCCTGATGTATAGGGGGGTTCTCTGGGGACCCTGATGTAAAAAGGTGGCTCTCTGGGGACCCTGATGTAAAAAGGTGGCTCTCTGGGGAACCCTGATGTAAGAAGGGGGCTCTCTGGGGAACCCTGATGTAAGGGGGGCTCTCTGGGGAACCCTGATGTAAGGGGGGCTCTCTGGGGAACCCTGATGTAAGGAGGGGGCTCTCTGGGGAACCCTGATGTAAGGAGGGGGCTCTCTGGGGACCCTGATATAAGGAGGGGGCTCTCTGGAGATCCTGATGTAAGGGGGGGGTTCTGTGGGGACCCTGATGTAAGGGGGGGCTCTCTAGCTACCCTGATGTAAGGAGGGGGCTCTCTGGGGACCCTGATGTAAGGAGGGGGCTCTCTGGGGACCCTGATGTAAGGAGGGGGCTCTCTGGGGACCCTGATGTAAGGAGGAGGTTCTCTGGGGACCCTGATGTAAGGAGGAGGTTCTCTGGGGACCCTGATGTAAGGAGGAGGTTCTCTGGGGACCCTGATGTAAGGAGGAGGTTCTCTGGGGACCCTGATGTAAGGAGGAGGTTCTCTGGGGACCCTGATGTAAGGAGGAGGTTCTCTGGGGACCCTGATGTAAGGGGGGCTCTCTGGGGACCCTGATGTAAGGGGAGGCTCTCTGGGAACACTGATGTAAGTGGGGGAGGCTCTCTGGGGTCCCTGATGTAGGGGAGGCTCTCTGGGGCCCCTGATGTAAGTGGGGGGGGGGGCTCTCTGGGGACCCTGATGTAAGGGGGGCTCTCTGGGGAACCCTGATGTAAGGGGGGCTCTCTGGGGAACCCTGATGTAAGGGGGGCTCTCTGGGGAACCCTGATGTAAGGGGGGCTCTCTGGGGAACCCTGATGTAAGGGGGGCTCTCTGGGGACCCTAATGTAAGGAGGGGGCTCTCTGGGGACCCTGATGTAAGGGGGGGTTCTCTGGGGACCTTGATGTAAGGGGGGGCTTTCTGGGGACCCTGATGTAAGGGGGGGCTTTCTGGGGACCCTGATGTAAGGGGGGGCTCTCTGGGGAACCCTGATGTAAGGGGGGGGCTCTCTGGGGAACCCTGATGTAAGGAGGGGGCTCTCTGGGGAACCCTGATGTAAGGAGGGGGCTCTCTGGGGACCCTGATATAAGGAGGGGGCTCTCTGGAGATCCTGATGTAAGGGGGGGGTTCTGTGGGGACCCTGATGTAAGGGGGGGCTCTCTAGCTACCCTGATGTAAGGAGGGGGCTCTCTGGGGACCCTGATGTAAGGAGGGGGCTCTCTGGGGACCCTGATGTAAGGAGGGGGCTCTCTGGGGACCCTGATGTAAGGAGGGGGCTCTCTGGGGACCCTGATGTAAGGAGGGGGCTCTCTGGGGACCCTGATGTAAGGAGGAGGTTCTCTGGGGACCCTGATGTAAGGAGGAGGTTCTCTGGGGACCCTGATGTAAGGGGGGCTCTCTGGGGACCCTGATGTAAGGGGAGGCTCTCTGGGAACACTGATGTAAGTGGGGGAGGCTCTCTGGGGTCCCTGATGTAGGGGAGGCTCTCTGGGGCCCCTGATGTAAGTGGGGGGGGGGGCTCTCTGGGGACCCTGATGTAAGGAGGGGGCTCTCTGGATACCCTGATGTAAGGAGGGGGCTCTCTGGGAACCCTGATGTATGGGGGGAGGCTCTCTAGCTACCCTGATGTAAGGAGGGGGCTCTCTGGGGAACCCTGATGTAAGGAGGGGGCTCTCTGGGGAACCCTGATGTAAGGGGGGGCTCTCTGGGGAACCCTGATGTAAGAAGGGGGCTCTCTGGGGAACCCTGATGTAAGAAGGGGGCTCTCTGGGGAACCCTGATGTAAAGGGAGGCTCTCTGGGGACCCTGATGTAAGTGGGGGAGGCTCTCTGGGGACCCTGATGTAAAGGGAGGCTCTCTGGGGACCCTGATGTAAGTGGGGGAGGCTCTCTGGGGACTTGTTTACATAGGCAGACCACAGTTCTGCCTCTGTTGGAAACGATCGTCTGGGCCTGGCGGACATCGGGTCCTCCGGACCCGCTGGTTAGCTCTCGGTGTGTCCAATCACAGCGGCAGCAGGTCAAACAGCATGCAGTAAATGTACGTGGTTAAAGTGAGTTTATTTTTCTTTATTTTCTTAAATCTTTAACATTTATTTTGAACATGAAGTAGAGAAATTCTGTGACCAATGCATGTAATGTAGCAGTGCAATATATACGTGGGGCTTTGTGAGGGTGTGGCTTGTGTGTGGGTGGGGACAAAGGGGGCCCCATGAGCCCCTATTGCCCGGGGGCCCCATGAGTTGTCAGTCCGCCCCTGGAAGCGTTTGGAATTTTATATCACCATCTGTCTCTATGTCCTACCATGAAATGGCAAGATCTTCCAGGAAAGGAGGCTCTGCTGCCTGTAAATCCACACACATTCCCTCCATCAATCAACGGTGCCCATCTCGGCACGCTTGGCAGAGTTTGCTTTGGGCGCTACTGAAGGGAAGTGCTAAGCTCAGCATCATTAACCCCTCACTGCCAGGGAGACCCGCCTGAGCTGCAGTATTGACAGAATCAAGTAAGCAAAGGCTGTGGTCAGCAGGAACCATCTGTGCGTGCGCCGTGTTCATTACAGAAAGATTAATGGGGGCCTGTGATCCTGTAAATAGAGTATTAATGCTAATAGAAAGTGACATGAGGAACCCTGATTGCAAATATGAGTATTTAACATACATATAAAAGGTGTTTAATGGGACAACCCAAAGTCCTTCGGCAGTTGGGAAATGAGCAGTGTATACCTTGAATACCTACATCTAAATATGTCATTGAAAACCTTTTTAGAGGCTTGTAAATGTTGCTTTAAAGAGACCCTATCGCAGGACCCAGTGGCGGCTGGTGCTTAATATTTTAGGGGGGAGGCAACCAAACCTGCCCCCCCCGCAGGAGATGGATGGCAGTGACCAGTGCCCCCCCCACGGGAGATGAATGGTGGTGATCATTCCCCCCCCCCCCGTGGGAGATGGATGGAGGCGATCAGTGACCTTAGGAGGTCGCTGCCGATGCTGCTCCTTGCTCCAGGTAAGAGTCGGGGCCATTGCAGGAGTCCTAAGACTCCCCGGCCAATCGGGTCTCAGGAGCCGCTTCCTGATTGGCCAGGAGGAGAATCAGGAAGACAGTAGCAAATATTAATTCGCAATTGTCACACAAATGGGTGGGCTCAGGGCGCAGTGCTCTGGGCCACAAGCCCACCCTTTTTTGAAGCCAATTGGAGCCTCGGGCTCTAACCATGTGCTTAAAAAAAAAAGACCCTATTGAAATCCATGCGTCGGGCGCCCTGCATGTAGATTAGGGGCCGGGCGCATGGATTGGGGGGCGGCGCCCCTAATGGGTGAGTCGCCACTGGCGGGACCATTTATTCAATGAAAATCATCCTAAACTATGTTCATTTAACAAAATGTATGCATGTTATTTACCTGTACAAGCCATCCCTATGTAGACATCCAAAATCCCTGAGACTGCCGCTGGGAGCCGCCATGTAAACTATTTGAAGTAATGGAAAGGAACCATATCCAAAAATCTGCCAACAAAAATAGATTAGTAGTAAGCAACATAGATTTATAAAATATTGTTCTTGCCAGACCAACCTTTTAGCATTCTATTAAGAGGTACGCTGCAATTTGAATTGAAGAAGGCCTGTGGATGTAGTATATCTAGATTTCCCTAAGGCAATTGATACACCATAGATGATTAATTTACATATTAAGGTCTTTTGGCATTGATGATATTGTATGTACCTGGATAGAAAACTGGTTACATGAGTGCGTACAGAGAGTTGATTAATGGCTTACTTTCTGAATGGTCTAGAGTTGTGAGTGGTGTGCCCCAGGGCCCTGTCCTGGGACCAATTCTGTTTAATTTTTTCATAAACGATTTAGAGGTTGCAATAAATAGTTCAATCCCAGTGTTTGCTGATGATACAAAGCTAAGCAGATCTCGATAAAATATAGGGCTGGGCACCTATATGGCAGATGAGGTTCAACACTAAAATATATACATATATACATTATCTCACAAAAGTGAGTACCCCCCTCACATTTTTGTAAATATTTTATTATATCTTTTCATGTGACAACACTGAAGAAATGATATTTTCCTACAATGTAAAGTAGTGAGTATACAGCTTGTATAACAGTGTAAATTTGCTGTCCCCTCAAAATAACTCAACACACAGCCATTAATGTCTAAACCGCTGGCAACAAAAGTGAGTACACCCCTAAGTGAAAATGTCCAAATTGGGCCCAAAGTCTCAATATTTTGTGTGGCCACCATCATTTCCCACCACTGCCTTAATCCTCTTGGGCATGGAGTTCACCAGAGCTTCACAGGTTGCCACTGGAGTCCTCTTCCACTCCTCCATGACGACATCACGGAGATGGTGGATGTTAGAGACCTTGCACTCCTCCACCTTCCATTTGAGGATGCCTCACAGATGCTCAATAGGGTTTAGGTCTGGAGACATGCTTGGCCAGTCCATAACCTTTACCCTCAGCTTCTTTAGCAAGGCTGTGGTCGTCTAGGAGGTGCATTTGGGGTCGTTATCATGTTGGAATACTGCCCTGCGGCCCAGTCTCTGAAGGGAGGGGATCATGCTCTTCTTCAGTATGTCACAGTACATGTTGGCATTCATGGTTCCCTCAATGAACTGTAGCTCCCCAGTGCCGGCAGTACTTATGCAGCCCCAGACCATGACACTCCCACCACCATGCTTGACTGTAGGCAAGACACACTTGTCTTTGTACTCCTCACATGGTTGCCGCCACACATGCTTCACACCATCTGAACCAAATAAGTTTATCTTGGTCTCATCAGACCACAGGAGATGGTTCCAGTAATCCATGTGCTTAGTCTGCATGTCTTCAGCAAACTGTTTGCTGGCTTCTTGTGCATCATCTTTAGAAGAGGCTTCCTTCTGGGGTGACAGCCATGCAGATCAATTTGATGCAGTGTGCAACATATGGTCTCAGCACTGACAGACGGACCCCCCCCACCACTTTAACCTCTGCAGCAATGCTGGCAGCACTCATACGTCTATTTCCCAAAGACAACCTCTGGATATGATACTGAGCACGTGCACTCAACATCTTTAGTGGACAATGGCGAGGCCTGTTCTGAGTGGAACCTATCCTGTTAAACCGCTGTATGGTCTTGGCCACCGCAGCTTAGTTTCAGGGTCCTGACAATCTTCTTATAGCCTAGGCCATCTTCATGTAGAGCAACAATTATTTTTTTCAGATCCTCAGAGAGTTCTTTGCCATGAGGTGCCATGTTGAACTTCCAGTGACCAGTATGTGAGAGTGAGAGTGATAACACAAAATTTAACACACCTGCTCCCCATTGACACCTGAGACCTTGTAACACTAATGAGCCACATGACACTGGGGAGGGAAAATAGCTAATTGGGCCCAATTTGGACATTTTCACTTAGGGGTGTACTCACTTTTGTTGCCAGCAGTTTAGACATTAATGGCTGTGTGTTGAGTTATTTTGAGGGGACAGCAAATTTACACTGTAATACAAGCTGTACACTCACTACTTTACATTGTAGCAAAGTGTCATTTCTTCAGTGTTGTTACATGAAAAGATAGAATAAAGTATTTACAAAAATGTGAGGGGTGTACTCACTTTTGTGAGATACTGTATAAATATATATATATTTATTGAGAGAACCTCTGGGAGAAATAAAGGATGGAACAGGATCTGGGGGTCCTAGTAGATGACAGACGGCAATAGCACGTAATGCCAAGCTACACCAAGCAAGGTTAGCAGACTTTTAGCATAATCATCATCATCATCATCATCATAAAAATGTTATCTTCTCAAGAGATAAAACCAAAAATCTACCACTTTACAAAACTCTGGTTGGGCTACATCTTGAATATGTCGTTCAGTTTTGGTCACCAGTCTTCAGGAAGGATGTCCTGGAACTGGAAAAAGTCCAGAGAAGGGCAAATAAGGAGGCTGAAGGACTTCAGTTATTCTCTCTGGAGAAGAGAAATGCAAAAGGGAATATGATCGCAATATACAAATCTTTAAATGGTGACAGTATCGTTGGGGAAAACGATCTAATATTAGGTCTAGAAGACACACAGCCACACAATGAAGTTGGATGAGAAGCTGTTCGATCTTAAACCATGTAAAGGGGTTATTTAGAGCGGTAAGGATGTTGAACTCCCTTCCACAGTTGATTGTGTCAGTGAGGAGTGTAGATCAATTTAAAAAAACTTTAAAATGTATTTCTCAGTGAACACACTGTACAGGGATTTGGAAATGGTAGCAACTGAATGAACTTTATTCAACCTTACCAACTATGTTGGATGTGATGCCATCAGCACCAACAGAGTCAATTGACACTCTATAGCAGCCTATTTGAACCAGGGTTCTTTGGAACCCTGGGATTCTTTCTGAGTTTGATAAGCTAAGCATTAAGTAGTGAGTAATGGCAAATTGATCTCCTACCTAGACTGACCACTAATGCCAACAGGTTTCTTCTACAAACACCACTAATGTAACCACAATTTTTATTGTCTGCATTTCTTTTCTGTTTTTATCATTACTAAAAATGTTCTTACACACAGCAGTAGAGAAAAAAATCTTCTCCCCAGGGTATCAAATATGCTAGGTAAGGTACCCCATAGTTATTCAAATATATATATATTTAAAACATTCTGAAATGTAGTGACCATGGGAAAGTACCACAAGCTATAGGTATAATTATTTTTAAGACCTGAAAAATATTTCAAGGGTTCCACCGGGGAAATAAAATGGTTGCTCTATAGCAGTCGTCTCCAAACTGTGGCCCAGGGACCGGATGTGGCCCTTTACTTGCCTTTATCTGGCCCTTAGGGCACTATTGCTCCCACTGACACCAACAATGGATCATAATTTCTGTCACTGATACCAACAATAGAGCACTATTTCTTCCACTGACACCAATGATGGGACACTATTCGTCCCCCTAATACCAACAATGGGGCACTATTCCTCCACTTATACCAATGACATAGCTTTGCTTACACCTATTGACACCGGCCATTTTCTACTCACACTAGCCACAGTCCAGCCCCCTCAAAGACTGAAGGACAGTAAACTGGCCCTTTGTTTAGAAAGTTTGGAGATCCCTGCTCCGTAGTGTTTTTCTTCATTTCACCCCGCACAACTGCATAAAAGGAATGTTGGGAGATGAGGGGAGAGGCGGAGGAGCTGGGACAGCACAGAGAGTAATTAGACACCCACAGAAGATGGGGATGGCTGTGAAGAGCAAACAGGGAGGAGGCGGTCTTTAAAGGACCCCAGACTTGCTCCTATCATAATTCAGTGGAGCAGAAAATTGTTAGTTCCCCTCCTGCAGCATCCTAAATATGCAATATTACCAGTCTTTGAACATAGGATGTCATGTAAGCGGAATCTGTCTAATAGCCACAACTGATGCAACTGTGATAGAGACAGAGACATCTGGTTAGACAAAGGCTTTGGCTGAGACCGTGACCCTCTCTACTCAAGCTTGGCATGGTCCTGTATCAGCTGCATGTAGTATGTGACTGCTCAAAGTTAAAATCCTCTTCAAGTTTTTGTCCTATTTTGGAGATTTCTCGTAATTTCCTGGTCTGTAGGCTCAATAGGAATTAAAAAGAATTGTCTCCAAGGTCAGGGAAATGCCTTCCTATGCCCTGTACACACGGTCGGATTTTCCGACGGAAAATGTGTGATAGGACCTTGTTGTCGGAAATTCCGACCGTGTGTGGGCTCCATCTCACATTTTCCATCGGATTTTCCGACACACAAAGTTTGAGAGCAGGATATAAAATTTTCCGACAACAAAATCCGTTGTCGGAATTTCCGATCGTGTGTACACAAATCCGACGCACAAAGTGCCACGCATGCTCAGAATAAATAAAGAGATGAAAGCTATTGGCCACTGCCCCGTTTATAGTCCTGATGTACGTGTTTTACGTCACCGCGTTCAGAATGATCGGATTTTCCGACAACTTTGTGTGACCGTGTGTATGCAAGACAAGTTTGAGCCAACATCCGTCTGAAAAAATCCTAGGATTTTGTTGTCGGAATGTCCGATCAATGTCCGACCATGTGTACGGGGCATTAGACAGTTGTCACTGGAACAAGTGTTCCCATTGAAAGGTTTACTAAAAACTTTTTTATTGCGGTCCTCTGCTAACAGAGAAAATGGTCAATCAAAAAGCTAAGCGACGGTCATCACTGGCTCCTAAAAGAATTGAACACGTTAATATGCCCATCATAGGCAAAGTACAGATCCCCTTTAACGCTTTTGTGCAACCTATGTACTGCCTAACAACTCCTATTGTTTCCCTTTCCTTTGTGCACATATCTGGACACAAGCATTTAATCTCTTGGAGCTGTCATTAGAAAGGAGAGGGATGCCAAGTGAACAAAAACCCTGCCACCGTCAGATACCTATTTCCCTACTGGAAGGCGAAAAGACAGACGCATTGTATCGAAGGCGCTATTATTTCCATTATCTGGAAGACTCAGCACAAAAGGGCAGCCTTGTCCCTGGACTTGTAAAGGTCAGCGCTTGACCCGAGCAGCCTGTGGAAAAATGACATTTTAGAGATGGACGAAAAGGTTAAAATATTCCTATAGCGCATCCAACGGCTGAAATGTCTGTCAGCTGGGGAAGAAGAGAGCTGGAGCGGCTAAAGGTGAACGGATCCACTCTGCTTACTTCTGAGAGGTCAGCTGAAGTACAGTTTGCATAATCTCTATTCTCCAGGGGATCCAGTGCTGTATGCTCACCAGTCTTCAGAGAAACAGTTTGACAGTTAAAATGCTAATGGGAACCATCATAGATTGTAGTAAAGGGTACCTGTTGCATACATAATAGTGGAGGCAACCAAAATGTGAGAACCCCCCCACGGATTTGAAGACCATCAGGAGGTTAAAGAGTCAGAACATTCATTTCAACAAAAATCTTCCCATGCAATTATATGTGCAAGTGATGTATTTTCTGCATGCCTTTTACCTGCAAAGGTCTTGTGTAGACATTTAACCACTTGACCTCCGGAAGGTTTTACCCCCTTCAGGACCAGAGCAGCACTGTGCTACTTTAAAAGAGAAGTTAAAAAAAAACCTTTATACTCACCTAGGTGGATACAGCATCTATCCGATGCTGCATTTGTCTGCAGCGAGAACTGACTGATCAAACACCGCTGATCGCTCCTTTCCCCCCTTCGCTCTGAGCAGAGAGCCATGCCTGTCAGTCACCGGCTCTCTGCCCTGCCCCTCCAGCGCTAACTGTACCCTGGGCTGTGGAGGGGGTGGGAGGTGCTGGCTCAGACTCTCGGTGGATTGCTGAGAGGATGAGCCAGTGGCCAGCCCAGGCATCTGGGTAGATCCTGACCATATGGTCAGGATCTTTTCAGAGCCTGGACTGGCTCTGTAATGTCAGCCGACAACAGCAGAACTAAGTGCACTACTGTGACCTACAGGAGAAGTATAGCCAAAATAGCTTTGGTTATACTTCTCCTAGCAACTAGCAATTACTCAGTCATGCAACACTGTACCCAAATGAAAATGATAAAAAAAATTTGCACACAAATAGAGCTTTTTTTTTTTTGGTGGTAAGCGATCACCACTGGGGTTTTGTTTTTTATTACATAAATGAAAAAAGACGAAAGAAAGAAAAAAAAATTATATTTTCTATTTTCTGTTATAAAAAATATCCAATAAAATCTAATCCCAATAAGTGTATATTAATTGATTTGTGTAAAAGTTGTAACGTCTACAAACTCTGGCGTATATACTGGAATTCATGCACTTTTTAGGCAGCTCTGACTTTCTGACTGCCTATGGGAATATGATCTCTAGATAGATGTAGATACAGTGAGGGGAAAAATATTTGATCCCCTGCTGATTTTGTACGTTTGCCCACTGACAAAAAAAAATGATCAGTCTATAATTTTAATGGTACATTTATTCTAACAGTGAGATACAGAATAACAACAAAAAAATCCAGAAAAATGCATTTCAAAAAAGTTATAAATTGATTTGCATTTTAATGAGTGAAATAAGTATTTGACCCCTTTGCAAAAAATGACTAATGCCGCGTACACACTACCGGACTTTCTGTCAGAGTAGACTCTGACGGTCTTTCCGACGGAGTTCCGACAGAGTTCCGCTGAAACGGACTCGCCTACACACAGGGGCGTTGCTAGGTGGTGACTTCTCCAGAGCCTCCCCCATCCTCTGGAATGCTCTACCCCAATCCGTCCGATTTTCTCCTACTTTATCCACTTTCAGACGATCCCTGAAAACTCATCTCTTCAGAGAAGCCTATCTGGCCCCCACCTAACAACTGTACATTTATCTTCTCAATCAGCACATCACCCACAGTTATTACCTCTTGTATCTCTTGACCTCCCCTCTTAGATTGTAAGCTCTAAGGAGCAGGGCCCTCTGATTCCTACTGTATCAAATTGTATTGTATTTGTACTGTCTATCCTCAAGTTGTAAAGCGCTACGTAAACTGTTGGCGCTATATAAATACTGTATAATAATAATAATAATAATAAGGTGGCAAAAAGACCAGGGGCTTCAGCCCGAAGTCCAAGGCCGGCACGGCGGGGGGGGGGAGAGGGCCTCTAGTGGCGCTGGGTTTTTTTGGTTGGGCGGAGGGGTTGTGTGGTTGTGTGGCGGGGGTAGGCTGACTTGCTGGTTGCTGCCTGGCTTACTAGTGCCCATCAATGCTGACCACTACACTGACCTACCTACCTGACACACACTGACCTACCTGACATACACTGACCTACATACACTGACCTACCTGACACACACACTGAAATACCTGACATACACACACTGACCTACCCTGACCTACATACACTGACCTACCTGACATACACTGACCTACCTGACCCACACACACTGACCTACCTGACCCACACACACTGAAATACCTGACGTACACTGACCTACATACACTGACCTACCTGACCCACACTGACCTACCTGACCCACACTGACCTACACACACTGACCTACCTGACCCACACTGACCTACACACACTGACTTACACTGACCTACCTGACCCACCCACACTGACCTACCTGACATACACTGACCTACATACACTGACCTACCTGACCCACACTGACCTACCTGACCCACACTGACCTACCTGACATACACTGACCTACCTGACCCACACACACTGACCTACCTGACCCACACACACTGAAATACCTGATGTACACTGACCTGCATACACTGACCTACCTGACCTACCTGACCTACACACACTGACCTACCTGACATACACTGACCTACCTGACCCACACGGACCTACACTGACCCACACACACTGACCTAAACTGACCTACCTGACCCACACACACTGACCTGGTACCTGCCATACACACACTGACTGACCTACCTGTGTCCAGGTCCTGCAGCAGCAGCTCAGCCGTGGTGCTGGTGTGTGGGGCAGCCAGAGAAGGAGGAGGAGAGCCGCCCGCCCGAACGCTGATCGATTTCGCACGGCGGCCAAGTTGTGCTTGCCGCCTTCTTCCTCTTCCTGTCACAGCGCTCTGGGATAGGACTGGGCCGCTCCAGTCCAGAAATAGCATGAGAGCTAGCGCGGAGGAGGAGGAAGTGCAATCCTCCTCCACTTTGAATGTCGGGCAGTGTGGGCACAGTTGGCAGTGACGTCACTGGTTGCTAGCCGAGTCAGGGGGGCGGGGGCGGAGCTGGAGCCGGAGCCAGCGCTACCACGGCTCAGTCCGCCCCTGTCCCCTGCATTCTAGGACTGGGACCAGAGACTCGGGGCTATTAGCCCCAAGCTCGGGGCTGTAGCCCCAATAGCCACCCCCTGGTGACGCCTCTGCCTACACAGGATCACACCAAAGTCCATTCGTTTGGAACGCGATGATGTACGACGGGACTAGAAAAAGGAAGTTCAATAGCCAGTAGCCAATAGCTGCCCTTGCGTCGTTTTTGGTCCGTCAGACTAGCATACAGACGAACGGTTTTCCCGATAGGATTTGAGTCCGTTGGAAAGATTTGAAACATGCTCTATTTCTAGGTCCGTCAGAATTTTAGAAAGAAGAAGTCTGATGAAGCCCACACACGATTGGAATGTCCGACGGAATGATTCCGTCTGACTTTTTCTGCCGGAAAGTCCGGTCGTGTGTACATGGCATTAGTACTTGGTGGCAAAACCCTTGTTGGCAATCACAGAGGTCAGACGTTTATTGTAGTTGGCCACCAGGTTTGCGCACAGGTCAAGAGGGATTTTGTCCCACTCTTCCTTACAGATCCTCCCCAAGTCATTAAAGAGGAAGTAAACCCTGATGTGTTTACTTCCTCTTTGTTTCCCTGCAAAGGTAAAGCATAATGGGCTACTATGCATCGCATAGTAGCCCATTATGCAGCTCCCTCCACATATTATGCAGCTCACTCCACATATTTTCTATGGGATTAAGGTCTTTGTTGCCCTAGCCATGTGTTTTGGGCCATTGTCATGCTGGAATGCCCATCCATGACCCATTTTCAATGCCTTGGCTGAGGGAAGGAGGTTCTCACCCAAGATTTGATGGTACATGGCCCCGTCCATCGTCCCTTTGATGCAGTGAAGTTGTCCTGTCCCCTTAGCATTGGGATGGTGTTCTTGGGGTCATAGGCAGCATTCCTTCTCCTCCAATAATGGCAAGTTGAGTTGATGCCAAAGAGCTTGACTTTCGTCTCATCTGACCACAGCACTTTCACCCAGTCATCCTCTGAATTATTCGTCATTCAATCATTAGCAAACTTCAGGCGGGCCTGTACATGTTCTTTCTTGAGCAGAGGGACCTTGCGCGCACTGCAGGATTTCAGTCCTTCACAACGTAGTGTGTTACCAATTGTTTTCTTGGTGAATATGGTCCCAGCTGCCTTAAGATCATTGACAAGATTCTCCCATGTAATTCTGGGCTGATTCTTTACCGTTCTCATGATCATTGAAACTCTGCAAGATGAGATCTTGCATGGAGCCCCAGACCGAGGGAGATTGACAGTTATTTTGTGTTTCTTCTATTTGCCAATAATTGCACCAACCATTGTCACCCTTTCACCAAGCTTCTTGGTAATGGTCTTGTAGCCCATTCCAGGCATTTGTAGGTCTACAATCTTTTCCCTGATACCCTTGGACAGCTCTTTGGTCTTGGCCATGGTGGAGAGATTGGAATCTGATTGCTTCTGTAGACACCTATTGTTTATACAGGTAACAAGCTGAGATTAGGAGCACTCCCTTTAAGAGTGCTCCTAATCTCAGCTCGTTACCTGTATAGAAAACACCTGGGAGCCAGAAATCTTGCTGATTGATAGGGGATCAATCCCCCCCCCCCCCAAAAAAAACACCATTAACCACTTCAGCCCCGGAAGAATTTACCCCCATCCTGACCAGAGCACGTTTTGCGATTCGGCACTGCGTTGCTTTAACTGACAATTGTGCGGTCGTGTGACTTGGCTCCCAAACAAAATTGACCTCCTTTTTTTTTCCTCAAATAGAGCTTTCTTTTGGTGGTATTTGATCACCTTTGCGGTTTTTATTTTTTGCGCTATAAACAAAAAAAGGAGCGACAATTTTGAAAAAAACGCATTATTTTTTACTTTTTGTTATAATAAATATCCCCAAAAAATTAAAAAAAAAAAAAAAAAAAAATTCCTCAGTTTAGGCTGATATGTATTCTTCTACATATTTTCAGTAAAAAAAAAAAAAAATACGCATTTATTGATTGGTTTATGCAAAAGTTAAAGCGTCTACAAAATAGGGGATAGTTTTATGGTATTTTTATGCAGAGCTCCCGGCGGCCAAATTATAGACTGATTATTTCTTTGTCAGTGGGCAAACGTACAAAATCAGCAGGGGATCAAATACTTTTTTCCCCCCACTATACTTACAGCATTCTATTTCTGTGCCTAATACATTTTTTTTAATACAAGTATGGATTAAGTGGTGTTTTTTAATATCAGCCTGAGCTCAGCTTTATTGTGTGTTCAAGGCAAAGCCTATCATAGCATGATTGTCTAGTAGATTTCATGTGCTTAGCCAAAGTTTTCTTCTCCTGTTTACCATGAAATTACTTTACATCTCCCTTGCCGCTTGTTCTCACACTGAGCCGAGTCTCATTGTGTCTGTCAGAGAGTCTCCAAATGGCTTTGTATTTTTAAGAGCTCTTCTCTGCTTGCAGTGAGAAAAACATCTCTTGTTCTACTTCCTCTCTGTTCATCTGTGAAGTGCCTGTACTTGAGTTATGTGAATTGGGCGGTGAGGGTATTAGTCACATCTCCCACATGAATACTTTATTCCCATTTACTATCCGAGCGCGTGACACTTCACATACTCTCGTGCGCAATGCCAAGTTTGTCAGCGGTGAATTTTCGGCTTCCCATAACGTAGATGCACATGAAAAATGATGGTGCGGCGAACGCGCTGTCCAGAAATCGCACACAGTTCAAGCTATAAATATCCCAGGAGCATTCCTTTATAGTTTTCAATAAATCTGCCTCGGTGAATCGTGGCTTTTTTGATTTGCTTAAAGCTTAACTCCAAAATAAGCAAATATGTTCTAAATACAAGGGGCATGGGTATTGTTACTTGAATCCTGGTATGTTTTATGTATTTCCTCCAGATCTGTGCAGTAATCCATTGTGAGACTTTGTGCTTCCTGTAATAAAGACCGCTCACTGCTGCTCTCTGTCCTTGTGCAGTGTGACTGGTCTTGTCTCCGCCCCCTCCTGTAGTTTTCTGCAGGCAGCCTGTAGTGGGTCAGTGTGATAAAAAAAGCTTCATTGCTATACACATGCATATTTCAACATATATATATATATTTTTCACTTTTTTATATATTTTTTTATATTTATATATCTTCACACAGATTTTTTACACAATTTTTTCACGCATTTTTGCTTTTGCACATGATATCCCTTAATTGTACTTTTATTTCAATCATTTATTCACTGATTTTGTATTAATTTCCTTTTTCTCACTGCACTTGTTGAGACCACAGGTGACCCATGATGCCTAATTGGTATATTCATTGACATATGTTGATTATTTGGTCACATGGTTTGCAATTTTTATTATTTATTTCACTTTGTAGTGCGAAACGCGTACGTTTTGTTCCACTTTGCTGTGACCTGTATTTTGGATGACACCTTACTGAATAAAGGCAAATTTCTTTGGAGTGCGGCTGTCCAGAATTTCTTTGATGTCTAACTGCCATAGCATTGCCAGCACCTGGAATTCTAGACTGAAGGAGATGCCTTTTACCTTGATCTGACCCACCTGGAGCGGTGATACTCTCTCTCTGATAAAAGTGCCGCGCTAAAATATCAGTGGTCCAATGAAGGAAACCACGCAAATGTGATCACAATTAAAACTTATTGAATATATCCGACATTGATACTTATAAAGGTTACATATATAATATATAAACCATTGTGCTAAACAAATATCACATGTGTTTAACAGAATATACAGTGGGGACGGAAAGTATTCAGACCCCCTTAAGTTTTTCACTCTTTGTTCTATTGCAGCCATTTGCTAAAATCATTTAAGTTCACTTTTTTCCCTCTATAATGTACACACAGCACCCCATATTGACAGAAAAACACACAATTGTTGACATTTTTGCAGATTTATTAAAAAAGAAAAACTGAAATATCACATGGTCCTAAGTATTCAGACCCTTTGCTCAGTATTTAGTAGAAGCACCCTTTTGATCTAATACAGCCATGAGTCTTTTTGGGAAAGATGCAACAAGTTTTTCACACCTGGATTTGGGGATCCTCTGCCATTCCTCCTTGGAGATCCTCTCCAGTTCTGTCAGGTTGGATGGTAAATGTTGGTGAACAGCCATTTTTAGGTCTCTCCAGAGAAGCTCAATTGGGTTTAAGTCAGGGCTCTGGCTGGGCCATTCAAGAACAGTCATGGAGTTGTTGTGAAGCCACTCCTTCGTTATTTTAGCTGTGTGCTTAGGGTCATTGTCTTGTTGGAAGGTAAACCTTCGGCCCAGTCTGAGGTCCTGAGCACTCTGGAGAAGGTATTCGTCCAGGATATCCCTGTACGTGGCCGCATTCATCTTTCCCTTGATTGCAACCAATCATCCTGTCCCTGTAGCTGAAAAACACCCCTACAGCATGATGCTGCCACCACCATGCTTCACTGTTGGGACTGTATTTGACAGGTGATGAGCAGTGGCTGGTTTTCTCCACACATACCGCTTTGAATTAAGGCCAAAAAGTTCTATCTTGGTCTTATCAGACCAGAGAATCTTATTTCTCACCATCTTGGAGTCCTTCAGGTGTTTTTTGGGAAACTCCATGCAGGCTTTCATGTGTCTTGCTTTGAGGAGAGGCTTTCGTTGGGCCACTCTGCCATATAGCCCTGACTGGTGGAGGGCTGCAATGATGGTTGGCTTTCTACAACTTTCTCCCATCTCCCGACTGCATCTCTGGAGCTCAGCCACAGTGATCTTTGGGTTCTTCTTTACCTGTCTCAACAAGGCTCTTCGCCCCGATTCTGGTCGTCCCAAATGTCTTCCATTTAAGGATTATGGAGGCCATTGTGCTCTTAGGAACCTTAAGTGCAGCAGAAATTATTTTGTAACCTTGGCCAGATCTGTGCTTTGCCACAATTCTGTCTCTGAGCTCTTCAGGCAGTACCTTTGACCTCATGATTCTCATTTGCTCTGACATGCACTGTGAGCTGTAAGGTCTTATATAGACAGGTGTGTGGCTTTCCTAATCAAGTCCAATCAGTATAATCAAACACAGCTGGACTCAAATGAAGGTGTAGAACCATCTCAAGGATGATCAGAAGAAATGGACAGCACCTGAGTTAAATATATGAGTGTCACAGCAAAGGGTCTGAATACTTAGGACCATGTGGTATTTCAGGTTTTTTTTTTTTAATAAATATGCAAAAATGTCAACAATTATGTGTTTTTCTGTCAATATGCGGTGCTGTGTGTACATTAATGACGGAAAAAAATGAACTTAAATGATTTTAGCAAATGGCTGCAATATAACAAAGAGTGAAAAATTTAAGGGGGTCTGAATACTTTCCGTCCCCACTGTATGTAGCAAATATGTGAAGAAAAACATCCCTACAAGTGGACATTAAAGTGCAAAGTGCATATAACACAAATTAATGGGATAGTCCCAAATTAAACAGTGTAAAACAGTCCAGTATTAGGTGATATATATGTAAATATGTAAATTCTCAGGGTGTAGATAATCTCATGATAGTAGACAGTTCCACATAAGACTTTAGATCAATCACCAGGGGAGTGATATCCACCACCAAGAAAAAAAAAAAACACTTACCAAAAAGCGTGGACTCAGAGACCTTATGGTGCAGTGTCAGACAAGTCAGCTAGGAGATAAATCTCCACAGAAGTGGTCCTTTAGGTGGTTCCAGGGGTCTCACACTGCCAAGCTATAACTGAGCTTCCACTTTCACAGTAATATCATACGGTCCAAACAACCAAAAAAACAGAATGTCAAAAAGCATGGACTCAGAGACCTTATGGTGCTGAGTCAGACAAGCCAGCTAGGAGATAAACCTCCACAGGAGTGGTCCTTTGGGTGGTTCCAGGGGTCTCACACTGCCAGGCTGTAACTTAACTCACAATTCCATCAGAAAATTGAGAGCTCAAACAATAAATTGCATAGATCTATCAGACATGTAGTTCATAATGGCCTGGATGGCACTTCTGACGCATTTCATCTAATGAGACATCATCGCCGTAATCTGGCATTAGCGCCTGGCTGTGATACCGGATCCAGATTTATTTCTTTAAAGACTTGAGCATGAGGCCAATTCTAAGGCTTGGTTAACACTGCATGCCGATGCGGCTCACAGCAGGGGTCCTGTGCATCCTGGTTCTGTGTTTCAGGTCCAATTTCAGCCCGAATTTTGGACTGAATTCAGAACCTGAAATGGACCAAAAGACGCACAGGGCTCCTTTGCAAATTTGCTCCAGAGCCGCATCAGGGATATGTGAACCGGCTCCATAGAAAGACTGTCAAAATTGCGGCAAAATCAATGTAAAAATGCAGTTAAAAACCCACAGAAAGCACTGCAAAAATGCTTAAAAGCAACATGCATAGATGTGAATCGAGCCTACGGCTTCCTTTATGCGTTGAAGTGTGGCGTCCTAAAATGCACAGTTTGCAAGTCATTACTACAACCCAAGGGAACTCGCAGCAGTTTTGAGGTGCATTGAGTAGCCATACATTTAGACTAACACACTACACCCTGTTCCAAATTAATATGCCAATTATATTTTTCTCATTTACCTAAATAATTGATGTAAACAACAGTCAGCATGATTCTCATGTTATCAACTATTAAGAGTACAATTCAAATTTTATTGAACAAACCTCCTAATAATAACAGTTTTGTTTTTTTTTCAAAATAAAAAAAACTTACAATGCACGGTTCCAAATTATTACGCGCAGTAAGTTTCAAAACACTTTATAGGTTGTAAAGAACTGAAAATTGTGATTGGTTGTGTTTGCAGCATATTTACTGAAATCAAAAGCTATTTCAATCAAACTTTGAACAACATGTGAACCTTTTAAACATTTTAACAGGTCACGTTACATTTTAACGTAAGACCCCTTATTTGATAGCAGCTTCACAAGTCTTGCATCCATTGAACTTGTGAGTTTTTGGACAGTTTCTGATTGAATTTGTTTGCAAGATGTCAGAATAGCCTTCCAGAGCTGCTGTTTGGATGTAAACTGCCTCCCACCCTCATAGATCTTTTGCTTGAGGATGCTCCAAAGGTTCGCAATAGGATTGAGGTCAGGGGAGGATGGAGGCCACACCATGACTTTCTCTCCTTTTATCCCCATAGCAGCCATTGATGCAGAGGTATTCTTTGCAGCATGAGATGGTGCATTGTCACACATGAAGATGATTTTATTACGGAAAGCATAGTTCTTCATTCTGTACCAGGGAAAAAAGTGGTCAGTCAGGAACTCCACATACTTTGCAGAGGTCATCTTTACACCTTTGGGGACCCTAAAGGATCTGACCAGCTCTCTTCCCATGATTTCGGCCCAAAACATGACTCCACCACCGCCTTGCTGACGTCGCAGCCTTGTTGGAACAGGGTGGCCATCCACCAACCATCCACTACTCCATCCATCTGGACCATCCAGGGTTGCACGGCACTCATCAGTGAACAGGACTGTTTGAAAATTAGTCTTCATGTTTTTTTCTGCCTAATGCAGCCATTTCTGCTTGTGAGCATTGGTTAGTGGTGGCTGAATGGAAGGTTTATGCACAGATGTAAGACTCTGGAGGACTCTACACCTTGATGTCCGTGGGACTCCAGAGGCACCAGAAACTTCAAATATCTGTTTGCTGCTAGGTAATGGTGTTTTAGCAGCTGCTCTCTTGATCTGATGGATGGATCTGGCAGAAATCTTCCTCAATGTGCCTTTATCTGCACAAAACCCCTCTGTTCTCTGAATCAGCCACAAACCTCTTAATAGTGCGATGATCACACTTAAGTTTTCGTGAAATATCTAATGTTCTCATACCTCGTCCAAGGCATTGAACTATTTCAGCAGAGAGATCCCTTTTCTTCCCCAGATTGCTTGAAAATGGTGCTCTGCTTAATAATGTGGAACACCCTCCTTTAGTAGTTTTTCCTTTAATTGGGCTCACCTGGCAATCTAATTATCACAGGTGTCCGAGATTGTTTTCCGTGATCAAAAGAGCCCTGAGACACAATGCCATCCATTAGTTAAACTGAAAAACGTAATATTTAATCTTTGTGACACTGAAATAGAATTAGCATAATAATTTGGAACACGGTGTAATGTACAAGTACAGTAGCTGTCAACCCGACCATGCTGCAGCATACCAGAATGCAAAGTTCTAAAGGGGGTTTAAAGTGGAAATTAAAGGTATTTTAAAGGCAGAAGGTTTTTATCTTAACGCATTCTATGCATTAGGATATACAACCTTCTGTGTGCAGCAGCCCCCTAATACTTACCTGAGCCCCATCTCGATCCAGCGAAGTTGCTCGAGAGACTCGGCTCTCCAGGACGATCCCTCCTCATTTGTTGAGAAAGCAGCGAAGCATCATTGGCTCCCGCTGCTGTCAATCAGAGTCAGTGAGCCAATGAGGAGAGAGAGGGGCGGGGCTCAGCTTAGGTGCCCCTATAGCAAGCTGCTTGCTGTGGGGGCACTCAACAGGAGGGAGGGGCCAGGAGCGCTGCAGATGGACCCGAGAAGAGGAGGATCTGTGCTGCTCTGTGCAAAACCACCGCACAGAGCAGGTACAGTTGTGCTCATAAGTTTACATACCCTGGCAGAATTTATGATTTCTTGGCCATTTTTCAGAGAATATGAATGATAACACAAAAACTCAGCCATGTATTATCAATCAACTGTGTTTACTCTTTTTAAATCATAATCACAACAGAAACTACCCAAATGACCCTGATCAAAAGTTTACATACCCTGGTGATTCTGGCCTAATAACATGCACCCAAGTTGACACAAAGGGGTTATAAGGGCTATTAAAGGTAACCATCCTCGCTTGTAATTAGTGTGTGTGTGTGTATAAAAGGTCAATGAGTTTCTGGACTCCTGACAGACCCTTGCATTTTTCATCCAGTGCTGCACTGACATTTCTGGATTCTGAGTTTTGGGGAAAGCAAAAGAATTGTAAAAGGATCTGCGGGAAAAGGTAGTTGAACTGTATAAAACAGGAAAGGGATATAAAAATACAACCAAGGAATTGAGAAACTCTAATCAAGAAGTGGAAAATGAGGGGTTCTGTTGAAACCAAACCACGGTCAGGTAGACCAACTAAAAGGCACAAACATGGGCTTAAATAGGCACATGTTGATCTGTGTAAGCAGAATGCTGCAATTTAAAGTAGAACTATAGGTAAAGCTTTTTTTTTTCAATTTGGTAAGGGAGGGTTATAACCCCTGCCAAATTTTTATCCCGCCATCTGTGTCCCATTGCAGAGATTTTCCTTCACTTCCTGTCCCATAACCAAACAGGAAGTGAGAGGAAATCCTGCAAATAAGGGAATCCCTTGGAGACCCCCAGGTCACCAGAATGAGTGTCCAAAATGGAAAATTTCCCCTCTATTACTTTTCTGGGGACAACCCAAAATTTGTGGATTTTCTTTTACTTTCACTTTCTATGATAACAGTAAACAGGACAAAAAGAGAGGGGGAATCTCCCTAATGGGGGCACAGACAGCAATAAAACCAGACTGGGGCTCTAATCCCTCTACACACTGTCCAAAACTAAATAAAAAGTTTTGCCTTTAGTTATACTTTAAAGATCCTGTGGATCTTGGTTCACTCAAAAACTGATATGGAGCGATTCAGGTGAATTAAGAATTTGCTGAACATTACACTAGAATTCCCTAAATCAACTTGCATGGCTTTACTTGTGATTGGCCTCTCAGCTCTTCTCTTTGAACCCCCATCTCTCATCATGTAATCACATATCAGACTGATGTTGAGGCAAAACCAGGCTCTGTGTGAACATTGACCATTAGCACAGATGGGCACTAAATAAGGCAAGAATTACTGTTATTAAAGGATGGTGTTGGTGAGCAAGGCGACAATTTTTTTTAATGACCACCCCACCGCCACCACAGCCACTTACCTTTCCTTTGCTCTCTCAACATTTTTGCATGCCCCCTGTGGACAGCGATTGGACAGTTGGTGCACTGTGCACTCATTCAGCTTCGGGGCAGAGTTCAGCTCCGGGCACTTCACACAGCTCCGGGGCAGAGTGCACTGCAGAAGAGTCCTGTGCATCTTTGGTTCCATTTCAGGTCTGAATTCACCCAAAAATTCAGACCTAAAATGGTGAACGGGGACGCACCGAACCCCCTGCTGCGAGCCACGCCTCACACAGTGTGAACCCAGCTCTAATGTCTCCTTCCACAGCTAATTACCCATTATTTGCTCATTAACCATTCCACTTGCCCACCAGAGTGAAGAGAAGACCTGTGCAAGACTAAAGCCCCATAAACACTATCAGTTTTTCTGCTGAGTTAGTCCTTCAGATTTACCAAAACCATGTAGTGCAAGGGCCTGCCTGATTGCATACACATTAAAACTCCTAAGGTTTGACCTCATATTATATGGTTTTGGTAAATCTGAAGGACTAACTCAGCAGAAAAACTGATAGTGTGTATGGGGCTTAAGTCATAACTTACACAAGGCTGAAGGCTCCTTTTTCCTATGTCACACGCTAGCGCTGGTTGATTGACTAATCAACAAACGCCAACACTGTCACATGAGAATAAGGGGAGTGAGTCAGATTTTCCTCTATGTCAAAATGTACCTGAGGTAGCCCCCTCCTAGTTAATTGCTAGGCTGATAAGTACATTGTTTATTTATTTATTTTTAATCAGTGCAACAGTGACTGATTGTTTTGGACTGATCAGGGTCTCACAGGCTGCAGGCTTGATTCCTTCACCTTGCCTTCTGGAAAGTTCTAGAATGTATGGAGCCTTAGCCAATCGCTGGGGAAGTGTGCCCAGTAGGTGGCTGCAGAGTACATAAATAGTCTGCGGTCTGGAGCAGTCTGTCTCTTGTGCAGGGCGAGAAGTTCCCAACCTGGAGGACTGGTGCCCTTTCAGGCAACACAGCTGATATTTACTTGAGTTTATCGAGGTCTTAGCTATGCTAAAGCTGGGGGGTCATCTTTCTAAGTACCTCTTAAGCAAAAAAAGGGGATTTCACCTAAGGTACAGTCTGTAGAGTCCACTGAGAAAGCATTTGTCCGATACTGGAGGGAGGCATCCCAAGTATTCAGGGATCTGAGTACAGACCTGAGTCCAGGATCTGGGTGACTGTTGCTGTTGTTAGTCCTTGTGCACTGATCCTTAAGGCGCATACACACACCATCAGACTTTTCGATAACAGCAGTCTGACGGACCTGTTTTATCAGACAATCCGACCATCTGTATGCTCCATCGGACAATTGGTGTTGCTTTTTCAATGGACAAATGTTTGCTGTGCATGCTCTCAAACTTTTCTACAACAAATGTCCAATGGAGGATAATCCGATCGTGTGTACACAAAAGTCCAAAGTACAAACACGGCATGCTCAGAACCAATGCTAAACATCAAGCCAACAATAGCAGAAGTTGCCCAAAGGGTGGCAGTAAAGAGCTGAATAACCACGTGATTTGGTGAAAGTTGGCTGAAAATGTTCTGCCGTGTGTATGCAGAACACAGCCAACGCCCATTCGGACAAAAATCCATGGAAAAGTCCAATAGAAGTCCGATCGTGTGTATGAGGCTTAAGGTTTGCCTGCCCTAGAACATTACTTATGGTGTCCCAGTGCTGTCCATTTCCTGAGCTATTGCTGGAGGAACTGTTCTAAGAGGTAGCTGCAGAGTGAAGAGTGTCGTCCTATTACTGTTCAGCGTTCTGGAGTATCCCACAGCTTCCTGTGACCCATCCAAATTGTCAAGCAATTAATACAAGAAGAAAAGACTTATGCCGCGTACAAACGATTGGACTTTCCGACAACAAAACCGTGGAATTTTGTTCGAAGGGTGTTGGCTCCAACTTGTCTTGCATACACACGCTCACACAAATGTTAGCCAACAATTACGAACGTAGTGACGTACAAGACGTACGTGATATCTCCATTACATACGCTAGTTTTACAAGACCGAGCGCTTCCGGCTCGTCCTTGATTCCGAGCATGCGTGTTTGTACTTTGGACTTTTGTCCGAGGGGGTTGTGTATGCACGATCGGAAAGTCCGACAACACACATTTGTTGGCAGAAAATTTGAGAACATGCTAGCCAAAAATGCTAGCGGAAAGTCCGACAACAATTGTCCGATGGAACATACACGCGGTCGGACTTTCCGCCAACGGCCTGACATCCAACATTTCCCGTCGGAAAATCCGATCGTGTGTACGGGGCTTAAGACTATGCATTAAGCCAGAAAGGTGAATGTTCCTGTGTGCCTGGCTGCCGCTGCACTAGTGGGAGAGGAACCTGTGGCAAATCAGCGGGCCCTTTCGGGGGTGAGGGCTACACTGGTATGCCCCCCCCCCCCTTGTACAAGCAGCCAGCAAGGACAAAACAAGGTTTACTTTACTTCAGATCCGCGCTATAGCCAAATGATGGCTACAGCGCGGACCTGCTTTGCCGGGAGTACGTATATTGACGTTCACTTGTGCCTGAGCGGCCTGCGCGCCCCCTGCAGGGCGCGCGTGGCGCACTCTGTGATCAGCGAGTCTATGAGACTCGCTGGATCACAGATTGGAGTAAGGGGTTGATCCCGACCCCTTACCACGTGATCAGCTGTCAGCCAATGACAGCTGATCATGTGATGTCAACAGAGCCGGCAATCGGCGATCACCGGCGGCTGTGAGAGGGACATCAGTCCTGATCACGGCGAGCTGCAGCCAGATCCTCAGTGCCCACTTGTACCCCCTGCCAGTGCCACCTAGCAATAGGCAATAGTGCCGCCTATCAGTGCCCACCAGCGCCACCCATCAGTGCCCACAGTGCCACCCATCAGTGCCCACAATGCCACCTATTAGTGCCCACAATCAGTGCCTCAACAACAGTGCTGCACATCAGTGCCACCTATCAGTGCCCATCAGTGTCACCTACCAGTGCTCATCAGTGCCACATATCAATGCCACCTATCAGTGCCCATCAGTGCCATCTATCAGTGGTACCTATCAGTGCCACCCATCCGTGCCACCCATCAGGGCCCATCAGTGCCATCTTATAAGTGGCCATCAGTGCTGTGTTATCTGTGCCCATCAGTACCGCCTTATCTGTCCCCATCAGTGCCACCTTATCTGTGCCTATCAGTGCCCATCAATGCAGCCTATCAGTGCCCACCAGTGCAGCCTCATCAGTGCATATCAATGAAGGAGAAAAATTACCTGTTTGCAAAATTTTATAGCAAACTATTAAACATATTTTTTTGTTTGTTTAGCAAAAAATAAAAATCCCAGCTGCGATTAAATCTGAAAGCTGAAAATTGGTCTGGGCAGGAGGGGGGTTTAAGTGCCCAGTAAGCAAATGGTTAAGCCACAACTTGGATGAGACGGTGGAAAGTTGTGGGTGAAGAGAAAAATAGTGCTGGTAGATGCTTCCAGGCCCAACCTAAGTGTTTCTTTTCACAAGAAACTACCATAGGAGTCTAGGAGCTTCTGTAGACATGTCTATGGGTGCACATTACAATACAGTAAAACCTTGGATTGCAAGTAACTTGGTCTGAGAGTGTTTTGCAAGATAAGCACATTTTGTTTATAAATTTGATTTATATAAATTTGACTTGATAATTGAGCGATGTCTTGATATACGAGCAGCATCACATCACAACTGAGTATAAAGGAGAACAGAGGCGCCTCTAATGCCCCGTACACACGGTCGGATTTTTTGACGGAAAATGTGTGATAGGACCTTTTTGTCGGAAATTCCGACCGTGTGTGGGCTCCATCACACATTTTCCATCGGATTTTCCGACACACAAAGTTTGAGAGCAGGATATAAAATTTTCCGACAACAAAATCCGTTGTCGGAAATTCAGATCGTGTGTACACAAATCCGACGGACACAGTGCCACGCATGCTCAGAATAAATAAAGATATGAAAGCTATTGGCCACTGCCCCGTTTATAGTCCCGACGTACGTGTTTTACGTCACCGCGTTCAGAGCGATCGGATTTTCTGACAACTTTGTGTGACCGTGTGTATGCAAGACAAGTTTGAGCCAACATCCGTTGGAAAAAATCCTAGGATTTTGTTGTCGGAATGTCCCAACAAAGTCCGACCGTGTGTACGGGGCATAAGTGTAGCAATGTGGTTACATTTAATGAAGGTACAACATTTAGCAACTCACATGGTTGATGATTAAAACAGGCACATCTAAGTATGGAGGAATCCGGAGTAAAGCTGTCCACATAGACTGCCCTCCGAACCGACGTCCTCCCTTCCACGCTGCGCTCCACGAGCTCTTCAAGCCTCGCTTTCAGATCGCTCTACTGCAGGGTAATCTTCCCGGGCACGATTGCAGACTGACAGCCGGCAGTGCCGACGTTGCGGAGGATGGTCTATGTGAACACCTTTACCCCGGATGCCTCATATATTTAGATGTGCCTGTTTTAATCATCAACCATGTGAGTTGCTAAATTTTGTACCTTCATTAAATGTAACCATATTTCTACACTAATGCCCCGTACACACGGTCGGACTTTGTTCGGACATTCCGGCAACAAAATCCTAGGATTTTTTCCGACGGATGTTGGCTCAAACTTGTCTTGCATACACACGGTCACACAAAGTTGTCGGAAAATCCGATCGTTCTGAACGCGGTGACGTAAAACACGTACGTCGGGACTATAAACGGGGCAGTGGCCAATAGCTTTCATCTCTTTATTTATTCTGAGCATGCGTGGCACTTTGTCCGTCGGATTTGTGTACACACGATCGGAATTTCCGACAACGGATTTTGTTGTCGGAAAATTTTATAGCCTGCTCTCAAACTTTGTGTGTCGGAAAATCCGATGGAAAATGTGTGATGGAGCCTACACACGGTCGGAATTTCCGACAACAAGGTCCTATCACACATTTTCCGTCGGAAAATCCGACCGTGTGTACGGGGCATTAGAGGCGCCTCTCTTCTCTTTTATACTCTGGAGCTCCTGCTGGATTTTGCTTCTAATCCCCTTGTGGAGGCTTCCATTTGTGGATGGACATTTTATGGTTACACAATCAGACTGCTATAATCTTTTTATATGGACTATAAACTGAAGGACCTATGAATAAATGGTTGTGGAACGAATCATCGGAGTATCCATTATTTCTTATGGGAAAATTCGCTTTGATATACAAGTGTTTTGGAATATAAGCATGGTTCTGGAACGAATTATGCTCGCAATCCAAAGTTTTACTGTATCTAAATTACACAGACAACTCTTTAGACAAAGTCCTTTAACATTATGTGCAGACAAAACAACTAATAAGACCTTTTACACAAAGGAAGTATCACCTACAGATGGTGTGAATGTCATCCCAGATCTAGTTATGATGACTAGTCAGGACATCTCTGGCAAGGTGTTAATAATAGAATTGATAATAAAGATTATTTGTGAGCTTATTGCTGTATGTGGTGTGACTCATTTAGTCAGCAGGTCACATTAGTGATTCATTGTCAGAAAGGATGTCATTGACTGTTCTCTCAGTTTCTACTTCTTCTGCCTGTTTGCAAGCCTGTGTTATGTTTGCTTTATAATTACCTCAAACAGATTAACACAGCCAGGCAAAGAGTTAGCAATTCTAGGAACACCACCTGTTACATAGATATTGAAATAGATGTGAGGTCAAAATTGCCATCCAATATCCTCCACCGATAAAATCCATAAAGTTGGAGAGACTGTCCCTCTTTTAAAACTAAATCCCTTTGTACGTCTTTCCTTCTTATGTCCTGTACACACGACCGGTTTTGCCGTCGGATTAAACTCCGAAGGTTTCTCTGACGGAACACCGATGGAACTCCATTCAAGCAGTCTTGCCTACACATGGTCAAACCAAAGTCCGACCAAAGTCCGACCGTCCAGAATGAGGTGACGTACAACACGTACGACGGGACTAGAAAAAGGAAGTTCAATAGCCAGTAGCCAATAGCTTCCGTCTCGTACTTGCTTCAGAGCATGCGTCGTTTTTGGTCCATCGGGAACAGCATACAGACGAGCGGATTTCCCGATAGGAACTGGTTCCGTCAGAAATATTTAGAACATGTTCCATTTCTAGGTCCGTCAGAATTTTCGAAATAAAAAGTCCGATGAGGCCTACACAAGATTGGAATAGACGATGAAAAGCTTCCGTCTGACTTTTTCTGTCGGACATTCCGCTCGTGTGTACGCGGATTTAGTTGTTTTGTCAGATATACTACCGGGCTCCATTCACTAAAGCAAATTGCATGCGTTATTTAGGTGTCCAAGCACAGATTGCCAAAATATCTCATGCGATACTGAACCTGTCAATTCACTATGCCGTTTTGTGGTATTTACCGCAAAACGCTGAAAACGCTCGATAAATATCGCATGAGAAGGTGTAAGGCCCGGTTCACACTGATGCGAGTTCATGATGAATGTGATGCGTCAAAAACACTTAAAATTCGCATGTCATTCCTAAAGTCATTGTTTTCCATGACGGTCGTTCACATACATGCGATGCGATTCCTCTACGAATGTGATGCGATTAAAAAAAGGGTCTTGTGCGAGTTTACTGCGCTGCGTTGCGAATTTAGTCTCCATAGACATCAATGTAAATCGTTCTTGAATCGCATTGATGGTTCACATATGTGCGAATTCCACCACACTACTCTGCACAAAAACCAGGAAGTACACAGGAAGTTAACACCTTTTTTTTTTTTTACATTATGATTCCATTGGCTAGAATATCAATCGCAGCTATGTCCAACTCCTGAAATTCGCGGTAAAATCGTGGTAAAATCGAGGTACATTTGCGGTAAAATCGTGGTAAATTCGCACCTCACAAAGGACAAAAAAACGGAACAAAATCACAGCGCATCAGTGTGAACTGGGCCTTAAACTCAATTCACAGAAGGAAATAAATAATGAAATGCATGTGGTAATTAAAGATGAGCTCCAGTCTGGGCAAAAAAAAAATTAAAATCTTTTAATATAAGGACACTTACCTGTCCAGGGATCCAGCGATGATGGCACCCTGAGCCGATTCATCACTTGGCTTCGGGTGCAGGCAGTGGCATCTTCACTAAGGGAAACAGGCAGCGAAGCCCTGAATGCTTTCCTACTGAGCATGTGCGAGTCGCCTTGTGCTTTCTGAATGGTCCCACTATCTTCTGGGACCTGCGTGTGTCCCAGAAGGCAGCAGGGGGAAGGAGGAGGGAATGAAAATACTCAGAGATTTCTGCAGCAACCTTACCCGGAAGTGGGAGCGGGTAGCTGTCAAAACCAGGTAACCGCTCCCCCAATAAAAGTGGCAAATGTGGCAGTGGTGGGTGCGAACAAGCGGAGCTTCCCTTTTTGGGTGGAGCTCCGCTTTAAGTAGTGGTCCAGGCATGCAGTATTTAACCCCTTGGAGCAGGCATCTTTTGGCCCTTTAGGGGTTTAGGACACCGGAAGGTGGGGTTTATGATCATGTGACTGCTGTCACGGTGGTGAATTGGCTGTCACGGTGGTCACGTGATCGGAAAGCTCCAGATTGCAAGCAGCGATCATGAGATTTCTGTTAACCGCCAGTAACAGTGTCGAGAGCGCGCAGGGCACAGCTGTATTCCACCAATTCATGCAAATATGCGACCACTCGGCACCAAGGCCCACCCGCAGAGGGGCCGCACATTTGTGTACAGCCGGCACCAATGGGTTAAAGAATGTAAAAATGTAATAGCCAATTTGGAGTATTCTCTGCCTTTTTGGATCAGTTCTCTCCACAGTAATGCAAACAAACCTAAATATGGAAATCATCGGGAGTTGATTTACATAAAGTATAAAGTTTTTTTAGTTTTGAATAGAGTGGAGGTGGATTAGAATGCCTGTTAATTTTTATTTGACCCAATTTTTCTATATATGCTAGGTGTCATTTCAGTTGCTGACCACTTGGTGTTTACTGTGGTCTGCTAAGAATGTCTTCACTCTATGGGTGACTTTGAGGTTTTTATATAGGTACCTCAGTTTAGTATGACCCCTAATTTGTATGTCGATCCAGCATATAAAGGAGTCCATTTCTCCTTTTTAATATTACCAATTCCCAATTTCTGTTTTTATATAGTCCATATTCTAGGAGTGTTCTGTTCTTTTGAACTAATTTCATTCATTTTCATTAATGGTCTAGTTTATTATTGAGGTTGGTTTTCTATGATCGGTTACTGATGGAGTTTTTCATTTTTCTGTCCAGCACTGCATTCACAAGTTCTAGCGGGGTTAAGGTTTTCTTTCCCTCTTCCAATATGGAGATTTTTGAGTCTGCCCACTCGAGGCTCAGATCGAGGTGTGGTTCTAGATGTATATTTAAGCAGTGAGTCAGCAGGCTGCCTGTGTCCCAGGACGACGTCAGATTGTGATGAAACGCGTCGGTAAGAGGGACATGCTGACGTCACCACTCTGCACAGATCTCGGAAGGACAGGCGTTCACATTAGCCGGCCGGCTTTTTTTTATACATGCTGTTATATATGCTCTTACGAGTAAGTGCAATACTATATTTTTATTAAATGTTAAATGTTTTTTTACACTATGGTGAGTCTTTTTCTTTTTTGGGACAGATTCTGAGCCTACTTCTTGATTAAAATTGCCATTTTGGATCCGTTATAAAGACTCAGACCACCAGCTTTGCTCCACCTAAGAGCGACTCTCCAGACAAAGAGTTGTCATCCGACTCCCTGGTTGAGGACAAAGGTCTGGGCTGGGTATTAAGCCACAAGCGCTATATTACTTGCTATCTGGTAAGCGCGCATTCTATGTAGTGGAGGGATTGCTATGTTATGTCTGTTAACCATTGACACTATGAGAAGACTTTAAAAAGCGGTTTGCCAGTTTATTTCGCTTCACTTTCAAGAGTGATACACATAACTTTTCGTTTTCAGAGATTTGTTTGTTTAATTTCACTACGGACTATATTATGTAGAGTGGAACCTCGGTTTGCGAGTAACGCGGTTAACGAGCGTTTCGCATAACGAGCACTGTATTTCTAAAAATCCTAACTCGGTTTTGCGAGTGTTGTCTCGCAATACGAGCAGGATTCAGGTCAAAAGTGGTGTGCAGTACCGCCAGGCACCTAGGCAGCAGGGTGTCATTGGTTTGGCACCTGAAGCACAACCACCAATAATGTTGTGCAGCCAAATCGCCTACATCCTAGCAAATAATGATGTTGCGTGGCTCCTGCCCCACAGCATCTGTTGTTACAAGGACGCCAGCGAACCTTGCTGCAGAGCTTCATTGGCTGTTATGTTGCAGGTGGCTGCATGCAACCTAGCACCCAAAGACACTGTGCAGCAGGCCACCAGTGTCCTAACCCCTAATGCTGGGAAGATGCAAAAAATGGCCTCCTCATGCAGTATTTGCTCTTAGCATGGCCCAGAGTATATACAGTGGAAACTTGGTTTATGAGTAACGCGATTAACAAGCTTTTTGAAAGACGAGCAACTTTTTTTTTTTAATTCTGACACGGTTTGCGAGTGTTGTCTCACAAAACGAGCAGAATTCAAGCTAATGGGCAGTGCAGTACCACATTTGGCCAAAGGTGTGGGGGCGCCGGGGACACTCGGAAAGGTTCGGAGCCGTTTGGAGCAGTTCGGAAATACTCGGAATGCCTCGGAAATACTCAGTTCCCGAGTGTTTCCGAGCCATTCTGAGGCTTTCCGAGTTCAGCCGAGCTGCCCCCGAGTATTTCCGAGCCTCTCTTCCGCCCCCTTCCACCTCTGGCCACATGCGGTATTGCATGTAATAGAAGTCAATGCGGAACTAATTATCTTTGTTTCCATTAACTTCTATGGGGAAACTTGCTTTGAAATACGAGTGCTTTGGATTACAGGCATTCTCCTGGAACGGATTATGCTCGTAATCCAAGGTTTCACTGTATATCCTTTTTTAACCGTCAATAGATTTATAATTTTGGTGAACCAGTCTAGTGATGCATACTTCTACTAGTCAGATAAATCACTTTGCTACTTCCTCAAATAGAATTGTTGCTAACTGAGTCAGAAGCCTGCTCCCTCCTCCCTGATTGTTTGGCTGAACCCAGAAGGAAGCTGTCAGTGCTGGGCCAATCAGTTGTGGCTAAGACATTTCCTCCCCTACAGCTGCATGTGCACATAGGGGCAGGGATGCTTATAAACGTATTAACCTAATATGGACACAGGACCATTTTAGTTTAATAAAATTACATAGTTGGTGAGTAGGGATGAGCTTCGTGTTCGAGTCGAACCCATGTTCGACTCGAACATCGGCTGTTCGGTCGTTCGCCGAATTGCGAACGATATGGGCCGTTCGCGCCAAATTCGTGTGGCGCGTCACGGCCCATAATTCACTGCGGCATCGCAGTGCATTGCTGGCTGATTATTGGCCAAGCATGCACTATGACCCGCATGCTTGGCCAATCACAGCGCCGTCAGTAGAGAGAGCTGTAATTGGCCAAAGCCAGGGTGGCTTTGGCCAATTATGGCTCAGGGGATTTAGTACACACCCCACACTATATAAGGCCGCCTGCACGGCGGCCCTGTGTAGTGTGTGTTCCGGTGTGCTGAGAGATAGAGAGAGAGAGAGACAGTGTCATTTGATTTGAGTTAGATAGATTAGGCAGAACAGTCAGTCAGTTAGCTGCACTTACAGTGTATTGTGTATATATATGCATCCCAGGTGTTGCATATATATATATACACTGTATTCAGTTTAGCTAGATCCGTTCCTGTTATCTTCTATCTAGACTATTTACATTTAGTGCAGTGTGTCCTGCTCACAGTGTTCAGCTAGATCCGTTCCTGCTATTTACATTCAGTGCAGTGCGTCCTGCTCACAGTGTTCAGCTAGATCCGTTCCTGGTATTTACATTTAGTGCAGTGCGTCCTGCTCACAGTGTTCAGCTAGATCCGTTCCTGCTATTTACATTCAGTGCAGTGCGTCCTGCTCACAGTGTTCAGCTAGATCCGTTCCTGGTATTTACATTTAGTGCAGTGCGTCCTGCTCACAGTGTTCAGCTAGATCCGTTCCTGCTATTTACATTCAGTGCAGTGCGTCCTGCTCACAGTGTTCAGCTAGATCCGTTCCTGCTATTTACATTCAGTGCAGTGCGTCCTGCTCACAGTGTTCAGCTAGATCCGTTCCTGGTATTTACATTTAGTGCAGTGCGTCCTGCTCACAGTGTTCAGCTAGATCCGTTCCTGCTATTTACATTCAGTGCAGTGCGTCCTGCTCACAGTGTTCAGCTAGATCCGTTCCTGGTATTTACATTTAGTGCAGTGCGTCCTGCTCACAGTGTTCAGCTAGATCCGTTCCTGCTATTTACATTCAGTGCAGTGCGTCCTGCTCACAGTGTTCAGCTAGATCCGTTCCTGCTATTTACATTCAGTGCAGTGCGTCCTGCTCACAGTGTTCAGCTAGATCCGTTCCTGGTATTTACATTTAGTGCAGTGCGTCCTGCTCACAGTGTTCAGCTAGATCCGTTCCTGCTATTTACATTCAGTGCAGTGCGTCCTGCTCACAGTGTTCAGCTAGATCCATTCCTGGTATTTACATTTAGTGCAGTGCGTCCTGCTCACAGTGTTCAGCTAGATACGTTCCTGCTATTTACATTCAGTGCAGTGCGTCCTGCTCACAGTGTTCAGCTAGATCCGTTCCTGCTATTTACATTCAGTGCAGTGCGTCCTGCTCACAGTGTTCAGCTAGATCCGTTCCTGGTATTTACATTTAGTGCAGTGCGTCCTGCTCACAGTGTTCAGCTAGATCCGTTCCTGCTATTTACATTCAGTGCAGTGCGTCCTGCTCACAGTGTTCAGCTAGATCCGTTCCTGGTATTTACATTTAGTGCAGTGAGTCCTGCTCACAGTGTTCAGCTAGATCCGTTCCTGCTATTTACATTCAGTGCAGTGCGTCCTGCTCACAGTGTTCAGCTAGATCCGTTCCTGCTATTTACATTCAGTGCAGTGCGTCCTGCTCACAGTGTTCAGCTAGATCCGTTCCTGGTATTTACATTTAGTGCAGTGCGTCCTGCTCACAGTGTTCAGCTAGATCCGTTCCTGCTATTTACATTCAGTGCAGTGCGTCCTGCTCACAGTGTTCAGCTAGATCCGTTCCTGGTATTTACATTTAGTGCAGTGCGTCCTGCTCACAGTGTTCAGCTACATCCGTTCCTGCTATTTACATTCAGTGCAGTGCGTCCTGCTCACAGTGTTCAGCTAGATCCGTTCCTGCTATTTACATTCAGTGCAGTGCGTCCTGCTCACAGTGTTCAGCTAGATCCGTTCCTGGTATTTACATTTAGTGCAGTGCGTCCTGCTCACAGTGTTCAGCTAGATCCGTTCCTGCTATTTACATTCAGTGCAGTGCGTCCTGCTCACAGTGTTCAGCTAGATCCGTTCCTGGTATTTACATTTAGTGCAGTGCGTCCTGCTCACAGTGTTCAGCTACATCCGTTCCTGCTATTTACATTCAGTGCAGTGCGTCCTGCTCACAGTGTTCAGCTAGATCCGTTCCTGCTATTTACATTCAGTGCAGTGCGTCCTGCTCACAGTGTTCAGCTAGATCCGTTCCTGGTATTTACATTTAGTGCAGTGCGTCCTGCTCACAGTGTTCAGCTAGATCCGTTCCTGCTATTTACATTCAGTGCAGTGCGTCCTGCTCACAGTGTTCAGCTAGATCCGTTCCTGCTATATACATTTAGTGCAGTACGTCCTGCTCACAGTGTTCAGCTAGATCCGTTCCTGTTATCTTCCTACTGACAGGCAGGCTTGTCTGGTTACAGTATATAAAGCTACCTGAAGAAAATTACAGGTGTTCTTTTTGATCCTATTAGTACCACGGTCAGGCAGCTAGACTATTTACATTTAGTACAGTGTGTCCTGCTCACAGTGTTCAGCTAGATCCGTTCCTGTTATCTTCCTACTGACAGGCAGGCTTGTCTGGTTACAGTATATAAAGCTACCTTAAGAAAATTACAGGTGTTCTTTTTGATCCTATTAGTACCACGGTCAGGCAGCTAGACTATTTACATTTAGTACAGTGCGTCCTGCTCACAGTGTTCAGCTAGATCCGTTCCTGTTATCTTCCTACTGACAGGCAGGCTTGTCTGGTTACAGTATATAAAGCTACCTGAAGAAAATTACAGGTGTTCTTTTTGATCCTATTAGTACCACGGTCAGGCAGCTAGACTATTTACATTTAGTACAGTGTGTCCTGCTCACAGTGTTCAGCTAGATCCGTTCCTGTTATCTTCCTACTGACAGGCAGGCTTGTCTGGTTACAGTATATAAAGCTACCTTAAGAAAATTACAGGTGTTCTTTTTGATCCTATTAGTACCACGGTCAGGCAGCTAGACTATTTACATTTAGTACAGTGCGTCCTGCTCACAGTGTTCAGCTAGATCCGTTCCTGCTATTTACATTCAGTGCAGTGCGTCCTGCTCACAGTGTTCAGCTAGATCCGTTCCTGCTATTTACATTCAGTGCAGTGCGTCCTGCTCACAGTGTTCAGCTAGATCCGTTCCTGGTATTTACATTTAGTGCAGTGCGTCCTGCTCACAGTGTTCAGCTACATCCGTTCCTGCTATTTACATTCAGTGCAGTGCGTCCTGCTCACAGTGTTCAGCTAGATCCGTTCCTGCTATTTACATTCAGTGCAGTGCGTCCTGCTCACAGTGTTCAGCTAGATCCGTTCCTGGTATTTACATTTAGTGAAGTGCGTCCTGCTCACAGTGTTCAGCTAGATCCGTTCCTGCTATTTACATTCAGTGCAGTGCGTCCTGCTCACAGTGTTCAGCTAGATCCGTTCCTGCTATATACATTTAGTGCAGTACGTCCTGCTCACAGTGTTCAGCTAGATCCGTTCCTGTTATCTTCCTACTGACAGGCAGGCTTGTCTGGTTACAGTATATAAAGCTACCTTAAGAAAATTACAGGTGTTCTTTTTGATCCTATTAGTACCACGGTCAGGCAGCTAGACTATTTACATTTAGTACAGTGCGTCCTGCTCACAGTGTTCAGCTAGATCCGTTCCTGTTATCTTCCTACTGACAGGCAGGCTTGTCTGGTTACAGTATATAAAGCTACCTTAAGAAAATTACAGGTGTTCTATTTGATCCTATTAGTACCACGGTCAGGCAGCTAGACTATTTACATTTAGTACAGTGCGTCCTGCTCACAGTGTTCAGCTAGATCCGTTCCTGTTATCTTCCTACTGACAGGCAGGCTTGTCTGGTTACAGTATATAAAGCTACCTTAAGAAAATTACAGGTGTTCTATCCCAGCTTAGTGCAGCTACAGGCCATTAGTATGTCTGGAAGGCCAAGAAGGAGAGGCAGACAGTCACAAGCCAATAAGAGAGGGCAAGCAGGCTCTGTGTCTAGTGCTGGTCGTGGAGACGGTGCATCCTCATCAGCACGTGGCCATGGGACACGCTTGGCCTTTTTTTCGGCAGCTGGCCGTGTTGAGCCGCAACATGCGGAAGACTTGGTCGAGTGGATGACCAAGCCGTCCTCATCCTCCTCATCCTCTCTCACCCATGCCCAGGGTGCTTTGTCTGGCAAAGCAGCGGCCTCTTCCCTCAGCTCAATGTCATCAGTGACTCCTTCCCTAGCTCCACCATGTCCTCATGAGGATTCCCTCGAACTGTTTGACCACAGTGTTGGGTACATGCTCCAGGAGGATGCCCAGCGTTTGGAAGGCTCTGATGATGATACTGAGCTCAATGAAGGCAGTAACATGAGCACGGACAGAGGGGGTGCCCAAGAAGGACAGCAATCTGGCAGTCATGCTCCCCCTGCTGCAGCATACTGCCAGGTTTGCTCCAGTGATGAGGAGGGAGGGGATGATGAGGTCACTGACTCAACGTGGGTGCCTGATAGGAGAGAGGAGGAGGAGGAGGAGGAGGAGGAGGTGGCACATCACCAACTAGGCAGGATGCCCTCCAGGGGCCAGCCTAAGGGCAGCACATTGACTGCATCACACCCCAAAGCTCCACATGTGCAGGGCGCTGCAGTCTCTGCGCGTTATTCAAAAAGTTCTTTGGTGTGGGCCTTTTTTGAGACGAGTGCATCAGATCGCACCGCTGCTATTTGCAACATATGTCTCAAGCGTATCTCGCGTGGCCAAAACATCTCCCGCTTGGGTACCACATGCTTGACCAGACATATGTTGACCTGCCATGCAGTTCGTTGGCAAGCGTATCTAAAAGACCCACACCAAAGAACAAAGACGATCTCTCCTTGCTCCTCATCAGCTGAGATTTCCAACCCCACTAGACCTTCAGTCCTCTCTGAGACCTGCAGTGAGAGGAATGAAGGTGTAGAATTAGGTGTGTCACAGCCAAGTACTTGTGGGCAATCTGCTTTTGGTACACCGACGTCAGATTGTACCAGGCAAATTTCCCTGCCCCAGCTGCTGCACCGCCGAAAGAAGTTTGCTCCCAGCCATCCACATGCCCAGCGGTTGAATGCTAGCTTGGCAAAATTGCTAGCACTTCAACTGCTGCCTTTTCAGTTGGTAGACTCTGCCCCCTTCCGTGAGTTTGTGGAATGTGCGGTTCCTCAGTGGCAGGTACCCAAACGCCACTTTTTCTCACGGAAGGCGATTCCGGCTCTCTACCGGCATGTGGAAGGCAATGTCCATGCCTCGCTGGACAGGGCGGTCAGCGGTAAGGTGCATATTACCGCTGACTCATGGTCCAGCAGGCATGGACAGGGACGTTACTTAAGTTTCACGGCGCATTGGGTGACTCTGCTGGCAGCTGGGAAGGATGCAGGACAAGGTGCAGTAGTGTTGGAGGTTGTTCCGCCACCACGCCTCCAAAATGCTGATTGTGACACACCTCTCTCCTCCACCCCCTCCTCTTCTTCTTCCTCCATGGCCTCTTCCTCGGAACCAGCGGTGCTCCGTAGGCGTTCAAGGGGCTACGCAAGTACGCAGGCCAAAAGATGCCATGCGGTGCTTGAGCTGGTGTGCTTGGGGGACAGGAGCCACACTGGGGCAGAGGTTCTGTCAGCTCTGCAGGGGCAGGTTCAGAGGTGGTTGACGCCACGCCAACTTAAGGCAGGAATGGTGGTTTGCGACAATGGCACCAACCTCCTCTCTGCCCTCCGACAGGGACAACTGACCCATGTGCCCTGTTTGGCTCACGTCCTTAACTTGGTGGTGCAGCGGTTCTTGGGCAGGTACCCGGGCTTACAGGATGTCCTGAGGCAGGCCAGGAAAGTCTCTGTGCATTTCCGCCGGTCATATAATGCCAGTGCTCGGCTGACGGACCTCCAAAAGGAGTTTAACCTGCCCAAGAACCGCCTAATCTGTGACATGCCCACCAGGTGGAACTCGACGTTGGCCATGCTGCAGCGGCTGCACACGCAGCAGAGGGCCATCAATGAGTACCTGTGCGACTATGGCACCAGGACAGGGTCAGGGGACCTTGGTTTTTTTTCCCCACGCCAGTGGGCCATGATCAGGGATGCATGCACTGTCCTGTCACCATTCGAGGAGGCCACGAGGATGGTGAGCACTGACAGTGCATGCATCAGTGACACTGTCCCCCTTGTCCACCTGTTGGAGCACACGCTGCGTGGAATAATGGACAGGGCACTTGAGGCAGAACAGAGGCAGGAAGAGGAGGACTTCCTTAGCTCTCAAGGCCCCCTTTATCCAGACAGTGTTCCTGCGTGCCCGCCGATCACACAGGAAGAGGACGAGGAGGAGGAGGAGGAGGAGGAGGAAGATTGTGTCAGTATGGAGGTGGAGCCTGGCACTCAGCATCAGCAGTCTTTAAGGGATCAGTCCCAAGGAACACATGGACTTGTACGTGGCTGGGAGGAGGTGGCTGCGGACGTTGTTGTCCTTAGTGACCCAGAGGACTCCGGACCGAATGCCTCAGCAAACCTACGCTGCATGGCCTCCCTGATCCTGCAAAGCCTGCGTAAGGATCCTCGTATTCGTGGTATCAAGGAGAAGGACCAATACTGGCTGGCAACCCTCCTTGATCCACGTTACAAGGGTAAGGTTGCGGACCTTATCTTGCCATCGCAGAGGGAGCAGAGGATGAAACATCTTCGGGAGGCCTTGCAGAAAGGTCTGTGCAACGCGTTCCCAGAGACTGGGAGGTTACAAACTCCTGTTTCTGGACAACGTGTTGCTGAGGCTTCGGTCAGTCAAAGAAGGAGCGGTGGAGAAGGTGGCCGTCTGACCGATGCGTTCAGACAATTTTTTGGTCCGCAGCCCCAAGGTATGATCGGTTCCAGCAACCATCGCCAGCGTCTGTTTTACATGGTGCAGGAATACCTAGGGGCAAGATCAGACTTGGACACCTTTCCCACCGAAAATCCTCTGGGTTACTGGGTCTTGAGGATGGATCACTGGCCAGAGCTTGCACAGTATGCAATTGAGCTACTGGCCTGTCCTGCATCCAGCGTTCTTTCGGAACGCACATTCAGTGCTGCTGGAGGCGTGGTAACCGATCACAGGGTGCGTCTGTCCACCGACTCGGTCGATCGGCTGACCTTCATAAAAATGAATCAGTCTTGGATCACCACCAGCTACCAAGCACCTGATGCAGATGTAACCGAATAATTTTTTTTGAAATCTCAGATCCCTTCAAAGACTGCCTATGCTGATGCTGAGTGACTATCCCTGAGTAATTATCCTCTTCCTCCTCAATCATCACGCTGATAGCTTGTAAGAACATTTTTGGTTCTGGGCGCCACCACCAGTGCCTAAGGCACAATTTTTCAGCCCCTGTTTAACAGGGGCGTGTAATTACAATTTTTGATGTAATACTTTGCAGCAGGGCTCGTTCCTGCATTCCAACTAGAGTGTCTGTGAGGGGTTGCAGTGTTGTGGCACCAGCACCAGTGCCTAAGACCCAATTTTTCAGCCCCTGTCTAACAGGGGCGTGTAATTACAATTTTTGATGCAATACTTTGCAGCAGGGCTTGTTCCTGCGTTTCAACTAGAGTGTCTGTGAGGGGTTGCAGTGTTGTGGCACCAGCACCAGTGCCTAAGACCCAATTTTTCTGCCCCTGTCTAACAGGGGCGTGTAATTACAATTTTTGATGCAATACTTTGCAGCAGGGCTCGTTCCTGCGTTCCAACTAGAGTGTCTGTGAGGGGTTGCAGTGTTGTGGCACCAGCACCAGTGCCTAAGGCCCAATTTTTCTGCCCCTGTCTAACAGGGGCGTGTAATTACAATTTTTGATGCAATACTTTGCAGCAGGGCTCGTTCCTGCGTTCCAACTAGAGTGTCTGTGAGGGGTTGCAGTGTTGTGGCACCAGCACCAGTGCCTAAGGCCTAATTTTTCAGCTCCTGTTCAACAGGGGCATGTAATTACAATTCTTGATCTAATATTTCACAGCAGGGCCCTGTGAGGGCTTACAGTGTTTTGGCCACAGCAACACCTAAGGCCCAAATTTCTGCTGAGTATATAGGGCAGGACCCTACTTTCAAACATCTAACTTACAAACGACTCCTACTTGCAAACGGAAGGAGACAACAGGAAGTGAGATGAAATCTACCCCTAAGGAAGGGAAATTCTCTCCTGTAAGAGTTAATATGGGAAAACAATTTCTCCTTTCCACTGATGCTTTCCAATCCTTGTTCCACAAAAAAACCCAAATTTTCAAAAAACATTTTTCATTGGGACAAAAAAGTGAGGTGAAATCTTCTGAAGAGGAGGAAAGACGCAAAACAAATGTCACAGGGGTGATAACCCTTCCCTATGTTTTCCAAAAAGCTTAGAAAAGATTTTTTGGCTGGAGCTAAACACATTAAAAATGTTCAAAATTACAAACAGATTCTACTTAACAACAAACCTACAGTCCCTGTCTTGTTTGCACCGCCTGTATACTGCTGTTCAGAGTATATAGGGACCTTTCCTTATTTTAATTTGGGTGCGGGGTTCCCCTTAATATCCATACAAGACCCAAAGGGCCTGGTAATGGACTGGGGGGTACCCATGCCGTTTGTCTCACTGATTTTCATCCATATTGCCATGACCCGACATGACATTAAACCCGCAAGCAGTTTTAAATGAGATTTTTTCCTTTAAAAATGACATTTGGTGCAGGGACTGTTCTAAACATGGGAAACACGCGTCACTTTACAGGCATACTATAGACACCCCCCAGGTACGATATTTAAAGGAATATTTCACTTTTTTTTTTTTACTTTAAGCATCATTAAAATCACTGCTCCCGAAAAAACGGCCGTTTTTAAAAGTTTTTTTTGCATTGATACATGTCCCCTGGGGTAGGACCCGGGTCCCCAAACCCTTTTTAGGACAATACCATGCAAATTAGCCTTTAAAATGAGCACTTTTGATTTCGAACGTTCGAGTCCCATAGACGTCAATGGGGTTCTAACGTTCGTGCGAACTTGCGGTCCGTTCGCGGGTTCTGGTGCGAACCGAACCGGGGGGTGTTCGGCTCATCCCTATTGGTGAGGTTGAATAAAGACACCAGTCCATCCAGTTCAACCTGTGTGGGTGTGTGTGTTTATGTTATTACCACTTCCCTGTATATTGTGTTTGTTAAGATTACCTTCTAAGAGTTTTTGAAACTATGGACACTTTCTGCTGACACCGCTGATGGTAGAAGGGAGTTCCACATCCTTATAAGTCTGACAGTAAGGAACCCTCTATGCAGCTGAAGGTTAAACTGTTTCTTCTCCAATTTCATTGAGTGGCCCCTCATCTTCTTAAGCTCCCAGAAGTTGAATAGTGCTTATCCCTATGCTAGAATCACCATTGAGGTATTTGTTCATTGCTATTATATTTCCCCTCAAGCATCTCCTCTCTGGGGAAAATAAGTTCAATGTTTGTGGTCGTTCCTCGTAACTGAGGTCATCCAGTCCCCTTATAAGTTTTGTTGCCCTTCTCTGGACTCCCTTCAGTTCCAGCACATCCTTTCTTAGGACTGGTGACCAGAACTGGACAGCATACTCAAGATGAGGCCAGACCAGAGTTTTGTAAAATAGTAGAATTATAGTTTTATCTCCTGAGGATAGGAATAAGATAAATTACATCATCACAAGGTGGTACTGTGGATGGAAAAGGTGATAGCAAAGTGCCATGTCTCAATAATGCAAACAAATTGAAGTAAATAGACCACGGGCTTTTTAGGCACCAACACAAATTTATATAAAATTACAAAATGTATTTCACATCTTTAACCACTAGCTAACTGGCTCACATGGATATGCATTGTGGCAGTGCTGCGCCACCCATACGGCGCTCATGCACGCGGGTAGGGAGCGCCCCCGATGTGCCCGTGGGATCAGATTTGTTACAGAACCGGTCAGTCTTCAGGTCTAGGCCAATGATTTCTGGCCTGGACCTGCTGATCGGTTCTGGCAAATGAAATGTGCCTTCCTCTGCCTGTGAATTGCAAATACAGGCAGAGGAAGCAATGTCACCTCCCATCGTGGAGCCCTTTTCGGTTCCAGTGAGAGGAGAGAGGACATCTAACAGTGAGTTGCACCAACACTACACTGACCCAGTACACATGGGCACACTTTTCACTCCTGATTGCCCCCCCCCCCCCCCAGTTAACCCCTTCACTCCCTGTCACAGTGTCACCATGTGCAGTTTTCAGATTTTTCACTGATCACTGTACTGGTGTTGGAGCAGTTAGTAGTAGGCCCAGGTAGGTTTAGGGTACCCCCCATTAAACCCCTAATAAAGGTTTAACCCCTTGATCGCCCCCCAGTTAACCCTTTCAACCCCTGTCACCAGTGTCACTAGTATAGTGTACAGATCTATTTTCAAAATGCCGTATTAGTGTCACGGGTGACGCTAGTTATCTAGTTAGTTGGTTAGTTTCACCGTCAGTCTTTTTAGCGTCATGGTACCCCCATATATTACCTAATAAAGGTTTTCACCCCCTGATCGCCCCATAGGTAACCCTTTCATGCCCTGTCACCAGTGATCACCATATTAGTGTCATGGATAACGCTAGTTCGTGTTTAATAGCATCAGGGTACCTGCCGTATAATACCTAATAAAGGTTTAACTCTTTGATCGCCCAGCGGGTGACATCAGGTTTTAGCATCTATTAGGGTCAGCGTCAATCCCAGGCAGCATCAGATTAGTCACAGTAGCGCTAACACACACGCACACACCATACACCTCCCTTACTAGTATAGTATCTGAACTGATCAATATCTTTGATCCAATCAGATCTATACTATCGTCCCCAGTAGTTTAGTGTTCCCAAAAATGCGACATTAGCAGGATCAACCCAGACAGCTGCTAGCACCTGTGTTTAGCCCCTCTGCCCCAGCCCAGCCCACCAGTATGCAATATCAATCGATCACTGTCACTTACAAAACACAACACACAAAACTGCAGCGTTCGCAGAGTCAGGCCTGATCCCTGCAAATGCTAGCAGTTTTTTGGTAGCGATTGAAGCAGGCTCTGACAATCAGGTGCTCTTTTGCTTGTGAGTCGCACTAGCTGTACCTATAAATTTAGAGGCCAAAATGTCCAAACAGAGGTACACTATTGAAGAGGCCTACACGTTACTGAGCATGACAGATGAGAGTGATGAGGAAGCCGCCTCAATGTCAGATTCAGGCTCAGTATATGAACAGGTAGAGAGTAGCGGCACCCTGACAGATAGCTCTGAAGACGGAGTAGTGGTCCCTACTAAGGTCAGGCATACCCGACCGCATTCTTCTGTTGTTGAGGTGCAAGAATCGCAGGGCTCTCGTATGGAGCAGAGAGCCAGTACTAGTGCCGCTCATCCTTCTGGTGAACTGGCAAGCACCAGCGGCCTAGTACATCCTGGTCGTAGACAAACCGGCACTGCAGTATCACGTGACGTGGCAAGTTCCATAAGTGCAATTCAAGCTAGTGCGGTGGCTAACACAAGTAGTGTCCCGCAGTAACCAAGAAGACAAAGACAGGCCCATAGAGCCCATAGTGCCCTTCCCGCTGCATATGCTAATCCTGATTGCAATCCCACCACTTCTGCAGCGCCCGTACTTCCACCATTCACTGGCCAACCCGGAATTCAGGTGGAAATAGTTGATTTTACGTCACTTGATTTTTATTCATTGTTTTTCATAGAAGATCTCTATAGATCTATTGTGGACCAAAGCAATTTGTATGCTGGTCAATTCATTGCCGCTAATCCCCATTTGACCCTTGCCAGAGAATGGAAACCTTTTACGGTTTCCGAATTTAAGACCTTTCTGGGCCTATCCCTCCTCATGGGCATAACTTAAAAAAGTGAGTTGCGATCATATTGGTCCACTGACCCAATTCACCATATGCCCGTGTTCTCTGCTTCCATGACCAGGACGCGATATGAGCAGATCTTGCGGTTCAAGCATTTTAATGACAATGAACTCTGTCGTCCTCAGGGTGACCCTGAATTTGATCGGCTCCACAAAATTCGGCCCCTCATAAACCACTTCAACCAACAGTTCGCAGCCTTGTTTACTCCTGATCACGTTGTCTGCGTTGACGAGTCCTTGATTACGTTTTCTGTTGTCTTTCAAACAGTATCTTCCCAGCAAGCATGCCAGATATGGGGTCAAGTTGTATAAGCTCTGTGACAGGGCCACAGGCTATACACATAGTTTTATGGTTTACGAGGGAAAGGACAGTCACGTGGAGCCCCCAACTGCCCAGACTACATAGGGAGCGCTGGCAAGATTCTTTGGGACTTGGTGTCACCCTTATTCGGAAAGGAGTACCACTTGTATGTGGACAATTATTACACAAGCGTGCCATTTTTTAGTCACCTTTTTGATTGTGGAATTGGCGCATGTGGCACCGTGTGATCTAATCACCGCTTGTAGAGTCCCGACTTAGACAGGGGGAGAGAGCCTGCTTCAGATGTAATCATTTGCATGCAGTGAAGTGGAGGCATAATCGTAATGTTTTTGTTTTGTCCTCCCTTCACGCAGATACGACTGTCTAAATTTCAATGGCGACTGGTGTTGTTGAGAAGCCCCTCTGTGTCCAGGAATACAACCTTAACATGGGAGGGGTGGACTTCAATGACCAGTTGATGGCGCCGTACTTAATTGCCCGTAGAGCCAGACGCAAGTATAAAAAAGTGTCTGTATATCTATTTTAATTGGCTCTGATGAACGCTTATGTGCTATACAAAGCATCAGGATGAACTGGTTTCTTCCCAAAACTCCAGGAAGAGATCATCACAGCCCTTCTGTTTCCAGACAGTGCTGTGTCCCAAATTCCCAATGCAAATGCAGTGAGCAGGCTGCATGAGAGGCATTTTCCGTATGTCCTCCCTGGTACCACTACCCAACGAGCACGAGAAGATGTCGTGTCAGTAGCAAGCGCGGATATAGGTGTGACACCCGCTATTATTGTCCCTCCTGTCCTGACCAACCTGGTCTCTGCATCGATGAATGTTTCCGTCGCTACTACCCACTAGTGGAGTATTAACGTAGGGTAAGCACGGCACAACCTAGGACACACTTTCACAGGGTCTCAAAAGATGGCATCGCATTTTGAGAGACCCGAACCTGGAACCTTTACAGTTACAAATACAAATAAAAGTGTAAAAAGAAAAAAAAAATAACAAAATTTAAATAAAATAAAAAAGCAAAAAATAGTTGTCATTTTATTGTTCTTCTCTCTCTATTCTCTCTCTATTGTTTGCTCTCTATTGTTCTGCTCTGTTTTACTGTATTTTATGCTTAACTGCAATGCTTTATTGCTACTATGTTTTATCATGTTTGCTTTGCAGGTATGTAATTCTTTTATACTTTACTGTTTACTGTGTTTTATTGTTACCCATTATTTTCTTTTCAGGTACGCCATTCAGCTGCAGCACGGATTGCCCCCATGCTCCGGCATATATTTTTTACTCTTTTTTTGGTACATATTGTTGTTTTATTGAGTTAATATTTTATTATTACCATTGTTTGATTTTCAAGTACGCCATTCAGCTGCAGCACGGATTTATTTATTTTGACAGCAACAGGTTTGCTCTCACTATACGTAAATCAGCGACTCCAGCTCTGTAGGAGGTGATTTCACCACCACAGTTAAAAAAAGAATGGTGCATGTATGCCCATAATTAGAAGTGGGTGGATGCAGGGTGGTATTCTAATGGTGGGCATACCCACCGATGGATTGATTCTCTTTTTACATTTAACCCACAGGCTGCATGAAAAAAAAGAACTTTACAATATACTGTATGTCCAACAAGGACCAGCAACGAACTGATATTGAGTAGTTTGGAGTGGTTGTAACGGAATGATGCCTGCAGATTTAGGTATCATCTCGTTATTGTTCTTTTCAGCCATCGGTGGACTTTCATGTAAAAGCAATCCTAGTGGCTAATTAGCCGCTAGACTGCTTTTACAAGCAGCGGGAGGGAACGTCCCCTCCCACCGTCTTCCATGGTTTTCTCCGGCTCTCCTGTCCCACCGGGGGACCCGAGAATTCAGCCGGTGGTTCCGCCAGCTGACCACAGAGCTGATCGAAGACTATAATGGCTCCAATCATCTCTATGGCCTAAGAAACTGGAAGCTACGAGCATTACATGACTTCGGTTTCGCCGGATATAAACAGCGCCATTGGGAAATTGGGAAAGCAACTTATCACACCGATCTTGGTGTGGTCAGATGCTTTAGGGGCTGAGGAGAGATCTAGAGTCTAATGGACCCCACTTTTCTCAAAAAAGAGTACCTGTCACTACATATTGCTATCATAGGGGATATTTAAATTCCCTGTGATAACAATAAAAATTATATTAAAAAATGAAAGGAACAGTGTAAAAATAAAATAAAAAGCAAAATGAATAATTAAAAAATAAAGCACCCCTGCCCCCCCGTGCACGCGCGCACAGGTGAACGTCGGTCTCACGCCGTATGTAAACAGCAATTGCACCATGCATGTGAGGTATCACCGTGAACATCAGATCGATGCAGTAATTCTAGCAGTAGACTTCCTCTGTAAATCTAAAGTGGTAACCTGTAAAGGCTGTTAAAGGCTTTTAAACATGTATATAGTTTGTCGCCGCTGCATGGGTGTACCTTTAAAGCATGTCATGTTTGGTATCTATGTACTTGGCATAAGATCTTATTTTATATTTCACCAAACATTTGGGCAATATAGTGTGTTTTTGTGCAATAAAATTCAAAAAAGTGTTTTTTCCAAAAAAAAAAACGCTGCGCAAATACTTTGTGAAAAAAAAAATTTCAACACCCACCATTTTAATCTGTAAGGCCTCTGCCTTTAAAAAAAAATATATAATTTTGGGGGTTCAAAGTAATTTTCTAATTTTTTCATGTAAGCAAAAAGTGTCAGAAAGGACTTGGTGGTTCAAGTGGTTAGAAGAGTGGGTGATGTTGAGCATAAAATACCAGGACAATAACCTGTCAATCGCCTTGACAATCAAATGTCAAGATAGCACAAACCCCCCCCAAATGACCCCATTTTAGAAAGCAGATACCCCAAGCTATTTGCTGAGAGGCATGGTGAGTATTTTGCAGCTCTCATTTGTTTTGGAAAATTAAGAAAGAAAAGGAAAATGTTTATATATATATATATATATATATATATATATATATATATATATATATATATAAAAATAGTGGTCTTTTAAATGAGATAAAACACAGGGAAATATGCACGTATTGCAGAGATATACTCCATATGTTTAATTTTTTGCGCTGACATGCATATTAAAGCGGAGTTCCACCCAAAAGTGGAACTTCCGCTTTAAGTACTCCTCGCCCCCTGACATGCCACAATTGGCATGTCATTTTTTTTTTTGTGGGGGGGGGCTGGGTACCTGGTTTGGAGTGTCCCACTTCCTCCTTCCGACTTCTGACCACCTAGGCGATTCCTGGCAGCCCCTCCCACGTCACAGGTCCCAGAACATTGCCTGGCCATTGCCGGAGTGCGGCTCGCCCGGCTGTGAAGCTGTAAACTGCCACAGCCGGGCGCCCACACTCACAATGTCGGCGCCACAAAGAGGAAGGGGAGAGAACGGAGGCTTTGGGCGACCGTATTGCTGGACTGTGGGACAGGTGAGTGGCTGTTTATTAAAAGTCAGCAGCTACACAACTGCTGATTTTTAATAAACTAAAAAAACCAGTGGAACTCCACTTTAAGTTGACTGGACATAAGTCTACTTTCACCCCAGTAGTCTGACTGCTCGGGACAGCACCAACTTCTGCAGTAACATTGATACAAGCTGTAAATCAGGTTTTCTGAAGAGCCGTATTAGTTACACCTTGCACTGCCTAAAATAGTTAAACGTAAACAAGGAGACTGATTATGTAGATGGGTATAGACTGCACAGCTGTGGTGAGGGCCTACCCTACCCGTGGCCCTGCTGTCTTTATCTCTGTAGGATACATCTTGGCTCCTCTTGTTTATTAAACTTTTCCTCATTCTGTTTCAACCCTTTAGCAAGTGAGTCTGTCTAACAGGCATCCATCATGGCGTACGTCAAATCACTGCTCAGGGGAACCGGGCCTCATCTGTCATCCTGACAAGACAGGTACCCACTGCAGGTTCACTTAATGAGGCTACTGTCAGCTGCCCTGCCACCTTTGCCAGCTCCCCCAGGCACAAAGCACAAGCCACCAATCTCTGTACTGCCAGCCCAGACACAGGCTCGGGACGTGCAGAGGGCTAGCTCCTGTTCAGCAGTGCGGCTATTCAGTTGTATAACACCTGATCACATCTCGTGTGAAACATCTCTGATACTGCTCTAGCTTTCAGTAAAGTCTATAACAAAATAACAACAAATGCTTCACAGTTATGTGTTGTGGCAACGCATATGCATAGGTGCGTGTTTTTATGTGCATTTTACATGCTTTGCTTTGGGCAGCCCATTCATTCGGATAGGCTGCCTGGCGTACTTAAAAAAAAAAAACTCATTGCACTAAAAAAAACACATGGTAATCAGTGGTGCCGAAAAATGTATATGCATTAACCACTTAAGGACCAAGCCTCTTTTTGAGATCTGTTGTTTACAAGTTAAAATCATTTTTTTTTTGCTAGAAAATTACTTACATTATATATTTTTTTTCAGACACCCTAGAGAATAAAATGGCGGTCGTTGCAATACTTTATGTCACACCGTACTTGCACAGCGGTCTTACAAGCGCAATTTTTTGTGAAAAAAATACACTTTTTTTGAATAAGAAAAAAAAAAAGAGAACAGTAAAGTTAGCCCAATTTTTTCCTATATTGTGAAAGATAATGTAAATTGATACCCAACATGTCACGCTTCAAAATTGCGCCCGCTCGTGGAACAGAGACAAACTTTAGCACTTAAAAATCCCCACTGGCGACATTTAAAAATTTCTACAGGTTACCAGTTTTGTGTTACATAGGAGATCTAGAATTATTGTTCTCGCTCTAACGATCGCCGACAATACCTCACATATGTGGTTTAAACACCTTTTTCATATGCGGGTGCAACCTACGTATGCGTTCGCTTCTGCGTGCGAGATCGGCGAGATCACCAGACTTACTCTGTAGGTCGTTTTCTAGGCTCCTCCTCTTCTCCAAGGGCCCCCATAGCAAGCTGCTTGCTATGGGGGCACTCGTGGGCTAGATCTCAAGCCGAGCTGCGTGCGCCTATAGACACACGCAGCGCGGCGTGGCCCCCGCCTTCTCTCCCTCGTCACAGGATTTGACTGACAGCAGCAGGAGCCAAAGGCTCCCGCTGCTACTAAATCCCCTGTGAGAAGAGAGAGAGCAGATAAAAGCTGCTGCAGACGGGGACTGAGCTGAATCGAGATCGGGCTCGAGTAAATGTTTAAGTGGAGGGGTTTTACTGACAAAACATGGGGAATTTACTGACGAAGCACATTTTTTACTGACAACCTGAAAAACGAAAGAACTACTATTAAGATTTAAGACAATCAATATTTAAAGGAGAAGTACAGTCAAAGCTCAGTTGGCTGTACTTCTCCTGTGGATCACAAGAGTGCAGTTCGTTCTGAACTCCTGTGACCTGTTTTAAGCAGACAGCGGGCTGAAAATCCGCTGTCAGCTGATGTCACAGAGTCAGTCCAGGCTCGGGAAAAATCGAAACAATTAAGTTGGGATCCGCCTACATGCCTGGACCGGCACCTGGCTCAGCCTCTCATCAAACCGCTCCTGCCCCCTCCACAGCTCAGCTCTCCAATCAGCGTGGGGGGGGGGGGAGAGCAGACAGCGGTGACTGACAGTCACCAGCTCTCTGCTCAGGGAGCTCTGAGAACCGAGCAGTTGGCAGTGTTTGATTGCTCAGTTCTCAGTGTTAGAGCTGACGGGGGACAGATGCTGCATCCACCTAGGTAAGTATGATTCTGCAAAAAAAAACAAAAAAAAACATACTTCTCTTTCAATGCAGAGAATGCAGAAGGTAAAAAAAAAAAAAAAAGCCTTTTACCTTTACAACTGCTTTAGAGCACTTTTTATAAAGGTATAGCCAGCACTTCTATTAACACTTCTATTAACACTTCTCTTAACACTCACAAATGGAATCTGAAGCTTCCGTAGCACCATGTCACACTAGCGATTGTGTTAGCGGTGAGAAGTCACCAGCGGCTAGGATCACTTTGGCGCAGACCTGCAGGCAGTGAAAAACTTACCGGCTTGTATATGTCGCTCCCTCGCCGATTACTTAGATTTTGCAGCAATTTTGTCAGTGAGGGAGCGACCTGACAAAGTAGGTATGTGTGTTCCCTGAATTTTTTAGCGATTCTGTCACTGGCAATTTCTTTGCTAGCGACAGGATGGCTAGTGTGGTCCTTAGAGGGCTTCAGCAGAGCTTTCTTTGTTGCTTTATAAATTGCTAAAGCTTACTAAATGTCTGCTGAATACAATGTTTCTTAGAATAGCTTTTACCAAGCTAAGGTTAAAAAATGCCAGTGTGTACTGGGCCTACCTGTCTAAAGTGTTAATACTCAGTGACAGCTAAAATATATCTAAAGGTTCCTATGCGGCTCTCTAATCAGGTCCCAATTCCGATTACTGTATAAAGGGACAAAACTTCCTTTAGCTTCCCTATTCCCTATTCCCCATTTGTCTCACATGCCCCCACTCCCAGGCACTGCAGCTCACAGTGGGCGGGTTTCAGCAATGGAGGCAGTGCTGTCAATCTGGAAAGCAGTGGGCGGGACTGGGCGTGGCCAGGTGACAACTGACAAGCTACAGACTTGTGAATCGCCAGTGACAATACTAATAGCCCTGCAACATTTTATCACCTATCATCTATCCATTATTATATATGTGTTCCAACTCAGGGGACGCTCACATTTAAAGGGGTTAGGACTACAAATAAAACTGGGGTGCCATGATGTGGCCACTTCAGCTTATGCATATATTTACAAATGTGTGAAAACTAAACCCCTTGTTTTAATGTGAACTGTTAGACAGGACAATTCAGTTTGTTGCAGGCTGGCTGGTAAGTGAGCTGGGAATTTTTGTTTGATGTTTTTTGACATGCGTCGCCCTTCCATGTGCTCCTTGCTGCAAAGGCCAGTTATAGGTGGGGGTGGTTGCCATTTACTTGTATTTTTTCCCCCCAAGCAGGCACAACCCACATGAGAGTGACCATAGGCATGGGCACAGGATGTGCTGGGTGTGCCCGGGCACACCCTAATCACCCTGTGCAGTGTCGATTCCCCCTGCTTCCTGGTGTCCCCTGTCTCTCCCCAGCAGTGCTGCCAGCTTCCCTCCTCTTCTCTACTGCTGGTTGCTGCGAGGGGGATGTTTCAGGATGGATAAATGAATAAACACAGTGAGTAATCTGTACCGATCGCTCCTGTGTTCATTCGTAACTGAAGCGTTTACTATGCTTCAGTTTGTGAATAAACAGGAAGTCTACAGTCTACTGATTGGAATGGTACCAGCTGATTGGAGAAAAGACAATGTAGCAGCAATATTTAAAAAAGGGCCAAAATACATCCCTAGGAATTACAGACCAGTTAGCCTAACATCAATAGTATGCAAGCTCTTGGAGGGGATGATAAGGGACTATATAGAAGATTTTAGTAATAAAAACGGTATCATTAGCAGTAATCGCATACCTCCCAACTGTCCCCGATTTCAAGGGACTGTCCCTGATTTGGAGCAATATCCCTCTGTCCCTCTTTCCTCCTCATGTGTCCCTCATTTTGGTCTGATCTATATAGTTGTATATAAAATGCACTTTTTACCTTTCAAAAAGTGTTTCCCAGTGCTAAACCTTTCATCCAATTTCTAAATTGCTGCATTTGTACATTTCAAAAGCCAATATAAAGGAATAGTAGTGGTAAAGAAGCACTTGTGGGTTTAACTATATATATTTATGTATAATTCGCCTTTTAAGGGGCGTGGCAGGGGTGTGTGTCCTATGCCTACATACGTTTGCTAATGGGTGTCCCTCATTCCGGTCTCAAAAATTTGGGGGGTATGGTAATCAGCATGAATTCATGAAGAATCGTTCTTGCCAAACCAATCTATTAACCTTCTATGAGGAGGTGAGTTGCCATCTAGATAAAGAAAGGCACTTTACTATGTTTCAGGTATGAATGGACTGAGTCCGTGATCGGTATGGATCACTGACTCTCCATTCAGAAAAGGCTTCATCCTGACAGATACCCTGCAGCAGCCTACAGGAGAGGGGAGGGGGGAACTTCGCGGAGCTGTGGGGACAAGGGGAGGGGCCAGGAGAGAGCGGGGGGGGGGGGGGCGGGAAAAAGTACAGGGGGGCTGGAGAGCCCATGGGGGGCAGCAGAAAGAAGCTGCATAGGAGGAACGGTGCGGGCGGCCGCATATAGAGAAACTGATCATTCCATTTCCCCCACTTCTCATCTCCCTCCCGCAGACTTTCAGCAGCTGCAGGAGGAACATGGAGAGATCACTTTCTCTGTATCAGCATTTCTCAACATTTTACCAGTCAAGGCGCAACATATTGCCTCTTCACTGCCTGTCAAATGCCTCTGAAATGCGATCTGAGCCTGCATCGCTTTTCAGAGGAATAGCATTTTTCTTGTTGGTATTATGAACCCGCCCTAAAAAAATCAGTTCTGATCGTAAAGAAAAAGGGGTCAGGATTAAAAGTAATGTGTGGAGCACAAGTGGCCGGCATTTGAGGCCATTCGTAAGTAGGAGTCGTTCGTAACTCGGGTGTTCGTAACTCGGGGACTGCCTGTAAAGGGTCTGGAGGATATTAGTTATGAGGAAAGGTTCCGAGCACTGAACTTATTCTCTCTGGAGAAGAGACGCTTGAGAGAGGATATGATTTCAATTTACAAATACCGTACTGGTGACCCCACAATAAGGATAAACTTTTAAGGGAGTTTAAAAAGACTCGTGGCCACTCATTACAATTAGAAGAAAAGAGGTTTAACCTTAAACTACGTAGAGGGTTCTTTACTGTAAGAGCGGCAAGGATGTGGGATTCCCTTCCACAGGCGGTGGTCTCAGCGGGGGGGGGGAGCATCGATAGTTTCAAGAAACTATTAGATAATCACCTGACCGACCACAACATACAGGGATATACAATGCAATACTGACACATAATCACACACATAGGTTGGACTTGATGGACTTGTGTCTTTTTTCAACCTCACCTACTATGTAACTATGGAGGCCGCTCAGCAAAGAGCACTTCCCATTTGTTCATTGTCCAGTGCAGCTAAGGCTGCAGAAAAAGGGACTGGGGAAGCTCTGTCCTCAGTCCCTTTCTTTCTGTTTAGACCCATGATAATTCATCAAAGCCACCCAACGGGGCTCCAAAAAAAAAAGTTGTCTCTGCCTCTGCACTAGCGTATAGGCCCGCATGCCCATACGAATGAGGCCTAAGGGCCCGTTTACACTAGTAACTGGATGGGATCTTCCCACACTCAGGGAGAGGATGTGGAACTGTGCCCCCAATCCCTGCAGCTAACACATGTTGCCCAATACAGCCCAAAGCTGCTGACGTGTAACAGATGCTCATGTCACTTAGATATGCAAGGGCAAGGCGGCTCTACTGCGTACTAGGTACGGATCCTACACTTTTGGGTTGGGGGCGTTGGGAAGAAAATAGATCAATGCCTTCCCCTAATAAAAGCACCTTCCACCGTTTAGTAAAACACAGGCTAGGAACACATTTAACTCTTTAATCGTCCCTGATGTTAACCCCTTCCTAGCCAGTGTCATAAGTACAGTGACAGTGCATATTTTAAGCACTGATCACTGTATTGGTGTCACTGGTCCCCAAAAAGTGTCAGTTATTGTCTGCTGCAATATATTACAGTCCGGCTATAAGTTACTGATCGCCGCTATTACTATAAAAAAAATAAAAAAAATAAATAATAATAAAAATATCCCATCGTTTTTAGATGCTATAACTTTAGTGCAAACCATACATTTATTGGGATTTTTTTTACCAAAAATATATAGCAGAATACACATTGGCCTAAACTGATGAAGAAATTAGATTTTTTTTTTATTTTATTATTGGATATGTTTTATAGCAGAAAGTAAAAAATATTGTTTTGTTTTTTTTCAAAATTGGCAGATGTTTTTGTTTATAGTGCAAAAAATAAAAATAAAAATAAAAATACCACCAATAGAAAGCTCTATTTGTGGGGGAAAAAACGACATACATTTTATTTGGGTACAGCGTAGCACAACAGCGCAATTTTTAGTTAAAATAACGCAGTGGCGTATCGCAAAAAAATGGCTCGGTCAGGAAGGGGGGGTAAACCTTCCCGAAGTCAAGTAGTTAAACCCACAAGTGCTTTTTTTTTACCGCTACTATTTCATTCTATTGGCTTTTGAAATTTATAAATGCAGCAATTTTGAAATTGAATGAAGGGTTTAGCATGGGAAACACTTTTTGAAGGCTAAATAGTGCATTTTATATACAACTATATAGATCAGACCAAAATGAGGGACAAGTGAGCAGGAAAGAGGGACAGAGGGATTTTGTTCCAAATCACGGACAGTCCCTCGAAATCAGAACAATTGGGAAAATGTGGAATTAGGGCTCATTCACACCATCAGTGTTGGGCTAAGTTAGGCAAAGCTGCCCACCGCAGTACTATTGCAAGAACAAAGCAATTTGCCTTATGTCCTATAGCGTTGGTATGTGATTAACCACTTGCCGACCAACCGCCGCAGTTTTACTGCGGCAGAATGGCACGTCTGGGCAAATCGACGTTATGTTACGTTGCTTCGCCCTGTGCCACTAGGGGCCGCTGCTCTCCCCCGGTCAGGATCACCGCCGGGCTCCCGCGATCGCTGCTGACACGCCGAGAACCGGGATCTGTGTGTGTAAACACACAGTCTCCGGTTCTCTGAGGGGAGAAGAGACTGATCATCTGTTCATACAGAGTATGAACAGCGATCTGTCATCTCCCCTACACAGTCCCCTCCCCCTTCAGTTCGAACACACACTAGGGAACACTCTTAACCTCTTGATCGCCCCCTAGTGTTAACCCCTTCCCTGCCAGTGACATTTTTAAAGTAATCAGTGCATTTTTATAGCACTGATCGCTGTATAAATGCCAATAAATGAGTGTCCGATGTGTCCGCCATAATTTCGCAGTACCGATAAAAATCGTAGATCGCCGCCATTACTAGAAAAAAAAAATTAATAATAAAAAGGCCAAAAAACAATCCCCTATTTTTTAGACGCTATAACTTTTGTGCAAACCAATCAATTTACGCTTATTGCGATTTTTTTCTACCAAAAATATGTAGAAGAATACATATCTGCCTAAACTGAGGAAAAAAATTGTTTTTTTTATATATTTTTGGGGGATATTTATTATAGCAAAAAGAAAAAAATATTGAGTTTTTTTCAAAATTGTCGCTCTTTTTTTTGTTTATAGCGTTAAAAATTAAAAACTGCCAAGGTGATCAAATACCACCAAAAGAAAGCTCTATTTGTGGGGAAAAAAAGGACGTCAATTTTGTTTGGGTGCAACGACCGCGCAATTGTCAGTTGAGGCGACGCAGTGCCGAATCGCAAAAAGTGCTCTGGTCAGGGAGGGGGTCAAATCTTCCGGGGCTGAAGCAGTTAAAAAAAAAAGAGACATGTTGTATTTTTGTGCAAAGATCTCAATGCGATGTAACAAATCACAACTTGCTGCAATCCATGGAATTACACAGAATTTTAAACAAGAAGAAAAAAGTCAGCGTTGCAATGTGTTGTAAAAGCGGATTGCAGCGCAGGTCAGTATGCGCGCGTTATACGCACACGTGCTGTATGTTGCAAATGAGCCCTTATGTTTTAAGAATGTTGAAAACAGATCCTTCTGCACACCCCCCCTCCCCCCCATCCCTCACTTGTGTTCACTATACAGACCTCTTTTCTCACACCCGTCCCCTCAGACCCTGTTGGATTTTTTAGAGCCCCGGAGGCGCTAAAATTTTTTTTTAGAGCCTGACACAAATCCTTGGGGACCCTCTGCCAGGAACAGAGTGGAGGGGGGATACCGGAGCAAAATAACTGTTTCCATATCAACCGCTGGCGTGGAACAAGCTAAAAGGAAAGGGACGTACTATAGAGCAGGCATTGAATACAAACCGGAATTTAACCAGTTCAGTCCAAAAAAATTAAATTCACACTTTACAGAACTATATAAATATGGGTTATTATTTCTATTATTATTTTTTGCACTTACATGCTTTTGATTGCATTTCTTATATATGATTATTTGCTTCAGTGTTGACTTTGGCTGTAGAAGAAGAGAGAGTTGGACAATAAAATATCAGTTTCTTACAAGTGAGGTCAATAATAAAAATAGAATTGTGTGTAGCGATACCCCCGAAGGAGCTGCTTAACCACTTCAGCCCCGGAAGATTTTACCCCCTTCCTGACCAGAGCACTTTTTACAATTCGGCACTGCGCTGCTTTAACAGACAATTGGGCGGCCATGCAATGCTGTACCCAAACTAAATTTGCGTACTCTTTTTTTCCCACAAATAGAGCTTTCTTTTGGTGTGATTTGATCACCTCTGCGGTTTTTATTTTTTGCGCTATAAACAAAAAAAGACCGACAATTTTGAAAAAAAAAAATATATTTTTCACTTTTTGCTATAATAAATATCTCCAAAGTTAAAAAAACAAAAACAAATTTCTTCATCAGTTTAAGCCAATTTATATTCTTTGACATATTTTTGTAAAAAAAAATTGCAATAAGCGTATATTGATTGGTTTGCGCAAAAGTTATAGTGTCTACAAACTATGGGAAAGATTTATGGCATTTTTATGGCATTTTTATTATTTTATTTTTTTTAATAGTAATGGCGGCAATCTGCGATTTTTTTAGCGATGGACAGATCGGATACTTTTGACACATTTTTGGGACCATTGACATTTATACAGCAAACGGTGCTATAAAAATGCACTGATTACTGTGTAAATGTCACTGGTAGTGAAGGGGTTAACACTAGGGGGCGATCAAGGGGTTAAATGTGTGTTCCCTCACTGTGTTCTAACTGTCTGAGAATAGGACTGAGTAGGAGAGAAGACATATCGGTGTTCCTACCTAGCAGGAACAAACAACATGTCTCCTCTCCTCTGACAGTACAGGGATTTGTGTGTTTACACACACAAATCCCCGTGCTGGCGCTCGTGCACACAATCGTGCGGCGGGCACGCACGCGCCCTCTGGTGGCCTAAAAAGAGTAGGACAATATATAGGGTAAACAATATATATAATCAAGTAATCAACTGGAGAGCAATAACTGAGATTTAAGAGCAATATAGCTCTCAATCCTATATTCAAGCTGCTTTCAGGAGATTCCAAACCTGAGAATGTCCCCAAGAGCAGAGGCACACTTTAAAAGGTAAATAAAGCACACTATGGCACGTCAAATTAGATTGGTTACCTCTGCTCAGGTTGGCTCTATGAGTCTAGGCAGGAGGAGAGCAGAGGAATTATGCCGCGTACACACGAGCGGAATTTCCGACAGAAAGAGTCTGATGGGAGCTTTTCATCGTATATTCTGATCGTGTGTATGCCCCATCTGACTTTTTCTGTCGAAAATTCAGATGGACTTAGACAGAGAACATGTTCTATATTTTTCCGACGGAACACATTACTATCGGAAAAAACGATCGTCTGTATCCTGACCAAAAACCACGCATGCTCTGAAGCAAGTATGAGACGGAAGCTATTGGCTACTGGCTATTGAACTTCTGTTTTCTAGTCCTGTCGTACGCGTTGTACGTCACCACGTTCCGGACGGTCGGAATTTGGTGTGACTGTGTGTATGCAAGACAGCTTTAGCAGAATTTCATCTGAACTTCCTCATAAAAAACTTTAGTTTATTCCGACGGCAAAACCGGTCGTGTGTACAGGGCATAACTCCCTTTGTGTCAGGCCTCTCTCTACTGGTCCCTTACACCACAGGCCCAACTTTACACACCTATTCAAATCAACAAGTAATGGCATAACTTTATAAGGTGTCCCACACACCCAATGTATATGCAGAGCCCTGAATAGGTGTGTGTGGATCTGTATGGCCCTTACAGCTTCAGTCCTTTTTGAAGAAAAGATAAGCTTTGGTATCTTCAGCTAGACACTTTTATTGCACTTTAACTCCTGGTTAGCAGAGCCAAACAACACAACTGGCCCAGGTTATCAGGTGAAACAGACAGGATTTTGCTCAACAAGGTGAGAGGACAATGGCGTCTGTATTCAATGTCCCAGAAATGGATAACCTTATCCTTTATCCCTGTAGTACTACAGGTGTCAGTAAGATGACTACCAGCAACGATTTCTGTATACATTGTTCAAATAACTCCTTCTGTAGTGCAAGTGTCTCTGTTCCCTGCAGATGGGCAGAAATGCCCTCTCACCACATCCTGTGATCAAGGCACAAACAAACGTCCTGGAACCAGCAGGCTTTTATGGCGACCCAACCGGTCCCCTCCCACTGGAACGGTTAACCGTTGGTGGAGATGCACCTCGATATTCACCTTGGATCCCACTCTCTCAGACTGGACGTCCCGACTGGCGGCAGAGGTGAGAGATCATCTGAGAGACAGCACCTCTCTTTCAGGTCTGGTCTCTTTACTCCCTCATGGCTGACTGACTTTTACCTCAGGACACAAAATGGAGTCTTTTTACTTTCCTGTCAACAAAGCCTGCTGGGATTTGTATTTCTCCCAATATAGCAGTCTATGGGGCGTTTTGTGTGGGAACTGCATGTCCCACAATCCATTGCAGCTCTCTCTGCAGTTCAGTACAGTCTCTCCCATTGGCTGTTGTAACTGTACCTTTAATTGGTTTTCTTATTGTGGCCAATAGGGGCACAAGAGAGGCTGCTGAATGCACAGCTCTGTGTGTGTGTCAGCTCACATTACATAACTCAGTCAGTAAAAACAGGAAGAAGGAGGAGGGTGAAAAATCCCCCTCTTTCAGGCTGCTCTGCCTAAGTCCCCTTTCACGCTTCGCCCTGAAACAGCCGCTGCAGTCTCTCCAATGTGAAAGCCCCGAGGGCTTTAACACTGGAGAGGTGCGCTGGCAGGATGCTGAAAAAAGTCCTGCTAGCAACATCTTTGGAGCGGTAAAGGAGCGGTGTATACACCGCTCCTTCACCGCTCCTGCCCATTGAAATCAGTGGGGCAGCGCGGCTGTACCGCCGGCATAGCGCTGCTGCAGCGGCGCTTTGCGGGCGGTGTTAACCCTTTTTCGGCCACTAGCAGGAATTAAAACAGCCCTGCTAGCGGCCTAATACCGCCGCTAAAACGACGGTAAAGCGGCGCTAAATATACCGCCGATATACCGCCAACGCAGCCCCAGTGTGAAAGGGGCCTAACTCAAGCTGTAAAGCCTGTGTTCCGGCCAGCTTAGCGGGATTGCGGGTTATAGAGTGAGACATCCGCTACATGTGCATTGTGTGATGGCTCGTGGTAGCCAATTGGAATTTGTTTTGAGATGTGTTTGGTTGTAGGTGCTAATGCATTTTGCATGTTGTTGCTGGTTTTCTGCCTTATTCGGAAATAGGTGTTCATCCGTTGTGTGATCCATATAAATCTACATACAGGACCTCACCTATAAAGGGGTTGTAAACCCTCAAGGTTTTTCACCTTATTGCATTCTATGCATTAAGGTGAAAAACCTTCTGTGTTGCAGCTCCCCCCAGACCCCCCCCTTTTTTTCTTACCCGAGCCGGATCCAATCTAATGATGTGCACGAGCACAACGGCTCCAGCTGCTGTCCCTTTCCCCATTGGACAGATTGATAGCAGCAGGAGCCAATTAAATCCAGTGACAGCAGGGGGTGGGGCTGAGTCCCGCTGTCAATGGACGCAGAGGCAGGACTCGGGAGCGAGCCCACAAGGGTGTCCTAAGGGGAAAGCGGCTCTTTGTGAGGGCACCCGAAGAAGAGGAGGGACCTGGAACGCCGGCGGGACACCCCAGAAGAAGAGGATCGGGACTGCTTTGTGCAAAACCATTTTTTTTTAAATGAGGGTTTAATTGTGTGGTCCAGTCCTCCTACTGGTATTGTCCGTTTGGGATCTGGCACCCAGGGACAATCCGCACCAGTTGGTCTAGCGGTTGATGCCCGGTGAATGGTGGTGATTGTTCTATTCTTTTGAAATTTTATTAGTAGGTGAGAAATTCTATGTAATTAACGTCTTATTCTTTAATTTATTGTTATGATCTGATTTCATGTATGACCATTATGTAACTCGAGATTGTTTATTATCTATACAGTTTAAATGAATCAGTGATATCGTGTCTAGCCCTGATGAAGCGAAAATTCTTTGCGAAACATGTTGGCTGATAGTCACGTATGAATTCTGAAATTTACTACTGGATGGTCATATGTTCCTATATGTGTTGACATTGCTATATATTTTTAATCATGTCCAAATAAAAATTGTTAATTTTTTATCAAATTGGTTTGATCTGTCAATATGCATCAATTACCTTTATTAGGAAGACATAGACTGACAACAAACACATAGAAGATGAACATCTGAGCTTCTTTTTAGCTTGTCCCTGTCTACTATCTTTTGAAGAAACCAGTATCTGGAGGGGTGGCCTCACCTCGATAGAATAAAAGGGAGAGGTGTACGCCTATCCCCCACGCCGTTGCGAAACGCGTTGACGTCACCACGGCCCGGAGACGCCACCTGAGCGATCCCCCAGTCTAAACGCGATGTGGAGAGTCGCGAACTGAGTGCTGGGTACATACATTCTCTGCTGACACTTCCCTGGCCATACCGCTGCAACACTGCTGAAGTCCCGGAGTATACCGCATAGTATACCACACAGCGTCCTGTTCAAACTTTCTATCTTTGGACACAGATCTGTGTATGAGAAGCGAGGACGTGGCTGAGTAATCCTGCCCACCGGTGGCACAGGAAATATTGGTCAGCATACCTACACAGCGAAAGGAATCGGTAATGTAGAAAATCACTATCATGCAAACATGTGTCATCTGATAGACTTAATTGCTCTATATGAACTGCACGATTGATGTGCTGGTCTAATTCATGGACAGCCAAGTGTGTATGATACAAGGCTACTGATGACATTGTATAAACGATAGCTATGGTAAATGAACAATAGCATCTGCACTATCAATAAAACATTGATCAAGGATATATAACTAACCAGATATCAGCAAACTACTTATCAGTGGCTGCTTCACATTTGAATCCGGTCTTCCTTAGATGTCCAGACCTAGCTTTAGCAGCAACATATTATCCAGGAACTTTTATCTCACAATAGGCGAAGCGATTCCTGCATATGTACTTGATCATATACAGTATCAACAATTTGGACATTTTCACTTAGGGGTGTACTCACTTTTGTTGCCAGCGGTTTAGACATTAATGGCTGTGTGTTGAGTAATTTTGAGGGGACAGCAAATTTACACTGTTATACAAGCTGTACACTCACTACTTTACATTGTAGCAAAGTGTCATTTCTTCAGTGTTGTCCAGGGCACTTTTCTCCTGTCAGTGCAGCTTTGCCCCAGTGCAGAATTGTCAGTGCAGCCTTGTCAGTGCAGCTTTGCCCCAGTGGTCAGTGCAGCCTTGCCCCAGTGGTCAGTGCAGCCTTGCCCCCAGTGTCCATTACATGCTTGGACAGATCGCCGCCGACATACATATAGCATGTAGTTTTAAATATGGCGCCGCGGAGTTCGGAGGGACTCGGCGGAGCTGAATGAGCGCCGCTGAGATACACATAGTCGAGTGTTCTCGGCTCTTTCCGGCGCCGCTCACAGTCTCGCCCAGTCCCGCCCTATGATGGACATAACACAGGTCCAATGGCAGGACTGGGCGTGACTGTGAGCGGCGCCGGAAAGAGCCGAGAACACTCGACTATGTGTATCTCGGCTCCGCCCAGTCACTGTGATCTCGGCGGCGCTCGTTCAGCTCCGCCGAGTCCCTCCGAACTCCACGGCGCCATATTTAAAACTACACGCTATGTGAATATCGACTGCGATCGCAGTAATCGCTCCGATAGATCACAATTAGCGGGGATCGGCGTATAACATGCACCCACGATTTTCCCCTGATTTTAAGGGGAAAAAAGTGCGTGTTATACGCCGATAAATACGGTAATTGCTGTTCAGTTTGGAAACAATCTGGGACATCAGGAAATTAGTCATTTATGCACTTCAGTATCTAAAATTCTTCCACACTCCTGGGGGCCATACATGCACTGATTCCCCTCATATCTAGCAATATTATTTAAAATTTTAAATCGGCGGCTTGACCGCAGGGTCTCTTTGCATGTGTGGTGATTTGGGCGCCCAGACCGTTTCTGTAATTTGTTTGTTGTTTGTTCTTGTCTATGTGTTTGGTTGTTCTGTGCATCTCATGTCTTGATACATTTATGGTGTTAAGCAATCTGCTACCCAGCAAGTCCAGCTTTTCACAGCTTTTACTTGCTGATTAATACTTTTTAAACTGCCTAGTTTTGATACATAATAAAATATTAGTAAATTGTATCATTTTTTGATCCTTAATTGCCCGTTACAGCCATAGTAGCCTTCTTCATTTTTTTGGGAGGTCTCGTCTTTTGTGACCCTCCGTAGAAAATAATTTGTTTATATCATTTCTCCGTTCTGCCTAGTGACATGACAGGGATATACTGCTCCCTGTGATCGGGAGCAGTGATTGCTGTCATGTCAGTGGTAGCCCACCCCCCCCCCACAGTTAGAACACCTCCCTAGGACACACTTAACCCTTGATCACCCCCTAGTGGTTAATCCCTTCCCTGCCAGTGTCATTTACACAGTAATCAGTGCATTTTTAGTGCACTGATCACTGTATAAATGACAATGACCCCAAAATGGTGTCATAAGTGTCCGATGTGTCCGCCATAATGTCGCAGTCACGACAAAAATCGCAGATCGCCGCCATTACTGATAAAAAAAAATTAAAATAAAAATGCCATAAATCTATCCCCTATTTTGTAGACGCTATAACTTTTGCGCAACCAATCAATATACGCTTATTGCAAATTTTTTTTATACCAAAAATATGTAGAAGAATACATATCAGCCTAAACTGAGAAAGAAATTAGTTTTTTTATATATTTTTTGGGGATATTTATTATAGCAAAAAGTATAAAATATTGCTTTTTTTTTTATAATTGTCGCTCTTTTTTTGTTTATAGCGCAAAAAATAAAAACCGCAGAGGTGATCAAAAGATCAAAGATCAAAAAGATCAAAAGAAAGCTCTATGTGTGGGAAAAAAGGACGTCAATTTTGTTCGGGTGCGACGTCGCAGGACCGCTCAATTGTCAGTTAAAGCGACGCAGTGCCGTATCGCAAAAAGTGCTCTGGTCAGGAAGGTGGAAAATCATTCCGGGGCTGAAGTGGTTAAAGCAAATCTGTAGCCTTACCTATGCAGTGCGGGGGTTCCCAGATCATGAGATTTCTGGCAAAAACAGTTGGAGTGGACTGGGGTACTACAGATATGCACTGGGGTACAATTCACAATGAGTGCCAACAAACCACAACACACATATACAATGCATTATTGTGCATTACAATGGGTGCTATAGCGCACAATGTAAGGTGAATGAGCGCTCTTAATTTAAAGCAACATGAGCAATCATATGTAGCTAAATTCTGGCACTAGTGATTAATCTCAAAGCAAGGGAATAACTATAGGCAAAGCAGATCATTTGATGCCTATGTGACCGCAGAGGTACAGTACTAGGGACACAGAGCTGTATGGCTACAGAGTGTTTTATACAAATATCAATAGCGGCAAATACATTTAAATTAAACAAAAAAATCTATATAGTTTGGGAACACTATAAAATTACTGTGAAAGCAATTATTATTTTGTATCACGGGATGAACTGCCTTGGAGATGGAGATTAGGGGAAGGGAGTTCCTTAATGCTTTTGCTACGGAGCCCCATTGCTTACAATTATGGCGCTGCTGCTATTGATTGATAAACATTTAGAACATATGGCACCCTACTGTGTAAATTACACAAGAAACATGTTGTGCAAATTAAATCCAATGAATCCCATTTCCTTCCGGTCCTGGTTGAAATATGTGTCACCAGAACTGTTCTCATTGGAGGGTGTTTCCTTTCCTCTTGCTTTTGTGACAACTTCCTTTCACTATCTGTCTAGATAGCAATAGTCCCCAGGACATATAGAGGGTGGATCTCTCCAGCAGTGTCTAACCCTTCCCCACTCTATCCAAAACTAAAGAGAGAGTTTTGTCTCTACATGCACTTTAATCTTCCATAAGCACATGGTGACCACACATGAATTATTGCTCCCACAGACTACTTAATGCTACTAGTATAGCTCACAAAATAAGAGCAAATTGTTTAGTCTAAGTAACTCTTATGGGGCATACACACGGTCAGACTTTTCGTCTACAAAAGTCCAGGGACGCCGACGGACTAAAGCTGGCTGGTAATCCGATCGTGTGTGGGCTTCCCCGGACTTTCAGCTGACTTTTTCAGCCTCAAATCCGACGGACTTTAGATTTGAAACATGCTTCAAATCTTTACGTCGTAACTACGACGGACCCCGAAATCCGCTCGTCTGTGTGCTAGTCCGACGGACAAAAACCCACGCTAGGGCAGCTATTGGCTACTGGCTATCAACTTCCTTATTTTAGTCCGGTGTACGTCATCACGTACGAATCCGTCGGACTTTTGTGTGGTCGTGTGTAGGCAAGTCCGTTCGTTAGAAAGTCTGCCACAAGTCCGCCGCAAGTCCTCCGCAAGTCCGCCGGAAGTCTGTCGGACAGGCTGTCGGACTTTTGTAGACGAAAAGTCCGACCGTGTGTATGCCCCATTAAGGCCTCCCTTTGCAGTGGGACTGCACTTCACCAGCGCTGCAAGGGTTAACTGCTCATTTATGTTTAAGGGGACTGGGTGAAGCACTCTTACCCGATTCTTGGGTCCTTAGCTCCATTGCGCTCCAGCAGTCTAAGGTCTTCTGATGTCATCAAAACCAATGAAGCACCCATAACTCTGCATTGGATGTGAGGACGCCAAGGGGATGAAGATCGGGGCTGCGTCCACACTGCAAGGGTTGACTTTTCGTTTTCCCAGAATTAGACTTTAAGCTGGCCATATACGTGTTAATGCAATCATTCAGTCTCAATTTTAAAACAATTTTCTTTCAAAATTAAAAAAGAATCCAATGAATAATCTACCATTTGGAATCAGCCACTTGGCATTCGAGTATAAAACCCCAATAGAGCATTGCAGAAAATCCAATCACTTTCTAGCAGGTTTCATAATGAGGTTCCTGTATTTATTAATTGCTGGTCAAATTATTAATTACAGTTATTCTTTAATGCATGAAAATCACCAAAATTGGTTACAGCTTGCTGAACTGGCAGACTTTTTCAAGTAGATGGTAAGTTTTGTCCAGAGGTGGGCTTTAAAAATGATATAGATTTTTTAGCCTGGGTTTCCATATACTTTATGGTAAGCTGCTCTTGTTTTTTTTAATCACTTTCTGATCATGTTAGTGACACTGACTTTCAGTGTTATTCTTGACAGTTCAGATTCCCAAAAAGGCCTCAGGGATAAAGGAAGCAAAGGCTGCACCAATGGCTGTTTCTGCGGTTGCTTGGGCAAAATTAGTTTGACTGCCAATGCCACCAGGACCTACCCTTTTCTATATGTATTGCTGGTGAAATTTTCAAAAAACATGGCTCATGCTATTTATTTGGTCCCACCATCTTATCAGACATAACTGGTAGGATCCTCCTGAACCTTCTGAACAATTTTTTTTATCATTTGCTGCTAGGTAACACACTTTTCTGGAGCCAAGTTCAGATTCCTATTGACTTCAGTGGGGTTTCTTATTTGGAAATTTTAAACTTCAAAGGTCTGAAAATTTCTATAAAAAGTTTGTTCAAACCACGACTGTTCAAACTGTCCAGAAGTTTGTTTATCTCTGGTAGTAAGCAATGGGAAAACTATTTTCTCCTCTCAGGTTCAGAAGGGGTAGAAGAATCACGCAGTTGAAACAAAGCTTTTATTCCTCAAGGATAACAACAAATTTATAATACTTTATGTAGCAATTCCTCAGTGTAATTTATAGTTCTAACCTTGTTCAGCTACAGATCTTTTGATAACCACAATTCATTTGTAGCAATATTATTTCAAAGGAACACAATTGGATAGTCGCTAACTCTCTTAGTACTGAAGATGTCTTTCTATGAATAGCAGAAACTCTCTCCGTGTTCTTCACCTCTGACTTCCATCCTTTCGATGTCTCTGTGCACCATTTACCAGCTTAGCGCGTACACTATCCATGAAGCAGAATACTTCCATAACTGCCACCTTTCACTCACTAATGAGTGCTTTATACACTAAGCCCTCTGGACTCTGATCTCTCAATATGCAAGGCTTGCTCCTTATCAGCTGACCCATCTTTTCCTTTAATCTGAGCTGCCACAAATACTTTTATAGTTGGCCTAATTAGAGAATGTGTTGGCAGAAATACTTTCTGCTTAATGCTGCTCGTACATGTAATAGTAGAGTTGTTTGCTATAGTTTCTATTTGGATGATGGATGGTAACTTTTGGAAATCAATATATGATAATTTTTGTTGAAGTGGGTCAATCGGTGTTGACAGAAAATCCATTAAAGTTCAGCCAAACAATTTTTTTCTTTTGTCTTGATAAACTACATGTAGGCAGGTGCAGGCTGCTATACTTCCTCCAACCTGAAGGTGGCACAATGCTGTTTCTTCAGGTTGGCAGAAGTCCAATGGCATGGAAATGTCTCCTATTCTGGACTCCAGGACGGTGATTGCCAAACAATTTTTTTCTTTTGTCTTGATAAGCTACATGTAGGCAGGTGCAGGCTGCTGTACTTCCTCCAACCTGAAGATGGCAGAATGCTGTTTCTTCAGGTTGGCAGAAGTCCAATGGCAAGGAAATGTCTCCTATTCTGGACTCCAGGACGGTGATCCTTTTAGATACTGAAGTCCTGGTGTGTGGCCCTCTTGATGAAGAACTCTATAAGTATTAGGGCCAATGACATTTGATGTGTTCACAGTGAGGCGGTAAGGTAGGGAGAGAGCTCCGCTGAGATGAGAAAGTGCAGGTGCAAAAGAGTGTGAGTGGGTGCGGTGTGGTGCAGTGGGCAGAATTCACTCAGAGACCAGGTGCAAAGAAACAGGAATGTATTGTAACTGAAGTTTGGCAACACACGACAAGCCCTGTCGGGAAGACAACCCAACCAGGAACACTCACAGGATGTAACAGCAATGTGTCAGTAGTTGAAAGCGCCAGGTGTGCTGACCGAATCTGTCTCCAGGAGCCAAAAGCGGACTGGTCAGTCCATACCCAAATGGGGAGGCTTCCAAAAATGATCGCATGTCCCTGTACGTTCCCTACTCCTCCAGAACCTCTCCCTATTGCTAAGCACTGTCCCTGATAGATGGGTGATCAGTCCATACTCTTCCACTCGCAAACATGCACTCTAATGAGACTCTGCCTGACCCAGGATGGCTGCCCATGTCACTTCAGACGCCAGAATCCAATTAGATAGCTGCCTCCTAGTGACCTAAGAAACCATAGATGACCTAGGTTCCTCTTGACTTCTGCTCTCTGCAACACCTCTGCGGTTGAGCTCCACCTGCAGTAGAGAAAGTAGACTGCACCTGCTTGCAAGTGGGGAGAAGATGAGCAGGGACATATTGGTTTCCTTTTCAGTGTATTCCTGTTTCACCAGTCCCTCACAGACTGCCTCAGGCTGTGGAATACGACAACAGCCTAGCAAAACCCAGTGTCACTAAACCTTACCACCACACCTCCAATGTAGCACTCCTTTGGTACTGTGAAAAAGTGAAATTTGTAAAACTGCTGAGTAAAGTCTAATTCTCCTCCAGTTTTCTGCAGACAAGGAAACTGTTTATGTGGTGCCAAGGTTATATTGGACTGTTGTGCTTTGATGATTGTCTATCGAGTCTTGTTGACCTCTACGGCATTAAAACAGTACAAAGTCAACCTGTCTCATGGTTCTACCAAAAGTTTGGGCATACCACTTAGGCTCTGCCTACATACAGTTTGAGTACCAGATCATTTGTAGCAATCAAATCAGTAATGGATGGATTTGTTTACTCTAATGCCCCGTACACACGGTCGGATTTTCCGATGGACAATGTCCGATCGGAACGTGTTGTCGGAAATTCCGACCGTGTGTGGGCGCCATCGGACATTTTCCATCGGATTTTCCGACACACAAAGTTGGACAGCAGGAGATAAAATTTTCCGACAACAAAATCCGATCGCGTCAATTCCGACCGTGTGTGGCCTGTTCCGACGCACAAAGTGCCACGCATGCTCAGAAGAAATTCCGACACGGGACAGCTCGTTCTGGTAAACTTAGCGTTCGTAATGAATACAGCACTTTCGTCACGCTGCAATGTTAAAAATGGTTTAATACAGCGCACTCTCTTCTTCTTTATAATGTGACAAGAATTAAGTCGTTTTGCTGCTCATATTCACACACACTTCTCACAAACTTATTTCGTTACTATTTATCGGGATTCCCTCAATATATTTTGATTTCTCACATCTGACAACATATTTTTTTTTTTTTTTTTTGGTGATTTTGATTTGTACTCCAGAAAATGTTTGTGTGTTTTTTGTGACAAGTTCCCACAACACCATTGATATGTTGTTCTATTTAATCTGTAGGACATTGTTTGGTGTTGTTGTCCCTTGTTAATTTCACATTTTATGTTAGAAATGTACCTGAATCGTCACCAACAAACTGTCCTTTTTGGATGAAAACACACACAGGAGAGTAGAATTTACCTAAAAATATTTTATTAAGGGGTCACAACTAAACAAAGAGGGAGGCAACGCTGGAGAAACTGCAGAAGTGGGCGAAGCCTTGGACCCCCAGGGCAGACATCAATTATTTAAAAGCAAAATTGGTGGCCTGAGGAGTCCATATCTAAGGTAGGGCAGTCTGGTCCAGAAGTCCCAGAGATCCGGAAAGCAGCAGATGACATCTGTGTCCCCAGGCTGTGGTCATACGAGAGACTGCATCTTCTGTCAGACCAGACTGAACCCAGGGTCATCACTCTTTGGTCTTCCTTCCACGTTTCCTTACAGGCTTTGGCTATGGTGGTGGAGTTGTGGCAGCAGGAGGAGGAGGAGGAGGAGGATCGTCCCTCTCAATGACATCCGTCTTGTGTGTCAGTTCCCCACTCTCCCCCTTACGTAGAACTTTATAAATCAGGTCCTCAGAGAGGCAAAGGCCTCTTCAGGACTGGTGAAGGCTCTGAGGGACGCCGAAGCCTCCTGGATCAGCCTGTATGCTGAATCCTGCACAGGACTGGGAGTCATCTTCCTGGCTCGTTTATGTGGGAGGCGGAGGGGAGGAACCTGAGACTCAGTCAGGCTGCGACTTGTCCCAGGCTTCTCTTGGCTGACACTTAGCCCCGCCTCCTCCTGGCTGCCACTAATCCCCGCCTCCTCCTGGCTGACACTAATAATCCCAGCCTCCTCCTGACTGCCACATTCCACAGCCTCCTCCTGGCTGAGGTCTTCCTGTGTATGAAAAAGGGACATAGTTTTAGTATTTTTTACATCAATCACACACAATTTTCACCTCCTGACTGCTGCAAATTGAATGTTAACAAATATAACAGACTATCATTCTGAGCCCAGCATTTTGCATTCTTGTCCCAATTTTGGGTGCCCACTACTGTCTATTGATATGTAAAAAACTTTTTTGAATCAGCAATTAATGATCAATAATAACATCTAGTAAACATCATTTATTTATTGCCCAGAAATCTGTGGAGGAATGCTATACCTGACTCCAGCTGGGCTCCTCCACTTCTTCCTGGCTGGAAGGCCCAGGTTGGACATCGGAAGCCTCAGCTGGTATGGAAGGAAGCGTGGAAGGAAGAGTAGAGAGGGATTCCCTGACTTCAGTGTGGTCTGACAGAAACCGCAGTCTCTCGTAGTACCACAGCCTGGGGACATAAACGTCATCTGCTGCAGTTCCGGACCTCTGGGAATCTGTGACCTTCTTGCGCTCCCTCAGATATGTGCTCCTCAGGCCACCAATTTTTGCTTTTAAATAAGGGATGGTTGCTGTGGGGACCACCGGCTTCACTAACTCCAGCAGTTTCTCCAGCGCTGCCTGCCTCTTTTGTTTATGGTTATAGTGGGGGTGTCTCACTTGCCACAGACAGGGCAGCTCTCTGTACTTGTCAATAAACAGGGGCAGGAAATTGTGGTCGTTGAACCCATCCATTTTCTCTGCAAGACACAACACAAGACAAACCCTAATGTCAGGCCAAACTCCCCTAATCTTGTTACAATATAGGCTTCAATTTCGAAGCAGTATAGGCCCAAGTTTAGATCCTACCTTCGTTAGCACAATCGGCGTCTCCGATGCTCCTTCCTCCGCTCACAGATCGTACGTAAGACGCGCGCGTTACGATTTATACACACTGCGCATGCGTATAACTCCGCCCGCCCCTGACGTTCTTTCTATTCTATTCCCTGCCCCTTTTCGTTCGGCGCAGTGGAGGAAGAGCACATGGCGGATAGACAGCAGGATCGTGCTAATTACAGCAACGAGGAGGAGGAGGAAAGGGCGGAGCCTGAAACGTCCCGATCCAGAAGGAGATTAAAGGACTCAAATATGTCCTTTGGGGAGATGTTGGAGATGGTGGACATCCTGAAGAAGGCCGACTATGATGGAAAGTATGGGCCTTACCCCAACCCCAATGTCCGAAAGGCCAAGATCATGGCGAAAGTGGTCAGGAGTCTGCACCGGAAATTCGGGGTACGACGATCGAAAGATCAGCTCAGGAAGCCGTGGTCGGACCTGAAATTACGAGAACATGAGCAGTACAGAAAGATCCGGAGAGTGCTGCAAAAAAGTAAGTAGTTGTGCTGTGTTCCTATTGTTCTTGTGTTTATTACGTTCGTGCTGCTCCATGTGCTTTTAGGAACTGTTGTACAGTTTAAAATGGCAACTTTCATGTTCATGGGCACATTATTCGTTCGGATCACACATTTTTATTTTGGACTATAAAATACCATTGTTTAGGCCATATGCATTTGGCCACCATTTTGAGGCCCTATACTTGTCTTCAAAGAATTGGGTTGTGGAGATGGCTTTGTTACTAGAATGAAATGCAAACTAGATTGTGTGTAAGGAGAGGACACTGAGCAGCTGTTTTCACATCTGGACACTGGAGCACTAGTGTGGGACACAAGAACACCATTTTTATTAGGGGGGGCACATAGGTGCTCCAGTGTATACTATAGGGGGGGCTACATCTGTGAAGCTTGTACTAAACAGGTAAAGTATTGCAGCTTGACAAAGGGCATTAAAAAAGCTACATCTTGGAACTCGGCTAAAATAGATAATTGTACCCCACTTCCAAGCAATGTTTCATCTTTATAGTTCTGCCATCAAATATCTGTGTGCTAATTATGCCATTTTTGTTTTACATAGGGGAGAAAAGACTCGGAGGACACCCCTCATCCGAGGAGACCAGAGCCCCCCCCCTCTGCAAGAAGGGGAAATTCCCCTAACACAAGATGAGCAGGAGGAAGAAGACGTGGTGGAACTAGTCACCACAACAGGTGAGTGTCTGCAACCACAGGCTCACGTAAGAGATGGATGGCGCCATTTTTTTGAAACATAATTTATTTTGGGGTTCCTCTCTTTTTAGGTGATCGTGAGGTTGTGGATCCAGATCCTTTCACATCCGAAAGTGCCCAGATCCTGATCGGGGAGATCATGGGGTGTAATTTACAATTGGAAAACATCAAGCAAAACATCAATGATGTTATTCCAAAATATAAAAACATCATTGATGTTTTGGGCAGAGTTTAAAACCCCTCCAAATCACTTTCTTCTTTTGTGTGCTACAATGTGCGAAATGTTTTTGTGATTTTTCCCAAAGCCAAATTTGGAGGATGCACACAGTGTGTCAACATGTGCTATCTGCCATCACGAGAGATCAATGGACGCGTTTTGGGGGTGCAACCCCTTCCTCAATAATAAAGTAGCGGTGAGGAAGGGCTTTCTCCCCTAAAACACGTCCCTTGATCCCCCGTGATGGCAGGTAGCACATGTTGACATTGTGAAATTTGTGTGCATCTTCCAAATTTGGCTTTTCCTGGGGTGATTTCCCCCCATCTGAACGCAATATCAAACACAGTTCCTAAATACTCATGTCTGATATTGCCTTCCAGTTCTACCAAATGTGAACTTTGTAAGATCAAGATTTGTGTCTTTCTTGTTGGTTTTACACATGCCTGTTTTCTATAAAATGCACATTTTGATTTTGGATAATGACACCACAAAAATTGTTATACAACAAACATGTCGGTTTGTCAGAAAAACCTTTGGTAAATGCACATGTGATTGTGCAGGTATTAAAAAGATTGTTCATCAAGAATGTGTGGATTATTGTCTCAACGCTACAACACTTTTGGGGTGATGTAATTGTTGTTTGATGAGAAAATGGGGGTAATTTCCTAAGGGCAAATCCACTTTGCACTACAAGTGCAGTTTCAGTGCAGTTGCAAGTGCACTTGTAGTGAAAAGTGTCTTTGCATTTAGTAAATAACAGCCAACAGTGCTTTGTATAAGGTTACACAATCACGACATTTTCTGCACTCCACACATTTCTGTCGGGGTCAGCTAAAACAAACACAAGCAGTAAATGTCCACAAAGAAGAGCCTGGGGGGAGATGCCTGTCGAGAACTTGAGGTCCTGCAGGCTTCTCCCTGTGGCCAAATACCGCAAGGTAGCGACCAACCTCTGCTCCGGAGTGATGGCTTGCCTCATGCAGGTATCCTGCCTGCTGATATAGGGGGTCAGCGAAGCCAACAAACGGTGAAACACGGGGTCCGTCATCCGGAGAAAGTTCCTGAAATCATCAGGATTATTCTCACGGATCTCACGGAGCAAAGGCATATGACAAAACTGGTTACGCTGAAGCAACCAATTCTTGGTCCATGAACTCCTCCCCACCCTGTTTATGGACTGGACTTGTGTCAAAGTCAGGACCCCAACACCAAGCCCCCGCACAGCACGAACTGTACGAGGAGTACGCATACGAAACATGGCTAGAAAACGGTCGGCTGCTCAGAACGAAGTTACAGAACGCACTAAAGAACAGCAAGGGCTGTGAAGAGCGACCTGAAAAACAGCAACGAGCAGGCAAGATCACACAGAAAACTCCGTTACGAACTGACTGCACGCACTGAAGAGCAGATACAAACCCACAAGCACAAACTGAACGGCAGAAAAAGATCTGAAAGCCACGAGTCTGAAAAAGCGCGAATCGTCTCTCACCAAACTTTTACTAACACGAGATTAGCAAAAGGAGCCCAAAGGGTGCCGCGCTTGGTTCTGAACCGGCATTTCTAGTCTCGTCGTACGTGGTGTACGTGACCGCGTGGTTGTTGATCGGAAATTCCGACAACTTTGTGCGACCGTGTGTAGGCAAAACAAGTTTGAGCCAACATCCGTCAGAAAAAATCCAAGGATTTTGTTGTCGGAATGTCTGAACAAAGTCCGACCGTGTGTACGGGGCATTAGAAACATATCAACCAATGCTAAAAGAATTGGTCCATCTTTTTGGTGTTGGTTTTACATTTTTGTCACAGGATAAACCTGCGTTCCCAATCCCATCCCAAGCGTGTATAAATGCACTTACTGTTGATTGCCTCTGCTGGAAATCTGTCCCAGCATCTTCTATCTTTTTGGCAAAATAATACTTTTTATGTTACTCCTAACGTTTCCTCTTCTCATAGTGTAGTCATGTCCCCTTATTATTGGGCACAGCTTGATATTGAAGATACTGCCTTCTTGAACCACATTCACACCCTTAGTTGGTTAAAGTTTTCAATCATGCCCTCTCATTCAAATGCTCTAAAATTTTCTGAATACTACATAACCAGTACTGTTGGATGTTGTCACCCCCGCTGTGTTCTTGGTTTCCTCTGCCAACCCCTACATCACTACAGGCACAGGGGCCAGCGGAGGCAACTACAACACACAGCAGAATGTTGGAGATCTTTGTTTGTCAACCCAGAGGAGTTAACCAATGGAATTTGCCAGTGTGTGAGTCAGTTTCAAGTGAAAAAAGTTTGTGCAGTGCTGCTTGTAAGAACTCTGAAGGTTTGGTGTATTCTAGATGTATAAACTCTTCTGTTCTGTATGACGTTCGAGGGAGAACTGGGTCGAGACGGCTGTTTTGAATGCAGAGGGAATTCAGAAGTGAGCTGGGAGGGAATGCGAGAGCGGAGGAAGGAGCTAACAGATGGAATGATAGCTTCAAGAAGTAGGAAATGATTAGAAATGAAGAATATAGAGAAATGAAAAATGCTTGCTTGTCACGTTGTGTCACATAGTGCTATATGCAGCATGTTTGTTTTCCACCCTGCTAATCCCTGTAGTGAGGGCATGAGTGTGAAATACAATGATGAATTATATTATGTATTTGTTCCCCAAATTTTTATGGATGCAGCTAATCACATTTTACATGGTGCATTGAACCAGTCACACCAGTCCCTGATCCATGGGTACTGGCAGTCTAATGTACCTAGTCTAACTATCATAATCACATCCTAGGACTTGTTTGGTCAACAGCTGATTTACAAGCAACTCCAGGTAACAGGGGACACATGATAATTTGCTTTTGGCATAAGACTGTTGGTGTTGGTCTATTCCCGCTCTCAGCTTGTGATATTGGGTCTGCTGCCCCTTTCAGTCTGCTGAAGGCACTGGGGTTTCTGGAGGACATACACACCATGGAGACTACCAATATGGACTATCACCTCATGGGGGTATGCCTGGGCAGCCTCATAACTGTAGTTAGGATTAGGAATTGGACGTTGTTTGACTGCAATGTCAAAGTTTTCCCAGTAAAGTTATATTAACTGTTCCGAGCCTGGTCTAAAGTTAATCAAAGGGGTGCATGTTTGTTCTGGCATATCTAAAGAATCAGTGTCTGTAAAGCAGAAAGTAGTATGAAGCTCAGCTACTACAAAAGGTTACCTTGGCAAGACAAGGAAGAGAAATGTCATTGCTAAGAGTTAATGAGTAGCATGCATGAGGTACACATGTGCTCGGCGGGAGCCTATTCTGTTACTGGGAGTGAGGTATGCTGGACTGGTGGAACGGGATCAGCTTGTCCCTTCTAATGCAACATCTACCAAGTTACAGTGTGTAGTGACATGGGACAGCAATTTATACAGGAACTTTGTGTTTTTACTGCACATAGTGTGAAAGGTCGTCTCTAAGTTGGGAACTACCTTAATGTTAGATTGTTCACATAACCGCAGTCTCTGCCTGGTCCTGGGCATTGATGAGCGTGCTCCACACGAAATGTACCCTTACGTGCAGGGGAAGATGACCCTGCCTACAAGCTGAAAAACCCTGTCACTTTTGTGTTCCACAGAGGAGCGTATTGGCAGAAAAAGTGCCCGAACAAGGGCAAACGTGTAAACAAGCCTAAGCACTAGGCGTGTTTAGTGCTTGAGCTATTCTTTAGTTCAGTGGCCTGAATAAATTAATATTCTGGCCAATTAAATAAAAAAAATGCCCAAGCACTTGACACGCCTACATGTGCCTAAACGAGTTTGCACAAATGCAGCTTAGGTGTGTTTTTGAAGCTGCTTTTCTACTGCAAGTATAAAAGCATTTACATGAGCCCCAGTGTGCATGAAGTCTTAGGATGATTATTGCAGGAGCCAGAATCACAAACACACCACCATCACAAACACCACAGTATCCACATAAGTATGCATGGAGCAGCTAGGTGGTGCAGTAACAATACCAAAAAGCAGATATTTTAAAAGGTAAGCAGTTTTGTATGCAAAGCAAATTGTTGCCTTCAGTGTTGATCTCTACAGCTGTTTATACTGACCTTTTATTTTCTGCCATGCTGCTCTATCTGCTCACCAGACCCTCTCCTTCTCCGTTGCCAAGTCCTACACTGTCAAGTAGGAGGAATGTGGGTCACATTTTCCCCCATGCCCACAAATATTGGGTGTGTCACTTTTATTCTCCTGGGTAACAGTGGTAAACTTTGATCCTCCTCCAAATTATTAAGATCTGGTATTTCCAAAGAAGGGTACTACAGCATACAAAAACTGCAAAGTGTGTGTGTGTTTGTGGGGGGCTTCATTATAATAACCTTGGTTTTTGGAATGGTCCATCAAGCTCATATTTGTAATGTCAGGTGTCCACAAACCTTTTGCCATATAGTGTTTGTGTAAGGAGATGCAGAGGGGTGCCAAAAAGCTAAACCTTTTGCTTTGCCCTGCATGATGTCAGAATCATGTTGGTTGAGTGGATAGCACTCTTGTAGGTGTGGTGCAGCGTAGTACAATGATGACAAAAACACACACAGCCCAGATACAATGAAAGAGCTTGCATTGAAATAATGCAAAGACAGTTCACAATAAATCCGGTGGGAAGGCAACCCAACTGGAAACACTTACAGGTCCAGCAGCATGAAGAGAAGAGTATTCACCTAAACTGACAACACCTGTTGAGAGGGGCAGATTGTGGCCTGGCCGTCTTTTGCCCAAGTGGGAAGATGTCCAGAGAAATTGCGAGCCCTATGCTTTCCCTCCTCAACATTTCCCTGTAACTGGTTCTGTACTTGTCTCTACTCTGCCCACTCACAAAATGTGCACCAAACCTGGGAGCCAGTGCCATAAATAGGCTCTTTTGACTTCTTGACTTCCTCTCCAACTGCAGTGCTGCTGCATAAGAGCGCCACCTGTAGTGGAGAAAGTAGACTGCAGCTGTCTACACTTGCCTTGTAATGCCCCGTACACACGGTCAGACTTTGTTCGAACATTCCGACAACAAAATCCTAGGATTTTTTCCGACGGATGTTGGCTCAAACTTGTCTTGCATACACACGGTCACACAAAGTTGTCGGAAAATCCGATCATTCTGAACGCGGTGACGTAAAACACGTATGACGGGACTATAAACGGGGCAGTGGCCAATAGCTTTCATCTCTTTATTTATTCTGAGCATGCGTGGCACTTTGTCCGTCGGATTTGTGTACACACAATCGGAATTTCCGACAACGGATTTTGTTGTCGGAAAATTTTATATCCTGCTCTCAAACTTTGTGTGTCGGAAAATCCGATGGAAAATGTCCGATGGAGCCTACACACGGTCGGAATTTCCGACAACATGCTCCGATCGGACATTTTCCATCGGAAAATCCGACCATGTGTATGGGGCATAACTGTGGCTGCTATGTTCAAATTCCTCTGTGACACAATCTGCATGTAGTTTATCTCTCCTCATGTTTGTGTGAAGTGCTCATGTCCTTTTCATAACCCATAAATGTATAGTGAAATGCATGAGTAGGAACATTGGATTGTAATCTCTTTTGACTTCTGAATTGTTCTGTGTACTTCATAAGTTAGTTCAAGATACATCTACATGACATACATGCAGGAATAAGATACATGTCATAGATGTCACGAGTCTGACTTCATTATTCCACTTGTGTTAATGTCACTGCACCACCTTTTTCCCTTTTCCTCTCTCTTTAAAGACAATTTGCTCTCTGTACCACCAGCCAGGTTATTATACATGAAGGAACGAAGCCCTGCCTTGGCCTCAGCATGCCAGTAAATGTTGACAGATTGTGTCCCTCACTGGTTGTGACAATGTCTGCTCCGTGCTGGTAGTGGGACTCCTGCTTCTGGAGTGACAGAGGAGGCTGTCGAAGGCGCTGCATGCCTCTTTCAGCACATACATCATTCTGTCACATTATGCAGAGCCCACAATATCAGCCATTTGTTCTTATCTAATTGGTAGTGATAGGGCAGCTCCAATGCCTGGTGTCCTTTATAGAGACAGAAGATGCAGACTGCTCACGTGTTCTTCTTTAGGAATAGGGGTGGTCTCAAACATACCCCTCGAATCACACTATAATTTCTAATTAAAATTGCAATACATGGTGGTCACTTCAGCACAGAAAACTTAAATGAAAGTGTATGTTAATCCAAAAACTTTTGCCTAGCTTTGGAAAGAATGGTGAAGAATGAGAACTCCTGTTGGCTTTGTACTGCTATTGCAGCACAACTGTGTATATGGGCCCTTATTGTGTACTGACTGCCCAACATACGTAGCTGGGACTACATATATGAATGTTTATTCTGTGGCCAGCCAAGAAGAAAACTGCCTGAATACTGAATACTCGAGAGCCCGAAGAAGATGGCAGCAGTGGTGACAGAGCAATGAAAGAGAGAGCAGAAGTTGCATTACTTTAGGCAATCATTTTTTCAGGTCATATTATGGTCAATAGACATTGAGGTTTATTTACTAAAGCTGGAGAGTGCAAAATCAGTCTCACTTCTGCATAGAAACCAATCAGCTTCCAGGTTGTATTGCCAAAGCTTAACTGAACAAGCTGAAGTTAGAATCTGATTGGGTTCTCTGCAGAAGTGAGATTGATTTTGTACTCTCCAGCTTTAGTAAATAAACCCCATTGTCAAATTCAATTGGAATTGTTCTTTAATGTTGAAGTCTTATCATTGTACCACCAGGACCATACCTGTGCCACAGAGGACACCTAAAGCATGTCTGTGAAGGTTCTAATTTATTCAGGTCTTGGCATGGCTAGTAGTGGATAGTCACATTCAACTGAACCTGTTCTGTTGAAGTCTTGTTGTAGTGCTGCCAGGACAATACCTGTGTCTCAGAGGGCCCCTACAACATATCCGTGAAGGTTCTCATTTATCCAGGTCATAGTATGGCTAGCAGTAGTCAATCACATTTAACAGGACTTGTTCTGTAAAGTACATGGCCTGGAGCTGAGTGAAACTAGGAGGAGGGCCAGCATGACTGGGGTCTGCAGAAGAAGCAGAGTATTAGTGGGTGATTTTGATATGCTGCAGTCTGCTTAGCAGATTGAAGAGTTCAAGGCGCAGGGTGTGTCCTGTAGTGGGTAGAGAGGAGGGTGGTGTTGGAAAAGTACAACAGAAAAGTTGTATACACTGCATATGTATTATGCCTGTCTAAGCAGCAGGTGGTGTTGTAGTATTATAGTGTATAGTTATGTTATCTATGATATAACAGGATGTTTGTCTATCCTCTCTCTATGTACTTGGATGCTTCTTGTTCCTGTGTTCATGTTTCTCTGTTCTGTAAAGACATGCCTCGATAAGCCGTATTACTGCATACAACAAACTTCCAGCATGATTTCAATACTCTGCTAACAGGGGGATTGTGTCACAGCTCAGTCAGAGCTCATCACAGCATCAGACAATTTTCTACTTTGTTCCTGGACTTCACCTGTAGAAAGAACAAAATGTTGGTGACTTGGACAACATGCTGTCCCAGCTTAGAGCTGAGGCCAGAGGCCCTGAGTGGCTACAAGACAAACTATCAGACTTATTGCAGGAGCCAAGGCAGGGCCCTCTTTTAGTCACCCATGTGCTAGGAGGTCTAGGCCTTCTGAGTGCTTCATTCCTGAGTCTGGGAGTCCCTCGAGGGACCCTCTGACTCCACCAGCCAAACGCATGCCTGCTTCCCCTGGTGTGAGAGTTGGGAGGAATCCGTCCAGGGCGGGAGTGTTTTCATCTGGCACCCACTCCCTTGCCCTCACACCTTTGCATTATGGATGGTGCAGCTGGCTATACAGGCTCCCTGCCTATGTCTAGTGCGGCCCGATGTGGGAGTGGCAGAGCAGCGGGTGTCGGCTAGGTCCCGGGATCGGCAAGGGCCACCAGTGACAGAAGACGCGGGTGGCAGCTTTTCCCTGTATCCAGGCATTGCAGAGCGTGTGCCACAGGTGAAAGAAGCTGGGTGTCGGCTGGTGAGGTTTTCTCCACCCCTCACAGAGCCCAGTTTGGGAGTAGGAGAGGGAGCGCCCAGGGTTCCGTTGTGGCGGCGGCGGCTGCTAACATCATCAGCAGGTGTCCGCCGGACTCTGGGGCCGGCAACTGCACCCTGGAGCCTGCTGAGGGGATAGAGCTACAGCGCGGCTTGGTGAACAGAGCCGGTTTGAAGGGGTGCTCAGCGACTGAAGATGTTGAACTCTCGCGTGCTGCGCGGGGATCAGGATCTGCGGCTCGATGTCCTGAGGGACAGAAGCAGTCAGGTGAGTCTTTTGTTTCATGTCCTCTTTCTTGTTCTTATTCAATCTCTATTTAAGGGGGCTCCGAGGGCTTAGTTGACAGCTCAGCAGGGATCGGGTGTGGTGACCGTCGGATTCCTCCAGTCAACGGCTGGAGCGTCTGAGTTCGGATGAAGTCGCTGGGGTACGTCTGGCAAATGCTGCAAAAATGTGATTTCTACGAGTGTTTTGAAGGGCCTTTGGGTGCGCATCTAAAACTGGAAGTGAAGAAGCATATATGTCATTGGGGAAAAGGCCCCTGAGAATCGCTCCCCCCGCTATTGGCGAAGCCCAGCGAGTCTATGGTGGGGTTGTTTGGTTTCACTATGCCCTCTTTACAGTGGGACTACAAAAACATCATTCTCTGGATGAAACTGATGTCGTCTCCCCAGAGTTCGGTTCCTCCCTTTCAGGGTGGGGCCGAGGGTGCGGCAGCCTCTTCACAAATGGCCACAAATCGCAGGTGGTTATGTTGGCAATTCAATGCCGAATCTTGCAAGTTTGGCACTACGTGTTGTTTTCGTCATGACTATTCAGGGTGTGGAGGGTCTTATGCGCTGTCCAAATGCTTCAAGCATGGAAAAGGAAAAGCAGGTGACGCTGGAAAGAGGGAAGTGTAGGTAGAAAAGATGGCTCCTTTCCTAAAGCGTTATTCTAACAGGAAGGCAGCTCGTGTGTTGCAGCTGGGTTTCTCGTAGGGTTTTTCTGATACCTCGCCAGTATTTCCCCTTTTTGTATTATCCCCAAAAAAGAACCAAATAAGTTACGCCTCATTTATCACTTGTCGCATCCTAAAGGGGGTTCAGTGAATAAGGCCATTGATCCGGAGCATTGCATGGTGTCCTATACTTCTTTTGATATGGCAGTGTCGTGGGTTCCTAGGTAGGGTAAAGGTACGTTGTTGGCCAAAATTGATATTGCGACAGCCTTTCGTTGGTTGCTGTTACATCCTAGTTGTTGCCGCTGCTGGGGTGCAAATGGCAAGGGCAGAATTTTGTTGATAGATGTTTACCAATGGTCTGTGCCATTTGTTGTTTGTTGTTTGAAATGTTTAGTTCTTCTTTAGGAATGGCCGTTTTGGGATGCTTCCGGCCTAATTCAGTCATTCATGATTTCTTGTGCATAGGGCCTGCTGGAAGTACTATCTATGCCTCACTTTTGGTCACAGTCCATCATGTTTTCCAGTTTTTTGGTGTGTCATTGGCCCCTATAGAGATGGAGGGCCCGGCCACTGAGTTGTGGTTTCTGGGTATTGCCATCAACACCATGGCGATGGAATGTGGTTTGCCTTTGGACAAACTTGGAGATCTGAAAGGGACGGTTTCTGCCACCAGGCAAGGCAAAAAAAAAAATTCAACTTCATGATGTGTAATCTCTCTTGGGCAAGTTTAATTTTTCTTGTTGCAGTATGCCCATGAGCCACATTTTTTTGTAGATGACTGGCAGCTGCTACTGGTTTCTTACAATTTTGATCTAGACCTGTTCACTGACGCGGCAGGCACTCCCGGTTATTGAACCTGCTGTCGGGGTTGTTGAAGTACTGAGAGTTGGTTGGCCAGGGGAATGGAGGGAGGTTGGTTTAGTGCGTAATTTGGCTGCTCAGGAACTGTTTTCACATTGTACACTCCATGGAATTGTGCACGTTCCAGGAATTGATAACTCCTGGCTGAGACTTTGTCTCATTTCCAGCGGGACAGATTCCATCAGTTGGCACTGGAAGTGGAGCAGTGCAGAATTCCATGCCCCAAGCAGCTGTGGAGCATTGCATTGCCGCTTCCAAGTTCTCAATTCGTCATTCAGTATGTGCGTCAACTTGGTCCTCATACTGCACAGTGTTTTAGGAATGGAGCGATCTGGTGAATGAGGATGGGGGGTGTTCTCGTAAGGACGATGATGTACACGTGTTTTTTCTGCTTATGAGGTTACCTTGTTCTGGGCCGTCTTTGTGCTGGCCATTTTTTTGGGGGGTTTTCGGGTGGGGGAATTGGTGAGTCGTAACAAACATGGTGAGGGTGGTTTGGGCGTACAGTATGTGAGGTTACGGGACACTACTTGGGTATTCTGTTAAGAAAATCTAACACTGATCAGTCGGGGAGGGGTTCTTGGATTGAGTTGTGGGGTTCCCTCTTCTCCAGTTTGCCCTGTTTTTTATGGTTTTGGGCATATCTTCTGGGAGATTCCTTTATGCATGCAGAAGGGACAGCAATATCTTGATTCCAGTTTAGGGCGGTGTTCTGGAAATGCCTGTTGTCCGCTGGTTGGAGTACAGACAACTGTTCTTCTCATTACTTTATCTGTTGGGTCGGGCTAAGTTGTGTGATCCGATATAGTTGCCAAGTCTGCATGGCGTATGGCTCGCTCTGTTGAAAAGTTCAACAAAGCCAGGGTAAAGGTGAACTAGGAGCTAGCAAGTTTTTTGCAGGAGGGTATTCAGCGGGCCTTTCCGGTTTGGGGGACAACACGTGCGTAAGGTGTCACGCTCGTTTGCTGTGGCAGGGGGTCTATTGGGTCTTTGAAGGCGGTACTGGTTAAATAATTGTGAGAAATTGTGGTTTGGGCCCATCTGATGTATGGGTGTCCCATCCTAACAATACGGTGGTAACATCGGGATATCAATTAGGTTGTATCTGGTGGTACGTAAGTGGTTAATTGTCCCTGAGCCTGTGTAGTAACGGCTGGGGGCCTTTGATTGGGTGGCAGATAAAACCAGTTAATCGTGAGTATATAGGCCTTCAAAGACCTTAGACCGGGCATAGGCTGAGGTTGGTTTATTTGTTATGCATTGACTGTATTATATGCATTAAACTTGTTTTCTTGTGAATGTTGTATTTAATAGTTTGTAATAAAAGGCTGCTACGGCCATTCGACTCCAAAAAAAAAATGTATCGTCTGGTCATTTTGGAAGGAGGGATTGGTCAAGTGTTCAATGTTTTATAGATAATTGGAGCCTCTACACTCTGCTGGTCCCTCAGTCATGTTGATGACATTTCATAGCTTTCCAAGCAACTTCTTCAGGCCTAATAAGTGTCTGAAAAATACCTCAGCATTTATATCCAAACAGGCAGCATCAACACCTTGATCCAGCTACCATGGAAAGGCAGATGTTATGGTCTATGAAGCCTTCCTGACACCAAGGATGGGACAATGTAACCAGAACAAGGAGTTTCCAAAAGTTTCAGACCTCCCATCTAGAGATGGGAAGACCTGGAAAAAAAAGGAAAAATATGGGGGGTTTTTTCCATTTTTTTTTTAAAGCCGTTTTTTTCTGCCAAAATTTGGGGGAAAAGGGTGCAATATGTTCTTTTACAACGATAAGTAATATATCTATGACATGGTATTTAAAATATATAACATGACAACCTTAATGAAAGATTTTTGAGACTTTATGTAAAGTCTTAAACTATTGCAAGTTCTCTCAGCTAAAGACAAACAAATCTTGAAATACAGTTCAAATGACACTACTTCTCAATGCAGTTTACAAGCAAGAGAAATATGTATTTCTGCCACTAGGGGAGACTCCAGGGCAAAGGCTCTAGTTTAGTTTGCTTGTAGGCTCCATCTTGTACCTCCTATAGTTGGGTGATTGTTGGGATACAGTTTCTGTCCTCTCAGGGGCTTAATTGACAGGTAAGAGGGTAAATGTGTCTGACAAATTAGTTATCTTTTTTAACCTTTAAAGTGGTTGTAAAGGCAGAAGTTTTTTTTTATCTTAATGCATTCTATGCGTTAGGATAAAAAGCCTTCTGTGTGCAGCAGGCCCCCCCAGACTTCCTAATACTTACCTGAGCCCTCTCTCGATCCAGCGATATTGTACAAGAGACTCTGCTGTCCGGGACTCTCTCTCCTCATTGGCTGAGACAGCAGCAAAGCACCATTGGCTCTTGCTGCTGTCAAAGTCAGTGAGCCAACAAGGAGATAGAGGGGGCGGGGCAGGGCTGCGACTCTGTGTCTGAATGGTCATGCGGAGCTGCGGCTTGGCTCGGGTGTCCCCATAGCAGGCTGTTTGCTGTGTGGGCACTGAACAGGGGGAGGGGCCAGAAGTGCCGAAGAGGGACCAGAGAGGAGGAGGATCAGGGCTGCCCTAGAAAAACCACTACACAGAGCAGATAGGTATAACAAAGCTTCAATTTTCACATATTGTGAGAAGAAATATTCTTTTCCAAATGCTACAAGGATGACAAAACACATCCTGCATGCCAGAGGTGCCCTAAAGACAATAAAAATACTTTATGGAATTAAATGATGAGGACAATATTGAAAGTGCGAGTAGCTTTTCCCTCCAGAGTTCCCATTCCAGAAATGCTCTTTCTGCTGCTTCTGGATCATCACAAAGTGTTTCTTCTCCAGTAGCATCTTCAAGGAAGGAAGTGTTACAAACCACGGCCTCCCAAAAATACACAATCCTTTTATTTATAGAGAAAATTATACCTGAAAATGAGGAGAAAATTGGTCAAGCTTTTCATAGTGCAATATATGCTTCTGAATCAGCATTGTCAGTAATGTTAATTATTAGTAATACTGTCCCCAGCCCTTAGTGGATTTCCCTTAAAGTCGTTCTAAAGGCAGAACATTTTTTTACCTTAATGCATTCCCTGCAGTAAGGTAAAAAATGTCCCAGTGATGGTATCACACCCTCACCCCTCTTATACTTGCCTGAATCCTATCTCAGTCCATCTGCTGCAGATCTCTCTCCCTCACCGCACAGGACACAGAGGCAGCAGCGGGAGCTACTGGCTCCAGCTGCTATCAATAAAATCCTATAAGGAGAGAGCAGGCGCAGAATCAAGCTGCACTGTGTATATCTATGGACGCACGCAGCTCTGGAACAAGCCTGCATGTGTTCCCCATAGCAAGTGGCTTGCTATGGTGGCGCATTTAGAAGAGGAGCCTAGAGAGCCTCACACCTTATTACATTTTTCCCTGAGGCTCTCGCTCCTGGGATAACCATCATACCTTGGGCCCCCATTTTTGTAACAATATAGTTATACACTGACCCTCCAAAGACCCCCTGACCCGCTAAACTGCTGTGACAATGATTCCCCCCTCTTTTTTTTTTTGGAAAGTACTTGACCATAAATTGTAACCCAAAATAAAAGCCCACAACTCCTAATATCCCAGAAACCCAGGATACAGGGAGGGAGTGTCTGGTTTTAAGAGGAATGGTTTTGGGGAGGGTTGAATTTTATATGGGGGGGAGGACTTAGCACAGTAATCTAATAAATTGTTGTACATTGCTACATTGCTATTTAAAAATGTTTTAGTAGTTTATATCTTTAGGGTGTGTAGAAGTCTTTGTGTTTTTGTATAGTATATTATTGACTACTCACCATTAGGGATGAGCTTCGTGTTCGAGTCAAACCCATGTTCGTCTCGAACATCCCTGTTCGATCATCCGCCGAATTGCGAACGATATGGGCCGTTCGCACCAAATTTGTGTGGCGCGTCACGGCCCATAATTCACTGCGGCATGCTTGGCCAATCACAGTGCCGTCTGTAGAGAGAGCTGTAATTGGCCAAAGCCAGGGTGGCTTTGGCCAATTATGGCTCAGGGGGTTTAGAACACGCCCCACACTATATAAGGCCGCCTGCACGGCGGCCCTGTGTAGTGTGTTCCGGCTTGACAGAGAGATAGACAGAGAGAGAGACAGTGTCATATGATTTAAGTTAGATAGATTAGGCAGGACAGTCAGTCAGTTAGCTGCATTTACAGTGTATTGTGTATATATATGCATCCCAGTTGTTGTGTGTGTATATATATATATATATATACACTATATTCAATTAAGCTAGATCCGTTCTTCCTACTGACAGACAGGCTTGTGTTGTTACAGTATTTACAGCTACCTGGAGAAAATTGCTCATGTTCTTTTGATCCTATTAGTACCACAGTCAGGCAGCTAGACTATTTACAGTTAGTGTAGTGCGTCCTCCTCACAGTGTTCAGCTAAAGCTACAAGTTAGTTTAGTGTGACCTCTGCACAGTGTTCAGCTAAAGCTACAAGTTAGTGTAGTGTGTCCTCCTCACAGTGTTCAGCTAAAGCTACCTGTAGAAGGTTGGTGGTGTTTTCCTGATCCTATCACTACCGCAGGCAGCTAAATTATTTACACGTTAGTGTAGTGCGACCTCTGCACAGTGTTCAGCTAAAGCTACCTGTAGAAGGTTGGTGGTGTTTTCCTGATCTTATCACTACCGCAGGCAGCTAAATTATTTACACGTTAGTATAGTGCGACCTCTGCACAGTGTTCAGCTAAAGCTACCTGTAGAAGGTTGGTGGTGTTTTCCTGATCCTATCACTACCGCAGGCAGCTAAATTATTTACACATTAGTGTAGTGGGACCACTGCACAGTGTTCAGCTAAAGCTACTTGTAGAAGGTTGGTGGTGTTCTCATACTACAGGCAGGCAGTTGATTTTGCTAGCTGCAGTATCAGTATATTTATATATATATATATATATATATATATATATATATATATATATCCCAGCTTAGTGCAGCTACAGGCCATTAGTATGTCTGGAAGGCCAACAAGGAGAGGCAGACAGTCACAAGCCAATAAAAGAGGGCATACAGGCTCTGTGTCTAGAGGCAACAGTGCTGGTCGTGGAGACGGTGCATCCTCATCAGCATGTGGCCGTGGGACACGCTTGGCCTTTTTTTCAGGAGCTGGCCGTGTTGAGCCACAACATGCGGAAGACTTGGTCGAGTGGATGACCAAGCCGTCCTCATCCTCCTCATCCTCTCTCAACCATGCTCAGGGTACTTTGTCTGGCAAAGCAGCTGCCAATGCGGCCTCTTCCCTCTGCTCAATGGCATCAGTGACTCCTTCCCTAGCCCCACCATGTCCTCCTGAGGAGTCCCTCGAACTGTTTGACCACAGTGTTGGGTACATGCTCCAGGAGGATGCTCAGCATTTAGAAGGCTCTGATGATGATACTGAGCTAGATGAAGGCAGTAACGTGAGCACGGACAGAGGGGGTGCCCAAGAAGGACAGCAATCTGGCAGTCATGCTCCCCCTGCTGCAGCATACTGCCAGGTTTGCTCCAGTGATGAGGAGGGAGGGGATGATGAGGCCACTGACTCAACATGGGTGCCTGATAGGAGAGAGGAAAAGGCACATCACCAACGAGGGAGGATGCCCTCCAGGGGCCAGCCTAAGGGCAGCACACTGACTGCATCACACCGCAAAGCTCCGCATGTGCAGGGCGCTGCTGTCTCTGCTCGTTATTCTAAAAGTTCTTTGGTGTGGGCCTTTTTTGAGATGAGTGCATCAGATCGCACCGCTGCTATTTGCAACATATGTCTCAAGCGTATCTCGCATGGCCAAAACATCTCCCGCTTGGGAACCACATGCTTGACCAGACATATGTTGACCTGCCATGCACGTCGTTGGCAAGCGTATCTAAAAGACCCACACTAAAGAACAAAGAGGACCTCTCCTTGCTCCTCATCAGCTGAGATCTCCAACCCCACTATACCTTCAGTCTTCTCTGAGACCTGCACTGAGAGGAATGAAGGTGTAGAATTAGGTGTGTCACAGCCAAGTACTTGTGGGCAATCTGCTTTCTGTACACCGATGTCAGATTGTACCAGGCAAATTTCCCTGCCCCAGCTGCTGCACCACCAAAAGAAGTTCGCTCCCAGCCATCCAAATGCCCAGCGGTTGAATGCTAGCTTGGCAAAATTCTTTGGTCTGATGAGACCAAGATAGAACTTTTTGGCCTTAATTCTAAGCGGTATGTGTGGAGAAAACCAGGCACTGCTCATCACCTGTCTAATACAGTCCCAACAGTGAAGCATGGTGGTGGCAGCATCATGCTGTGGGGGTGTTTTTCAGCTGCAGGGACAGGACAACTGGTTGCAATCAAGGGAAAGATGATCCCCAAATCCAGGTGTGAAAAACTTGTTGCATCTTTCTCAAAAAGACTCATGGCTGTATTAGATCAAAAGGGTGTTTCTACTAAATACTGAGCAAAGGGTCTGAATACTTAGGACCATGTGATATTTAATTTTTTCTTTTTTAATAAATCTGCAAAAATGTCAACAATTCTGTGTTTTTCTGTCAATGTGGGGTGCTGTGTGTACATTAATGAGGGAAAAAATTTACTTAAATGATTTTAGCAAATGGCTGCAATATAACAAAAAGTGAAAAATTTAAGGGGGTCTGAATACTTTCCGTCCCCACTGTAGATTAGGTGGGATTCCCATTCATTCTATTTGTTGCGACTATGTATTGTCACCTTATGGTGCCCGATCTTTGATTGTTGGTTTGTAATGATTTCTTTCAGAGGACCCATCTGCCATCTACATTCTAATTTTGTATTATTCCTGCTTTATAATTGTCTTCAATAAGTATTGGAGGTGATTCTTTTGAGCATGAACAGTAAAAACAAATCCACTCTTGACAAACTCAAGGACATTTTAAATGAAATGAGGAATCCAGACAAAATAGCACTTCTGAAACCGGAAAAAACACTTGAAATCAGTATTTTTTTTTCTGCCCACTCTATACGCATTTCATAATGTTATTAAATGGTAAGTACCATTGTTTAGTTCAGATTAAATCATTTTACTTAGAAAGAAAGTAGTTTCTTGACAAATAGTAAGTGGAGCCCAGGTAGTACTTCTGACCAATTCAGGGGAAATTTTTAAAGAATCAGTCCAACCAAAACATATATTTCAGACCTGAACACAACGAGATCTACACTAGGGGTCCCATACTAGACATGTGTGTTTGTTTCATTCCGAATAAATATTGGATGAATTTTTCGTTATTCGGAGATTAGGATATGTCCGAAAACCCAAATTACAGTATAAATGAAGTTAACATGAATGCTCCGAATAACGAAATTAAATTAGTCTGAATTTCCGAAATTCGAATCAAATTTTATACCAAATTCCATTCAAATTCAAACTGTAAACATACAGTATTTTCAGAAAGCAAAGACTGTGTGTGGTATAATGCTGCGTACACACGACCGGACTTTCCGGCAGAAAAGGTCCGACGGAATCATTCCATCGGATATTCTGATCGTGTGTGGGCTTCATCAGACTTTTACTTTTGAAAATTCTGATGGACCTAGAAATAGAACATGTTTTAAATCTTTCCAGCAGAATCAATTCCTATCGGGAAAACCGTTCGTCTGTATGCTATTCCGACGGACCAAAAATGACGCAAGGGCAGCTATTGGCTACTGGCTATTGAACTTCCTTTTCCTAGTCCCGTCATACGTCATCGCGTTCTAAACGAATGGACTTTGGTGTGATCGTGTGTAGGCAAGGCCGTTTCAGTGGAACTCTGTCGGAATTTCGTCGAAAACACCGTCAGAGTTTATTCTGCCAGAAAGTCCGGTCGTGTGTACACGGCATTAGAGTACTATTTAGAAATAACGCTGTTTTTGTTAAACCAAAGGTGATTTAAAGAGTCATTGTAATCATTTCATGAAGATTTTTCTTTTGTTTGTTCACTTTGCTGCATTCTAATTGAAAAAAATCAAGAATTTTTGATTTGAACGCATTGAATCAAAAAAATCTGTAAATTCCAAGAAAATTTGAAAAAAGACATAAAACGAATTCCGAATACGAATCCCGAATACAAATTGAACAAATCAACCAAATTTTAAAAAAAAATAACTAGATTAACAAATCGAAACAAAACAAATATTTTTGTCATGCACATGTCTATCCCTTTTAAATTATGAAATCATTTAAAATAATACAGAATGCAACTGGGAGAATAGGTGCAGGAACTCAACCATGAGACTCCTAGACTTCTATAGGTAGACAGCTATACAGTGGAAGGCTGCCAGCCGGATATCACTTTTGTATAGATAGGACCGCTGTCTCCTATGGCAATAAATCTTGCAACAGTCACTAAACGGTAGTTGTACTTAACTATTGGTGATACAGAATAGTTCTCCTCACACTCTACAGTCTCTCACTGTAAACTTTTACTCATTGAGCTCCCAGTCTCTCACTAGACTTTCAGACCCAATCACCACTGGATCCCCTGAGCTCTTCCTCTTCCATAACTCGGTATCTTCCTCAAGCATCACCCCCGCTTCCCTGCTGGGTCCCTAGCTTGGCACTCGCAGATACTCTCCAAGCCTCACCCCTGCTGACCCGCTAGGTTCCTGGCTTGGCACTCCCTGATGCTCCTCAAACATCACCTTTGCTGTCCCAATGGGTCAATGCAGATGGCTTCTGTGTTTACAAGTGACAGTGGTAAGGGAAGGTGAAGAGCCAGAGGTTCTGGCTAAAAAAAAGCCCTGGGTGTGAGGGCCACATGAAATGGGGAGGGAGAGATTGTGCCTTTATTGTGGCCAGGCAGAACACTTTTTGGAGTCTTGTCCTACCCGTCCAGGGAACGCCCAAACCTTTAGGTCCTGTCACGGACAGACCTTAGGTGGTGTTGTTTCATCCCCAGTTATCCAGAAGGATAAGCCCCTGGTTACCCTTTCTTGGGCTGAGTCGTCCGTCGAGATACAGGCTCTAGTCGACTCTGGGGCTGCAGGCCTGTTCATTGATTCTGCCTCTGTATCGAAGCACTCCATTCTGCTGCAGCTGCGTGACACTCCACTTGCCATTGAGGCTCTTGACGGGAGAAATCTACAGCTTGCCCATGTGACTCATGAGACTGTTCTGTTCTCCATGGCCGTAGGGGCTCTTCACCATGAGTCAATCCAATGCCAAGTTATTTCCTCACCTAAGTTTCCACTGGTTATTGGTTATCCTTGGTTGGTTTGTGCAAAAGTTATAGCGTCTACAAACTAGGGTACATTTTCTGGAATTTACACAGCGTTTAGTTTATGACTGCCTATGTCATTTCTTGAGGTGCTAAAATGGCAGGGCAGTACAAAACCCCCCCAAATTACCCCATTTTGGAAAGTAGACACCCCAAGGAAATTGCTGAGAGGCATGTTGAACCCATTGAATATTTATTTTTTTGTCCCAAGTGATTGAATAATGACAAAAAAAAAAAATTTACAAAAAGTTGTCACTAAATGATATATTTCTCACACCGGCCATGGGCCTATAAGGAATTGCACTACAAAATATATTCAGCTGCTTCTCCTGAGTACGGGGATACCACATGTGTGGGACTTTTTGAGAGCCTAGCAGCGTATGGGGCCCCGAAAACCAATCACCGCCTTCAGGATTTCTAAGGGCATAAATTTTTGATTTCACTCCTCACTACCTATCACAGTTTTGAAGGCCATAAAATGCCCAGATGGCACAAACCCCCCCCCCCCCCCAATGACCCCATTTTGGAAAGTAGACACCCCAAGCTATTTGCTGAGAGGCATGTTGAGTCCATGGAATATTTTATATTTTGACACAAGTTGCGGGAAAGTGACATTTTTTTTTTTTGCACAAAGTTGTCACTAAATGATATATTGCTTACACAGGCCATGGGCATATGTGGAATTGCACCCCAAAATACATTTAGCTGCTTCTCCTGAGTATGAGGATACCACATGTGTGAGACTTTTTGGGAGCCTAGCCGCGTACGGGGCCCCGAAAACCAATCACCGCCTTGAGGATTTCTAAGGGTGTAAATTTTTTATTTCACTCTTCACTGCCTATCACAGTTTCGGAGGCCATGGAATGCCCAGGTGGCACAAAACCCCCCCAAATGACCCCATTTTGGAAAGTAGACACCCCAAGGATCCTCTGAAGAAGTCACGTGACGACACACGTTAGGAGCACGGGACGCTGCCACATACTTTTATTATTATTATTATTATACGAGATTTATATAGCGCCAACAGTTTACTCAGCGCTTTACAATGTATAAGGGGGACAACACAATTACAGTACAGTTCAATACAAAAGGTACAGGAGGGCCCTGCTCGTAGAGCTTACATTCTAAAGGAACATACTAGCTGAGTGTGACGAGGTCGGCGCTCGTGGATGTATTACCCCCCAGCTGTTTTTAAATGTAAGTTTATGGAATTTTGCCTACTTAATAAATTGTATGCTATACGGAATCACGCTATGTGTGTTTTTTATTTCTTATACCGCACATTGTAACTCTGCCTGACGAGCGGTGAGGAGTAGGAAGCGGGGACAGATTGAGGATTACAGCCAGCATTTGGGATTATACGAGCTTGGCGCTCGTGGGTTGAGGCCTGCGCTCATTGCTTACAAGTGAGTGCAACCCCCCCACCCCCTTCCCTTTTGTGTCCTGCTACCCCCCCCTCACACCAGACGTCACGGAATTATACTATATGCTGTTCGTTCTGTCTCTTTATATACCATACTGCATCCTCAACCAACGCCGTCCATTGTACCACTGGATTATTCGCTGGTCTTCCACTACATATGCTGTATACCTTACAGCTGTAAGGTAAGCGGCCTGTGAACACGGAGGTGCCCCCACTGAAGAACACTCCCCTTCTTTCCATCACTGGCATTTGGTCTGCATCTAGAAGTGTCATATTTGGTGGTGGGACTGTTGTTACATTGCTTACCCTTTGGATTATGTCTGCAAGTCACAAGTGCTGGCGTGCTACTAGCACTTATCACTGGAACTATTGAATATATTTTTATTTATTTATTTTTTATTTATTTATATTTTTCTGATAACTACTTATTCGTCTCCCATGCCATCAGCTGACCACAGTGTCAGCATATTAATACACGTTTAAAGGGATTCTTATCTGATAATTTTTGGGTTTATGCACTGTTGATTCACATACCCATGTGCACTGCTTGCTGGTATATATAAGTTTTGATGTTAGCACTCTTGGTACGCACTATTAAGTGTGAATTTTCTTGTGCTCTTATGTATATTTTTTCATTTATATATTTGCATCCGTGAGCCTTTCCCTTCATATATCTGACTCATGTATTCATGTTATTTGATCTTCACTATGTATGCACTATAGTATAGTCCCCCCTTTCTTCCTTTTTCCCCACTCCCCTTTTATCACAGCGCAACTACCACCCCCCTACTTATGCTGTTTACATTTGACGCCAGACCGACGCTTGCGTTTGCCTTTGAGCGAGAGCAGGGGGGGACAGGGGTGCTTTTATTTTTTTTTATTTTTTAACTTATTTTTAAACTGTTCCTTTCATTTTTTTTTTAAATCATTTTTATTGTTATCTCAGGGAATGTAAATATCCCCTATGATCGCATTAGGTAGTGACAGGTACTCTTTTTTTGAAAAAATTGGGGTCTATTAGACCCTAGATCTCTCCTCTGCCCTCAAAGCATCTGACCACACCAAGATCGGTGTGATAAAATGCTTTCCCAATTTCCCAATGGCGCTGTTTACATCCGGCAAAATCTAAGTCATGAAATGCTCATAGTTTCCGGTTTCTTAGGCCATAGAGATGTTTGGAGCCACTCTGGTCTCTGATCAGCTCTATGATCAGCTGGCTGAATCACCGGCTGCATTTTCAGGTTCCCTGTTGAGACAGGAGAGCCAGAGAAAAACACGGAAGACGGTGGGGGGCATTCCCTCCCACTGCTTGTAAAAGCAGTCTAGAGGCTAATTAGCCGCTAGGATTGCTTTTACATGAAAGCCGACCGCTGGCTGAAAAGAATGATACCAAGATGATACCTAAACCTGCAGGCATCATTCTGATATAACCACTCAAAGTCGTGAATGGCGTACCTGAAGACAAAAAAATGGTTAACAATAAAACACAGTAAAGTATAAAAAATTGCATACCTGAAAAGCAAACATGATAAAACATAATAACAATAAAACATTGCAGAATAGAATACCGTAAAAAAGAGCAGAACAATAGAGAGAGAATAGAGAGAGAGAGAACAATAAAACGACAACGATTTTTTATATATATATATATATATATATATATATATATTTTTTTTTTTTACACTTTTTTTTGTAACTAACTTTTATAACTGTAACCAGTTCCAGGTTCGGGTCTCTCAAAATGCGATGGCATCTTTGGAGACCCTGTGAAAGTGTGCCTAGTTTGTGCAATATAAGAAACTAATAGCTCCGCGCTTAGGTAATAAAGGAACTGCAGCCCCCCCAGCACAGAATCACACCAATGTGAAATTCTAAATAGAGTAGAGTCAAAAAAAGGGGGGATTGGCGCTGTTCCACTAAAATTCATCTGATGTGCAAAAACTAATGTGGTGTATCAAGCAAACTGTGAAAAAAACTAATCATAAACATATATATGTAGGATTGATAAAGTCACAATCGTGTGGGAATTCCTGGAGTGTATGTGACAAATGCCCACATACATATAAAGTGCAACGTGTGTTATCTCCTTGTTAAACAAGAGGTGATCAAAAACAAAACCTTATAAGTGAGTATAAAAGAGTGATTTAAATTCCCAAAAATCTTTCAGAAAATCCTTAAAAAAACATAAATCTATGCATAGAAAACACAAATTGTGCATAAAATAAAACAATGATAAAAATAAAAATAAAATAAAACCCTATAATCATAAATGCACATGAAAGAATTTAAAATTAATCATGAAATCTTCAGTCCACAAAATGTCCCAAAAAAAAGGGAAAAAAGGAAAAAAAGAAAAGAAAAAATCTTGAAAACATTCTTCCTAAAGTGCAAATAGTGAGTCTCTTCAAAACATCTAGCAGTGCTCTTAGTGATGTGAAATCTTCCAGCCTTCCAAAGGCCCCCCAATGTGCCCTCACTCACCGGAAGAAATCACCCCTGCAGGGGTATCAAGCCTGTCAGCCGTATCCTGCAGCAATGGTCCCTGGTGAAAGTTCCTTATTCGAACCTCCACTCCCGGTATCCGGACTGGTTCCAGTCAATCCCCGCAGACACATCCATCTTTTTTATCTCCTTTAATTCTTCGTCTTTCTTTTTTTTTTTCTGCACCTGTTTATGTGCAGTCTTCTTTTCAAATCTCTTCAAAGTGCCACATTTTGTACAGCTTGTCTGAGCTTCCCACACGATTGTGATTTTATCAATCCTACATATATATATTTATGATTAGTTTTTTTCACAGTTTGCTTGATACACCACATTAGTTTTTGCACATCAGATGAATTTTAGTGGAACAGCGCCAATCACCCCTTTTTGTGACTCTAGTTTGTGCAATGCTGTACCCTACTCAACTAGTGAATGGTAGCGTTCAAAACATTCACCAATGCAAAGACCAGGATTGTCAGGACAGGAGGGACAATAATAGCGGGTGTCACGCCTATATCCACGCTTGCTGCAGACACAACATCTTTTTTTGGGGGGTTCGTTGGATAGGGGTACTCGGGAGGACATAAAGAAAATGCCTCTCATGCAGCCGACTGCATTTGGTTGGGGATGTGAATGGGGGAAGTACGGGCGCTGCAGAAGTGGTGGGTTCCCAATTAGGATTGGTGAATGCAGCAGGAAGGGCATTATGGGCACGACGGGCCTGTTTGTCTTCTTCTTGGTGGCAGCGGGACACTACTTGTGCTTGCCACCTCGCCAGCTTGAACTGCACTTATGGGACTCGACACGTCACCAAATGTTACTGCAGTGCTGGTTTGACTACGACTGGGGTGTACTAGGCCGCTGGTGCTTGCCAGTTCACCAAAACGCTACCAAAAAAACTGTTAGCGATTCCAGGGATCAGGCCTGACTCTGCGAACGCTGCAGTTATGCGTTTAGTGTTTTGTAAGTGACAGTGATCGATCGATACTGCACTTGGGTGGGCTGGGCTGGGCCAGGTGGAGGGGCAAAACGCAGGTGCTAGCAGGTATCTGGGCTGATCCCGCTAACACTACGTTTTTGGGAACCCTAAACTGCTGGGGACGCTAGTATAGATCTGATCAGATATTGATCCGTACAGATACTATATCACTAAGGGAGGTGTACGGTGCGTGCGTGGGTGTTAGTGGTACTGGCGCTAACCTGACGCTGCCTGGGGGCAACGCATATCACCGCCGGGCGATTAGGGGGCTAAACCTTTATTCGGTAATAAACGGCGGGTGCCCTGACACTATAAAAAATAAACGAACTAACCAGCGTCACCCGTAACAGTTATACGGTGATCAGTGCTGAAAGGGTTAACTAGGGGGCAATCAAGGGGTTAAAACATTTATTAGGTAGTATATGGGGGTCCCTGTCGCTATAAAACGCTGACGGCGAACCTAAATATTTACCTCCCTAACTATCGTCACCAGTGACACTAATACAGCGATCAGAAAAATGATCGCTTAGCGACACTGGCGACGGGGGGTGATCAAGGGGTTAAAACTTTATTAGGGGGGTTAGGGGGGGTACCCTAGACCTAAAGGGGGCTAATACTAACTGCCCTAACAAAGTAACTGTCACAAACTAACACCATGCAGTAATCAGAAAAAGAAAAAAAAAAACTGCTTGGTGTCAGTGTGACGGGGGGGGGGATTAGGGAGTGATCGGGGGGGGGATCGGGGAGTAAAGGGGGGTGTTTTGTGTGCCTGGCATGTTCTACTGTATGTGTGTGTGTTGTGCACTCACATTTCAGTCTTCTCTCCTCGACGCCGGAACGGAAAATACCGAGCCGAGGAGAGATGACATAATTTCCTTTGCTGCTGTTTAGCATACAGCAGCATAGGAATGATCTGATTGGCCGGCGGCGATCGCGAGGGGGGGGCCACGAACAGATGGTCTCCCCCTTATCTCCGATCGCCGCTGGACAAAAGGGGACCGCCTCGGGCACCGGGGGGGGGTCCGATCGGACCCCCCGCCCGCGGGAGGCAGATCACGTACATATACGTGATTCTGCCTGCCCGTGCCATTCTGCCGGCGTACATCGGCGTGAGGCGGTCCTTAAGTGGTTAACTTGTAGTTCCCCTCCCACCCACAGTTGGCGCTGTGCTTTCTTTTGACAGGCGCTGGAACCTATTGTCCCACAGCACTGCCATATAAAAGCACATTGCAGACACCTTCCTATTAGGCCTATTGAAGGAGCAGTGGCTCCGAGCGCGTAACCTTCTCTCAACCTCCCTGCTAGCCCTCCTCCCTGGACGATCCCTCCCCTGGATACCGAACCCGGAAGCGGACGGACAACCTGTGATGTCATGCACACTCCACGTGCGCTCCACGCCGGCCTCTAGTCTGTTCCTGATGGCCACAGAAGGCGCTTCCGGCTGGTAATCCACCTTCTGCAGCCCAGCATCCCTGCAGCATCACCACCACAGGATCAGAGGGAACACCGAGAACCACATACCTATACAGATGAGCCTTTTATATGTTTTTATCCTGTAAGTGTGTTTTTACTTGGTGTCATTAAACATCATTTGTTAATACTACACTCAGGTGGCGTTTCCTTTTCTACCCCTCCCTGCAATTATGAGATTGGTGACAGAAAGCTGTTAGTGATCATTTTAGCCCTGAAAGAATGGAGACATTTCCTCGAAGGTACCACTGTGCCGGTTCTCATTCTTACTGACCATAAGAATCTCACATTCTTGTCTGAGGCTAAATGCCTTTCTCCCAGATGGGCACGATGGGCTCTTTTCTTGTCTAGTTTCAATTACATTGTTTCTTTTCTTACCCGGTACTAAGAATGTAAGGACTGACGCTTTGTCATGACAATTTTCCTCCACTTCCAAGATGGAGTTGGTTCCGGTTCCTGTGATTCCTCCTGATCGTTTTCTGGCTACGGTTCGCACCAGTCTCACTTCTCCTTTGAGTGACAAAATTCTTTTGCTGCTCAGGTTCATGCTCCTCCTGAGAAACCTTGTGACCGCTGCTTTGTCTCTGAGAGTCTCCGTACTGCCGTGCTCCAGCCTTACCACTCTCCCAAGGCTGCTGGCCACCCTGGGAATAATCAACTCTTTTGGGCCATTTCCCAACAATTCTGGTGGCCCAGTCTACGTGCTGATTTAACCGCCTTTGTAGCTGCCTGTTCGGTGTGTGCTCAGAGTAAGACTCCATGACACCTTCTAGTGGGTCTCCTACAACCCATACCCAATGGAGAGAGGCCCTGGACCCACCTGTCTATGGATTTCATTGTGGAGTTACCCAACTCCCAGGTCAACAAAGTTATCCTTATGGTGGTTGACCGGTTCTCGAAAATGTCTCATTGTATTCCACTTAAGAAGTTGCCCACTTCTAAGGAACTGGCTTCCATTTTTGCTCGGGAGATCTTTCGCTTACATGGGCTACCCAAGGTGATTGTCTCGGACAGGGGTAGTCAGTTTGTGTCCCGGTTCTGGCGAGCCTTTTGTGCACAGTTGGGAATTCCGCTTGCTTTCTCCTCTGCATATCACCCGCAGTCTAATGGGGCTGCAGAACGAGCCAATCAGTCCTTGGAGCAATTCCTACGTTGGTATGTTTCTGACCATCATAACAACCTGTCAGACCTCTTACCGTGGGCAGAGTTTGCTCACAAACTACAACATGATAGGTACAGACTCCATGCTGACCGCAGACGCCTGCCTGCGCCTTCCTACCAGGTTGGGGACAGGGTCTGGCTGTCATCTCGCAACCTCCGACTTTGTGTAGCCTCTCTGAAGTTTGCACCTCGGTTTATTGGGCCTTTCTGTATTCTTCGCAGGATTAACCCAGTGGCTTACGCATTAGAACTTCCTTCTAATATGCGTATCTTAAATGTATTTCATGTCTCCTTATTAAAACCTTTGGTCTGCAACCACTTTACCACCTCGGTGCCATGTCCTCATCCTGTTCAGGTTGAGAACCATAAGGAGTATGAAGTACAGTCCATTGTTGACACCCGTAGGTTCCATGGGCGCATACAGTACCTGGTGCATTGGAAAGGGTACGCTCTTGGGTGCCATCCTCGAATGTACATGCCCTTGTCCTCCGTGATTTCCATAGACGTTTTCCCCTCAAGCCTGGTGGTCCCCCGAGGGGGAGGGGTCATTGAGGAGGGGGTACTGTCAGGGCTGGGCCCAGCCCTTTCTTCTCTGAGCTGGCCGCTCAGCTGTCTGCTAATTGCCAGCTCCTATCTCTCCACAGTGACTCACCTGTTGATGATCCTGCTTGTCGGTCCTGCCTACTTAAGCCGTCCAGTCCAGATGATCTCTGCCTTCGCCTTGGTCACATCTCTATAGACGCTCTCCTGTGTTCCTGTTAAAGACTTGCTTGGCTGACATTCCTTCTGGCTCCCTGATGTTTTGGCTTGTCTGACTATCCGTTCCAGTTCCTGAACTCTGGCTATGTTTTGACTACGTTACTCTGTTTACTTTTTTCTTCTTATTAATAAACAAGTGTGATTTAACTGTACTTCTGTCTCAGTCTGATTCATGGTTTCTGACAATATCTTATTGAGGAAATATTGACCCTGAAGGCCCTGAAGAATGAATGAGCTCAAACTGCACTTATCTTTTAGAGTCACTGGGGCTGACTTACTAAAACTGGAGAGTACAAAATCTGGTGCAGCTGTACATGGTAGCCAATCAGCTTTTAACTTCAGCTTGTTCAATTAAGAATTGCCAATAAGACATGGAAGCTGATTGGTTTCTGCACCAGATTTTGCACTCTCCAGTTTTAGTAAATCAACTCCACTGTCACCTGCCAATTCAGAAAATATTTAGATTAGCAGGGAGGGATCCATCCTGAAAAAGCTTCATGGTTGGAAGGTGTCAGAGATTATCCAGATGAATGTTTTCATAAATTGCTGATCTGGCCCCAGCACTGTCACGTATGAGGTCACATGGCTAGACCACAGGAGCAAAGAGGTGGCTAGGGAGCGGGGGATAGGTGAATATACTTTTCTATTGTAGTGGGCTATCAGGACGCACTGCAACTTTGCCCGAGGTGGCACTGTCACTTTAAGAGATGTTTTCAGAGTTGCATTATTTAATGGCTTCTTTTGTAGCTCCCACCATAGTAAAAACCATTGAGTAGCACTATGACTGTAACACAAGATAAACAAATTATTTTACATGAGAAATTTAGGATGTAATAAAGGGTTTATGTTAGACACAAGTATCTCCAGTGATGTGTAACTGCAGAAGTGTAGCTTAACAATAGACAGCCAGAACATTGCAGAACAGAGCCGTAATAAGTGTTCTCTATTGTAAACCAACTTCACACGTCAAATACAGAAGATGTACTTCTAGGCTGAGCCAAACTAAATAAAAAAAAGAAGACATTTTAATTTAAAATTAACAGACCATTTAAAATAAAACCTTGACTTGACTGCAGGGAACATAGTTAACTTGTTGAGTAGTTCAGTTCTTCAATTAGGCATTTCAGCACCTCTATGTTTTTTGTTAGTAATCCAGTGATCCTGGAACACAACTGCTGGGGATGCTGGGATGCCCTCCTTGCTGCCCCAACCCCACACAAAGAGCCTGATGGAAAAAAAAGAGCAGTACTGTGAGTTTTTTACAGCCACCCATTACTAGAGCTTATATTTAGTGACTTAATAAGGGTACTTAGGTGTTGCTACCAAACACTGACTTATACATTGAAATGCAGTGCAGCTGAAGCAGAAGTGTTTGAAAGCAATAGGATCACCAACTTTTAAAATATTGAAAATAACTCTTACAATTACATAATTATATTAAAGTGGCCCTGTCATGTCAAACTTCTCCAAAATAAGAGAGGGAACACTTACCTTTCCCACTACCTGCACCACCAGAACCATGATCCATTCTGTAGAAATCTACCTTCAGCAGTGTCAATCCTCTGGGTCACCCACAGCTCTTCCTGATTACTAACTCACTCACAACAGGACATAACAGTGAGTCTGGGGAACCCAGGAGATTGATACTCCCATTGGCATGCCCTGGACCAGCATGGCGGGTGCTGCCAGGTAGAGGGGAAGGAGCCTAACAGACATGCATCTGCTTTACTCAGGACTCAAAAGAATGCAACATGTAATGAAGACATTATGAGTGCAGTATGCAATACATAGGCAAAGCATACAACATGGAATACAATTATATACAGAATTTACAATTTCCTTAACGCCCTACAATGTAGGCGGGTGTCACCACAAATAGCCATTACACAAAACAAAGAGAAAAGAAAACATATAAAAAGTGACACCAACTAAGGCTACCTTATATATATATTTATTGAAAAAGTAGTAGATACAAAATTTGTATTGTGCGCCACTGGTCAAAACCGGTCCGAGCATCAAAAACCACTGGCCCTAATCTTCTGTAAACCCTTCCTAACCCCCTCCCAAACCCATATAAAATGTCTCCATGTGACCCGCCACCATAAGAAGCAAGGTCCTCCCATAGCAGCACATGTAAAAATGTGTGCAGAAATTGGTAAAAGCACTTGTCAGTACTGTGGCCACGACTCTATAAAGAGACAATGGGTGATGATGTAAAAAGAAGCAGTAAATAATATACTGTATTGGTGGGAGGACTGTCCTACAAACTAATGACCTATACCATCTTTACAGGTCTACCTACATACCCTATTTCTCTAAGTGCCAAAAATAATGCGATATTATGCAGTCCCAATGTACAGTAATCAATTATGTATTACAAGGTTTCTCTTTCATCACCATCCCTTACACCACCCAGGTGTATGTCTCCTCTGAAACCTACTAAACCCAAGATAATATTTGTGCGCTTGCAAAAAGAAATGTAAACCTTAGTGACAAAAAAACAAAGTAAAACAAATTCAATAAAAATTAAATTAGATTGAACGAACAGCAGCATCTAAATCACCAATCCGAGTAGGATGTGTAACAAGCTCCAACCAAACAATAAAAAGTAAGCTATCCTTGTACTAGGTATAAGTTAATAAATAAGAGACTAAATAAAAGTGCATCAAACATATGATGAACTCATCCTAAATTGACATATCTGTGCATAAAAGTCCTGATAAAATGTGCAAATACTGTGCAAAAAAATATTATAAAATATATTATATATATATATATATATATATATATATATATATATATATATATATATATATAAGTGGGGACGGAAAGTATTCAGACCCCCTTAAGTTTTTCACTCTTTGTTATATTGCAGCCATTTGCTAAAATCATTTAAGTTCATTTTTTTTCCTCATTAATGTACACACAGCACCCCATATTGACAGAAAAACACAGAATTGTTGACATTTTTGAAGATTCATTTAAAAAGAAAAACTGAAATATCACATGGTCCTAAGTATTCAGACCCTTTGCTGTGACACTCATATATTTAACTGTCCATTTCTTCTGATCATTCTTGAGATGGTTCTACACCTTCATTTGAGTCCAGCTGTGTTTGATTATACTGATTGGACTTGATTAGGAAAGCCACACACCTGTCTATATAAGACCTCAGAGCTCACAGTGCATGTCAGAGCAAATGAGAATCATGAGGTCAAAGGAACTGCCTGAAGAGCTCAGAGACAGAATTGTGGCAAGGCACAGATCTGGCCAAGGTTACAAAAAAATTTCTGCTGCACTTAAGGTTCCTAAGAGCACAGTGACCTCCATAATCCTTAAATGGAAGACGTTTGGGACGACCAGAACCCTTCCTAGAGCTGGCCGTCCGGCCAAACTGAGCTATCGGGGGAGAAGAGCCTTGGTGAGAGAGGTAAAGAAGAACCCAAAGATCACTGTGGCTGAGGTCCAGAGATGCAGTCGGGAGATGGGAGAAAGTTGTAAAAAGTCAACCATCACTGCAGCCCTCCACCAGTCGGGGCTTTATGGCAGAGTGGTCCGACGGAAGCCTCTCCTCAGTGCAAGACACATGAAAGCCCGCATGGAGTTTGCTAAAAAAACACCTGAAGGATTCCAAGATGGTGAGAAATAAGATTCTCTGGTCTGATGAGACCAAGATAGAACTTTTTGGCCTTAATTCTAAACGGTATGTGTGGAGAAAACCAGGCACTGCTCATCACCTGTCCAATACAGTCCCAACAGTGAAGCATGGTGGTGGCAGCATTATGCTGGGGGGTGTTTTTCAGCTGCAGGGACAGGACGACTGGTTGCAATCAAGGGAAAGATGAATGTGGCCAAGTACAGGGATATCATGGACAAAAACCTTCTCCAGAGTGCTCAGGACCTCAGACTGGGCCGAAGGTTTACCTCCCAACAAGACAATGACCCTAAGCACACAGCTAAAATAACGAAGGAGTGGCTTCACAACAACTCCGTGACTGTTCTTGAATGGCCCAGCCAGAGCCCTGACTTAAACCCAATTGAGGATCTCTGGAGAGACCTAAAAATGGCAGAACTGGAGAGGATCTGCAAGGAGGAATGGCAGAGGATCCCCAAATCCAGGTGTGAAAAACTTGTTGCATCTTTCCCAAAAAGACTCATGGCTGTATTAGATCAAAAGGGTGCTTCTACTAAATACTGAGCAAAGGGTCTGAATACTTAAGACCATATGATATTTCAGTTTTTCTTTTTTAATAAATCTGCAAAAATGTCAACAATTCTGTGTTTTTCTGTCAATATGGGGTGCTGTGTGTACATTAATGAGGAAAAACAATGAACTTACCGTAAATGATTTTAGCAAATGGCTGCAATATAACAAAGAGTGAAAAATGTATATATACATATATTATTATTATTATATTTATAATATTTTACTTTGCATATTGTTTGCACATTTTATATAGACTTTATTTGCACAGACATGCCAATTTAGGATGAGTTCATCATATGCTTAATGCACTTTTATTGTGTCTCTTATGTGATTTATTAACTTATACATAGTACAAGGATAGCGCACTTTTTGTTTTATTTTTCAGGCATTTTTCTTCAGGTGACAAAATGCTCAGATGTGAACAGGTGCCATTGAAATGAATGGGAATTTGCTTGTTGGGCATGTTTCAGGTGTTTTTTCTGGGTGTTTTATGAGCTAAAAACGATCAAGTGTGAATGCAGCCTGAAGACTAGAAACAGTGCTGCAATGGAAGAATAGTAACATTATCGTAAAGGAGAGGTTTATTTATTTATTTATTTATTTCAAGTACTTATATAGCGCCGTCAATTTACGCAGCGCTTTACATATACATTCACATCAGTCCCTACACCCTCAAGGAGCTTACAATCTAAGGTCCCTAACTCACATTCATATACTAGGTAAATTTAGACAGGATCCAATTAACCTACCAGCATGTCTTTGGAGTGTGGGAGGAAACCGGAGTACCCGGAGGAAACCCACGCAGACACAGGGAGAACATGCAAACTCCAGGCAGGTAGTGTCGTGGTCGGGATTCGAACCAGCGACCCTTCTTACTGCTAGGCGAGAGTGCTAACCACTACACCACTGTACAGCCAAATCTCGTTTGGCTGTACTTTTCCTATGGATTACAGGAGTGCAGTTCACACTGCATTCCTGTGACCCGTTTTCAGCAGGGAGCTGTGAGATCTGAACGATTGGCCGTGTTTGATCGCTCGGTTCTCAGTGTTAGAGCCAGCGGGGGGACAGATGTAGCATCGGACCGATGTTGCTTCCACCTAGGTAAGTATAAATTTGAAAAAAAAACCAAACCCTATACTTCTCTTTCAAAGTAGAAATAAAGGCAAAACTTTTATTTTTTTTGTAAGGGAAGGTTATAACCCCACTTTAATTTTTTTGCCATGTGTGTCCCATTGGGGAGATTTACCCTTCACTTTCTGTCCCATAGCCAAAACATGCAGTGAGAGGAAACCCCTCCTAAGTGAGTAAATACCTGGTTATCACCAGAACTAGTATCCCCACTGGAAGATTTCTTCTCTATTCCTGCTGTGGGGATAACTAACATTTTGAGATATTCTTTAACCTATTGCTGCTCATATGTGTGTGGTGGCAAAAGGGTGGGCTTTAACGTTCATACGCCGCACATATGTATTACTGGGCATTTGATGTTTCTGTGCTAAGAACAAGCACAAAGACTGAGCTGTCAAAACACAGCTCTTGGTTCCCATTAACAATTAGCAGCTGGTGGTGTATTTAGGTTTTGTGCTGCCCTAGGCCTGACTAAACTCATGCACCCCCCTAATTTAAATACGACCCACCCCTTGCTGCCGAGGCCACACCCCTTCCTGTTTAAGACCCAACCTATCATCTGTAAACCACACCCCTTCCTCTTTAGGCTCATTTGGCACCTTTCAGGGAGGAGGGGGGAACAGGTACCAGTTTCTGACAGGTACCCTTCCCCACTCCCTGGAGACTGCGCTGCCCCCTCTGAAGTTCGGCCCCCCTCCTCCTTCCTCCACTGGGAGTGCAACGCGCTTCGCACATGTGCAGCAGTGAACCATCCGGTTTTCCTTACAATGAATGATGGTGGCAAAACCCAAGAGCCAATCCGAAAATCGGCTGAGGTGTCGACACCGCGGGATCCCTGGACAGGTAAGTGTCCTAATATTAAAAGTCAGCAGCTACAGTATTTGTAGCTGCTGAGTTTTAATCTTTTCACGGGGTGGGGGCGGGACTCCTCTTTAATGAGTTTGCATTGATTTCAGTATTGATGGAACACTTTATTGCAATATCATGATCTGCATATTAATGCACTTTCACTAAATGTGGACTGTGCCCATCAATTGCAGCCACTGTGCCCACCAAACGCAGACACTGTGCCCATCAAACGCAGATACTGTGCCCCATCAAATTCAGCCACTGTGCCCAACAAACGCAGCCACTGTGCCCACCAAACGCAGACACTGTGCCCATCAAACGCAGACACTGTGCCCCATCAAACACAGCCTCTGTGCCCACCAAACGCAGCCACTGTGCCCATCAATTGCAGCCACTGTGCCCAACAATTGTAGTCACTGTGCCCATCAATTGCAGCCACTGTGCCATCAAACGCAGCTACTGTGCCCACCAAATGCAGCCACTGTGCCCACCAAACGCAGCCACTGTGGCCATCAATTGCAGCCACTGTGCCCACCAAAAGCAGCCACTGTGCCCATCAATTGCAGCCACTGTGCCCATCAATTGTAGCCACTGGGCCAAACGCAGCCACTGTGCCCACCAAACACAGCCACTGTGCCCACCAAACGCAGCCACTATGCCCATCAAATGCAGACACTGTGCCCCATCAAACGCAGCCACTGTGCCCACCAAACGCAGCCACTGTGCCCACCAAACGCTGCCACTGTGCCCACCAAATGCAGCCACTGTGCCCATCAATTGCAGCCACTGTGCCCACCAAACGCAGCCACTGTGCCCATCAATTGCAGCCACTGTGCCCATCAATTGTAGCCACTGGGCCAAACACAGCCATTGTGCCCACCAAACGCAGCCACTGTGCCCGCCAAACGCAGACACTGTGCCCATCAAATGCAGCCACTGTGCCATCAAACACAGCCACTGTGCCCTCAAACGCTGTCACTGTGCCCATCAATTGTAGCCACTGTGCCATCAAATGCCAACACTGTTCCCATAACACTGATATAATTTATTCAATAACTTTACCTGCTGTCCTGGGGGTTCCCTTGTGCTTCTCTCTCTCTCTCTCTCTCTCTCTCTCTCTCTCTCTCTCCTCTTGATGTTACTGCCAGACCCCACCCCAGTGCAGAGGAGAGGAGTCAAGCAGTGTGGAGGAGGGTAGGCGGAGCATAAGGCTCAACCTCCGCCAGTCACCAGCCGCTTATGGGGGCGTGAGTCACACGCCGCCCCCCTGCATGACAGAAAGTCCCCCCACCAGATTCCCGGCTCCCGCGGCCGCCCCCCGCACACATGCAGCCCAAGGCGGCCGCCTTGCTGTAGCGGGCGGCACTGCGGTGCATGGGTGTTCTTGGTAGAGGGTGGAGGGGCGTGAGCTCTGCTAAGCACGCCCATACACACGCCCTTCTACCCTTTGCCAAGCACGCCCATACACACGCCCTTCCACCCTTTGCCAAGCACGCCCATACACACGCCCTTCCACCTTTTGCCAAGCACGCCCATACACAGCAGCGCCGCTACAGCAAGGCGGCCATCGTGGGCTGCATGTGTACGACTGTCACAGCCAGTCACACTGGTCACATGATGACACAATCACCTTCCTGCCCCCAGGCCATATTAAAGGAATGCCGAGTCTGGACGGGAAGGGGTTAACTTTGAACTTTTTGGTAATGACGGTAAAACCAGGACAAATCTGCCTTACAATAGCTTTAAACTTGTTAGTGACACATGTAAAGCAAAGACTTTTATTGCTAAAAGACCAAAGTCTTTAACTATTCACAGGTTCCATTTTCAATGAAAAAGCGGGCCCAGAGCAATGGCATCCAATTTGCCCGACGTGGATTCTGAAGACGTCATTGTAAGACCAGAGGACAAAGAAACCTAATCCAATAAGATTCTAATGCCATGTCAGCTTGACTCCAAATCTACCTGTTTGATTCTTCAACAAAATCTATAAAATGATATCACTGTGGTTTGGAACACAACCGACAATGGGTGGTAATAGTGTACAAGGCATTCTTTGTGTCTTAATCAGCTTTGGCATCTACTTTCCCACAATGAATATCTTGGATCAGTTTAATTTATTTTCTTTCACTGTCGTCTTTATTAAATTGTCACCTTCTGTTAATATTGCTGCTGCTTTACCAGCATCGTGCTGAATAGTTAGTGCATGGACTGCATATTAATCCCTTATTCCCCTGGTGCCATATTACAACGGTTCCAGCAAACAGTATCCAGAGATGTGTTGTAAAATGGTGTCTAAGTTCACTACCACTGCCACCTATCCCTCGTATTTCTCTGTGACTGGCCTGTCAATTTGCAAACCTGGTAACACATACAAAAGTGCTGGTGAAAAACTGGACCCTAATATGAAGCTTTTTTTTAAGTTGAAACAACAGCAGTTCCCTAGAAGCCAAAGGGTCCTTGGGAGTCCTTGGAATATCAGAGAGATTAGAGCACAATAGATTTTTTTGTCCAGGGGGTTTAAATTGGTCCCAGCAAAAATCACATAGATAATCAACAGGTTTCACAGGCTCATTGGGCTTCATCAGGGCTTGTATTGGCAACAGGGAAAAATGAAGCTGGATCGTAATAGGTTGCTTAAGCTAGCTTTACACGAATATATCATAAAAATTGTGTAGAGAAATATATAATAAACAAAAATGATATAGTGCACATATATCAGTCCAAAGACGATGTTATATCACTCCCAAAGAGCTGTGACACAACTAAAACACTGCTGTGTGAATAGTGACTTAAAAATCTTCACTCTTCATCTTGTGCCTCCACCAATAGGTGAAAAACATGCTCACCTTTTTTGGACCTCATACATGGGTCAGAGCTCACTTTTTACACTCCTCAAATGCAAACATTAACTCCGTCTCACTCCCAGGGTTGATTTGATTTAAATCCAGTTGATTTAAATCACAATTTAAATCATGATTCAACCACTTGCCGACCAGTCGCCGTCATTATACTGTGGCAGGTTGACTCGTTCCCGCAAATCCCATAGCTGTATGTCGGCTCCTTTAAGAGCCATAGCACGCTGCATGGCAGGGGAACCTGATGCGCGTGGTCGGCGGGAAAGAGATCCAGAACGGGAATCTGTCAGTGTAAACAGACAGATCCCCGACAGGGGAGTAGAGAGAGGTTGTCTGTTCCTAGTGGTTAGGAACAGCGATCTCTCTCTACTCCCAGTCAGTCCCCTCCCTCCACAGTTAGAAACACCTCCCAGGGAACACATTTAACCCTTTGATCGCCCCCTAGTGTTAACCCCTTCCCTGCCAGTGACATTTACACAGTAATCAGTGCATTTTTCTAGCACTGATCACTGTATAAATGTCAATGGTCCCAAAAAAGTGTCAAAAGTGTCCACCGCAATGTCGCAGTCCCGCTAAAAATCGCAGATCGCCGCTATTACTAGTGAAAAAATAGAAAATAATAAAAATACCATAAATCTATCCTCTATTTTGTAGACGCTATAACTTTTGCGCAAACCAATCAATATACACTTATTGCAGTTTTTTTTTTTACCAAAAATATGTAGAATACATATCGGCCTAAACTGAGGAAGAAATTTGTTTTTTAAAAAAAATTGGGGGGGGGGATGTTTATTATAGCAAAAAGTAAAAAAGATTGTTTTTTTTTTTTTTTTAAATTGTCGCTCTTTTTTTTGTTTATAGCGCAAAAAATAGGAACCGCAGAGGTGATCAAATACCACCAAAAGAAAGCTCTATTTGTGGAAAAAAAAAGGACATCAATTTTGTTTGGGTGCAACGTTGCACGACCGCACAATTGTCAGTTAAATCGACGCAGTGCCGTATCACAAAAAATGGGGGGGGGGGGGGAGACACAGGAAGCGCCAACCTGAGTGTACTATATTAAATGCGATTTATTAGCAAAGTAAGGAATGCACTTACAAGAAATAACACAAAAACGGGCTCATCTGTACATAGTGGTGTCTGCAGGTGTAGATCGGCATCCAAAACGAGCGTCCACGGATCTGGCGGATGACTGGGGGAGCCTCAATCTGTCCTGTGGCCACCAGGAAGTTGGTCCGGGCCGCTGTGGAGCACAGGGAGATGACGTCACCAGGAAGCAGAGAGACACCAGGAGAGGAACAACTGCATAAAAGAGGCTACGTGCTCGGAGAATCAGCTCCTTCTACAGGTATCACAAAAAATGGCCTGGCCATTAACCATTTACGGACCGCACGCCGTCATTATACGGCAGCACTTTGAAGTGGAATACCGTTGTTATGGCAGCAGCTAGCTACCATAACCCCGGTATCCACTTCTTCAGCGGGCGGTCCGCTTTCAGATAAAAGTGGTCTCAGCGGCAGATTCGCCACAAGATTGCTTTTATCAGTGGCGAGAGAGGGCTCCCCCCTCCCGTCGCTTACCGGAGCCGATCGCGTCCTCTCGCCTGCTTGGCATGGAGCTGAGTGAGGGGAAAATGGTCCCCGCAAGGCTCCATACAATTGCAGGGCGGAAGTGACGTCACTTCCGCCCATAGCGCTTAAAGGGACTTTTTTTATTTATTTTTTTCAAACACCTTTTTTTTTTTTTTTTAATTGCATTTTAGTGTAAATATGAGATCTGAGGTCTTTTTGACCCCAGATCTCATACTGAAGAGGACCTGTCATGCTTTTTTTCTATTACAAGGGATTTTTACATTCCTTGTAATAGGAATAAAAGTGGCACTTTTTTTTTTTTTTTTAAAAGAAGAGTGTAAAAATAAAAAGTAAAATAAATAAGAAAAAAATTAATTTTAACGCGCCCTGTCCCGCCGAGCTCGCGTGCAGACATGAGCACATATGTGAGTAGTGCCCACATATGAAAGCGGTGTTCAAACCACACATGTGAGGTATCACTGCGATCGTTTGCCTAAGACCTCCTCTGTAGCTCAAAATATGCAACCTGTAGAATTTTTTAAAGGTCGCCTATGAAGATTTTTAAGGATAAAAGTCTGTCACCATTCCATGAACGGGCGCAATTTTCAGGCATGACATGTTGGGTATAAATTTACTTGGCGTAACATCATCTTTCACAATATAAAAAAAATTGGGCTAACTTTACTGTTGTCTTATTTTTGAATTCAAAAAAGTGTATTTTTTTCCCCAAAAAAAGTACGCTTGTAAGACCGCTGCGCAAATATGGTGTGACAGAAAGTATTGCAACAACCACCATTTTATTCTATAGGGTGTTCGGAAAAAATAATAGTAATGTTTGGGGGTTCTAAGTAATTTTGTAGCAAAACAAAAATTATTTTAACTTGTAAACAACAAGTTTGAAAAATAGGCCCGGTATTAAAGTGGTTAAGGGGGAAAATTTTCCAGTCTGTAAGTGGTTAAATCACTAGTAAAAAGGTTTGATATAAATCAACTCTGTTCTTTGCCATGAAGTGCCATGTTGAACTTCCAGTGACCAGTATGAGAGAGTGAGAGCGATAACACCACATTTAACACACCTGCGCCCCATTCACACCTGAGACCTTGTAACACTAACAAGTCACATGACACTGGGGAGGGAAAAGGGCTAATTTGCCCAATTTGGACATTTTCACTTAGGGGTGTACTCACTTTTGTTTCCAGCGCTTTAGACATTAATGGCTGTGTGTTGAGTTATTTTGAGGGGACAGCAAATTTACACTGTTATACAAGCTGTACACTCATTACTTTACATTGTAGCAAAGTGTCATTTCTTCAGTGTTGTCCAGGGCACTTTTCTCCTGCCAGTAAGAGGAAAAGTTTGCCAGTAAAAAATATGGCTGTGACACTTGGCTCGGAACTCTCAGGCCTGGAGGCAACCGTGACTATCCAAGTGCCTGCTACAGTGTGTTTAGGCGGTGCCCGCAGGGGGCAGGTCAGGTGGAGGCGGTGTCTGAGCATGTCGTGTGATTTCATGGTGCAAGGGAGCTGAGCGAAGCGGCCGGAGCCTCGTGTGCCGGTCTGCAGGATTGGATTAAGGCAAGCCAGGAGTGGGACTGTCAGTGCTGTTTGGACTGGAGTGGGCTGAAGGGACCACCTGGCATGGAGAGAGACTGTCACTGTGACTCAGGAGGCGGCGTGTCATGTCGGTGATCTGTGCTGCTGCGCACTGCTGTCAGTATTACTGTGAGTCAATTTCATGTGTGCATCACCCATTCCAATGTATTGCCCTCCTGGGTGCTGTCCCTGAGCTACATACTATATTAAAAATAAAATAAGAAAAAATGCTTTAAGCCCTAATATCTACCCTAAACCACATTGCTAATTGCATATTGTACTTATTTGTAGCCTAAATACTGGAATTTGCACTTAAAACTGTAATTTTGTAACTTTTAGAACTGCCAATAAAGACTTGGCTGTGCCAGTAAATTTTGGGTGTCGTGTCAGTAAATTTCAATCTGGTAGGTTGGCAACACTGGTGTTTTCACATGAAAAGATACAATAAAATGTTTACAAAAATGTGAGGGGTGTACTCACTTTTTTGAGATACTGTATATATATATATAGAGAGAGAGAGAGATATAGATATATAGATATAGATATATATCTATATAGATGTATATCTATATAGAAATATATATCTAAATCCAATCAGCAATAATCCAAAGCCAATGGAAAGACTGAACAGTTACTAGACTTCTGCTGTCTTAACAGTCCAATTCTTGAAGGTTGAGTTAACCTTCAGATCTGCTCCTGCAGCTGTCGCGGGCAAGTTGGTCATCGTTAAGATACAAAGTCACTGCATCCTACTGAAAAGTCCACAGTGACATGTAACAGTGAGCAGAACGCTAAGATCCCTGGAGATGATGCTTAAAGTAGTAGTATATTTTTAATAGCCTTCATGTCCCGTCCCTCTGCCCCAAGCATTCCTGTTTTTTTTTTTTCAACAGTAAGCATATGCAACGAACATTTCTGACATGAAATATTGAATATATTTATGTGCTTTATCACGCTGATCTCCTTTAGTCTTTATTTTATTAAAGAGAATTTCCATTTTTGTTCTAAAAAATATTATATAAATATTATAAAGAAAAATATTATTAAAAATAATATTGCATGTAAAATTCATGCATAAGCCATTTTGTAATTTCTACTTTAATTTGAAGTTGCTGTTATTTTTTTAAAAATTCAATGCAACATGGGAACCTGGAAGCATTGAACCTGGGAACCTGGAAGCACACCCTAAGGATTAAACCATTGATGTGCAGAAGCCTCCGGAAATGTCATTTCCTGCTTGCGTGATTAGCTCACTGATTTTCCTGGAAGTCTGGCCTATAATACAAGTCAAATTTTAGGCATGTGTTGCAATAGCAATGTATTTTTTGATGAGATACCCCCTAAGGATTAAAAAGATGTAGACACTGCAACTTTCTTCATCCGAATATTGAAAATGCACCATGTGGTTATAATGAACCAGACCCTCCCATTCAGAATCAGTCTTGATAGGACTTAGTGGAAAAAATAGCTTTTTCTTTAGAGCAAGGATCTCCAAACTGTGGCCCGAGGGCCAGATGAGGTCCTTTGCTAGCCTTTATCCAGCCCTTGGGGCACTACTTCTGCTAATGATATGAGTCATATAGTTACCAAATAACTATAGACCTGTTAGTTTAACTTCTATAGTCGGGAAGATAATGGAAAGTTTAGTAAAAGACCACATAGATAAGTTCTTGCTGGAAAAAAATATTTTAAGCAACAGACAGCATGAAATCATGGGGTGGCTGTGGACGTGGTATACCTGGATTTTTCAAAAGTGTTTGACACAGTTCCCCACACACGGCTAATGTGTAAGGCTTGGAAAGATCAGTTTGTAAATGGATAGAAAACTGGCTAAAAGACAGAATTCAGAGAGTAGTGGTTAATGATTCTTACTCTGAATGGCCTAAGCGGTGTACCCCAAGGTTCGGTGCTGGGACCCTTACTTGTTAATTTATTTATAAATAATATAGAGTCTGGGATTAAAAGTACCATTTCAGTCTTTGCAGATGACACCAAGCTATGCAGTAGAATAACGTCCTTACAGGATGTCTCCAACTTACAAGCCGACCTCAATGCACTGTTTAGTTGGGCAACTAGGTAGCAAATGAGGTTTAATGTTGATAAATGTAAAGTTATGCACGTGGGGGCTAAGAATATGCATGCATCATATATACTAGGGGGAGTACAACTGGGGGGATCCATTGTGGAGAGGGATCTGGGGGGTTTGGTAGATCAAAAGCTTAATAATAGCATGCAATGTTAAGCTGTGATTTCCAAAACAAGCAAAGTCATTGCTTGTATTAAGAGAGGTATGGATTCCAGAGAGACAGGTATCATTTTGCCCCTGTACAAATCATTAGTAAGACCTCATCTGGAATATGCAGTTCAGTTTTGGGCACCAGTTCTCAAAATTGATATTGGGGAACTGGAGAAAGTGCAGAGAAGGGCAACCAAACTGATAAGAGGCATGGAGGAGCTCAGCTATAAGGAAAGATTAGAGGAACTGAATTTATTCTCTCTTGAGAAGAGGAGATTAAGGGGGATATGATCACCATGTACAAATACATAAGTGGTCCATACAGTGGGGACGGGAAGTATTCAGACCCCCTTAAATTTTTCACTCTTTGTTATATTGCAGCCATTTGCTAAAATCGTTTAAGTTCATTTTTTTCCTCAATAATGTACACACAGCACCCCATATTGACAGAAAAACACAGAATTGTTGACATTTTTGCAGATTTATTAAAAAAGAAAAACTGAAATATCACATGGTCCTAAGTATTCAGACCCTTTGCTGTTACACTCATATATTTAACTCATCATCACTGATCATCCTTGTGATGGTTCTACACCTTCATTTGAGTCCAGCTGTGTTTGCTTATACTGATTGGACTTGATTAGGAAAGCCACACACCTGTTTATATAAGACCTTACAGCTCACATTGCATGTCAGAGCAAATGAGAATCTTGAGGTCAAAGGAACTGCCTGAAGAGCTCAGAGACAGAATTGTGGCAAGGCACAGATCTGGCCAAGGTTACAAAAAAAAATTCTGCTGCACTTATGGTTCTTAAGAGCACAGTGGCCTCCATAATCCTTAAATGGAGGATGTTTGGGACTACCAGAACCCTTCCTAGAGCTGGCCGTCTGGCCAAACTGAGCTATTGGGGGAGAAGAGCCTTGGTGAGAGAGGTAAAGAAGAACCCAAAGATCAGTGTGGCTGAGCTCCAGAGATGCAGTCGGGAGATGGGAGAAAGTTGTAGAAAGTCAACCATCACTGCAGCCCTCCACCAGTTGGGGCTTTTTGGCAGAGTGGCCCGACGGAAGCCTCTCCTCAGTGCAAGACACATGAAAGCCCGCATGGAGTTTGCTAAAAAAATATCTGAAAGATATTGAGAAATAAGATTCTTTGGTCTGATCAGACCAAGATAGAACTCTTTGGCCTTAATTCTAAGCGGTATGTGTGGAGAAAACCAGGCACTGCTCATCACCTGTCCAACACAGTCCCAACAGTGAAGCATGGTGGTGGCAGCATCATGCTGTGGGGGTGTTTTTCAGCTGCAGGGACAGGACAACTGGTTGCAATCGAGGGAAAGATGAATGCGGCCAAGTACAGGGATATCTTGGACGAAAACCTTCTCCAGAGTGCTCAGGACCTCAGACTGGGCCGAAGGTTTAACTTCCAACAAGACAATGACCCTAAGCACACAGCTAACATAACGAAGGAGTGGCTTCACAACAACTCCGTGACTGTTCTTGAATGGCCCAGCCAGAGCCCTGACTTAAACCCAATTGAGCATCTCTGGAGAGACCTAAAAATTGCTGTCCACCAACGTTTACCATCCAACCTGACAGAACTGGAGAGGATCTGCAAGGAGGAATGGCAGAGGATCCCCAAACCCAGGTGTGAAACACTTGTTGCATCTTTCCCAAAAAGACTCATGGCTGTATTAGATCAAAAGGGGCTTCTACTAAATACTGAGCAAAGGGTCTGAATACTTAGGACCATGTGATATTTCAGTTTTTCTTTTTTAATAAATCTGCAAAAATGTCAACAATTCTGTGTTTTTCTGTCAATATGGGGTGCTGTGTGTACATTAATGAGAAAAAAAAATGAACTTAAATGATTTTAGCAAATGGCTGCAATATAACAAAGAGTGAAAAATGTAAGGGGGTCGGAATACTTTCCGTCCCCACTGTAAAGTGAACTTGGTGTTAAGTTATTCACTTTAAGGTCATCACAGAGGACAAGGGGGCACTCTTTATGTCTAGAGGAAAAAAGATTTCATCTCCAAATACGGAAAGGTTTCTTCACAGTAAGAGCTGTTAAAATTTGGAGTAGACTCCCTCCAGAGGTGGTTCTGGCCAGCTCAGTATATTGCTTTAAAGAAGGCCTGGATTCTTTCCTAAATGTACATAATATAAATGGATACTAACATTTATAGGTAAAGTTGATCCAGGGAATATCCGATCGCCTCTTGGGGGATCAGGAAGGAATTTTTCCCCCTGCTGCAAGCAAATTGGATCATACTTTTCTGGGGGTTTTCACCTTTCTCTGGATCAACTGTGGCTATAGGATTGTGTATATGGGATTTTATGATTTTTTTTTTTTAATTGGTTGAACTAGATGGACCTTTTCTGTCTTTTTAACTACCCTGTTTCCCCAAAAATAAGACCTAGCGTGATTGTCGGTGATGGCTGCAATATAAGCCCTACCCCCGCAAATAAGCCCTAGTTAAAGTCCTTGTAGGTCTTATTTTCAGGGTAGGGCTTATTTTCGGGGAAACAGGGTAGGACTTATTTGGGGGGTAGGGCGTATATTGCAGCCATCACTGACAATCACGCTAGGTCTTATTTTTGGGGAAACAGGGTATGAGTTCCTCCCACTTACACCAACAATGGGGCACTATTTCTTCCAATGATAGGGTACTATTACATTCCACTAGTAACAATAATAGGGCACTCCTCCTCCTCCTACTGACCACAAGCCCTAAGGCCATGTTTATTCTCACTGATGCTGGGCCCGGGACATTTACTACCCTCACTGGCCAGAATCCGGCCCCCCTAAAGTCTGAAGGACAGTAAACTGGGACTTTGTTTGAAAACAAAGTTTGTTAAAAACCTTGCAAGGTACATTAATAAGTGGATTGTTTTTTTCTCAACAAAAGTGGAGTTACACTTTAAAATATTTCTTAACCCAAGAACAAAACTCTAATGTATAGCATATATAGCAAATTACCCGCACTTAGATATGGTGGCTGCATTGATTTTCTTTTTATTTCAGGCTTTTTTCCTTTATTTTCACCTGGACATCCAGGCAGTAACACGCTTCTTGCCCCGAGGTGACAATTTTCACTTACTGTACAGTATTGCAGGGTGGTGTTGTCACCATAGGCTGCTCTTATGATTTGGACTACAAACAACTCCCTCTCTCTTTGTCCCCATTACAAAAGAAGGCAGGGTCCTGTAGTTCACAGAAAATAACTAGGAAGGCTGAAAAGAGTGTAGAGGAAGATACAAGGACACTGGCATTCTGGAAGGTTCTACAAGTATATTTTATATTTGCAGAAATTGTATAGCTTGAAAAAAAAACAATGCAGGCACCACATTCAAAGCCACTGAAAAGGGGGCTCAGTTAGCCCTCCTGTACGGTGCCCAGGCCTCATCAGGGCAGCAGGAGGGCCCTCAGGGGTTGCCTCTGGGCACCCCTCAGCCCACCAGTTTGCTAAACCATGGTCCTCCTCTCCTCATCCCTGACTAAAACAACCAGAATCCTCCACACCTGACAGAGGGGTGTGGGCAGGCAAACACCACATAAGGGGGCTAAGGAGCACACCTATTCTAGATGAAGCTTCACCACAAATTCCCAAGACAGGAACAGCCCAAAACATGGCAGGGACACTGTTTGTCAGGGGAATGCATGAGGTGCAACAGTAGGCATACTGGAGGATGCGGTATGTAGGGGGTGCGGGTTAATGGGGGATGCAGGGGGTGTAGAATAAGGTTTATTGGAGATGCAGTAGGTACAGAGCGCAGGGTAATAGGGGATACAGAATGAGCTGTAATGGGAGATGCAGGGGGTGCAGAGTGGGTTGTAATGGGGATACAGGGGGTGCAGAGTGCAGGATAATGGGCAAGGTCAGATCTAGGGGGGTGCTCGGGTGGGCTCTGCCCTCCTAGATTTCAGTGGTGCTCTCCATCCTGCTGATCACCTTACTGTAGAGCTCCTCTGAGACTCGGGGATAGGGCCGTTGCTAGCTTGGGGCATGTGCCCCACACCACATCTCTAGACTGTGCCCCGGGTGCCAATGCTGCCCGCCAGCCATGTTTTTCTGGCACACTGCAGGTGTGTCAGAGGGGTAGAGCAGCAAGTGTGTATGTTAAAAAAAAACAAAAAACGCTGGCCACTGCCTAATAGAACCGTGTCTGCTGCTATACAGTATGGAGGACAGGTGGTGGGCCTTAGAAGGGAGAATGGTTTTTGGAATGTGCAATGCCAAACGTGAAAGCTGTGGATAGGAGGTTCTGGGCACAGGAGGAAGGAAGGGGGGCTGCTGAGGAGTGCAGAGGTGAGAGCTGTGGATTGGGGGTGGTTATATATGCACAGGTGAAGGCTGTGGATGGTGGGGGGATCGGTTCTATGTGCAGGGGAGAGCTGTGGTTTGTGGGCAGTTCTAGATACAGAGGTGAGACCTGTGGATTAGGGGTGGTACTAGGTGCCGAGGTAAGAGCTATAGATGTGTGGGGGCTGGGTGACAGCTGTGGATGAAGAGGAAAGGCGGTGCTAGGTGCAAGAGGGAGAACTGTGAATGGGTGGGGTTGGTTGTGAGGTGAGAGTTGTGAATGCAGTGGAGTGCAGAGGTGAGCTGTGAACAGGGAGTGCAGAGATGAGCTGTGAATGGGGATGAAGAGGTCAACTGTGAACAGGGATGCAGAGGTTACGGCGGCGATCAGCCGCTTCCTATAGCCATCTGTTCATACAGCCACTGCCTAGTGCTGCCATATTGCCGGGACAATACAGAGAGGTCCAGAGACTCTGAGCTGTGAACAGGGAGTACAGAGGTGAGCTGTGAACAGGGAGTGCAGAGGTGAGCTGTGAACAGGGAGTGCAGAGGTGAGCTGTGAACAGGGAGTGCAGAGGTGAGCTGTGAACAGGGAGTGCAGAGGTGAGCTGTGAACAGGGAGTACAGAGGTGAGCTATGTACAGGGAGTGCAGAGATGAGCTATGAATGGGGATGAAGAGGTGAGCTGTGAACAGGGAGTGCAGATGTAAGCTTTGAACAGGGAGCACAGAGGTGAGCTGTGGATAGGGACGCAAAGATGGGATGTGGACAGGAACACAGGTGAGCCGTGGACAGGAAATGCAGAGGTGAGTTCTGAACAGGGAGCACAGAGGTGAGCCTGGGATGGGGAAGCAGAGGTGAGCTGTGGACAGGGACGTAGAGGTGAGCTGTGGATGGGGACAACAAGGTGAACTGTGGAGACAGGAAAGCAGAGGTGAGCAATTAACAGGGAGCACAGAGATGAGCTGTGCCTGGGACGTAGAGATGAACTGTGGACAGGGACACAGAGGTGAGCTGTGGACAGGGACAATGAAGTGAGCTGTGGACAGGGATACAGAGGTGAGCTGTGGACAGGGACAATGAAGTGAGCTGTGGACAGGGACACAGAGGTGAGCTGTGGACAGGGACAATGAAGTGAGCTGTGGACAGGGACACAGAGGTGAGCTGTGGACAGGGACAATGAAGTGAGCTGTGGACAGGGACACAGAGGTGAGCTGTGGACAAGGACAATGAAGTGAGCTGTGGACAGGGACAATGAAGTGAGCTGTGGACAGGAACAATGAAGTGAGCTGTGGACAGGGACAATGAAGTGAGCTGTGGACAGGAACAATGAAGTGAGCTGTGGACAGGGACAATGAAGTGAGCTGTGGACAGGAACAATGAAGTGAGCTGTGGACAGGGACAATGAAGTGAGCTGTGGACAGGGACAATGAGGTGTGCTGTGGACAGGGACAATGAGGTGTGCTGTGGACAGGGACAATGAGGTGAGCTGTGGGCAGTGACACAGAGTTGAGATGTGGACAGGAACTCAAAGGTGAGCTGTGAACAGGGACAATGAGGTGAACTGTGAACTGGGAAGTACAGGTGAGCTGTGGATGGGGATACAGAGTTGAGCTGTGGGTGGAAACAACAAGGTGAACTGTGGACAGGGATGCAGAGGTGAGTGGCGGGTGGGGATGCAGAGGTGAACTGTGGACAGGGATGTAGACAACTGTAGATTGGGACATAGATGAGAGCTGTGGACAGGGGATGTAAAGGCTCCTTCAGCAGCTACAAATACTGTAGCTGCTGACTTTTAATATTAGAACACTTACCTGTCCAGGAATCCCGCAAAAAATTTTCCCCAGCTGATTTTTCAATCGTCTCTCAGGTGCTGCCGCCGCCACTTCTTGTAAAGGAAACCGTCTTCAAAGCTGGTTCCCTTCTGCGCATGGAAACGAGCTGCGCTTTGCGAATGGCCCAGCGGCAGGCGAAGAAGGAGCGAGGCCGAACTTCCGGGTGACTTTGCCGCAGCGAGATAAGCCAGAAGTGAGAGCGGGTACCTGTCAAAACTCCCCCCCGAAAGGTGCCAAATGTGGCAGCATATGGGGAGGGGGAGGAGGAAAATGAGCGGAGCTCCACCTAAAGACTGGGGAGGCATAGAAACATGGGCGCAGAGAAGAGCTATGGATGGGGGATGCAAAAGTTAGCTCTGGTGAGGGGGATGAGGTGTGAACAGGGGGCATAGATTTAAGCTGTGGAAAAGGGGTGCAGTCGATTTTAGCAGTCCCTTGGTCAGATCACGATCCTGTTCTAACCGTTTCTCGTTCCCTACTCAGCAAACCACAATATGCTCCATGGGTGATGAATGATTCACTTTTATCCTTCAAATCGATCCTCAGTGAAATCCAAGAAGCTTCCGCGGAATACTTTAGACTCAATGCAGGCTCTGCCTCATCCCCAATAACACTATGGGAGGCTTATAAAGCTGTCCTACGGGGTCGCGTTATTAGAATAGCGTCTCAACGCAAAAGAGAGAGGATTCAGGCCCGACGCAAGTTAGAGCAGAACTTGGAGGAGCGCTCGGCGGCCTTTAAGTTAACCCCCACCCCTTCTAATCGCAGATCTTTAGACAAAGCCCGTACAGACTTGGATCTATGTCTGACAGACGAAGCGGACCGTTCCTTACGTTGGGCCCGCCAGAAATGGTATGCTAAGGCAAACAAACCCAATGCTCAGTTGGTCAATAGGCTACGCACTTTTACCCCGAAATTTACTCCCATAACTTTGCGTACTCGCCATAACATCCTCACGGGAAACCCCCAGCGGGTCTTAGAAGAATTCTGCCATCGCCTTACCAAACTCTATTCCCCCCAAATCATTCTTCAATGCAGGGCCTGAATGCTTTCTTAAAAGAGTTTTCTTTACCTTCCCTATCCGAATCCCATATCACCCTAATGGACCGAGATATACAGGTCTCTGAGGTTCTCCAGTGCATTAAGGAACTGAAAGTGGGCAAAAGACCAGGCCCAGACGGTTTCACTGCTTTGTTTTATCGAAAATTTGCAGAGGTTCTGGCCCCACATCTAGCGGCCATGTATAACTCGGTCAAAGGAGGTCACCCATTTACGCCAGACTTGCTGACTGCCAACATAGTGATGATTCCTAAGCCAGATAAGGACCATTCTTCCTGGGCAAATTTTCGGCCAATCTCTTTAATTAATATTGACATGAAGATATTGACGAAAATTTTGGCCAATCGCCTGAATTCCTTTTTACGCATCTGATAAAAAAGGATCAGGTGGGATTCGTCCCCCGTAGGCGGGCAGGAGATGCCATTAGACGACTCCTCCAAATCCAACATATAGCTCATGAAAGGTCCTTGGAGACAATGTTTCTCTCTTTAGATGTCAATAAGGCTTTCGATACCTGATCCTGGCCCTATTTGACACAGGTCCTCACTCACTACGGTTTCGGTACCTCCTTTTTGAGTTGGGTCTCAGCCATATATCACTATATATAGTGCGTTACTATGGATATGAATCGCCTACTTTCCCTATCAAGAGGGGAACCCGTCAGGGATGCCCGCTTTCCCCACTTCTATTTATACTAGCACTTGAACCCCTGGCAGAGGCCGTATGCTCTCACCCAGATATATCAGGAGTAGAATTAGCAGGCACCGCGCACAAATTGTCACTGTTTGCGGATGACATTTTATTAACCATTACTAAACCCAGAATCTCCCTCCCCAATTTATTCTCTCTCTTAGACTCCTTCACCTCATTCTCAGGTCTCTCAGTTAACCCGGCAAAATCTAAAGCGATGTCTATCAACCTTCGGGCCCTGGAACTGGAATCCCTACAATCGGCATTCTCATTCTAGTGGTTAACCTCACTACCCTATTTGGGCATCAAACTTACTCTGAGGTACTCAGGATTATACCAAGCCAATTTACCTCCGCTTTTCCGAAAGCTGGAGGCTATGCTTGCCTCTTGGTCCTCACTCCCGATTTCTTGGTTCGGCAGAATAGCGACAGTACGCATGACGTACCTCCCTAAATTGCTCTATTATTTTAGAGTTCTGCCAGTCCATGTGCCCCCCCATATCATTCGAATACATCAACGTAAAATTATACGGTTTATTTGGGGCCCAAAGAAACCCAGGATCAAGAGACAGGTACATTACGTGCGCAAAATCAATGGTGGCCTTTCAGTTCCTAATCTACAAGCATATTATACGGCTGCGGGTATCGCCCCATTATCTCACCTCCATGAGCAACAACAAATGCCACTATGGGCCACCATGGATTTAGTCGACGCTCACCCAACACCTCTAGCTTCTCTTCCTTGGCTTCCTAAAACACATAGCCCCTCTACCATAGGTCCCTGTCTGGCTCACTCCCTTAAACTGTGGGATGCGGTTAAGTACTCAGCAGGCCTAATTTCTCCTCATCTCCCATTACTTCGTCTCCTCTACTGCCCTTTATTTCAACCAGGTTGTGATAATCCACTGCAGTTTAAATGGTGGTCTGATAACGGCTTTACAGATATCCATTCGTTATTCACCCCAACCAAGATCATCCCTTTCGCGGCTTTACGTTCCTCACATGATATCCCCCTTAGGGAACATTATAGTTACCTGCAAATTAGGCATTTTCTCCAACAGCTTACAAAAGCCCATTCTGCCCCCTTTACCATGACCCCGTTTGAAAGCCTCTGTAGATCGCGCCCCCAATCCCCGGGTCTGATTTCTCTCATATATGCTGCTATAATTAATTCCAAGACGCCACCATTGAGACCCTATCATCTCCAAAGGGAGGCGGAACTCGGGAAACAATTAGACCCGGAAGATTGGCAAGGTATGACTATTATGCTATCCAAATGCTCTAAGAATGTTCTCTTTTTGGAGAACGCTTACAAAGTCTTCTATAGATGGTACTATACCCCGGCTAGATTAGCAAGCTTCATCCCATCTTATTCCCCCCCTCTGTTTTCGTGGGTGCTCTCAGGAAGGCACAATGGCGCATATCTGGTGGACCTGCCCCAGGGTCTGCAGATTATGGGTCAGAGTATACGCACTACTACACAATCTTTTTAATACCACTATAAAGCGGGACCCTTTTGAGGCCCTTTTATGGAAACCGATTGCAGAACTTCTTCGTCCTGAACGCCAATTAGCAGCACATATTTTCACCTCAACCAAACTGACCATAGCAAGGGCCTGGAGAACTCCGAACCTCAGTTTTGAGGCGGTTAGAAACTGCGTGAATGATATCATAGTAAACGAGAAGCTTACGGCCATATTACTGGACACGCATGATACATTTCTTAGGATATGGCAACCCTGGGTGACCCATAACCGCCCATCAAGATTTGACCTAACGCTTCTTTCCCTATAATGAGCCTCCGTTCCTCCCACCCCAGGGTCCTCCCCCCTTTTCCTACCCCCCTCTACTCCCACTTTCGATTTCTCTTTCCTTCTTCTTCTTATTCAGGCTCTTGGGCTCAAGTCTACAGAGATTGGATATTTAAGGTAACATAAAAAGAAAAAAAAGTTACTCCATACAAAGGTATGTTATCTTTTTTGAGGTTAACCAGTTTAAACTGATTTTATTTCTGGTTCCTTTTTTTTTTTTTATTAATGCAATGTTACGTATTACAATAACATCTCGCTAGGCATCCTTTATATGTTCAAGAATGTTTGCAAGCACAATATTCTGTGTTTGCAGTTTACTGCTAGGCTAGTAAACATGAGATGAAGACTATCTTTAGTATGTCGCCTGGCCTCGACCTTGAGCTGCCTGAGACCTGGCTTAATTCTTTGAATGTCAGTTCTACCTGCCGGATACCGGCAGTCTTATACCTGTTAATTTATGATGTATCCATCACTGTTTTGTATTATTCTGTTGATATATATTTTCAATAAAACTCTTTGTACAGGAAAAGAGGTGCAGAAGTGAGCAGTGGATGGTGAATGCGAGGCTATACATTAGATAGTCCTCACCGCTTTGTATGCTCAAATTGCAGCAATCAGGTGTGTGCAGAGTACATTACGGTATACATAGTTCCACAGTCAGAAGTCTGTAATGTAAGGCACAGCTTACAGGGTGCAATAGTCAGGGTTTGTAACACACAGCCTGGTGTAATGAGAGCAGGGGTAAGAATTATATAATGTATAGCGTAGTGGTTAGGAGAATGCAATGTACAACACAGCATAAAGATTTCAGCAGGATTATGTAATGTTTTTCATAATTTTCAAATATATATACCATAGTTTGTAGACTCTATAACTGTCACACAGACTAAATAATATACCCTGATTTAGATTATTTTTAACAAAGAAATGTAACACACCATATGTTGGCCTAAATGTATGAAGAAAGATTATTTGTTTGCAAAATCTTATAACAGAAACTAAGAAAAAACATTTTTTTTTTTTAATTTTCATTATTTTTTTATTTTAATATAAAAATAAAAAAAATACAGTGGTGAATTAATGCCACCAAAATAAAGCTCTATTTGTGTGAAAAAATAAATAAAAATCATTTGGGAACAGTGTTGCATGTCCGAGCAATTGCCAGTTAAATTATTGCAGTGCTGAATAACATGCCCTGGTCATGGAGGGGGTAAAACCTTCCGGCGATCGAATGGTTTGGGTATGCTCCGATAAGTGTTAGCTCTCTCTATATTCTGTGTCAGAAAATAATAAGTCATTTAATGGTTTCAGTTTTTAAAAGTGATTGTGCTGAGGTTTATATGTGTCTGTGAGACTCACTTATGGCACATTAATTGAAGCATATTTTATAGGTATAAGGCTTGAGGAATAGGTGTGCTGTACATTCAGTGAGCAGGTTATATTTAAGTATATCTCTTTAGTCTCTCCCACTCTCATTGCAGTGAGGCCACACCCACAATTTGCCATGGCAGGCTACAGGCACCGCATTATTCTTATCATTCAAGTTTCCAATGTGCCCCAGGTCTTTCATTATCCTAGCAATGGTCCTACTTGGGGGAGCTCAGTGTGCAGTGCGGGAATCCCACAACATGCAGGGTCTCCAAACTATGCCTCCAGTTGTTCAGGAACTATAATTCCCATCATGCCTATTTATGGCTGTGAATGTCTGAGTTTTACAATGCCTCATGGGATGTGTAGTTCCGCAACTGCTGGAGTTTGGAGATCCCTGCAGGATGGTCAGGACTGGAGGAGGAATGCACGGTACATTGTGAGCTCTAAAGAGCAGGGCCCTCTGATTCCTCCTGTATTGAATTGAACAGTACTGTCTACCCTCATATTGTGAAGTGCTGCGCAAACTGTTGGCGCTATATTAATCCTGTATAATAATTATACACCACAGAGTAGATTTTTCTAGTAACACTGACAGCCATCAGAACAGCTGCAGTAGGATGATCGGGAGGGGGCTGGAGAGACAGAAAAATTAGGAGGGGTGACCTCCATAGATCTTTCTGCTTTATCTGATTGGCTATAGTTGCTTAGTTTGTTGCCTTTGTCAAATTACAATAACAGTTTGTTTTTTTTTCTTTTTGTTTTTTTAGTAAGGAAAGCAGGCCCCTTTACTTTCTTCCTGCACCCCGAGATTAGACAGGCTAGATCCAGTCCTAGTAATGAGGATGCAGAGTATGTGGAGCAAGGGCCAACAGGCATAGATGATGCTCACTTTAAATCCTTGAGATAGGAAGAGCCCCAAAAAATATCAGGGATGGTGTGTTTCAGGGGGATGCAGGGGGCGCAAAAAAAGGCGTATTTGAGGATGCAGGGAGTGCAGGGTAATGGGCATTGCAGGGTGTGCAGAGTGAGGTTTCTTGGGGGTGCAGAGGATGCAGGGAGCAGGGTAATGGGGGATGCAGAGTGAGGTGTATCTGGGGGATGCAGAGTGAGGTGTTATAGGGGGATGCAGAGTGAGTTGTAATGGGGTTACAGGGGTTGCAGAGGGGATAGGGAGTATAGATTGAGGAGCAATGGGAGATGCAGAGTGTGGGGTAATGGGGGTGCAGGGGCTGGAGACTGTGGGGTAGTAAGGGGTGCAGGGATACAAGTTGGATACAATGTGAGTACAGATATAGTACTGGGAAATTCAGGTGTTGTAGAGTGCTGGGTAATGGGGAATGCAGGGGATTTTGAGGTATAAGAAGGATGCAGGGGGTGCAGAGTAGGGGGTAATGGGGGGTACAGAATAAGTGGTAGCACTGCAAAAAGAGGCATACTGGAGGATGCAGGGGGGTGTGGGGGTAATGGACGAAGCAGGGTGTGCAGAGTTAAGTTTATTGGGGATGGAGAGGATGCAGAGAGCAGGGTAATGGGGGACGCAGAGTGAGGAGTATTGGGAAATGCAGAGTGAGGTATATCTGGGGGATGCAGAGTGGGGTGTTATAGGGGGATGCAGAGAGTGCAGAGTGAGTTGCAATGGGGATACTGGGGTTGCAGAGTGCAGGGTAATGGGGGATGCAGAGTGTGGGTTTATAGGGATGATAGAATGAGTGAGGCATATGGGGGATGCAGGTGTTGCAGAATTCTGGGTAATGGAGAATGCAAAGAGGTTTTTTAGTAAGGTAAAAGGGGGTGTAGGGGGTGCAGGGTAGGGGGTAATGGGGGTGCAGGGGCTGCAGACTATGGGGTAGTAAGGGGTGCAGGGAAACAAGTTGGATACAATGCGAATACAGATATAGTATTGGGCAGACATCTCAAGTCTCCGGGAAATGATGCTGGCTCACGGACACCCGGGAGCACCGGGCGATCTCCCGGCTGAGCCTGTCACTCAGAAAGACATAGCAGCCGGAGCGGTGGAATGTTACTGAGCTGACACGCTGCCGCTTCCCTTCCCAGTGTTATCAAATAGACAGCACCCCAGGCTTCCCTCTAGACATGTACTTCTCCCTTCCTGCCACTGGGGGCTGCTTGTATATGCAGATGAATTGGAATGTGATTTTAGAGCATCCCCAGTTTGCTCTACCCGAGGCTGACTGTTCTTCATGTCCTACCTACACCCTAAGGCAGTGATGACGAACCTTGGCACCCCAGATGTTTTAGAACTACATTTCCCATGGTGCTCAACTACACTGTGGAGTGCATGAGCATCATGGGAAATGTAGTTCCAAAACATCTGCGGTGCCAAGGTTCACCATCAATGCACTAAGGTATGCCACTGTTTGCTAATGTATATTGCAAATATAAGTTTTCAGTAGATTATGCCAAAAGTCTTTATAATATTTGATGTTACAATGGCAGTCCTAGCAGATTCCTCTGTGAAGAACTGATTGCTAAGGATATGGCAGGAGAACTTGCCATAATAGGACATTATACATTTTATTGCAAATTTAACTTGAAGCTTCCATGTTCCAGCACTTAGTTTTACACTCTCCCTTCTCTCTGATGCAGACAGTACTCATTCAAAAAAACATTTAGTGTGCTTTCACACTGAGGCGTTGGGGGTGTGGAGGTAAAGCACCGCTATTTTTAGCTGTGCTTTACCGTCATTTTAGCGGCGCTGTTCGGCCACTAGCGGATTGCTTTTAACCCCTGTTAGCGGCCGAAAAAGGGTTAAAACCGCCCACGGCGCTTTGCCGGCACTGCCCATTGATTTCAATGGGTAGGGGTGCATTAGGAGTAATGTATACACTGCTCCTACAGCGCTGCAAAGATGCTGCTTGCAGGACTTTTTTTTACTGTCCTACAAGCGCACCGCTGCAGTGTGAAAAGCCTCGGGCTTTCACACTGGAGACACAGGAGAGGCTCTTTACAGGCGCTATTTTTAGCACCATAGCGCCTGTAAAGCACCTCAGTGTTAAAGCAGCCTTAAAATAAAAAATAAGAGACACAAAAAGCCTATGTATGTCAAAAACCGCAAACTTTAATTGGGGGGGGGCGGCGCTGGCGCTGGTGCGTCACCTCCCTGAAATTAGTTTTTGCAGGTTGCAATGTCTGACTGGGAGATGCAGGTGTTGCAGAGTGCTGAGTAATGGGGAATGCAAGGGGTTAAGGTATAAGGGGGTGCAGAGTAGCTGGTAATGGGGGGGGGGGTGTAGAGGGCAGGGGTGGACTGACAACTCATGGGGCCCCCGGTCAATAGGAGATTATGGGGCCCTCGGGCAATAGGAGAAGATTATGGGGCCCCAGGGCAATAGGAGAAGATTATGGGGCCCCCGGGAAATAGGAGATTATGGGGCCCCCAGGCAATAGATTATGACCACACAGTATACACACACAGACACACAATATACACACACAGTATACACACAAATACACATACACACACTGAAAAGGTACTGGAGAGGCGGGGCAGCTATAATCTTAGAAAAAACACAGATTTTTACATACTGTCCCTGGTTTTATTGAGGCTGGCAACCCTGATGGGGCCCCTTAGTGGCATGGGGCCCTCGAGCAGTGCCCTAGTGCCCGAATGGTCAGTCCGCCCCTGGTAGAGGGTATATAGTGTGTGGTAGTGGGGGCAGGGCAGCTGATCTAAGGACTAGTAACCTGCAAGACAACATTTTTCGTTTTTTGGTTTAGACATCCTTTACCAGTCTAGCTTTAATTTAAACATTTTCAGGCCTCCTAGTATTTTGCATTTTAATCAGATGAGATTGTATTCTTTGATCATTTTGCCTTTTCTATTCAAACTGCAGAAATAGTCTACAGAGAAGAAAGGCGCAGAATAACTAATGTATATATCTTTTTATTCTCCATAAAGTACTTTCTAAGCTTTCTCTGCTGCATTATTTTCAGCCGCATCGAGGAAGTAGTCTGTTGCCTCTTATTTCATGCAAAATAGAGGAAAGATGTTGCGTCTGGCATGCGGGGAAAAGCTTGTTATCGCACAGGTGAAGCTTCTTTTGTTAAGGGACGTGATTTCATTGTCAGATAAGAGATTCGTCTGTCATTGTCTCCCCAGGGATCTGCTATTCATTTAAGGGGGATCTACAGGTAGATAAGCTATAGTTCTTTCCTATTCTTGCCGGCACCTAGAAAATTGTAATAGCTTTGCAACACGGGAATCAAGACAAGTTAAAGCTGAGCTCCAGGCATACATAAAATTCACATTTAATCATTAATACACCATCAAATGTACTTTTTTTTTAAAATTAAACATTATAAGTACCTGAATCTGACTTAGTATCAGCCATTTGCAGTTCACAGTACAGCAGATTTCAGACCGGGAAAGGAGCACAAGATAACAAAACAGTATGGTGCAATGCAAGAAGCATGCTGATATCAGGATAGAGCAGAGTAACGTGAGCTTTCATTATGCTGCTTCTCCTTTCACTGCCCAGTCAAACGATGGGGGTGGTGAGGGGACCTGCAGGTGAAAAGCTGAAGCTGAGAAAGATCAGTCCTCCTTCTCCAAACAAGGCTTTGCTGTGTGGCAAAGCTGTGTGAATTCCAGGAGTGGGAAGCCCGTTCGTCTGTATGCTGGTCCGACGGACCAAATACGCCGCAAGGGCAGCTGCCCACGAGAATGTTTCCAGCGCGATCCAATCGCGCTGGTTCTCGGCGACCAGATACTATACATCTTGCGCTCGCTGCAATAGGAAAAACACATTTTCCTATTGCAGCGAGCGCGAGGGGGAGGTGACAATGTCCCTTAGGTCTGGTGTGGATTTTAAGGTGAACCCCCTATGCCAAAAAGACGGCGTGGGGGTCCCCCCAAAATCCATACCAGACCCTTATCCGAGCACACAGCCTGGCCGGTCAGGAAAGGGGGTAGGGAGGAGCGAGTGCCCTCCCCTCCTGAACCGTACCAGGCCGCATGCGCTCAACATGGGTGGGTGGGTGCTTTGGGGAAGGGGGGCGCCCTGCGGCCCCCCCACCCCAAAACACCTTGTCCCCATGTTGATGAGGACAAGGACCTCTTCCCGACAACCCTGGCCGCTATCTTCTGCTCTTTTTCCGCTCTCTTGCTAGCGGTGGCCTGGTCTGCTCCATCGTCTTCTTCCCTCTTCTCTTCTTCCGATGTTGACACGACGCTCTCTCCTGCTGTAGTGCTGTGTTTACGTGTGCAACGACTTATATAGGCATGGGGCGTGGTCACCGAGTGATGTCACCCGGTGACCACGCCCTATGCCTATATAAGTCGTTGCGCACCGTGAACACAGCATTACAGCGGGAGAGAGCGTTGTGTCAACATCGGAAGAAGAGAGAAGACGTTTATAAACGATCTGGAGGATGGGATAAACAGTTCAATCTCTGTATTTGCAGACAATACTAAGCTAAGCAGGGCAATAACTTCTCCGCAGGATGTGGAAACCTTGCAAAAAGACCTGAACAAATTAATGGGGTGGGCGACTACATGGCAAATGAGGTTCAATGTAGAAAAATGTAAAATAATGCATTTAGGTGGCAAAAATATGAATGCAATCTATACACTGGGGGGAGAACCTCTGGGGGAATCTAGGATGGAAAAGGACCTGGGGGTCCTAGTAGATGATAGGCTCAGCAATGGCATGCAATGCCAAGCTGCTGCTAACAAAGCAAACAGAATATTGGCATGTATTAAAAGGGGGATCAACTCCAGAGATAAAACGATAATTCTCCCGCTCTACAAGACTCTGGTCCGGCCGCACCTGGAGTATGCTGTCCAGTTCTGGGCACCAGTCCTCAGGAAGGATGTACTGGAAATGGAGCGAGTACAAAGAAGGGCAACAAAGCTAATAAAGGGTCTGGAGGATCTTAGTTATGAGGAAAGGTTGCGAGCGTTGAACTTATTCTCTCTGGAGAAGAGACGCTTGAGAGGGGATATGATTTCAATTTACAAATACTGTACTGGTGACCCCACAATAGGGATAAAACTTTTTCGCAGAAGAGAGTTTAATAAGACTCGGGGCCACTCATTACAATTAGAAGAAAAGAGGTTTAACCTTAAACTACGTAGAGGGTTCTTTACTGTAAGAGCGGTAAGGATGTGGAATTCCCTTCCACAGGCGGTGGTCTCAGCGGGGAGCATTGATAGCTTCAAGAAACTATTAGATAATCACCTGAATGACCGCAACATACAGGGATATGTAAGGTAATACTGACACATAATCACACACATAGGTTGGACTTGATGGACGTGTGTCTTTTTTCAACCTCACCTACTATGTAACTATGTAACTATGATGGGGAAGACCGGGCCACCGCTAGCAAGAGAGTGGCAAAAGAGCAGAAGATAGCGGAGGAGCCCGGCAGAAGAACCGGAGAGCAGGAGAAGAAGCGGAGAAGAGGCCGGAAAACGGGAGAAGAACCGGACACTGGGAGAAGAGGCCGGAGAGAGCGGAGAAGTCGGAAGAGACCCCCAAAGTCGGAAGAAGACCCCCGGAGTTGCCTAATAAATTACTTTAAAAACCTGTGTAGTGTGTTTTTTATTGACACTTTTTTCCCCAGGTGAATGGGTAGGGGTACGATGTACCCCATACTCATTCACATAGGGCGGGGGGACGGGATCTGGCGGCTCCCAGGTTCTGATAAGCCCCCCGCCCGCAGACCCCGACAACCAACGGCCTGGGTTGTCGGGAAGAGGCCCTTGTCCTCATCAACATGGGGACAAGGTGCACAGGACGCCCTTCTTCCCCAAAGCACCCACCCCCCATGTTGAGGGCATGCGGCCTGGTACGGTTCAGGGGGGGGGGGGCGCTCGCTCGTCCCCGCCCCCTTTCCTGACCGGCCGGGCTGCGTACTCGGATAAGGGTCTGGTATGGATTTTGGGGGGACCATACCAGACCTGAGGGCCTGGTTTGCTCTGCGACGGGGCTCGCAAGGTTTTAATCTCGCCGATAAAAGGCGTGATTGACTTCCTTTTCTAGTCCCGTCGTACTTCATCACATTCAAAATGAAAAGTCCGGCGTAACTCCGTCGAAAGACCGTTGGACCTATTCTGCCGGAAAGTCCGGTCGTGTGTGCGTGAGTCTGTTCGTTTGGAAAGTCCGTCGGAAGTCCGCCGAAAGTCCGTCGGATAGACCGTCGGACCAGTCCGGTCGAAAAGTCCGCTCGTTTGTACGCGGCATAACATAAGGGATGCTCTGGGAACCCTGATTTAAGGGGGAACACTGAGAACTCTGATGTATGGAGAGGACTCTGATCTAAGGGGGAACACTGTGGCCTCTGGTGTAAAGGGGAGCTCTGATGTAAGGGGTGCTCTGAGAACCCTGATTTACCTTAGTGTACTCACTCAGAGGCAGGAGAAAGAAGGGGGGAGACTTCAGTCACAGACAGGGATGGATGGTGAACTCACTCACCCCTTGGCAATCAGCACCTCTCATCCATATTTATCTGAGGCTACTGGACTTCAAATTTCCCACCCCCACTTTCATTTTCTGAACCACAGCCCTGGGGATTGGAGTGTGGGCAGGCAGGGGGGTAGAGGCAGGTGGAAGAGGTGCAGATTGAGCCCTATCTCCCCTCTAGTGTGTGTGTGGGATGGGGGGATTGTTAGTGCTGGCTTTGGGCAGTGTGAAAGAGTGTAACACACATTCTCGGCTTACACAACTGCAGCCAGCAACCCTGCTGGGAAGCCATAGTCCTGTCTGAATAATGTATCCGGGTTTCAGGCGGTCTGAAACACAGACGCATGATTCCAAACCCGAACTGTCCAGGTGAATCCTGGACAGGTGGCAACCCTAGTGTATGCCCTCTGAAGGTCCGGCATACAGTGCTGGACCTTCAGAGCCTGTGCCATAAATGTTGGCTCCCGCGCACATGCACAGGAGTGACGTCATTGTGCCCCCGGCCACTCATGTAACCGAGGCCGCGAACCTGGAAGGAAGACCAGGTGAAGACCAATTCTATTTAACCCTACCTTCACACCTATGAGTTTTTTAGTGCAGTTTGCAGAAACACACTACAGTCCATTTAACATGGTTTCCTATGGTTCTACTGTAGTTCACATCTATGTGTTTTGCGGCCGGTGCATTTTTGGAAATGGTCGGGGACTTTTTTCTCGTGATTTGCGGCTAATAGACTTCAATGGAGCTGCACCAGAAATGCAAGTGGTGATTTTTGATGTGCATTTTTGATGCGATTTTTATGTGTTTTGCGTTTTGTTCTTATTTTACCACTGTATATAGCTGGTTGCTAAGCAGGGGGCCAGGAAACTGGCCGCCACGTCCTTAACAACTAATGGGTCATCAGCTGTCAGCAGGGTTCCCCACTGAAAGCTGCATGTAAAAAAAAAAGAAAAATTTGCCAGCAAAAAAATTTGTGAAAAAAACCTGCGTGGGGTACCCCCCTAGGTCCATGCCAGGCCCTTCAGGTCAAAATGGTGTGCGGTCCTCCCAAAAATCCATACCAGACCCTTATACGAGCCTGTCGCCCGGCAGGTCAGGAAAGGGAGGGGACGAGCGAGCGCCCCCTCCTGAAGTGGGAGCCCCTTGCCCCCATGTTGATGAGGACATCACCCGAAGAGCCCGCCCCTTGTGACAAGAAGCAAGGGGCGGGCTCTCCGGGTGATGTCATCGGATGGCAACGCCTCATTGCTATATTAGAGTCGGCAGAGAGCGGCGACAACAAAACAGATGAAGACATCAACAGAACAAGAGCGGCTTTTTAAAAAAAATGTTAGCGGGTAACCAGCGGCATCGAAGAAGAAGACAGCAGCCGGAAGTGACAACGGCGGGAAGAGATGGCTCGAGGAGAAGATGGCGGGAAGAGACTGCGGGAAGGAAAAGACAGCGGGAAGAGACAGCTCAAGGAGGAGATGGCAGGAAGGAGAAGACGGTGGAAAGAGACAGCTAGGAGGAGGAGACGGCAGGAAGGAGGAGACGGTGGGGAAGGAGAAGACAGCGTGAAGAGACAGTTTAAGGAGGAGACAGCAGGAAGGAGAAGACGGCGGGAAGGAGAAGACGGTGGGAAGAGACAGCTAGAGGAGGAGACGGTGGGAAAGAGGAGACGGTGGGGAAGGAGAAGACAGCGGGAAGAGACAGTTTAAGAAGGAGACGGCAGGAAGGAGAAGACGGCGGGAAAAGACAGCCTGAGGAGGAGACGGCGGGAAGGAGAAGACGGTGGGAAGAGACAGCTAGAGGAGGAGACGGTGGGAAGGAGGAGACGGTGGGGAAGGAGAAGACAGCGGGAAGAGACAGTTTAAGGAGGAGATGGCAGGAAGGAGAAGACGGCGGGAAGAGACAGCCTGAGGAGGAGACGGCGGGAAGGAGAAGACGGTGGGAAGAGACAGCTAGAGGAGGAGACGGTGGGAAGGAGGAGACGGTGGGGAAGGAGAAGACAGCGGCAAGAGACAGTTTAAGGAGGAGACGGCGGGAAGGAGAAGACGGCGGGAAGAGACAGCCTGAGGAGGAGACGCCAGGAAGGAGAAGATGTGGGAAGAGACAGCTGGAGGAGGACATGGCGGGAAGGAGGAGACGGTGGGAAGGAGAAGACGGTGGGACAGTTTAAGGAGGGGACGGCAGGAAGGAGAAGACGGCAGGAAGAGGCAGCCTGAGGAGAAGACGGTGGGAAGAGACAGCTGGAGGAGGAGACGGCGGGAAGGAGAAGACAGTGGGAAGAGACAGCTAGAGGAGGAGACGGCAGGAAGGAGGAGATGGTGGGGAAGGAGAAGACAGCGGGAAGAGATGGCTAGAGAAGACAAAGCTATTAATATAGGAATTGTCAAAAACGGGCTCTTGTGTTCTTTTCACATTTCACTGCGTTTTTGGTGAATGGGGGGTAGGGGTACGATGTACCGATACCCATTCACATGGGGGGGCCGGGATCTGGGGGCTCCCTTCTTAAAAGGGGGCTTCCAGATTCCGATAAGCCCCCCCACCCGCAGACCAGACAACCCTAGCCGGTGGTCCTTGTCCTCATCAACATGAGGGCAAGGTGTTTTGGGGTGGTGGGGGAGGAAACACACCCCCCCATGTTATGGGCATGCAGCCTAGTATGGTTCGGGGGGCACGCTCATCCCCTCCTTTTCCTGACCTGCCTGACGGCATGCTCGGATAAGGGTCTGGTATGAATTTTGGAGGGACCCCACACCATTTTTTTAAAGTTTGGCATGGGGGGTCCCCTCTGAATCCATACTAGACCTGAAGGGCCTGCTATGGACCTTGGGGGTGAACCCCACGCCGCTTTTTTCGCAAATTTTTTTGCCACCAATTTTTTTTTTTTTTTACATTCAGCTTTCAGCGTGGAACCCTGTCTTTTTTCAACCTTATTTACTTTGTAACTATGTAATTGATGATAAAATACATGGTCAGGGAAAAGCTCATTTGCTACTCCTAGGGAGTTGGTTGCTTTACCATACAAAGTATTACCAGCAGGTAGTGATGCAGCTGTGAAAAGCTGTGAGTGGGGGACCCCTTTACATTACAACAAAAGGAAGTTGCAGGGAAGCAAAGGATTGCAACTGAAGCTAGAAACCTAATAACCTCATTTTTCTCACGGATACACCACTTTTGACACATTTATGAAACGCCGTCTTTATTGCTGATTTCCAGTTTATTTGAGAAATATGACACATATATATAAATCCAAGAACTCACAGACATCTGTACAATCTAGCCTTTAATGACTTAGGGCATGAAGGACACAATAAGAATCCAGCTCTTCAATGCATACCTCTGTATAAACAATTATAAGTTAATACGACATGGTTCATAAAACTTGTGCAATTTCCCTCCCGTTGAGTCCAACAGCGTGCTCTGGAAAAAAGAGTACATATCAGAAGAACGTACCATGTGTTTTGGTTTGTGTAAACAGTAAACGCCCTCTTCGACTAAAACGAGCCTTACATACATTTTCTGCACACTTCTTAAATTGATTTGTACAGCAGGGCAGCAAAATGTATCAGTTTTGTAAATGGTTTTCATCACCTATCTTGTGCTGTTAAAGCTAAGCGGAGAGTAAAATAAAAACTGACCATTGAAGTGGTCTTCTCCCACACAGCAAGGGTTAAATGTTTGGTTTTATCTAGAAGGGAACAGAAACCTTTTTCCTCACTCCCGCAGACTTCCTCTGAGTTGCACCACCGCAAAGCTCCCAACTGTCCCTGATTTCGAGGGACTGTCCCTGATTTAGAACAAAGGCCCTCTGTCCCTCTTTCCTCCTCATTTGTCCCTGATTTTGGTCTGATCTATATAATTTTAGTTAAAATTCACTGTTCATCTTTCAAAAAGTGTTTCCCAGCGCTCATCCAATTTCTAAATTGCTGCATTTGTAAATTTCAAAAGCCAATATAAAGGAATAGTGGTGGTTAAAAAAAAAAAAAAAAAAAAAAAGCACTCGTGGGTTTAACTAATAATTTTTTGTACAATTTCCCTTTAAGAGGGTTTGGCAGGGGGTGTGCCCTATTCCTACGAGGTGCCCCTCGTTCCCATCTCTCAATGTTGGGAGGTATGCGACTCGTCTCCCGAAACATCTGTTGCAGGCTCTCAGACATCAACAGGTACAATGCAGGACCAGCAGTCCTGCATTTTAAGTGAGGGCCCACCCATAACCCAGAATGTCGCAGATCATTAAAGAGCTTCGACTGCCAGGGGAGTAAGGGATAAGGTAAGTATAACTGCCTTTTCTGCTCCCATAGATAAAAATTAGCATTTAACCTCTGAGGTGAGGATCCCCCTATACAATCCTGTAGTCCAGTTTTAGGGAGACCCTGTCTAAATATAACTCTAAAGAGATAAATTTAGCCCTCCTCCGCAATCGAAGACAGCATATAACTACCTCTCTGGCAGCCCGTGTCTCCCACCTTTCCTCCATTCCAGCACTGCAGCCTCTGTTACACCCTTTAGTTTTTGACACTTCCAGGAGTGTCAGATGATTGTGTCCCCTGTTACACTCTGGTCTCCCACAGTGATGTAGGGGTCAGAGAAAGGAACTTTCAATTGGCAGAGAACACACACAGGCATCCAATAGGCCTTGTTTACACTTGTTTCAAAATGTGACATTGGACATGCTTTTTAAAGCACTCTGAATGCCAATCAAAGCACCTGTCACTAAAAAATGGTCACCTTACAGTCCTTCTTATGCCGCGTATACACACGAGCAGACTTCTCATCGGACTGAACTCTGAAGGACTTTTCGACAGAGTTCCACCGGAGTTTTGATGGAGTTTCAACAGAACGGACTTGCCTACACGCGATCACACCAAAGTCGCGATCACACCAAAGGAAGTTCATAGCCAGTAGCCAATAGCTGCCCTTGCGTCGTTTTTGGCCCGTGGGACTAGCATACAGACGAACTGATTTTTCGATAGGAATCGAGTCCGTCGAAAAGATTTGAAACATGTTCTATTTCAAGGTCCGTCGGAATTTTCGACACAAAAGGTCTGATGAAGGTCCGATGAAGCCCACACACGATCGGAATGTCTGACGGAATCGTTCCGTCGGCATTACATGTTGTGTTTGCGTCGCTTTGCTTCAAAAATGATACCCCATGTCGCTTTCTTGGTGCTTCAAAGCATCTCCAAAGCCTCAATAGAAGTTTATGACAATGCTGGCCTACAGCACCTGAAGCTTTTGAGGGGTTTTTATTCAGTGTTAGCTTCGCTTTGTGTTGGAGGTATTGCAGGTATGAGATATCCCAGAATGAACTAGAAAACCAACAAGCAAATCAGAAAGAAGTAATTAACAGTCACTTCTGGGTTCATGTGTTTATTTTCTGGAAGTGTCTCATGCATATCTGGTGTGCAGCGTGGAGCACCAGAAAGGTGGGTAAGGTCTGGACCCGAGCGGAGCAACTAGCATATGGCATGTGGTGTGCAACATGGGAACGCTAAAGCAGAAGGTAAGCAGGGACTGGAGAGAGAGAGAGAACTGAGTGGCAGAGGATCAGCAGAGCTGGGGGACTGGAGCAGGAGAAACTAGCAGATATCAGACTTGGTGTGCAGTGTGGGAGCAATATAGCTGGAGGTGGACAGGGACTGGAGGGAGAAGAGGATCAGCAAACCAAAGGATCAGCATAGCTGGGGGTTACTACCGAGTGGGGGATCAGCCTAGCTGGGGGTTATTACTGAGTGGGGGATCAACAGAGCTGGGACTTACTACTGAGCGGGGGATCAGCCAAGCTGGGAGGTACTACTGAGTGGGGCATCAGCAGAGCTGGGGGTACTACTGAGCAGGGAATCTGCTGAATGTGGGTACTAATAAGCTGGGTATCTGCTGAACAGGGGTTTTAATGAGTAAACAAGGGGTTAAAAGCACCCAAAAAGCCCCAGGCGCTTTTGATTTCAATGGCAGGGGTGGTTTAGGAGCGGTGTATACACCGCTCCCACACCGCCCCAAAGATGCTGCTTGCAGAACTTTTTTTTCGTCCTGCAAGCACACCGCCCCATGTGAAAGCACTCAGGCTTTGACACTGGGGAGGCTTGAGAGGCGCTTTTCGGGCACTATTTTTAGCGCTAAAATTCCTGAAAAGCGCCTTCAGTGTAAAAGGGGTCTGAAGGTTTGAAAAAGCATCACCGCTACATCATTAAAGCACCACAGAAGCATCAAAAACACATCAAAAAAGCATGTTGAAGCAGTAGACACTTTAATGTGTTTTCAATTTAAAACAAGTGCAAATTAGCCCATACTCTCAATATTGTTGAATGTTGGAAGGCTTTCAGAGTCTGCAGTGGGACAAAAGAAATGTAGACGTTCTGGATTTATCCTATGAGAGACCTGACATGGTCTCCTTAAGTCTGCATAGTCTTTCCAAATAGGTTAGCTAAACTCATTAACTAAATTCGTCCCCTCCTCAATTGCTCATAGTCACCCTCCCTTCCCTACCCTGTCACTTTGTTTGGCTGCCAGGAGCAAAGGAAATACTGGGTACTTTCAGGTATAGGGAGCATGTGACTTGCTCCCCTTCTTCCCATGTGACAGTGCTGGTGCTTGGTGATTGGCCATCCAGACACCAATCACACAGGGGTGAGGGGAGAATTACCGGTAAGTCTTGTATCACCTCCAATTTGTTACTTGAAGCTTATGCGGGCTCAATCTACAGCAGAGATCACTTGGGGAGCTATGGAGGTCAATATGTGCAAGCAGGGAGGTGGCAGTTATGTGAACCTGTTGCTTTGCCCTGAACAGGTAAAATAAACTCTCAGCCTTCCTAACCATTTAGCTTTGCTGGTTAAACTGCCGTATTTACCTGTTCTGCAGAAAATTCATATGGTTTTGTGATGTCAGCAGAGGTTTAGAATGAGGTCAAACCGGATTGGACAGCTCTGCCTGAATGAGATCACTTGAATCATATGGCATATGGTTTTAGGACCATTTGTTAAAGAAGCAAAAGTTAAAATAATGAAAAGCATATGAAACAAGTCAGAAAGTTGGTTATGTTTAAGAAGATACTTTGCTGTACTGCCTTACAAATAATTTAGCAGAGATGTTTAATTAAATGAAAACCTGTTCTGAGAGAAATACAGGGGCTGTATTGCTTTTGAAAATGCTAGTTGACCAGGTGCAATAGTGCTTTCTGAATCACTAACAAGCATGCAACAGCAAAGTCAGTGTCAGTGTTAAAGCCATTTGGATTAGCAGGCAGCCAGGCAACTAGCATTTTAAAAAAGAAATGTCATCAATGGCGACCTTCACATTTCTCTCAAGGAAGGTTTCCTTTGAGCTTTTACTTTGCGTTTTTTTGTTTTGTTTTTTTATGTGGAAAATGGTTGACCAGGAATGTATCACCCGGTCATAAACAAAAGTTTCACCACAAAATATTCCCTTTAAGGCTCTCCTTGAAACACCAATGAATATGTCCATACAACTAAGCTATTTCAATCTATGAAAGGACTATACAGGGGTGTTTAATATTCGACTGCTCTGTAGAAACGGCTTCAAGTTTCAGAGAGGTATAACCCCCTTTTTTTCAATGTGCTTTTAGATCCCAACCACTGTAGTGCAACTTGTTTCTCAACATGAAACAAGGTGAAGAAGGGGAATAACTTTATCAAAAATAGAGAGTTTATTTCATTCCCAAACTTCTTTCTTGGCATCCTGTTGTATAACACCTTCACTGTGTATTTTATTTACTGAGAAATAGACCATTACAAAAAAGGCGTAAAAGATCTGTCCTCAATGAGGCTGTAGGAAAGGTTCCTCAAGTCTTGGGAAGAACCCACAGTTTTGTAGCCCAGTTGGCTTAGTACTTGTCGACAGGCATTCTGGGTGAACTCTACGATATCATAGGACAAGGTCAGCCTCCAGCTTTCAGCTGTGGCTGCAGAGTTTCTTACTGTGCCATACTTGTGTTTGGCAGAAGACTGGTCACCCCGGGTATTGTTCAAGATCCATCGTTCCACATTGGTATCCAGAGGAATACCCACAAAATCATAGATTTCCTCCATCTTCTTCATAGGGTTTCTAGCCAGGTCTTCATACCTCAAGAGCATGTAGTGCCCCTTTAGCCATGGTGGCCTGCTAAACCCAGTTGACACAGAGTTCAAGAAGTCCTCACAAACCGTGGTCAACTGAGTTGAGTCTAAATTGTATGGTCTGCGACCAGTAGCCCTCCAGATTCTCCATAGCCTGTAAGTGTCTCTGAAGGTCTCACTACGGGAGGCCAGTATGCCTCGTGGGTCTCTCACCAACTGAATCACTTTTAAATTAAGGCGGGGATCCTCTACCAATGCTCTTAAGTCATTAACTTCTGGAACCCGAACTGTTTTTATAGCCACATGACCGTGGTCTTTGCAAGACTCCATTGCTAGAGTCAAATTCAGGCTCCCACACTTCTTAATGCAGTCTCCTTCTTCTAGATAAATATCAGTGGGGCCCAGGGCATCACAAACTGGGACAGAGCAGAGTGCTTTACTTGCACCCCTTCGGAAGAGCCTATCTGTGGTGTGGTTTACTGGTTGTGGCTTAATATAGTTTTCCATAAAATAAAGGTCACAGTCATAAAGGCTTCTTAGGAGGTCCCTGCTAGCTCCCAGCATCACTCTCCTTTCAGCAGGGCTTTTACTCTGAGTCATTTTGGGGATTAGCGTGTATTGAACATGATAGAGGGGTTCAAACAAGTAGAAAACATCCGAATGTTGATTGAACAGTTGACCAACAAAAGAGGACCCACTGCGGGTGGTAGCCAAGATGAGGATATGAGTTTTCCTCGAGATGTTAGAAGTTACTGGCTGGCCATCTTCACATAACCGATCAGGAGAGTCTGTGGGTTCTTGTCCCAGGCTACAATTGCTCGGGTTGGGAACCGGACACATATGAAAGGATTTGGTTGTAAAGGTTCGGATGGCTGTGTACTGGATAGCGATAGAGGCCAGCGCTAGTAAGAGGACAGCCTTCCAAGAACATTGCATGGCTGGAAAACGTCATTGAGCCTTCTCACGGTGTTCAATTATTGTCTGTATATAGAAAGAAAAAGGAGAATAATATTAGTGTCTGTAATCATAGAGCTATCCCACAAACAAACATGTAAAGTAATATTTAGCTTCCAAATGGATTTCATTTTTCATAATTCAAGAGCAGTTAGAACAATTAAAGATTTTTTTCATGATTGCTATAGATTACTGCAACTTCCATATCTGTGTTTGCTGTAGTAAATAACAGCCATTGTCACTGATAAAAATGCACAAAAATGTCCTGGAGGGAGACTTACATTTTGTGTATAGTCTATGGACTGCAATGAAGGATGAAAAAAGCCTTTATCTACTAGCAAACCGATCCATATATTTACTTCTCATCCACAAGCTTAACTCTGGTTTACACAGCAAGAGGAAATCCATAAATCTATATTCTCTTCATAATAAGTTGTCTCTATAATGAACCTTTCTATAGACCATTAGTGGAAAAGTACAATGGGGTACAATGATTGGTGTGCATGCTTACAGATCTACCATAACAGAAAAATACGCACACACCAGCAGCAAGTTGCAGATGTATAATTCCAGAATTTTCTTTCGATGTCTGACTATGATGCATATCATAGTGAATATATACAGTAGCTCCATGTTTGGCTTCAATGCTTAATTCCAGACATTTTGTTTTAGTTTACTACAGTTTAATATTCTGCAAGATTTTTTTCTGCAGGTGTCCCCATTCTGAAGATGTTTTTCCTCTTTTCCTGTTCCTGTGACACCCTTGCAAGAAATGGGTAGTGCAGTGGTCACCAGAACAGGAAGGAACAGACAACCATAAAATCATTGTCAGAGGTTCTGACCCACTTTCTGTAAAAAAAAGGAAGCCAACCATAAAATTAACCCTAGAAAAAAGTAAAACCCAAGTCCAGCCTGGGCAAACACTATATTACCAAAAGTATTGGGACCTTTACATGCACCTGAACTTTAATGGCATCCCAGTCTTAGTCCGTAGGGTTCAATATTAAGTTGGTCTACCCTTTGCAGCTATAAAAGCTTCAACTCTTTTGAGAAGGCTGTCCACAAGGTTTAGGAGTGTGTCTATGGGAATGTTTGACCATTCTTCCAGAAGTGCATTTGTGAGGTCAGGCACTGATGTTGGAGAGAAGGCCTGGCTTGCACTTTCCGCTGTATTTCATCCCAAAGGTGTTCTATCGGGCTGAGGTCAGGACTATGTGTAGGCCAGTCAAGTTCCCCCACCTCAAACTCGCTCATCCGTGTCTTTAGGGACCTTGCTTTGTGCACTGGTCCAAATCATTTGGTAGAGGGGACTTTATGGTGCAGGGTTGTTTTTCAGGGGTTGGGCTTGGCCCCTAAGTTCCAGTGAAGGAAACTCTTAAGACGTCAACATACCAAGACATTTTGGACAATTCCATGCTCCCAACTTTGTGGGAACAGTTTGAGGATGGCCCCTTCCTGTTCCAACATGACTGCACACCAGTGCACAAAGCAAGGTCCATAAAGACATGGATGAGTGAGTTTAGGGTGGAGGAACTTGACTGGTCTGCACAGAGTCCTGACCTCAACCTCAATAAAACACCTTTGGGATGAATTAGAGTGGAGACTGTAAGCCAGGCCTTCTCGTTCAACATCAGTGCCTGACCTCACAAATGCGCTTCTGGAAGAAAAGGTCAAAGATTCCCATAGACACACTCCTAAACCTTGTGGACAGCCTTCCCAGAAGAGTTGAAGCGGTATAGCTGCAAAGGGTGGGCCAATTTAATATTGAACCCTACAGACTAAGACTGGGATGCCATTAAAGTTCATGTGAGTGCAAAGGCAGGCATCCCAATACTTTTGGTAATATAGTATACATTGAAATAATCCTGTCTCTAGTGCAGTCGAAAAATAAAAAAGTGGCTTCGACTGCTATACTCGCCTGATCTCCCAGACTGTCCTCCATAAACCCAATCTAGTCTAGCTCTTAACCCCAAAAGGACTGCTGAGAATGACACAGCTTCTCCCACAATATTACTGAGGCTGCCAGTCACATGCACAGTTCCATGCACACCAACAATACAGGCTCAGTCTGGAGGATGTCTTCAGAATTTATTGATTGCTGAGTAACTTGTAACAGGAAAGGGGTCCAGGGATCAGGATACTCAAAACAATTGCAAAAATAACAGGAGGACAGCTTCTCACTAATCTTCTATAAGCAGCCTTTTCTGGAAGTAACAGAGGATGGGCAGTATATCCAGAGCTCTACAAGAGAAGTCCCAGTCTATATAGCATCTTCTGATAGCTCATTCCCATCTAGCACTTGCACACCCAAGAGTCCACAGTAAGGCCTGTATTCACAATGTAAGTATATAAAGAAAAAAACGCGCTATTGGTTAACAAGTGGGCTAAGCTGCTACTCAAAAATGTTATACAACACCAAACAGAATTAAAAACCAGCAGAATCGCGCTAAATTATTAGACTCGTGAGACAATATGATATGTACTCACAGTGACATAGACTAGTGCACCACAACAGGTGAAACCATGACCAACAAAAAAACAATGCAACCCCAATGAATGGTAAAAATATTAAAAAATTCTGAAGTAAATCAATAAAAAATGAATTGATACAAAACAAAACTAAAAATGAATCAAAACATAGTATAAACATATAAGAAATATAAGTGACTAAAGTCCAAAAACTATTGGCGACTCAATAAAGGATAGTGAAATGAAAAGTCCATAAATTAATGAATTAATGATCCAATAGTAGTATCTTCATAGGTGATGTGAATGAAAACACCCCAAGGGAAAGTGATCATAGTAGAAGTGCCTCCACCATAGCAAACACTGTCGCTTTCCAGATGATATTGGTCCCTTAATCACAGGGGACCGCAATCAGCAGATGACTGTTACCCCAGCCCAGGATCTTTAAGGAGTGAACCGGACTCTTCAATCCAAATAGTGGTGGTTTCCTCATAAAGTCAGATCGAACCCAGCAGCAAAATCCACATAAAAATAATAAAGGCTCACAATAGTGTAAAAACCCTTAATATTTATTAAAATATAGAAAAGACAAATGCGCACTTACATGGTAGTAGACAAATATCAGCATATAAAAATATCAAGCCAGCCGGCCTCGAATAAACCCGTAGCTTCCGGGACTAAAGCATAAAGCGTTGAGGTCAGTGGGTCGCTCCTCCTCCCTACGCGTTTCGTCACTATAGGGCGGCGTCACGGGGCCCAGCTACGGGTTTTTTCAAGGCTGGCCAGCTCGATATTTTTATATGCTGATATTTGTCTACTACCATGTATGTGTGCATTTGTCTTTTCTATTTTTTAATAAATATTAAGGGTTTTTACACTATTGTGAGCCTTTTTTATTTTTATGTGTATTTTGCTGCTCCGTTCAATCTGACTTTATGAGGAAACCACCAGTATTTGGATTGAAGAGTCCGGTTCACTCCTTAAAGATCCCAGGCTGGGGTAACAGTCATCTGCTGATTGCGGTCCCCTGTGATTAAGGGACCAATATCATCTGGTAAGTGGCAGTGTTTGCTATGGTGTAGGCACTTCTACTATGATCACTTTCCCTTGGGGTATTTTCATTCACATCACCTATGAAGATACTACTATTGGATCATTAATTCATTAATTTATGGACTTTTCATTTCACTATCCTTTATTGAGTCACCAATAGTTTTTGGACTTTAGTCACTTATATTTCTTATATGTTTATACTATGTTTTAAGTCATTTTTAGTTTGGTTTTGTTTCAATTCATTTTTTATTGATTCACTTCAGAATTTTTTAATATTTTTACCATTCATCAGTTTGTACATCTGCACGGGGTTGCATTGGTTTTTTGTTGGTCATGGTTTCACCTGTTGTGGTGCACTAACTAGTCTATGTCCCTGTGAGCAAATATCATATTGTCTCACGAGTCTCAAGAGTCTAATAATTTAGCGCGATTCTCCTGGTTTTTAATTGTGTATTCACAATGTCCCAAGTGTTCATCAGCGAGGCAGACAAAAGATCCTTCTCCAGACCAGGACTCCAGGGTGATGCCCTCAAGCAAATAATCCTTAAGCCATCTTCTCAAGGTCCTCAGTCCAGCACCTGCTGAGGCCCAGACTACATTTTCTTGTCTCACTAGCAGCCCTAAGAGCAGTAGCCCTAGGAGAACTGGAACCCTCCTTGGAGAGGAAAGAACTCTCTGTAAAGGCCTTACAAATATTTTTCACCTTCTGGACACTCCTTTCAGGGATTAGCTGGGGCATGATAAAATGTCATGCTAATCATTTGATTCTCCCTGTCCTATATTCTGGAACCTTCTTCCAGAAGCACGTGGGAGGAATCAAACACCCAGCTTAAGATATACTGACCAGACAAAAACAGTAGATCACTGCTCCATTAATTACAAGATAATTTTAGCCTAGTAGCCTGTGCTACGCTAGCAATGCTTGTCTTCTGGGTTAAATGATGCCCAGCATCCTTTAATCCATTTCTTGAGAACTCAGGTTGTCAAGGCTCCACCTCTGTCCTGGACTAATGAGAATGCAACAGGAAGCAACTCATAGTAGGTTTGGTTGAAAAAAGACACACGTCCATCAAGTCCAACTCATGTGTGTGATTATATGTCAGTATTACATTGTATATCCCTGTATGTTGCGGTCGTTCAGGTGCTTATCTAATAGTTTCTTGAAACTATCTATGCTCCCCGCTGAGACCACCGCCTGAGACCACCGCTCTTACAGTAAAGAACCCTCTACATACTTTAAGGTTAAACCTCTTTTCTTCTAATTTTAATGAGTGGCCACGAGTCTTGTTAAACTCCCTTCTGCGAAAAAGTTTTATCCCTATTGTGGGGATTTGTATATTGAAATCATATCCCCTCTCAAGCGTCTCTTCTCCAAAGAGAATAAGTTCAGTGCTCGCAACCTTTCCTCATAACTAATATCCTCCAGACACTTTATTAGCTTTGTTGCCCTTCTTTGTACTCGCTCCATTTCCAGTACATCCTTCTTGAGGACTGGTGCCCAGAACTGGACAGCATACTCTAGGTGCGGCCGGAGTCTTGTAGAGCAGGAGAATTATCGCTTTATCTCTGGAGTTGATCCCCTTTTTAATGCCAATATTCTGTTTGCTTTGTTAGCAGCAGCTTGGCATTGCATGCCATTGCTGAGCCTATCATCTACTAGGACCCCCAGGTCCTTTTCCATCCTAGATTCCCCCAGAGGTTCTCCCGCCAGTGTACAGATTGCATTCATATTTTTGCCATCCAAATGCATTATTTTACATTTTTCTACATTGAACCTCATTTGCCATGTAGTTGCCCATGCCATTAATTTGTTCAGATCTTTTTGCAAGGTTTCCACATCCTGCGGAGAAGTTATTGCTCTGCTTAGCTTAGTATCGTCCGCAAATACAGAGATTGAACTGTTTATCCCATCCTCCAGGTCGTTTATGAACAAATTAAATAGGATTGGTCCCAGCACAGAACCCTGGGGGACTCCATTACCCACCCCTGACCATTCTGAGTACTCCCCATTTATCACCACCCTCTGAAATCGCCCTTGTAGCCAGTTTTCAATCCATGTACTCACCCTATGGCCCATGCCAACGGACCTTATTTTGTACAGTAAACGTTTATGGGGAACTGTGTCAAATGCTTTTGCAAAATCCAGATACACCACGTCTACGGGCCTTCTTTTATCTAGATGGCAACTCACCTCCTCATAGAAGGTGGCAAGAATGATTCTTTATGAATCCATGCTGATTACTGCTAATGATACCGTTCTCATTACTAAAATCTTGTATATAAACCCTTATCATCCCCTCCAAGAGTTTACATACTATTTATGTTAGGCTAACTGGTCTGTACTTCCCAGGGATGTATTTTGGGCCCTTTTTAAATATTGGTGCTACATTGGCTTTTCTCCAATCAGCTGGTACCATTCCAGTCAGTGGACTGTCAGTAAAAATTAGGAACAAGGGTCTGGCAATTACTTGATTGAGTTCCCTAAGTACCTCCGGGTGCAAGCCATCTGGTCCGGTGATTTATTAATGTTAAGTTTCCCAAGTCTAATTTTAATTCTGTCCTCTGTTAACCATGGAGGTGCTTCCTGTGATGTGTCATGAGGATAAACACTTTTGGTTACTGAAGCCCCCCCCGATTCCCTTGTGAAGACTGAGGAGAAGAATAAATTCAATACCTTCGCCATCTCCCCATCCTTTGTAACCAGATGTCCTTCCTCATTCTTTATGGGGCCAATATGGCCTGTCCTCCCTTTTTTACTGTTTACATACTTAAAGAATTTCTTGGGATTTTTTTTGTTCTCCTCCGCTATGTGTCTTTCATGTTCTATCTTAGCTGTCCTTATTGCCCCTTTACATTTCTTGTTGCATTCTTTATAAAGTCTGAATGCTAATGATGATCTCTCAACCTTGTATTTTTTGAAGGCCTTCTCCTTTCCTTTTTATGCATTTTTACAATGGAGTTAAGCCATCCAGGACTTTTGATCGCTCTTTTAAATTTATTACCCAATGGGATGCATTGGCTAATGCCCTTATTTAATATACTCTTAAAGCAAACCCATCTCTCCTCCGTGTTCTTTGTTCCTAAGATTTTATCCCAATTTATGCCTTCTAGCAAGGCTCGTAGTTTAGGGAAGTTGGCTCTTTTAAAATTCAGTGTCTTTGTATTCCCCTTATGTTTCCTATTTATGTGAATTATACTGAAGCCAATTGACCTGAGATCGCTGTTACCTAAATTGCCCCGTATTTTCACATCCTTGATCAGGTCTGTATTGTTGGTAATCAGTAGATCCATGACATGTGAAGGACCTAATCCACTATCATTTAAGCCACCCATTGAACATAATATCTAACCCCTCCAAATCCCCTCACAAATGACGTGACAAGATTTTGGAGTAAATAGCCTTGACGGCCTTTTATTAACAGTTACCATACAATTAAATAAATAACATTTTAAATAACTCTTACAACTTTTATGTACTTTTAGAGTCTTCAAGGGGAACACACACCACTGGTCACTGCAACAAACTTCTTTTAACTTTTTAGGTCTCCAGTCGCAAGCCCCCGGACATAGAGGCGGGACTCAACTTCGCAGTAACCTACATTTTACCCCTTCCTGGTTAACCCCTCGTTAACCGGAAGGTACCTGATAATCCCATACCACAGATGGGTACCAACCATTTTAACCCCATACCACAGATGGGTACCAACCATGTTAACCCTATACCAGAGATGGGTACCAACCATGTTATATATGCATATAACATCCATATTCTCCTCCTCCAGAGACCCAACCACTGCACAGGCTGTCCTTACAGCCCCTATCATAATTAAACATACTCGGGAGGGTGGGTGGGAATCTTCTCCTCCGCTGCTCACCAGTGACGTCACTCCCCTTCCTTCCTCCAAGCTTAATAGCCCGAGCGCCTCCCCCGCTCCGGCCACTCCCCCTTTCTTAAAGGGGAAAAAAAATTTCTCACAAAAAGCATGACTGTGCTGTCCACACCTGTCATGCCGTCCCTACACAATCCATTTCTCTCCTTTTACTCTGGGACTCTCTGTAACGCTTTATTTATAGTTGGTGCGTCTACCATCTAACCCATAAAATTGTCCTGCAAGACATTTAGGAACTGGCGAGCCTTAGATGAATGCACGTTTCCTTCCGCCCAGTCTATGTCTGTATAGTTAAAATCCCCCATTATGATAACACTTCCCATCCTTGCCGCTAATCCAAATTGTGATATGAGATCTGTCTCCCCTTCCTCCTTCAGGTAAAGGGGCCTATAGCATACTCCCAGTATTATTTCCCCCTTAGTTTCATCCCTTTGCAGCTCCACCCATAAGGATTCCACCTCCTCCCTAGCTCCCATGGTGATGTCATCTCTCACATTCACTTGTACATTATTCTTGATATATAGGCATACCCCTCCCCCATTTTTACCCTCTCTATACCCATGAATGTTTGCCAGCCAATCATGAGAGCTGTTGAACCAGGTCTCTGAAATTCCCACAAAATCCAAATCCTCCTCGTACAACAGTATCTCTAGTTCACCCATCTTGTCTGCCAGGCTCCTGGCATTGGTGAACATGCCATATATTTTAGACCGGTCGCATACCGGTCAGCCAAATGAACCCAAAAAACCTGGAAAAAGTTAAGTATGAGTGGATGATCTCAGATTTGGCTTTAGAGAATCTTGAAAGCTATTGCACTCTTAAAAACCATGGAAAGCCACCCTGTCATGGCCGAGACACATAAAATTTTATATATTTCATGGAGCTTTCAGATCAGGAGTCATAGCTCCAGGAGAGCATACCCCCCTCCCAAATGAGAAGGTTGATTAGGTTATACTATCCATTGGAGAGCTAAAGTCAAGAGACAAAACTTATGTTGAAACCAAGTAAACACGAAACAATAGTGCCATCTTACATGAAACCAGTTGACAATGGTCAAACTTGTGTTCTCAGATCCAAGTTATAAAGCTTTAAATTAAAAGGAAAAGCTTGGGCAAATAACCCCATCGTTTCAAAGAATGAGATCGCCTCCATAGTGAGAGCCTAATGTTGACTCAAGCTTTCCCTCAGACAATGACTAAGATACAAGGTTAATGTTACATCAGAATGACAGGCAGGCAAAAATATCTGAACAGACTATAAAAAAAATGTGTCTAAATTGTCTGAAAGGAGGAATTGTTTGGACAGCTAAACCCTGGCTTAAATCTTCATTTAGCCTGTCCAAGGTTTATTTCAAATGCTTTAGGAAAACCTTTAAAACCTGTATACATGTGGTATTGTAAATATATGTGATCATAAAGTAGAAATATAATATTTTAATGTAGAACAAATAAAGAATTATGTAAAGATACCCATCATTATTGTAAAGACATAGAAACTGTGATCGCATCTACATAAAAATACCCATATAACATGCGTTGTCCCAAGACAAATAGGTCTTCATAGGATATGCAGGAGTCATGCATTTATCCATATAAACATCCATTTTGTTGGATATTGATTGATCAAATTTATACTGAGTGTATTGTATATTGTACCAGTTGCCGGAGTACCTGAGTAATATAGAAATATATTCATTTGCCCCAATATATAGGTAGATGCCCATCATGAAAGAGAACATATTTTCTTTTAATAAATAATTCAGAACACATTTTTCTGCCCTCAGACACACCTAGTAGCTATAGATGATATTACCTGAGCTCACCAGGTAAGTCATTAGAGTTTCCCAACCAATGGAGAATAAGTCAAACCTTCTGGGCTGAGCTTATGATAATTTTATGAGCTTATTGTCCCAGATGGTATAAAGGATGTGGGGACCATAGAGAGGGATCACAGACCCACACGCCAGATACACCCCTAGACGTTCAAGAGGCCTGCTGATAATTGACCAATCCCCATCTTGCTGGACCTTGTGACCGAAACTACTTAAAGTACTTAAAATTTGTCGGATCTCTTCCCCTTTTAAACTGTTGGTAAGATACAGGAAAACCAGATCGCCCCGTTCAGTTTAGCAATTGGCAATATCTATCTGTTGACTCCATGAGACAGATTTTGGATTCCTTCTGGCCGGAGAAATTCAGAGGACTGTTTTTCCGAGCGACAAGGGATATTGTGTTCTTGAACGTAAAGCGCGATTACCGCACATATTTTTTTAACAGAAAAATTTGGGCTCCCCTGAATTATTTGTAAGATATTAAGGAATATCGTTTTATTGCCGTGTTGATATTTTGATAATGTGTGTGTGAAATATTAATCACCAGAAATTCCAGTTCTGTATGAAATTGTATAACTATACTTGTTAATTAATAAAGTCAAATTATTTACTTATTAATTTTTTTGGGAGATATTTATACATTGGTAAGAATTCCCCATAAATTAACGATCTCAGGAAAGTATCGTGGTATGTACTGATTATCTGAACAAAGTTCACAATTTAACCATAAGGTTGGAGGCACTGAAAAACAAAACACTGAGATCTTAATTAAGATTCCATATCACACTCACAACAATCCTTTCTCACTCATTCCAATGTATTTGCAATTCAAATTCACCAAAATGACCTAAAACAAACCTAAACCTCTTCATTTTGCTCATCCCTATAATTTTTTTATTTTATTCATTTACCGGTATATACCCGCAACAGTACACTAATGCTACAAGATACAAAGACAATTCACACCAGCCCCTAATTCAGAGGAGCTTACAATCTCATACCTCCCAACATTTTGAGATGGGAATGAGGGACACCTACTAGCAAATATATGTAGACATAGGACATGCCCCCCTACTACACCACCTTAAAGGAGAATTAACCGAAAAAAAAAGGTTAATTAAATCCACAAGGTTTTTTTTTACCACTACTATTCCTTTATATTGGCTTTTAAAATTTACAAATGCAGCAATTTAGAATTTGGATGAAATGTTTTACGCCGAGAATCACTTTTTGAAAGATAAAAAGTGCATTTTATATACAACTATATAAATCAGATCGAAATGAGGGGGAAAGAGGGACAGAGGGACATTGCTCCAAATCAGGGACAGTCCCTCGAAATCAGGGACAGTTGGGAGCTATGCAATCTTACAGTTCTGATTGGCAGGCACTCTTCGACCAACCATGTCTGTAAGGCAGTAATCTTTTCAGTATGACCTTCCACCCTCCCCCTTCCCCTTATTAAACCTTAATAAACGTAACTATTATAATCTACCTACTCAGGGCTTTTTTTTTTTGCGGGAACGTAGAGGAAAGCAGTTCCGACACCTCTGGCACTGAATGTATGCAATGGTAAGGGAGTTTCTGGAGGGTCTATTGTTGCTGGCTGCTGGGGTATCTGTTATCTCTGGAGGGGATCTATTGTTGCAAGGGGACTAAAGTTGCTGGGAAGGAAATACTATTGAGGGAGGGGTATATTGATACTGACTGCTGGGAGATCTATTGTTGCTGGGGTGGGACAATTGTTGCTGGGGGGTATTTTTTTTTGGGTGGGTTTATTGTTGCTGGGGTATCTATTGTTGCTAAGGGAGATCTATTGTTTGTGGGGGTCCATTGCTGCTGGCTGTAGGGAATCTACTCTTCTACTGTTTTCCTTGTTATCATTAACAAATTTCATGCATATTACGTAGCACCACAAAATAATAGACATGTGCACTGCCAAAAAATGTGTTCCCTTTCGTTTTCATTTCATTCGTTTTTGTTTTGTTTTTTTAGTTTTTCGGGTCATTCGTTATGATCGCAATTCGTAAATTTATACATTCGTACATTCGTAAATTCGTACATACGTAAAATTGTAAATTCGTAAAATTGTAAATTCGTACATTCGTAAATTAGTAAATTCGCACATTCGTAAATGAGAACATTCGGAAATTTGAAAATTCGAAATGAGAAAATATGAAAATTAGAAAATCTGAAATAGTAACTAACTATTAAATTGAATTAGGTATTGTAATTTCCTTTCAAATTTGGCTGTTAGTGAACGTAACGAATACGAATTTATCCGAAGTTATGAATTATCTGAAATAACGAATGCCGCATCTAAACAAAAGGAACGGAACAAATTAATAATTAATAATAATAAAAAGTTTTTATTATTATTATTGTTATTTATTATTATTAATTCCTTACCTTCCATTTGTTTAGATGCGGCATTTGTTATTTTGGATAATTCATAACTTCGGATAAGTTCGTATTCGTTACGTTCACCAAGAGCCAAATTTGAAAGGAAATTACAATACCTATAATGTAATAGTTAGTAATAGTTAAGTTGTTATTAGGTAATTATTATTTCAGATTTCCAAATTTCCAAATTTACGAATGTATGAATTTACGAATGTGCGAATGTAAGAATGTGCAAATTTACGAATGTACGAATGTATGAATTTACGAATGTGCGAATTTAGGAACTTATGAATGTACGAATGTACGAATTTACAAATGTAGGAATGTGCGAATTTAGGAATTTACGAATGTACGAATTTACAAATGTATGAATGTACGAATTTACAAATTTTCGAATTTACGAATATTTGGGAAAATTCGTTTAACAGGTTTTTTGTTAATTTGGATATATTTGTGGAAATTCAGTAAAAAAAAAATTCGGAACGAAACGAATTGCACATGTCTACAAAATAATACTTGGTTCTGTATGTTCCAAAGGGGTGATAATGGGTGGTGGGTAGGGTTGGAACTAAGGGATGGTGCTCAGAGGTGGGTAGGGGGTGGAGAAAAGGGGTGGGGTACCTACACTTATTCTCTGAGAAAAAAAGCCCTGTACCTACTGAAACATAAAGTTAGTAGTACTTACCTGAAAAAAACGACAAAAAGTGTAGCGCTAAACCTTATCATACATAACCCTAGGTGGGTAGGTATACAGTGAAAGGGGTCACCAATAGAAAGACCCATACATGGCTGGGAAGTCCCGTTATGGGTGTTTATGGTCAAACAATAAATAACAGTGTTTTAGTCCTTTAGATAAACAATTTATATAGATCCAGTATCCCAAAACAGCAGATCAGCTCACTACCACCGAGAGAAATGAAGGCTTACCAGATGTGGTGGACCCGACAGGGCATACGCCAAATTGGGTCAGATAAGGCTTGGGTGGTAGAAAGCTGTGGATATCTGTGGTGTCGCAGATTGCTGGATTCCTCCAACTGGAATCCGGGTCCTGGAAGGTGTGTGGAGTTCAAAGAATATGGATGGTTCTGTAGGTCCCAGGGGGGAGGGGATGAGGTATTCCGTGGGTGGATCCCTCAAACCAACATTCATTGGGTATAGATATTAAATGGGGAAGAAAGAAAAGAAGGGCCACAGAAAAAAATTTAATAAAAGCTTTAAGGAAGTACACTCACGTATAAGTCCACAGAATAATACAGCGCTGAGAAAAAGTGGCGACAATGGGGTCCTGCCCGACGCGTTTCGTCCTAAAAAGACGTCATCTGGGGGTGACGTCTTTTTTCACTGTATACCTACCCACCTAGGGTTATGTATGATAAGGTTTAGCGCTACACTTTTTGTCGTTTTTTGCATATATACTTTGTTGGTTGTGTTAGCTGCTTTTTCTTTCTTATGAGCAGCGCAGGATTATTTTTGCATATAGTAGTACTTACCTGCCACCTTATTTCTCCATCTCCCCAGACTCAGCAGTCTAAGTCCTAAGCTTGGAATTCCCTGCCGTCAATAAAAAAAAAAAATGTAATCGGCCCACTGATGACATTGTGCCTCTTCTTGTGCATGTGTCATACACTCATCTGATAAAAAAGCTTTTCCTCCTGAGATCCCACAAGTTCTGGGGGGGGCATTTTTTTTATCAAAAGATGAGTGTATTGGCACACGACACATGTGCAGAATGAGCCGTGTGATGCTCCTCTTTTGCATATACCTTATGCCAATATACAGTACTCATCTGTTGAAAAAAAATAAAGCCTGTTTTTCCTAAATTCAAGAGATCTCACAGTTTAACAACGAGATCTCCCTGGAGGGCAATGGTGATGTAGCCTTCCCAGGGGACATCTGTGAGGCACAGTGCCTAAGGAGAAGTAGGAAGTTGGAACACACAAAGGTAGCAAACAGCAATATAATTTTATTAGACAAACGACAGTGACATGATTTTAGTTTTAGTGAAGGGGGGGAGAGGTCTCCTTGGATCCAAAGATCCTAGCGCTAAAGAGCGGAAAAAGGACAAAAATGTATTTGGGTACAGCGTCACATGCCTGCGCAATTGCCATTTAAAGTAGCGCAGTGCCCTATCACAATTAATGGCCTGGTCATGAGGGGGGGTAAACCTTCCGGAAGGGAAGTGGTTAAACTACTGGAGGGCACTGAACACAGAACTCCAGTGCTAACCACTAAGCCTACGTGCTTCTCCTAGGGTTTGTTCACAGGTGTGACAGGAACTGCCGCTCTTCTGAAAAATGATCCACACTAGTGGCGGCCCGTAATGCAGGGTGTCCCCCTTAATCCATGCGTCCGGCCCCTAATCTACATGCAGGGCGCCGGACACATGGATTCCAATGGGGGTTTTTTTTGTTTTTTGAAGCACGTGATTAAAGCCAGAGGCTCTAATTGGCTTCAAAAAAGGGTGTGCCCGGGGCGCAGAGCACTGTGCCCCGAGCCCACCCAGTTGTGTGAAAATAGCAAATTAATATTCGCTATTGTCTTCCCAATTCTCCTGCCGGCCAATCAGGAAGCGGGTCCTGGGACCTGTGCCCCAATTGGCCAAGAGGAGAAGTGATCCTATTGGCCGCCAAGGAGGAGGAGACGCAGGGGAAAGCCGCCGTGTAGCACCAGGAGGAGGAGATGTCCCCCGTCGCCTGGAGGAAGCGCTGCCCCCGACCTAGATAGGGTAAGACCAATTTCAAACTGAGGTGTTGTTAAAACAGCTGCTAAAGCGCCTGTCGTTTTTGCGGTGCTTTAGTGGAATTTTAGCATCGCTTTTCGGGCACTAGCGGGTTGCTTTTTTAAGGTTGCGACCTTAAAAAAGAAAAGAAAAAAAAACGTTTTGCGGCGCTTTCTAAGCGCTTTGAAGGTGCTTTGGAAGCGCTGCACATTCATTTCAATAGGTAGGGGCATTTTTGGAGCACTTTTTACAGTGCTCCAAACACGACCCAAAGATGCTGCTTGCAGAACTTTTTCTACTGTCCCGCAAGCGCACCGCCCCAGTGTGAAAGCACCCATTCAAATGAATGGGAGGCGTTTTTCAGGCGCTATTTTTATTGCTAAAACGCCTGAAAACTTTTGTCTGAAGGCGTGTGCCTGGATTTTGTCTTGCATACAAACGACAAGGAATTGTCGGCCAACAAACACGAATGTAGTGACGTACTACGTGGTTTTTCAGCTCTTTAGCGCCACCCTTTGGGCTCCTTCTGCTAATTTTCATGTTAATAGCAGTTGGTGAGTGTTGATTCGCACTTTTCATTTTGCGCTTTTCATTTTGTGATTTTCAGTTAATTTCTGAACGGCCGTTTGTCAACCATACATGTTGCGAAATCGGAGGAGATAACGTGTTATTTATTATTGACCTTGGAGTTATTGCTTTGACCCAAGTCCAGTCCAGGAACAGGAGGAGGAGGAGTTCTTGGACCAAAAATTGGTTGTTTTATTAATCGTGACCAATTATGTGGGAGCTCCAGGAGAATAATCCGGATGATTTTCGGAATTTTCTCAGGATGACGGATCCCTACTTTCACCAACTCTTGGCATTGCTGACCCCCTATATTAAGAAGCAGGCCACATGCATGAGGCTTTCATTTTATTTTTTGGTTGAATAATAATGATTTGATTTGTTATATTTTCTATATTTTTGGATGCATCGAATGCATTTTTTTGTTAAGTTCTATTGGCAGATAGCATGTCTAATTGTATTTGTTTTCTTTTTTGAATGCACAATAAAAAAATTGTGGAGAATAATACTTGAATATGTGTTTTACTTCAAATGACAGTTTGGGAGTAGACAGTTACATTTAAAAAAATACAATGTAAAATTGACAAGGGACACAACATAGTTGTATCTTTGATCTTAACCACTTGACAACTGGGCACTTAAATCCCCCTCCTGCCCAGACCAATTTTCAGCTTATAGCACTTTCACATTTTGAATGACAATTACTCAGTCATGTAATACTGTACCGAAATGAATTTTTTTGTCCTTTTTTTCATACAAATAGAGCTTTCTTTTGGTGGTATTTGATCACCTCTGTGTTTTTTATTTTTTGCGCTATAAATGAAAAAAAGACAGAAAATTTTGAAAAAAAAACTAATTTTTCTTAGTTTCTGTGACAAAAGTTTGCAAATTATTAATTTTTCTTCATAAATTTTGGCCACAATTTATACTGCTACATATCTTTGGTAAACATAACCCAAATTAGTGGATATTATTTGGTCTTTGTGAAAGTTATAGAGTCTACAAGCTGTGGTGCAAATCATAAAAAATTGATCACACCTGATGTACTGGTGGCCTATCTCATTTCTTGCGACCCGACAAGCCAGGAAAGTACAAATACCCCCCAAATGACCCCTTTTTTGAAAGGAGACATTCCAAGGTATTTAGTAAGATGCATGGTAAGGTTTTTGATGTTGTCATTTTTTCCCACAATTCTTTGCAAAATTAAGTTTTTGCTTTTTTTTTTTTCCACAAAATTGTCATTGTAATAGGTTATTTCTCTCACATGGCATGTGTATACCACAAATGACACCCCAAAAAACATTCTGTTACTCCTTCTAATTATTACGATTCCACATGTGTGAGACTTTTTCACAGCCTGGCCACATACAGAGGCCCAACATGCAGGGAGCACCATCAGGGGTTCTAGGAGCATAAATTACACATCTAACTTGTTGACTACCTATTACACTTTTGAAGGCCCTAGAGCACCAGGACAATGACACGTGGCACTGATGACAGATGGCACTGATGACACTGATGTGGCACTGATGACAGATGGCACTAATACGTGACACTGATGACAGATGGCACTAATATGTGGCACTGATGACACGTGGCACTAATATGTAGCACTGATGACACGTGGCACTAATATGTGGCACTGATGACACGTGACACTGATGACAGATGGCACTAGAACGTGACACTGATGACACGTGGCACTGATGACAGATGGCACTAATATGTGGCACTGATGACAGATGGCACTATGTGGTACTGATGACACGTGATACTGATAACAGATGGCACGTGACACTGACAGGTGGCACTGATGACAGATGGCACTGATGACACGTGACACTGACAGGTGGCACTGGGGGCAGGTGGCACTGATAGATGGCACTGGGGACAGATGGCGATGGGGACAGATGGCACTGTGTTGTGTTAGTAAGTGTTTTTTTTCACTCACCGCTGCAGCCGTTTGCTCTCCCTCCTCACACACTGTCCCTGTGTGAGGAGGGAGAGCCGGCGATGAGAGATGATCTCATATGTTTACATATGAGATCATCTCTCATTGGACACTCCGATCGAGTGCTAAATGGCCGCTGTGATTGGCCATTTAGCACGATCTGTGATTGGCTGTGTTCAAGGGACACGGCCAACACAGATTTCCCCCGCCGCACGCCCTCGGCGGCGCGCACGGGGGATGTAAACAGGGACGCCCTCCCGGCAATTGAGCGCCGTGCTGTAGCTGTCTTTCGGCTATAGTGCGGCCGCAAAGAGGTTAAAAACTACGGGATAATGGTGTTGTGGTAACTTGCCCCCCCCCCCCCCCCCCAAAAAAAAGAGCATAATAATATTATTCTTGATATCACTAGAAAAAAAAAAGCCTTTGAAAATTTGTTTGCAATAACTCCATCAGTATCACCAGCAAAGCAGCTTCATTATTATCCCATTAAAGAAGAAGAGAATTGTGCGCTGCATTTGAAGATTTTTATAATTTGCCACGTCACGAATGTCAATTCTCCATTATGAACGCTAGTTTACAAGACCATCCGCTTCTGGCTTGTCCTTGCTTCTGAGCATACGTGTTTGTACTTTGTCCGACGGACTTGTGTACACACGCTTGGAAAATCCAACAACACACATTTGTCCGTGGAATATTTTAATACCTGCCATCTGACATTTGTCCGCGGAAAATCCGACAACAATTGTATAAAGCGTACAAATGGTCGCCTGTCATCACACAATTCCCGTCGGAAAATCCGATCGCGTGTACGAGGCTTAAGTGCTGGGCTGGTGATCAACCGAATATACCACCAACCGCCACTGATCCACACTCCAATCGTTTTTCAGGGGTGTTTGACAGGTGGTTAAATCACCGCCTGATTTAACCCTGTAATTACCATACTACCATACCACAGTTGCGTGATGTGGCCCCATTGAACCACATTAGTCACATTCGCCAAAAGCAACATGCTGTCACCAAGTTTTACTGCCCCCCGGCAGCTTGTGTAAAGTCTAAATCCACTTTGTACTTAATTTCTTCATCCTTTTTTTTTTTTTTTTTTTTTTAAATGCCATTAGCTTGCCTACGTTTTTTTCGACAAGCGCCGGGAACGTGTGACACCGGCCATTTGTATGGTTTGAGGACATGCTCCCACTTGTGATGTGATCACACTAATAAGAAACATTCAGCTGTAAATAACAGCAGGCAACATTATGGCTGTAATTAACGCGCTCCCCGGAGTGAATGATTACAGGCTGCGCGGATACTTGCCACGGGACACAAAGAGTTGATGTTTTATTCTAAGTCTTAAAGCCAGGTCACTCTCCTGGGGGCAGCTGTTGTGCGGCGTCCTCGTCATCGCAGCTCTCCTCTCGATATGTCACCTCTAGCAAGAAATAAAACAAGGTCAGTTACTGCAGAAGGAGCAGCATTTCACAGTGACAGCCTGCTGACCAGAAGGTGACCCGCACAGCTTCAACCCCCTCTACGGCAAGGCAACATGAAAAGTACATTTGCAGCTCGCGCACGCTGTCGAAAATCGCCCCCTAGACACCGGTCAAAACTCAACAATTTAAAGACGAACGTGCAAGAACAATGATTAATCCATTTATTCCTTATCTTTGAAAAAAAACAAAAAAACAGCTAAATCGATTTTTAGATACTGCTAATAGAAGTACATGGATTTGTCTTCGTATTAGCTTATTGTCACTAAGGCTGGGTTCACACTATTGCGAATATGATGTGAGATCTCTGCATCCAATTCGCAAATGAAGCTGGTTCACATATCTCCGATGAGGCTCCGGTGCGAATTTGCACCATTTTTTGTCCGTTTCAGGTCCAAATTCAGTCCAAAGTTCGGGCTCAATTCGGCCCTGAAACCGTGAACGAGGACGCACCGGACACCTGCTGTGAGCAGCATCGGCATGCAGTGTGAACCAAGCCTGAGAGGGAGAGAGAAGAACGTTGCTTGTTCTGTCCCACACATACACTATATTACCAAAAGTATTGGGACACCTGCCTTTACTTATTTATTTATATATTTATATTATACATATATGCATTTTGCAATTAAATAACATTTCTAATCATATTAAAGTGGTTGTAAATCCTTTACAACCACTTTTTGCTACAGGTAAGCCTACAATTAGGCTTACCTGTAGCTACCCCGGATATCTCCTAAACCTGCACGGTTTAGGAGATATCCCCAGTATTTGCATGTGCCGACGTCATCGGCACATGCGCACTGAAGTAGTGTACGTGCCGTTGCTTCAGTCAGACTGTGCTGTTACCAGTGATGTCATTGCGGCTCCTGCCAATCACAGATCCGGAGCCCGCGATACCCGGAAGTAACTCCGGGAGTGATGTCGGCCGCCGGAGCGGGGTACGAGGATGGCTGTGGGGGCTTAGATCTCAGGTAAGTAGTCATAATGTGCTAGTATGCTATGCATACTAGCTCATTATGCCTTTGTCTTGCAGTTTTTTTTTTGTTTTGTTTTGTTTTTCTAGCATTTACAACCACTTTAACTTAATCACAAGAGTCCCCCTTTAACCACTTCAGCCCCGGAAGGATTTACCCCCTTCCTGACCAGAGCACTTTTTACAATTTGGCACTGCGTCGCTTTAACTGCTAATTGCGCGGTCATGCAATGCTCTACCCAAATGAAATTTGAGTCCTTTTCTTCCCACAAATAGAGCTTTCTTTTGATGGTATTTGATCACCTCTGCCGTTTTTATTTTTTGCGCTATAAACGGAAAAAGACTGAAAATTTTGAAAAAAAATGATATTTTCTACTTTTTGTTATAAAAAAAATCCAATAAACTAAATTTTAGTCATACATTTAGGCCAAAATGTATTCGGCCACAAGTCTTTGGTAAAAAAAAATGTCAATAAGCGTATATTTATTGGTTTGCGCAAACGTTATAGCGTCTACAAACTAGGGTACATTTTCTGTAATTTACACAGCTTTTAGTTTATGACTGCCTATGTCATTTCTTGAGGTGCTAAAATGGCAGGGCAGTACAAAACCCCCCCAAATGACCCCATTTTGGAAAGTAGACACCCCAAGGAAATTGCTGAGAGGCATGTTGAGCCCATTGAATATTTATTTTTTTTGTCCCAAGTGATTGAATAATGACACAAAAAAAAAAAAAATTTACAAAAAGTTGTCACTAAATGATATATTGCTCACACAGGCCATGGGCATATGTGGAATTGCACCCCAAAATACATTCAACTGCTTCTCCTGAGTATGGGGATACCACATATGTGGCACCTTTTGGGAGCCTAGCCGCGTACGGGGCCCCGAAAACCAAGCACCGCCTTCAGGATTTCTAAGGGCATACATTTTTGATTTCACTCCTCACTGCCTATCACAGTTTTGAAGGCAATAAAATGCCAGGACAGTACAATCCCCCCCCCCCCCCAAATGACCCCATTTTGGAAAGTAGACACCCCAAGCTATTTGCTGAGAGGCATGGTGAGTATTTTGCAGCTCTCATTTGTTTTTGAAAATGAAGAAAGACCAGAAAAGTGAGGTCTGCAAAATACTCACTATACCTCTCAGCAAATAGCTTGGGGTGTCTATTTTCCAAAATGGGGTAATTTGGGGGGGTTTTGTGCCACCTGGGCATTCCATGGCCTCCGAAACTGTGATAGGCAGTGAAGAGTGAAATCAAAAATTTACGGCCTTAGAAATCCTGAAGGCGGTGCTTGGTTTTCGGGGTCCCGTGCACGGCTAGGCTCCCAAAAAGTCCCACACATGTGGTATCCCCGTACTCAGGAGAAGCAACAGAATTTATTTTGGGGTGTAATTTCACATATTCCCAGGGCATGTTTGAGCAATATATCATTTAGTGACAACTTTGTGCAAAAAAAAAAAAAAATTTGTCTCTTTCCCGCAACTTGTGTCACAATATAAAATATTCCATGGACTCGACATGCCTCTCAACAAATAGCTTGGGGTGTCTACTTTCCAAAATGGGGTCATTTGGGGGGGTTTTGAACTGTCCTGGCATTTTATGCACAACATTTAGAAGCTTATGTCACACATCACCCACTCTTCTAACCACTTGAAGACAAAGCCCTTTCTGACACTTTTTGATTACATGAAAAAATTATTTTTTTTTGCAAGAAAATTACTTTGAACCCCCAAACATTATATATTATTTTATAGCAAATGCCCTACAGAATAAAATGGTGGGTGTTTCATTTTTTTTTTTTTCACACAGTATTTGCGCAGCGATTTTCAAACGCATTTTTTGTGGAAAAAACACACTTTTTTAAATTTTAAAACAAACGCTACAAAAAAAAGTGACAGTGATTGATCGATACTGCACTTGGGTGGGCTGGGCTGGGCCGGGCGGAGGGGCAAAACGCAGGTGCTAGCAGGTATCTGGGCTGATCCCGCTAACACTGCGTTTTTGGGAACCCTAAACTGCTGGGGACGCTAGTATAGATCTGATCGGATATTGATCCGATCAGATACTATACCACTAAGGGAGGCGTATGCTGCGTTTGTGGGTGTTAGCGGTACTGGCGCTAATCTGACGCTGCCTGGGGCTGGTGCTTGCCAGTTCACCAAAATGCTACCAAAAAAACTGTTAGCGATCGCAGGGATCAGGCCTGACTCTGCGAACGCTGCAGTTATGCGTTTAGTGTTTTGTAAGTGACAGTGATCGATCGATACTGCACTTGGGTGGGCTGGGCCGGGCGGAGGGGAAAAACGCAGGTGCTAGCAGGTATCTGGGCTGATCCCGCTAACACTGCGTTTTTGGGAACCCTAAACTGCTGGGGACGCTAGTATAGATCTGATCGGATCAGATATTGATGCGTTCAGATACTATACCACTAAGGGAGGTGTACGGTGCGTGCGTGGGTGTTCGCGGTACTGGCGCTAATCTGACGCTGCCTGGGGCGACGCATATCACCGCCAGGCGATTAGGGGGCTAAACCTTTATTCGGTAATAAACGGCGGGTGCCCTGACACTATAAAAAATAAACGAACTAACCAGCGTCACCCGTAACAGTTATATGGTGATCAGTGGTGAAAGGGTTAACTAGGGGGCAATCAAGGGGTTAAAACATTTATTAGATAGTATATGGGGGTCCCTGTCGCTATAAAACGCTGACGGCGAACCTAAATATTTACGTTCCTAACTAGCGTCACCAGCGACACTAATACAGCGATCAGAAAAATGATCGCTTAGCGACACTGGTGACAGGGGGTGATCAAGGGGTTAAAACTTTATTAGGGGGGGTTAGGGGGGTATCCTAGACCTAAAGGGGGGTAACACTCACTGTCCCAACACTGTAACTGTCACAAACTGACACTATGCAGTAATCAAAAAAAAAAAAAAACCTGCTTGGTGTCAGTTTGTGACGGGGGGGGGGGGTGATTGGGGGGGGATCAGGGGTGTTTAGTGTGCCTGGCATGTTCTACTGTGTGTGTGTGTTTGTGTTGGTGCACTTACATGTCATCTCTCCTCGGCGCTGGAACGGAAACTGGCCAGCCGAGGAGAGATGACATCACATCCTCTGCCTCTGTGTACTATACAGAGGCAGGGGATGTTTCTCATTGGCTGGGAGCGATTGCGAGGGGGGGCCACGATCGGATGGCCTCCCCCTCGTCTCTCAACTCTCCCAGCCAAATGCCGACCGCAGCTGGCACCGGGGGGGGGTCCGATCGGAACCCCCACCCGCGGGAAGGCAATCACGTTCCAGGTACGTGATTTTGCCTGCCCGTGCCGCTCTGCTCATGTATATAGGCGTGAGGCGGTCGGCAAGTGGTTAAATCAGAGTCCACAGAGTTAATCTTTTACATCTGAACTCACAGAGTTCAGAGTATAAACTATACATATATTTTGATATTAAATAACATTTCTAATCATATGAAGTTAATAACAAGAGTTCCACTTTACATCAGAATCCACAGAGTTCCCTTTCACTGTAGGGGGGACTCTGCAGACTCTGATGTAAGGGAGAACTCTAAGGACTCTAACATAAAGGATGCTCTGGAAACCCTGATTTAAGGGGGAACACTGAGAACGCTGATTTAAGGGCTGCTCTGAGAAGCCTGATTTACCTTAGTGTACTCACTCAGAGGCAGGAGAGAGAAGGGGGATTGCTTTACTCCGATCTGTGATCACCCGAGGCCCAAGGACACGGCGATCACAGAGAGCGCCACGGCTCGCGGGCAGCGCAAGCACGGGAAGACATCCAGGTACGCCCTCCCGGCAATTTAATCCCGCGCTGTACCTGCCTTTCAGCTATAGCGTTGGATTCAAGTGGTTAAATCCAACAAAATACATGCCACCTCCCCGACTTACTGATTCTCTTTAACTTAGATCTGGCAGTTTTACGGATTTCTGGGAGAATAGTTATCCCTATACTTCTGGTGCTCCAACACTGGACCTTCTGGTCTCATCTCCTTCAGCTGCAGAGTCGCATGCAGCTGCTGTGTCCGCCCCTCTGCTTCTCCTGCCCAATCACAGAGCACTTTGTATTGAGAACTCATTCACAGGATACAAAGGCTTCTGTGAATGAACAGCAGAGGGGAGAGGAGGGCTGTGTATAAGAAGACAGCGTCTCTCCTCTCAGAGGTTTGGCAGTGTAGCAATAGCTACAGAATAGATGTAAATTAAAGAGATAAGTCCATGAGGTGGCATACACCTCATTGGACTTAAAAATGACTGTAAACCCTTCCGTTTACCCAGTAAAGTGACTGACCTCAGGTAATACACAGAGATTAAACAAATCCCCCTACATAAGTTTATCTGCTGTCCTTGTTATATGCTATAATTCTGCTGAATTATAAAGCTTGTCTGAGCTGTCAGAAAAAAGAGCTGAGAGCTGTTACACTCTGCAGAGCTCAGTGAGAAGAGCTCTGAGAGCTGATTGGAGGGGAGGGAAGGGACACCCCCCCCCCCCTTTCACACAGCACACAGATCTTAGGCTGTCAATCAGCTGGAGGTTCCTCCCTGACACCATTTTCTCTTGGTGTCAGGAACATTTATCAGAAGTGAATTGCGCTGATAGCCGAGGAAGCAAACAATGGTGAAATGTAGTGCTCTTAATTGAGCCAAGTACACCCTATAGAGGGATATGCTTCATTCATATTTGATGTCTGATGTTTACACTTTATATCATAGAATGCATGCACATTTTACAAAGTAGCTGCATTTCCAAATAGGTCCAAAGAACAATACTCTGAATAGAATTCTTAGACTGACTAACTGACTGGATTTCTCCAGGGTGATAACTCTTTAAGACTCCACGGTCAGCACCTTAACACCCTCAGTCTTCGGAATTACTGTTTCCCTGGGTTTACACTCACGTGTACTCCTGAGCAACCGTCCATGCTTGCCATAGAAGGTCCTCTCCCAGTCCTTCTCCTGTTGGTAGTAGCAGTCTCCTCCTGTTAAATATTGCAGATTCCTTCTGTTATCTCCTCCATTTCTCCTCCTTACAAGGCACGTTCCCCTCCCCAGAGGGGAGAGCTCTTGAGCTGTACCAGCTTCTACATACTGTCTTCCTCTGCTATCTCTTTCCCATCAGCCAGCCTCCCTTTACGCATGTGACCCACAGTTTATATAGGCCTGAAAGCCCCTACCCATTCAAATGAATGATTGGTTCAGGGTGACCTATACAACTAACTGTATCCTGTTCCAAATTTACCTGCCCTCCAGCACCTCTCACTGGACAGACAAGGCATCACTCTCAACAGAATACAGGGGGTCACACCCCCAATTCTACTCTGTCATTTCTCCCAACCAAATAAAACCCAACCAGGCTTAAACCAACAGGGTAATGCCTGGAATTTTTACCTGACACTAACCTTCACTAAACTAGTTAGCACACACCTAAGTAGGTGGGCGCTACACATATTATTTACAAACAATACTTTTTCAGATCAATCGTAACCATATTGTAGATCTGTGAAGGCACTGGAAAAACCCCAAATTTATATAGCATCAGCGTGACACACCAGGTCCCCAGTCGTAGTACGCCGACTCGGGGACAATACCAACTCTTCAACTTCCAACACTGATACCCATATCCAAATGCCCAGTTAAACCTCGGTTCACTGGCATCTTCCCGAGGATCCCATACCAAGATGGTTCCCCACTATGCCATACTGGTCTTAATTCAGAAGGCCTCCAAAGATCTCCACCGCTATAACTTACAACAATCAATGCCAAATGTTCCAAATATAATACAAAAACAGGGTGGGAGGGTGGGAGCCGGTTCTTCGTCTGGTGACCTCCGACTGACCACCGGACACTGGCCCCTCCCTAACTATGCTGCATACTATTCTGTCCACCCGATCTACACTGACCAACTGAAAACACCCAGTTGGGTGTTTAATTGCTTAATTGGCAAGCTGGCCCTGCTACCCTGTCATGCCAGCCCTGCACCTATTCCTGCGTCTTTTGCTACGGGCTTCTCTAGACCATTGTCCCTGGCCGTAGATCCAGTGTTCTGCCGAGAAAGTTCCGCTCGGCGGATAAGGACCCCCCTCTACTGCGCAGGCGCTGCGCCTGCACAGTAGGATCCGGCGGAAATAGCCGAAGGTGAATAGCTGAAAATCAGCTGTACACGGCTCCTGTAAGAGGGCCCCTCGTGGGCTCGCTTCGCTCGCCACGCTTCGCTCGCCACGCTTCGGACACGGTCTTGCTCCGCTCGGCTCTTTTTGATTCCCCCTCTAGGTCCACTTGGATGGTGGGGAAGGAACCTGGACCTAGGGCGCAGGCGCCGTGTACAGCTGATTGAAGAGTTTGAGCTTCGGCTATCTCCGGCGGCTGACAGTTGTTCGTACTGCGCAGGCGCTGCGCCTGCGGAGTACAGGGGGGGTCCTTATCCGCCGAGGGAACTTTCTCGGCAAGACACCGGCCCTGCGTCTGCAATGCAAGATTCATCATATATGATATGTTATGGCAAGCTTTTTGTCTCTGCATATCTCAGGGAAAGAGGTCTATCAATGGTTAAAGGAGTGAGGAGCCAAGTAATGCTGTAATACCCTGTAGGACCTACAGCCTGGGGCCCAATATTGACCATTCAGTCTATCAGTAAATATCGCAGTCTTCCTGTAACTGCATGAACGGCCTATTCAAACATCAGCGCTCAGACCTGCACACATAGACTAAACCTTTCCAGCTCTGACAGCCAGGTGAGACTCGGAAATTTCCACCCCGTAGCAGAGGATGGAACACAACACCCCTCTCCCAATCCAATCCACCCTCTGTGTACAGCAATAACAGCACACAATCCCTCTCTGTATGCCGCCACGCTGCCATACCAACACAGTCCCTGGGCTAGTGGAAAAGTCAGATATTGTTTTAAAATAAGATGTTGAGATCACTGAATAACCAATTAACACTTTTACTTCCTTTCCTGTGAAAATAAAAAAATCATGCTGGATACCGTGCTATCCAAACATAATACTGTCCCATCATTACATTGTTTACTGTGCCGTGTAATATTGTCATTCAAAAACACTCTTCAATGTGCTACTGAATTATAGAACTGTCATTCAAAAACATTATGTGCTAATGAAGTGTAATAATGTCTTACAATAACACTGTTTACTGTTCTGTCATAGTGTAATATTGTTATACAAAACACTCTGTACTGTGCTATTATAGTGTAATACTGTCATACAGACGCACTATTCATGGTGCAATATTGTCATACAATCGCACTTTGCTATTGAAGTGTAATACTGTCCCACAATCACATTGATTACTGTTATCTTCTGTAATAGTGTCATTTAATCACAGCCTGTACTGCGCTATTATAGTGTAACACTGTCCCACAATCACACTGTTTACTGTGCTGTTGTCATGTAATATTATCCTACAATCACACTCTGTATTGTAATATTATAGTACATTACTGTCACACAATCACATTGTTTACTGTTCTGTCATTGTGTAATATTGTCATACAAAACACTGTACTGTGCCATTATAGTGTCCCATCTTTCTCAATACTAGCCCAGCACAGTGCTTCAGTTGACCTATGAGTATAGATCCCTTTCTCCCCATGAGGTTTTTTCTCCCCTTATGGGTAGAATATATTAACTAATATTACATATCCATTTGTATTTACAGTTTATTTCTGTACCCAACTCCTGATGAATGGCATATAGCCATGAAACATGTCGAGTTTCCATGGGGTGCTCAGTCAAGTCTGGCTCATGATTTAGTTACTGGCCCTTATATACTTTTTATACATTCAAAATTCATTGAATGCTATGGAACTATTTATATGTATGTTTATCTTTTCTTGTTTCTACAGCAGCTCTGTTGCATATGGTGTACCAAAGCCTGTTAATAGGAAATATCTTGTATTATATCCACAATTAATCATACTCAAGATTAGGGCTGGGAGATTTTCTTTAAAAAAAAAAAATCTTTGATTCTCTTAAAAAAAACTCGAAACACGATTCAAATCGAGTTTTTTGTTTTTTTTGGAAACCGCGCCGGTCCTGAGGCGCTGCGGGCATGAGCTTTTAGGCGAGGCCGCGGCTTCGGCCTAGTCCGCGGCGTCCGGCCTCGCGGACTAGGCCGAAGCCGCGGCCTCACCTAAAAACTCCTTGCCTGCAGCTCTTCAGGCCCGGCGCGGTGTCCGCGCCGGTCCGGAGACGCTGCGGGCATGAGTTTTTAGGCGAGGCCGCGGCTTCGGCCTAGTCCGCGACGTCCGGCCGTAGCCGCGGACTAGGCCGAAGTCGCGGCCTCGCCTAAAAACTCATGCCCGCAGCGCCTCGGGACCGGCGCGGTGAAAAAAAATCGATTTGCTTAAATTTTGAATCGATTTGACCTCTCAACTCGATTCAAGATTTAAATCGATTTTTTTCCCAGCCCTACCCAAAATTGATATTTTTCACCTTATTGCCAAATGCCGTTTCTATGACATGTTACATATTTGTATTTAAACCTTTTCATCAGTATTCAATACTTCTCATGTGCTGCCAAGCTGAAACATATGTATCCATCATGTTCATGCCATGTGTGCATGTGTATGTATATATATATATATATATATATATATATATATATATATATGAAAATACTTTTTTACTTGTTTCATACTATTGTTACAAATAAACAATGTTTACCAACCACTCTACCTCCACAAGTCAATTGCCTCATTTAAAGTCCCACACTCCTTTCTTATTATGCTGTCATACAGACACACTCTTCATGGTGTAATATTGTCACACAATCACACTCTGCTATTGAAGTGTAACACTGTCCCACAATCACATTGTTTACTGTGATGTTCTGTAATATTTTCATTTAATCACAGCCTGTACTGCGCTATTATATTGTAACACTGTCCCACAATCACACTGTTTACTGTGCTGTTGTCGTGTAATATTGACCTACAATCACACTCTGTACTGTAAAATTCTAGTATAATACTGTCGCACAACCACATTGTTTACTGTTCTGTCATGTTGTAATATTGTCATACAAAACACTCTGTACTGTGCTATTAGAGTCCAATACTTTCCCACAATCATACTGTTTACTGTGTTGTTGTGTCATTTTGTCATTATACAAATCACACTTCTGTACTGTAATATTATAGTACAATACTGTCACACAATCACACATCTGTACTGTAATATTATAGTACAATACTGTCACACAATCACACTGTTTACTGTTCTGTCATTGTGTAATATTGTCATGCAAAACACTCTGTACTGTGCTATTAAAGTATAGTGCTGTCACAGGGTGGTTCCTGTCTGGGGACATCTAAGATGCAGTTGCATCATTGACAGTTAAAAAAGTGCCTGGAAAAATCTTATTCTTAAAGTGTAATACTGTCATACAATCACACTCTGTTCGGTGCAGTCATAGTGTAATACTGTCATACAATCACAGTGTGTACAGTACAATCATAGTGTAATACTGTCATACAATCACACTCTTTACAGTACGGTCATAGTGTAATACTGTCATACAATCACACTGTGTACAGTACAATCATAATATAACAATGTCCCACAATTACAATGTGTACAGTACAGTCATAGTGTAATACTGTAATACTGTCATACAATCACACTGTGTACAGTACAATCATAATATAACAATGTCCCACAATTACAATGTGTACAGTACAGTCATAGTGTAATACTGTCATACAATCACACTGTGTACAGTACAATCATAATATAACAATGTCCCACAATTACAATGTGTACAGTACAGTCATAGTGTAATACTGTAATACTGTCATACAATCACACTGTGTACAGTACAGTCATATTGTAACAATGCCCCACAATCACTGTGTACAGTACAGTTATATTGTAATACTGTTATACACTAATTTATTACTTATTCAAATTTCTGGCCCCCCACTTCCCTTTTCTGAGGCACAGCGCCGGGGATTGGAGTGTGGGCAGACACAGAGGGGTAGGGGCGGGGGGGAGAGGAGCAGATCAAGCCCTCTCTCCTCTCCTGTCTGTGTGTGTTTTTGTGGGTGGGGGGGGCTGTTAGTGCTGGCTTTGGGCAGTGTGAAAAAAAGTGTAACAAACACCATAAGATTAGACAACTACAGCCAGCAATCCTGCTGGGAAGCCATAGTCCAGTCAGAATAATGTGTCCGGGTTACAGGCAGTCTGAAACCCGGACGCATGATTCCAAACCCGAACTGTCCGCAACCCTACGTATATATACTGTAATACAGTCACATACCTCCCAACTTTTTGAGATGGGAACGAGGGAACCTATTAGCAAACGTATGTAGGGATAGGACACACCCCTTGCCACTCCCCCTTAAAGGAAAATGATACAAAAAATGATTAGTTAAACCCACAAGTGCTTTTTTAACCACTACTATTCCTTTATATTGGATCTTAAAATTTACAAATGCAGCAATTTAGAAATTGGATAAAGGCTTTTGCACTGGGAAACACTTTGAGAGATAAAAAAAGTGCCTTTTATATACAACTATATAGATCAGACCAAAAAGAGGAGCAAATGAGGAGGAATGAGGGACAGAGGGACATTTCTCCAAATCAGGGACAGTCCTTCCAAATCAGGGACAGTTGGGATCTATGCAGTCATAGACACACATCATCAATTAGTGTGCTGCTATGCATTCAATTATATGTATGGCTCTCTTGCCTGAGGCACGTCTGGTGACATTTATTTTCAGTGTTCTTTACGTCTCAAGGTCATGTGATAACATCATTACATCGCTTACAGGAAACCTTTGATAAATGATACATAGGCCCCCTAGTGCTAACCTGCTTCTGAAAATGCACGGTGCCTTGCTGTCATGCCAATCCAATTAATGATGAGAACATAAGTGAGCCATCTACGTTCAAAAAAATGGATGAGACATTCTCCCAGTGAAGGCAGATGATGAATTATTTACATATGGATGAATAAAAGTCAACAAGTTGCAGGGCTCTGCCTCGGCTTCATCAGGACTGTACAATTACAGAGGGATGGAATAGGGAAAATAATTGACAACAGAACTATTGAAACAGATCTGCTAGTATGAGAGCTGAATCATGGTCATAGGTGTGTGCACAGGGTGTGCCGGATGTGCATGGGCACACCCAGGGGCGGACTGACCATTGAGCCACTCGGGCACTGCCCGAGGGCCCTGGGCCACTAGGGGGCCCCATCAGGGTTGCCAGCCTCAGTAAAACCAGGGACAGTATGGACCATGGACAGCCAATAGACAGTATGGACCAGGGACAGCCAATAGAAACATGTCTGTGTATACTGTGTGTACATGTATGTGTATACTGTGTGTGTGTATACTATGTGGCCCCATAATCTCTAATTGCCTGGGGGCCCCATGAGTTGTCAGTCCACCCCTGGGCACACCCTAATCACCCTGTGCGGTGCCGATTCCTCCTGATTCCTGTCTCCCCCCTGCAGTGCTCCCAGCTTCCTTCCTCTCCTCTCAGGAGCTGGGAAGGGGCTGGTAAATATTTCATTAACCGGCCCCCTTTCTTTTCTGAATGAACACAATGAGTGATGTGTACCGATCTCTCCTTTCTTCAGGCTGCAGAGAAAGGGACTGGGGAATCTCTGTCCTCAGTTTCTTTCTCTGTCCCAAAAGTGAGACATCAGGGACTTGTTTAGACCTTTGATATTTCACCAAAGCCCTATAACTGGGCTCCTAAAATAATAGTAAAAAAAAAAAAAGTAATAAAAAATAATATTGTAAAAAATAATAAAAATAAAAAACTATTGACACTGTCCACACTGCCCTACTGGCACCAATCTTTGCTCTACTGACACCTTCCTCTGCTCTGGGGACCTTAATGCAATAGGCTGCACACACCAATGAATGATCATGGTGAAGGATTTCCAGACTATCCAAAGCCTCGATTCTAGGCATCCCTGCCTCATGGTCCTCACTCCTCACCCACCGCACCAGAGGCGTGGGAACCTTTTTTTTTTAATACTTTTTTTTTCTTCTTCTGGATGGTTGTGTGATATGCAAGGTTCTCTTACAATTTCACCTCTTCTTCACCACTAGGCTACCCTCCTATGATGCAAAGAGCCAATCTCTCTCTATCATTTACTGAGAGTGTAAGGCGCCCTGATGAGCCATCCCTAGGCGGCAGAACCATGATGCCTCACACTCACAGGAAGTAGGCTGAATCATGAAACATTGATGCCACATGTTTGTTCCTGGCTAGTGACTTCGAATGTAAGAAAATCGAGGGGTCAGCAGGGCAGCCAGGCAAAAAGCATTTTATGAAACAGGTCAGCAATTGAAGGGTGAGAAAGAATTACTGTATATACTTGAGTATAAGCCGAGTTTTTCAGCACATTTTTTTTGTGCTGAAAATGCCCCCCTCGGCTTATACTCGAGTCAGGTTATCTGCCGCCGTGTCAGTATTGATGCGGGGGGGAAGGAAAGCCATATTACGCCGTACATTGTCCCCTCCTATTCACAGCAGGGCTGTGTGTATATGAAGTCTGCTCCGTCTATGCCGTCCTGCCTCCTCCTTGTCCGTCTGTGATTGTTTTGTTTTGTTTGTTACAGTGGCTGTGTGTATAGGAAGTCCGCGCCGTCCACTGTAACAAAGCTCCACCTCCTCCTCGTCCGTGACGAGGAGGAGGCGGGACTGCATGGACAGTGCAGACTTCATATACACACAGCCCTGCTGTGAATAGGAGGGGACAATGTATGGCGTAATATGGCTTTCCTTCCCTCCGCATCAATACTGACACGGCGGATAAGGTACATGGGCATCGTATGGCTTGCAATCAGCATAGTGAGGCTTGCAATGGGCACAGTATGGCTTGCAATGGGCATAGTGAGGCTTGCAATGGGCACAGTATGGCTTGCAATGGGCATAGTGAGGCATGCAATGAGCACAGTATGGCTTGCAATGGGCATAGTGAGGCTTGCAATGGCCACAGTATGGCTTGCAATGGGCATAGTGAGGCATGCAATGGTCACAGTGAGGCATGCAATGGGCACAGTATGGCCTGCAATGGGCACAGTGAGGCATGCAATGGGCACAGTGAGGCTTGCAATGGGCATAGTGAGGCATGCAATGGGCACAGTGAGGCTTGCAATGGGCACAGTGAGGCTTGCAATGGGCACAGTGAGGCTTGCAATGGGCATAGTGAGGCATGCAATGGGCACAGTGAGGCATGCAATGGGCATAGTGAGGCATGCAATGGGCACAGTATGGCCTGCAATGGGCACAGTGAGGCTTGCAATGGGCACAGTGAGGCTTGCAATGGGCATAGTGAGGCATGCAATGGGCACAGTGAGGCATGCAATGGGCATAGTGAGGCATGCAATGGGCACAGTATGGCCTGCAATGGGCACAGTGAGGCATGCAATGGGCACAGTGATGCTTGCAATGGGCATAGTGAGGCATGCAATGAGCACAGTATGGCTTGCAATGGGCATAGTGAGGCTTGCAATGGCCACAGTATGGCTTGCAATGGGCATAGTGAGGCATGCAATGGTCACAGTGAGGCATGCAATGGGCACAGTATGGCCTGCAATGGGCACAGTGAGGCATGCAATGGGCACGGTGAGGCTTGCAATGGGCATAGTGAGGCATGCAATGGGCACAGTGAGGCTTGCAATGGGCACAGTGAGGCTTGCAATGGGCACAGTGAGGCTTGCAATGGGCATAGTGAGGCATGCAATGGGCACAGTGAGGCATGCAATGGGCATAGTGAGGCATGCAATGGGCACAGTATGGCCTGCAATGGGCACAGTGAGGCTTGCAATGGGCACAGTGAGGCTTGCAATGGGCATAGTGAGGCATGCAATGGGCACAGTGAGGCATGCAATGGGCATAGTGAGGCATGCAATGGGCACAGTATGGCCTGCAATGGGCACAGTGAGGCATGCAATGGGCACAGTGATGCTTGCAATGGGCATAGTGAGGCATGCAATGGGCACAGTGAGGCTTGCAATGGGCACAGTGAGGCTTGCAATGGGCACAGTGAGGCTTGCAATGGGCATAGTGAGGCATGCAATGGGCACAGTGAGGCATGCAATGGGCATAGTGAGGCATGCAATGGGCATAGTGAGGCGGCAAATGGGCACAGTGAGGCTGCAGATGGGCATTGTTGACCTTCTTTTCCACTTACAGTAGCCGCTGCATTCTCACCCTAGGCTTATACTCGAGTCAATAAGTTTTCCCGTTTTTTTGTGGTAAAATTAGGTGCCACAGCTTATATTCGGGTCAACTTATACTCGAGTATATACGGTAACAAAACTGAGACTTTAAAAATAGCTGACAGACGAATATCTTTATTTTAGGCTCTTGTTTGTCGCAATGGTCACAGGTTAAGTGGGTTCTGGTAAGAACTGGTTGTGAAATTATGTTTTCTGACAAAATCAACCATCAGCATCCCATGACCTATGAACTAGTTTAAATGATGTCTGAGATGTCATGCTACATGTTTATATATGATTTATGTGTCATGTGATGAACTCTGTCATAATTAACATGTTACACTCGCTCATATTCAGGTCTGATCGCTGCTGATCGCTGGTACAATGCTTTACAGGCTCCTGCAACAAAAAATAATAAATGCACATTTTTTTTTACCTGCAAGAAATTGGATAGAGTGCGGCAGCAGGATTTTCCCAGTACTGTCAGAGGACATTGTAAGTTTTTTTTTTTTTAAAAACAATGAATTTTATTTGTATACACATACGATATATAAAAAAGACAGTCCAGCATCAGGACAAGAAAATGCAAACAAAATAATTGGTTGATTGGATAATGGTGCGCTTATTCAAACATAGATCAAAAACATATAAAACATACAAAATACAATCAAATATTGCACAAAGTCCCATAAGTGAATAAAAGAAATCCTCTTTTAAACAGTGACTTATTTTCCTCAAGGAGTTCATAAAGTTCTAATCCAAAAACTTTTCAATGACAAAGTGACACCATCTCCAACACCGGGTGCAATGACCGCTCCCACCTTGGGAAGCGACCCCACTAGTCGCGCTTTTGAGATATAACAATCTCAGAGAATCCAGGCACGGCGCTGCTGTTGTATCAGATCCTTTCAGAATATCCTTGACTATGGAGACACTAACTGATCTCTGGGGTGATTTAAAGCTAAAGAAACAAAAATTTAATTGTGCAAAATTTTATAAAATAGTGGTTTTATTGTATATAACAATAGTCCTACTCACAAAAATATAATCTTGTATATTGCATAATGGAAGCAAGATGTAAAACAAAGCCAAAAAGGACAAAAGGCTCTCCTCCTCACCGCTACTGCCGGGTACAGAGACACCGGAAGTGACGTCACCAACTCCTCCCGATGCGTTGCGTCACAGATCACGTGACGTCTTCCCTTGAAAATAAGTCACTGTTTAAATCCGTCAAGAGGATTTCTTTTATTCACTTATGGGATTTTGTGCAATATTTGATTGTGTTTTGTATGTTTTATATGTTTTTGATCTATGTTGGAATAAGCGCACCATTATCCAATCAATCAATTATATCAGGGGTCTCAAACTGGTGGCCCTCCAGCTGTTGTGAAACTACAAGTCCCATCATGCCTCTGCCTGTGGGAGTCAAGCTTGTAACTGTCAGCCTTGCAATGCCTCATGGGACTTGTAGTTTCGCAACAGCTGGAGGGCCGCCAGTTTGTGACCCCTAAATTATATACTGCTAAAGACCACTTTTTAAATGGTGCAACTGTTCTGTTTTGGTATTATTTAACACACATAGCAGCGCTTTAGTACTTTATATCACAAACAAAATAATTCCCTCTTAGCGGGTCCTACATCTCCATTAAGGGAGCCACCTCTACCTAAGGAGTTGTTCCAGGGGGATTTTGGTGGAGCAACTCCTTAGGTAGAGGTGGCTCCCTCGATGGAGATGTAGGACACACTAAACACACAAGCGGAATGTCCAACAGAAAAAGTCAGACGGAAACTTTTCATCGTATATTCCGATCATGATCAGCTGTCAGAAGAGAGCACTGTGTTTGTTTACCTACACAGGGCTTACTTTGGTAATGTCCGGAGCCCATCGTTGGGTGTTGGCGACCAATCAGTGGCCGCCAGCCGCTGATTGGTTGGTGCTGCAGCCAAATGCATCACAGCTGGGGCAACAGGGGGCACGTGGGCGCGCTCTCTAAACCGACACGCGGATCAGTGCAGAGTGGCCTCCCTACCGCAGTATATCTGCTGTGGACAGTCGTTAAAAGCAGTTAAAGTACTTTCGAGATGACATTTGTCCAGTCATCAAATGTACAAAGAATTTTCCTAGTAATGTTCGAAAACCTACAGTTCTAAAGTATAGCCAGCTGAAAACAGAGCTCCAGTCATTTTTGTGTTTATTAAAAGTCAGCAGCTACAAAAAGTGTAGCTGCTGACTTTTAATAAACACACACTTACCTGTCCCAGGATCCAGCAGTGTACTCACCCGAACCACCCCTTCTCTCCCTCTCCTCTCCCCGGAGCCTGCATTTTAACTGTGGGCACCCGGCTGTGACAGTTTGCGGCATCACAGCCGAGCGTGCACTGCGCATGCACGAGTTGCGCTGTGGCTGCTAAATGGTCCGGCAGTCTAGAAGATTGTAGGGAAGGAGGGGAGAGGAATACTTCCACTCAGATGGCCTAGGCGATCCGAGCAGAAGTGGGCGCGGGTACCTGTTAAAAAAAAAAAAGACGTGCCAAATGTGGCCGGGGGGGGGGGGGATTGCTTGGAGTGGAACTTCCTCTTTTGGGTGGAGCTCCACTTTAACCACTTCAGCCCCGGAAGATTTGGCTGCTGAATGACCGGGCCATTTTTCGTGATTCGGCACTGCGTCGCTTTAACTGACAATTGCGCGTTTGTGCGACGCTGCACCTAAATCAAATTGACGTCCTTTTTTCCCACAAATAGAGCTTTCTTTTGGTAGTATTTGATTGCCTCTGCGGTTTTTATTTTTTTGCGCTAAAAAAAAAAAAAAAAGAGCGACAATTTTGAAAAAAACACAATATTTTGTATTTTTTGCTATAATAAATATCCCCATTATTTTTTTTTAAAAAAAAGCTAATTTTTTTCTCAGTTCAAGCTGATATGTATTCTTCTACATATTTTTGGTAAAAAAAAAAAAAATCGCAATAAGCGTATATTGATTGGTTTGTGCAAAGGTTATAGCGTCTACAAAATAGGGGATAGATTTATAGCATTTTTATTATTATTAATTTTTTTTTACTAGTAATGGCGGCGATCAGTGGTTTTTATTGGGCCTGCGACATTGTGGCGGACACATTGGACACTTTTGACACATTTTTTGGACCATTGGCGATCAGTGCTATAAAAATGCACTGATTACTGAAAAAATGTCACTGACAGGGAAGGGGTTAACACTAGGGGGCAATCAAGGGGTTAACTGTGTTCCTTAGTGTGTGTTTCTAACTGTAGGGGGAGGGGACAGACCTAGAGTAAATGACAGATCGTGGTTCCTAGCTATTAGGACACACGATTTGTCTCTCCTCACAGAACAGAACAGGGATGTGTGTGTTAACACACACATCCCCTGTTCTGCCTCTCATGCACACTGCTTGTGGCCGGCGGTCATCGCGATCGTCAGCCATGAGCATCGGCACCCCCGCTGTGCAGCGGGCGTACGTGCGCCTGCTATCCCGATCCCGCGAGCCGACATACAGCTACGACGGTTTGCGGGATCTTGCCGACATGCCGCAGGATAATGACGGCGGCTGGTCGGCAAGTAGTTAAGGTATATCCCTTGTGCTGATTTTCCAGTTTTCTATTTTGGCTTCACTTAAGCTGCCCATTCATTAAAGCGGGGATTCACCCACACCGCCAAAAAAAAATAATATTAAAAGCCAGCAGCTACAAATACTGCAGCTGCTGACTTTTAATACATGGTCACTTACCTGTCCCAGGGTCCAGCGATGTCGGCAGGGGACGCCGAGAACCCGCTCGGTTCTCGGCAGCTGCAGCCGCCATCCTAGGTTAGGGAATCAGGAAGTGAAGCGTTGCGGCTTCACTTCCCGGTTCCCTACTGCGCATGCGCGAGTCGCGCTGCGTGTCCCTAGTGGTCCCCGCTCTCTCCTGGGAGCTGTGTGTTTCCCAGGAGACAGCGCGGTGGGGATGGGAAGAGGCATAGACTCCCATGGGAGTCTATGCCGGAAGTGGGTGCAAATACCTGTCTTAGACAGGTATCTGCACCCCCCTCCCCCCTGAAAGGTGCCAAATGTGACACCGGAGGGGGGGAGGGTTCCGAAAAGCGGAAGTTCCATTTTTGTGTGGAACTCCACTTTAATGAGTTTTGTTAGATAGGCCAGCAGGCTGATTAAAAAAGAAAAATTAAACAGATTCTCCCATCCACACATATGAGGTGGATTGGGGGAATCTTCCCTGCTGAGCTATTGTATTCTGACAGCAAGAGTTCGCCAATGTCAGAAAACACTGATCAGCGCTGCAGCCGATTGGCTGCATGCATTATGCCGCGTACACACGACGGAATAAACTCCGCAGGTTTCTCAGACGGAACTCTGACGGAATTCCATTCAAGCGGTCTTGCCTACACACGGTCAAACCAAAGTGCGACCAAAGTCCGACCGTCCAGATCGAGGTGACGTACAACACGTACGACGGGACTAGAAAAAGGAAGTTCAATAGCCAGTAGCCAATAGCTTCCGTCTTGTACTTGCTTCAGAGCATGCATCGTTTTTGGTTGGTCGGAACAGCATACAGACGATCGGTTTACCCGATAGGAATTGGTTCCATCAGAAATATTTAGAACATGTTCTATTTCTAGGTCCGTCAGAATTTTCGAAGAAAAAAGTCTGATGAGGCACACACACGATCGGAATAGACGATGAAAAGCTTCCGTCTGACTTTTTCTGTCGGACATTCCGCTCGTGTGTACGCGGCTTTACTCAAACAAAAAATTACCAGCAGTCCCATTGAAGAGGAGTTGATCATTAGTTCGACTCTTCTTGAACAGGAATGGCCATAGATCGATTGAAATTCGGCCAGCCCCTGCTGAACCGCCCGAATTTTGACCCATCCATGGCCAGCTTTAGGCTTTAGTTACATAACCACTGTTATTTGTCTTTGCATGCTTTTGCTGTCATTTTGGTAAAAATGATCTTGGTTTCCAGTACCATAACAATTTTCTTACTTGGGTCCTCATAAATAAATAAAAAGTTTAAGAATCCCCTAGTCTAAAAAAAAGAATAAAAACAATCGTGCTACACACAATAAAACCCCTTAAAAAAACTATTGTGCATGTTTAACTATTAGCTTAAAAAAAAAAAGAAAGAAAATAGGATAAAAGCTTTCCAAAAAAGCCGCCTGCACACACATACATTTGTCTGTGCTGGAGACGAGAAATCTTCACAAAGGCTTCATAGTAGCTAAGTCTCAGGGTGGTCATACACAGCTTGATAATTACAAGTAATGCTCACGATTTCAAGTAATGTTGGTAATTATAGTGCTGTTTCTGAACTCCTAAGAGGCAATAATTGTCTCCCGCAATTGGAGGTACTTCTCAAGGCACAGGGAGATTTTACAGCTTCTTGGGAAAATCCCTGCTACAGGACCCGATCCTTTCTTCTGCTATGGTACAAGAGCAGGAGAAGACTTTTCCCTTGACTTGTGGTCATATCTGGCCATCTGTGGTCACCTAAACCTCAGACGGCACAATGTCTCACTGGAAATAATGGCTATTTCATAGACCTCTAATGGCATATTAGAAATAAATATGACAAGAAAACTCATTACAGAGTCCATTATAACACTGTCATGCCTTAAAATTTCAAATTATACAGAAGATGAATGAAGTGGAGTTGAAGTGTATCTAAAGCCAAAAGATGGTTTTGTATTTTCATGTTGTATAGAGTAGGGAATAGTGCAAATCCTTCACGCGTTTAAAGATATTTATATAGTGCTGACAATTTACTGTACTGTACATTCACATCAGTTGATGCCCTCAAAGAGCTCACAATCTATGATCCTTACCTAAAACGCATACACATAGGTGTGCACACTTTTTTGCATTAGGGTGTGCACCCCAAAACTCAAACACACATTTGTGTGTGTGTATGTACAGTAAAAAATTAAAATAAAAATTATTTATATACAGTATCTCACAAAAGTGAGTACACCCCTCACATTTTTATAAATATTTTATTATATGTTTTCATGTGACAACACTGAAGAAATGACACTTTGCTACAATGTAAAGTAGTGAGTGTACAGCTTGTATAACAGTGTGAATTTGCCGTCCCCTCAAAATAACTCAACACACAGCCATTAATGTCTAAACTGTTGGCAACAAAAGTGAGTACACCCCTAAGTGAAAATATCCAAATTGGGCCCATTTAGCCATTTTCCCTCCCCGGTGTCATGTGACTCGTTAGTGTTACAAGGTCTCAGGTGTGAATGGGGAGCAGGTGTGTTAAATCTGGTGTCCACACTCTCACTCTCTCATACTGGTCACTGGCGGTCAACATTGCACCTCATGGCGAAGAACTCTTTGAGGATCTGAAAAAAAGCATGGTTGCTCTACATAAATATGGCCTAGGCTATAAGAAGATTGCTAAGACCCTGAAACTGAGCTGCTGCACTGTGCCCAAGACCATACAGCGGTTTAACAGGACAGGTTCCACTCAGAACAGGCCTCGCCATGGTCCACCAAAGAAGTTGAGTGCACGTGCTCAGCGTCATCTCCAGAGGTTGTCTTTGGGAAATAGACGTATGAGTGCTGCCAGCATTACTGCAGAGGTTGAAGGGGTGGGGGGTCAGCCTGTCAGCGCTCAGACCATACGCCGCACACTGCATCAAATTGGTCTGCATGGCTGTCGTCCCAGAAGGAAGCCTCTACTAAAGATGATGCACAAGAAAGCCTGCAAACAGTTTGCTGAAGACAAGCAGACTAAGGACATGGATTACTGGAACCATGTCCTGTGGTCTGATGAGACCAAGATAAACTTTTGGTTCACATGGTGTCAAGTGTGTGGCGGCAACCAGGTGAGGAGTACAAAGACAAGTGTGTCTTGCCTACAGTCAAGCATGGTGGTGGGAGTGTCATGGTCTGGGGCTGCACGAGTGCTGCCGGGACTGGGGAGCTACAGTTCATCGAGGGAACCATGAATGCCAACATGTACTGTGACATACTGAAGGTGCATGATCCCCTCCCTTCGGAGACTGGGCTGCAGGGCAATATTCCAACATGATAAGGACCCCAAACACACCTCCAAGACGACTACTGCCTTGCTAAAGAAGCTGAGGGTAAAGGTGATGGACTGGCCAAGCATGTCTCCAGACCCAAACCCTATTGAGCATCTGTGGGGCATCCTCAAACAGAAGGTGGAGGAGCGCAAGGTCTCTAACATCCGCCAGCTCTGTGATGTCCTCATGGAGGAGTGGAAGAGGACTCCAGTGGCAACCTGTGAAGCTCTGGTGAACTCCATCCCCAAGAGGGTTAAGGCAGTGCTGGAAAATAATGGTGGCCACACAAAATATTGACACTTTGGGCCCAATTTGGACATTTTCACTTAGGGGTGTACTCACTTTTGTTGCCAGCGGTTTAAACATTATTGGCTGTGTGTTGAGTTATTTTGAGGGGACAGCAAATTTACACTGTTTTACAAGCTGTACACTCACTACTTTACATTGTAGCAAAGTGTCATTTCCTCAGTGTTGTCACATGAAAACATATAATAAAATATTTATAAAAATATTTTATTATATCAGACGTGCTAACCACTAACTCACTGTGGTGATCACTAACAATACTTCCCTTCACTTCCTGTCTTGTAAACACCACAGGAAGTAAGAGAAAATCTCTCTTAAGTGAGGTAAATCCCATTAGTTGTCACCATAACAAGTGTCACCAATGGTAGATTTCCCCTCTATTCCTGTTCTGGTGAGTACTCAAAAAAAAGGATATTCCCATCACTATCAAGACTAATGAAAGTGGTTATTAGGACAAATAGAGGCAGTAAAACTCAATAACGAGAACATTTTCAGCATTAAAAACCTGACTGGGGTTCCAACCACTCAATAAAAAAAAAAAGTTTTGTCTTAAGATAAACTTTAGGCTGACCTTGTGTAGTACAATGTAACTGTATAATTGTTTAACTTCTTCCCACCCAGACACTGTACATAAACGGCCGCGTGGGCCTTTCTTTGCCAGAAAGAGTGCCCGCATCGTGGCCCCGGGGGCACACTGCAGTGCGTTCCTGTGATGGCTGTGTTTACAGGACACAGCCAAGACAGGATCGGGATATGGGTGCTATGATTGGCCCTCCCGATCACGTGACGGATGTGTCCAATCACAGTCTAAACAGAGGCACGTGTCTCTGTGACAGTTATCCCCACTGAGTACAGTGCCGGGGGGGGGGGGGGAGTGGGGGAATCTGTAAGGTCTGTGACAGCTCTATGTGTAAGAATGATTTTGCACACAGAGCTTGTACACCAAACACCACTATCCCTGTTCCCATACACATCTGTCACAGTGCCCCATAAACATCTGTACCAGTGCACAAAACATCTGCAATAGTGCAATAATGTTCCATTGTGACATCAACATCTGTCAATGTCCGCCGGTGGCCGATCAACATCTGTCAGTGTACAAGTGCACAAAAAACATCTGTCAATGTACCAGTGTCCCACCAATAAATTAATAAAACATTTAAAGTGCCCCTGTCCCCCCTGTGCTCATGTGCAAAGGCAAACGTACGCTTTGATCCCTATTGTCAAATACCAAAGTTTGACGCCATTTCACAAGCGTGCTCAACTTTAAAGCGTGATATGTTTGGTATCCATTTACCCGGTGCAACACCATATTTTATATTTTACCAAAAATGTGGGTATTATATTGTCTCTGTGTGCATTTAAATTCATTAAAATGTAATTATGAGTTAGTGTGTAAAATTGTGTTGACATAAAAATCTGCAAAACTCACCATTTTATTTTCTAAGGCCTCTGCTACAAAATATATAATGTTTGGGGGTTCTAAGTCATTTGCTAGCAAAAATACAGATTTTTACTTGTAAACAAAAAGTGTCAGAAGAAGGCCTGGTCTTAAAGTGGATAATGGCTGAACAACTTCTTGGATGTTGCGTTTCTCTATGTGGCCAGGCTGTGAAAAAGTCTCACACATGTGGTATCGCCATACTCAGGACAAGTAGCAGAATGTGTTTTGGGGTGTAGTTGCAAGTATGCCTATGCCGTGTGTGAGAAATAAATTTTTGTGAAATAAAAAAAAAAAAAGATTAATTTCTTAATTTTCCAAAGAATTGTGGGGAAAAAAATTACAATTTCAAAAACTTGTCATGCCTCTTACTAAATACCTTGGATGGTCTACTTTCCAAAACATGGGTCTTTTGTAGAATATTTGTACTGTCTTGACATGTTAGGGCTTTAGGACAAGAGATAGGCCAGGTGTGATCAATTTTCAATGATTGGTACCAAAGCTTGTGGACTCTATGGCCCCTTTCACACGTGCGCCTCAGTTCTGCGGGGTCCACTTGCTCAGCGGGGGATTGTTGTGCTGATCCCCACTGGGCAGGTGGATGACAGGTCCATCTCCGCTCACTGTGCAGAGCGGATATGGACAGAGTCCCGCTCTCCTCTATGGGGAGATCTGATGAAAACAGACCAATCGTCCATTTTCATCCTATCTGATCCACCAGAAGGATGGAAAATAGGACCTCCATCTGTCTGGTTTTGGCAGAGAGGATGGGATCGGATAGCAATGGGTGTCAGCGAACATGATTCATAGAGGTGAATGGAGGGTCTGATCAGGTCCGTCTGAAAAACTGACAGGTAGACCTGATCAGACAGTCCGTGTGAAAGGGGCCTATAACATTCACACAGACCAAATAATATACACAGATTTGGGTTATTTTTACCAAAGAAATGTAGCAGTATAAATTTTAGTCAAAATTTATGAAGAGAAATTACTCTGTTATAACAGAAACTAAGAAAAACACATTTTTTTAAAAAAATTTTCTGTCTTTTTTTCATATCTAGCGCAAAAAATAAAAACCCCAGTGATGATTAAATACCACCAAAAGAAAGCTTTATTTGTGTGAAGAAAATGATAAAAAATCATTTGGATACAGTGTTGCATGACTGAGTAATTCTCCTTCAAAGTGTGAGAGTGCTGAAAGCTGAAAATTAGCCTGGGTAGGAAGGGGGTGAAAACGCCAAGAAGTGCCTGAGTTGGTTAAGGAAGATTTCCAGGTATGAACATTTTTGTGAGGCTCTGCACTGGTGAGAATTTAACATAATTGTGTAAAAAGGACATCCGATTCTTAAAAGTGCAATTTGAAAGGCTCTGGCATGTTTATAGTAAAGGGAGAAAGCTGTGCTATATGTTTTCTCCTCATTTGGTAGTTACGGACCAGGGTCGGGAGCTTGAAGGTTCCAAAGTGTCTTGGGTGGGATGGAACCTTCAATCCAGTGTCCAGGCTTTGCTTGGCTCTAGCAGCCTGTGTGAGTATACAGGTGTGCAGGATCAATATAAGATAGATCTGAGCATAGCTCAGGGGAGCAGTTGGAGTTGCAGTTGCTGCAGTCAGGAGGGAGTTGTGCTCCTGTCTAGAGCCCAAGGCAACCTACTCAAGATAGAACTCAATGTGGGAGAGGTATCAGGCCAATGGACTGATTTGGGCCAGCTGAGAAAGTCTGGGAGACAGCAGCTGGGGAAACTGGGAGAGAGCCCAGAGACCAGCAGAATCTGAGTCTCGGAGGAGTGAGAAAGCCTGGCGTGTCAGGGGAACCTCTACCTAGAGTCTAAACGTAGGCCTCTGCATTGGAGTACTGTGGCCGAGGCTGAGTGAGCCCTCAGAGCAAGGTTCCTGGGCATTTTTTTGTATGTATTTTACCGTCGTAGAACCCCAGCGTGTGAAACTTTATGATGCTTGGACTTTGCTTTCTTTTAATAAAAATGGCTTCCATGCTTTAAACCGAAGTGCTGACTGACATGGACTCACTTGACAAACACACCTACCACTAAAGCTAAGCACCCGATATCACAATAGTTACATTGGTCCAGCTTAGATCAATGTAACTATATATATACACCATATCTGTGGGATCCCTCTAGAAGCTGGAATCAATGAAGTAGACACTCCTACTCCAGTGAACTCTACTTGCTTTTGAGTCCTGTGCTAAGCAGCTGGCTTGCTGCATTGTGAACACCGAAGGTCAGCTGCTTAGCACGGGTTCCATTCAGTGAATGCTTTGTATTTTCTAAATGAATGCAAAGCGTATTCCGATTGCATGAGGTGGAGAGCTAGTGAACCTGGAAGCTAGTGGAGATCTCTGTAGAGTGATGACCACTATAGTGATTTCCAGCTTCCACGGGGATCCCACAAGTATGGCATATGCATAGTACATTGGTTCAAGTTGGTGCAATGTAACAATGTAAAGCTATCCATACCTGGAATTCTTCTTTAAAGTTACCAAAAACGTTATAGAGTGAGGGCCTACCTAAGCAATCTCGTCAACTCAGGTATGCTCTCACGTTACACACTTGTTGCCAATTCTAGAGGACACTAAACCGATTGTATCGTGTGGCTAGCTTTAGATGGGAGGGGAGCTATTTCCTCTTCAGGGTGATCGTTCAGAGATGCTCTTTTGCAATGTCAAATAAGGCATTTCCTTCAACAGAACTGCCAGAAATCATTCCTTGGTCATAATCATTAAGATTTCCCATCTTCCCTATTCTAAGGATCGGCTGAGCACAGAACAGGGATGGGACCTTTCAACCATATCTGCACAATTCATGTATTCAACTTCAATCACAAGATGTTGGCATTTTTGTTTTAATGGGTAAAAGTACTAAGGTACTATAGGTATTTATAAATGTTTTCACTCAAGATTCACACAAATTTCTCCCAAGAGTCATTTGACTTTCCCCCAAGATTCATACAACTTTCTCCCAAGATTCACCCAACTTTTACCCAAGATTCGTACAACTGTTACCCAAGATTCATACAACTTTTACCCAAGACTGATACAACTTTCACTCAGGATTTACTCATTTTTCGAATTGGATTCAAGTGGAAAGATGTGTAAATCCTGGCTAAAAGTTGTGTGGCTCCTGCATGAAAACATCTTAATCCTATCTGGCCTACAATGTAATCCTAATCCTATCTGACCTACAATGTAATGCTAATCCTTTCTGTCCTATAATGTAATCTCAATGCTATCTGTCCTATAATGTAATCCTAATCCTATCTGTCCTATAATGTAGTGCTAATCCTATGTGTCCTACAATGTAATCCTAATCCTATGTGTCCTACAATGTAATCCTAATCCTATGTGTCCTACAATGTAATCCTAATCCTATGTGTCCTATGATGTAGTCCTAATCCCATGTGTCCTACAATGTAATCCCAATCATATGTGTCCTACAATGTAATCCTAATCCTATGTGTCCTACAATGAAATCCTAATCCTATGTGTTCTACAATGTAATCCTAATCCTATCTGTCCTATAATGTAATCCTAACCCTATCTGCCCTACAATGTAATCCTAATCCTATGTGTCCTACAATGTAATCCTATTTCTAGGTGTCCTATAATGTAATCCTAATCCCATGTGTCCTACAATGTAATCCCAATCCTATGTGTCCTACAATGTAATCCTAATCCTATGTGTCCTACAATGTAATCCTATTTCTAGGTGTCCTATAATGTAATCCTAATCCTATCTGTCCCAGAATGTAATCTTAATCCTAACTGTCCTACAATGTAATCCTAATCCTATGTGTCATACAATGTAATGCTAATCCTATCTGTCCTATAATGTAGTCCTAATCCTATGTGTTCTACAATGTAATCCTAATCCTATCTGTCCTATAATGTAGTCCTAATCCTATGTGTTCTACAATGTAATGCTAATCCTATCTGTCCTATAATGTAGTCCTAATCCTATGTGTTCTACAATGTAATCCTAATCCTATCTATCCTACAATGTAATCCCAATACTATCTGGCCTATAATGTAATCCTAATCCTATGTGTTCTATAATGTAATCCTAATTCTATCTGTCCTATAATGTAATCCTACAATGTAATCCTAATTACTATATGTCCTATAATATAATCCTAATCCTATCTGTCCTATAATGTAATCCGAATCCTTTCTTTCCTACAATGTAATCCTAATCCTATGTGTCCTATAATGTAATCCTAATCCTATGTGTCCTATGATGTAATCCCAATCATATGTGTCCTGCAATGTAATCCTAACCCTATCTGCCCTAAAATGTAATCCTAATCCTATGTGGCCTACAATGTAATCCTAATCCTATGTGTCCTACAATGTAATCCTATTTCTAGGTGTCCTATAATGTAATCCTAATCCTATCTGTCCCAGAGTGTAATCCTAATCCTTTCTGTCCTATAATGTAATCCTAATCCTATGTGCCCTAAATGTATACTCAAATTATAATGTATAAAAAATAAAGTATTTATATACATACTACAAATACAGTATCTAATATCATTTACAAATATAAAATGACTCAAAACCAGAGAGAGAGAGAGAGATCTCAAGATCTCACAGGAATTTGCAAGAGTTGTTTTCACATAAACATTACTTTTAATGCTTATGGTGATTACAATGATGAGCATTAAGGGCCCTTCATACTTGTTCATTCTAGTCATCTGTTAGCATATGTTGCATTAAGACAGCCCATTAATCTACAGCAATGGAAGAAAAAATATCCTTCCAGCATATTTTAAACACTGCGTATCACAACGCATGGCCTGTGTATTGTGGTGCACAGCAGTGCAGGTACATTGCAGCCTTGTGTACTCGTTTGCTGGGGTGCCATTATGAATAAATAAGACCCAATGCCATACCATGCGCTAACCTGCATTGCTGCAACAAGCGCTTTCCTGCAATGGTATAAACCACCCTAAAATTTTTAAAGTTGGACTTTGTGAACATTTGCACCTTAAAAATATAAGACCACTAATAAAGCATGTGACATTGTTAACATCTGTGGCTGTTGCTGCGTTATGGAAAACTTTTACTTTAAGTGATATTAAACCCAAAACCAAAAATGTAATATAGTGCAGTACCATTCATTAGATGTGGTGGCTGCATTTGTTTTCTTTTTTTAGTTTTTTTTCCTCTCTGTTTTGACCTTGTGATCTGGCAGGTAACACACCTCCACTCTGGATGAAGGAGCACAGGGGGCACCTTTGGACAGCAGCATTGTTAATCTGGGGGGGGGGGGGGGGGAGTGTTATGCCACGTACACACGACCGTTTTTTCCAGCAGAATAAACTCTGACGGTTTTTTTGACGGAGTTCCGCTGAAACGCGCATGCGTACACATGATCACACCAAAGTCCGATCGTTTAGAACGCGATGACGTATAATGGGACGTGAAAAAGTTAAATAGCCAGTTGCCAAGAGCTGCCCTTGCGTCGTTTTTGGTCTGTCGGAATAGCATACAGACGAACGGTTTTCCCGATAGGAACTGATTCCATTGGAAAGATTTAAAACATGTTCTATTTCTAGGTCCGTCAGAATTTTTGAAAGACAAAAAGTCCAATGAAGCCCACACACGATCGGAATATCCAATGAAATGATTCCGTCTGACCTTTTCTGTCGGACATTCCGCTCGTGTATACACAGCATTAGATGGACTAGCAGATTTAAATGGACAACAAATTGAAACCAAACTTCTGCACGTTTCAAGCAGTTACAGCAAACTGTTTTTCTTCTTTTGGGATAAAAGTGTTACATAAATAAATAAATAACTCAAAGTGGCACTGTCAGTGCTAAATGGTTTGTCTCAACCCTGTAACTGATACATTTGCTTGTTCTTTTGAAAAACAGCAAATGTATTGATTGGATCACCAGATGTAAAAAGAAGAAAAAAAGCCTAAAAAAAAAAAAAAAAAAAAACCTCTTTATTTAGATTTTTTTTTTTTGTGGTCTGTTTTGATTGGCTCAAGCAGTTAATTACATTACAAACTATCTTAACCCCCCTTTACCACATACACCAACAACTAACTCCTGACAGTTTAGTCTCACTCAAATCTCATTAGATGTCCAAACATTGCAACATTTTAATGTTTCAGCTCTTCAAAATACATTTGAAGAGTCGGTTTATTTAATTAACCGTACCCTCATATTTCTCTTGTTTCGCTACTATCTCCAGCTATCAAAGACATACTTTCTAAACGCCATCCATCGAGCCATTACCAGCTATCCACTACGCACCCCTTTAAGCTATCTACTGAGCCACCACCAGGTATGGGCTACTCGCCTTATCAATACCCTATTTAACTCTGTACGTCTATACTGCATGATTAAAACGGTTGGTCACTATACATCTGCAATATTACGTTTTTTTTTGCAGGACCCGCCCTCGGCCTCAATGGAGCTTCAGGTTTTTACACCTTTCATATGCCCATTCTTTGGGCTTTTTTTCTCTTCCCCTTTTTCGAAGAGAATATCATCCATTCACATTGATACGTAAAAAACGTATTGTTACGCATGAAGTAACAGTATTGGCAATACGATAACGAACTTCCATCTACCGTAATCAGGAATATGCTGGATAGACAGGCAATGTCATTGCCTTCGTTTTTAACTGTTATGGAATGCCAAGTCAGCTTACACGGGGTTAACGTAAGTGAAAATGAAATGAAAAGCATAGTATGTAAATGTTCTCGTGTCTATGTACACCTATATGCTTACCACTATATTTTTGTCAATACATTTTTTTCTAATATAGAATTCTCTGTAAACTTATACCCACCCCTAAGGAAGGAGGCTAAGTAACTCCGAAACGCGTCGGGTGCAAGAGTATCGGTTTAACACTGTATCTATGTACAAGTACCTGATTCGCATTCCTTATAATTACTGTTATATCATTGCTTTGTGTTTTTACTATTTTTTCAATCAATAAATTATTGTTTATACCCTGTTTCCCCGAAAATAAGACCTAGCGTGATTGTCGGTGATGGCTGCAATATAAGCCCTACCCTGTTTCCCCAAAAATAAGCCCTACCCTGAAAATAAGACCTACAAGGACTTTAACTAGGGCTTACTTGGGGGGTAAGGCTTATATTGCAGCCATCACCGACAATCGCGCTAGGTCTTATTTTCGGGGAAACAGGGTACTATAGATACTCCTTTTATGCCTCCTTACATGTGCCTTTAAAATCCACCACTAGGGGAATTTTCTTTCTATATATATTTAATCTAGGATGTGGCACAACCTTGCAGTTAACCGCCGATCTACAACCTTTGTTATAAAAAAAAGTAATGATACAAAAACAAAACAGTCTTTTAAAGTTACAGCCCTTTCTGCTGAAGATTACTTCACCATCCCATCATACTCACCAACACCATTCTTGTCATTTTGGACTGCCTAATTTCAGTAGAGACTCTTTCTGGATCATGTTAGTCCTGTGCTCCCTATATACCCCTTTTTTATTTTCTATAAAAAAAAGTAAACAAATGCAGCTATCACATCTAAGAATTGGTAAGCTGCGATATAATAAATGTTTTGCTTTTGGGTTTCACAACACTTTAAAATGTGGGTAAACTTCCATGGGCGATTTTTACCTATAGGCTTACCTATATAAACTTAAATTGACTCAAAACCAGAGAGAGAGAGAGAGAGAGGGAGGGAGGGAGGGAGGGAGGGGGGAGAGAGAGAGAGAGAGATTTTATGATTTTTACCTATAAGCTTACTTAGGGGTACAGTCAATCAGTCAATATCTCCTAAATCTGCACTGTTTAGGAGATATTTACTTGTGAAGTCGCCAGTGATGTCACAAGTGTAGTGCAGCTTACCAAACATTTGATGTGGTGGCTGCATTTGTTTTCTTTCCTTTGGCTTTTCCCCTTCTGGTGATCTGGCCAGTAACACACTGCCTGTATAAGGCCCCTTTCACACTGACAGACTGATCAGGTCTACCTGTCAGTTTTTAAGGCGGACCCGATCAGACCATCTTTTGTCCTCTATTGGAGAGGCGGATGTCAATAGGCATGTGTCTGCTGACACCTGCTGACATTCGTTCTGCTAAAAACAGACGGACAGGGATGTGTTCCCCATCCGCTCGGCAGATCGGATCAGATGACAGTCGGCTTGAAACGGACAGGCAGTCCAATTCCATCTGACAGCCCCATAGAGGACAGTGGCCTGTGTCCGTGTCTGCATCAGAGGAGCGGACACGGACCTCTCATCTGCCTGCCCAGTAGGGATCAGCAGAAAGATCCCCTCCTGAGCAGGCAAACCCACTGGCGGACTCTGCCACTGTGAAAGCGGCCTTAGTGAGACACAACTCTGGAGGAATGAGTACATGAGGCACAACAAATAGCAGCATTATAAGCCGGGGGGGGGGGACGGGTAGTATTGAATGTATAAGCAGATTTGAATACAATAAACAAATTGAAGCCAAACTCCTGCTTACACTTTATAATCAGCTACAGAAAAAAGTTTTTCTCCTTTTGGGATAAAGGTTTTACAAGAATAAATAAAAGTTAGCTGGTTTGTCTCATCAACGAGATCAATCAGCTGATACATTCTGCTGGAGAGCTTTTAAAAAACAACAGACCTACAGGCTGGATCACCAGATGAAAATAAAAGAAAGAAAGGTAAACTAATATAGCCATCACATGTAAGAATTGGTAAGCTGCGATGTAATATGGGATTGTATTTTTTTTTTGGTTGAACTTGATGGACTTGTGTAACTATTAAATGTTTGTTTTTGGGTTTATTACTGCTTTAATGGTATAATAAAAATCCGTGCTTAGGAAAAAGAGTTGCAGCCTCCCCTAATTAGTTCCCAAAGGGACCTATAAGAGTATGTACAGGAGAGTGGGGAAATGGCGCTACCCTATATGGCACAGAATGTTTAATTGTAAAGAGATAGGGTTAATTCTAGTTAAGCATGTAAAGTAAAAAATAGATAAAATCCCAGTGTACATATTCATGAAAAGTTCATATAAATCTATAAAAATTGTACAGGTCTTATACCAATGGGTATATGAATTATATAAGTATTGTGGGTATGTGTGATTGGGCAGGGGTGCAATCCAACTGCACAGAATACTGAAAAGCACGTCTGCCCTCACCCGTCCACCCCAATCATAAACTAACACAAAGTGCGAACCAATCCAGTTCCCAAAAACTGGCATTAACAATAAACCATAATCCTATAAATGCAGATATCTCCACATCTTAATGCATGTGAACATAAGTAATATACCAACCAACAAACCATGTATATAAATCCACAGCAATAACTTAATATGTGAGTGTTCAATCATATAGTCCAAGTCCCTGAGCAAGAGGTATGAACTTAACGTGAGAAAGTGCTTGTCTTAAGCAAAAAATATATATGCATATAAAAGGTGATCAAATAAAGCGTTCCAAACAGAGATTCCAGTGACTTCTGTGCACAGCAGGTATGGTGACTTAGGTGCTCCCCTAATGTGTCCCCACTCACCGAAGGTAGTTACCCCTGCAGGGGTAGTGGGCATAGAGTGGGCAGCTATAAGTAGATCCCCCCTTGGATAGCCGTATTGGTCCCCTGCACCTCCGTCAGCCCGTTCCCTTAGTCCAGAGACTTCCAACACATGTTCCGAATCAGGGTTCCTCAGATGTTTCCACCGCAGCAAGCGGTACATTCCTCACAGGAAAACACAAGGGGCTCCCATAGTGTAGTATAAACGATTTATTAAAAATAATATAGATAAAAACACTATCAGCGATATTCCAGTAAGGCAAGGACACATGCAGTGGTATAAGCAGGAAGCTAGTCCATAGCGTGCGTGCCAGCTGCGTTCCAAGCCGAACCTTCCGGGTATGACGTAAGAGTGTGGCTCTGCCTTACGCGTTTCGTCATAGGACGTTCTCAAAAGCGGTACCATCACTCCACGCTCCACGTATCATATAGACAGGCGGACTCCGTACCACCTCCCCTCCACTTACAATAGACAAATCAGCATTTAGAGGCGGCTCCAAGTAGCCGGCCAGGGGATGGTGTCTAAATACATGGACGGAGCCGCTTGTATATATGCATTAGCAGACAGAGGTGGTATCACACACGGCAAATGAAAAACTTTAATGTATGTGTATACAAAAAGCATGGTGATAGGTATATATATTCATCCCTTAATATCAAACCATATGGGTGATCTTGCTAAAAATATGAATCATTACGAGTAAACAGCTAAAAAGTTAGATGCACTCAGAGTATATAAAAATATAGAGATAGAAATAAAAAATAAAAAATGAAATAAAAATCTAGAGGGGGCCAGCCAGACGGGATATTAAATTAATCCAAAACCAATGTTAGTATAGGTGGGGGTTGGCCAGAGAGATGTAATACATTGAAAAATAGGATCCCTGACATCAGGGATTGTAAGAGCCCTTAGTAAATTTAAAGGGCTGACTACACGTCTCAGTTACATGTCTTCTGAGAAGGAGAAGGACCATACAGATGATATATTATCATTAATTATACTAAGTGGAGCATAGACTGGCCATATGATTGATATATGAGGATATATATATATATGATAGAACAAAGCAGGAAATAATCATATTTAAAGGAGGAACTGGAATGTCAATGAAGAACTAGTTATACATACATAAATACATGCTAAATGCATAAAGAACTAGTTAGACAAGTCCATTGTCCATACAGTAAACCCTCCCTCATATTATAATCTTCGTGTGAATCCCCACAATTAATTTAGAGAGGAGATCCAGCCCGAAGAAGTATAATTCAATGGGGTAATAGTAAGCATTACTCATTAATATAAATGAACCAGTTCTTAACTGTCATAATGTAATGACCTTCAGATAACTACTGAAATTCCTCCACCCACAAGCCCTAACCCACCTCCCACTAGTTGTAAATGGATGGGTATACCATATATGTTGGTATTTGTTCCTTAAAGTAGGAATGTCCAAGTGTAAAATTACTATCCCTAAACTTAGTGTACATTCCTGAGCATACCTAAGTTGCTCATCATCTTCCCGATATTCAGGGGTTTGCTATAAAGCAGTTCAGGTCAATGTCTAAGTTCAATCCTTTAGGGGCAAGGGATCCCAGCTGGTATATCCAGCTGGTTTCATTCCTGGAAATTAGGGTTTCCCTGTTGCCCCCCCTCCAATGTTCTTGTACTAGATCAATACCATAAAAGATGAGCCCACTTGGGTCTCTATGGTGGGCCTCATCAAAGTGTCTTGACAAGTTCTGATTGGGAAAACCTTTTATGTTTTTAATATGCTCCCTGATGCGTACAAAAAGGGGGCGGGTAGTTCTGCCCACGTACTGAAGGTGGCAAGGGCATTCAATAATGTATGTGACATGTGTGCTCTGGCATGTGATTAGCTGGTTGATGTGGTATTCCTTATGATCAGTAAGTGATTTAAATGAGGTCTTCTTTCTTGGTTGCCTTTTACTAACCTTACAGGGTAGACATCTTTGACATCTGAAAGACCCCTTAAGGTCAGGACAAATTTTAATTGGTCTAGAGGGGGTCTATAGCATTACGTACTAGATGGTTTCTTAAACTGGGTGCCTTTCTGTACACAAATTTGGGTTTTGTGGGCAAGATTTTAGATAAGACACGGCCCTCTTTTAGTATCGGCCAGTATTTTTTCACTATTCGTTCAAAATCTTTAAACTGACTGTTAAACCCAGTTATAAAAGCTATATCGGTTTGTTCGTTCTTATTTTTATTTTTATTTTGGAGTAGGGTGTTTCTATCCATTTCCATAGTTTCCGTTTTCAATTTTAGGAGTCTGTCAGTTGCATAGCCCTTTTCTTGGAATCTTGTGATTAAGATGTCAGCCTGGTTGTTGAAGTCTTCAAGTGTGTCGCAATTACGGCGTATCCGCAATAGTTGCCCCTTGGGGACATTGGACTTCCACCGTGGATGGTGACAGCTCGAAATGGGAATATACCCATTCCGATCGGTGGCTTTGACGAATGTATGGGTAGATAGTGTATCCCCTACTTTAAAGATCTCCAGGTCCAAATAGTCTATCTTATGATGACTCCACTTTCCTGTAAATGTAATTCCGTAACTATTTGTGTTTAGGTCCTCAAGAAATTTACTAAAACTATCCGGTGTTCCATCCCACAGTATGATTAAGTCGTCTATATATCTTCTATTTATCTTAATTTGGGGTATATCCTTACTGTAAATATACTTGTCCTCCCACATATCCATGAATAGGTTAGCTACGCTAGGGGCGTGGTGAGCTCCCATTGCGACACCCTTTGTTTGCACAAAGTACTTCTTGTCATACCAAAAATAATTAGATTCCATGGCAAGTTTTAGGCCCTCTAGAATGTAATTAATTTGTTGTTGCTTCATCCCTGTGTTGGCATGTAATGCTTCCTCATCTCCTAAGAGGCCGTCCTTTTGTTCAATACTTGTGTACAGAGAATTGAGGTCTATTGTAACAAGCAGCCAGTGTTCTACTCCCTTTATCCCCTGAAGCTCTTGGATAAGTTGCGTGCTATCACGTAAATAGGATTTGCCTTCCTTAACCAGAGGCTTAAGATATTTGTCCAGGTATTCACCAATTCTGGAGAAAATTGAGTTAATCACACTTATAATGGGTCTCCCTGGAGGTTTCTCCAGTCTTTTGTGGATTTTGGGTGTGTAATATAACACTGGTGTTTTGGTGGAATTTGGAATCAGGTACTCCGCTTCTTTGGAGTTTAGAATACATTTACTTCTCCCTTTATCCACATAGCTCTTCAGTTTCTTCTCATATTTTTTCTTGGGATTTCCTGTTAATTTCCTATAGGTGTTTTCTGTGTTTAATAAGTTGTTCATCTCTTCTTGGTAGTCTTTTTTATTTAGGATGACCAGTCCTCCCCCTTTATCTGCGGGTTGTATTATCACCTCATGTTTATTTCCTATTTCTTTAATAATTCTCCAAATGTTCCGTGTTTTCTTATTACTTTTCCCCATTGATCTGATATCTTCCTCTACCATCTTCTTACAAGCATTAATGCATTGATTTCCTGGCGTTTTGGGGTTGAATATGGAGTTATTTTTAAGATTTGTCTGAATATACTCTGAATCATCTCTTCTCCCCTCTACTGTAATCATAGCAAAATGTTTTTTTATATTAAGTTTTCTCAGGAACTTTTGCAGGTCTATATAGACCTCAAATTTATCTAAGGGCTTGTCAGGGGCATACTTGAGCCCCAATTCAAGTACTTTTAATTCCTCCTGTGAAAACTTTACATTACTAAGATTAAAAATCCCTTGGCCTAATAATTTTGTGGTCTTTTTCTTCTTTTTGCCTCCTCTTCTTCCTCTTGTCTGTTTTCTCTTTCTAAATTCCTGTATATGGGTCCCATGTTTCTTCCTTGATGGTAATCTCTCCTGATTCCGGATTGTAAGTTGTCTTCGTACCTCTGATGTGTGTTTATAGATCCTTCCTCTCTCATACTCTGATAGTTTGCTCCTGGGCCTCGTCCTCCATTCGCATTCCGTCCTCTCAATCCAGAGTTCCTGTAGGAAATACGGGGTCTCCATCTCCCAGGTGGCTTGTCCCGATGGGCGGCCCTGGGAAAATCCCTATCTTCCCCATATTCTTTTCTGTACGGGGAATGATAGCCCCTCTGTTCATAACTCCTTAGTGGTGAGAACCTATTGTATGTAGGTATATTGTATCTGTTATTCATCGGAGTTCTGTAATTCGGGGGTACTTGATAGTCATCTCTTCTGGCATCCCTTCTTCCTAATTGTCTATTAGGGGGTGCAAACCTTTCTTGACTAAAAGGTGGATTGCTAGCTATTTCCGTCCTCCGGGGTGTAGCTCCCAGCATTCCTAACGGTGGGATTGGTATAGGTTCTTCAGAACTTTCATCCATAGAGGGATCTTCTAATTCGTCTTGTTGATCTTCCAGTGGTATTTGCCATTTATATACTTTAGAGTTTTTATAGTCCATCACATCTCTTTTGAATTTTTTCTGTTTTTTGGCCTGTATATCACTATCATATTTTTTAATGGATTCTTGAGGCTCTTTCTCCTTATCCTTATATTCCCTTAAATGGGCAAAGGGTAAGAGTAGATTTTTTATCTCTGTTATATTAGACTCAATCCCTCTCATTTTAAACTGTCTTCTCTTTATGATATTTTTGAGTAGTTCCCCCTCACATTTGTTAAAGAGGGCATACCAGTCTTTCATGAGGTCAGCATTATCAATACCATCATTGGGATGTACATCCCACCTCAACCTTCTAGGGATCATTTTCTCCGTAACGTACATCTCTAAAGTAGAGATGTCCCACCAGACCCTTAATTGTTTTTCTAGAGTATGTTTCAATTGTTTCATCAGGCCACGCATATCTTTATTATTAGTGACCTGCTCTTGGCTGAAAATAGCCTCTATATCTATGTTTCTGTTGTTCAAATAGCCAAAGATATCCATAGCAGCAGATAAGTCACACCCTAAGGTGATCTAGGTAAATGGTATAATAAAAATCTGCGCTTAGGAAAAAGAGTTGCAGCCTCCCCTAATTAGTTCCCAAAGGGACCTATAAGAGTATGTATAGGAGAGTGGGGAAATGGCGTTACCCTATATGACACAGAATGTTTAATTGTAAAGACATAGGGTTAATTCTAGTTAAGCATGTAAAGTAAAAAATAGATAAAATCCCAATGTACATATTCATGAAAAGTTCATATAAATCTATAAAAAGTGTACAGGTCTTATACCAATGGGTATATGAATTATATAAGTATTGTGGGTATGTGTGATTGGGCAGGGGTGCAATCCAACTGGACAGAATACTGAAAAGCACGTCTGCCCTCACCCGTCCACCCCAATCATAAACTAACACAAAGTGTGAACCAATCCAGTTCCCAAAAACTGGCATTAACAAAAAACCATAATCCTATAAATGCAGATATCTCCACATCTTAATGCATGTGAACATAAGTAATATACCAACCAACAAACCATGTATATAAATCCACAGCAATAACTTAATATGTGAGCGTTCAATCATATAGTCCAAGTCCCTGAGCAAGAGGTATGAACTTAATGTGAGAAAGTGCTTATCTTAAGCAAAAAATATATATGCCTATAAAAGGTGATCAAATAAAGCGTAATCTCATGTTCCAAACAGAGATTCCAGTGACTTCTGTGCACAGCAGGTATGGTGACCTAGGTGCTCCCCCAATGTGTCCCCACTCACCGAAGGCAGTTACCCCTGCAGGGGTAGTGGGCATAGAGTGGGCAGCTATAAGTAGATCTCCCCCTTGGATAGCCGTATTGGTCCTCTGCACCTCCGTCAGCCCGTTCCCTTAGTCCAGAGACTTCCAACACATGTTCCGAATCAGGGTTCCTCAGATGTTTCCACCGCAGCAAGCAGTACGATCCTCACAGGAAAACACAAGGGGCTCCCATAGTGTAGTATAAACGATTTATTAAAAAATAATATAGATAAAAACACTATTGGCGATATTCCAGTAAGGCAAGGACATATGCAGTGGTATAAGCAGGAAGCTAGTCCGTAGCATGCGTGCCAGCTGCGTTCCAAGCCGAACCTTCCGGGTATGACATAAGAGCGTGGCTCCACCTTACGCATTTCGTCATAGGACGTTCTCAAAAGCGATGCCATCACTCCACGCTCCACGTATCATATAGACAGGTGGACTCCGTACCACCTCCCCTCCACTTACAATAGACAAATCAGCATTTAGAGGCGGCTCCAAGTCTCTGGACTAAGGGAACGGGCTGATGGAGGTGCGGAGGACCAATACGGCTATCCAAGGGGGAGATCTACTTATAGCTGTCCACTCTATGCCCACTACCCCTGCAGGGGTAACTACCTTCGGTGAGTGGGGACACATTGGGGGAGCACCTAAGTCACCATACCTTCTGTGCACAGAAGTCACTGGAATCTCTGTTTGGAACATGAGACTGCGCTTTATTTGATCACCTTTTATATGCATATATATTTTTTGCTTAAGACAAGCACTTTCTCACATTAAATTCATACCTCTTGCTCAGGGACTTGGACTATATGATTGAACACTCACATATTAAGTTATTGTTGTGGATTTATATACATGGTTTGTTGGTTGGTATATTACTTATGTTCACATGCATTAATATGTGGAGATATCTGCATTTATAGGATTATGGTTTATTGTTAATGCCAGTTTTTGGGAACTGGATTGGTTCACACTTTGTGTTAGTTTATGATTGGGGTGGACGGGTGAGGGCAGACGTGCTTTTCAGGGATTTTATCTATTTTTTACTTTACATGCTTAACTAGAATTAACCCTATGTCTTTACAATTAAACATTCTGTGCCATATAGGGTAGCGCCATTTCCCCACTCTCCTGTACATACTCATATAGGTCCCTTTGGGAACTAATTAGGGGAGGCTGCAACTCTTTTTCCTAAGCGCGGATTTTTATTATACCATTTACCTAGATCACCTTAGGGTGTGACTTATCTGCTGCTATGGATATCTTTGGCTATTTGAACAACAGAAACATAGATATAGAGGCTATTTTCAGCCAAGAGCAGGTCACTAATAATAAAGATATGCATAGCCTGATGAAACAATTGAAACATACTCTAGAAAAACAATTAAGGATCTGGTGGGACATCTCTACTTTAGAGATGTACGTTACGGAGAAAATGACCCCTAGAAGGTTGAGGTGGGATGTACATTCCAATGATGGTATTGATAATGCTGACCTCATGAAAGACTGGTATGCCCTCTTTAACAAATGTGAGGGGGAACTACTCAAAAATATCATAAAGAGAAGACAGTTTAAAATGAGAGGGAGTGAGTCTAATATAACAGAGATAAAAAATCTACTCTTACCCTTTGCCCATTTAAAGGAATACAAGGATAAGGAGAAAGAGCCTCAAGAATCCATTAAAAAATATGATAGTGATATACAGGCCAAAAAACAGAAAAAATTCAAAAGAGATGTGATGGACTATAAAAACTCTAAAGTATATAAATGGCAAATACCACTGGAAGATCAACAAGACGAATTAGAAGATCCCTCTATGGATGAAAGTTCTGAAGAACCTATACCAATCCCACCGTTAGGAATGCTGGGAGCTACACCCCGGAGGACGAAAATAGCTAGCAATCCACCTTTTAGTCAAGAAAGGTTTGCACTCCCTAATAGACAATTAGGAAAAAGGGATGCCAGAAGTAATGACTATCAAGTACCCCCGAATTACAGAACTCCGATGAATAACAGATATAATATACCTACATACAATAGGTTCTCACCACTAAGGAGTTATGAACAGAGGGGCTATCATTCCCCGTACAGAAGAGAATATGGGGAAGATAGGGATTTTCCCAGGGCCGCCCATCGGGACAAGCCACCTGGGAGATGGAGACCCCGTATTCCCTACAGGAACTCTGGATGGAGAGGACGAAATGCGAATGGAGGACGAGGCCCAGGAGCAAACTATCAGAGTATGAGAGAGGAAGGAGCTATGAACACACATCAGAGGTACGAAGACAACTTACAATCCGGAATCAGGAGAGATTACCATCAAGGAAGAAACACGGGACCCATATACAGGAATTTAGAAAGAGAAAACAGACAAGAGGAAGAAGAGGAGGCAAGAAGAAGAAAAAGACCACAAAATTATTAGGCCAAGGGATTTTTAATCTTAGTAATGTAAAGTTTTCACAGGAGGAATTAGAAGTACTTGAATTGGGGCTCAAGTATGCCCCTGACAAGCCCTTAGATAAATTCGAGGTCTATATAGACCTGCAAAAGTTCCTGAGAAAACTTAATATAAAAAAACATTTTGCTATGAATACAGTAGAGGGGAGAAGAGATGATTCAGAGTATATTCAGACAAATCTTAAAAATAACTCCATCTTCAACCCCAAAACGCCAGGAAATCAATGCATTAATGCTTGTAAGAAGCTGGTAGAGGAAGATATCAGATCAATGGGGAAAAGTAATAAGAAAACACGGAACATTTGGAGAACTATTAAAGAAATAGGAAATAAACATGAGGTGATAATACGACCCGCAGATAAAGGGGGAGGACTGGTCATCCTAAATAAAAAAGACTACCAAGAAGAGATGAACAACTTATTAAACACAGAAAACACCTATAGGAAATTAACATGAAATCCCAAGAAAAAATATGAGAAGAAACTGAAGAGCTATGTGGATAAAGGGAGAAGTAAAGGTATTCTAAACTCCAAAGAAGCGGAGTACCTGATTTCAAATTCCACCAAAACACCAGTGTTATATTACGCACCCAAAATCCACAAAAGACTGGAGAAACCTCCAGGGAGACCCATTTTAAGTGGGATTAACTCGATTTTCTCCAGACTTGGCAAATACCTGGACAAATATCTTAAGCCTCTGGTTAAGGAAGGCAAATCTTATTTACGTGATAGCATGCAACTTATCCAAGAGCTTCAGGGGATAAAGGGAGTAGAACACTGGCTGCTTGTTACAATAGACGTCAATTCTCTGTACACAAGTATTGAACAAAAGGATGGCCTCTTAGGAGTTGAGAAAGCATTACATGCCAACACAGGGATGAAGCAACAACAAATTAATTACATTCTAGAGGGCCTAAAACTTGCCATGGAATCTAATTTTTTTTGGTATGACAAGAAGTACTTTGTGCAAACAAAGGGTGTCGCAATGGGAGCTAGCTACGCCCCTAGCGTAGCTAACCTATTCATGTATATGTGGGAGGACAAGTATATTTACAGTAAGGATATACCCCAAATTAAGATGTAAAGAAGATATATAGATGACTTAATCATACTGTGGGATGGAACACCGGATAGTTTTAGTAAATTTCTTGAGGACCTAAACACAAATAGCTACGGAATTACATTTACAGGAAAGTGGAGTCATCATAAGATAGACTATTTGGACCTGGAGATCTTTAAAGTAGGGGATACACTATCTACCTGTACATTCTTCAAAGCCACCGATCGGAATGGGTATATTCCCATTTCGAGCTGTCACCATCCACGGTGGATGTCCAATGTCCCCAAGGGGCAACTATTGCGGATACGCCGTAATTGCGACATACTTGAAGACTTCAACAACCAGGCTGACATCTTAATCACAAGATTCCAAGAAAAGGGCTATGCAACTGACAGACTCCTAAAATTGAAAACAGAAATTATGGGAATGGATAGAAACGCCCTACTCCAAAATGAAAATAAAAATAAGAACAAACAAACCGATATAGCTTTTATAACTGGGTTTAACAGTCAGTTTAAAGATTTTGAACGAAAAGTAAAAAAATACTGGCCGATACTAAAAGAGGACCGTGTCTTATCTAAAATCTTGCCCACAAAACCCAAATTTGTGTACAGAAAGGCACCCAGTTTAAAGAACCATCTAGTACGAAATGCTATAGACCCCCCTAGACCAAACAAATTTGTCCTGACCTTAAGGGGTTTTTCAGATGTCAAAGATGTCTACCCTGTCAGGTTAGTAAAAGGCAACCAAGAAAGAAGACCTCATTTAAATGACTTACTGATCATAAGGAATACCACATCAACCAGCTAATTACTTGCCGGAGCACACATGTCATATACATTATTGAATGCCCTTGCCACCTTCAGTACGTGGGCAGAACTACCCGCCCCCTTTTTGTACGCATCAGGGAGCATATTAAAAACATAAGAAAAGGTTTTCCCAATCACAACTTGTCAAGACACTTTGATGAGGCCCACCATAGAGACCCAAGTGGGCTCATCTTTTATGGTATTGATCTAGTACAAGAACATTGGAGGGGGGGCAACAGGGAAACCCTAATTTCCCGGTATGAAACCAGCTGGATATACCAGCTGGGATCCCTTGCCCCTAAAGGATTGAACTTAGACATTGACCTGAAATGCTTTATAGAAAACCCCTGAATATCGGGAAGATGATGAGCAACTTAGGTATGCTCAGGAATGTACACTAAGTTTAGGGATAATAATTTTACACTTGGACATTCCTACTTTAAGGAACAAATACCAACATATATGGTATACCCATCCATTCACAACTAGTGGGAGGTGGGTTAGGGCTAGTGGGTGGAGGAATTTCTGTTGTTATCTGAAGGTCATTACATTATGACAGTTAAGAACTGGTTCATTTATATTAATGAGTAATGCTTACTATTACCCCATTGAATTTTACTTCTTCGGGCTGGATCTCCTCTCTAAATTGTGGGGATTCACACGAAGATTATAATATTAGGGAGGGTTTACTGTATGGACAATGGACTTGTCTAACTATTTCTTTATGCATTTAGCATGTATTTATGTATGTATAACTAGTTCTTCGTTGACATTCCAGTTCCTCCTTTAAATATGATTATTTCCTGCTTTGTACTATCATCTATATATCCTCATACATCAATCATATGGCCAGTCTATGCTCCACTTAGTATAACTAATGATAATATATCATCTGTATGGTCCTTCTTCTCAGAAGACATGTAAATGAGACGTGTAGTCAGCCCTTTAAATTTACTAAGGGCTCTTACAATCCCTGATGTCAGGGATCCTATTTTTCAATGCATTACATCTCTCTGGCCAACCCCCACCTATACTAACATTGGTTTTGGATTAATTTAATATCCCGTCTGGCTGGCCCCCTCTAGATTTTTATTTCATTTTTTATTTTTTTATTTCTATCTCTATATTTTTATATACTCTGAGTGCATCTAACTTTTTAGCTGTTTACTCGTAATGATTCATATTTTTAGCAAGATCACCCATATGGTTTGATATTAAGGGATGATTATATATACCTGTCACCATGCTTTTTGTATACACATACATTAAAGTTTTTCATTAGCCGTGTGTGATACCGCCTCTGTCTGCTAATGCATATATACAAGCGGCTCCGTCCATGTATTTACTGTAGACACCATCCCCTGGCCGGCTACTTGGAGCCGCCTCTAAATGCTGATTTGTCTATTGTAAGTGGAGGGGAGGTGGTACGGAGTCCGCCTGTCTATATGATACGTGGAGCATGGAGTGATGGCACCGCTTTTGAGTACGTCCTATGACGAAACGCGTAAGGCTGAGCCACGCTCTTACATCATACCCGGAAGGTTCGGCTTGGAACGCAGCTGGCACGCACGCTACGGACTAGCTTCCCGCTTATACCACTGCATGTGTCCTTGCCTTACTGGAATATCGCTGATAGTGTTTTTATCTATATTATTTTTAATAAATCGTTTATACTACACTATGGGAGCCCCTTGTGTTTTCCTGTGTGTATTTCCACCGCTTGCTGTGGTGGAAACATCTGAGGAACCCTGATTCGGAACATGTGTTGGAAGTCTCTGGACTAAGGGAACGGGCTGACGGAGGTGCAGAGAACCAATACGGCTATCCAAGGGGGAGATCTACTTATAGCTGCCCACTCTATGCCCACTACCCCTGCAGGGGTAACTACCTTCGGTGAGTGGGGACACATTGGGGGAGCACCTAAGTCACCATACCTGCTGTGCACAGAAGTCACTGGAATCTCTGTTTGGAACATGAGACTACGCTTTATTTGATCACCTTTTATATGCATATATATTTTTTGCTTAAGACAAGCACTTTCTCACATTAAGTTCATACCTTTTGCTCAGGGACTTGGACTATATGATTGAACACTCACATATTAAGTTATTGCTGTGCATTTATATACATGGTTTGTTGGTTGGTATATTACTTATGTTCACATGCATTAAGATGTGGAGATATCTGCATTTATAGGATTATGGTTTATTGTTAATGCCAGTTTTTGGGAACTGGATTGGTTCACACTTTGTGTTAGTTTATGATTGGGGTGGACGGGTGAGGGCAGACGTGCTTTTCAGTATTCTGTGCAGTTGGATTGCACCCCTGCCCAATCACACATACCCACAATACTTACATAATTCATATACCCATTGGTATAAGACCTGTACACTTTTTATAGATTTATATGAACTTTTCATGAATATGTACACTGGGATTTTATCTATTTTTTACTTTACATGCTTAACTAGAATTAACCCTATCTCTTTACAATAAAAGATTCTGTGCCATATAGGGTAGCGCCATTTCCCCACTCTCCTGTACATATTACTGCTTTAAGTCTCTCTTGATATCTACATACTACGCACCTATAAGAGTCACACCTAGGTTAATTGGTTCTATTTTTTTCCAGAGCTTTTCCTACTAAATATATACAGTGCCTTGAAAAAGTATTCATACCCCTTGAAACTTTCCACATTTTGTCATGTCACAACCAAAAACGTAAATTTATTTTATTGGGATTTTATGTAATAAACCAACACAAAGTGGCACATAATTGTGAAGTGGAAGGAAAATGATAAATGGTTTTCAAATTTCTTTACAAATAAATATGTGAAAAGTGTGGGGTGCATTTGTATTCAGCCCCCTGAGTCAATACTTTGTAGAATCGCCTTTCTCTGCAATTACAGCTGCAAGTCTTTTTAGGGATGTCTCTACCAGCTTTGCACATCTAGAGTGACATTTTTGCCCATTCTTCTTTGCAAAATATCTCAAGCTCTGTCAGATTGGCAATTTGAGTCTGGCTACAGATTCTCAATTGGATTTAGGTCTGGGCCATTCTAATGCAGCGTACACACGGGCGGACTTTTCGACTGGACTGGTCCGACGGACTTTCCGACGGACTTTTGATGGACTTTTTAACGAATAGACTTGCCTACACAGGATCAGACCAAAGTCCGACCGATTTGTACGTGATGACGTACACCGGACTAAAATAAGGAAGTTGATAGGCAGTAGCCAATAGCTACCCTAGCGTCGGTATTTGTCCATCGGACTAGCATACAGACGAACGGATTTCTGGGTCCGACGGAGTTACGATGTAGAGATTTGAAGTATGTTCCAAATCTAAAGTCTTTCAGATTTTCAACTGGAAAAGTCCGCTGAAGGTATGATGAAGCCTGCACACGGTCGGATTGTCCGCCGGACTCGGTCCGTCGCACCAGTCCAGTCAAAAAGTCCGACCGTGTGTACGCTGCATAACACATGAATATGCTTTGATCTAAACCATTCCATTGTAGCTCTGGCTGTATGTTTAGGGTCGTTGTCCTGCTGGAAGGTGAACCTCCACCCCAGTCTCAAGTCTTTTGCAGACTCTAGCAGGTGTTCCTTCTAATGCCGTGTACACACGAGCGGACTTTCGACCGGACTGGTCCGATGGACTTTCCGCGGATTTCCAACAGACTTTCCCAGCCAATAGCTGCCCTAGCTTCGGTTTTCATCTGTCGGACTAGCATACAGACGAGCGGACTTTTCGATAGGAACTGGGTCTGGCGGAGTTCCGACGTAAAGATTTGAAACATGTTCCAAAACTAAAGTCCGTCAGATTTTCGACCGAAAAAGTCAGCTGCAGGTCCGATGAAGCCCAAGTCCGGTCGAAAAGTCCGCTTGTGTGTATGCCGCATAAGATTGCCCTGTATTTGGCTCCATCCATCTTCCCATCAACTCTGACCAACTTCCCTGTCCCTGCTGAAGAAAAGCATCCCTACAACATGATGCTGCCACCACGTTTCATGGTGGCAGTGTTGCCAACCACCCGTAAGCTTAAACCCTTTTTCGAGCTGCCCGTTAAAGTCCGTTACGGGCACCGGTGCCCGTAAAAAAGATGGCCACGAGCCGACCACGCAACTGTGCATGCGCCGTTCCGAAGCCGGCCGTGCTCGGGAAAGGTCGTACTCGCTCAGCTGGGCGGTGCATGCGCAGTAACGTAACTGTGCCGCCCGGCGCCATTTTTGAATAGATCGAGATGAGAGACCACGGCGGCCAGGCGAATCGTCTGTCCTGTCCTGCAGACAGTGTGCTCGTCATAGGCAGTGGAGGAGGGCTGGGAGGAGGAGGAGAGTGAGACTGAGCCTGAGCCTGCAACTGAGCCTGCAGCTAAGTAGACCTCTTTCAGGTTCGTTTATTTATTCCAGCAGTACAATGTGCAGTAAGTGTAACCCATAGCAAACCACACTTACCCTACTCTAGTTATGTAAAATCTGATTGGGTGCTATGGGTTATTGCAGTTTGCTCATCTTCTTTGCTCTTTGCATTATCCTATTGAATAAGTCTGTTGTAGCAGCTGCAGAACTCATACCAATGCCGCGTACACACGGTCTGAATTTCCGACAACAAATGTTCGATGGGAGCTTGTTGTCGGAAATTCCGACCGCGTGTAGGCTCCATCGGACATTTTCCATCGGAATTTCCGACAAACAAAATTTGCAATCTGGATCTCTAATTTTCCGACAACAAAATCCGTTGTCGTAAATTCCGATCGTGTGTACACAATTCCGATGCACAAAATTTGACGCATGCTCGGAATCAAGCAGAAGAGCCACACTGGCTATTGAACTTCATTTATCTCAGCTCGTCGTACGTGTTGTACATCACCGCGTTCTTGACGTTCGGAATTTGCAACAACATTTGTGTGACCGTGTGTATGCAAGACAAGTTTGAGCCAACATCCGTCGGAAAAAAAACATGGATTTTGTTGTCGGAATGTCCGATCGTGTGTACGCGGCATTACAGTTTGTTCAATGTTTTTATTGAGATTTACATAAGTAAAAGCAGTAGAATATAAACATTGGTACATGGGACACTGTCAATATGTTTTTTGATAAGTACATGAATATATTGTGACTTAAAATAAGGAGAGAAGGAAGAAGAAAAAAAAAAAAAAAAGAAAATGTATAAGCAATCTATGTACTATAGACAATAGTAGACCAGGCTGAGAGCCTCTGATCAATTTGTAGGTTCCATATATCATGCCTCCAGACCACCCATCCACCCCAAATTCAAACTGTGGAAGAGTGGGGGCATTTAAACTTGGTAACTACAGCGATAGCCAGAGGTAAATTAAGTGATATAGATTATAAGACAGGGTCATAACACTCTTATTGCAGTGTTTGATTGCTAAGAACAAACAGTCAGATAAAATATTACATGCTAATTGTAAGTAGTAAGTAGTAAATAATGAGGTGATAATGAAAGAGTATCGCAAAAGTACGGATCGCATAGTGAAAAGATAGAAAAAGAAAGTAGGATATAGAAAGGATTAGGAAAAAGAGCACTACGAGTTATATTACATAAAGAGGAACATAAAATATGAGTCATCTCATAGTGCTCGACTCTAATAGATTAGCTATTAAAAAAAGAAAAAAATAGCTAAAAAGAAATAAGGGAAAAAACAATAAGACAAAAGAAAAAAAAAGGGAGTAAGAAGAAGAAGAATCTCTTGAGGTGGTGGTCCAGCTCCCGATACAAACACGTATTTCGTTGGTAAGAAATCAAGAATCCTAGTAAGGTAACAACAATGACTGGTCAAAATCAGAGGAGAAGTAATGTTTAATCCAGGGTTGCCATACCTTGCAAAATGTATTAATATTTTTGTCCTCAATTGCTGTCATCTTAGCATATATGAGAGCTCTATTCATTCTGTGCTTAGCTTCCGCAACTATCAAGGTTTGAGACTTCCAAGCCTCGTATACATGAGCGGACTTTTCAGCATCAAAGGTCTGATGGCCTTTCCGACGGACTTTCGACGGAGTTACGACAGACTTCCAAACGACCGGACTTGCCCACACACGAACGGACTAAAGTCCGTTCGAAAGTCCGCTGATTTGAGCGTGATGACGTACGAAGGGACTAAAATAGGGAAGTTGATAGCCAGTAGCCAATAGCTGCCCTTGCGTCCTTTTTTGTCCGTCGGACTAGCATATAGATGAATGGATATTTTTCGACCGGACTAGAGTCCGTCGGAAAGATTTGAAACATGTTCCAAATCTAAAGTCTGTCTGATTTTCGACAGAAAAAGTCCGCTGAACCTTCCGATGAAGCCCACACACGGTCGGATTGTCCAACGGATTCGTTCCATGTGACCAGTCCGTTCAAAAAGTCCAGTCGTGTGTACACGGCTTTAGCTATAGTTTGCTTGGTTGCAGTGCTAAGATGGATAAATAGCTGAAATTGAGTACGGGTTAGCGTTGCAGGTTTCAGATTTAGGAGTGCCAAGGCTGGGTCTGGGAGAATAGAGGTTTCCAGAGCTTTAGAGGACATCACAAAAATATTCCTCCAAAATTCTTGGGCCATACTTACAGTTTTTCTACAATTCAGCTCAGCAGTCTGTTGACGACATCCATTTGCATCCACTTAATTTATCGATTACAGACAGGCTACCTCAAAGGAATGCCACTATATACTTTTCTAGTGCTAGGCGCAACTATTTTTCCGTTTTCTGTGAAGGTGCCTGTCACTTTTTAACAATGAGATAGAATAGAGGAAGCTATATAGAAAAAACTTTGCCCTAAGTAAAGAAAGCTCAAGGTTTAGCTACTCTGGCATTTGTGACGTCAGAACTTTTTATTGTCCTACTCCTAAATAATGATAATGTACCATGTGGTTACTTGGTAAACAAGCTTTCTGTGTGATACATGACAGCAGACGTCGACGGTCGATGCAGATTACATGCCATATTGTTTTTATTTTCACCTTCTGCTTGAAAGATCAGTATCATAAAACATTAACATTTTATTTATTCTATTATTAATCAAATAAACAGTTCTGCCACTGATAAAAGTATTCTATTTCTATCCGGTTGTTTGGGCTGTTATCTATTTGTTTGTATGGTGCTGTAACGAGAAGATCCCAGGTGAAAGGCTATTGAGCAAATGAGTGCTGCCTTATGTATTGGTCATTTATTATGATTTGTGATGTCACATGAGCCAATGCAGGAGATGCAGAGTGAAGCATCCAAGTGGCAATCACCAACAATTGCCCTGGGGGTCTTCTTATGCCTTTGGGCGTCTTCCTAAATTATCCTATATACTCGAGTATAAGTCGACCCGAATTTAAGCCGAGGCACCTAATTTTACCACAAAAAACTGGGAAAACATATTGACTCGAGTATAAGCCGAGGGTGGAAAAATGCAGCAGCTACCGGTAAACAATGTCCATCTGCAGCCTCACTGTGCGCATCTGCAGCCTCACTGTGCTCATCTGCAGCCTCACTGTACCCATTTGAAGCCTCACTGTGCCCATCTGCATCCTCACTGTGCCCATTTGCAGCCTCACTGTGCCCATCTGCAGCCTCACTGTGCTCATCTGCAGCCTCACTCTGCCCATTTGCAGCCTCACTGTGCCCATCTGCAGCCTCACTCTGCCCATTTGCAGCCTCACTCTGCCCATTTGCAGCCTCACTCTGCCCATCTGCCGCCTCACTGTACCCATTTGCAGGCTCACTGTGCCCATCTGCAGCCTCGCTGTTCCCATCTGCAGCCTCGCTGTGCCCATTTGCAGCCTCACTGTGCCCATTTGCAGCCTCACTGTGCCCAGTTGCAGTCACACTATGCCCAGTTGCAGTCACACTGTGCCCAGTTGCAGCCATACCTTTTTTTAAAAGAGCGTGTGTCTCCCACTGTTTAATGCATTCTGTTCAGGCTCACTGTGCCCATCTGCAGCCTCACTGTGCCCATCTGCAGCCTCGCTGTGCCCATTTGCAGCCTCACTGTGCCCATTTGCAGCCTCACTGTGCCCAGTTGCAGTCACACTATGCCCAGTTGCAGTCACACTGTGCCCAGTTGCAGCCATACCTTTTTTTAAAAGAGCGTGTGTCTCCCACTGTTTAATGCATTCTGTTCAGGCTCACTGTGCCCATCTGCAGCCTCACTGTGCCCATCTGCAGCCTCGCTGTGCCCATCTGCAGCCTCACTGTGCCCAGTTGCAGTCACACTGTGCCCATTTGCAGCCTCACTGTGCCCATTTGCAGCCTCACTGTGCCCATTTGCAGCCTCACTGTGCCCATCTGCAGCCTCGCTGTGCTCATCTGCAGCCTCACTGTACCCATTTGAAGCCTCACTGTGCCCATCTGCAGCCTCACTGTGCCCATCTGCAGCCTCACTGTGCCCATCTGCAGCCTCACTCTGCCCATCTGCAGCCTCACTGTGCCCATCTGCAGCCTCACTCTGCCCATTTGCAGCCTCACTCTGCCCATTTGCAGCCTCACTGTGCCCATTTGCAGCCTCACTGTGCCCATTTGCAGCCTCACTGTGCCCAGTTGCAGTCACACTATGCCCAGTTGCAGTCACACTGTGCCCAGTTGCAGCCATACCTTTTTTTAAAAGAGCGTGTGTCTCCCACTGTTTAATGCATTCTGTTCAGGCTCACTGTGCCCATCTGCAGCCTCACTGTGCCCATCTGCAGCCTCGCTGTGCCCATCTGCAGCCTCGCTGTGCCCATTTGCAGCCTCACTGTGCCCAGTTGCAGTCACACTGTGCCCATTTGCAGCCTCACTGTGCCCATTTGCAGCCTCACTGTGCCCATTTGCAGCCTCACTGTGCCCATCTGCAGCCTCGCTGTGCTCATCTGCAGCCTCACTGTACCCATTTGAAGCCTCACTGTGCCCATCTGCAGCCTCACTGTGCCCATCTGCAGCCTCACTGTGCCCATCTGCAGCCTCACTCTGCCCATCTGCAGCCTCACTGTGCCCATCTGCAGCCTCACTCTGCCCATTTGCAGCCTCACTCTGCCCATTTGCAGCCTCACTGTGCCCATTTGCAGCCTCACTGTGCCCATCTGCCGCCTCACTGTGCCCATTTGCAGGCTCACTGTGCCCATCTGCAGCCTCACTGTGCCCATCTGCAGCCTCACTGTGCCCATTTGCAGCCTCACTGTGCCCATCTGCAGCCTCGCTGTGCCGATCTGCAGCCTCGCTGTGCCCATTTGCAGCCTCACTGTGCCCATTTGCAGCCTCACTGTGCCCAGTTGCAGTCACACTGTGCCCAGTTGCAGCCATACCTTTTTTTACTAAAACAGCGTGTGTCTCCCACTGTTTAATGCATTCTGTTCAGCCGTCCATTGAAACAAAGCCCCGCCTTCTCCTCGTCTGTGATAGGCAGAACACTGATATAGTTTCCCAGCATCGTATCAGTGTTCCTCTATCACCGACGGTTGAGGAGGAGGCGGGGCTTTGTTTCAATGGACGGCTGAACAGAATGCATTACACAGCGGGAGACACACGCTGTTTTAGTAATGAAAGGTGTCTCCCGCTGTGTAATGCATTCTGTTCAGCCAAAAGTCAAAAAACATATTTCTCACTTTCCCTCCTAGCATTCACAACAAAGCATTCCAAATAGGAGGTATACCGTATATACTCGAGTATAAGCTGAGGGGGAGTTTTTCAGCCTAAAAATGGGCTGACAAACTCAGCTTATACTCGAGTATATAGGGTATACCTCCTATTTGGAATGCTTTGTTGTGAATGCTAGGAGGGAAAGTGAGAAATATGTTTTTTGACTTTTGTTTAACTTAAACATATTGCTAATAGCACTAGTTATATGTTTAAAGTTTATATTTTGATATTTGCACTGTTTAGCACAAAAAACAGTCATTTTAGGTCCTTTTTTGCAGTGCCAGTAAAGAATGTGGATCCGTCAGTAAATTTCACAAATTTTTGCCAGTAAAAAATTGGTACCATTTGTGAATTTTTGGCGTTCTGCCAGTAAATTTCACTTTGGGGGTTGGCAACACTGCACGGTGGGGATGGTGTGTTCAGGATGATTTGCAGTGTTAGTTTTCCGCGACACATAGCGTTTTGCTTTCAGGCAAAAAAGTTCAATTTTGGTCTCATCTGACCAGAGCACCTTCTTCCACATGTTTGCTGTGTCCCCCACATGCAGGGGCATAACTAGAAATAGCAGGGCCCCATAGCAAAATGTTGTATGGGGCCCTCCTGCAAACTACCCCCCACCCCCACAACTGCCCTAGTGTCAATGCAGCGTGACCTGTGCCACACATAGCGTGACCTGTGCACAATGCAGCATGACCTGAGCCCAATGCAGCATGACCTGTGCCCAATGCGGCATGACCTGTGCCCAATGCAGCGTGACCTGTGCCCAATACAGCAAGACCTGTGCCCAATACAGCAAGACCTGTGCCCCATACAGCGTGACCTGTGCCCAATGCAGCGTGACCTGTGCCCAATGCAGCGTGACCTGTGCCCAATGCAGCGTGACCTGTGCCCAATGCAGCGTGACCTGTGCCCAATACAGCAAGACCTGTGCCCAATACAGCAAGACCTGTGCCCCATACAGCGTGACCTGTGCCCAATGCAGCGTGACCTGTGCCCAATGCAGCGTGACCTGTGCCCAATGCAGCGTAACCTGTGCCCAATGTAGCGTGACCTGTGCCCCATACAGCGTGACCTGTGCCCCATACAGCGTGACCTGTGCCCAATGCAGCGTGACCTGTGCCCAGTGCAGCGTGACCTGTGCCCAGTGCAGCGTGACCTGTGCCCCATACAGCGTGACCTGTGCCCAATGCAGCGTGACCTGTGCCCAATACAGCGTTGCCTGTGCCCCATACATCCTCACCTGTGCAGAGGAAGGGGCAAGCCACCCGGATCAGCAGAGAGCGGGATTGCCCGCTGTAATAGCTTTCATTTGAATTTTCCGTCTTCCCGGGGCTCATCGTCACATAGCCCCACCTCTTGGCCTGACAGGGGCCAAAAGGTGGAGCTATGTGACGTGAGCCCCAGAAACACTGGAAGTTCTAATGAAAGCTATTACATCGGGCAATTCAGCTCTCTGCTGATATGGACAGCTTGCCTCTTCCTCTCCTCTCTCTTCCCCTGGCTGGGAGACTGTGCCGGCGGTGCTCTCATCCTCACCGGGCCCCACTCGACTGCGGGCCCCATAGCGCCCGCATGGGTCGCTATGGTGGTAGTTCCGCCCCCGCCCACATGGCTTCTCACAAACTGCAAACGGGACTTCTTATGACTTTCTTTCAACAATGGCTTTCTTCTTGCCACTCTTCCATAAAGGGCAGATTTGTGGAGAGCACGACTAATAGTTGTCCTGTGGACAGATTCTCCCACCTGAGCTGTGGATCTCTGCAGCTCCTCCAGAGTTACCATGGACCTCTTGGCTGCTTCTCTGATTAAAGCTCTTCTTGCCCAGCCTGTCAGTTTAGGTGGACGGCCATGTCTTGGTAGGTTTGCAGTTGTGCCATACTTTTTCTATTTTTGGATGATGGATTGAACAGTGTTCTGTGAGATGTTCAAAGCTTGGGATATTTTTTTATAACCTAACCCTGGTTTAAACTTCTCCACAACTTTATCCCTGACATGTCTGGTGTGTTCCTTGACCTTCATGCTGCTGTTTGTTCACTAAGGTTCTCTAACACACCTCTCAGGGCATCACAGAACAGCTGTATTTATACTGAGATTAATCTACACACAGGTGGACTCTATTTACTAATTAGGTGACTTCTGAAGACAATTGGTTCCACTAGATTTTAGTTAGGGGTATCAGAGTAAAGGGGGCTGAATACAAATGCAACCCACACTTTTCACATATTTATTTGTAAACAGTTTTGAAAACCATTTATCATTTTCCTTCCACTTCACAATTATGTGCCACTTTGTGTTGGTCTATCACATAAAATCCCAATAAAATACATTTATGTTTTTGGTTGTAACATGTGGAAAATTTAAAGGAGTATGAATACTTTTTTTTCAAGGCACTTTACACACTATATTGTCAAAAGTATTGGGGCATCTGCCTTTACACGCACATGAACTTTAATGGCACCCCAGTCTTAGTCCGTAGGGTTCAATATTGAGTTGGCCCACCCTTTGCAGCTATAACAGCTTCAACTCTTCTGGAAAGGCTGTCCACAAGGTTTAGGAGTGTGTCTATGGGGATGTTTGGCCATTCTTCCAGAAGAGTATTCGTGAGGTCAGGCACTGATGTGGAGGAGAAGGCCTGGCTCGCAGTCTTTGCTCTAATTGATCGCAAGTGTGTTCTATCGGGTTGAGTTCAGGACTCTGTGAAGGCCAGTCAAGATCCTCTACCCCAAACTTGCTCATCCATGTCTTTATGGACCTTCCTTTGTGCACTGGTGCACAGTCATGTTGGAACAGGAAGGGGTCATCTCCAAACTGTTCCCACAAAGTTGGGAGCATAAAATTGTCCAAAATGTCTTGATATGCTGATGTCTTAAGAGTTCCCTTCACTGGACCTAAGGGGACAAACACAACCCCTGAAAAACAACCCCAAACCATAATCCCCCCTCCACCAAATAATTTGGACCAGTGCACAAAGCAAGGTCCATAAAGACATAGATGAGCGAGTTTGAGGTAGAGGAACTTGACTGGCCTGCAGAGTCCTGACCTCAACCCGATAGAACACCTTTGGGATGAATTAGAGCGGAGACTGCGAGCCAGGCCTTCCCCATCCAACATCAGTGCCTGACCTTTACAAATAAGCTTCTGGAAGAATGGTCAAACATTCCCATAGACACACTCCTAAACCTTGTGGACAGCCTTCCCAGAAGAGTTGAAGCTGTTATAGCTGCAAAGGGTGGGCCAACTCAATATTGAAGCCTACGGACTAAGACTGGGATGCCATTAAAGTTCATGTACGTGTAAAGGCAGGTGCCCCAATACTTTTGACAATATAGTATATATATATATATATATATATATATGTGTGTATGTGTGTGTGTGTGTGTGTGTGTGTGTGTATATATATATATATATATGTTTACAGCCAGTGACAAAGTTGACAGCAGCACTCTGTTATCCCATATCAGTTAAAACCCAACAGATGCCACATCTCATCTATCATACCTCATTTGGACGGAGATACAAGTTCCTCCTTGGCAGTGGGGTGGACAAGCTGCTTTGGAACCACAGGCACGATTAGCAACAATGTGTAGCTAATGAATATACAGGGGCTAATGTATGAATGATTTAGTAGCCTCTAGGAGCTCAGTCGGATATCTGTCTATATGTCAGAGTTCCATCCGCATCCAAGCTGAATGACCGATGCAAAAAAAGACACGATAATTCACTTGGAGGAACGTGTCCGCCTGTAGAAAACAGCACTTGCCTGCGCCTACATGAAAAAGCTATTTCAGACTCACCCCCGTCATATTTTTAGATGCAGGTTTACAGTTCACTATAATCACGTATATCTGGATATTTATCACAGTCATTTGTGGGGAAAATTGTCATCAAATTCTTGTTTTGCGACTCATTAAGCCCAAAAAATCACACTTTAATGGTTCCAATTAGATCTGCATCTGCACATAAGAATCGTTCACCTGCTGAGTATAAACTGCTGTCATTGGAATATTTTCGTCATTACGTCTGTAATTGGGTGACTGGATACAACATATCTGTGATCTGTACACTGACGCACTACATGGCCAAACGTTTGTAGACACCCGACTATCACACCTACAGTAGATGAGCTAATTGGGCATCCCATTCCAAAACCAAAGGCATTAAAAAGGAGGTAGACCTTTTGTGGTTATAATGAACCCACCCATCAGGGAAGGCGTCCATGAGATTTCGGAGTGTGTTTGGGTTATTTTTGTGCCCATTAAAGTGGTTGTAAACCTCAGACATGAAATATGAACAAAGCATGTCCCTCTATAAATGTGTACTTGACTCTATTAAGAGCACTAAGTACCATTCCTGTCTGATGCTTCGTTTTTCTGCTATCAGCATTAATTTCCTGTTCCTGCCTCAGCTCTGTTCCTGTGTGAAGGTGGGGTGGGGTGTCACTCCCCTCCAATCAGCTCTCAGAGCTCTCCTCACTGAGCTCTGCAGGGTGTAACTTCAGCTCTCTGCCCCATTTTTGTGACAGCTCAGACAAGCTGTATAAATTCTGGACCTTGAATGGATGTAAAGAAGAGAAGACTGCAAATAAACAGGTACAATTTATGTAGGAGGATTTGTCTCATCTCTGAGGTCAGTCACTTCACTGGGTATATGGAAGGGTTTACAACTACTTTAAGCAAAAATAGGTCAGGTACTAATATTGTATGTAGCTCACAATGTAGGTTCCAATTTATCCCAAATAGGTTCAGTAGGGTGAGGTCAGGGCTCTGTGCAGGTCACTAGAGGTCCTCCACACCAAACTCATCAAGCCATGCCTTTACGGAGCTGGCTTTGTGCACAGGGTTCAGGTAAGGGTCCTCCCAAAATTGCTGCAGGAAAACAAAAATTGGAGAAATTGGTGGTGGGACAGGTAAGTATAAACTATCTTTGTTTTTAAAGAATGTAAAGTGGTTGTAAACCTCAGACATGAAATATGAAAAGAAAGAAAAAGAGAGCGCACCGGCCTTGTGCATTATCCTTGAGAAAATTATTTATTAAAAACAAGATTAAAATCTACTCAAAGGTAGAAAGAAATTATCGCACTGTATGCAATCACAAGGTGATTAATCCGCTGGTAGCAGTTTTCAGGTCCTAGGAGGAGGATGTACGAACCGCTGCTGGCTAACGCGTTTCGAAGGTGTCCCTTCTTCTTCAGAGCCTTCAATATGAAATGAAATATGAACAAAGCCCCCTATACCAGGGATACTGTATGCAATTAGCAGACCTCCAGCTGTTGCTGAACTACAAGTCCCATGAGGCATAGCAAGACTCCGACAGCCACAAGCATGACACCCAGAGGCAGAGGCATGATGGGACTTGTAGTTTCGCAACAGCTGGAGGTCCGCTAATTGCATATCCCTGTCTATACTGTGTACTTGCCTCTATTCAAGGCACTAAACATGATTTCTCTCTGCTGCCCTGTTTCTCTGTTATCTACATGAGTCAGTTCTGACAGCTTTTCCAGATACCAAGACATAATTAATGCTCCAGCACACAGCCTGTGATCACCAGCCACAGCTCTGCATATTCTCTGTTTCTCTATGTGCTGGGGGGTGGGATGGGGGGGTGTCCCTTCACTCCAATCAAGGCTCACCGAAATCTGCACCATGAGACTTCAGATCCTTGCCCCCTGCTTTTCAGAGCTGAGATATCCTGTGTAAACTGAGGCTGTAGAGGACAGGTGGCTGCAGCTAAACGGGTACAACGTATGTGAGAGGATTTATTTCATTTCTGTCAGCCAGGAGTCCTTCTGACGCCAAGAATGAAGCCATAAGGCAAGTAAAAGAGCAAGACTCTTATCGGTGGATCACTCCTGTGTCGATGGAGAACACAGCTAGCTGTAAGAATTAGTGTGAATTGCACATTGATCATTGACACTTTGAACGCACCTTGTGGCCCCGGGTGTCTGAGGGTCGCTCTTGTGTCGGTCGCCAGATGGACACAGCTGGGGCACTCGCAAGGGGCAACCGGGTGGACGGGATGCAGGTGGTAGGGTCCAGGCCTCGCTGTCCTCCCCTCCCACCCCACCGACCCCTTTGTCTCCTGAAGACCAGAGCCCTTCCACCGGAGTCCCCCATCAGTGCACTGTCCCCTCCTGAGAGGCAGTGTGCTTGTCTGTGGCTATGTGGGCGTGGACGGGTGAGTCCCATGCAGGGGACCCCCCTCCTCTCCGACTCAGACCTCAGATCAGACTCGGTGACCCGCTCAAGTTAAGCATATTACTAAGCGGAGCAAAAGTAACCAGGATTCCCTGAGTAACGGCTTCAGATTAACCGCTTCAGCTCTGGAAGGTTTACCTCCCTTCATGACCAGGCCATTTTTTTGCAATGCGGCACTTGACAATTGCTCAGTCATGCAACACTGTACCCAAATAAAATTTATGTCCTTTTTTCCCACAAATAGAGCTTTCTTTTGGTGGTATTTGATCACCTCTGCGGTTATTATTTTTTGCACTATACACAAAAAAAGTCCAACAATTTTGAAAAAAAAAAAACACAATATTTTTTACTTTCTGCTATAAAACATACCTAATATATTAAATAAATAAAACATATCCAATAAATTTAATAAATAATAAATAAAATAAAAAATAAAATTTCTTTATCAATTTAGGTCAATATATATTCTGCTTCATATTTTTGGTAAAAAAAAAAAAAAGAAGATCCCAATAAGTGTATATTGATTGGTTTGCGCAAAAGTTCTAGCATCTACAAACTATGGAATATTTTTAATAAAAAACAAAAATATCCGCACTAATGAATGATAGCGTTAATATTAGCAACACAGCTGCTGACACAAATCTCCTGGCAAAAAGACAAAATAACATAAATCACAAAGTGCAGCGCTAAGAATTAACCTCTTGCTTACTGGGCACCTAAACCCCCCTCCTGCCCAGGCCAATTTTCAGCTTTTAGTGCTGTCACTCTTTGAATGATAATTGCGCGGTCATACAACACTGTACCCAAATTTAATTTTTATCATTTTTTCCTTTTGGTGGTATTTGATCGTTTTTTATTTTTTGTTAAAAAAAAATTTAAAAAGACCGAAATTAAAAAAAAAAAAAAATACAAAACCGTTTTATATTTTGTTAAGAAATTTTGCAAACAGGTAATTTTTCTCCTTCATTGATGTACGCTGATGAGGCTGCACTGATGGGTACTGATAACCTGCATTGATGGGCACTGATGGGCACTAATAGGCAGCACTGATGGGCACTAATAGGCGGCACTGGTGAGCACTGATGAGGTGGCACTGGTGGGCACTGATAGGTGGCATTGGTGGGCACTGATAGGTGGCACTGATGGGCACTGAGAGGCATTGATAGGTGGCACTGAATGGCACTAATAGGTGGCACTGATAGGTGGCACTGATAGGTGACAGTGATGGGCACTGATCGGCACTGGTAGGTGACACTGATAGGCAGCACTGCTGGGTGGCACTGATGAGGCACTGATTGGCACCACTGGTGGTACATTGGTAGGTGGCACTCATGGGCATTGATAAGTGGCACTGATTGCTGGCACTTATGCACTGATTTGTGGCACTGTGTGGGCACTGGCAGGTTGCACTGGAAGGTGGTATTGGTGGGCACAAATGAGGCGGCTTCGCCTCTTCCTTTTTGGGACCGATGTCCCTTGCACTGAAGCCGGTGATCGGAGAAACAAAAATTTTACCAATCATCTGTTTCCATCACATGATCAGCTGTCATTGGCTGACAGCTGATCACGTGGTAAGGGGCCGGCTTATTGACTCGGTGACCACAGCGTGCGTTCTAAGCCTACATACATTTGCTAGTAGGTGTCCCTCATTCCCATCTCAAAATTTTGGGAGGTATGCAAATTTGTATACAAAAATATATAAAAATCATAACCAGAAAAAAAGTGTATAGGTATAACCAATAACAGTAATATGCCTATAGGTTGCATAAGAGATGCAGATCCCATAAAAAATTTAAAAAATAAACAGTTTTTTTTAAAGGAATTAAGTGTAATAGTTTTTGGCAATAAAACATAAGGGAAATAAATAAAAACTGATTGTAAATGAATTACAAATCCAAACAGTCAATATTGAGAATACATTTTGGCAGACATTCATTAAAGTCTAATTACCAGTAAAGCAAATTCTCAGCATAAACATCTAACCTACAGAGTCAAAAATGAGCCGCTGGATAATGAAACAACAACACACAATAGACAATAAAACCCGAGCAGCATAGAGAATGGATAACAAAGGTTTCTGTCTGATACAGTCACGTTACTGAGCAGCAATACTTTTGAAATATGTTGGATAATGCTGGTTCTGTGTGATCTAAAACTATAACTATCGGAAATAACTACAGACAGATTATGTAACCATGTATACTATGAACTGAAACAATGGAACACTCTTGAGAAGTGTCAAAGTCTAACAAACGTAAACCCTGGGTGTTATGAGTGATTCAGAAATGCACAATACCGGGATTAATCTATGAATAAAAACAGAACCTTAATTAACGTGGATCACTGCTGAATTTGCTAACAGGAGGGGAGGTGATGCCTTTCTCCATCGAGTCATTCAAGTCCATTTACAGTTGTATTTTCTCTGTTGAGGTTCTCCGAGTATGTATTCCAACATTAACCCACTCATCAAAGCCTTCAATTGATTGTAAACCTCGGAAATGAAGAATGAACAAAGCATATCCTCCTATAGTGTGCACTAGCCTCAATCTATAGCACTCAGTATGGTTTCTGTTTGATCTGGCATTCCTCTGTTTTCTACATGAGATGGTCCCTCTCAATGGCGTCCCTGGGGGGGGCCAGAGGGGGCCCTGACCCCCCCCCCAAAAAAATTATGCTGTGCCCCACCGTGTGCCCCACCCCCCATTAAAAAAAAAAAATTTTTTTGTTTTTTTAACAAAAACGCAATGTCTAAAAGGAAGAGCGTCCCCAGTCAGCTCCTGTGGGTGATTCCTCCCCCCTCCCTCGCTGACACTGCATAATGCGAGCGCTCACACAACCACGGCCACCCGATTTGCTCCTTCCCCTGCATCCTTATTGGCAGGGAGAAGAGCGAGTTGCAGGAAGGACTCCACCAGGACTCTCAGTTACTGAAAAAACAGACTGATTTCTCCCATCCTTAGGACAGGAGAACCAGCCTGTAAATTCCAAGAGATGCCAGACCAGCGCTGTCAATAGCAGGGGCAGGACAGCAAGAGGAAGCTGGGGAACCCCACAGTGGCAGAACACCAGGGCCCGGTGGCAAGACAACCTTTGCAACCCTGATAGTTCTCCCACTGCTTTGGATCCTTATATTTTCTTGGTATGCTGGTGACATATATCTCTTGTTTTCTGCCACCCTGGGGGGGCCCCAATACAGTAGGAAGGGAGCTCATTGCAGAACATGTGAAAGGGCCATTGTGGGATCGTAGTAAAGGGCCCCAGGAGATATATATATATATATATATATATATATATATATATATATATATATATATATATATATATAATTGCATTTTATAGTTGCCCCCCTACTTTTGTCCCTGTCCCCCCATGTGCCCCCCCTAAATATAAAAGCTGGAGACGCCACTGGCCCCTCTCTTCCAGCACTCTGCAGGTGATTGACAGTCGCAGCAGTGCATGTGATCAGTGACACTTGTCACTAGGCAGAACGGGGAGATGCTGTTTATATCAGCATCTCCCCATTCGTCCTCTCCGTGAGGCGATCGTGGGTATCCCCGCGGCGATCGAGTCCGCGGGACCCGCGACCCGACTCACGGAGCTCCGGGTCGGCGCGCATGCAATGACACGGCGGGGAATTCATATGGACGTACCTGTAAGTCCATTTACCCAGCCGTACCATTCTGCTGACGTACAACGGCGTGTGCCGGTCGGGAAGTGGTTAAAGACTTGCTTTGCTGACATCCCTTCTGGCTCCAGATCCTGCTTGCTGTTTCACTACATTGATCCCTGACTTCTAGTTTGGCTGACTATCTGTTCCGGTTACTGAGCTTTGGCTATGTTTTGACTACGTTTGTTTTTTTTACTTTTATTACTAAACAAGTGTGATTTAACTGTACTTCTGTCTCGGTCTGATTTCATGGTTTCTGACAGCATGCGCAAAGCACGCTGTGCTCTTACTGGCCTGGCGGTGGGGGAAAGAGGGGGAAGGAGGAGGGAGCCAGGCTTCTGATGCCGTGGCGAAGTCTGGCGGAAGTGGGGACAGGGTACCTGTCAAAAACAGGTACCTGCTCCCCCCCGAAAGGTGCCAAATGTGGCACCGGAGGGGGGGAGGAGACAGATGAGTGGAAGTTCCACTTTTGAGTGGAACTCTGCTTTAAGTGAGACCTTCCTATCCAAATGTCCCTTGGTGAGATTTTTCCCACATTAGATTCATGGAGATCACAATTGGGCATACAGCCCAAAAGGTGGCAACAAACTAAGCCACTGAAGCCACCTCTAGTATGTAACTCATCCCATTTCTCTCAATGGCTAAATTTACCAATTACCATATACTGAATATTATAGTGTGATACTGCAGTCACTATTTTTGGGGTTATTCTTAAACCCTATGTGATCAGAGGTCATTGATGGCCATAGCTCTATGGCTACTTTGCATAGCTTAATGATTTTTTACTGTAAGGAGGACATATAAGGCTTTATTGGGTGCACTGTTTTAATTAAAAAAAAAAAAAACCTTTTGTTATCATATGCTGAAACATGATATATATATATATATATATATATAAAATGAATCTCATTTTCACTCAATGAACAACTGCTCAAATTTTAGATACCAGCACCTATTGGGGTTTTGGTCTTTTGTAATCCCCTACCCCCTCTCCTTCCTCTCTTCCCTTTCTTTTTTTCGTGGTTGGCCATTTGCTTGCGGGGACTGCTGTGACTGATGTCTCCACCAATCTCCTGGGTTCGGCTGGTACACTGGAGGACCCCTCCCTGGTCCACAAAGCTGGACGCATGATATTGTCCAAATGTCTTGGAATCCTGACGCCTTAAGAGTTCCCTTCACTGGAACTAAGGGGTCAAGCCCAACCCCTGAAAAACAACCCCACATCATAATCCCCCCTCCACCAAATGATTTGGTCCAGTGCACAAAGCAAGGTCCTGACCTCAACCTGACAGAACACCTTTGGGATGAATTAGAGCGGAGACTGTGAGCCAGGCCTTCTCGTCCAACATCAGTGCCTGACCTCACATTCGCACTTCTTTTTTTTTTTTAATTTATTTTTATTCAAGTTTTAAAAAAAGAAGACATATAAAACATATACAAATTGGTTGCTTAGTTTGTACAGGTATATCAGCAAGTACATCAGATAATCAGAGTGAGTAACCGCCATGACACGTACATGGGATACAAATATCACTTTCTTCCTGCCGAGAAGTAGGTTTCGGTTGGAGTAGTAAATAAAGAGAAGGCCTACAGAAACAGATAATTATTAACCAGGGGCTACATTTATTCCTCGATTCTATGGTGTAATGGCTAGAACTAATCAATAATCACTGGGCAATATTCATTTCCTCCATCCACCCACTCCAGACTTTATCAAATTTCAGCTGGCAACCTCTATTGGCATAGGTATCTTTATATAACGGAAGACTGTCAGACGTTTCCACTGAGCGCTTGAAGGGGGATAGGATTTTTTCCATTGAAGTGCTATGATTTTCCTAGCATAGAATAAAAGCAACCCAATCATCGTGCGTTTAGCTATAGTGGGAACTAGGTTTTTTATTAGGCCCAGCATGCAGATCTCCATTGACAGTGGTAGATTAGTCGATGCAATCTTATTGGTTAGAGCAAGAACCTCCCCCCAGAATTGTTGTATCTTTGGGCAATGCCAGAAAATGTGAGAAAAATCTCCTGGGGTGGAGCCACATCTCCAACACTCAGGAGAGTGGGCGGAATTCATCAAATGAAGTCTGTGTGGGGTAAAATACGCCCGATGTACTATTTTGAATTGCACTAGTCTGTCGCGTATAGAAACTAGCGACCTAAAGGGAAAGTCCCAAACATCATCCCAATCGTCGCTGTCCAAAGCGGGAATATCGCGCTGCCAACGGGACAAAAGGCCATCCAGCGGTGGGAGAGACACATAGACCAGATGCGCATATAGATATATAGATGTAAGTTTCTTAGTGCAACCGGATCTAAGTGTGTTCTCCAACTTAGACTGAGTTAGAATACAGGAGGAACGTGGGAATTGAGCTTCAAATGCGTGCAGAAGTTGAAAATAGCGGAACTGGTAATGTTGCGGTAGGTTATACTGAGAGGAAAGCTGGGGGAAGGAAAGCAGTGAGGTGTGAGACACCACTTGTGAGATTAGTTTTATACCGTATCTGGTCCATGCCTGAGGGTCTATAAGTTTATGGAAATGTGGTAAGTTAGGGTTTAACCATAAGGGGGCATTAGGGGAAATTTCAGTCTGAGTGTATTTTTCGATGATTAGACCCATTCTTCAGGCCCGCAGGGTAGTAAGCATGGAAGGGGTTAATAAATATGGGGCACATGGGCCTCTATAGATTAAATATCGAAGAGATTCCCAGGAGCCCGCCACCGTGGCCTCCAGAGCGGAGGCCGCATTGGTTTTATCGGGGTTTAGCCACCAGGCCACTGTCACAAGCTGTGTCGCCAAGAAATGCTTATAGCAATCCGGAGAAGCCATGTCACCCATTTGCACTTCTGGAAGAATGGTTAAACATTCCCATAGACACACTCCTAAACCTTGTGGACATCCTTCCCAGAAGAGTTGAAGCTGTTATAGCTGCAAAGGGTGGGCCAACTCAATATTGAACCCTACGGACTAAGACTGAGATGCCATTAAAGTTCATGTGCGTGTAAAGGCAGGCGTCCCAATATTTTTGGTATATATATATATATATATATATATATATATATATATATATATATATATATATATATATATATATATATATAATTTAATTATTATTTTTTTATTTATTTCGTTATATTTATTTATTCTTTTAATACTAGCATAAAACTGATGATGGTACTGCATATACCACTACATTCTGAAGGTGGTTGTGTTCATCTTCAGGCTCAAGTCTCATATCTTTCAGTAAGACCTCCAGCCTGTACATGATCGCTATGTCTTAGCTGACATCCTGATCACATGATCGGGGGGCCACAATGACTGGCTCCTAATTGTCAGTGGGGAACAAGCTGTCAGTGACATCCAGCATTGAAAACCAGAAGCCACTTAACTGTTGGCTCAAAGGCAGAACATTTATATACGTAGGTATTCTCAGAGTGATACCTTGCACTAAAGGTGTTTATTTACGGGCTGCAGGCGGGAAGGGGTTAAACCAACTTTGCATGATCTAGAATTTGCTTTTAGAGATGCAGTTTCAGCATTTCATAGAAATCTGAATTTTGAAAGCTAAACTGCGATTGGTTGCGCTCAGCCTGTATTACTGTATTAATAAACAACCCGTATAATGTGACTTTGTGCAACTTGCAGCTATGGCAACTTCTAAAATACCCAGACATGCTGAGAATAATCATCTTTCCACGTACGAGTCGCCCAAGGACTTTATTCAGCCACCCAGCTGGGCTCTCTTGATTCTTTCTGAAATGAACTTGGATTCACAGACACCCTCTTGACTATCCCCTTGTTCAATTTCAAATGATATCTGTGTCACCTGAATGGAAAATTCATCTTCTGTGTGCTAGCTCATGCTTTCCATAACAGAAGTATTTCTTGAAGTCAGTCAGTCAAGTTCAACTCTCAGGGCATTTTCAGGATCCAGCTGCCAGACTTAGATCTGTACCCTGCTCCTCCTCTTCCCTTCTGATCAGTAGATATGACCCCCTTTAAATTTTCCAGGCTATCTTTAGCCACCCTTTGCTTTTCAAAGAGTTTCAATGGCCTGATTATATGATTTATCCCAAGGGTCAACAACCTTTTTTACATTACAAATGTCAATTTACAAGCATTAGACCACCAGTGTGCCACAGCTCAGATAATCCCCAGTTCTTGCACCATCAGAGCTCAGACCATCCCCAGTTCCTGCACCTTGAGAGCTCAGATTCCTGCACATTTAGAGCTCAGATCAGCCACAATTTCTGCACTTTCTGAGCTCAGATCAATCCCAGTTCCTGCATCTTCAGACCTCAGATCAGACCAGACTGCAGATCAGCGTGACTTACTGTACCTTCAGAATTCAGAGCAGACCCAATTCATGCACCTGCAGAACTCAGAGCAACCTAATTGCACCTTCAGACCCATTATAAGCCCCAATTCCTGCACTTTCTGAGCTCAGATCATCAACCCTAATTCCTGCACCTTTAGACCGCAGATCAACCCTAATTCTTGCACCTTCAGACCTCAGATCAATCCCATTTCCTGCATCTTCAGACCTCAGATCAGCCCTGATTCCTGTACATTTAGATTTCATATTAGACCCAATTCTTGCACCTTTAGAGCTTAGATCAGCCCCAATTCCTGAACTCTCAGACCTCAGATCTGCCCAATTCCGGCACCTTCGGAACTCACGTCAGGCCAAAATCATGGACATTCAGATCTGCGATCAGACCTGCAGACTATAAATCAGCGTCACTTTTTGCACCTTCAGAACTCAGATTAGACCCATTCATGCACCATCAGACCTTTAATTAGACCCAATTCATGTATCTGCAGACCTCAGAGCAACCTAATTGCACCTTCAGACTCCATATCAGCCCCAGTTTCTGCACTTTCAGAGCTCAGATTAACCCTGCACTTTCAGACCTCAGATCAACCCTCATTTCTGCACCTTCAGACCTCAGATCAACCCTAATTCCTACATCTTCAGACCCCAGATCAGCCTCAATTCCTTCACTTTCTGAGCTCAGATCAATCCCAGTTCCTGCATCTTCAAACCTCAGATCAGCCCCACTTCCTGCACTTTTAGAGCTCAGATCAAATCTAATTCCTGTACCTTCAGACCTCAGATCAGCCACATTTCCTGCACTTTCTGAGCTCAGATCAATCCCAGTTCCTGCATCTTTAGACCTCAGATCAGCCCTGATTCCTACACATTCAGATCTCAGATTAGACCGAGTTCCTGCATCTTTAGAGCTTAGATCGGCCCCAATTCCTGGACTCTAAGACCTCAGATCAACCCTAATTCCTGCACCTTCAGACCTCAGATCAACCCTAATTCCCGCACCTTTAGACTCCAGGTCAGCCCCAATTCCTGCACTTTCTTAGCTCAGATTAACCCCAATTCCTGCACCTTCAGACCTCAGATCCAAACCCAATTCTTTTACATAGAATTGACCCCATATTAGCCTAAAGTTCTGCACCTTCAGAAATGCATGGGTTTTACAATCCTGTAGCTGTTGGTTCCACAGAAAGGAGGAACGGGGTAGGCTTCTCAACATAACAAAATCTGCAGCTGCAGATAGACCTATGCTATTACTGGGATGAGGGCCAGACCTGACCTTTAGTAAAATCTCATAGGCCTTTCCTAAATGTCATGGAAGTTAGTAGACCATGAGGGCAGTCATTTAGGCCAGGCTTTGCAATTGGCAGCCTAGTGAGCTGTCACTTACAGCCTATATCAACAGTACTATATTTGTAGGGAGCAAACGCCCACAGAAGGATGCTCCAGCCCACTGGCGGGCCTGTCCAAGCCTGAACACATGCTAATGATCTTCTGGGTGCGCAGAAAATGACACTGTGTGCCTTCCCTGACATGTGTGCCCTAAGTTGCCTATCCCTGATATGGTACATAAAAAAACAGGTTGGTTTATAAATACAGATTATGCTGACCCTATACAAAGGGTATTTCCCAGCATGTGTTGCTGTGGAGCTGCTTGGCAGCACTGGTAAACCAGATCAGTGTGAAAAGGAAACAACTGCCATTGTATTAGTATTGACAACACCCTCCTACACTGCCACAACACTGTCAAAGGGTATCATCAAGTGAAACTCACCTATATCTACATACTCCTTCCCGCCTTCCTACAGGTTCCCTGAACATTTCACCTACCTTTTTACCTCAACACCCTACCACGATGGAAGACAAAGGTGCCCATATGGGTTACGGTACAATGCCTCCAACTGTTCAATATTTTCAATCAAAGTTTGTTTTATTCAACCTTTCCTAATTATTGGCAAGGTAGGAAAAGTTCCAATCCTGGGAATAAAGATATTAGGCTCAAATCCGAACAAATATGACAAAAAAGATTTCATTTCATTTAGAAATGAAATAATACCACGACACTACCTGCCTGGAGTTTGCATGTTCTCCCTGTGCTTGTGTGGATTTCCTCCGGGTACTCCCACACTCCAAAGACATGCTGGTAGGTTAATTGGCTTCTGTCCAAAATAAATTGGCCTTAGTATATGAATGTGAGTTGGGGACCTTGGATTGTGGGCTTCTTGAGGGAAAGGACCGATGTGAGTGTGCGATTTATGTGTGGAGCACTGCGTAAATTGACAGAGCTATATGGGTACCTTAAATAAATAATAATAGATGAGCATCTTAATGACACACAATGTATATGGATAGGGACAATTGTAGACACGCACCCACACTCACTCAGGTTGAACTGGATGGACTGGTGTCTTTATTCAACCTTACTAACTATGTAACTATGTAATAAATGAAATGACCAGTAGCTATCTGGAGTCTACTGTACTGTAGACCTCTGACTGGCTGAGGGAAGAGCAGAACTCTAAGCCAATCAGGCTCTACTGCATGCACATGTGCCAAAAAAACAACATGCTGACTGGTGGCGAGAGGAAAGAGATGAGTTCATCACTCTATCGCTCTAATTACAGGCTTTGGGCAGAGGACGTGACCAAGCTGTATGAATTGCCTTCAGTAAAGAAAAGTCAAGTCACCAGGCTGACTGTGCTATATGGTAAGGGCTGTTTAAATTTCAAGACTGGGTGGACAGAAATCCAAACATTTTAGCAGGTAAACACAGCTCCCGTATATGTACAGTATATGAAGCGCACCCCCGTGATGTCATCACGGAGGAGTGGAAGAGGACTCCAGTGGCAACCTGTGAAGCTCTGGTGAACTCCATGCCTAAGAGGGTTAAGGCAGTGCCGGAAAATAATGGTGGCCACACAAAATATTGACACTTTGGGCCCAATTTGGGCATTTTCACTTAGGGATGTACTCACTTTTGTTGCCAGTGGTTTAGACATTAATGGCTGTGTGTTGAGTTATTTTGAGGGGACAGCAAATTTACACTGTTATACAAGCTGTACACTCACTACTTTAAAAGTGTAATTTCTTCAGTATTGTCACGTGAAAAGATATAATAAAATATTTACAAAAATGTGAGGGGTGTACTCACTTTTGTGAGATACTGTATATACAGGGCTTTTTTCCTCAGAGAAAAAACTCCCCCTTTTGAGTCACTTCTTGTCTCGGCCCACCTACCCACCTCCAAGCACCGTCCCTTGGTTCCACCCCCTGCCCACCCCCTAGTAGTGCCCCTTTTAGAGAATACAGAGCCAAGTATCATTTTGTGGGGCTAAGTAATTTGTATGGAATTTGTTAAAGTAGTAAAATAGTTCCCCACAGCCAGCAGCAATAGACCCCCACAGCAACAATAGATCTGTCCAGAAACAAAATACCACCCAGCAGCAACAAAATATCTCTGAGCAGCCAGCATCAATAGACTTTCCTACAGCTAGCAACAATAGACCCCCTTCAACAGTAGATCTCTTCCAGCAACAATTGACATCCAAGCAACAATAGATCCACCACCAGCAGCAATAGACCTTCCCAGCAACAATAGACCACCATGTAAAAGTAGAACCCCTCCAGCAACAATAGATCCCCCAGCAGTTAGCATTATTGTCCCCCAGCACACCCCAACAACCCTTGTCATTACATACGTTTAGTGCTGGAGGTGCCGGAACTGAGTTTCTCCACGTTCCCATTGAAAAAAAGCCCTGTATACACACACACACACATACATATATATATATATATATATATATATATATACTGTATATACTATATACCGTAAGCAGTTTTACCCACCAAAGGATTTGTATTTTCATCCATCCACAGTACAACCAGCCAGTGACCTAACTTTACTCTACTGTAGTTACCCAGCAAAGCTTGGTCATCTCTCTCCCCGCAGCCTGTGACTGGACAGTAAAGGAGCAGAAGCAGATTAGCAAGGTAATCCTTTTCCTCTATTTTCCAGTTTGCATGTTGAATTTTGGCACAAATAATACTTCTTTGGTCACCCTGCTGCTGGCCTGTGATTTGACAGTGAAACTGCAGCAACAGACTGATGAGATCACCTCTCTGCTTTCTCTTTCAGCTACTGTACAGGCGTTTACAAAAGGTTGAAATCAGGTAAACATTAATTATTAACACTACTTAAAGTAGTATTTAAAACACATTTGAAGCCCAACTCCAGGCAACTAAAAAATGATCGGCTGTGCCCGCACTACAAGGGTTTATTGCTCATCTAGGTCTAGACCACAGTGATGGCAAAGCTTGGCACCCCAGATGATTTGGAACTATATTTCCCATGATGCTCAACTACACTGCAGAGTGTATGAGCATCATGGGAAATGTAGTTCCAAAACATCTGGGGTGCCAAGGTTTGCCATCACTGGTAGGTGAAGAAAAAAAAAAAAAGGAAAGAAAATGAAAGAAAAAAAGAAAATTTAATTACCCAATCCTCTACTCCTCCCCACTGCTAGACTGGTCCTCGCAGCCAAGGGACGAGCCGCCGGAGTGTGGGGGATCGCGATCTGTTGGGAGAGCAAAAGGATCCGGTAAGTAAAAGTGTTTCTCCTCTCCCCTAGACAAAACCAACGAGTGATCCTTGCCCCAATGCAAGGGATCGTTTTTAGTTGGGCTTTAATGATTTTTTAAATATATTTTTTTTAATGCCTGGCCTCCTGCTTTATTGCTTTTCTGCCATATTTTTACATGTAAAATAAAACAAACATTACAGACATTGAAAATTCACTAAACACTCAACAAATTATATATTTTTTTTAAAACGAAAGACACCTAGAATGAACAGAAAGTACTATTGTTTTCATGCATCCTCTGACCCCGACACTAAAGTTGTCAAAAGTCAATAAAAAAAAAAAAATATATACTAAAATAAATTTTAGTGCACACAATATAATCTTCAAAAAAATGTAATTAAATAAAAATATGAAGGTCTGAGGCGATAGTGGTGATGGTGCCCAAACCCGGTAAGGACCCTGAAGAGTGTGCCTCCTACCGGCCTATATCTCTAATCGAAGCTGATGGTCTTGGCAAAAATTTTAGCCCGCAGGCTCGGTACGATAATAGAGGACCTCATCCATGTAGACCAGACTGGGTTCATGCCGGGTAAGGGCACAGATATCAATATCCGTTGTCTATTCCTGAATTTAACCACCTCCCATAGCAATGGAGGGACTGGAGTCATAGCCTCTCTGGATGCGGAGAAGGCTTTTGACTCCGTAGAGTGGGAATATTTATGGGCAGTGTTGAAAAAGTTTGGAATCGGACCTAAATTCCTACACTGGCTGAAATTGCTATACAAAGCCCCTAAGGCAAGAATTCGGGTGAACAATACCCTTTCCGATTTTTCTCTCCTCCAGAGAGGGACCCGACAAGCATGTCCCTTATCCCCCAGTCTGTTTGCACTGGCCTTGGAGCCACTGGCAGTTCTGGTCAGGGAATCCGGCAGTATTGAGGGGCTCTGGGTTGGCCCTCTGGAGGAGAAGATATCGCTCTATGCTGATGACACCTTGTTATATCTGCGAGACGCCGGTGCGTCTCTACAGGCTGCCCTATGAAATAAAGAAAATAGGGAGGAACCAGTGTTTGAGTTTTTCCGGGGGTCTCTGCCACATCCCATATATAAGGAAGAAAGCCAAAAGAGGGTATGTGCCCCAAGGGGGATATAATGGGCAGTACAACACCAGGAAATAATAATATGGTGCAAGAATAGAATACAGTAGTATTGTTTAAAAAGATCACAAAGTTTTTATTGTTTACAAAATATGCAAAATATCTACAAACATAGAATCAATATAAGATCAAAGAGATGGAGGAGACAACAATTAATTGTAATCTAACTGCTATAGTGTTGTAATAGATCATCCCAGTAGACCCAAAGGTCAGATCACTGGAGTGAAAATAAAACAGCACAGGACACTCTACATGTTTCGGAATAACATAGAAAGACTCAGTTCTTTCTATAGTGTATGTGTAAGAAGCAGTTTTGATGTGTTTCTAAAAAGGGAAAAATATATATAAATGTGTATGAGTAAGTGTATGGCACCAACATATAACATAAAAAAAAAAAAAGTTCATCTGAGAATTTAAGAGACTGTTAACTTCCAACAAAGCACAAGGACATCATAGAATCTCAATGTGAACAAACATGTATGTATATATACTCACAAAACATTTGTCTCTTCATTGTAAACATTGTACATAGACGTATTGAGAGATGGGCTCCCACAGCCTTGGGTCCAAGGGGTTAATTAGGTATTCTAGTCACTGATACAAGCAGTAATTGTTATTGGAGAAGTAAGAAGAGAGATTTTGGGTACTATGCAGAGTTTGGCTTTGGCGTTGACCCCAAAAAAGACGGCAGGCCAGGGCTCACAAGAGCCACCACTGGTGGATGGACTTGGCATGTATCTAAAAAATCAATAAAAGAAAATACCTAATCAGGGACACTGAGCTTTCAAGATCCCTTCTTCTTATCTTATGATAGAAAGAGAAGGGAAAGGGTTTTGGTTTATAGGGATGTGCCATCTTGCAAGGAAACAAATGTCAAAATAAGGCATGGATATTAAAAAAGGTAAAAAGGAAGGGGGATTTGAGTTCAATAACTGACCTTTGGTGGTTCGCTGTAATGACACACACTGCGGGGAAAGCAGGCTCCTCTCAGCTATGTAGCAGAGGAGTGTGTGTGTTAAGTTGGTATTATATACCCTATGTATTACAAGGTATGTGGTCTGCATAGCCAATCAGTAGCACAGGGGATGGAACAAGCTCAGGTGAGAATAATAGGCTTGACTTGGAAGCAATCAGGGAAATGTTGAAATGTTGGAGACAATCAGCTGTGTGTTTGAATGAAAAACAAGAAACAAAAAAAAAACAGGCTGCCCTAGAGACCTTTGATGTGTTTGGAAGGTTCTCTGGAGTCTGTATCAACTGGGGCAAGTCTGTCCTATTCCCACTTGATGCGCGATCTAGACAATCTGCAGCTCAAACAGCGTTACGATGGGTGGACGAATTTACGTACCGGGGAATTAGGGTTACGCGAGACCCCCTTCAGCGTCTCAATCTCCAACCCATAGTGTCACGCCTCAAGGACCACTGCACTCGGTGGGCTAATTTGCCCCTCAATCTCTTAGGACGTATTAATATCCTGAAGATGATCTATCTTCCTAAATTTATCTATATTTTCAGGAACTGCCCTGTGTGGATACCCCAGTCCTTCTTTAAAGATCTCGATAGCTGCATTGGTTCCTTTCTGTGGCAGGGATCCACCCCTCGCATACTTAGGTCGACTCTTCAGCTCCCTGTTGACTGTGGGTGGTTGGCCCTGCCTAATCTGCTATTGTATTACTTTGCAGCTATGCTGGTCATGGTTAGGTGGTGGTTGGAGCAGTCTAGGACCATCGCTGCGGTCTGCCTTGAGGCAGCTATTGTAGGATCCCTCTGGGAACTGGGTAACCTGATATATAGGGGGGCCTCGGCGTACCTTTCTTTACCAACCCCTACTGTGGCTGCCCTTAGGGTCTGGAGTCGGGCTAGGAAACGCTTTCTTACTCCCAACCAGTGGTCCCCCTTCTGCCCGCTATGGGGTAACCCATCACTCCCACACTTTCGGTCAATCCCTGACCTACAAATCTGGGCTAGATATGACATTAAAGTATTGAAAGATGTGCTGTCAGCAGGTGCTCTTAAATCATTTCAGGAGCTGGCTGGTAGACATGGCCTTCCCTCTTGGATGATATTCCGATACCACCAGCTGCGTCACGCATTTCGAGCACAGTTCCCAACGCCGCCCGTTCTTGCATCGGACGTGGTTGAGAACTTACTAGCCCAGGAATCCTTAGTTAAACCTCTATCTGCGTTATATTTCACTCTCCTTAGGAAGGATTCACCAAAGATGGAAGCACTTTGGACTAAGTGGAAGGATGAGATCCCGACCCTGGATAGGGAAACATGGGAGGAGTCTTTTGAGGATAGCTCTAGGCTAGTGATTTCTTCCAGGGACAAACTAATTCAAGCAAAATTTCTACATAGAGTATACCTCACGCCTTAGAAACTGCATAGAATTTACCCACAGAGGCCCCCGAATTGTCCGCGCTGTCAGTCTTCTGATAGAACCTACATTCATATGTTCTGGACCTGTCCTAGGCTTTCAGGTTACTGGTCTGCCGTAATGGAGGCTATTAATGTCCGTCTGCAGCTTGATATACCCCTCTCACCTGAATTGGCTCTTTTGGGCATACAGGATGATGACCAGGGGCCTAGGTACACCAAGCTACTTGTATCGCTCCTAATTTTTTTATGCAAAGAAAGAGATCTTATTTAAATGGAATTCTAATAGGCCACCCATGGTAGGGGCATGGGAGAACTCAATTAACGCTGTTATACCCATGTACAAGCTGACCTATACCTCTAGGGGCTGCCCTCAGAAATTCACAAGAATGTGGAAGCCCTGGACTGACCCTACTTAGGTACCTGTTTAATGCAACATATGTTATTTATCTACTCCAAAAGGATGCATTACAAATTGTGCTGGTGGCTCCCCCCCCCCCCCCCCATTTTCTCTGCTCTAATGTACCAGTTATCCTAAATAGGTGATGTGTGTCATTTCTAGTTTATACAGACCATGGATTGCCTATGTGCTCTCTCTATTGTATTCGTAACAATTTTGTATTGTATGCCATTTCTTTTCAAATAAAGACCAACCTTGTTGTTAAAAAAAAAAAAAAAATATGAGATTGTGTCACCTTAATAAATACCACAAGTTTTTAGAACAGTGTAAAACAAGGATACCTAAAACGATAACACTGGACACACCAAATCCTCTACAACTCATCAGATTAGTGTTAAATTAAAACGATGATCCTAACATTCTATCTAAAATTCTGACCTTTAAAGCTGGCCATACATTATACATTTTTTTAACTCAATTTCCTTTAGATTTACCTTCAGTTATCCTCATTCCTGACTGATTGCATACAAATTTAAACCGTTTAGGTTTGATCTTATATTATATGGTTTTGGTAAATCTAAAGTCTTCCTGCATTTTTTTCGTCGGGCATGTGAGGTGCTAGAATACTACTAAAGTTGGCCATGCATTAGTAGAATTTCCTTCAAAATGTTTAATTTTAAATTGTTTCTAAAGCCTTAAAGAGGTTGTAAACCCCCGTGTTTTTTCACCTTAATGCATCCTATACATTAAGGTGAAAAAACTTCTGGCAGTCACCGGCCCCCCCAGCCCCCCGCTTTACTTACCTGAGCCCCATATTTCCCTTGGCGGGGACGGGCTGTTCCTCTCTGCACGGGGTCCCGGCTCTTGATTGGATAGATTGATAGCAGCGCAGCCATTGGTTCCCGCTGCTGTCAATCAAATCCAATGATGCGGGGGTGGGGCCCAGTCCGGCATTCGTGTCTATGGACGCCGAATGCTGGACTCAGGAGCGTGCCCGCAAGGTACCCCCCCCCCCGGGGAGATCGCTTCTCCTAGGGGGTTATCTGATGTGAGGAGGAGCCGCGAGAGCCGCCGAGGGACCCCAGAAGTCGATGATCAACTCTGCAAAACAAGCTGCACAGTGGAGGTAAGTATGATATGTTTGTGTTTTTAAATAAAAAAAAAAAAACAAGCCTTTACAATCACTTTAACGTTTTTCACTTTAATGCATTCTATGCACTAAGGTGAAAAACCTTCTATGCTACAGCTCCCCCTCCAGACCCCCCCTTTTTGTTATCTGTGCCCGATCCGATTCAGCCACGTGCATGAGAGCAGCGGCTCCCGCCACTGTCTCCCTCCACATTGGACAGATTGATAGCAGCGGGAACCATTGGCTCCTAGGTTGTGCTTACTCACTGTGGGGGAGGTGCTTTGACTAGGGGAAGGCAAAGATCCGTGCTCTGCTTAGAAGAAACACAGGATGCATGCCTTCCCTTCTGACAGAATGACAATCTGCCTTGTTTACAAATCGTTGTTCTGCCTGTGTAAACCGGACATCGAGCCCGCTTTGTGTAATACTGGGTACGTGATCTGGAGCAGAGCAGCCTCCCTGCTGCAATAAATGTACGCTGGGCGGTCCGCAACTGGTTAAGCAGCTTAGCTCATTTCTTCCTTGCCCTTGCGTGGTCTATGATCTCCAGTGCGTTCCTTCCTGTATTCCTGTGTATGAATTGGCCTGGCTGACTTCCCTTCCGATTCCTGTTCCTGATTTTTGCTCCTGACTACTCTGACTTCTGGTTTCCTGACCCCGGCTCGTCTGATCCCCCACTCTGGCATCCAAACCCTGGCTTCTGTTTTTGACTACATTTCCTAATTGTTATTTTTGTCATTTCATTAAAGGTGTGATTTTAACTGCACTTCCTGTCTCTGTCTGGTTTATGGTTCCTGACAGGTTTTGACAGATACTGTATACAATGGAGTGCGTTTTTCTTCAAAAGGAGTCAATAAATAATGAAGGTATAATGTTTAGTGACAAAAAGAGCACTCAGCAGATGATAAACTCTGGGGTGGGTATTGAGGATTGCTCAGTACAAAAGTTCATACCACTTAGAGGTCTTTTAAAAATGATTATTAGTTAAGAACATCAAATACATCCAACACGTTTCGGGGGAAAGGCCGCCCCTTCATCAGGGCTTGACTGCCAGCAGTTCATAGTGCTGTTAAGATTTGACAGTATCTCTCAAGCCCTAATAAATATCTCCTATTACATCTCATCATAACTCTAATCACATCCACTGCTTAAGCCCTGAGGAAGCGGGAGGCCTTTCTCCTGCAACGCGTTGCTGTTTTGCTTTTGTTTATCTATTACAGGTTTTTGCGGTAAAACCAAGGAAGCTTGGACTTCTGTAGTGTATCAATGCTTTACTAAACAGAAAAGCTGCACATACAAACTGTAGCATACACAATACAACACAACTCATAGCTTACAAAAATATGCCTACAAATATAAGCATGTACAGTATGTACGCATTAAGTAAACTAAACAGTGTACACAGTATTTTATCCCAGTACAAGCAACAAAACACACCACAGAAAACAGGTCTGCTTCAGTTGAGCTTTTAGCGCAAATCCCGGACGAGCCCCCAAAATAAATAAATAAAAATTTTATAAATACATCCCATAGTTTGTAGGATGCTATAACGTTCGTGTAAACCAATCAATATACGCTTTTTGGGATTTTTTTTACTGGCCTTAATTTATGCAGAAATTAGATTTTTTACATTTTGTTATTTATTATGTTTTATTGCAGAAAGTAAAAAATATTGTTTTGTTTTTTTTCTGACTTTTTTTTGGTTATAGCGCAAAAAATAACCGCAGTGGTGATTAATCACCACCAAAAGAAAGCTCTATTTGAAAAAAAAATACAGATTTTATCTGGTTACAGTAACGCACGATTTTGCAATTTTCAGTTAAAATAATGCAGTGCCATATTGTAAAAAATGGCCTAGACATGAATGGGCTGGTCCTAATGGGAGTGTTGACTGCCAGTTAAAGCAAGCTGATAGCAGGCTTTCAACAAGCTGCAAGAAGTTCTGAAGCCTGATAGCAGCTTGTTTAAAGTGACAATCAGCATTCCTATTAGGATCAGTGTTCAACAGTTACAAACTAGAGCTGAATGGTACTTTAAATGCTTCAACAAAGCTTGCCAAAAGCTCTGCAAATGCTTTGTCAATGCTTGCTGTTCACACTGCTCTTATATAAGCTGATGCCCATGTGAAACAGGCCATGGAGTTCTATCAGGCCAACCTCCAAGTATCTCCCGCCTCGGGGATGGTCCTATAGAACCCTATAGGAAGTTACTGCACAAGTACAGTGCCTTGAAAAAGTATTCATACCCCGTGAAATTTTCCACATTTTGTCATGTTACAACCAAAAATGTAAATGTGTTTTATTGGGATTTTATGTGATAGAACAACACAAAGTGGCAAATAATTGTGAAGTGGAAGAAAATGGTAAATGGTTTTCAATTTTTTTTACAAATAAATATGTGAAAAGTGTGGCGTGCATTCGTAATCAGCCCCCCTGAGTCAATACTTTGTAGAACCACCTTTCGCTGCAATTACAGCTGCAATTCTTTTGTCTAACAGCTTTGCATATCTAGAAATGCCATTTTTGCCCATTCTTCTTTGTAAAATAGCTCAAGCTCTGTCAGATTGGATGGAGAATGTCTGTTCTCCAAAAAGCAATTTTCAAGTCTTGCCACAGATTCTCAATTGGATTTAGGTCTGGACTTTGACTGGGCCATTCTAACACATGAACATGCTTTGATCTAAACTATTCCATTGTAGCTCTGGCTGTATGTTTAGGGTCGTTGTCCTGCTGGAAGGTGAACCTCCGCCCCAGTCTTAAGTCTTTTGCAGACTCTAATGCCGCATACACACGGTCGGACTTTTCAGCTACAAAAGTCCGACAGCCCGTCCGACAGACTTTCGACTGACTTTTGGAGGACCTTCAACAGACTTTCTAACGACCGGACTTGCCTACACACGATCACACAAAAGTCCAACGGATTCGTACGTGATGACGCACACCGGACTAAAAAAAAGGAAGTTAATAGCCAGTAGCCAATAGCTGCCCTAGCGTCGGTTTTTGTCCGTCGGACTAGCATACAGACGAGCGGATTTCTGGGTCCGGCAGAGTTACGACGTAAAGATTTGAAGCATGTTCCAAATCTAAAGTCCGTCAGATTTGTGGCTGGAAAAGTCCGCTGAAAGTCCGGGGAAGCCCACACACGATCGGATTGTCCGCCGGACTTGGTCCGTCGGCGTCCGTCTGACTTTTGTAGCCGAAAAGTCTGACCGTGTGTACACGGCATAACAGGTTTTCTTCTAAGATTGCCCTGTATTTGGCTCTATCCATCTTTCCATCAACTTTGACCAGCTTCACTGTCCCTGCTGAAGAAAACCATTCCCACAACATGATGCTGCCACCACCATGTTTCACAGTGGGGATGGTGTGTTCAGGGTGATGTGCAGTGTTAGCTTTCCGCGACACATAGCGTTTTGCTTTTAGGCCAAAAAGTTCAAATTTGGTCTCATCTGAACAGACCACCTTCTTCCACATGTTTGCTGTGTCCCCCACATGGCTTCTCACAAACTACAAACAGAACTTCTTATGGCTTTGTTTCAACAATGTCTTTCTTCTTGCCACTTGCCAGATTTGTGGAGTCCACGACTAATAGTTGTCCTGTGGACAGATTCTCCCACCTGAGCTGTGGATCTCTGCAGCTCCTCCAGAGTTACCATGGACCTCGTGGCTGCTTCTCCTTGCCTGGCCTGTCAGTTTAGGTGGACGGCCATGTCTTGGTAGATTTGCAGTTGTGCCATACTCTTTCCATTTTTGGAAGATGGGTTGAACAGTGAGATGGACAAAACTTGGGATTTTTTTATAACCTAACAATGCGTAAAACTTCTCCACAACTTTATCCCTGACGTGTCTGGTGTGTTCCTTGGCCTTCATGATGCTTTTGGTTCACGAAGGTTCTCTAACAAACCTCTGAGGGCTTCACAGAACAGCTGTATTTATACTGAAATTAAATTACACACAGATGGACTCTATTTACTAACTAGGTGACTTCTCAAGCCAATTGGTTTCACTAGATTTTAGTTAGGGGTATCAGAGTAAAGGTAGCTGAATACAAATGCACCCCACACTTATCAGATATTTATTTGTAATTTGTAAAAAAAAATTTGAAAACCATTTATCCTTTTCCTTCCACTTCACAATTATGTGCCACTTTGTGTTGGTCTATCACATAAAATCCCAATAAAATACATTTACGTTTTTGTTTGTAACATGAGAAAATGTGGAAAATTTCAAGGGTATGAATACTTTTTCAAGGCACTGTAAGTATTTATCTGGGAGGAGAAGGGTGGACTCATTTAGAACAGCGTGGTGGGCAGAAAGGATAACTGCACTTTGTGGAAAGTGTACTTATCCGTCATACAGAAATCCCATGTGGACTTAAAACATCGACATCAGCAGTTTGTCCAAAAAAGAAAAACAGCAAAATGCCGAATTTCTAAAGGTCTTTTATGTTTTATGACCAATATGTTTTGGTCTTTTAAACCTCCAACTACAGTAAACAGAAATCTGTCTGGTTGGTTCTTTGCACTTCTCTACTAAAAAACCTGGCAGGCAAAAGTGACCATCCGCTAAGGAAACCAAAGTCCGACATCCCTTGATTATTCTCTGGTGCTGAACTGTTTGTTGCCAGGACCAGAAAAAAAAAGACAAGCAAAGGCTGATTGGTCAATATAGGGACTAAGTTTCAGACGTAATACCTTCAATCCATCTAAAACTGTCTGTACGCTACAAAAAAATACAACAGATTCCTTTTATCCACGCTAAAGCTGGCCACACATGTGTAGATTACTCCTATTCACCCCCCCTCCAGCCTGAGCAAGAGAAATTGATTGATTCCTTCATGCACATCAGGGGTCTCCACACTATGGGCTGTGGGTCACATACTGGCCCGCTACAAGATTTTATGCAGCCCGCAGCAACTTGTCTCGCTTTTACGTTATGCATTTCCATGGTGCAGCACCATAACAATAATGACGTTAAGCAGCCAGGACACTGCCATGTGCCATGATTTGCCCAGTGCCTATAGACCTGCTCCACCTACTGCCCCGTGCCATGATGCCATGATTTGCCCAATGCCTAGACCTGCTCCACCTACTGCCCTGTGCCATGATTTGCCCAATGCCTAGACCTGCTCCACCTTTTGCCCTGTGCCATGATTTGCCCAATGACTAGACCTGGTCCACCTACTGCCCTGTGCCATGATTTGCCCAATGACTAGACCTGCTCCACCTACTGCCCTGTGTCATGATGCCATGATTTGCCCAGTGCCTAGACCTGCTCCACCTACTGCCCTGTACCATGATTTGCCCAATGCCTAGACCTGCTCCACCTTCTGCCATGTGCCATGATTTGCCCAGTGCCTAGACCTGCTCCACCTACTGCCCTGTACCATGATTTGCCCAATGCCTAGACCTGCTCCAACTTCTGCCATGTGCAATGATTTGCCCAATGCCTAGACCTGCTCCACCTTCTGCCCTGTGCCATGATTTGCCCAATGCCTAGACCTGCTGCACCTTCTGCCCTCTGCCATGATTTGCCCAATGACTAGACCTGGTCCACCTACTGCCCTGTGCCATGATTTGCCGAATGACTAGACCTGCTCCACCTACTGCCCTGTGCCATGATACCATGATTTGGCCAGTGCCTAGACCTGTTCCACCTTCTGCCCTGTACCATGATTTGCCCAATGCCTAGACCTGCTCCAACTTCTGCCATGTGCAATGATTTGCCCAATGCCTAGACCTGCTCCACCTTCTGCCCTGTGCCATGATTTGCCCAATGCCTAGACCTGCTGCACCTTCTGCCCTCTGCCATGATTTGCCCAATGACTAGACCTGGTCCACCTACTGCCCTGTGCCATGATTTGCCGAATGACTAGACCTGCTCCACCTACTGCCCTGTGCCATGATACCATGATTTGGCCAGTGCCTAGACCTGTTCCACCTTCTGCCCTGTGCCATGATTTGCCCAATGACTAGACCTGCTCCACCTACTGCCCTGTGTCATGATGCCATGATTTGCCCAGTGCCTAGGCCTGCTCCACCTACTGCCCTGTACCATGATTTGCCCAATGCCTAGACCTGCTCCACCTTCTGCCATGTGCCATGATTTGCCCAGTGCCTAGACCTGCTCCACCTACTACCCTGTACCATGATTTGCCCAATGCCTAGACCTGCTCCACCTTCTGCCATGTGCCATGATTTTCCCAATGCCTAGACCTGCTCCACCTTCTGCCATGTGCCATGATTTGCCCAGTGCCTAGACCTGCTCCACCTACTGCCCTGTACCATGATTTGCCCCATGCCTAGACCTGCTCCACCTTCTGCCATGTGCCATGATTTGCCCAATGCCTAGACCTGCTCCACCTACTGCCCTGTGCCATGATTTGCCCAATGCCTAGACCTGCTCCACCTACTACCCTGTGTCATGATGCCATAATTTGCCCAGTGCCTAGACCTGCTCCACCTTCTGCCCTGTGCCATGATTTGCCCAATGACTAGACCTGCTCCACCTTCTGCCCTGTGCCATGATTTGCCCAATGACTAGACCTGCTCCACCTACTGCCCTGTGTCATGATGCCATGATTTGCCCAGTGCCTAAACCTGCTCCACCTACTGCCCTGTGCCATGATTTGCCCAATGCTTAGACTTGCTCCACCTTCTGCCATGTGCCATGATTTGCCAAATGACCAGACCTGGTCCACCTACTGCCCCTTGCCATGATTTGCCCAATGACGAGACCTGCTCCACCTACTGCCGTGTCCCATGTTCCCATGATTGTAGAACAGGGGGACTGAGGATACTGATGTGGAAGGGGGAATTTCTGACATGAAATGATCGACTTCCGTCATGAAAGGGGAGGACTAACAATGTGAAAGGGGGGACATCTAATGTAAAAGGGGAAATCCCTTACATGAAGGAGGGGCCCCTGACATGAAAGGGGGGGAATACTGATGTAAAGTTATTTCTTGGAGAGGGTCTATTTATTTATTTAAAATGCAATCATGAATTTTATTTTATTTTTTCGACCTGTGAATGTTCGTAAAATATACAATGTGGCCCTCTTACTGAAAAGATTAGATCCCTGAGCCACACTAAACAGTCCCTGCTTAGAGCTATTGTATTCAGCTGCTGCCCCAGCAACTGCTGGACACCCGGACGGTGCCTGGTTGGATGTACTGTTCTGACAAAAATTTGCAACCGGCTCCTTCGCCAAAAGTCACTCAGGCCACAGACAGCTTGAATTTCGGGCGAATCAGCAGGAATCAGCTTAAATTCAAACCATGGATGTCCAGCTTAAACAGCACAGATGGCTGAAAATCCCACCGAGGTTATTGAATTCTGGCAGCTGTCAGAATACAGTGGGTGCTACCAAACAGTGGTTGAAGCTGATCGTCTGCAGTTCATCTGAGATTTATCTGCCCAGCTCCTTCAGTTTTCAAGTGAAAGGATGTTGGACAGTAGGGTGCCACCATGACCCCCCCTTCCTTGAATTCGTCTGGTTCTTTAGAAACTGCAAGAAATTCGTTAGTGTATGACCAGCTTAAAGAACATGTTAACCCAAATTTCATATTCCTAATATTGTACCATGTACATGTGTTAAAAGTAGGGCTGTTAGTGATTAAAATTTTCGTGTTCGATTAATCGATTTTTTTTTAATCGATTAATTTCGATTCATTATATCCCACATACAGATCCAACTACTTTTAGTTGATCTCCTTGCATTGCAACTCTGCATTAGTCAGTGGTAAATGTGGTATACACTATATACAATCACCCGACACTAGTTAGTTTCCACAATCCATGACTTATCTTCACAGTTCACACAAATACGTTTTAAATTCAAACTGTAGCACTGACGTAAGTCATTTTTAAAATTAAACTTTAAGAAAAACGTAGAAAATTAGTTTAACTTTAATTATAAAACTTATCTAGTATATTACACTCTATTTAAATAGCACCGTTGTTATGGTAACGGCCGAAGCCGGACATAGCGGGGCATGGCTACGACGTCACAAGTCAATCAAAAGCAAGCGTCGCCGTCATGGCAACAGCAGAAGCCGATCAACACGGCAAAAATATCACAGCTTATCAGCCTCTAAGGACAACAATGTTAGAAACGGAGGTTATCAAATTTGCCTACACTTAGCCAGGGCCGTCTTTAATTTTGATTGGACCCTGGGCAAAAAATTTCTTAGGGCCTCCCCCCATTCAATTTCACTCTCTACCTGCTCTGAGACATACAATAAATAGCAGCTAGAATTAAAATCAGTTTACTGTATCAGATCAGGCAGCGATTGTGATTGGTTGCCAGCGGTTACAGCATATCATTACTGCTTACCGACTGGTTGCTAGAGGTTACAGCACACACTAGGGCTCACTGATCAGTTGCCAGAGGTTACAGCAAATTATTTCTGCTTGTTAAATGGTTGCTAGAGATTACTGTACAGTAATACTGCTCACTGATTGGTTGCTAGAGGTTACAGCACATCATCTCCCCACTGCAGGGGAGGCATGATATACATATGAATGCCGCCTTTATTTACATATGAATGCCGTGGGCCGCAGCTATTTATTTAGTAATGCCGCCACTATTTACATATGAATGCCGGTTATTTACATGTAAACACAGGGTCTGCAGGTGAGTCGTCTGTACACAGCAATAGGGCAGAGCTGGGCAGCATTAGTAGCAGCATTTCACACTGAGATATCAGGACACAGCACGGGACTAAAACTTCAAGGGACAAGGGAATTTAAACCGGGATAGTTGGCAAGTATGAGGCAAGCTGCTTTGGGCCCCACGTTAATGACAGGGCCCAAAGGGCAGCTGCCCCTTTTGCCCTGCCTTAAAGACGGCCCTGCACTTAGCTCACGGAATGATCCCAGTTAACCACATCCATATTTACCATCACTGTCCAGGCTGTCCGGTGACATCACGGACATTGACGTCACCGGACACCTCCCCCCTTCCTTTCGTTAGCAGATGGAGGCACTTGGGGAAGGGGGGATGTCCGTGATGTCACTGGATCTCCGACGGAACTCCCTGAAGACCCGGAAGCCGGCGGAGAGGTGAGTACAGATCAAAAAAATTAAGGATTAATCGAGGAATTAATCATTAATTTCCGCAGCCCTAGTTAAAATGTATCCTGCTCTCTTTGTATTGGTTCCTTTGTATGAAACTCCTGGCGATCCTGGCTGTCCTGGCTGTCCTGGCTGTCCTGGCTGATTTCCTATTTCAAACTAACCACACTAAGCATGAGAACACATCCATCCCAGTGTGGTCAGTTGTCTGGCTGTGCTGGGAGAACAGTCTGCCTATCCTCCAATGGTCAAGACCTGTGTTGACACACCCTCCTGCCCAGCCATTGACTGGGAAGATCAGTGTACTGCTTTTTATCCACCCCCACCTCTCTAAACCCCTTATGCAACTGAGAACAGAAATTACTGTATGTGATCACATATAGAGAAAAAAATAAAGATATTTATATTGTTTTTTAATGTACACAAACCTTCCATTTCTATTTTAAACTGAATGGGTTGGTTTACAAGGTAATAGAGCTGCACGATTCTGTCCAAAATGAGAATCACAATTTTTTTGCTTAGAATAAAAAGATCACGATTCTCGTAACATAAAATCTTTCACATTATACAAAAAAAATTGGGCTAACTTTACTGGTTAGTTTTTTTTTTATTCATTAAAGTAATTTTTTCAAAAAAAATTGCATTTGAAAGATCGCTGCGCAAATACAGTGTGACATAAAAAAATATTTCAACAACCACCATTTTATTCTCTAGGGTCTCTACTAAAAAAATACATATAATGTTTAGGGGTTCTAAGTAATTTTCTAGCAAAAAAAAAAATTATTTTAACTTGAAACCAACAAATGTCAGAAAAAGGTTTAGTGTTTAAGTGGTTAAACTTCCCTTATTAAGGCCCCTTTCACACTGGGGCGGTTTGCAGGCGTTATTGCGCTAAAAATAGCACCTGTAAACGGACCTAAAACTGCCGCTACTGTTTCTCCAGTGTGAAAGCCCGAGGGCTTTCACACTGGAGCGGTGCGCTGGCAGGAGAGATAAAAAACTCCTGCAAACTGCAACTTTGGAGCGGTGAAGGAGCGGTGTATTCACCGCTCCTTCACCGCTCCTGCCCATTGAAATAAAAAAAAATAGTGCAGTTTTACCGCCGACGCCCCCACCGCCCCAGTGTGAAAGGGGCCTTACACACGAAGTCTATTCCTTTAACAAATGATTACAATGTTTATACTTATGCCGCGTACACACGAGCAGACTTTTCGACCGGACTGGTCCGACGGACCGAGTCCGGCGAACAATCCGATCGTGTGTGGGCTTCATCAGACCTTCAGCGGACTTTTCCAGTTGAAAAATCTGACGGACTTTAGATTTGAAACATGCTTCAAATCTTTCCGACGGACTCGAGTCCGGTCGAAAAATCCGACGGCTAGTCCGATGGACCAAAACCCACGCTAGGGCAGCTATTGGCTACTGGCTATCAACTTCCTTATTTTAGTCCGGTGTACGTCATCACGTACGAAACCTGTCGGACTTTGGTGCGATCATGTGTAGGCAAGTCCGTTTGTTCAAAAGTCCGTCGGAAGTCCGTCAAAAGTCAGTCGAAAGTCCGTCGAAAAGTCCGCCTGTGTGTACGCGGCATTAGTTCCACTGCGAAAGAATGTTGTGATTCTTGGCAGACTGCCCGTTTTTCTTTCTTCCTTTCTTTTGACGGCTGTGGCTTCAGAAGAGCAGAGAGAATTCTTTGCATAGAAAGAATCGGGTGACACGTTTGTCAAGATCACAACGGGGAAAAAATCGTGATAACCATTCTTGACGATTAATCGTGCAGCTCTACAAGGTAAGGGTTCACATATTCACTTTTGGAAAGAGGGACACGCTTCAGAACATAATATTTAGGCAAAGGACACATTGTTGCCCTCCACTTCCCAATCACACAGACAATGACAAATTAAAGCACAAGAATGGTCATTAAGGCCTGGTTCACAACTATGCATTTTTTTTAGTGCGTTTTCAGTTTTGCGGAAACACACTACAGTCCATTTAACATGGTTTCCTATGGATGTAGTTCACATCTGCATTTCCATAGAAATGGAGAGGGACCAGCAGGTTGTATTTTTGGTTCCATAGACTTCAATGGATCAAAGATGTGTATTGAAAAATGCAAAATGCACCTGGAATATGCAAACTGCAACCTGCATAGGTGTGAATCAGGCCTTAACGTTTATGTAAACCCTCACCTTGTAAAACAACTCATTCAGTTTTAAAATAGAAATGAAAGACAAAACATTTGTATATACAGTAGAGCTGCACGATTACTCGTTAAGAATCGTTATCACGATTTTTTTCCCCATTGCGATCTTGACAGAGTATTTCCCGATTCTTTCTATGCAGAGAATTCTCTCTGCTCTGGTAAAGCCGACAGCTGTCAAAAGAAAGGGAAAAAAAAAGCGGGCAGTCTGCCACGAAGGACAACATTCTTTAGCACTGGAACTTAAGTATAAACATTGTAACGATTTGTCCTTTAGATCAAAGAAATACACTTTGGTGTGTAAATGAGGGAAGTTTAACCACTTAAACAGTAAACCTTTTTCTGACATTTGTTGGTTTCAAGTTAAAATAATTTTTTTTTTGCTAGAAAATGACTTAGAACCCCCAAACATTATATATATATAGATTCTTTTTTAGTAGAGACCCTAAAAAAAAAAAAAAAAAAATCGTGCTTGTTGCAATATTTTATATCACACTGTATTTGCGCAGCAGTCATTCAAATGCGATTTTTTGGGGGAAAAAATTACACTTCAATGAATTAAAAAAAAAACTAACCAGTAAAGTTAGCACAATTTTTTTTTTTTTGTATAATGTGAAAGATTTTACGTCACGAGAATCGTGATCTTTTTATTGTAAGCAAAAAAATCATGATTCTCATTTTGACCAGAATCGTTCAACTGTAGTATACAGCGAAAACATATGAATACAGTTTTTGTGATCACATGCCCTTTACCCGCAACTGCATAAGGAGTTTAGAGAGCTGGGGAGGAGAAACAGCAGCACGCTGGTCTTCCCAGTAAATGGCTGAGCGATGGGGGGGTTATCGTGTCTACACAAGTCTAAACATTAGAGGAGAGCAGAAAACTGACCACGCTGTGCTCTCATGCCTAGTGTGGTCAGATTTTAATTGAGAAACAGAGGGGCTGGCAGAAACACCAGGGATTTCACACAAAGAAAGCAATACAAAGAGGACAGGATACTTCTCATACAAGTACATGGTACAGCAGGCACATATCAGGAATATGAAATGGGGTGACATATTTTTCAAACCCACTTTTCCCTTTAATTTTTCTTTATATTGATATTTACAACTAACCAAGGATAGATAAAAAGTATTTTGCAAATGCAAAACAAATAACTTTGTCTGTTAACCACTTCCCGCCCATAGGACATCATATGACATCCTTGGGTTGAAGTGGTGATAGGTCAAAGCAGCTGCTGAATGAAACCTGCAGCTACAGACATCATTCATCATAATGTAAAATCCACCTAAGTGGCTATTAAGCCGCTGCAATACTTTTACAGGCAGCGAGAGGGGATGTCCCCCATCTGCCACCCTCTGGTGCCTTTCCCGCCGCCCTCCGATGCCTTTCCGGGCTCTCCTGTGCGATCGGGAGGCCGGATTGATGATCCAGTGGTGGTGCCAGATTACCATAGAGCTGGCTGTGGACTGGATGGTCCCAGGCCATCTCTATAACCCTGGGAGGTAAGAAGCAACATCATAACCTCACTTCCGGCATTGGTAGATGTAAACACTGCCATTGTTTTACCTGGAAAGCAGAGATCAATGTTTTTTGTCATATCTCATGCTTTCCAGGGTAGAGGAGATATCTCTATGTCTCCATAAAGAGGACCTGCCGTGCTTATTCCTATTACAAGGAATGTTTATGTTTCTTGTAATAGGAATAAAAGTGATTAAAAAAAAGAAGAGATAGTATAAGAATAATAATCGAAAAAAAAAAAATTATTATGAAAAAAGATTTTTAAAGCGCCCCCACCCCCTCATGCTCGCACATAGAAGCGAACACATACAAAGGTTGCGCTCGCATATGTAAACAACGTTCAAACCACACATGTGAGGTATCAGCGCAAACGTTAGCGTGAGAGCAATAATTATAGCACAGAACCTCCTCCAAGTATAGCCTATGGAGATTTTTAAGTACTAAAGTTTGACACCATTCCACGAGTGTACGTAATTTTAAAGCCTGACATGTTCAGAATAATAATAGGTTGAGAGGTTGAAAAAAGACACAAGTCCATCAAGTCCAACCTATGTGTGTGTATCTATTTAATCTATTACTGTGTTTGAAAACTTGCTGCACAAATACCGTGTGACATAACAAATCGCAATGATCGCTATTTTAATATTATTATTATTATTATACAGGATTTATATAGCACCAACAGTTTGCACAGCACTTTACAACATGAGGGCAGACAGTACACCTAAAATACAAATCAATACAGGAGGGATCAGAGGGCCCTGCTCGTTAGAGCTTACAAACTAGAAGGGAGGGTCAAGTGGAAACAAAAGGTAATAACTGGGGGGTGAGCTGATGGAGAAAATTAAAAAAACAGTAGTTGTTAGGTGTGGGTAGGGTAGGCTTCTCTGAAGAGAAGGTTTTTTTTCAGGGATCGTCTAAAAGCTAATAGAGTAGGAGATAAGTGGACAGATTGGGGTAGGGCATTCCATAGGATTGGAGAGGCTTTGGAAAAGTCCTGGAGGTGAGCATGGGAGGAGGTGATGAGGGAGCTAGAGAGCAGGAGGTCTTGAGAGGAACAAAGAGAATGAGTAGGTTGTTATTTAGAGACTAGGCTAGTCATGTAGCTGGGGGCTAAATTGTGGATGGCTTTGTAAGTAGTTGTTAGTATTTTGAATTTAATTCTTTGGCCGAGTGGAAGCCAGTGGAGGGATTGACAGAGAAGGGTAGCAGACACAGAGCGATTGGGAGGGTGGATGAGTTTGGCAGCAGCATTCATGATGGATTGAAGGGGTGATAGACTATGTAGAGGTAAGCCAATGACAAGGGAGTTGCAGTAGTCGAGGCGAGAGATGACCAGCGAGTGAATTAAGAGCTTTGTTGTGTCATTGGTTAGAAAGGGCGTATTTTGGAGATGTTGCGGAGGTTGAGGCAGCAGGATTTGGACAGTGATTGGACCTGGTGCTTAAAGGAGAGTTCAGAGTCCAGGACTACACCTAGAACCTTGGCATGTGGGGAAGGACTTATAGTTGTGCCATCGATTTTGACAGAGATATCAGGGGAAGGGCAATATGGGGGAGGAAAAATTATAAGTTCAGTTTTGGATAGAGCTTGAGGAAGTGGTGTGACATCCAGACTGATATATCTGATAATAAATTAGTGATACGTGAGGAGACAGAGGGAGTGAGCTGAGGGGTAGAGAAAAAGATTTGGGTGTCCTCAGCTTAGAGGTGGTATTGGAAGCTATGGGAGGCTATCAGCTGACCCAGGGAGGATCTCCCTAGGATCTCTGCTATATATATATATATAATGTTTGGGGATTCTGAGTAATTTTCTAGCAAAAAAAATAGGATGTTCACATGTAGAAGGGGAATGCCAGAATTAGCCTGGTATTGAACATTTGCTTATACAGATCTACAGTGCCTTGAAAATTTCCAAATTTTCTCATGTTACAACCAAAAACGTAGATATATTTTATTGGGATTTTATGTGATAGACCAACACAAAGTGGCACATAATTGTGAAGTGGAAGGAAAATGATAAATGGTTTTCAAAATGTTTTACAAATAAATATGTGAAAAGTGTGGCGTGCATTTGTATTCAGCCCTCCTGAGTCAGTACTTTGTAGAACCACCTTTCACTGCAATTACAGCTGCAAGTCTTTTGTCTACCAGCTTTGCAAATCTAGAAATGCCATTTTTGCCCATTCTTCTTTGTAAAATAGCTCAAGCTCTGTCAGATTGGATAGAGAACGTCTGTTCTCCAAAAAGCAATTTTCAAGTCTTGCCACAGATTCTCAATTGGATTTAGGTCTGGACTTTGACTGGGCCATTCTAACACATGAATATGCTTTGATCTAAACCATTTCATTGTAGCTCTGTAGCTCTAAACCATTCCATTGTAGCTCTGGCTTTTTGGGGATGTCTCTACCAGCTTTGCACATCTAGAGAGTGAAATTTTTGCCCATTCTTCTTTGTAAAATAGCTCAAGCTCTGTCAGATTGGATGGAGAGCGTCTATGAACAGCAAGTCTTGCTACAGATTTTCAATTGGATTTAGGTCTGGACTTTGACTGGACCATGCTAATACATGAATATGATTTGATCTAAACCATTCCATTGTAGCTTTGGCTGTAAGTTTAGGGTCGTTGTCCTGCTGGAAGACGAACCTCCACCCCAGTCTCAAGTCTTTTGCAGACTCTAACAGGTTTTCTTCTAAGATTGCCCCGTATTTGGCTCCATCCATCTTTTCATCAACTCTGACCAGCTTCCCTGTCCGTTCTGAAGAAAAGCATCCCCACAACATGATGCTGCCACCACCATGTTTCACAGTGGGGATGGTGTGTTCAGGGTGATGTGCAGTATTAGTTTTATGCCACATATAGCGTTTTGCTTGACTGTGGTATTAACTATGGCTTGTAACCTGCTATTCCAATAACCCCACCCCTCCCTCTAATGACCACACAACACTGAAATGGAGTAAATTGGCCATAGCAGCCGTTTTATTAACCAACTATAAATATCAATTAATTACCATATTAATTAACATTATAACCTTTTTAATAAAACATCTAGTTTATCACAAAAATGGAGCACAAGGTCCCAATAGGCATTACCCAGAACTGTACCTGCTAGTCACTTCTCAGGCCTCCAGTCGCGAAACCACCGACTCGGAGATAACTAGCAGGTATCCATATACCAACTGGGAGCCGTACCTCAGACGGGTCCCTACACCATGCCTTTTGATGTGCACATATGACCTAAAAAGGACCAAATGAACACCATCCCCACATAAGTATCTCCAAGGTTCTCCCTCCAACTCGTGGTGCCGTACCGCCAAACCTCCATTGCGCATCAAAAATCTTGCCACCTCCCGATTTACCTTAACCCTTGCTTTGTTAATGCCAACCACCGACCTAGCCCACCTCCATTGCGTACGGGCTACCATGTCGGACCATATTATTAGCAAGTCCGGGTAATCCATTCGAAGCCGCGGGAAGTCGAATTTTACGTTCTGTATGAGCTCCCTCACGGACCGCAGCCCTAAATCGTTCCCCCAGGAATGCCCAACTGACATCCGTCAGGCCGAACATCATCTCTTCTCACTCCCCAGTGGACATAGGAGTGGCCCAATATCCAGATCAAGCAGGAGCCCCTTTCTGAATAGAAAAAACAACACACCACACACATAGAAGCAAGAACACCAAACCAGCCTCCCCCTTAAGATAACAGAGGGGACAGACAGGACAGCATACATTCACAAAAAAAACCCACATAAATTACTTACTCATAGCAACTGAGGACGAACATATAGGCGGTAACGCCGAGATTCCCACCTACCAATTCGCCGCAAGGCCCCCTCACTAAAACCCCAGCACGCCGCCTCTGTTGCAGCCCTGATATGAAAGGAATGAGAAGCAAAATCTGATGGACAAAAACCCAACACCCCCAGACATCTCCGAAACACTACCGTGAATTTATACCGAGGCAAGGCCGAACCATCCGCATGCAAAAGCAGGGGTCCAACCCTGGCTGGGCGTGACTCCAAAAAACGTGAAACAACCTGCACCAGACAAGCGGTGATCTAGTAACGCCAAACAACTCCACCCGAACCCCTGCCCAGCTTGGTCGGTCTTGGACCTTCGTATTCAAAAAACAGCCGAATTGCTGCTGCAGTGCATGTCAGCCGACTGCAAGCCATCAGACCCCCCTCTGAAACCAATTCCCCAATATGCAGCGCTCCAAAAAACACCAAGAAAAAAGCCGTCTGAAACAAAAGGGCCTCATAGGCCGACAAACACACTTCCGGCAGCACCCGAAAAATTGAACGTAACAACTCAAAGGACACCGGGCGGCGACCATCCACTGGCCGACGCCCCCTGCAGTAACACTTTACCAAAAAAATCCTTAGTGCAATCCCTGTCACTCATCAACTTAAACAAAAACGCCAACCCCACCAGCTTACAATTCAACACCGACACTGAAACTCCCATCTCCACATTCCAACCTATAAAATACAACACCAGGAACCCATCCTCCCCAGCGACAACCGCCCCGCCAAACCGCTCCTCCCAGGCTTTTGACTACACCGATCAGGTAGCCTCACTCACCGACCGCCGAATCAGTGTCGCAGTCACTCTAAGGCAATCCGCCACAGCTGTGCTGGACAAGGAACTCCCAGTTGCGCCGCTCCTGGAGCCAACTTTCAAAACTTGTCCCACTGAAACCGAGAAAGAGCATCGGCCAAGGAATTAGTGCACCCCAGGACATGAGCAGCATTTACAAAAGCATTGTAACGCAAACAAGCCAACACCAAATGCCTCAACAAACGCACCACCAGTGGCGAGGACGCTGACACGCTATTAATAGCCTGCACAACAGTCATATTATTGCAATTAAAACGGATCTTCTTGTTGCAGAACTGAGAACCCCAGAGCTCCACTACCAGCACAATCAGAAACAGTACCAAAAGTGCCAAATTCCTGGTAAACCCAGCCTCTTGCCATTCCAATGGACACGGGCCCGCACTCCACTGCCCCCCAAAATATGCCCCATAGCCCGCCGATCCCGCAATGTCAGTAAACAGCTCCAAATCAAAACTGGACATAGCTTTCGACATCCACACCGACCGGCCATTATAAGAATCTAAAAACGATTCCCAAACTCCCAGTGTATGTTCCTGGGTCAGGCGAATGTGATGCCCCGGAGCCTGAACCCCTGCTGTTAAAAACCCTGCCCATCGGCATTATCGGACAAGCAAAGTTGAGTTTACCCAGAAGCTACTGAAGCCGACGCTGGGTCAACTTGCCAGCCCCACGAGCTGAAACCACCGCCGCCCGCAAGTCAGTCAACTTGTCTTCCAGGAGGCGGCATTCCATGGCCACCGTATCAATCAAAATCCCAAGAAAACTCAGGACCATAGCCGCTCCCTCCGTTTTGTCTGCTACCAGTGGAACGCCAAAGCGTTCTGCCATGTGCTGAACAGTAGCCAACAAAATCCTACACTGATTAGAAGCGGCCGGCCCGATACACAAAAAATCATTTAAGTAGTGAATGACGGAAGCCCAGACACCTCCCTAACCACCCACTTAAAGAATGAACTAAAAATTTCAAACAAGGAACACGAAAATGAACATCCCATGCAAACATTGATCAATGAAGTAGCACCCCTGCCACTTACAACCCAGCAAGTGAAAACTGTCGGGATGTACCGGCAACAAGCGAAAAGCGGATTCAATATCTGTTTTTGCCAATAAAGCCCCCCGCCCATAGACCCGAACCCAACGCACCGCAGTGTCGAAAGGAGGCCCCTTGAAACAAATATACACCTCACATTTGGCCGAGTCCGCCAAACGTACCTGGTCCACCGCCTTCTCTAGTGCCTTACCTTGTCTGGGGTCCACCACACCATCCTCCCTTGCAACTGGCACTTGCGCCACCCCTGCTCCCGAGGCAGGTGGTGCCCCCAGAGCTGCTTGTGGCACACCGGACACTGTCCCAGTCCCCGCTGTTGATGTGCCGCCGGCCACCAACAGAGGCCCCGTTACATCAGCACCCGCATCAGGATGGGGAACCCAAGCCGCCGTGGGCAACCCAGCAGCCCATAACGGGGCCAACCACCATAAAACATCTTTTAAACTCGCCAGTAACTGCGCCAGTTCCTGCGGGCCAGACCCTGACCTCCCCGAATCCACCACCACCCCGTCCCTGACACAGACACACCATGCAACACCCCCCCAGAACCCGTTCTCCCAACCACAGGCACACCCACGGAAGACAAAGAAGGTTGGCCTAACAGCCACTTACACATCTGCCGCGGAATTGGACCTCCAAGAGGTGAAACTGCGCTCTCCTTTGTTGCTGGCACCTCTACCGGCTCGTTTGCGCTCTTGTCTTCCAGCCCCCCTTCGGACAGGGTAGCGTCCTCACGGTCCTCCGCGCTGCCCTGGCCCGTAACACCTGAAGTCTGCTGGGTGCCACTGTGGCCGCCCATGACGTCACTACTTGCCATCTTCCAGGAGGGCCCAGGCTGTTCCCCAGCTGAGCACTCACCCCGGCCGGGCTGGACGAAGCCGCTCTCCCCGCTCCTCTCGCCATCTGACCCAGGACACCACTAGCTGCAGCGCCACCTTCAGGCCTCCGCTCCCCCACCGGCTCCACTGTGGCAGGGACAACGGCTGCTCCAGGCTCCAGGCCAGTTCCCGAGGACTGATTTCTCCCCCGCTTAGCTGCCCAGGTGGCCACAGAGCCAGTCCCGGGTGCCGCACTGTGCATCTGACCCCTCGATGAGGGATGGGCCGCCTCATTCATCCCCGCCCCTCCCGCGAGTCCTGCCTAGGCAGAGGATTTCTCCTGGGCCGCACCGACACCGCGTGTGACTGGCGTTTACGTGCGGGGGTCAGAGGGTCCCTGGAGGCAGTCCCTGTGGAGCTCCTAATGCGGCGATGGACCCTGTGAGATACCTCCAGGCTGAGGCGTTCTGGAGGCCTGGACCTCCGAGCCCGAGTTACAGTGGCTTGTCCGGCTCCTACAAGGAGGCTCCTGATCTGGGCGTGCAGCCAGTCGGTGCCGTGCTCCACCACCGCAGCTGGGCCATCAGGTACTCAATGTACGGGGAAGGAAGTTCCTTACCCCCTCTCTTCCTCGTGGTGACTGTGCCCTCCCTTTCCTTTCCGTCTTACTTCCTCCCCCAGCTCCACCCCCTCAACATAGAACTGCCAGCTCTGCTTAATGTACCTTCCTCCTACACTTAACTCCCTGTAACAAGCCCCATTAACCCCTGTCATGCTGGCCCTCTGTTGAATTAAGTCTGGTAATGCCTCTCTTTTAGGCCAAAAACTAAAACTTTGGTCTCATCTGACCAGAGCACCTTCTTCCACATGTTTGCTGTGTCCTCCACATGGCTTCTCGCAAACTGCAAACTTGACTTCTTATGGCTTCCTTTGAACAATGACTTTCTTCTTGCCACTCTTCCATAAAGGTCAGATTTGTGGAGTGCACGACTAATAGTTGTCCTGTGGACAGATTCTTCCACCTGAGCTGTGGATCTTTGCAGCTCCTCCAGAGTTACCATGGGCCTCTTGGCTGCTTCTCTGATTAATGCTCTCCTTACCCGGCCTGTCAGTTTAGGTGGACGGCCATGTCTTGGTAGCTTTGCAGGTATGCTATACTCTTTCCATTTTCAGATGATGGATTGAACAGTGCTCCGTGAGATGTTCAAAGCTTGGGATATTTTTTTATATCCTAACCCTGGTTTAAACTTCTCCACAACTTTATCCCTGACCTGTCTGGTATGTTCTTTGGCCTTCATGATGCTGTTTGTCCACTAAGGTTCTCTAACAAACCTCTGAGGGCTTAACAGAACAGCTGTACTTATACTGAGATTAAATTACACACAGGTGGACTCTATTTACTAATTAGGTGACTTCTGAAGGCAATTGGTTCCCCTAGATTTTAGTTAGGGGTATCAGAGTAAAGGGAGCTGAATACAAACAAGGGAACTATGCAAAAGCAATGCTTCAACTCCTCAAACTGCCACAGGTCGCTAGTTAATAGGGGTGGAACACAGTTGCATGTTTGATTCCCAGCTAAGTGACTGCGGAGTTCTGTGACATGAAACCTCTGAAAGCCGTCACCTCTCCTGCAATGATATAAAGTAGGATCATTAGGCAGAGCGTACGTCCTGCAGACTGGGTAATTAGCTGCCTCTAACAGCCCAGTTCATGGGCCTGGCCCACCTCTGCAGCAGAACCAGGTGGCCTTGTGTGTCTAAGTCCATCTGTTTTCCCTTCACAGTTGGGTAGTCTATGCTACCGTCTTGGTGCAGGCATTACCCATCAATATGTTTTTTTTTGCCAAGCAGCCTCCTATCAATTATCGATGATCTGTTTTTCTAAACAAGGTGCATTGCAGCAGCTTTCGTCTTTCTCTCATCTGTCAAATCAAGGTGTCCTTATTTAAAAAAGTGCAAATCATGGTCAACCATAGCACCCGGATGTCACCTTTCATCCTTGTAGGGCAGTCAGAGCAGTGGAAGCCAACTGCTCATTAGTTGCCACGGCTCTGCTCTTCATACTTTTATGGGGTGCAGTGTGCAGTAACCCAAAGTAACTGGATTTCACTGTTTTGCAGTATCATAAAAAATAAATGGTAATTTAATACTGTGAGTTACAGCGCTTTACGAATAAGCCAAACAAGTGTGATGTTATCATGCAAAACCGACAACTATTGTCTATGTTTACTTAGAGGCACGGTACTCAGTATTATATTGCATATTAAAAATACATCAATTCATACATAGCTTGCCTACAATGTAACAATATTTTATCAGATATGATGTTTTCCAGGTATGATTTTTAAGGGGTCAATCCATGCAATAATAATATTTAAGAACATTTTTTTACTGAGCCATCCATTGCTTATTTTTAACTCTCAGAGTCTCTCACTGTGAGATCTCTCATCACAGATTCCAATTTGTATTCCCCAAGGGTGGTCCCACTCTTCAGCCTCCCTCTCCTGCTACTTGCTGGAAAATATAAAGTCAGAGGGAATCCCAAAAGGGAAAGTGTGACTGCCTTATAACGGGCTCAGCTGATGGGTGGAGCTGGGAACTCAAGCATGGTGATCTCACCATTGGAGTCCAAGAGACTTCAATGCCTCTTAGAGACTCCCATGGTGAGATCTCCCATCACAGTTTCCAGCTCGTATTACCCTGGGGAGTCCCACTCTACAGCCTCCCTCTCCTGTTGCATGCTGTAAAATATAAAGTCAAAGAGAATCCCAACAGGGAAAGTGGGACTGCCTTATAATGGGCACAGCAGATAGGTGGAGCTGGAAACTTAAGCATGGCGATCTCACCATTGGAGTCCCAGAGGTTTCAATGGTCTCCTAGGACTTCTATAGTTAGACCTCCAAACAAAATGTCTAACTTGTATTTCCCAGGGGGGGGGGTCCCACTCTTCAGCCTCCCTCTCCTGCTGTATGCTAGAAAATATAAACTCACAGAGAATCCTAACAAAGAAAGTGGGGCCCCCTTATAATGGGAACAGCAGTGGGGTGGAGTTGGGAACTCAAGCATGGTGATCTTACCACTAAAGTCCCAGAGACTTTAGTGGTAAGATCAACTGATATTCTAGGTTTCCTAGAGACTTCAATAGTTAGATCTCCCATCAAAATTTCTAACATGTATTCCCTGGAGGGGGGGTCCCATTCAAAGAGAATCCTCGAGCATGGTGATCTTCAATGGTCTCTTAGACCTAATGGCAACAGTAGGATAGAGGAACTAAGAAATCATGTGTGGTGTTCTCATCATTGGAGTCCCAGAGACTTGAATGGCTTTTTAGAGACTCTCATGGTGGGATCTCCCATCACAACTTGTATTCGTATTCCCCAGGAGGCTTCCTACTCTTCAGCCTCCCTCTCCTGCTGCATTCGGTAAATTTTGAAGAAAATCCCAATGGGGAAAGAAAAGGAGACCGCCTTGTAATGGCCACAGCGGATCTGGGAACCAAAGCGGGATGATCTCATCAATGGAGTCCCAGTTACATAAAAGAACCTGGAATATCAGTTTGTCAGGACTGACCCTTTGAATCCAATGCATAAGTAGTAACTTTCGCACACCAAATTCCTCAATTGTATTTTTTATCAGCTGGTTTACTGGACACATTTTTGATCATATTCACATTTGCAATAAAACACTTTCTAACAATCCAGCCGACACATACAATACGCTATACAAAAAGTGAGCCGAAACAGAAAAATAATGATGTGATCAAAATCATTAGTGAGTGGATAGTATAAACTGTCTGCCTGGTGTTTTTATGTCACTGTTCTTAATGAGAAGGAGTCCGCTCTTTTATGTTGTTTTATTTTGTGAACTATTGGGATAATTTATCACTTTTTACAGGTCTCTCTGGTGACCGGTTATAAGGGAGAAGCAGCTGAGGACAAGAACTGTTTTCTAAGGCAAAGTGTAATGTGCACGATACGGTATTGCTGACTAACCAATCAAGTTCATTGTTTTGTAAAGTGATGGAAGTTGAAATGGGTTACCAAAATTTTGGCACTGAAAATTCAGATTTAACCCTTTGCACTCTGCTACACACGCTTACATATTTCTAGAAAACTTTTACATTAAAAACAGAGATTTTTGGTTCACAATTATCGCAATACGTGTTCAAGCTGACCAAATGCGTCAAAGTAATCCATCTCTGGCCAGACCCTACTCTTCCCAAAATTTGCACAACTCATTCCACTTTGTGCTGCCTTATAATAGTCGTGATTGACCTCAGAATGGACTACAAGACAACGTGCAATCTATACCTGTGTACAGGTGTGCCAGGTCTGACATCCAACTAGTCTAAAAATATAAAAGATAGGGAGACTATAGATAGAGAGATAGATAGATAGATAGATAGATAGATAGATAGATAGATAGATAGATAGATAGATAGATAGATAGATAGATAGATAGATAGATAGAGTCACTTTTCCTAAAACTTGTATGCATAAGATAGAAAGACAGATGTCTTAAAGTTGTCATGGCAAAAGTTGATCTTTATGGAGGTCTAACACTGGCTATACATTATACAATCGTCTTGTACAATTCTCCTTTAGATTTACCAAAACCATATAATATGAGGTCGAACCTAAACACTTTCAATTTGTATGCATCAGGCAGGTCCTTGCACTACATATTTGAAGGTAAATCTAAAGGAAATTGAAAATTGTATAATGTATGGCCAGCTTTAATGTTGATCTTCTAGATAGATAGATAGATAGATAGATAGATAGATAGATAGATAGATAGATAGATAGATAGATAGATAGATAGATAGACATTAAACATTGGATTGGAGCTAGGGAAGGTCTGTATAATTATTATTATTTTTTTTTTTAAAGGGATGTATTGGACAAGGAGTCTTCTGAAAATTAGATAGATAGATAGATAGATAGATAGATAGATAGATAGATAGATAGATAGATAGATAGATAGATAGATAGATAGATAGATAGATAGATAGATAGATAGATACTCATTAAACATTAGGTTGGGGCTAAGGAAGGTCTACATATAAACAATTTTAAGGCTGGCCATACATTATACAATTTCTTGTACAATTTTCCTTTAGATTTACCAAAACCATATAATATGAGGTCAAACCTAAATGCTTTCAAATTGTATGCAATCAGGCAGGCCCTTACACTACATAGTCTATGGTAAATCTGATGGAGATTGAACAAGAAAATTGTATAATATATGGCCAGCTTCAGAAATGTATTAAGACAAGTAACCTTTCGAAAATGAGATAGATAGACAGATAGATAGATAGATAGATAGATAGATAGATAGATAGATAGATAGATAGATAGATAGATAGATAGATAGATAGATAGATAGATAGATAGATAGATAGATAGATAGATAGTCATTAACATTGGATTGGAGCTAAGGCTGGCCATACTTTATACAATTTTCTTGTACAATGTTTAGAGTTACCAAAACCATATAATATGAGGTCAAACCGAAACACTTTCAATTTGTATGCAATCAGGCAGGCCCTTCTACTACATATTTAAGGGTACATCTAAAGGAGATTGAACAAGAAAATTGTATAATGTATGGACTGCTTAAGGAAGGTTTATATAAAAAAACTATTTTAAGAGATGTTTTAGACAAGGAGTCTTCTGAAAATTAGATAGATAGATAGATAGATAGATAGATAGATAGATAGATAGATAGATAGATAGATAGATAGATAGATAGATAGATAGATAGATAGATAGATAGACAGACAGTGCCACGTGTCTTAAGTTGGCCATACACCATTCAATTTTCTTATTCAATTTCCTTTAGATTTACCTTCAACTATGTAGTGTAAGGGCCTGTCTGATTGCATACAAATTGAAAGTGTTTAGGTTTGACCTCATATTATATGGTTTTGGCAAACCTAAAGGAAAACTGTACAAGAAAATTGTATAATGTATGGTCAGCCTTAGTTGTAGTTCCACAGCTGCTGGACATGCATACATGTCTTTAGGTTGTCAATAAAGTAGATAGATAGATAGATAGATAGATAGATAGATAGATAGATAGATAGATAGATAGATAGATAGATAGATAGATAGATAGATAGATAATGTTTCATAAAACTTCCACAGCTGCTAAATGTCCATAGATGTCTTTAATTTGTCATGCTAGAAAAAAAAGGATCGATAGGAGTCTTGATGTTGCTATGTTAGATAGATAGATAGATAGATAGATAGATAGATAGATAGATAGATAGATAGATAGATAGATAGATAGATAGATAGATAGATAGATAGATAGATAGATAGATAACTTTCGATTGGGGCAATGGTATGCGTATGTATATGTATCAAATTTAAATATAACAGTACATTAATGTCTACAGAACACACAGAATGGAGATATACTGGGACACGTAGTACAACAGTTGCTTGAAAGTCAGAGCATATAGACAGATATGCAATAGATTAAAGAGATAGATAGATAGATAGATAGATAGATAGATAGATAGATAGATAGATAGATAGATAGATAGATAGATAGATAGATAGATAGATAGATAGATAGATAGATAGATAGATAGATAGATAGATAGATAGATAGATAGATAGATAGATAGATAATATACGATAAGATAATATAGGATAAGATGTGCTGGAACATGTAGTACAACATGTGGCGGACAGTCAGGGATTGCCCCTGGGAGGGTGTATTGGGTTTGTAGTACCACAACTGATGAAAAACTCTCAGTTGCCCATCCAGATGGAAAGATAGACATCCAGGTAGAGCAGTTGGCAGCACTTTTTTTTAAGGCACTGTCCTCTGAGGATAGCCAGTAGCATGCATGCCTACTTCCCTGGTGTATGACCCTGAGTATGGAAGATGCCATCCAGTGCACTGCCCCCTGTCCCTCCCAGAGTCGGTGACACCGCCACAGCCTCTGCAGTCCACACACAGCACTCACCTCCTCACTGTGTTGCTGCAGAGTGCTGCTACTGCTGCTGATGGGAACAGAGGATCCTCAGTGAGGCTGCAGTAAAAACCCTGGCAGCTTATAAGCTTTCCTTCCACCGTCCTCAGATTTCAGCCCCCAGCCTGTTACGCCGATGCCATCCATCCTCCTGGTCCTTGCCTAATTTGCTGGGAGTAGCATTACCCCCCCACCACCCCCCAACCCTCATCCAAGAGTGCCAGGGAGACCCTGGGTATGGCCGCTGCTTCCTGTGCAGATGGCAGAGTGACTTATGAAGAGGGAAAAGCCAGGCAGTGAGTGAGCAGAGAGGGGAGGGCTGGGGGACAGCAGACAGATGCAGGGCAGCAGCAGCAGCTTTCTCACTGCAGTCCTGCTGAAATGGATGTGTGCCTCTTAGCAGGGCACTGAGATATTCCAGAGCTGGGAGCCGCTCACTGAAGAGGAGGAGGGAGGAGAAGGGGGAAGAAGGAGGGAGAACAGGGGGAAGACACATCAGGGAGGACAAAAAAAAAGAGAGATACAGAGGAGGAGTGAGAAAGTGTCACCAAGGCAAAGCCATGGGGGAAGCAGTGTCACAGGCGATGAAAGAGGTCGGTGTCATAGGCGATGAAAGGGGTCAGTGTCATAGGCGAGGAGAGGGGTCGGTGTCATAGGCGAGGAGAGGGGTGTCTGGCAGTGAAGGAACCTGTGTAACACAAGAGCAAGAATTGTTACGAACGGACACTGTTGCTCGGTTATTATTTCTCACATCTATCAACTATCTACTGTCTATGTATTATCTGCCTACCAAATCCATCCAGCCAACCCATTCATTTATTCGCATGCATTAATATGTATTTCCATGCTTAGCGAACACATAAATGACACAAAATGACAGGCAGAGATGGCAACAAACCCTCCCGTGAAATAATACCTTGTTTATGTTCATGATCGCTCTACGTTCTTCTTATTGTAGTACCACCTGTGTCTCAAGGGGCACCTACAGTGTGTCTGTGAAAGTTCTCATTCATCCAGGTCATGGTATGGCTAGTAGTGGTTGGTCACATTCAAGTGAACATGTTCTGTAATGTTGAAGTCTTATAGTAGTACCGCCGGAACAGTGCCTGTGTCTCAGAAGGCACCTACAGCATATCTGTGAAGGTTCTCATTTGTCCAGGCCATGGTATGGCTAGTAGTGGTTAGTAAAATTCCACTGAGCCTGTTCTGTAATGTTGAAGTATTTTCCTAGTTTACCAAGTCACTTCTTCATGGCTTGGTAAGCTATAAGCCATGAAACATCTTCAACATTCAACTGGACTTGTTCTGTAATGTTGAAGTCCTATTGTAGTACCACCAGGGCAATGCCTGTGTCTCAGAGGGCACCTACAGCACATTTCTGAAGGTTCTCATTATTCCAGGTCATGGTAGCTAGCAGTGGTTAGTCACATCCAACTGCACTTTTACTGTAATACTGAAGTATCTTTGTAGTTCACCAAGCCACTTCTGCATGGCTTGGAAGCTATAAGCTATGAAACATTTTCAACATTCAACTGGACTTGTTCTGTAATGTTGAAGATGTTTCATATCTTATCAAGCCATGGAGAAGTGGCCTGGTAAGCCATGAAATGTCTTTACCATTACAAAACAAGTCCAAGTCAATGTGACAAACTAATACTAGATATGCCATGACCTGAATACATGAGAACCTTTACATACACACTGTAGGTGCCCTCTGAGACAGAGGCATGATCCTGGTAGTACTACAATAAGACTTGAAGACATTTCATAGCTTATAGCTCACCAAGCCATGAAGAAATGGCTTAGTAAGATAGAAATACTACAGTATTGCAGTACTAGTCCAGTTGACTGTAACTTCAGCTAGCCTTCCCATGACCTGGATAAATGAGAACTTTTACGGATATGCTGTAGGTGCCCTCTGAGACACAGGTATGTTTCTGGTGGTACCACAATAAGACTTGAAGATGTTTTGTAGCTTAGAGCTTACCAAGCCACGAAGAAGTGGCTTAGTAAGCTACAAAAAGACTTAAGTATTCAAAGTCCTGTTCAATGTGACAAACTACTGCTAGCCATACCATGACCTGGATAAATGAGAACTTTCACGGATATGCTGTAGGTGTCCTCTGAGACACAGGTATGGTCCTGGTGGTACTCCGATAAGACTTCAGCTTTACAAAACAGTTTCAGTTGAATGTGACTAACCACTACTAGCCATACCATGGCCTCACAGACACACTGTAGGTGTCTTCTGAGACACAGGTGGTACTGCAATAAGACTTCAACATTATGGAGCAAGTCAATGTGACAAACTACTACTAGATATGCCATGATCTGGATACATGAGAACCTTCACATACACACTGTAGGTGCCCTCTGAAACACAGGCATGATCCTAGTGGTACTACAATAAGACTTGAAGACATCTCATAGCTTATAGCGTACCAAGCTATGAAGAAATTGCTTAGTAAGCTACAAAAATACCGCAGTATTACAGTACAAGTCCAGTTGAATGTGACTTCAGCTAGCCATACCATGACCTGGTTAAAAGAGAACCTTCATGGATATGCTGTAGGTGCCCTCTGAGATAGAGGCATGGTCCTGGTGGTACTACAATAAGACTTTAACATTACAGAATGGGTTCAGTTGAATGTGAGTAACCACTACATACACCATGACCTGGATAAATGAGAACCTTCCCATACACACTTTAGATGCCCTTTGACACACAGGTATGATCCTGGTCGTATTACAATAAGACATGAACCATACAGAACAAGTCCAGTAGAATGTGACTACTAGATATACTATGACCTGGTTAAATGAGAACCTTCACAGACACACTGGAGTTGATATACTAAAGGCAAACAGACTGTGCACTTTGCAAGCGTAATTGCACTCTGAAAAGTACAGTTGCTCCAGAGCTTAGTAAATGAGGTGAAGCTTCACTTTGCAAAAAGACATAAAAACATAGAAAAGTGATGGCAGAAAAAAAATGAGTAGTCCATCGAGTCTGACCATTTTATTATTTTTTTTGTTTTATTTTTTTTTTTTCCATTAACCTTGTTGTCTGACTATAGATCTATGTTTAACTTTCCTCCAGTTAGTTTGAGGTCTTGTCCCCATGTTCTTGATTTTGGTTTCATATTGAAAAGACTGCCTTCCTGAACCCTATTTACCCCCTTGATGTTTTTAAAGATTCCAATCATGTCTCCCCTTTCCCTTCTTTCCTCTAGACCGTACATATTAAATTCCTGAAGTTGCCCTCGAAATGTTTCACCCCCCCCCCCACACTTATCACCATTTTTGTTACCCATCTCTGGACTCGTTTTATCTTATCAATGTCTTTGTGTAAGTGAGGTCTCCAGAACTGGACACAGTATTCTAAATGAAGTCTCTCTAAAGATCTATATAGAGGGATCAGATTCTCTATTCTATCCGCTTTTCCTACTGCCTGAGAACACTGTTTGCTCATTTTGCAATCATCTGAAATAAGTACCCCCAAATATTTTTCTTCTGTAGTGCTGGCTGACAGTGTACCTCCAGGTTTATTGTGAGCTGTCTTTGCATTATTTCAAAGTTCTTCTATCGCACTTGGACTGTGTGTGTTATTGCTGCTGCACCCCCATCTACAACCGCATAATAAGTAAAAAAAAAATAAGCTAGGTCATAGCCTGACTTTAATCCTTTATGTAGCCATGGTGGGCTCTGATCGCTATATAGAGAGGCCCCAAGGTCAGCAGGGGAAAGGAGGACCCTCTTTCATGGACCCTAGTTGGCCTGTCCTACACAGTCCAAATGGACTACTCTATTCTTTGGGAGCATAGAGAATGTCTGAATTTGGTGTAACTCCAAAAGCTATTACCCCTAATTCCAAGAGACCTGAGTCTCAACCATACATGCTATGTTTCCTAATAAATCAATTTTAAAAAAAAATGATATCCTGTTTTGGATACAATTAACTACTTGGATGGTGTTACTCAATATTTATCTTTTGGGTTATCCTATCTCCAAAAAAAAACTATAATTGATTGTGCTGGAGGCTGCCAGGTGGACAATCGCTAAACAATGATGTAAGCCTGATTTATCTATCATGATGGTACATGCCAAGCTTTTAAATGTTTGTATTAATGAACACCTCCTTCACACACTAGGGGACACCCTAGATGTATGTCAAGAAATTTGGCAGAAATGGGAGATATTTCAACAGACCCAACCTATACAGGTCTTCTCCATGACCAGCCCTGCTGGGGCAGCCCCACCTGAAAGGTAGTTGAGATGGATACTGTACCAAGTAGCACTTTGCACCCAGGGTCCAATACAAATTAGAGTTACAGTATGTTTATCTACCTGAAGGTTTACTACAGTTAAGATCTTTTTTCTTTATTGAGCAGTCAGGGTTAATTACAATTACAACCTGTCTTTTATCTTGTCTTTATCTTGGTATATAACCAATGACATCAATTATCTTTTTAGTGATCTGTATGAGACACATTCTTTCCATCTACAAGCTTATACATATGTGAGATATATGAATTGTTTTGGTTACTTGTGATGTATTATTCAAATGTCTTGTTTCATATACTAATTGATGATATTTTTGTCTAAATATACTATTTTTAATTCTTAGTGATCATATATGCAGTACTTGATAAAAAGACTCCTGATGAAGCCATCGTATGGCGAAACATGTAGGGTATTGAAACCTACTGCATTTTTCCATTTACCGTATGGATATTATATGATGACATTATGCTGATTTTTAAACATTTTCAATAACATTTTGATATATTTTATATTTGTGTTGTGTTTTGGCACCTTTAAAATCCCATACCTCTCTCCTTTTTACAATAGTGTGGGGTTGTTTTTCAGGGGTGGGGCTTGGCCCCTTAGTTCCAGTGAAGGGAACTCTTAAGGCGTCAGCATACCAAGACATTTGGACAATTTCATCTTCCCAACTTTGTGGAAACAGTTTGGGGATGGTCCCTTCCTGTTCCAACATGACTGTGCACCAGTGCACAAAACAATGTCCATAAAGACATGAATGAGCGAGTTTGGGGTGGAGGAACTTGACTGGCCTGCACAGAGTCCTGACCTCAACCTAATTGAACATCTTTGGGATGAACTAGAGCAGAGACTGCGAGCCAGGTCTTCTCGTCCAACATCAGTGCCTGACCTCACAAATGCCCTGCTGCAAGAATGGTCAAACTTTCCCATAGTCTAAGGTGACCAGGTTTTTTAAATGGGATGGACTTTTTTTTTGTTTTTTGTTTTTTTTTTTTTGTCTTTTTTCAACCTCACCTACTATGTAACTATGACATTTTTTTTAAAGGCAAACAGTAAACTATTTTATAAGCATATTTTCCTCAAATTATATATGCACTGTATGTGATATAAACAAATGTAAAAAAGATACTTCTTAGAATTTTTTGAGATATGACTACCAAATGTTATGAAGATAAGATAGAGAAAAAACAGAGTGCAGGGCTCAGGCGTGTGCTACATAAAGAATGCAGGGCTCAGGAGTGCACTACATAAAGAATGCAGGGCTCAGGAATGCGCTACATAAAGAATGCAGAGCTCAGCTGTGCCCATCTATGCAGCCTCACCAGTGCCTAGCAATGCAGCCTCACCAGTGCCCATCTATGCAGCCTCACCAGTGCCCAGCAATGCAGCCTCACCAGTGCCCAGAATTGCAGCCTCACCAGTGCCCAGAATTGCAGCCTCACCAGTGCCCAGAAATGCAGCCTGAAAAGTTCCCAGCAATGCAACCTTACCAGTGCTCAGCAATGCAGCCCCACCAGTGCCCAGCAATGCAACCTCACCAGTGCCCATCCAATGTAGCTTTACCAGTGCCCATCTATGCAGCCTCACCAGTGCCTAGCTAAGCAGTCTGACCAGTGCCCATCAATGCAGCCCTACCAGTGCCAGCAATGCAACCTGACCAGTGCCCAGCAATGCAGCCTGACCAGTGCCCAGCAATGCAGCCTGACCAGTGCCCATCTATGCAGCCTTACCAGTGCCCAGCAATGCAGCCTCACCAGTGCCCAGCAATGCAGCCGTACCAGTGTCCAGCAATGCAGCCTCACCAGTGCCCATCTATGCAGCCTCACCAGTGCCCATCAATGCAGCCTGACCAGTGCCCATCTATGTAGCCTGACCAGTTCCCAGCATGGCAGCCTGACCAGTGCCCAGCAATGCAGCCTCACCAGTGCCCATCTATACAGCCTCACCAGTGCCCAGCAATGCAGCCTGACCAGTGCCCAGCAATGTAGCTTTACCAGTGCCCAACAATGCAGCCTTACCAGTGCCCAGCAATGCAGCCTCACCAGTGCCCAACAATAGAGCCTCACCAGTGCCCAGCAATGCAGCCTCACCAGTGCTCAGCAATGCAGCCTCACCAGTGCCCATCAATGCAGCCTTACTAGTGGCCAGCAATGCAGCCTCACCAGTGCCCAGCAATGCAGCCTTACCAGTGCCCAGCATGGCAGTCTTACTAGTGCCCAGCAATGTAGCCTTACCAGTGCTCATCAATGCAGCCTCTCCTGAGCCCAGCAATGCAGCCTCACCTGTGCCCATCTATGCAGCCTCACCTGTGCAGGGGATCAGAGAGGAGAGGAAGAGGAGAGCCGGACGGCATTGCCCACTGTGACAGCTTTAATTTGAATCGCCGGGTGCCCACCGTCACACAGCTCCTACCTATGATAGACAGCACAAGCTAGGAGGCAGGACTTTGTGTGACGGCGGGCACCCGGCAATTCAAATTAAAGCTGTTACAGCAGGCGACGCTGGTCTGACACCCCTCAGTGTGTGTCACCTGGGGCAGACCACCCCCCCTCTGCCTCAGCACCCGTGCAGGATCGGCCCTGGACCTGGTGCCACATCTGAAAATAGAGGCCAAATCTGGGGACAGACTGGCTCCAGGGACAGTGTCCTCAGTCCGGGGACTGTCCCCGGAAACCGAGGGCGTCTGGTCACCGTACCATAGGCACACTCCTAATCCCTGTGGAAAGCCTTCCCAGAAGAGTTGAAGCTGTTATAGTTGCAAAGGCTGGGCCAACTCAATATTGAACCCTACGGACTAAGACTGGGATGCCATTAAAGCTCATGTATAAATGTATAAAGGCGAGCGTCCCAATACTTTTGGTAATATAGTGCATATACTTAGAGTACATTGCTCCAAGCTGAGCCAATGTGACTATGCAAAAAATAACCATACTTGGAATTCAGGTTTCAAGCGGTATTAAACCCAAAACCAAAAATGTATTACATTAGATGTGGTGGCTGCATCAGTTTTCTTTTCTTTGGCTTTATTTTTTGGGGCTTTTTCCCTCTGTTTTCACCTGGTGATCTGGCCAGTAGCACGTCTCCTGTATTAGTAAGGCACAGCTCTGAAGGAAGGAGAACAGGGAGCACAGCAGCACTGTCAGTTTGGGGGAATGATAGTGTTAAATGAATTAGCAGTTTTAGATACACTAACAAATTGAAGCCAAACTCCAGCTCACACTTTATAATCCGTTACAGCAAACAGTGTTTTTTCCTTTTGGGATACAGGTTTTGTATGAATAAATAAAAATTGGTCATTTTAATCACCTCTGACAGTGTTGAATGGTTTGTCTCATCCATGTAAATTGATACATCCTGCTGGAGAGCTTGTACTTGTGAAAAACAACAGACAAACTGGCCGGATAAGCTACAATATAATAAATGTTTGCTTTTGAGTTCAATACTACAGAATTGTCATTTTTTCAAGATATAATATTCTGTAACTGTTGAGATCAACCCAAATCCTGAATATACAAATGAGTTCTCCTGGCAAACCTGACAAGAATGATAATGAGTTGTCAGTGCATTTATTTCACAGCAATTTCCAAGGGAGAGAGAAGAAGCAAGTTGTGTCATTTATGGCATCCCTGCCATCCCCGTGACAAGTCTGCTTCTACTGATGATCATACGGTAGTATAATTGCTATAAGCACAGCACCATCTACTGGCTGAATGGGGAACACATAGCTCATTTATGTAGGATTGGATGCAGGGGAAGCCAGGTTCTGTACTTCTTTGTAGAACTCAAACCTGCTGGATGTAGTTCTTTCACTCTTGTAAACCCTAACAATGAACTTATGTTATTTCATCTGGTAAAAGTACTAATTGAAAGAATTTTGTTATATCTGTTAAAAGAAAAAAAGTGCAAAAACAAAAAACAAAAACTGTTGATCTCGCCAGAAATTCAAAGCCGTTCTGTGCTCTGTTATCTCAAATAGACAATTTTTTTTTTTATGTTGGGCTGCATATCAGTTGGTCACTATGCTTTGGATAAGAAGACAGTGGAAGTAGCTGGGTAGTTTAGCAAATCACAATGGGCAGGGCTGACACCTCTCGGTCTACAAGAATGCTGTGTTATTAGTCTTCTCCTAAAATATTCTACAGGACAACTTCATGTCCCAGTTGGTGGATTTTTCGACTAGAAGTAACGCTATGCTAGATCTATTAATTACAAATTAAACAGACCTGATTACAGATGTGGAAATATGAGACAACTTGGGAACTAGCGACCAAAGAATTATTACATTCCGCATAAATTGTAGAAAAGTGAGGCACAAGGGCACTAAATTTCAAAAGAGCAAACTTTTGTAGGTATTTGCCCTTTTTCAAAATGGAGCATTGTTTGGAGTGACTACCTTAAGTTTAGAACGAGGGGTTGCCTTCTATATTATATATATTGCTGCGAGTCAGTAAGCCACCCGTGCCCCAGGACGACATAGTCTGTGACCAAATGCGTAGGGAGGAGCGACGTGCTGACGTCCCCGCGTTTGTGCGAGTCCCGGATGGACTGGCTGCGACATTGATCTTTTTATGCCTATTTACATTCCTTTGATGTAAGCGCAATGTATTTTTTAACATTAAATGCCTTAAGATTTTATACTATGGAGGCCTTATATCTTTTTGGGTTTCATGTGTGATCAGGCCCTTCCGGGTGGTAGAGGCTTGACAGCGTGATTTCCTTGGATGACCAAAGGCCCTGGCTGGGTATACAGCCACAAGCGGGAAAGACCTCCCCTAATAGGAGGTCACAAGGAGCTGGTAAGTGGCCATTCTCATGAGGTGGAGGCTTTCTTTGAAATTCACATACTACTTTGGTGAAAGTATTAAGCACTGAGGGATTCATTGGACATCACGTCACTATATGGACTTCCTTTCAATGAGTTTATCACTGTTTATAGATTTTTTTATTTTAGCGCAATTTATTTTTGGATTCATTTGATTTGTGCTGTGTGTATCTCACAGGAAAATTGCTGCTTTTTATACCTTCTCACTGTTTGATTTGTGACAGCGCAGTAATATCCATTTTTGCAAACTTTTCTAAACTGCGCTGAATGCTGCAGGATATTAAGTGGGACCAAATCCTTGAAACATTGAACACAGAGGAAAAAAATGGGAATTCTTTAGAAACATATTGAATAAAAGTATCACCAAGAGCATTCCAAGGAACAATAAATATAGAAGTACAAAGGTTAAACCTGGGTGACTAAACCAAAATGTAAAATGTCACATTAAAGCGGTTGTATACCCCTTTTTTTTTTACTTTTACCTACAGGTAAGCCTATAAGAAGGCTTACCTGTAGGTAAAATTAATATCTCCTAAACCTGTACGGTTTAGGAGATATTTACTTTGCATGCAGCCACTGACATCAGCGGCGCATGCGCTCTGAAGGTCCGGTCAATGCTGCCAGACCTTGGTGGGAAAAAGACTCCTGCGCGCATGGGCGGGAGTGATGTAATCGTGGCTTTGGCCACTCACAGCGCCGGAGCCGCGATACCCGGAAGGAACGACAAGGGAACATGTCAGCTCTCTCGGCGTGGACCGGGATCAGATGTCGAGCCCTTGTTCTAAGGTGAGTATTTCATAATGAGCTAGTATGTGCTGCATACTAGCTCATTATGCCTTTGCCTTGCAGGTTTTTTTTGTTTTTAAAAAAATAAATAAATCTGTGCGGGTATACAACCACTTTAAGGAGGAAAAAAATGGTCTTTAAAAAGTACAAATCGGAGGGGTCAGTGTCAGCATTCCAACACTACAAGGAATGCAATAAAAAGTATAAGTACACAATCAGGGCAGCTAAAGAAGACTATGAGAGACACATAGCGGAGGATAGTAAATATAGTCCCAAAAAGTTTTTATTAAATATATTAACAGTAAAAATCATGGGGGGAGGATGGGGGGGAGAAAGACACACACACATGATGAGTGGGTATTGGCTCTTTTCAAATGAGTGAGACAGGGACATGGCTTAAACAAATTATTTTATTTTATGTTTTGTTGATAGCGAGGGAGATGGATGGGAGAGAACATGAGGAACAAGTGGTGTGGGTTACAAAAAAGCCCCTTAGGGTACACCTAGATAGGTGGTGGGTGGGGAGTGGGGGGGGGGAGTTTGGGCGGATGGGAGGGGGGATAGGGAAATGGGAGGGGGGGGGTAGAGGAACAGTTCACTTATTAGTAGAGGAGAAATATATTGCAATACAATACACAGGGGATCAATGCTAGTAATAGGAAGAGGGTGCTTGAAATTCACATGAAGTTATTTTTGAATTTATATCTGTTTCTTTTGGTAGTGGTGATAAAAATAACAAAAGGTAATACAAAAGAGAAATAGGGGTCTCAATGCAGAACCAAGGGTATTAATGCGCAAATTAGTTATGAATTTTACATGAATTTATAACAAAACATACAATCCAACAATTAAAGAATAGGAAATTCGGTATACTCCTCTTATTCTAGAGGGGTAAGTGTTATGGTGAGAGTGGGGTGACTTTTTCCTGCAGACAGACCAGCATAGATGAAAATGGCCGTTATATTTTTCTTTACTGCTCAATTGAGAACAGAATGTCGTGGCAAATATCTGTATCCCTCCACCTTTTAAAATGGATGTTATGTTTAAACTAAATGAATTCATGTTGGATAAGGAAGATGTACCGGTCGTAATAGTAGGAGACTTCAATGAGGTCTTAGATAAAAAGGTGGATAGGTTTCCTGTTTTGATACACAACATCACACAATCTGGAGTATTCCATCCAGTTCTGGTCACCAATCCTCAGAAGGAATGTGCTGGAGATGGAGAGAGTTCAGAGAAGGCCAACTAAATGAATAAGGAGACTGGAGGACCTCAGTTATGAGGAATGACTACAAACGCTAAATTTATTCTCTTTGGAGAAGAGATGTTTGAGAGGAGATTTGATAGCGATATACAAATATCTCAGCCGTGATCCCAGCGTAAGTGTGAAACTTTTCAGTCCCAGGACACGGGGGCCACACGATGAGCCTAGAGGAGAAGCGGTTTAACCTTAAGCTGTGTAGGGGGGTTTTCACTGTCTGGACGGTAAGGATGTGAAACTTTCTTCCACAATTGGTGGTGTCGGCAGGAAGTATGGATAGTTTTAAAAGACTCTTGGACGTGCATCTTAGCGAAGACACTATACGGGGATATGGGAAATGATTTTTCTACACACACACACCTACACAGGTTGAACTGGATGGACTGTTGTCTTTATTCAACTTTACTGCCACCAATCTATGACATGCATCGTTGGCTTTGGGGGGGGGGTTACACACACTCCCAATTGGATCGCTTCTATCTGACCAACTGTCGGATAGCGATCGGCAGCTTTCTGATCATGTGCTCGCTGTGACAGCCAATCACAGAGGTGACATGACCCAATTGCCCACCTCCGCCTCCCGGTGGGGGGGGTTAAAGGTTTGACAAATGTTGGATATCTATATACTCGGTGCAACCTCATCTTTTATATTTTATTTAAAATGGGTTACATATTGTGTTTGTATCACCTAAATTTAGGTTTAGGGTATTTTTTACTGAAACCTCATAAACCATACACCTAATATTGTGTAACGTAAAAAATGAAAGCTACCACTATTTTATTCTCTAGGGCAGTGATGGCGAACTTTGTAACCCCAGATGTTTTGGAACTACATTTCCCATGATGCTCAACTACACTGCAGAGTGCCTGAGCAACATAGGAATTGTAGTTCCAAAACATCTGTGGTGCCAAGGTTCACCTAGGGTATCGCCTAGGGCATTGCTCTATTGGCTCTATTGGCTCTATTGGCTTTCAGAAAATGCATAATGTTTGGGGGTTCTACATAATCTAAAATTATTTTTTAAACATGTGTGAATAAAGTGCAAAAACAGCTCTGGTGGTGAAAGGGTTAATGGCACACAAATAGGTATTTGTGTGTTTGCGCAGGACCTTTAAGGGAATACAACATGGGACGGCTAAACCTATTGCAAAAATGTACTGAATTTTTATTTTTATTTTCTAATGTTTGACTTTATTTATGCTTTAAAGTGTTACTAAACCCACAAGAGTAAAATCAGTCTGTATATGCAGTAAAGCATGCTTGTTATACTCAATGTGGAACCTAAGGGGTTAATCCTCTGCATTGTGTAAAAAAGCTGTTTGATCCTGTCTTCTCTGATCCTCCCCTTCTTCCACTGACTCCAGAGCATGTCTGCATAGCACAGAGCCTTTGGAGTCAGGCTGCACATGCTCAGTTTGGTATGTATTGCTTAGAGATTTTTTTTCTTTAGAGAGTTCATGTGATTAGCACCGGGCTAATCAGCACTGTCCAGACAGAGGGTCAGGGGTCCTGGATCCTGATAGAACAGCTCAGTGCAGTATGAAAACACGTCCTACAAGCTTTACCAGGAACTGATGGAAGCCACAAGACTGCCATATACTGCTGATCAGTGGCGGCTGGTGCTTCATTTTTTTTGGGTGGGGGGGCAGCAAACAAACCACCCGCCACCCCCCCCTTCCCACCATTTGGTCGGTCGCTCAAACCCCCCCTGTCACTCGCTTGTCCGCCCACCAGCCCCGCACTTACCCCATCTGGGTCGCAGGCAGCTTCAGCTCCTTCTCTTCAGCGGCTTCACGGCGGCTTCCCCTGCATTTCCTCCTCCTCAGTGGCTTCCTCTTCACTTGCTTCCTTCGACAATAGCGAATATTCATTTGCTATTGTCACACAACTAGGTGGGCTCAAGTTTCAGTTCTCTGCACCCTGAGCCCACCATTTTTGGAAGCCAATTAGAGCCACAGGCTCTAATCATGTGCTTCCGAAAAAAAAAACTCCCATTGGAATCCATACGTCCGGTGCCCTGTATGTAGATTAGGGGGGCCAGGCGCATGGATTAGTGGGGCGGTGCCCCTGGGCCCCTTATGGACGGGTCGTCACTGCTGCTGATGAGAAAAGGTATTTAGCAGTTTATATTTACTAAAATAATTGCATTTCCATGTTGTGTGTACTGTGGGAGACCAGATATAGTGAATGCAGAGTCCTGGGTTTAGTAACACTTTAAAGTGGGGGTCCATCTATCTATCGTTTTTTTTTTTTTTGAGTTCATTCACAAACTTTTCTTCTCAGCATTACATACTGACATATTGTGTGTAATATGTCCGCCTGTGTCAGATTTCGTCGGAAAGAATAACTTATATTATTCACTGCAGGCGGTTTCCATCTTCATTGTGGGCATTTGAAGCCCACAAGCATTTATTTCCTGGATGCGGTGAATGCTGTGCTCCCAGCATACACCGCTCGTTCCCGCACATGCTCAGTGGCATCCTGGGAAGCCTGAGACTAGCTCCCAGGAGTCTGGGAGAGGCTAGAAACACGCCTACTCCCACGGGAGGAGAACCAGGAAGTGCAAAGAAGAATAGAAAAATAAAAGGTAATTACGGCGATTTAAATTTTTTTAAACGGCATGTCAGGATCTAGGCAAGGAAGAGAATACATACAGATATTGTTCAAAATTTGGGTGGAACCCCGCTTTAAGTCCAAAGTTTAGATGTAAGGATTGCTTACTGGAGATCTTCCTTAATACTCTGCAAAGACCATAACCCTTTATGACCCTAATAATCCCTCTATGTCTATTCGGAATGTGATAAATCTCAAGCCAACAAAGCCTAAATTCAATCTGAATACAGATGCCTTTAAAATGGTTAAGATTGTGGTCATTTCCTTCTTTGACTTCTGATGTACCTTGTGCTGTTCTTTTCAGTGTTCGTTCGCCTTAGAGCAAGCTTGCCATTTTAAATACTAAGAGCCAGCATTGATTTGGAAGGTCCCTGGCTGCTGTAGTTGCCCCGGGCTGTGCAGAGCGGTCGTGCGACCCTACTTGCTCCCTCACTGTCTTCGCGTGCTTGCCAATGTCTGATCTCCTTGTCCAGCTGTCATTCCCATTCATAGCACCGTAGGGTCTGTCTATTGGCCTTCTTTCGAAATGCGTTGAAGAAATAAAAGACGTTCCCAGGGAAATTCCTGTTCAGCTTGAAATGTCATTTTATTTGCCGTTCATGTTTGCCTACCATTTCGGGTTAACTTAAAGGGATAAAGATTTGATGCGTTTTTAATTTAGATATCTTCTTACCTGCTGTGATAGATTGTAATGGTGGTTCCTATATAGATTTGGAGGTGGGCCCTCTAGTGGCCTTTCTCTGTATATCAGATAGGGCCGTCAGCATCCTGCTGAACAAGAAAATGAATTACTTAACCACTTCAATACTGACCACTTTCACCCCCTTTCCTGCCCAGGCTGATTTTCAGCTTTCAGCGCTGTCACACTTTGAATGACAATTGTGCGGTCATCCAACACGGTACCCAAATTAAAATTTTTATCATTTTTTTTTCACACAAACAGAGCTTTCTTTTGGTTGTATTTAATCATCATTGGGTTTTTAATTTTTTGCTAAATAAAAGAAAAAAAAAAACGCAATTTTTTTTTTTTTAAAGGCGTTTTTCTTTGTTTCTGTTATAACATTAATGGTAGAGGGATTTCACTTCAAAAGAAAGGAAAGAAAGGGTGAAGTATGTGGTGGCCAGGGGCGTCACTAGGGGGTGGCTTTTTGGGGCTATAGCCCCGAATCTGGGGCCAGTAGCCCCGAGTCTCTGCTGGGGTCCCCAAGGGGAGGGGAGGCTCTCTGGGGACCCTTATGTAAATGGGGGGCTCTCTGGGGACCCTGATGCAAGGGAGAGGCTCTCTGGGGACCCTGATTTTAAGGCAGAGGCTCTCTAGGGACCCAGATTTAAGGGGGAGGCTCTCTGGGGACCCTAATGTAAGGGAGGCTCTCTGGGAACCCTGATGTAAGTGGGGGGGCCTCTGGGTACCCTGATGAACGGGGGAGGCTCTCTGAGGACTCTGATGTAAGGAGGAGGCTCTCTGGGGACCCTGATGTAAGTGGGGGGCTCTGGGGACCCTGATTTAAGTGGGGGGCTCTGGGGACCCTGATGTAAGTGGGGGGCTCTGGGGACCCTGATTTAAGTGGGGGGCTCTGGGGACCCTGATGTAAGTGGGGGGCTCTCTGGGGATATATATACACATGCACGTATATTACTGTATATACATGCGTATGCCCGCCCAAGCGTATGACTTTCTTTACTACGCTGCTATGGGCTCTAGCCCCAGATCTTTTGTAGACCTAGCAACGCCCCTGGTGGTGGCACCAATATTATGAAGGAGATGCTTGAGAATTTTGAGTTAGGTATTTACTATTATATTATTATACAGGATTTATACAACGCCAACAGTTTGCGCAGCACTTTACAATGTAGAGGGGGGACAGCACAATTACAATACAGTTCAATACACAAGGATTAGGGAGGGCCATACAAACATTCATTAACCACTTGTCGACCAGCCGCCGCAGTTGCACTGCGGCAGAATGGCACAGCTGGGTGAAACGACGCTATGTAACGTCGCTTCGCCCTGTGGCCACTAGAACCCGCTGCTCGCCACTGGAGCCAATGCAAGTGCCCGGCGGTTGCGATCACCACCGGGCTCCCGCGATCGCTGGGGATACACGGAGAACCGGGATCTGTGGGTGTAAACACACAGTTTCCGCGGTCCTCTGAGGGGAGAAGTGACTGATCATGTGTTCATACAAAGTATGAACAGCGATCTGTCATCTCCCCTGGACAGTCCACTTCCCCCTTCAGTTAGAACACACACTAGGGAACACAGTTAACCCCTTGATCGCCCCCTAGTGTTAACCCCTTCCCTGCCAGTGACATTTTTACAGTAATCAATGTATTTTTATAGCATTGATCACTGTATAAATGCCAATGGTCCCAAAAATTTGTCAAAAGTGTCCAAATTTTCCGCCGTAAAGTTGCAGTCCCGATAAAAATCGTAGATCGCCATTGCTTGTAAAAAAAAAAAAATTAATAATAAAAATGCCATAAAGCTATCCGCTATTTTGTAGACGCTATAACTTTTGCGCAAACCAATCAATATACGCTCATTGCGATTTTTTTTTTACCAAAAATATGTAGAAGAATACATATCGGCCTAAACTGAGGAAAAAATATTTTTTTTTATATATTTTTGGGGGATATTTATTATAACAAAAAGTTTTTAAAAAATGTGTTTTTTTTTTCAAAATTGTCGCTCTTTTTTTGTTTATAGCGCAAAAAATAAAAACCGCAGAGGTGATCAAATACCACCAAAAGAAAGCTCTATTTGTGAGGAAAAAAGGACGTCAATTTTGTTTGGGTGCAACGTCGCACAACCGCGCAATTGTCAGTTAAAGCGACGCAGCGCCGAATCGCAAAAAGTGTTTTGGTCAGGAAGGGGGTAAAATCTTCCGGGGCTGAAGCGGTTAAACGTCATTGCCACATTTGGTGGCGACACAACAGGCTACTTCTTCAAGATGGGTGCAAGAGACACTGGATAAAATACAATTGCAGTCTAAATATTTAAATAGAAATAAAATTAGCATAATAATGAATTAACGGTTATACATGTCAGAACTGTTTGAAAAATGTTGGCTGCACCATCATATGCATGCAGTGTATCTTTTATGTTCAGGAATCATCCAGGGTCACCATTGCCTTCTTGAGCTGAGATGCTGGTTCAGAGATAGCACAATCATGTAAAGCCTGGCACCTGTGCCATTCTCGGCTGTGTTGACAGATGGCTGACACAGATCAGCCTCTCCTCTTGTAACCTGCTACAAGATTAAAGTGTACAGTGTGAGTGATCACCGGAGGATAAGAGACTGAGGAAATGCTTCCTCTTGTTTGCAGCAGACTGATGATTTCATCTCAGCCTACACAAAGTCACTTTATTGGAGCATTAAAGATGTTTTTTTTATAATTAGAGCACACACAGCATTTTGGCATTCGTCCTCTGGCTCAAAAATCAGTGTAGGGGTTTCTTTTTGTGTTTTTATTGGGGAACGATGAACTTGGATAGTGATAAGAAGCATGGGGTACCCCGGAGCTGTAAAACTGAACAACTTGAGGGCTGCTTTGCACAATTCCTGATGGCTTTGCACAACTCCCGGTTAGATACCACCCAACTTTTTGAGATGGGACACCTATTAGCAAAAGTACATAGGCATAGGACACACCCCCTGCCACACCCCCTTAAAGGAGAATTATACAAAAAAAGAAGATTAGGAAACCCACAAATGCTTTTTTTTTTTTTTTCTTTACCACTACTATTTCTTTATTCACTTCATCACCGGAAGGATTTACCCACTTTCTGACCAGGCCATTTTTTGCGATACGGGACTGCGTCACTGGCTTTCGAAATTTACAAATGCAGCAATTTAGAAATTGGAGAAAAGGCTTAGCGCTGGGAAACACTTGTTGAAAGGTAAATATTGCATTTCATATAAAACTACAATGGAACCTCGGATTACGAGCATAATCCGTTCCAGGAGAATGCTCTTAATCCAAAGTACTCGCATATCAAAGCGAGTTTCCCCATTGAAGTCAATGGAAACGAAAATAATTTGTATCGCATTGACTTCAATGGCATGCAATCCCACATGCGGCCAGAGGTGGGGGGGGCGCGGGAGAGCCTCAGAAAGGGACAGAAAGGCCTGAGGACACCTCGGCTGACCTTGGCAAACCTTGGAAAGACTCCGTCCCCGAGGTTTGCTGAGGTCAGCCGAGCTGTCCTCGGGCCTTTCCGTGCATTTCCGAATGGCGCCCACTTGGCTCCGGCGCCCCCCACCTCAGGCCAAACGTGGTACCGCACACGCTTTGGCCTGAATTGTGCTCGTTTTGCGAGACAACGCTCGTTAACCACATTACTCGAAATCCGAGGTTCCACTGTATATAGATCAGACCAAAATGGGGGACAAATGAGGAGGAAAGAGGGACAGAGGGGCTTTGCATAGCTGCCAACTGTCCCTCATTTCGAAGGACTGTCCCTGATTTGGAGCAATGTCTCTCTGTCCCTCATTCCTCCTCATTTGTCCCTCATTTTGGTCTGATCCATATAGTTGTATATAAAATGCTCTTTTTATCTTTCTAAAGGTGTTTCCCTGTGCTAAACCTTTCATCCAATTTATAAATTGCTGCATTTGTAAATTTTAAAAGCCAATATAAAGGAATAGTAGTGGTAAAAAAAAGTCCTTGTGGATTTAATTAACCTTTTTTTTTGTTAATTCTCCTTTAAGGGGGTGTGGCAGGGGGCGTGTCCTATGCCTACATACGTTTGTTAGTAGGTGTCCCTCATTCCCATCTCAAAATGTTGGAAGGTATGACTTTGTTCCAAATCAGGGACAGTTGGGAGCTGTGTGGTTGTATTGCACAACTGCTGGCAGTACTACATAACTGCTGGCTGCTGCTCCTGCCGATATCCACCAGGCTCTTCCTAGTGAGAGAGATGTTGACTAACAACACCACAGGACAGTTTGGACTCTCTCCCACAGTTTCCTCACAGCTCCATCCCGTGAGCTTTCTCCTGACTCCTTGGACTGGACCTGAAAATAGGCCCCCAGCTAGGCATAGCTGGGACCTCGGTGTCTTCAGGTTGGCTTCCTTCCCGACTTCTATACAAGAGGGACATAGCCCCTCAACAGGGATCTCCTCCTGCAGAGCTGGACCCAGGAACTCTCTCTCTCGCTCTCCCTTTGCTCAAGCCTCAGACTATTTATGGGCTCTTCCCCACCTTCTGGACACACCACCCCAGGGACTGGCTGAAGTTCCATAAATATTAAAGGGGAGTTCCACCTGCAAAAAAATAAATTAAAAGTCAGCAGCTACATATACCATAGCTGCTGTCCAGGGCGCCCCCGCTGCTCTAATGACACATCCGCTGCTCCGCTTACACATCCGCTGCTCCACTGACACATCCGCTGCTCCCCTGACACATCCGCTGCTCTACTGACACATCCGCTGCTCCACTGACACATTCGCTGCTCTACTGACACATCCGCTGCTCCACTGACACATTCGCTGCTCCACTGACACATCCGCTGCTCCCCTTACACATCTGCTGCTCTACTGACACATCCGCTGCCCTACTGACACATCCGCTGCTCCCCTGACACATCCGCTGCTCTAATGACACATCTGCTGCTCTACTGACACATCCGCTGCTCCCCTGACACATCCGCTGCTCTAATGACACATCTGCTGCTCTACTGACACATCCGCTGCTCCACTGACACTTCTGCTGCTCCACTGACACATCCGCTGCTCTAATGACACATCCGCTGCTCTAATGACACATCCACTGCTCTACTGACACATCCGCTGCTCCACTGACACATCCGCTGCTCCACTGACACATCCGCTGCTCTAATGACACATCCGCTGCTCTAATGACACATCCGCTGCTCTAATGACACATCCGCTGCTCCACTGACACATCCGCTGCTCCACTGACACATCCGCTGCTCTAATGACACATCCGCTGCTCTAATGACACATCCGCTGCTCTACTGACACATCCGCTGCTCTAATGACACATCCGCTGCTCCCCTGACACATCTGCTGCTCTAATGACACATCCGCTGCTCTAATGACACATCCGCTGCTCTAATGACACATCCGCTGCTCTACTGACACATCTGCTGGTCCACTGACACATCCGCTGCTCTAATGACACATCCGCTGCTCTAATGACACATCCGCTGCTCTACTGACACATCCGCTGCTCTAATGACACATCCGCTGCTCCCCTGACACATCCGCTGCTCCCCTGACACATCCGCTGCTCTAATGACACATCCGCTGCTCTAATGACACATCCGCTGCTCTAATGACACATCCGCTGCTCTAATGACACATCCGCTGCTCTAATGACACATCCGCTGCTCCCCTGACACATCCGCTGCTCTAATGACACATCCGCTGCTCTAATGACACATCCACTGCTCCACTGACTAATACCATCCACTGTCCTACTGACACTAACTTGTTTTAATACATTTTAAAATGTTTGAATACATTTATTTATAAGGCTCCACTCACACTTCAGCGTTTTGAATCGCTTGCAGATTTGCCGCGATTCTGCCTGCGATTTGAAAGCATTGATGTGTGAATGACAAATTGCGGGACTCACATTTGAGATACCATTCATTTGAATGACACCTAAAATCGTGGTGCGGGCCTGCCGTGATTGTCGCTCATCACGTGAAGCACGCCGCCCAAAAGTAGCTCCTGAACTTTTTTGTGCGACATGCTTCAAACGATGCCGGTTGCTGCGAGTGCAGCACATTTTATCACGCGACAATCGCGGCAGATCCGCACCGCGATTTTAGGTGTCATTCAAATGAATGGCATCTCAAATGTGAGTCCCGCGATTTGTCATTCACACATCAACGCTTTCAAGTCGCAGGCAGTATCGTGACAAATCTGCCCGCGGTTGCAAACGATGAAGTGTGAATACAGTGTACACCCTAATGAAATAGGCTGCCCACACCTCTGAGCTACTGTAAGAAATGTCCTACTTTTTTCCATCTTTCTGCACGTAGAAGACAACAAGGAGCCTCCAGTGGGTTTGTTTAGGAATTTATCTCCTGCTTCACAAACAGGAGTTCCCAGACCACCAGATTATCAACCAAATGGACTGGAGCACTACAGCAATGTCTGGATAAAAAAAAAAAAAACAGAACCTCTGAGCAGGTACCTTCTGCTCCCTTTATGCATCTGAAGGCCTGGTTCTAAAACTACCAGGAGTGTACCTTTCATTAACCTCCAGAAGATCCCGGGGAACAAAGTGGTGCCAGTGGTCCCATTATGGGCTGCCGCAGTTGCGTATTAAACCATCATTTTAGCCCTACCTGGTGTGCTCAATGTCCAAGCTTGACAAAAATGTGCTTTATAAGAATAATAAGCTTCCCAGCAGCACACTATTTACTCTCCTCCAGATTATTGCAGCACGTTATGAAGTTCTTGTGTTATCTAAGTGACAGTCCTCGTCACCCAGAGGACACACAGGGGTCTTCTGTGTACACTCTCTGCTATCTCCGTGATAACGCTCTGTTTGTATAAACAGCCATGCCAATTTCAATATTTAAGCAAGTGAATAAAGTCACCTTCTTAAATGCAAATCCAGCTAATCTTGTAGAGGGGAATGACATAATTTGAGCTTTTGAGTTAAAGGCATACTATACTGTATATTCAGTGAGTACACATCATAGGAACATTTATTTTAAATGAGGAGACTTTCAGATTTTTAATTGCCATTCCATATTTGAATTTTTCTATTTTATGTACTGGTTTTGCTCCCTCTATTGGTCATCTGTATAATAGCAAGTATAGTTAATATTCCCTGTTGTGTATAGTACAGTATATCAAGCCAAAACGTTTATTTGTTTGTTTATTGCTGTTATTGCTTTGCCATCTCTTAAAGACCTGGCACATTCTGCGTGTACGCCTATGTGGGGCACTATTCCTCCAACTAATACCAATGATAGGGCACCATTCCTCCAACTAATACCTTACCAATGATGGGACACTATTCCTCCAACTAACACCAATGATGGGGCATTATTCCTCCAACTAATACCAATGATAGGGCACCATTCCTCCAACTAATACCTTACCAATGATGGGACACTATTCCTCCAACTAACACCAATGATGGGGCATTATTCCTCCAACTAATACCAACGATAGGGCACCATTCCTCCAACTAATACCTTACAATGATGGAGCACTATTTCTTCCACTCGCAACCAACAATGGACACTACTCTCCTCACTTATACCAATGATGGGGCACTATCCCTTCAACTAACACTAATTATGGGGCACCATTGCTCCAACTAATACCAATGATAGGGAACCATTCCTCCTGCTAACACCTTACCAATGATGGAGCACTATTTCTTCAACTCACACCAACAATGGACACTATTCTTCCCACCAGGGCTTTTTTCCTCAGAGAATAGGTGCAGGAACTGTCCCTTCTGAGTCACTTCTTATCTCCACACCCTATCCACCTCTGAGCACCGTTCCTTGGTTTCATCCCCTACCCACCTCTCAGTAATGCCCCTTTTAAAGAGTACAGAGCCAAGTATAATTTTGTGGTTCTAAGTAATTTGTATGAAATTTGTTAATGATAGCAAGAAAAGTAGTAAAATAGATTCCCCACAGCCAGCAGCAATAGACCCCCCAGCAACAATCGATTCAATCAGAAACAATAGACCCCCCTAGCAACAATGGACCCCCCACAGCAAAATACCACCCAGCAGCAACAAAATACCACCCAGCAGCCAGCATCAATAGACTATCCAGCAGCCAGCAACGATAGACCCCTTCCATCAATAGTAGATCTCTTCCAGCAAATAATTGACCCACCAGCAACAATAGACCGCCACTCAAAAATAGATCCGCTCCAGCAACAATAGACCCTCCAGCCCACCCCAGCACCCCTTGCTATTACATACATTCAGTGCTGGAGGTGCCGGAACTACGTTCCCCCGCGTTCCCGCTGAAAAAATGCCCTGCTTCCCACTCATACCAATGGTGGGGCATTATTCCTCCAACTAATACCAATGATAGGGAACCATTCCTTCAACTAATCTCTCTACTTCGAACCAGCTATTCAGATGAAAGACGAGCAGCTACTGCACCAATAAACCACTAACTTCCCGTGCTAACTACTGTGCACCCGGTTTTGGGAAGATAACCACTCCGAATGGGAACCTGAAGTCTACACCCTACCTACAGGCTGCCTTGCTCTATGGGAAAGAGCCGCACTGTTTAAAACTTGCATTTAAAGTGTCACTCAGGCCCACTCAGGCCCACTTGATTCCCGTGTTTGACTCGGCTAATCCTGACCATGCTCTCCTCCACCTGTCCTGACCTTGGCTTGCCTTAGACTTAGTTTATCTCTGCTCATCTGCCTGATTTCCTGTTGCCAACCTCTGCCTGCATCTTGACCATTCTCTGCCTGCTGTTTATGCTTATACCTGATAGTCCATTGCTGACCTGGCTTGTCTGACCCTGCATCCAGTCATCCATCTGTCCTGCTCTGCATTGTGCTTGGTGACACTGGTCCTCCATCTGCTGTGTGCTGCCAGCCTGGGGTCTGCTGTCCCTGCTGTCATCCCCTGCTTTAGCTATCCAGCTCAACTCTGGAGACGCACCCGCCATGCACCTCTGCAACCAACGGATGATCTTACAGGCACTCTTACCTCACCATGCTCTTTTGGCCACTGTCATAACATCAGAGGCCTTGAGCCAGAGCTTTACAAGAGGTCTCCCTCTACATATCAGGTTCTGCCACAAGGTACGTGACAATATCTCTCACCAGTGACTTCCCAGGCTAGGTCGCTAGATACTCTATTCCACAGGGCTGGTCCCAGAAATGGTGGAGCCGAGTGCTAATGAAGGGGTCAAGCATAACACCCCTTCACCACCAGAATAGCCTTTACTATTGGTGTTAGCAGCTCTTTGCATTAGGGTGTGAACCCCGAGCACAAACACAAATGCGTGTATATCAGCAGAGCAGTGGATGGTATCAGTAAAGCAGAGATTGATGTCTGTAGTTTTTATTTTTAATTATTTTTTACAATTTAATTTTTTTAATTATTTTTTACAAGATTATTTTTTATTATTTTTTTCATGATTTTATTAGGAGCCCTGTTGGGGGTCTTTGGTGAAATATCGAGGGTCTAAATAGACCCTTGATGTCTCACTTTTGAGATATAACATAACATAACTAGGCAGCAGACCCATAATGGACTTCATGTTTGGTGTCTTCTCAAATCTAAATGTCTTCTCTAACCTTAGTTCCTTAGTTACAAACCCCAGTTCTTTGGATACGCCATGCAATACACCAGTTAAGAGAAAGACGTCAGAGCAGACAGTAAACTGGAACTCTACTGAAGTAAATAAGATCTACCGGAACAGTTCTTGGGAGCAACTTCTTATGTATAATTCTGTACAGAGGTGATCCATGAAAGGCAGAGTCCATGTTTGGTAAAAGGTTGCAAGTCCAATACTGGCAGTTAAGAGTCCTCAGGCTCTTAGTCCCAGGCCCCAAGTGCCCCCCCCCCCCCAGCTGGGGATGAGCTTCGGCAGCATAATGGCCTATATCTTGTCAGTATTTCCAGCAGCTCGCCCCTGGGAAACTAAAGGGCCCGTTTAATGTGGATCTGTGGAAAATTGGTGGGAAAATCTAGCCAATTAGTCCCCCAGATCCACCACACATCGACATTGTAACGGTTCCACAGGAAAGACTGCAGACTTGACCAAGACAACTTCAGAACATGAGACAGCACAGAAAAAAAAATATTAACCCTTTTTGTAGGCACTTGCCTACAAGTAAACTGGCCCTTGACCCCTGCTGTTGAGTGTCACTTGAGTGACAGCTCAAAAGTTTGTTGGGGCTACTTACATGACATCCAAGATGGTGGCACCCAGCAGCAGTCTTAGGGCTTATGGATGACTATAAAAGGCCTTTACAGGTAATACATTAAATGCACATAGAATCTGGTGAGAGTGTCTCTTTAAATATTTATTTTTCAAAAATAAAAAAGATTGTAGAGTTAGGAAGGGCTACAGCCTCTCTCAACAGGCCCTCAATTTCTTATATGGACGTCACAAGAACAGGAGGTGACAGATGTGAAGGCATAATCCCACAGGGAACAGCTGTGAATTGGAGACTATAGCATTTTCTTGGAAAAAGTAACAATGAAGAAAAAAACTCAACCTGTTTTCCAAGAATGGTCGGCAGGAGGGGGTCTACTGCTATCTATAATTCATCGTCTGATCCCTTCAGAATCTGCCAAACAGGTAAATGTCATCTCAAGTCTATGAGTAACTTTTGTCTGCGTTATCTGAACTAGGACGTATAAAAACAATACTAATGCCCCCTTACTATCTGTATAGCACATCACTTCTAATAGGATGATGTCTAGTGTCAGACATTGGAATGATGTGTGCAGCTTCGTGATCCCTTATTAACCGAGGCTGCAGAATACTGATTATTAACTGGTGGAGATGAGAGCATTAGCAGTCTCCAATTATCAGCTGGAAGTGAAGAGTGCCTATCAGTGACCAATTATTATATAGGAGAGACTAGAGCATTGTCTGCCTCTGGTTATACATTTCACATTATAAGAATAAAATTAGAATGCATTTATAGACTGAAAGTGAACAGTGGGTATTGGAATCATATTATTATATGGAAGAGCAGGGCCTGCCTGTGGTTGTTCATTTCAAGGGGGGATACACAATATCCGGCTGCATTTATTAAATGGATGTGAACAGTGCGTGTCAGTGTCTATTATATAGAAAGGCAGTATCTATCCCTGGTTATTCATTTCAAGTGATATCAGCCATATCAGATTCTGTTTATTAATGGGAAGGGAAGAGTGCAAAGCACATCAAGTTATTAACTAGGATGTGTGAGGGGAGCTATCAGGGGAACTATCAGCCTTGGGTTATTAAAGGGAATGTATAGTGATTTAAAAACTAAATAAATAAATATAAATATATATCTATATATATATAAATATAGAGATAGATATCTCTATATCTATATATATATAGATAGATCTATCTATATATAGATATAGATAGATCTATCTATATATATATCTATATCTATAGATAGATAGATATATCTATAGAGATAGATAGATAGATAGATAGATAGATAGATAGATAGATAGATAGATAGATAGATAGATAGATAGATAGATAGATAGATAGATAGATAGATAGATAGATAGATAGATAGATAGATAGATAGATAGATAGATAGATAGATAGATAGATAGATATACAGTGTATCTCACAAAAGTGAGTACACCCCTCACATTTTTTGTAAATTTTTTATTATATCTTTTCATGTGACAACACTGAAGAAATGACACTTTGCTACAATGTAAAGTAGTGAGTGTAAAGCTTGTATAACAGTGTAAATTTGCTGTCCCCTCAAAATAACTCAACACACAGCCATTATTGTCTAAACCGCTGGCAACAAAAATGAGTACACCCCTAAATGAAAATGTCCAAATTGGGCCCAAATTGTGGCAAAGTGTCATTTCTTCAGTGTTGTCACATGAAAAGATAGAAGAACCTAAGTTTTGAAGTAGTTAAAAACCGCATTAATGATACCATGGTTAATGAAAAACTGACAGCAGTATTATCAGATACACATGACAAATTTCTCTGAACGTGGCAACCATGGGTAAACTATGCCCACCCCTCCAGATTTGACTCGGCACTACTCTCCTTGTAATGAATTCACAGGTTCCCCATCCCGCGGACCTTCTCCCCCCCCCCTCTCCCCCCCCCCACATCTTTCCTCTCCCCCCACTCTTTCTTCACTATTTTTCTCCTCTCTTTCTTTTTCTTAATCACTAAGTCAGCTCTTTTTTACTCCCTTTTTCCACCTTTATTTTAGACTACTTTTCATATTTTAAAATCTGCAGGTTCACCCCTGACGGAGATAAGGTACAGGCTGACAACTGTTTACGAACATATTTTGCCTCCTCAGTGCTTTATGTATTGTTACATGGTCATGTAATATGATTCCTGTTTTCATTTCCTTTTATTTTTTGTATTAAGACTATGTAAACACATATTCGCATTATGTTCATTTATATGTTTCTCCCTTTGTACTATTAATGCTCTTTATGTTCAATAAAAACTTTTGTACAAGAAAAGATAGAAGAAAATATTTACAAAAAGCTGAGGGGTGTACTTTTGTGAGATACTGTATATATTAGATGTACATACTGTATATGTATACTGTATACAAACATTTTTTACCTACTTATAATTATTGTGGTCAAAAACTAAATGTCGACATGTATTTTTGTTCAGGTAAATATTCAATATTTCATATGGATTTTGTATTTTCATTTCCAGCCAACGGGTGGAGGTCTAGTATCCGTTTCACTTGTTGACTTGTCTATTCCTGTATGTACCTCTAAGACAAGGTTCTCCAAAGTGGTTGATATCGACTCTTGAGGGTCAATGAGACACTCCAAGAGGTCAGTAAAAGGGCTATGGACTCCAACAGGGGGTGAATAAAGTGGTTCATGAATGATCGACAATCATTTGAAGCAAATGACTCTTTTGAGGTCTTCTGCAGAGTTCCACACCAGTCCCTAGTCCTGAAGGAGACTACTGGCAAAATAGTGTTACCTGGGGTTAGATGGTCAGCCAGCAGTAAGAGTGGCCTTGAGTTGTCTCTATCTGTGTGTTGTTAGGCATCACAGAACCAGTGAGTACACCAACCTCAAACTTTATTACAGAACCAGTGAGTACACCGACCTCAAACTTTATTACAGAACCAGTGAGTACACCAACCTCAAACTTTATTACAGAACCAGTGAGTACACCAACCTCAAACTTTATTACAGAACTAGTGAGTACACCAACCTCAAACTTTATTACAGAACTAGTGAGTACACCAACCTCAAACTTTATTACAGAACCCATCTCAAATGATTTTAGAGAGCCAGTTGGTACATCTATCTCAAACTTTGTTAGAGAGCCAGTAGTATAGAAAATACAGGACCCAGAAGCAAGCAGTGATTCCAGCTTCCAGAGGCATCTGCCATGTATGGTATATACATATTAGAAGAGGGAAGGTCTGGACAGCCTCACTCCAATAAAAACGCCTTTATTGTGCAAAATAACAAAAGTACAAACCACAGCAGGGTACAGGATAAAAAATCTGATGCGTTTCACACTCTCAACAGTGCTTAGTCATAGCTATACAACCACAAAACTTTGCTACAAATATATACTAGTGCATATGAAACACGTGATCAATTGTGTGATTAATTGTAGAAAATAGTAGAAACCTCCATTGAGGTTTCTACAATATTTTCCATACCCATTCATTCTTTTTGCCCATCCCATATGAACGATTACATTATTATCAAAACATTTAAACCATTGAATTTATTTCATATCGGATTTTATAACTCCTTGTGGCTACTAAATGAATGGGTATGGATGCACACAATTAATTTTGTGCATGTATTTGATATATACATTTGAATTTATGTTTTTATATCACATATGTATTATTTATTATTTTTTCATATGCATATACAAATAATTTTTATTTCTCATATTTACACCTATATACACATAGGTAGCACTCTAGGTATTTAGTGTTTCATTGTACACTTATTATATAGATACAGACACATATTTTTCCTTTCTACACGAATGCACTTTATATATGTATATGTCTCTAATGATGTATTTATTGAATGTATATGAATGAGTAATATTATACAATAATAATCACAATTTTTTTTATAGCACCATACATGCATATTCATCCAGCACTTATAATTATATAAAATTATTTCATTTTTCAGGTTCCCTTTAAGTAAATGTACCTGGATACACATATGTGCCCCTATACTCAACCACACATGTTTGTTATTAACCAAATTTCATTTAAATAATTGATTAAGTTCAATTAATCACACAATTGATCACATGCTTAATATGCACTAGTATATATTTGTAGCAAAGTTTTGTGGTTGTATAGCTATGACTAAGCACTGTTGGGAGTGTGAAACGCGTCAGTTTTTTTAACCTGTACCCTGCTGTGGTTTGTACTTTTGTTATTTTGCACAATAAAGGCGTTTTTATTGGAGTGCGGCTGTCCAGACCTTCCCTCTTCTAATTGCTATATCATTAGCCTGCCCCTGATGCTTCCACCTTGAGGAGAGTGCCATTTCCACACATCCACCTGGAGCAGTGATCCCTTCCCCAAATGGTATATACATAGCTACATTGGACCAATGTAATAAAATAAAATATATATACCATACCTGGAGTTCATCTTTAAGGGAAGCCTTGTATCCAAAAAAGGTTTGCCAAGGATGAGAAGGTAAAAGTGAACGCTGACCTCAAACCAACTACAAAATAAAATGAAAGACAGAAAAGCCCTCAATAAAAAGCACAAAAAATGCAGCAATGGGGTTGAATTCCCAAAGAGCTAGCAATCAAAATTAAAGTACAGTTTCCTAACTAACCCTTATCGCTCCCTATGCAGTTTGTCAGCTTTCACTATGTTTTACCTAGTTGTATAGACTAAAAGGTCGATACAACTAGGTAAAACATATTGAAGATTCTTATTTTGTAACAGCCAACGCGTTTTTAGGGGCTCAGCACTCCCCCTTCATCAGGGTTAAGGAACAGATAATGTAGGCACGTGAATTGGAAAGCCTTGATGTACGGGGAGTGCTGAGCACCCGAAACGCATTGGCTGTTAAAACATAAAAAGGTCTATACAAGCTTAAAAAACAAGTCATCATTAAGAACAATAATACACCAACCCACCTGGCTCTACACATACCCCAACTCGTGTGAGCATACATCCCAAAGTGTACATGTTGGAGCCCAAAAAAGCACAACAATATACCAGTATAGTGCATACAGTAGTGAAGAACGGTATAGCACCAGCTGGGGTGACATTCTTAAACAAAGACTAAGTACACTAGGGGGACGAACATTTTCTGAAAAGAGGTGCAAGTAGCAGGGTCTAGGCGGCTGATTGCAGACAGCTGGCGATGAAGAAATAGAACCGGCTAGAATAGCAATGACAACTACGCTGGCGGTGTCTTGACAGGATGTCAGTCCATTATAGGAGATGAACATATCCATCTAGGAAGCTCCAGACCAAAGATGTTGCAGCAAGGACCCCCACCACAAAAACAAGAAAAAGGGCCAGTTCCCAGGATGGGCAAAAAGAGAAACATGTGAAAAAAGAAGGGGGGGGGGGATCCAGAGAAGTAAATATGCAAAGCAGCAGGGGTCCCAGGCGGTAGAAACACAAAAACTCAGGTAGGGGCCAGTTTCTAAACCCCCAAATACCCACATAGTATTCACAACTCAGGTAGGGTCCTGCTGATCCAGCCATGCACTAGCTGCCCCTGGTTCTTTAAAGAAATGAACTCTGTCTTCGCCAACAATGTGAAGGCGTGGAGAAAACAACATGGCATATTTAAGATGATGAATGCGTAGATGCTTCTTGACTTCTGTAAACTGGTTACACTTCCTCTGGACCTCCACTCAAAAATCGGGAAACACTGCAATCTTTATATTGTGATAAGGTATACTGCCTTTTTCCCAGGATAGACGGAGGGTGGTATCACAATCCTTATAGTTGAGGAATTTAGCAATAAAGGCACATGGAGGTGCTCCTTGTGGTGGTTGCTTAGCCACCATTAGGTGTGCCCTTTCCACCACGAAAGAGTGAGAAAAGATCTCCCTGCAGTGGGTGGTTATGAGCAGATCTTCAGGGAATGTGGCAGGATTAACCCCCTCAGTTCCCTCAGGTAGACCTATGAAATGAAGATTGTTCCATCGCAAGCGGTTCTCTAGGTCATCTTGCTTCTGTTGGAGTTGGGCAAGATAGCGGCACGTCTGGTCTGAAGAGTCCTGCAGCAGAGGAATGACATCTTCCATGGCTCAGGCGATGTTCATCCTCTGAGACTTGATCCCACAGCTTATGGAAGTCTTGCCAAATCAACGAGAAATCCACCTTGATTTCCTTGATGTAAGCGTGGCCTGGCACGTTGCAATCGCATCCAACACTCTGTTGGTTTTGGCCGTTGGCAGGTCCTGCATGGAGGAGATGCCATTTTCCCCCTGTGGATCCTTGCCTTGGTGGTGGAATCTTTCCAGTTTTGCACTGGCATCCCTCATTTTACGAGGGGGAGACATAGTGCAGGAGGAAGAGGTATCCCTCCAAGCAAGCAGGAGAGCGACAGGATGAATGGCAGGATAAAACAAAGCTCGGCTCACCCACATACTACTCATTGCAGCTCCAGGCACTGCCCCAAAAGGTCTATACAAGCTGGTGTGGCACTCCCTTCTTTTCAAAACTTCAATAAACTCCTCTTGTGGTCCAGCAAGACCCCACAGTTGCCGGTGAGAGAGTAGCCTCTAGGACCGTAAACCTTCCATTACGTTATAATGCATCTCCATAATTTTCAGTGCTCCTACATCACAAAAATTCTATGTTTTCCCTAGAGCAGCTTCCAAATGCACTGACACTATGACTATTCTGCCCCCCCCCCCATTTTTATAGTGATGGGGGCTAGCTTATCCAAAAGCCCCCTTATTGGTCCTTCTAAACCTGTTAGCCATAGTTTAAAGGTCATGCAGTGGATTATGGTTTACAAAAAAGTTCTCCTGGGTGAATCTATATAGAAGTTTACCTGCGACGCTCAAACACACTCATGGTAGCAGTGAACCCAAACATCATCATCTTAACGATGAACAGCGAAGCCACTTTGCCCTCCATTAGCACAGTACTAGAAAGGTTTGCTTGGTGGTCCCGTCTGCCTCCAGATATCATGTTAGTACTAAAAGGTACTAGTTTTAGCTATTAGTACCAAGTTATAGACCTCGGAGAAGCTCAATCAGTTAAACGTGTCACTGTCATTAATATACTCTGCTCCTGAGAGAAACAGATCCATTAAGCATGTTATAACCATTAATACACTCCATTCCTCTGAGAGAGCAATCCATTAAGCGTGCCACTATCATTAATATTCTGTGGTCCTGGGGGGAACACATTTGTTAAATATGTTTCTTCCATTAGCGCGATGTGTATATTGAACATTACTCCATTAGTGAATGGTCTGATCATTGTACTGGTGCATAGATGCCAACTCTCTGTCCTGGTTTTCAATGATGGCCAATGATGACGTAAAATCTTTTTTTTTTTTTTTTTTTTTGTTTCTATGTAAGCCGGAAGGCTTTCATTTATGAATAATCCTTAGTATTTGTATGTGATTTTTTTCTGTCTGTGCAGCAGTATTTAAAGCAACCACAGGCTCTGCAACCCCACTGGAGCACCCTTCACCCCTGGTCCCACTTTTTCCCATTTTCTTGCTGGTCATCTAATGTCCTGGGGTAATGTCACGCCCCCTATTGGTGTCAGTGACACATGGGCTCAGGACTCAGGAAAGTGGGTTGAATGACGATGGGCCTCATTCAGTCCATAACAGATCGGCGGCATAATACCGATTAGAATCTGAAGGGACAGGGCTGAAGCACAGAGAGGGTAAAGGGTTTCGCAAATATTTTTTTTTTTTTGAAACAGGAGAGGGGCTATTAAAAAAAAAAGTTGGTGAAGATGGGCTGTAAATAAAACCGTTTTATAAGAATAATATATGATCTGCTTTTGTTGCTTCAAAAAATGCTACTTGCCTGGCTGTCACAGGCTTTGGTCTTTTCTGCATACTTGTCTCAATCCTGTGACCTATGAGGTATAGATGCCACTGTTCAGCTTCAGAAGTCACTGTGCAAAAGACATACCTCCTGAGACCTACAGTAGTCTGCTAGTCTGTATAGACAGTTTGGCAACTTGCTGACTCGGTAACAAACAAATGGCCCCTGTCCCCACCTATAACTGGCCTTCACAGCAAGGAGCACATGGAAGGGCAAACGCATAAAAGACAAAAAATAACTTGCTGACTCAACAAGATCCATAGACAGGGTCAACTTACAAAGAAGACTTATGCCGCGTACACACGATCGGACTTTACGGCAGACTTTGTCCGGCGTACTTTTCGACGGACTTTTACGACGAACTTTCCGAATGAACGGACTTGCCTACACATGATCAGCCAAAGTCCGACGGATTCGTACGTGATGACGTACGAACGGACTAAAACAAGGAAGTTCATAGCCAGTAGCTAATAGCTGCCCTAGCGTCGGTTTTTGTCCGTCAGACTAGCATACAGACGAGCGGACTTTTCGACCGGACTCGAGTCCGTCGGACAGATTTGAAACATGTTTCAAATCTAAGTCCGTCAAACTTTTGAGAAAACAAAGTCCGCTGGAGCCCACACACGATCGAATTGTCCAGCGAAATCCGGTACGCCGGACCAAGTATGCCATAAAGTCCGATCGTGTATGTGGCATTAGAAGTAAAAATCAATGTGATTTATTCTAGCTTGACACATACTTGGGACATTTTTCAAGCCTTTCTTTTATGGTATGTAGCCATGCCCCCATAGGGGTTGCTGAATGTTGTGGTTCACCTGTCACCCTGCCCAGCCTCAGTCACTCAGAGACACAGAACGGTCCATAAGCTTTGTTTTCTATTTTTTTTTTTTATTTGAGGGGATTGAACTTGAATGGGAATAGGAAATTATGGGATGCCCAGAAGATTCAGTGTAACGTGCTTGGGACTACTATATACACTTCTGTATATACACTCTAGTCTTCTCTCCAGCACAAACACTTGCCTCAGTGGATTGGCTTTTGCGGGCAGGGGCCTTAGGGCCCTATGGTTCAGAAATAGTTCAGGTGCTAGCGGTCCTCTATTCTGCTGCCAGTCCTAAATAGCTCTCCTCAGGCCCCGCCAGCCATGCCCTTCCCACAGTCTACTCTTCTGGTTCTGCACCCATCCCAAACTGCAAACCCCCAGTTCTCTTGACCGTGCTTCACTCACCAGCCCTCCTGGCTGCGAGCAGTTAACCTCCCTGGAGTCTCTTAGCAGTGTCTCTCCCGCTGTCCTCTTCTTGCTCTCTCATGTGCCTCTCCTTCCAGGATCTCTTCTTTCCTCCTGGATGCACCCGAGCCCCAGCTCAAGGTCACCCCCCAGACTGGGGAGTTCCCTGTGGGCCCCACAGCTTCCACACTCTCTCACTCCAGCTCTTCCACTCGATAACTCCTCCCCAGCTGGGCTGACCCTGGGTATTTAAGGAGGCATGCCCCCTGCCAATCCAAGTTGGGGATTGGTCAAGGCTCCTCAAAATACCCCAGGCAGCTCCACCTCACCTCTCCTCCTCTCTTTCCAGCAACCTTCTAGAAAGAAGAGGAAGGCGACAGTGATGCTACCTGTGAGTCACTTAGCCCTGCCCTAAGCCACTCCCAGCCCAGAATGAAAACAAACAGGCCTAGCAACCAGCTAAGCCTGCCTAAATTTCCTTACCCTAACAGCAAAATCCTCACTCTAGCACCTACCTAACTAGAGGATGCAACAGGTAAATAACATCTTCTTCCTAAATCTTCCTTGTTATATAAAGGATAAATAAATAAATGTACTTTAGAACATATAGAGCACATACACTATATTACCAAAAGTATTGGGACACCTGCATTTACATGCACATGAAATTTAATGGCATCCCAGTCTTAGTCCCTAAGGTTCAATATTGAGTTGGCCCACCCTTTGCAGCTATAACAGCTTCAACTCTTCTGGGAAGGCTGTCCACGAGGTTTAGGAGTGTGTCTGTGGGAATGTTTGACCATTCTTCCAGAAGTGCATTTGTGAGGTCAGGCTAGCAGTCTCTTCTCTAATTCATCCCAAAGGTGTTCTCTATCGGGTTTAGGTCAGGACTCTGTGCAGGCCAGTCAAGTTCCTGCACCCCAAACTCGCTCATCCATGTCTTTATGGACCTTGCTTTGTGCACTGGTGTTCAGTCATGTTGGAACAGGAAGGAGCCATCCCCAAACTGTTCCCACAAAGTTGGTAGCATTAAATTGTCCAAAATTGTCTCGATATGCTGGTGCTTTAAGAGTTTCCTTCACTGGAACTAAGGGGTCAAGCCCAACCCCTAAAAAACAACCCCACACCATAATCCCCCGTCCACCAAATGATTTGGACCAGTGCACAAAGCAAGGTCCATAAAGACATGGATGAGCAAGTTTGGGGTGGGGGAACTTGACCTCAACCCGATAGAACACCTTTGGGATGAATTAGAATGGAGACTGCAAACCAGGCCTTGTAAACACATAAGCCTTCTGTCTTTTCAAGGACAGCTTTGCCCTGGGCAGCTCGCAGCTTTAACATGTCCCTCAGGTACTCCTCAAACCCGAACTCTGTACACAGCGTACCCCTGAACTCTGCACTCTGTACGTATTGCACTCCTGAACTCTGCACTCTGTACGTATCGCACTCCTGAACTCTGTACCTATCGCACTCCCGAACTCTGCATTCTGTAGGTATTGCACTCCTGAACTCTGCACTCTGAACCTAACACACTCCTGAACCCTGTACTTTGGACGTAGTGCACTCCTAGTGCAAAACCAGCCCTCTGAGGGCAACCATACTGCTGATGCGGCCCAAAATGAAATTGAGTTTCACGCCCCTGATATAGAGGAAGGGAGTGTATAGCTAAGGGTGGTCCAACAACAATAAAACAGTGGATCATACCAAACACTAAAAAGAATGCAACAAACAGGCTGCTATGACAGCACAGTGACCAAATCAGTATGACAGGCAGGCAACTTACATATTATTTTAGAAGGAGGTCAGCAATGGCAGCCTTCATATTTCTTTCAGTAGATATTTCCTTTGAAATGCAAACAGTGTCTATATGCATTTTAATTAATTTGTCATAGTTGCGTACCTTGCAGTTTTCCTCTGAGACAGTTTTATGTGTAATATTTATATGCTTGACTAGGCAGCGTCTGGAAACCATTTTAAAAGTTGGCAACTTTGCAGGTGTAGGGTCTTATATATTGATATGCAGGGACTACTATGAATGCAAACTTACAGTAACCTAAACTAACCTGGTGGTTGCAATCTGTTGATAGTCCAACATAGTCACATATTGTTTCTAGCTAGGTATGCAACTACAACAATTAAATGCACAGTTCAGATGTTTTGTATTGAAACGTTTTATTGATACAAGGTGTAGAAATCTGTGTGATCAGGAAAACAATGTGATAATAAGAAAGAAAGGGAACGTTTATTTTAAATGAAGCCCTGGAGATAGCATTGGTCTAAGGCAGGGGTCCCCAAACTTTCTAAAGAAGGGGCCAGTTTACTGTCCTTTAAACTTTAGGGGGGCCGGACTGTGCCCAGTGGGAGTAAACAATGCCAGATCTTTGGTATTAGTGGGAGAAATAGTTGGTGTCAGTGGCAGAAATTATGTCTCAAGGGCCGGATAAAAGCAAGCAAAGGGACGCATCTGTCTCGAAGGCCCCAGTTTAGAGACCACTGGTCTAAGCTATACCAGCCTAGACTCACCCAGCAGCCAGCCTATTCGGATGGAGGCCAACAATGCTAACCGGGCAGCTAGCATTTTCAGATGAAGGCCAGCAATGGCAACCCACATATTTTTCTTATGACAGATCTACTTTAAAGTAGAAGTATAGGCTAGAATTATCTATGCTTAAAACTGCTCCCACCCCAATTCTAGCACCTATAGTAACTACCCTGTAAAAGGGGAGTCGGTTAAGCTTAATTAGTTCTATCCTAGACTTTTATGTATGCCAATTTTTACATAGTTACATTGGTTCAGCTTGGACCAATGTAAGTATGTATGTGCCATACCTAGCCAGCCGCTGTGAAAGCCCAAAATCACTGTAGTAGGCACTGCTACTACAGTGATCACCACTAGCTTCTGAGTTCGGTGCCAAGCACTTGACACATGCACCATTCAGGGAACGCTTTGCATTTTCTCAATGAGATGAAGAGGTAGGGTGGTGACATCACAATTCTCCACCTTGTCCAATCAAAGAACACTTTACATTCATTGAGAAATGGCAACGTGTTCTGTGAATGGCTCTCATGCTATTGACAATCACTGTAGTAGTGCTGACTAAGACCCCATATACACTATTAGATTTTCTGCAGATTTTTGTCTTCATATTTACCAAAACCATGTAGTGCAAGGGCCTGCCTGATATACAAATTTAAACTCTTAAGGTTTGATCTCATATTATATGGTTTTGGTAAATCTGAAGACAAAAATCTGCAGAAAATCTAATAGTGTGCATGGGGCCTAATACACAAATTTCCAGGCTTCATTGGGATCCTGCAGGTATGGCGCATACTTACTTAAATTGTTACTAAACCCACAACAGTAAAATCAGTCTGTACAGTATATGCAGTAAAGCATGCTTGTTATACTCACTGTGGAACCTAAGGGGTTATTCCTCCTCTTTGTATAAGAAGGTTGTTTTCTCTGATCCTCCTCTCCTTCCACTGACTCCTAATAATTTCCTGATAACACAGTCTATGGAGTCAGGCTGCACATGCTCAGTTTGGTGTGTATTGTTAGAGAGGATTTTTTTTTTTCTGGGAGGATGCATGATCAGCACAGGGCCAATCAAGACTGTCCAGACAGAGGATCAAGGATCTTGCAGTCTCATAGGTCAGCCAGAAAACTCCTCCTACAAGCTTTAACCACTGCTTGGCTGGACATTGAGAAAAGGTATTTAGCAGTTTATATTTACTAAACTAATTGCATTTCCATGTTCTTTGTACTGTGGGAGACCAGATATAGTGAATGCAGGGTCCTGAGTTTAATAACACTTTAAGTTGGTCCAATCTGGACCAATGTAACAGCAATATAGCCACTTAAAACTTTAGCTCTAAATGAGAGAAACAAACTTAGAATGAACAAGTTGTGTGTGATCCTGGAACAGCTCACTGCTGCTCCTCATTCTGTTCCAGTACTACAACCTATTTCAGAATCTTTAAGACTCAACACTCCTGGGTGTGTCGGATGTCTGTATCCTCTGCTGCATACTGTGGTTTACTTTCTCCAGCCCCTACATCACAGAACTAGAGACAACACTGATCGTGTGTATACCAGATCAACAAGAAAGTGAACCTAGACACACCCAGGCATTTTCAGACCGGGGGCCAACAATGACAGCCCACATATTTTTCTTATGACAGATGTACTTTAAGTGAGAGAAACATACAGGTTGCATGTGATCCTAGAGCAACTCTCTGCTCTTTACTCTGTACCAGCGCCACAGCCTTTGTCAGAATCTTTAGGATCTGACACTTCTGGAAAAGTTTGCATGCTCATCAATGGTGGAGACTGCGGTCATGTGAAGAATCTAATATTATGGCAGAAATGAGCCTTCACTGTGTGCAGTGATAAAGTGCAGTGTTCCTCTGAAATGCAACTTGTCCAATTTCAGTAGAAATTCTGGATAACCCTCTGCACACTGCTATATACCATTTCTAGCAAACTTTGCAATGAAAAACAGGGATTTTATGTTCACATATATTGCAATACAAGTTTAAGCTGATCAACTGCATTAAAGTAATCCCTCTCTGGCAGAGGCGTAACTAGAATCTTCAGGGCCTTCAATTGCCACCACTGTGCCTATGAAACGCAGCCACTGTGCCCTGAAACGCAGCCACTGTGCCATCAAATGCTGCCACTATGACCCCCCTGCCCACTCGCAGTCTGCCCGGCACTTACCCTGTCTCGGTGGGGCAGCGGGTGACGGCGACGAGCGGGGTCCTCCATGCGTCTCCTCCCATTCTCTCCTCCTGATAGGCATCCAATAGCGGCGCCTGTCGTTTCAGCCAATCAGGTGACGGGTAACAGACCCGAGCACCTGATTGGTGGAGAGGCGGTTCAGTGTTAGGAAAGCGAATATTTATTTGCTTTTCTAACACACCTGGGTGGACTGTGAGCGCCAAGCATGGCACTCACAGTTCACCTATTTTGAAGCCTATTAGTGCTTTAAAAACACCCCCGCCCGTGTCATTCAGGCGCCCGGCGTCCAAAAAGGGGCCAGGCGTCTGAATAGGGGGGCAGTGGCGGCCATAGATAGATTCACGCTATGCATGAATCTATCTATTTGTGATAGAGGGGTGCCTGGAGAGAGGGGGCGGCGCCCATGCGCCCCTATGGATGCACCACCACTGATATAAACACATACACATACATACACACATAGGCGTGCGCACAGGGTGTGCCGGGTGTGCCCAGGCACACCCTAATCACCCCATGCGCATTAGTGTTATCGCTCTGTGTAGCAGCAGGAACATGGTAAAGATCTCCCTCTTACCTGCTCTGCCATAAGAAAAGTGTTTATGCTCTTCTCTTTCACTGTGCCGGCAGGGAGATCAATGTGCCGGGGTCATATATATGTAGGCACATACACATGCATGTGTGTTTGAGCTTAAGGGTGCACACCCTAATACAATAGGCTGCGCACGCCTATGCATACACACACATATACATAGATGCACACACATTCACACATATAGATGCACACACACATGCACATACACACACACACATACATACACACACATGCACACATACATACATACATGCACATACATATAAACACACATACAGTAGATAAAAAACGGCAGACCTTTACCTTAGCTCTTCCTGCCGGGTACTGCACTGTAGGGGGAGATAAAGAGCACAGCACTGTGCTTTCACTTTCTTTGTAATGTCACCAGCTCCCTGCACAGTGCCGAATACAGTTCGGCTTAGAATCGGGGAGCTTGTCTGCGCTCCTCCTAACAAAGTACTGCATACAAGGGGCCCGGTCGCCATGGCAACCTCAGCGACCCCTATAATTCCGCCACTGCTCTCTGGCCAGTCCTACTCTGCTCTGCCACAGCAAATGCTACGGTGGACACAATGCCAACATGGGGCAAACAGACACAAAATGGGGGTTCAGGCAGGGGCGGCCTGTCCATTAAGGGCTTGGACGCCGCCCCCTCCTATCCATGCCACTGTCCCCCTATCCCTTGCAGGACGCCAGGCACATGAATTACAGTGGCTGGGGTTTTTTTTTAAGCACCTGATTAGAGCCAGAGGCTCTAATAGGCTTCAAAATAGGGTGGGCTCCAGAATGAATATTCGCTGTTGTAACACTGATCCTCCTCCCGGTCAATCAAGAAGCGGTTCTGAAACTCGTCACCCGATTGGCTGAAAGGTCAGGCAATTCTACTGGAAGCCTAGGAGGAGGGGAGGAGATGCATGGTGGAAGTGAGGAGGAGGAGAAGACACAGGAGCCCGACTCCCGTCGCTGCATGATGCCCGATGCCCGCCGCTGCCTGATGCCCACTACTGCCAGATGCCTGATGCCTGCCGCTGCCTGTTGCCCGCCGCTGCCCACCGCTACCCGATGCCCGCCACCTAGGGGGGGTAAGTGCCCAAAGGACCAGCCAGCAGACAGCGAGCGAAAAAAACACCAGCCTCCACTGGGTTCAGGTCTACTCACTGACCTGCATTGCAACAGAAACACGATTTACCTGTGTTCAAAACCCAATAGCTTGTACATGCATATGTAGCACTCTCTACCTAAAGGTAGGTGCTAGAGTAGGATTTTCCTAAGCACAGGACTCAGGTGCAGGTAAATTTAGCCGGGCCTGTGCTTTAGGCTGGGCCTGGTTGTTGTGATTTGAGACTGGGAGTGTTCAGTGTAGTGGTGAGTGTGGCCACCTGTACTTGGACTCAGTGGTGCCTCCCCTACTTTCAGAAGGATTGTTCCGGAAAGGGGGTTGGAGCTGATGTTTGAGTGGCAGGCAGCTCATGTGAGGAGCCCTGACCAATTATCTCTGGGTATTGGCAGGGGACAGGCCTCCCATATAAGCTGGGGTCACATGCTTCCAGGAGGGAGTACTAGAAAGAAGGAACAGACAATGGAGTATTGAGTTGCTGTTACAGCCGTCCCCATGCGGGGATGCGCCGTGCGCAGAGGAGGGATGGAGGAACAGCCAGGAGGGAGCTTAAGATAAAGATCTTCATCCTTACAGAAGTATCAAGCTGCTGTGACCGGGGAACACAGGACTTGCATGCTGGAGGAGATTTGGAAGGAAGTAGTAGCAGGGACACAGAACTATTATCCTCCTAAAGAAAGGTCCGTGCAGAATGCTGTGGCCGGGGAATACAGCGTTGATAGTCCTGGACTGGCTAAAAGCAGTGTTCCACTCACTGCCATGTGTGAGGTCACTGTGTGGAGATACCAAGTCATCTCCGACCTGGTTAGCACAATGGTAGTGCCTTCCAAAGACTATTTGGCTGTCTGATTCTCTGGGCCATCTGGGAGAAGCAGTGTGTGCTTCTGGCTCTTTGATTCGCATGGACAATCCCATCATGGTCAACAAGGAGGCATTATTCAGAGTGATTCTTCTTTGTTCAAATGGAAGGAAGAAATAGAAAATTTTGCAGTAAGGATTTGTACAAGGAAAGTAGAAGTAATAGTCTGCAGAAGAGTTATTCAAATGAAAGAAACTGAGGTGCAAGCAGTGTATCCAGTTTTTGCGAGGCCACGGTCATTGAATAACTACCTATCACATGCAATGTGTTAAATACTATGGGCATCTCATGTCACCCCTTTTCCAAGTTCAAGTAACATCCCATAATAAAAGCAACAAAACCAGGAAATTGACTGTTCTTTGAGTTAATTGATCGTGAGGAGGATGGCAGCAGGGTGATTGACGGATTGCTAAGTAACCAAATCAGCAGCCCTTACGGGGGTACCGCTACACATATAATCTATCAGGTACTGAAAGAGGTGTATTTGTGTATGTTGGCCTTGTGTCCACCATAGCATCTGCATTGGCAGAGCAGAGCAGGGCTGGCCATAAGAGGGACTTTGATGCAGTTGGCCAGCTTAACTACTTCAGCCCCGGAAGGACTTACCCCCTTCCTGACCGGGACATTTTTTGCGCTACGGCACTGCGTCGCTTTAACTAACAATTGTGTGGTCGTGCGATGCTGTACCCAAACAAAATTGACGTCCTTTTTTCCCCACAAATAGAGCTTTGTTTTGGTGGTATTTGATCACCGCTGCGGTTTTTATTTTTTGACCTATAAACAAAAAAAGAGCGACAATTTTAGAAAAAAAAAAACACAATATTTTTTACTTTTTGCTATAATAAATATCCCCAAATGTAAAAAAAAAACAAATGTCTTCCTCATTTTAGGCCGATATATATTCTTCTACATTTTTGGTAACAAAAAACGCAATAAGTGTATATTGATTGGTTTGCGCAAAAGTTATAGCGTCTACAAAATAGGGGATAGATTTATGGCATTTTTATTATTATTTTTTTTTGTAATGGCAGCGATCGGCGATTTTTATCAGGACTGCGACATTGCGGCGGACAGATCGGACACTTTTGACACTTTTTTGGGACCATTGACATTTATACAGCGATCAGAGCTAAAAATAGCCACTGATTACTTTATAAATGTCACTGGTAGGGAAGGGGTTAACACTAGGGGCGATCAAGGGGTTAAATGTGTTCCCTCAGCGTGTTCTAACTGTAGAGGGGATGGGACTGCCTGGGGGAGGAGATCCTGTCTCCTCTCCCCTGCCAGAATGTGGATTTGTGTGTTTACACACACAGATCCTCGTTCTGACTCTGTCAGGAGCGATCGCGGGTACCCGGCGGATATCGCCGACGCCACCACACGCATGGGCTCCTTGGTACCATGGGGGGCGCGCATGCCCCCTATACCCCTTAAAGCAGCTGCCGTACAGCTACGGCGATTCACGCAGGGGAGCCATTCTGCCACCGAAAATGGGCGGCGGGCGGTTGGCAAGCGGTTAAACATGTATTGCATACTCCTTAACTTGGTTACCCATAGCAACTACACTCCTCTTCTTGTCTTGCCAAGATAACCCTTTGTAGTGGTGTTACTTCAAACTCTATAGTACTTTACAGACCCAGGTTCTTTGGAATACGGCAAAACCATCATGCACCCCTTTGAATAACTTCAGACCCGGCTCATAACGATTAATATAACTTTTCTGAACATGGTGCAGCATACAGTTCAATATGAACAATGTCATGTTCCCAATCCTAACTAAGAATATGTAGTTGCCCCAGCATAAAGTACCTCCATAAGGTGAGAGTCCATTATGGCTTGGATGTCCTCCACAAATCCCAGGTTCTTTAATAGTGCCAATGACCGCACCCAGGGGTGATATTGTAACGCCTGGTCCCAACACAACCCGCCTTTTTTGGACCTAAGTCACCCCCCTTTTTATAGCACAGGACAGGACACAGCAGTGACATAGGGATCAAGGGAAGGAACCGTAAGTGTCAAATCCTGACAATTCCGAGGAAGGCTGCAGCTGTAGAACGGAAGAAAGCAGGAGATATGGGCCACCATAGAGGTCAGTATAATAGCTCCTCTACTGCAGGGAACGTTTTAGGCTACTATTAGGGCACTTAGATACTCATCAAAATACCTAAAAAAAGTTTTTATATTTTGCCTACAAAGACAAAGAAGAAAGCTTAATGAGCTGCCCAGTATGCAATTTGCTGAAACCAGTTTGACAATAAAATGAACTGAAAAGTTTAGCTTTCCCATCCTGTACATGCGTAGACTTATTGATTGTTGTACTTCTGATCAATGCCTCCCACCCAGCTCAGGAACCACGGCTGTCTGGAAAAACACAATGAAAGAATTTGAGGAAACTGCAACTTCCCAACAAGCTCATCAGATATAGGGGAGGAAATTATTTCAGTGTATTACAAAGAAAGACTTTTTTTGTAGCGGCCCCATTGGATTTGAGTAAATAACGAGAGGAGAGCTTCCGACAGGTGCAGTACTTTTATTCTTTTGCCTCAAAGGCGTGCAGTAGGGTTGAACATCACAGAGGTTAATCCTATTAACTCCTTGAACACAGTGAAAAATAAAATGACATACAATACATTTATTTACAGAGATCACCAAAAGGGGGGGTACAAAATATATATACCGTATTTATCGGCGTATAACACGCACTTTTTTCCCCTTAAAATCAGGGGAAAGTCGCAGGTGCGTGTTATACGCCGATCCCCTGCGATCCCGAGCTGTCAAAACGTAAAAATCGCTGATCGCGATTTGAAAATGGCGCCGCCGGCGCCAAAATACACAGAGCCGGTCCTTGGCTCTTTCCGGCGGCTCTCGTTTACTTTCATATACCAAAAGGGGGGAGAAGGGACTTATGGACTTTTTAGGCACCACAAAATAGTAGATAAAAATTCCTTATTTTATTTGATATCAAAAAACACACATAACAAAAAAACAGAAATTATATTGTTTAAAACACAACATGTGTCTGTACTTGAATCGTTGCTATACAACACCATCTACAGTATGAAATTCTTCGGACATTAGGAGAAATAGCTTCCAATGTAGATCAGTCCGAAGAGGTGGCTATATAGCAGTTCCATAGTCAGTTCATATGTTGAGATTGATCGATGCTCGACATGTTTCGCGTATGGACTACGCTTCCTCAAGAGCAATAGCAATGTACGTTGTAACTATCAAAGTATATAACATTACAGTTAATTGTTAGTATATATACACATAGGTAAAAAACAGGCGTCTACAAAGGCGCCACATATCTTATACAGAAAGAAAAATTGTGTGCTTGCTCATGACAGGGCAGTGGTGGGCGTCAGCGCCCGAGCGATGCTAAAGGACTGCTATGGGGGCGTGCACAACATAGTTCTAGGTGGTGTTTAAAATGTATTTAAGATAAATTTGTGACCCCGGTCAGGTATTTAAAGAAGGAAAGGGGGGGGGGGGGGGAAAGGAAAGATAGGAATGAAAAAGGGGGGGGTTTTAGGGAAAAAAGGGGGGGGGGAAGAAAGGGAAGGGGAAGGGGGGGGGAGGGGAAAAAAGAAGGGGAAAGGGAGGGGAGAGGAAGGCGGGGGAAGGAGAGAAAAGGGAGGAAGAAAAAAAGAAGAATGGAGGGTACAGAAATAGCCCCCCAATGGAACATACAAGTAGTAAAAGTAAATGATAAAGAAAAATACTCACATTTAAAACCAATATGAAATATTAAAGAAAGGTATTGGTCCGCTAGCAAGGAAGGACCATATAGCTTGACCATATGATAGAGCTTTACTTATCCGGGTTAGTGTGTTTGCTATTTTCTTATATATATATATGGACCTATTCCTAAAATAGGGAAGGTAATACATTTTGAAAAGAAAGAAAAATTTGTATCAGACATGTAAGTTTTTATATGTATATATATATTAAAAGTGACCTATTTCCTTACTATGGTCTGGGACACTCACCACCATTGATCTTACAGATCGAGAATCATAGTCTATGTGCCTCTGAGTTCCACCATGGGATACAAACATACATAGATCGCAGTATCAGTGTTGCATTATCCAGTGTAAACTTCAGATATAAACCCTGAAGTATAAATAAAGCCGAGAGCACAAGGAAAAGAAAAGACAGAAAGGGAGGAGAAAGGGGGAAAGAGTGGAACCTGGGTTAATGATATAAAACCAACATCCAGCAGTATATGCCATAGTATGATTGATGCTGTGGTCAAAAAAGGTACCTGAATATGAAGGAAGGGGAGCCTGTAGCATGTATGGTCCTCCTGAACCTGGAGCGGAACGCACACTGTGTCAGGACGCTGTCCTATTTGTGTGCCCGTCCCGTCCGTCGACGTCCAATCGGCAGCCGCCGACGTGACGTCATCCGGACCGGCCAAGTGCTCGCCGTGCGCATGCACCCCCACCAGCCGGAAGGGCCGTCAATCCAGACGGCGCCTACAGCAAGAGGGCGGCGCACGCCCACCGCGAGCTGCATCCGCTGGCTGGAGTAGCCAGCCGATGCGCGCGCCACATCAGAAAAAACCAATGCGGCGCTGGGCGGCCGCATAGCAGTCAAGAATGCACCACCAGGTGGCGCCGGCACAAACCTCCACCTGTAGAGCTGGGCACACAAAGAAAACTTATACACATGTACCTTAAAAGGGAGTTATTCAAAACACATATTAAATTACAGTAGAGCAATACAGAAATTTCTATTATTGCATATAAATAAATACCTCCATACTTATATTTGATGTATCTGCTATGTACAGAAATGTGTATGGACCTTAACTCTGATCTCTATGTCTCTAGAATGGGCTTAGACCCCTATAGGTCTACCCGGATTAGCCAAAGAGGCTATACTTCTAACTTGTGGCCCAGTGGTAGTTACAGAAAAGGTTTATAGGACTGCGATTCATTAATGCCAGGGGCCCGAGTCGCATTTAAACGCTCTATCCACAAAGTTTTCTGCCTTAAAATTTGTTTGTCCCAGTCGCCACCCCGAGGGCTCCTGGGAATAACCGCAAGGGCAAAGAAAGAGACCACCGAGGTGTCAAATTTATGGTAGAGGTCCAAGTGTCTACTAACAGATGTAATCATTTTTCCTCCTCCAGAGTAATACACATGATCTTTGATACGTGAACGAAAATGTCGGATAGTTTTTCCTACATAAAAGGCTTGACACTCACATGTCATGAGATAAACTAGGCCCTGAGTTTCGCAATTGGCATGAAAATAAGGAGTGAACATTTCTCCATTGGGGAGTTGGAAGCTGGTCCCTGTACGGATCCAGGGGCAGAATGAACATCTACCACATCTGGTCATTCCTGTCGGGTGGGACTGTGTTCTAGAATCATTACAGAAATGGCTGGAAGTGAGTTTGTCCCTAAGGGATCTGCTTCTTCGAAAAGTGATAGTGGGAGTGGGGGTTATGTATTTGGCCAGGATCGGGTCTTCACGTAGTAACGACCAGTGTTTAGATAAAACATTCCGTATTTCGGCATGTTGTTGGGAGTATTTTGTGATGTATCTAACCATCGTGTTTACTTTTGGAGCTTTGTGTTGATACAGTAAAGTATTACGTGACTGACGCAATACCCTGTTGTATGCACGGCGAAGTAGTGATTTGCTGTATCCCCTTGCCTTCAGACGCTCACGAAGTGCTTTAGCTTGTAGTTTAAAGTCCTCCGTAAAGGTGCAATTTCTCCGGAGTCTGAGATACTGGGCATATGGTATACTGCGTATGAGAGTATATGGGTGGGCACTTTCCGCATGTAGCAGAGTGTTCCCTGCTGTCTCTTTGCGGAACAAAGAGGTGGCCAGTTTACCATCTTTGTCTTTACAAATTGTAAGGTCAAGGAAAGTAATGGTTGAATGGTCACTGCATACTGTGAATTTCAAATTGAACGAGTTGCAGTTGAGTTTATTGACCAAAGTGTTCAAATTTATTGTCTGGTCAGGGTCTATGGAAAATTTGAACACTTTGGTCAATAAACTCAACTGCAACTCGTTCAATTTGAAATTCACAGTATGCAGTGACCATTCAACCATTACTTTCCTTGACCTTACAATTTGTAAAGACAAAGATGGTAAACTGGCCACCTCTTTGTTCCGCAAAGAGACAGCAGGGAACACTCTGCTACATGCGGAAAGTGCCCACCCATATACTCTCATACGCAGTATACCATATGCCCAGTATCTCAGACTCCGGAGAAATTGCACCTTTACGGAGGACTTTAAACTACAAGCTAAAGCACTTCGTGAGCGTCTGAAGGCAAGGGGATACAGCAAATCACTACTTCGCCGTGCATACAACAGGGTATTGCGCCAGTCACGTAATACTTTACTGTATCAACACAAAGCTCCAAAAATAAACACGATGGTTAGATACATCACAAAATACTCCCAACAACATGCCGAAATACGGAATGTTTTATCTAAACACTGGTCGTTACTACGTGAAGACCCGATCCTGGCCAAATACATAACCCCCACTCCCACTATCACTTTTCGAAGAAGCAGATCCCTTAGGGACAAACTCACTTCCAGCCATTTCTGTAATGATTCTAGAACACAGTCCCACCCGACAGGAATGACCAGATGTGGTAGATGTTCATTCTGCCCCTGGATCCGTACAGGGACCAGCTTCCAACTCCCCAATGGAGAAATGTTCACTCCTCATTTTCATGCCAATTGCGAAACTCAGGGCCTAGTTTATCTCATGACATTTGAGTGTCAAGCCTTTTATGTAGGAAAAACTATCCGACATTTTCGTTCACGTATCAAAGATCATGTGTATTACCTTGGATGAGGAAAAATGATTACATCTGTTAGTAGACACTTGGACCTCTACCATAAATTTGACACCTCGGTGGTCTCTTTCTTTGCCCTTGCGGTTATTCCCAGGAGCTCTCGGGGTGGCGACTGGGACAAACAAATTTTAAGGCAGGAAACTTTGTGGATAGAGCGTTTAAATGCGACTCGGGCCCCTGGCATTAATGAATCGCAGTCCTATAAACCTTTTCTGTAACTACCACTGGGCCACAAGTTAGAAGTATAGCCTCTTTGGCTAATCCGGGTAGACCTATAGGGGTCTAAGCCCATTCTAGAGACATAGAGATCAGAGTTAAGGTCCATACACATTTCTGTACATAGCAGATACATCAAATATAAGTATGGAGGTATTTATTTATATGCAATAATAGAAATTTCTGTATTGCTCTACTGTAATTTAATATGTGTTTTGAATAACTCCCTTTTAAGGTACATGTGTATAAGTTTTCTTTGTGTGCCCAGCTCTACAGGTGGAGGTTTGTGCCGGCGCCACCTGGTGGTGCATTCTTGACTGCTATGCGGCCGCCCAGCGCCGCATTGGTTTTTTCTGATGTGGCGCGCGCATCGGCTGGCTACTCCAGCCGGCGGATGCAGCTCGCGGTGGGCGTGCGCCGCCCTCTTGCTGTAGGCGCCGTCTGGATTGACGGCCCTTCCGGCTGGTGGGGGCGCATGCGCACGGCGAGCACTTGGCCGGTCCGGATGACGTCACGTCGGCGGCTGCCGATTGGACGTCGACGGACAGGACGGGCACACAAATAGGACAGCGTCCTGACACAGTGTGCGTTCCGCTCCAGGTTCAGGAGGACCATACATGCTACAGGCTCCCCTTCCTTCATATTCAGGTACCTTTTTTGACCACAGCATCAATCATACTATAGCATATACTGCTGGATGTTGGTTTTATATCATTAACCCAGGTTCCACTCTTTCCCCCTTTCTCCTCCCTTTCTGTCTTTTCTTTTCCTTGTGCTCTCGGCTTTATTTATACTTCAGGGTTTATATCTGAAGTTTACACTGGATAATGCAACACTGATACTGCGATCTATGTATGTTTGTATCCCATGGTGGAACTCAGAGGCACATAGACTATGATTCTCGATCTGTAAGATCAATGGTGGTGAGTGTCCCAGACCATAGTAAGGAAATAGGTCACTTTTAATATATATATACATATAAAAACTTACATGTCTGATACAAATTTTTCTTTCTTTTCAAAATGTATTACCTTCCCTATTTTAGGAATAGGTCCATATATATATATAAGAAAATAGCAAACACACTAACCCGGATAAGTAAAGCTCTATCATATGGTCAAGCTATATGGTCCTTCCTTGCTAGCGGACCAATACCTTTCTTTAATATTTCATATTGGTTTTAAATGTGAGTATTTTTCTTTATCATTTACTTTTACTACTTGTATGTTCCATTGGGGGGCTATTTCTGTACCCTCCATTCTTCTTTTTTTCTTCCTCCCTTTTCTCTCCTTCCCCCGCCTTCCTCTCCCCTCCCTTTCCCCTTCTTTTTTCCCCTCCCCCCCCCTTCCCCTTCCCTTTCTTCCCCCCCCCTTTTTTCCCTAAAACCCCCCCCTTTTTCATTCCTATCTTTCCTTTTTCCCCCCCCTCCCCCCCCCCTTTCCTTCTTTAAATACCTGACCGGGGTCACAAATTTATCTTAAATACATTTTAAACACCACCTAGAACTATGTTGTGCACGCCCCCATAGCAGTCCTTTAGCATCGCTCGGGCGCTGACGCCCACCACTGCCCTGTCATGAGCAAGCACACAATTTTTCTTTCTGTATAAGATATGTGGCGCCTTTGTAGACGCCTGTTTTTTACCTATGTGTATATATACTAACAATTAACTGTAATGTTATATACTTTGATAGTTACAACGTACATTGCTATTGCTCTTGAGGAAGCGTAGTCCATACGCGAAACATGTCGAACATCGATCAATCTCAACATATGAACTGACTATGGAACTGCTGTATAGCCACCTCTTCGGACTGATCTACATTGGAAGCTATTTCTCCTAATGTCCGAAGAATTTCATACTGTAGATGGTGTTGTATAGCAACGATTCAAGTACAGACACATGTTGTGTTTTAAACAATATAATTTCTGTTTTTTTGTTATGTGTGTTTTTTGATATCAAATAAAATAAGGAATTTTTATCTACTATTTTGTGGTGCCTAAAAAGTCCATAAGTCCCTTCTCCCCCCATTTGGTATATGTAATTGATAGGACGTGGCACAGTACTACTTTTAGTGTATCCACGGCACCACTCCGTGTGACGATACACATCTCCTATAGAAATCTCTCGTTTACTTTCGGCTCCACTCGTAGTCCCGAGCGGAGCTATCCAAACCTACTCGGAGCCGAGGACCGGCTCTGTGTATTTCGGCGCCGGCGGCGCCATTTTCAAATCGCGATCGGCGATTTTGAGCCCAGGAAGCAGGGACAGGGGATCGAAGGCTGCACTGGGGCAAGGCTGCACTGGGGAAGGCTGCACTGACAAGGCTGCACTGGGGAAGGCTGCACTGGGGCAGGCTGCACTGACAAGGCTGCACTGGGGAAGGCTGCACTGGGAGAGGCTGCACTGGGGGAGGCTGCACTGACAAGGCTGCACTGACATGGCTGCACTGACAAGGCTGCACTGACAAGGCTGCACTGACATGGCTGCACTGACAAGGCTGCACTGACCTGGCTGCACTGACAAGGCTGCACTGACAAGGCTGCACTGGGGAAGGCTGCACTGACAAGGCTTCACTGACATGGCTGCACTGGGGCAAGGCTGCACTGAGAAGGCTGCAATGATGGGCATTTAAATGTAAGTTTTTTTCCCTTCAACTTCCCTCCTAAAAGTTTTTTTTTCCTTAAAATTCCCTCCTAAATTGGGGTGCGTGTTATACGCCGGTGCGTGTTATACGCCGATAAATACGGTATATATATATATATATATATATATATATATATATATATATATATATATATATAATGTTATGTATTGTCTACAGCATATCTTTTAACTAACAGCATGGGCTCAATTCATGCCTAAAAACTTATATACATATAAAAGGTTTATAGACAATGCACCTTTACTGCATACCTTGCCTTCAACACGACACTCAATCTTGTTGCGGTGACTGCAGCTGAGAGTTCAAGCCTTGTGTTGCTCACAAACTTCGTCGGCCGACTCTTGCTTTAGCCATCACAAAGCTGCAATGAACTTGACTTCTGTCATTTTTGTACCTAAGGTATGAACAGGCACCATATCCTACATTGCTGGCATCGGAAAAGTGGTGAAGTTCTACCTTCACTCGGTTACCGAAGTCAGGAGGATGGTAGCATCTGGGTATCTTGATTTCCCTTAAAACTTGCAGACTACTCTTCCAGGCCTCCCACTGTGGGCTTATGCTTTTAGGAAGTGCTTCATCCCAACTGATGCCCCTGTGACAAAGCTTCTGAAGAATGCACTTGCCACTCAGTATGAAGGGAGCTATGAAGCCTAGAGGATCATAAATTGAGGCTACGACTGACAGGATACCACGACAAGTTGAAGGTCGATCCTTTATGTCAAGCTGAAGCTTTATGTAAAGCTGAAGGTGTTGTTTTCAATTGACCACTGAATGCCAAGTACTTGTCGTTCTGATGTTGAGTCTGGGTTAAGTTTGAGAGGTTTACTAGTTGTTGCTCTTTCTAACAGAGCTACACAAGACAGGACGCCCCTTTTATTAGAGTTGAACTTATGCAGTCTTAAGCCAGCATCTTTACATAATCCTTGCACTTCGAGGATTAGATTTGTAGCTTCACTGATTGTTGAAACACTGGTTTGACTGTTGTCTACATAAAAGTTCTTCTCAATGAAAGCTGATGCTGAAGGATATTCTGCCTTGTATTGTTGTGCAAGATACTTGAGGCCGAAGTTTGCACATCCTGGAGAGGAACTGGCACCAGAGGTGAACTGCCATTCTGTATTCTTTGGGTTCTGTTTCCAACTGGCCGTTCTCCCACCAAAGGAACCTTAAGTAATTGCGCATTTCTGGGGGGATGTAGAACTAGTGGAACATCTTTTCAATGTTGCATACCACAGCAACTGCTTCCTTCCTGAAGCGACACGAGGACTCCTACTAGATAATTTATCAGGTCGGGACCTGTCAATAAGGTGTCGTTTAGGGAGAGGCCTTGAAACTTTGCTAAACAATCAAAGATGACTCTTAACTTGTCTGGTTTCTTGGGGTGATAAACCCAGTGATGTGGGATGTACCACACTGTTTCTTCCTCTGATAATGAAAGGGCTGGTTCTGCATCACCTTTTCTGATCGTTTCTTCCATGAATGCAGTGTAGTGTTTGTAGTACTGTTTATTGGCCTTTAACCTTTTCTTTAGATGTTGAAGTCGAATAATGGCCAGCCTCCGATTGTTTGGTAGTGCTGGTTGACTGTTGTCCTTGAAGGGTAACAGCTTCTCATTGTGTCCATCTTTCCTATTAATTATGGTTTCAGAGAGAAACTGCACAAAATGAACGTCATCTTGAGACACGTACTTATCTTCATAATTCCTTTCAGAGAAGCCCATTTCTAGAGCCTTTAACACATCAGTGACCGGGGGCATTGGCATTTCTTTTACTGCGACTCTGTGCACAAAGCTCTGGCTACCCTGTCTACCAAGATGTGGATTTGCTGATCCTATGATGCTCCAGCCAAGCATAGGTTTTTTGAGCAAAGGGTTCATCTTTGGAGCCAGTAACGACCTCCGAGGGAGCCAGTGCTGATGGGCAATCATAACCGATCAGCAGTCCGACTTCGCAGTCTTGAAGTGGCTGTAACTTGTTTGCCAAATGCTTGAGGTGTGGCCACTGAAGTGCAGTCTCCTTGGTGGGGATATGAGACTTATCTACTGGGATGAAATCTCTTGTATAGGCTTGACGGAGTTGGACTAGAGCTTTAGAGTTGAAACCACGCACTTGCAGACCGTGAGCAATTTGGCTTGATATAACTATATCAATGGCTGTCATGGTGCTGAGCTTTAGTTGTAACGGCTTGGTGCTTGCACTTAGCTTAGATACCAGGTCTGCCAAAATAAAGGTTGAATCACTCTGTGTGTCAAGTAAGGCATAAGTGAGGATTTTTCTCTAAAGGCTCCGCCGATGCTGACAACAGAACTGTAACAATGCAGGATGTGGCAAGAGTATGCCTTGTCAACGTATCGGACATAACTTTGGGAACATTGTCGTTTACCTTATCTCCCATAGCTACTGAATCATCATTTGGTGTTTTGACAGGCTCAGTGTTTCTCTGTATGTGCAAACAGGTTGGATGATGTCGACTACATATGCTGTATGTGTGTCTTCCTTTGAAGTCTTTTGTAGTATGGCCCTTTTGTTAAGCAACCAAAGCAGAAGTGTTTTTCAGAAATGAAGGCCTTCCTTAAATCGATGGTCTTTGTTGCAAAAGTCGAACATTTAGCAATGCTGTGTGTTTTCTCTTTGCAGACTAGGCAAGGTGGTTTTTGTCTTGAAGCTGAGGTCTCTGGAACACTGGAGGTGGAGGGCTTCATTTGAGTGCTTGTGTGGAGCACCTTGGCTCTTTTGGGAGTTCTCTCATCTATGTTCTTGGTGCTGAGGAGGAAGAAGGAGGCAATGGGGTTGCATGCTATCTTGGCTTCCTTCTGCAGGAACTCTGTGAAACAAGCAAAAGTTGGGTATTCTTGAGACTTGTCTAATTTATACACAATGATGCGACCCATTCAGGCAGTTTCTCGAGAAGCTTGTGGTTTTCTTCACAATCATTTAGAATAGCTAGGCCTTTAACATGGGAATGGCCTGCACACAACCTTGAAGGAAATCCACAAACTCTCTTAATGCTACAGGGTAGTTTGCTGATATCTTTGGCCATTTAGTCAGCCTTACTCTGAAAGCTCTTTGCACTATAAATGGACCTCCATACCTGTCCTGTAGGATCCCCCAGGCACCCAGATAAGCGTCTTCTGAATTTCAATAGAAGAAACCTTCCATTGCCTTATGAGATTTACCACGAGATACCTCTTCAAGTCCAACATTTTTTCGCACACTGGGAATGGTTTTTGATCAATCAGCGCCATAAAGGATATCTTCCAATCTATGAACTTTAAAAGATCACCTGTAAATACAGTTGGTTCAGGTATAGGGAGACAGTTGGAGATGAGCAGACTTGCACGTACTGGAATTAGATTACCTTCTTTTTGTGGTCTTGACACCTCAAGTGGTGTATTTGAAGGTTGCAATGGCACAGCTTTCGGATTCAATGAGGTTTGTGGCTCATTTTGTTTGTAAAGGTTTTGCACTTTGTGGTCTGTCTACTGTTCACAATATTCAAAACTATCATAGGCATTGTAAGCTTTCACTCTTGCTGAAGCTACCTTGACTTAATTTTCTGCTTGTAGCTGTTGCAGTCTTGTCTTTTCCTCATCTAACTTAAGTTTAATTTCTGCCTCCATTTTGCTCAGCTTAGCTTGTTGCTCACTCATCTGGTGCGCCAGCTTTGCCTGTTCTATCTTGGCTGCAAATACGGCTTCTGCGTCTGCGCGTTTGCTAGAAGATCTTGAAGTGGCTCTTGAGCTTGAGCTCGAGTCTGGTAATGCAGTTTGTTTTGCACAGAGCAGCCTGGTTCCTCCTCTTCTCGGGTCCCTCTTCGCTGCTCCTTGCGCCTCCCTCCTGTCGAGTGCCCCCCACAGCAAGCAGCCTTCTGCCTTTACAACTCTTTTAAAAAAAATAGCTTTGAAAATTATATGAACCTCCTCCCGTCCAGCCCCAGCATCCCTTTAACTTAATCTTTTCCCCTGGAACGACAGCCTGATAATGAGACTATAGTGATTGGCTGTCAGAGTGGTTACTGTCCAACCGGCTCCCGACCATTACTAGAGACTGGGGGCTGTCTATGACATCTTAGTCACTGTGATAGGAGGAGGTAGTGAGGACACTCTCAGCACAGAAACCTCAGATGTCCACTCTTGTTACTGGGTTGGCAAGATGTTAAGAAGTTAAAGCCTTCATCGAGGCTAACTATAAGATACTATTCCAATGGTATATTGCCCTGACCAGATTGGCCTCCTTTGTCCCAGGAGCCTCTGCATTGTGCTTCCGTGGTTGCGCCCAGGATGGAAAACGTTATCATGTATGGTGGTTGTGGACGTACTCGAAAGTAAAGTGTTATTGGATGCTCATCTATCATTTTCTTTATTGCCTGACCCAAGTGAACCTTAAAAAATCTCCACAACAAGCTCTATTGAGCTATCCTGTGCAAGAGACACTGAGACACGTGAAAAGGTTGATTATCTTTATATTTATAGAAGCTCGAATTACCATCGCACGATTCTGAAAGTCAGTTATTATCTTACAGTACTTGATAAGGTCAAAGCTAAGCTATCTTGGATCAGGATAAATGAAAGACTTTCTGCTCTTCTTAATGACAGAAATCTTAGAGATTGGATGGTTGCTTGATTTTATCCCCATTTATTATCTTTCTTATTCTTCATCTCCTGGAGGGTTTGCCGTCCGCTTTGTTTCAACGTCGCAGACTACGCAGTGCCTGTGATTTGACTGTGACTGGGGCAGGGCGATGGAGAGATGGAGGGGACCCCCCTAAAGATATTCTTCTTGTTTGCCCAAACTGTTCAGGTTTGCTCTGTCTCAGATTGACACATTGGATTGGAAAAAACATTTCACACATATTGAGTGGGGCCAGCAGGGTCTCATTCACTTGCTGTTACCTTGTTTTCCTGCAGATTTTGTACTCGCCGTCTCTAACGTTTGAAGTCACATACGCTGATTTGTATGTCACTGCCTACAACCTAAGTTGTGAAATTTGATTTGCATTTGCTTTTCCTCTATTTTCATATGATGTGTTCCTTATTCCTTACTCTTTCTATGTATGGGAGATAATTGTACTCATTTGTCAATCCCACTATGTTTTGTATACCCCCCTTTTCTTATTGGAAAATAATACAAATGATTGGAACAGAAGTTAAAGCTTTTATGAAATTTCTGTGATTGGTTTTCAGACCTACTTTAACCATTTAAAGTGGTTGTAAACGTTTGATTTTTTTAAAAATATAACAAACATACCTACACTTACCTGCTCTGTGCAAAACGATTGCACAGAGCAGGTAAGTGTAGGCATGTTTGTTATTTTTATTTTTAAAAAAATCAAACGTTTACAAACACTTTAATTGGTTAAAGTAGGTCTGAAAACCAATCACTGAAAATTCATAAAACCTTTAACTTCTGTTCCAATCATTTGTATTATTTGCCATTTCATGGGTGCATGCAGTTTTGATGGTTGACATATTTACTCAACACTATCTCATCTTACATTTTGTACAAAACAATAAGGATTATATTGTGTTTGCGTTTAATAAAATGTATTTTAGTGTATTTTTAACTTAAATAATAATAACTATTATTATTAAAAAATTACTATTAAGTTAAGAGTACAAATTATTATGAGATGAACCGCACATACTGTATTTACCATTCTTCCAATATAATCGTTATTTGACACATTCTGTATGATAACCTCTTGTTTATACAAATTATCCAGAAAACAATAAAAATTATGGGAAACAAATGGTATTCACTTAGCACCCACAATTTACTCATTGCTTCTAGAAAATGTACATTCACATCATATAGATATGATAACGAGCTGAGCAGCATAAAAAAAATGTGTTTACCATCCTTTTATTACTCAGTGCCCCTGCTTTTAGATAATACATAATGAGGTAAGTAAAACCTTGGACAGAGGGGTGGCTGTGGACGTGGTATACTTGGATTTTGCAAAAGCGTTCCCCACATGCGGCTCATGTGTAAGGTAAAGTCTACAGGCTTGGAAATATCAGTTTGTAAATGGATAGAAAACTGGCTAAAAGACAGAATTCAGATAGTAGTGGTTAATGATTCTTACTCTGAATGGTCTAAGGTTATCAGTGGTGTACCCCAAGGTTTAGTGCTGGGACCCTTACTTTTTAATATCTTTATAAATGATATTAGGTCTGGGATTGAAAGTAACATTTCTGTCTTTGCAGATGACACCAAGCTATGCAGTGGAATAACGTCCTTACAGGATGTCTCCAATTTACAAGCCGACCTCAATGCACTGTCTAATTGGGCGACTATGTGGCCGATGAGGTTTAATGTTGAGAAATGTAAAGTTATGCACTTGCGGGCTAAGAATATGCATGAATCATACATGCTAGGGGGAGTACAACTGGGGGAATCCGTGGTGGAGAAGGATGTGGGGGTTTTGGTAGATCATAAGCTCAATAATAGCATGCAATGCCAAGCTGCGGTTTCCAAAGCGAGCAAAGTCCTTTCTTGTATTAGGAGAGGTATGGACTCTAGAGAGAGATATCATTTTGCCCCTGTTCAAATCATCAGTAAGACTTCATCTGGAATATGCAGTTCAGTTTTGGGCACCAGTTCTCAAAAAGGATATCAGGGAACTGGAGAAAGTGCAGAGAAGGGCAACCAAACTGATAAGAGGCATGGAGGAGCTCAGCTATGAGGAAAGATTAGAGGAACTGAATTTATTCACTCTTGAGAAGAGGAGAATAAGGGGGGATATGATCAACATGTCCAAATATATAAGGAGTCCATATAGTGAACTTGATGTTGAGTTATTCTCTTTACGGTCAACACAGAGAACACGGGGGCACTCTTTACGTCTAGAGGAAAAGAGATTTCATCTCCAAATATGCAAAGGTTTCTTCACAGTAAGAGCTGTGAAAATGTGGAATAGACTCCCACCAGAGGTGGTTCTGGCCAGCTCAGTAGATTGCTTTAAGAAAGGCCTGGATACTTTCCTTAATGTACATAATATAACTGGGTACTATAATTTATAGGTAAAGTTGATCCAGGGAAAATCCGATTGCATCTTGGGGGATCAGGAAGGAATTTTTTCCCCTGCTGTAGCAAAATGGAGCACGCTCTTCTGGGGTTTTTTGCCTTCCTCTGGATCAACTGAGGGTATAAAATTGGGTATATTGGATTGTACAATATTTTTTATTTTATTTATTTATTGTTTTTAAGGTTGAACTGGATGGACTTGTGTCTTTTTTCAACCTGACTAACTATGTAATGAATTGGGGGGGTGGGGGTTAAGTAACTTTATAGGCAAAAAATGCAGATTATACCAGGCCTGTGATTAAAACATTGCAATCACATTAGGGGATTCAATGAAAAATTTCTAAAAAAATTGGGACCCATGGAAAACTCACTAAATTCCACAGGATTTTGATTTTGTTCAAAATCTTGATTTTGTTCCTTATTGACTTTTTAACACCCTGTAGTTGAATGAATCCCTGATTGTTCCAGGGATTCAGGGGGTTCCTCTTAGTCCCAAGGTCCTTCCTTCTGGTACCCCTTCCCATCCTTCACATGTTCTTTTCTTTACCCCTTCTACCTGTGGGTAGAGTTGTGTGACAGGGTGGTCACCACATTGGGGACCAAGCAAGGGTTACATGAGAAGTCTACACTGGGGGGGGGGAGGTTCTTCTGGGCTACGCTAGGCACTTTGGACAGGGTCACTGCCTTACACATGGGGTACCTTTACTTAAGCAATGCTCATGACTCAACAAACATGAACGAACTGAAGTAAACTCTCTTTAAGTGTTAAGCATCACTATGATCACTTGTGCATTTAGGAGGGACACTCAGACCCCTTGTTCTCTCCAACTGAAAAGCATATTACCGCTACCTCACTCCCAGTAATGATATGGTGTCCAGCCATGCACCTAGTGCACACTCCATGCGTGCACTTGACTTCACTTAACTCTTTGTCTTTCGTACCTGTGTAAAGGATTAGGTCCTCTGTGGTGCAGATCTGCTCCTGTTGCTATGAGCAATGGATCGTGTCCGAAGGAGTGCCAACAACATCTCCCTCGCTGCAAGAGGCTGTCTCACCTGCCATATATACACACGCTTATGACAGGCTGTTAGAAAAACCTTTGTCACCCTTGGTAACCACTTGTAGCTTCACACTGTATTAACTCTTATACTGATGTCTTCGTACCCCAATGTACTTAGTGACCCAAGCTGTAGACTAAAAGGGCCCGGTTACATACATTGCATCCCTTTAGTAACTGTCAGAAACCATGAATCAGACAGAGAGAGAAGTACAGTTAAATCTCACTTGTTTAATAATAATAAAAAAGGTAAACAGAGTAAACGTAGTCAAAACATAGCCAGAGTTCAGGAACCGGAACGGATAGTCAGACAAGCCAAAATGAGCCAGAGATGAGTGTAGTAGAACAGCAAGCAGGATCTGGAGCCAGAAGGAATGTCAGCCAAGCAAGTCTTTAACAGGAACACAGGAGAGCATCTCTAGAGATGTGACCAAGGTGAAGGCAGAGATCATCTGGACTGGATGGCTTAAGTAGGCAGGACTGACGAGCAGGATATCATCAACAGGTGAGTCACTGTGGAGAGATAGGAGCTGGCAATTAGCCGACAGCTGAGCGGCCAGCTCAGAGAAGGAAGGGCTGAGCCCAGCCCTAACAGTATTTTCAGACCAGGCAAGGGCAAAATTTCAAAAGCTTTATTTGAAGAATAAATTAACATGATGTCATTCGCAGGTGACAGTTCGGAATAAAGTGCAGAAATTCCTTCAGCATCCCTAGTCCCTAACTCAGGCTTGTGGCTGCCCTAGCATACCTGCGTAGGAAAGAGTTCATCTTTGGCAGAGTCCATACTTGGCAGAATCCAGGAACTGGCATCTTCAGGTAGGACTGCAGGTTCCAGCCATACTCCTACATCTTTCTGGCTGTCTGTGTCTCCCTGACCATACAGACTGTGTGTTCCCCAGTCTCCCCTCTCTCCAGGACCTCAGAGAGCCTCTTTGGATCAGGCCCTTGACTGTTTGTATCACATAGGACTGGAGGGTCGGACCCAAGAAAAACTTGCCAAAATAACCCTGGGAGTGTGGTTAACCTCAAACTTCCCTGCTGGGGAGGCAGAGAAGGAAACTGAAGGGGGCTTCTAAGTGCAGCATTCCACAATGTTTATTTATAAACAGTGCTTAAAAACACTTACAAGATCCATGATAAATTAGGCATGGCAGTTAGTCTAATAAAGGAGCGAACTGCGCATGTTTTTCAAAACGCGTTACTATCCCGACCTGACATCACTTTCGGTTCTGTGCATTCCAGCGTGGTCCCAGAAGCCGGGCGGCCATCTTGCCACCTAGCTTCAGCCCCTTGGATACAGCTGCTGGTTGGTTGGCTCTTCGCCTAGAGGTGAAAGGATTAAGCAAGAATTCATATGCTGACTGACATTCCTAATTTATCATGGATCTTGTAAGTGTTTTTGTTTCCTTTTCTGATTCCTATTAGAGTTGCTTCTCCTCTTTGAAGTGCTGCAAGTGTCATTCCTTCCACCATCCACTTTACCTTGGATGCCACCCACACTGTTTGGAAGCTCACTGTCTGATACGGGAGGAAAATTCTTACAGAAGCGCCCTTTCTTCTCTCTTCTTTTTTGCTGGGACAGCAGTAGTGTCTACCTGCCTACATAGCCTTCTTTTTCTATCTGGTTCTAAAATCTATAGCCATCTGTGCCTAATGGTGCTAACCAAGATGACAATGACTTGGTAGTTGGGTCACCCCAACATCTAAATAAAGGGATGTTAAAGGCTTATTTTTTTTTTTTAATAACAAGCATGTTATACTTACCTGGTTTGTGCAGTGGTTTTGCACAGAGCAGCCCCGTTTCTTCTCTTCTGGGGTCCCCCACTGATGCTCCAGGCCCCTCCCTCCTGCCGAGTGCCCCCATAGCAAGCTGCAACAACTGGAGAGGCGGAGGAGGTGGAGACATAGCTGCAGTCCGGTGAGTCCGCTCTCTGATCCTGTCACCTCCGCGACCCTAGGCAAGACAAACAGCACCCCCTGGGCGGGAGGGGGGAGTGTTAGTCTTACCTAGACCGCTAAATAGTTAAGCACCGGCCCTGCTTCTAACTGCCAACCTCCTATCGACCAATGACATCATCAGTTGATATGGAGGATGTCAGTTGCCTGCATATCGTCCTTTCTTGACCCTCCCCTGCCTCTCTCCATCAGCTTTGGGGTCTCATTAGCTAAATAATGGAGAAAAACTGAGGGAGAAGAGAAACATTGGAATACTAGTCAGTACCAGTTTGCAAAAGTGTATTTGCTTTTAATGTTGGGTGTCCTATATTTATTGATGTTGCTGCATTATGTAAAACTATTAGAATAGATTTCACATTTTAGAATGGGCTGCCTCAAGACGGTCCATAATTTTGGAGGGTGCCTCAAGATTGTTCATCATTTTTAGGCCTTGTACAAACTGGACGTTATAAAAAAAAAGCCAGTAACGTTACCTGCAGAAAGCTGTAGCTGTAGAGTGAGTTTTTCAGCATTTTTTGCAGTAGCGTTTTTTTAGCTGTAGCGGTTTTTAGCTTATTTTAACTAAATTGGCCCAAAGCAGGGATATGCAATTAGCGGACCTCCAGCTGTTGCAGAACTACAAGTCCCATGTGGCATAGAAAGACTCCGACAGCCACAAGCATGACACCCAGAGGCAGAGGCATGATGGGACTTGTAGTTTTGCAACAGCTGGAGGACCGCTAATTGCATATCCCTGGCCTAAAGGGTGCCTTGACTGAAAATAGGTTGCGAATTACTGGTCTAAGCATTGTTTTGTATAGTGCAAAAAAAGCAATAAAACTTTAATAAAACAGAGGTAAAAAGCAATAATGCATATTAAAAATCAGTTGTGGTTCAATGCATTGTAAAATCCAGCACGTGTGCGTTTTGTGTGCATAAAAACGCAAGCTCTGAGGTTGGAATGAGAAAGGATGCTATGCAGGCTTCTGTATGATAATGTCTGTGCATTTGGGCTTTGGTAAATCCAGACTGACACTGAAGGGTTATAGTGAGGTCTACAATTTTTCCTAATATAGATGCAGGGGGCCACCTCTCCCCCAGGGCCTTGATTTTGAATAGAAGCAGTGTAAAGTTGAGAGGTTACAATAATTAGTCTGCCTGTATACAATGGCACAGTGTGTGCAGAGGACACTCAGCGGTGGGGGAAGAGGAGGAAGGGTTGTTGCAATCACCGTGATTTCATCCATATGAATCAGAAGGAATACAAACAACGACTCTGCTACAGACCGTCCCGGCCACCCCTGACCACACCGCACCGCGTTCACTCCGCACGTCCCCCCCTCTCAAAGGGCCACATTGTTACCCGGCCTGACTTCACTTCTACTCAGCATGAAATGTGTGGCTGCCTGGAAGAAGAAGAGATTCCGCCTTCTTAGGAATTCGCAATACTGAGCGGCACATATACTACTACAGAAGTTACAGAAGGTGTGATTGACTCCAGGACCCAGGAGGTGATGGGGGCCAAAGCATAACTGCTACTGATTTTCTCTTGCTGGATGTTGCATAAAAGAAAGCACCATTCCTTTTCACTCACATCCCTGTGCTATATTGTTGAGTTCTGAGTACGATATACAGTAAAAGTAGACAAGAAGAATGAGGACATTGTCCATAAAGTGGACCTGTCAGTAACAGTGCATAAATTACTGACATGTCGCAATATATAGCAACAGTATCATTAGACTAAAAAAGCTCCACCTGTCATCATTAAAGTGGTTGTAAACCCTTACGATCCACTTTTTGCTATAGGCAAGCCTATAATAAGGCTTACTTGTAGCGACCCCGAATATCTCTTAAACCTGCATGGTTTAGGGGATATCCCCTGTATCTGCATGTGCCAACGTCATCGGCAAATGCGCACTGAAGCAATTGCACGTACATGCCGTTTGCTACAGTGAGTGTGCCGTTACTGGCGGCTCCCGCGTGCATGTGACGTCATCACGGCTCCAGCCAATCACAGCGCTGGAGGCGCAATACCCGGAAGTAACTCCAGGGAGAACTGTCGCCAGCTGGTGCTGTGTACGGGCACCGCAGCGAGGGCTTCAATCTCAGATGAGTATTACATAATAAGCTAGTATGCTATGTACTAGTTCATTATGCCTTTGTCCTGCAGGTCTTTTTCCTTTTTTTTTTTCATGTGGGTTTACAACCACTTTAACAATCACTTTAAGACCAGGCCTTTATTGGAAGTTTAAATTAGGTTTTTTTGCTAGAAAATTATTTAGAACCACCAAACATGCTATATATATATATATATATATATATATATATATATACACACACACACACAGTATCTCACAAAAGTGAGTGCACCCCTCACATTTTTGTAAATATTTTATTCTATCTTTTCATGTGACAACACTGAAGAAATGACACTTTGCTACAATGTAAAGTAGTGAGTGTACAGCTTGTATAACAGTGTAAATTTGCTGTCCCCTCAAAATAACTCAACACACAGCCATTAATGTCTAAACCGCTGGCAACAAAAGTGACTACACCCCTAAGTAAAAATGTCCAAATTGGGCCCAAATGTCAATATTTTGTGTGGCCACCATTATTTTCCAGCACTGCCTTAACCCTCTTGGGCATGGAGTTCACCAGAGCTTCACAGGTTGCCACTGGAGTCCTCTTCCACTCCTCCATGACGACATCACGGAGCTGGTGGATGTTTGAGACCTTGCGCTCCTCCACCTTCCTTTTGAGGATGTCCCACAGATGCTCAATAGGGTTTAGTTCTGGAGACATGCTTGGCCAGTCCATCACCTTTACCCTCAGCTTCTTTAGCGAGGCAGTGGTTGTTTTAGAGGTGTGTTTGGGGTCGTGATCATGTTGGAATACTGCCCTGCGGCCCAGTCTCTGAAGGGAGGGGATCATGCTCTGCTTCAGTATGACACAGTACATGTTGGCATTCATGGTTCCCTCAATGAACTGTAGCTCCCCAGTGCCGGCAGCACTCATGCAGCCCCAGACCATGACACTCCCACCACCATGCTTGACTGTAGGAAAGACTCACTTGTCTTTGTACTCCTCACCTGGCTGCTGCCACACACGCTTGACACCATCTGAACCAAATAAATTTATCTTGGTCTCATCAGACCACAGGACTTGGTTCCAGTAATCCATGTCCTTAGTATTCTTGTCTTCAGCAAACTGTTTGCAGGCTTTCTTGTGCATCATCTTTAGAAGAGGCTTCCTTCTGGGACGACAGCCATGCAGACCAATTTAGAGTGACCAGTATGAGAGAGTGAGAGCGATAACACCAAATTTAACACACCTGCTCCCCATTCACACCTGAGACCTTGTAACACTAACGAGTCACATGACACCGGGGAGGTAAAATGGTTAATTGGGCCCAATTTGGACATTTTCACTTAGGGGTGCACTCACTTTTGTTGCCAGTGGTTTAGACATTAATGGCTGTGTGTTGAGTTATTTTGAAGGGACCGCAAATTTACACTGTTATACAAGCTGTACACTCACTATTTTACATTGTAGCAAAGTGTCATTTCTTCAGTATTGTCACATGAAAAGATGGCATAAAACATTTTATGTCACACCGTATTTGCACAGCGGTCTTACAAATTACATTTTTTGGGGAAAAATACACTTTTTTGAAAAAAAAAACAAAACAGTAAATTTTTTTGTATAATGTGAAAGATGATGCTACGTCTATAGTTACCTAACATGTCACGCTTTAAAATTGCGCACACTCATAGAATGGCGACAAACTACGGTACCTAAAATCTTTATAGCAGAAGCTTTAAACATTTTTACAGGTTACCTGTTTAGAGTTACAAAGCAGGTCTAGTGCTAGAATTATTGCTCTCACTCTAACGTTCGCAGTGATAATTCACATGTGTGGTTTGAACACCGTTTATATATGTGGGCGCGACTTATGTATGCATTCGCTTCTACGTGCAAACTCGGAGGGACGAGTTTTTTTTTTTTCCTTATTTATTCCTCTGAGAGCATAGAGCCGAGTGGGGTCTATCTTGCCCTCACTCAGGTTCCTGCCCAGCCACGGAAAGGATCGGATCAGCTCCGGGCTAACCAACAGGTACGGTAAACCCGGAGACGACGGGAAGTGATGGCAGGGGGGGGGGGCACCCCTCCTGCCGCCTATAAAAGTGATCCTGTGGCGAATCCCCTGCTAGGACCACTTTTATTAGACGCAGAATCGCCTACAGCACAAGAAAATACCAGGGTTATGGCAGCTAGCAGCTGACATAACAGCGGTATTTACTGTCAAAGTAAGGACGTCAACGTACTGTGGGTGGTCTTGAAGTGGTTAAAATATAAGTGAAGGCACAACTTTAATTTTTGGAGAGAGTGCAGAGGGATTAGACCCCCTTTCAGGTTTTTAGTGCTGTCTGTGCCCCCATTAAGGAGGTTTACCCTCCCTGTCTATTCATTTATTTATTACAGGTAGTAATATACCTATTACCGCGCCTGCTATTTCATCATGGACAGCAATGCTGTCAATTATACAACAACGGCAATGCTGCAATGAGTCGTTCGAGGTGTTTTGAGTGGCACGCGCGCTTCAAGAACATCAATGGAAGACGACGAGAGATCAGGAAGACCTTCAACGAGCTCAACCCCCAAAATTTTCAAAGCCATTTAGCAAATTGTGCTTGATGATCGTTAGAGAACAATCGTGTGTGCCACTCAAAACACATCGAGCGACTCATTGCAGCGCCTGTAAATGTGCCGAATCATGTCAAACGTCTCAGTGGCAGAATTGCCCAGTTTCATGCAGAATTTCACTTTGCTCTTTGTTCTAACTTGCTGTCCATGATGAAATAGCAGATGTGGTAACACACATGGTCAGAGTAGCACCAGTTGCACAGCTCACGATAAACATAAGACGATGTCTTTTGGCACACTTACAGAGCCTTGAAAAAGTATCCATACCCCTGGAAATTTTCCACATTTTGTCATGTTACAACCAAAAACGTAAATGGATTTTATTGGGATTTCATGTGATAGACCAACACAATGTGGCACATAATTATGAATTGGAAGGAAAATGATTAATGGTTTTCAAAATGTTTTACAAATAAATATGTCAAAAGTGGGGGGTGCATTTGTATTCAGCCCACCTGAGTCAATACTTTGTAGAACCACCTTTTACTGCAATTACAGCTGCAAGTCTTTTTGTGTATGTCTCTCTACCAGCTTTGCACATCTAGATAGAGAGTGTCTGTGAACAGCAATTTTCAAGTCTTGCCACAGATTCTCAATTGGATTTAGGTCTGGACTTTGATTGGGCCATTCTAACACATGAATATGCTTTGATCTAAACCATTCCATTGTAGCTCTGGCTGTATGTTTAAGGCCGTTATCCTGCTGGAAGGTGAACCTCCTCCTCAGTCTCAAGTGTTTTACAGGTTTTCTTCTAAGATTGCCCTGTATTTGGCTCCATCCATCTTCCCATCAACTTTGACCAGCTTCCCTGTCCCTGCTGAAGAAAAGCATCCCCACAACATGATGCTGCCACCACCATGTTTCACAGTGGGGATGGTGTGTTCAGGGTGATGTGCAGTGTTAGTTTTCCACCACACAAATCGTTTTGCTTGTAGGCCAAAAAGTTCAATTTTGGTCTCATCTGACCAGAGCGCTTACTGAGATAAAATTACACACAGGTGGACTCTATTTACTAATTAGGTGACTTCTGAAGGCAATTGATTCCACTAGATTTTTTTTTTTTTATTGAAATTTTTTTAAAGTTTTTTTTTTTTAGTTTTTTTTAAAACATACATACAAGCAACCAACCAAAACAGCTGGCACTGTACAACGGTAGGGCGTACGTTACAAAGATGTTGCAATTGATCTCACATCATACATAGAATTATTTGCATGCTCATAGTATTATACTAACGCACATGTCAATAACCACCATTTATAAACAATATATACAACATGTATATAAAACAAAATGTTCTTACTTCTAGTAGCAAGGTATACAGTGATAGGCAGAGGAGGCAGCCCTATATCAGTGCCACTGAACCGTTTTAAACCGAAACTAAAACCAAACCTGCCACTGTCAGCAGTGGCGGATGGTGCTCAAAATTTTTGAGGAGGGTGCAAACAAACTGAAAAATGCGTAAACCTCTCCCATCAATTGCAGCCTCACTGTGCCCATCAATTGCAGCCTCACTGTGCCCATCAAATGAAGCCACTGTGCCCATCAATTGCAGCCATTGTGCCCATCATATACAGCCACATGTGCCCGTCAAATGCAGCCACTTGTGCCCGTCAAATGCAGCCACTTGTGCCCATCATATGCAGCCATTGTGCCTATCATATGCAGCCATTGTGCCCATCAAACGCAGCCACTTGTGCCCATCATATGCAGCCACTTGTGCCCATCATATGCAGCCACTTATGCCCATCAATTGCCGTCCCTGTGCCCATCAATTGCCGTCACTGTGCCCATCAATTGCTGCCACTGTGCCCATCAATTGCTTCCACTGTGCCCCATCAAATTCAGCCACTGTGCCATATCAAATGCTGCCAGTGTGCCCCCCGCCAGCCATCTGCACTTACCTGTCTTGGTGGGACAGCTCCTCAATGTCTCCTCCCGTCCTCTCTTCCCGTCCTCTGCTATGATTGGACCCCTGGTGTCCAATCACAGCGCCTGTCATTTCGGCCAATCAGGTGACGGGTAACAGATCCGAACACCTGATTGGCGGAGAGGTGGTTTAGTGTTAGGAAAGCGAATATTCATTCGCTTTTCTAACACACAGCTGAGTGACCTTTTTTGACGCCTATTAGAGCCTATGGCTCTAATCAGGTGCTTCAAAACCCCCCCCGCCGCTGTAATTCAGGTGCGCTGTGCCCAAAAAGGGGCCGGGCACCTGAATAGGGGGTGGCAATGGCGGCCATAGACAGATTCATGCAATGCATGAATCTATCTATTGGTGCTAGAGGGGGGTGGCAGGAGAGAGGGGGTGGCGCCCGTGCGCCCTTATGGACGCACCGCCACTGACAGTCAGCAAGATTTTTATTTTACACTTGGTGGCTATATCATTCGCAGTCTGGATGTGTCATCAATTATTTTGATTTTGCCTAACTACCCATGACTAAAGCATTATTATAGGCCTTGTAGAATTTGCAGGGAGACAACGGCCATTGGAGTTAACCCTGGAATCTGAATCCATGAGTCCCATAGTTTATTAAATTTGAGAGGGGTACCTCTAGTTTTCAAGATATGCCTTTCCCTGAGCAAGGTGGTATTTGATTCCACTAGATTTTGTTTTAGAGTAAAGGGGGCTGAATACAAATGCACGCCAGGCTTTTCATATATCTTTTTATAAAAAATTTTGAAAACCATTTATCATTTTCCTTCCACTTCACAATTATGTGCCACTTTGTGTTGGTCTATCACATAAAATCCCAATAAAATACATTTATGTAGCACCCTGGGGTTTAGTCAGGGAGCTCCTCGCAAATTTACTTGCCAGGAATAATTATCCTGGTTGATTGGTAGAGATCTATTGATTTCTCCCTAAGTTTGGCCTTGTTGCACTTTTCTCTTCTACCACTAGGTGACCGGGTACTTGGTGGTACTAGATATGAGAAGGGCAACCCAAGGTCAGGTTTTGGGTATATGGGTATCTCAGCCAATGAGCAGGGGTTTTCTTGAATCCCCTGGCCTGCTGGGAGAACCTATATATTCGGATGAGGTCAGGTGATCGTTGTTCTGTGCCACCTGGACGGCTGTCCGGGTAGACGTTTTGTCGTACACCCCGGGCTGCTAGGCCGGAGATTGGGCCTATCCTGGGGGCATCTGACAGCCAGGCTGTGTGAGGGCCTATCCAGAAGTAATAGGGCAGCGCAGGGTTGGGACTACGGCTTGCAGTCCAACCGAAAGTGATGGTTCTGACGGCCAGGGAACCTGTCGTGGTCGGAGGTAGAAGGGAAGCTGTCGCCACAAAGGGGCCAACCACCTTTACCAGGGACCACAGTGAGTAACTGAAGAAAGTACTGGAACCATATTCTCACGGAACAGCATGGTGCAGAATCGGGAAACTTCAGGCGGTGATCAAGTCAGGGACCCAACCAGCGAAGTTGACGCTTGCAGGGCAACCTTGTGAGTCAAGGCATGGACCTCACCGGTTAGCAGGGGTGAAGCTTCAGAAGTATCTGGAGTGCCAAGCTAGGGGCCCAGCAGGGAAGCATGAGTGACGCTTGAGGGAGATACCGCCGCCAACCTTGGAGGAGCTCAAGGGATTCAGAGTCGGTGAATCAGTGGGTCTAGTGAGAGACTGGGAGCTCAGTGTTGAAGAGCTACAAAAGGCAGTTGTAGTATAGCTGAAAGAACTGTTACGTTTGAGTTAGGAACTGTTAAAGAACTGTTGCCATAGTAGACAGCATTCCTGCATGTGCAGAAGTGACGCCTTGCTGGGGCCTTTCCTTGCACGGCTGTCCTCCTATTGAAGTCCCGGAGTCTGCCAATTGAATCTATAACTACCTAAGGGTGTCCTGGCCCTAACCCTCTTTTCCCCAAAAATACAAAAAGCACTGTCAAAAGAAATAAAACCTCTTTTACATCCAAGAAGTGTCTGGCGATTTGACTTTCACCATCTTTGCACCCACTATGCCTCACAACCCACTACATGCTGAAGGATGTCAGCTATATTTGGCCTTGGAGGTCCTCAGACTAGACAAGGCCGGAGACCTTGCTACATTTACATTTTTGGTTGTAACATGACAAAATGTGGAAAATGTCAAGGGGTATGAATACTTTTTCAAGGTATTGTATGAAGGTCGATGCTCACTGTGACTGTGCGTGAAGGCTTGTCCTGCCATCTGTTGGCGTGTTACAGTCTCAAAACGTTTTGATACCACTTCATATTTTGTACATTCACATCAGTCCCTGCCCTCAGGGAGTTTACAATCTAAGGTCCCTATCTCACATTCACACATACTAAGGCCAATTTAGACAGGAGCTAGTTAACTCACCAGCATGTCTTTGGAGTAAGGTAGGAAACTGGAGTACCTGGAGGAAACCCATGCATTCACAGGGAGAACATGCAAACTCCATCCAAGTGGTGCTGTGGTCGGAATTCAAAACGGACGACCCTATTGCTGCCAGGTGGAAGTGCTAAGCTCTCTATTTGAATATTTCTTCTTTATAGAATGTCTCTTCTGCAATCTTGTCTGTGCTGAGCAGGGGCGGACTGACCATGGAGCCACTCGGGCACTGCCACTAGGGGGCCCCATCAGGGTTGCCAGCCTCAGTAAAACCAGGGACAGTATGTATAAATCTGTGTTTTTTTTACATCTGTCTGTGTATACTGTGTGTACATGTATGTGTATACTGTGTGATTGTATACTGTGTGTGTGTATACTGTGTGGCCCCATAATCTCTGATTGCCTGGGGGCCCCATGAGTTATCAGTCCGCCCCTGGTGCTGAGTGTATGTTAGTTGCAGTCATGTGCACTGCTCTATGCACACTGCAAATCCCATAGTCCATAGTTCATCTCAGGAGTAGGGATGAGCTTCGAGTTCGAGTCGAACTCATGTTCTACTCGAACATTGGCTGTTCGCAAGTTCGCCGAACAGCGAACAATTTGGGGTGTTCGCGGCAAATTCGAATGCCGCGGAACACCCTTTAAAAGTCTATGGGAGAAATCAAAAGTGCTAATTTTAAAGGCTTATATGCAAGTTATTGTCATAAAAAGTGTTTGGGGACCCGGGTCCTGCCCCAGGGGACATGGATCAATGCAAAAAAAAGTTTTAAAAACGGACGTTTTTTCAGGAGCAGTGATTTTATTAATGCTTAAAGTCAAACAATAAAAGTGTAATATCCCTTTAAATTTCGTACCTGGGGGGTGTCTATAGTATGCCTGTAAAGGGGCGCATGTTTCCCGTGTTTAGAACAGTCTGACAGCAAAATGACATTTGGAAGGAAAAAACTCATTTAAAACTACCCGCGGCTATTGCATTGCCGACAATACACATAGAAGTTCATTGATAAAAACGGCATGGGAATTCCCCACAGGGCAACCCCGAACCAAAAAAAAAAAAAAAATGATGTGGGGGTCCCCCTAAATTCCATACAAGGCCCTTCAGGTCTGGTATGGATATTAAGGGGAACCCCAGCCAAAATTTTAAAAAAAAATTGACGTGGGGTTCCCCCTAAATTCCATACCAGACCCTTCAGGTCTGGTATGGATTTTAAGGGGAACCCCGCGCCAAAAAAAAAAAACAAAACGGCGTGGGGTCCCCCCAAAAATCCATACCAGACCCTTATCCGAGCACGCAACCTGGCAGGCCGCAGGAAAAGAGGGGGGGACGAGAGTGCGGCCCCCCCCCCCTCCTGAACCGTACCAGGCCACATGCCCTCAACATTGGGAGGGTGCTTTGGGGTAGCCCCCCAAAACACCTTGTCCCCATGTTGATGAAGACAAGGGCCTCATCCCCACAACCCTGGCCGGTGGTTGTGGGGGTCTGCGGGCGGGGGGCTTATCGGAATCTGGAAGCCCCCTTTAACAAGGGGACCCCCAGATCCCGGCCCCCCCCCTGTGTGAAATGGTAAGGGGGTACTTACCCCTACCATTTCACTAAAAAACTGTCAAAAATGTTAAAAATGACAAGAGACAGTTTTTGACAATTCCTTTATTTAAATGCTTCTTCTTTCTTCCTTCATCTTCTTCTTCTTCTGGTTCTTCTGGCTCTTCTGGTTCTTCCTCCGGCGTTCTCGTCCAGCATCTTCTCCGCAGCGTCTTCTATCTTCTTCTCCTCGGGCCGCTCCGCACCCATGGCATGGGGGGGAAGGCTCCCGCTCTTCTCTTCATCTTCTTCTCTTCTTCATCTTCTTCTTCATCTTCTTCTTCTTCTTCATCTCTTCTTCCTTCTTCTCTTCTTCATGTCTTCTCCGGGCCGCTCCGCAGCCATGCTGTGGCATGGAGGGAGGCTCCCGCTGTGTGACGGCGTCTCTTCGTCTGACGGTTCTTAAATAACGGGGAGCGGGGCTATCCGGTGACCCCGCCCCCCTCTGACGCACGGTGACTTGACGGGACTTCCCTGTGACGTCACGGGGAATGCCACAGGGAAGTCCCGTCATGTCACCGTGCGTCAGAGGGGGGCGGGGTCACCGGGTGGCCCCGCCCCCCGTTATTTAAGAACTGTCAGACGAAGAGACGCCGTCACACAGCGGGAGCCTCCCTCCATGCCACAGCATGGCTGCGGAGCGGCCCGGAGAAGACATGAAGAAGAGAAGAAGGAAGAAGAGATGAAGAAGAAGATGAAGAAGAAGATGAAGAAGAGAAGAAGATGAAGAGAAGAGCGGGAGCCTCCCCCCCATGCCATGGGTGCGGAGCGGCCCGAGGAGAAAAAGATAGAAGACGCCGCGGAGAAGATGCTGGACGAGAACGCCGGAGGAAGAACCAGAAGAGCCAGAAGAACCAGAAGAAGAAGAAGATGAAGGAAGAAAGAAGAAGCATTTAAATAAAGGAATTGTCAAAAACTGTCTCTTGTCATTTTTAACATTTTTGACAGTTTTTTAGTGAAATGGTAGGGGTAAGTACCCCCTTACCATTTCACACAGGGGGGGGGCCGGGATCTGGGGGTCCCCTTGTTAAAGGGGGCTTCCAGATTCCGATAAGCCCCCCGCCCGCAGACCCCCACAACCACCGGCCAGGGTTGTGGGGATGAGGCCCTTGTCTTCATCAACATGGGGACAAGGTGTTTTGGGGGGCTACCCCAAAGCACCCTCCCAATGTTGAGGGCATGTGGCCTGGTACGGTTCAGGAGGGGGGGGGGCCGCACTCTCGTCCCCCCCTCTTTTCCTGCGGCCTGCCAGGTTGCGTGCTCGGATAAGGGTCTGGTATGGATTTTTGGGGGGACCCCACGCCGTTTTTTTTTTTTTTTTGGCGCGGGGTTCCCCTTAAAATCCATACCAGACCTGAAGGGTCTGGTATGGAATTTAGGGGGAACCCCACGTCAATTTTTTTTTAAAATTTTGGCTGGGGTTCCCCTTAATATCCATACCAGACCTGAAGGGCCTTGTATGGAATTTAGGGGGACTCCCACATCATTTTTTTTTTTAAATTTTGGTTCGGGGTTGCCCTGTGGGAAATTCCCATGCCGTTTTTATCAATGAACTTCTATGTGTATTGTCGGCAATGCAATAGCCGCGGTAGTTTTAAATGTGTTTTTTCCTTCAAAATGTCATTTTGCTGTCAGACTGTTCTAAACACGGGAAACATGCGCCCCTTTACAGGCATACTATAGACACCCCCCAGGTATGAAATTTAAAGGGATATTACACTTTTATTGTTTGACTTTAAGCATCATTAAAATCACTGCTCCCGAAAAAACGGCCATTTTTAAAAGTTTTTTTTGCATTGATACATGTCCCCTGGGGTAGGACCCGGGTCCCCAAACCCTTTTTAGGACAATACCATGCAAATTAGCCTTTAAAATGAGCACTTTTGATTTCGAACGTTCGAGTCCCATAGACGTCAATGGGGTTCTAACGTTCGTGCGAACTTTCGGTCCGTTCGCGGGTTCTGGTGCGAACCGAACCGGGGGGTGTTCGGCTCATCCCTACTCAGGAGTGAGCAAGAGAGAATGGCTAAGTTCCTACATATGGTGGGACCATAGAGAATGAACATAGCCACCCTCTACCAGGAAGTTGGGCCACAGCAAAGAAAATAAAAAGGAATTTGGAGATTTGGAGGAGGCTGAGAGTAGATCAGAGTTTAGTGTCACTTTAGGCTAGTCGTTGTTATGTTCAACAATGCCAATAAATACTTACTGCTGAAGAATGTTACTTCCTCAGCTCCAGCTCCTCCATGCACCTTCCCTAGCCTGGTGGGTTGAATGCCAAAAAAAACTGTCAGTGTGTACCAGGCTTTATGGACAGCTTTGAGATCATTGCTGTCATGCAGCTAGCACTGCCAACTTGTATTGGCCCCAAAACTACGCAGGCACCATCAAATGGGAGGTCAATCAGCCAGATATAAAGTAAGGCCCGGAGCGAGAGAAAATAAAATGAAGGATAGTGCAGGGCCGGCATGACAGGGTGAGAAGGGGAAGCAACTATGGGGTTAAGGATTGTAGGTGGAGAATGGGGGAGAGGTGGATTGGTTTCAGCAACAAGATGAGGAGGGGATTGTGGCAGTGATTTAAGGGATAGGTGGGCAGCAGAGAAGGGACAGGTGACAAGCAGGCAGTTTTCCACCCACCCTCCCTGTTTTTTGTTTTAGTTTGCTTGGTTTGCTTTGTCTCTTTGCAGGTGCAGTATGAGCAGAGGACATAATGGCAGCTGATCTTGAGCCGGTGGTTGGTCTTTTGACAGTGGAAGAAAATACAGTTGAGATAGAAGTGTGGGGGGCTCCTCTGTGGTATGTGCCCCTCTGGTGTATTCTAGTTACTAAGGTTAGCTGGAATACGGTAATGGTGCACTGCGGGTGTGGGTTGTCTCTGAGCTGGTGTGTTAGGGCTGGAGGCCTGGTATGGTAAAAGGTCCACAGTGTTACAAGTGGAACAAGTTGGAATTCTGGGGCCGTCAATAGACCAACAGGCTGATAAGTTGTTTTTGTTAATAAAAGGCTGCTATGGCCATTTGTACTCCAGTTCATGTCTGGTCTCATTAATTTAGTTAATAGCAAGGGGGATGGTGAGTACTGATGGTCGGGCAGACACAAAACAAGGTGGGACATCTTATCTACACTGGTCATGGAAACCCTATCAACCTCTGGTGGAACTCAAGGGTTCCATGAAACCTTGGATGAGAATGCCTGATTTAAAATGGTGAAATGTCTTCACTGTGGGCCATCAACCCAACATATATTATTAGTACTGGCCCTGGAGACAAATGCCCCCCGCCCAGTGCTCCCCTAGCTTGCTGCATACTTGTTCTGGGTCACAGATGCATTCAGCATGGGATGGGGATGACAATCTCATAGCTTGTACTTCACTACAAGTCAGCAAAGGCAGCTCCCATATTTGTATTTCTGAGCAGTCCTCCATCCCAAAAGACTGTTTTTTTTTCGTTGTTCTTCATCGCATACATGAAGTGATGATGTCACAGGCAATAAACGTTGGTTAGCATATCCTGCTGTTTCGATAGGAACAGATCATACGAAATAAGGGTTACTGTGGAAACCATTACCGGCAGCACAGAGAGAAACATGTCAGACGTCAGCAAGAATACAAACGCCGCCATGTGCCATTGTTGGTTGGAGAGCTGCAGGGGGCCAAGCTTGGCACAGCATAGAGAACGTCTGAGCAATGTGCTACACATCACATCCATTAACGTGCCTGGAAAAAAAACAGAAACACCATGGCCAGATGTCCTCCCTAGTTATCTATAACAGATTCTAGTTTGCCATGGCATTGCACAGACTACCATTTGCCAGTACTGAATATTCCTACTGCGTAGTGACGGGAGGGCTTTTATATAAAACATGTTCGCAAATGGTTGTTATGGACAGCAAATACACCTACCAGCATTATGTGTTTGTACATTCTTCATTTTTCTTAATTATCTTTAAAACTGAACTCCTCACAAACAGCTAAATGTACAAAAGAAATATATACGGCATGTGATCCATTTTACTGCCAGTTGTACTTCTGTCGATCCATTCCTGAGATTTACATAGGGTTAGAACCCCTTTTAGGTATTATTTTGCCATCTGTGTCCCATTAAGGAAATTTCCCTACACTTCCTGTCCCACAGCCAAAACGGGAAGTAAGAGGAAATCCCTCCAAAGTGAGGGAATCCCTGATTGTCAATAGAATTAGTGTCCCCACTGGAAGTTTTCCCCGCTATTACTGTTCTGATGACAACCAAAAATTAGTGATTTTCTTTTATAGTTTTACGCTCTGTGATGATGGTAATCAGGACAAATAGAGAGGGGGTACCGACAGAAATAAAAACCTGGCAGGTGTTCAAATCCATATCCACTATGTCCAAAAGAAAAAAAGAAAAAAGTTTGCTTTGCTTGCTTTTATCTGGCCCTTGGGACACTATTCCTCACTGACACCAATGATGGGGCATTATTCCTTCCACTAACACCAATGACGGGGCATTAATCCTTCCACTGACACTAATAATGAGGCACTATTCATATCACTATCACACATGATGGGGCACTCTTCCTCTGACTGATACCAATGATGGGGCACTATTCATCTCACTGACACCAATGATTGGGCACTATTCTTCCCACTGATACTAATGATGGGGCACTATTTCTCCCACTGACACCAATGATGGAGCACTATTCCTCTCACTGACAAATAATGGGGCACTATTCCTCCCACTGACACCAATGATGGGGAACTATTCCTCTGTCTAACACCAATGATGGGGCACTGTTCTTTCCACTGACACCAATGATTGGGAACTATTCCTCTGACTGACACCAATGATGGGGCACTATTCCTCCCACTGACACCAATGATGGGACACTGTTGATCTTTTATTAAAAGAATCAAGCAACCAATTTTATACAAAAGTAAAAAACAAAACCATAGTACAAAACTTCAACAGAAATCCAAGGAATACACATCCATGTTCAGAATATTTACAATATATACATAATCCACTACCAAAACATATTTAGAAAACTATTTACATAAAGCAGCACAGAGAGGGCCTAAGAGGCACAACCCATCACCTATGTACGCAGCCATTTATCAAAAATTAATCCAAAAAATAATAATCTAGGGTGATAAGAGACAGACAGCCACACCCGGGAAAGAGACTCCTGGCAGTCAGGGAGGCTTGAAACCCCTCCACGCCTTCAACCAAGCCCCCTGACTCCGCTTGTCTCTCTCAAGTACCCGAATCTTCTCCACCTCATGCAAGATGTCATACACCACCACCTCAACAGGAAGGATTTTATGCCGAATGCTGACCTGACACCGTGCGTTCCAAGTGAAATAACAGACTACTAGGCTAACTAGAAAAAGTGTATCTAAACAAAAAACCCCACCAGTATTGAATGCTCCATACACCCACTCAGCATAACCCAGCCTGGAGAGGAAAGGAACACCGAGTGCCCGCCCCACCTGTTTGTACACCTCTATGTTAAAAAGGCAATAAAGCAGAAAATGGTCCATAGTCTCCTCCTCACCTGCACACTCCTCCCAAGGACAGCTACGATCCATCCCACTGCGGAATTTCAAATTGCCCCTAACATAGAGCCTCCCATGGAAGCACAACCAGGCCAGATCCCTGAATTTAGGGGTACTCTGTCCAAATTAATAAGTCTTAACCCTGCCCTCAAAACTGGGCCTGGGCAATCCCTTAAGGCCAGTGGGTCATGAAAGACTTCACTCATAAGGACTTTCCTCGGAACCAATCTGAGATCTTCAGCCGACAATCGCCACTGCCGTAGTAACTTCAGACACGGAGCGACATAGGCTGGTAGCTGACCACGATGGCCCCTGAGATTCTTCACTTGGCCACCTTCTTCCCAAAGTCGTAGAAAAGGCCTAAACCAAGATCTAAATATGCCTGCCCATCCAGGAGGTTCCACTGCAAGCATATTACCATTATTAAACTTGAGAAAAAGCAGTGAAAAGAAAAGAACTGGGTTGACCATACCTCAGCCACCCTCCCTCCTGGATAGATAGGTGACATTCCTCTTGATGGGGTTCAGTCTGTTCCCCCACAACATCTGGAAGAACACACTACTGACCCTAGCATAGAGAGACACTGGCAAGATGCAGACAAAGCTGACATACAAGAAGATCGGAATCAGGTAAGTCTTAATCAGATCAACCCTTTCCCTCATAGATAACTTCCATCTCTTCCAGCTGACCACCTTAGTATTGGCAATTTCTATTCTGCCTTCCCAGTTTTTGAGGCCATAATCGCCGGGTCCAAATTCAATGCCTAAAATCTTAATTCTTTCCTGGGGCACTGGAAAGATGTCCGGGAGATCAAACCCCTCACCTTCCTTTCCCATCCAGAAAACTTCACTCTTTTCCTGATTGATCTTGGAGCCTGATGCTTCAGAATACCGTGATGTCAGAGAGACCACCTCCTCTGCTTCATCCGCCCCAGTGACAATCACTGACACATTGTCCGCATAGGCAACAACCCTCAAAGGCGGCTCCCCCGGGAGCCCCACTGGCACCCCACACAACATGCTGCTCTCTAGCCTCCTGATGAAGGGGTCAATTGCAAACACATAGAGCAGGGGACTCAGGGGACAACCCTGGGGCACCCCGGAGCCAACCTCAAAGGACTGCCCAACCCAACCATTAACAAGAGGAAAGCTCTCTGCCCCCTTATACAAGACTTTTAACCAATCGACAAAACCACCCGGCAGACCGTACTTACTAAGGAGCAACCACAGGTACTCATGGTTAACACGATCAAAAGCCTTTGCCTGATCCAATGTCAGCAAATACTTTCCCCAGCCTACAGCCCTGCACCACTCCAAGGCCTCACGGACAGCTAAAACTGCTGTGAAGGTGCACCTACCCTGGACCGAACAGTGCTGATTGCTAGAAAGCAAAGACTCTGCTACTGACGATAGGTGCCAGAAAATGATCTTTGCCAGTATCTTTCTATCGACATTAAGAAGGCTGATGGGGCGCCAATTCTCAACCATCGAAGGATCTTTACCCTTTGAAAGAAGAATCACAGCTGAGTGCCTCATGGAAGGGGGAAGTACCCCCTCAGCAAGGCAACTGTTAAAAACCTCTACCAAATGTGGGGCCAGAATAGACTTAAAAGCTTTGTAAAACTCAGCCGTCAAGCCATCCGGTCCAAGTGACTTTTTGATGGCAAGCTGTTCAATTGCCCTTATCACCTCTTCAACTGTGATCTCCTCTGTCAAATTCATCAATGGGACATCTCCATCATTTAGACCTGGAGTAGAGTCCAAAAAGCTTTCCATCTTGTCATGGTCAAGCTCTTTCCTCCCAAGAAGGTCAGCATAAAAGGACCTCACGACCTCCAGAATCCCTGACCTGGACTTTGTCAAGGAACCTGTACTGTCCTTAAGGCCAATGACCGTTTTAACAGCTACACCTTGTTTGCAGTTCTGGTAAGGGCCAGGCGAGTGGTACTTCCCATAGTCCCTCTCTAGAACCAAAGAGGCATGCCGGTCATATTGACACTTCCTGAGAAGGAGTTTCACTTCGGAGATTGCCCCAGGATCTCCTCCTCTCGAGACAAGAATATCCAGCTTCCTCCGTAAACGTTGATAGGTCATGTATTTGTTAAACTGCTTTCTATTGGCTAGGCCCCTGAAGAATCCAGCAATCCTCTTTTTGGTCAGCTCCCACCACTCAGCCTTGCTGCTACAAAAGTCCAGGATGGTCACCTGTGCCTGAAAGAATTCCTCAAAGGATTGTCTAACATGTTCTTCCTTGAGTAGAGTCGAATTCAATCTCCAGATGCCCTTGCCCCTCTGAGGGGCATCTGAAGCATTCAGGACCACAGATAGCATACAGTGATCAGAGAACTCTACTGCCTGCACCACTGGGGGCGAGAAAGCAGAGGTCTCCTTAAAAAAAACCTATCTATTCTACTCTGACTATTACCTCGATGAAAGGTGAACCTGGTGTCATCCGGGAGGTGCTTAATGTGCACATCCACAAGACCAGCATCCCTAACCATACTATTTTAAAAAACGCTATCATATCCCAGCCTGTCCCTGAAGTCCTTCCTGTCCTTGGGCCTAGTTACTGTATTAAAGTCACCTCCAAAGACCACTTGCCGGGATGTAAAAAGAAATGGCTTGATCCTTGTAAAAAGGCATTTCCTGTCCCACTTTGTGTGCGGCCCATAAACATTAATTAGGCGCAGGTCCTGCTCTCCCACAAGGATGTCTAAGACCATACATCTCCCAATCTCCACCTCAATAACCCGCCGGACAGTTACCATGCCGGTTTTAAACAACACCGCTACACCGCCGTAAGGCTCGGCCGCAAGAGACCAGTAAGATGGACCATACCTCCACTCTCTCTTGGCCATATGAATATCTGCCAAGGAGGTGAGCCTAGTCTCTTGCAAAAATAAAATTTCAGCATCTAATTGGCTGAACAAAAAGAAGGCCATAGAACGAGCTCTTACTGACTTAATGCTGGCGACATTTATTGTCACCACTTTTAACGGAGGGGGAACCGCCATTTGGGTTATTGGGTGGATTGCTTCTTAGCTCCCCTCTGCTGCTCATCACCAGAAGCCTCTCTCTTTCTTGAGGCCACCTCAAATTCCATTTCAGAATCGGAACTTCGCTCCGAAGAAGCTCCAGATGAAGAAATATCCCAATTAGAGGACCTATAACGGTTGGAGACAGGCACTGGAGCCTGTTCCATCCTCACTGCCTGCTTCTTCCGCTTCCCAACCTTCCTTCTCTCCTCCAGGTACTGCAGGTCAGCTTCAGAGATGCCCTCATCTCTTATTTTTGTCTTTGATGTCTTTACAGAAGACTTCTTTACAGAGGAAGAAGCAACCTTTTTAGTACCCACTACCACTCCTGGTGGGAGGGGGGGGGGCTCCCTTTGAGTCAGACTTAGGAGGGGTAGACTCCTGGGGGGGAACTGACTCAGGGGGCACAGACTTGGAAGGTTCTGACACAAGAGGAGGAGATACAGTAGGCGGGGGGGACACAGAAACAGATACAGAAGCAATACTTACAGACACAGGAGGGGTGGCCACAGGAACTGGAGAGGGATCCTGAACAGGACCAGGGGAGTCAGTCACCGCAGAGGAGGATGGTACACCAGGGGCATCAGCCTCCATCCTGTCCAACCTTGACAAGTCATCTATTACCTCCTTCGCCATATTGTGCCAGGCTTCAGGACATCTGCTATAGGGGTGGCCAAGGCGCAGGCACAGGTTGCACCTGATCATCTCGGTGCAGTCCTTGGCCATATGACCCTGACCCCGACACACTGAACATATCAAGGCTGAACAGGAAGAGCTCAAATGCCCCTTTTCTCCACAGCGGTGACACAGCTTCGGCTGACCAGGGTAGAAAATAGTCATCCTATCCCTCCCTATAAAAGCTGAGGAGGGCAGGTGACCGACAACATTCCCATCCCTGGCCAACCTGACTGTAACCGACCAACCCCCAGTCCAGATGTTACGTTCATCAAGTAATTTATCGAGCTTAGTCAATACCTAACCATAATTCTTTAACCAGACCTCTAAATCTCGAGCAGGAACACTCTCATTAGTGAGGATAATTGTGATTTTTTTCACTGTAGACCTTTGTGAAACCGCAACTGGGGCCAGACCTTCCCATTCGGGTCTTGACCTGCACCGAGCCTCATATCGCTCCCAGAACAGGTCAAGACCCTCTGGCCTGGTGAAACTAATAGTATATTCCCGGCTCCCAGCAACATGTATTAGAGCATACAGATCGTTTGCCCCAAAACCCATCTCCAAAATCATATCCACCACTGCACGCCATGCTGGAGGGATTGCACCACCTTCCCATTTAAGAATCACTACATTACATCTCGGACCCCCAGCAGAAGCCAGAGACCCAAGACCAGATCCTGGGGTGCTCAAAGTGGTAGGCCGCAGGGGGAAAACCCGCTTGGGGGCGGAGCCACCAGGAGCAGAGTGTACCACCTGAGCAAATGTAGGTTTATCAGGACCAAGGCCCCACACTGATGTTACATTAGTCTGTACATTACAATTATTATTATTATTATCTGCTTGAACAGAGTTGGTAGGACTGTCTATCACACTGGTACTGGGTTGATTTTTATCAGTCACGCACACATTCACATTCCCATCAGGAATAGTCACAGTTTCTGATGCAATACCAGCTGTCTCCTGAAGCTGTGCTGTAGAGTCCTCAGCAGCTGTGGGGCAAACAGCTTTAGACTCAGCTAAAGGGGGGTTAATAGGCTCTGCTGAATCTTGTAGTTCCTCTGCAGGAATGTCATTTTTTAAATGCATATTTTGCTGCACTGCAGCATCAGCAGGCACAGCATTGCTACACATGGGATTAGCAGCCTGATTGTCACTGGACACATTGTCAGTATCAGTCACAGTGTTCACAAAAACAGTTTTATGCACTACATGGGGCTTGACAGGCTTTACCTTGTCAGGCACATTATCAGAAATGTCCTCCTCATGAAATACCAGCTGATCCCCCCGCATAGGAGACTCCATTGCCTGGATGGCCCTGAGCATGCCTCCTGAGTCCTGGGAAGGCATGGGGCTGCTTACCTCTCCCTGAGGGGGCAGGAGGTCTGAACTGGGGGTCTCCTCCTCCACCTCCATTTTTGTCATTCTGGCAAACCTTCTGTCATTGCAGAATTTTTCCTTAAAGGGCCCATCTCTGCCTTCCATCATGGCCACAATGGTTTCTTGGTGTTCCACCCGGACCTTGGCCAGTTGGATCTCTGGATCCATGGATCCACGTCTCTGGCTATGCAAGCCCTCACGTTGTCTTCTCAGGCGCTTCACCTCTGCTCTCAGTTTATACAGCTTGTCTTTCTCCTTATTCAGGACCTTAATCCCGGCCACCACTCGCTCCCGAATGGCCTCGGAACCTTCACCCTCACCAGGGGTAGAGAGATCCCCAGCCATGGTTTGTACAGGGGCAGGTATGTTACCTAATGGCCCAGGAGATGGCTGGGAGCTTCCAGCAGGAGAGGCCCCGCTGGCCTCCATGGCTTCCCCAGAAAGGGGCCAGAAGGGCTGGGAGAGATTTCCCCACCACTCCCCTCTCACACAGATCAACTGGAGAAGCTTCAGAGACACCTTCCTCCTGACACACCTGTGCTTCAATGATGGGTGGGGCACTATTCCTCCCACTGACACCAACAATGGGACACTATTCTTCCCACTGACACCAACAATGGGGCACTATTCTTCCCACTGACACCAATAAAGGGGTATTATTCCCCCCCCCCAATACCAAAGATGGGGCATTGTTTACACCCACCTGACACCAGGCCTTTATCACTTCCACTGGCCACAGTCTGGCCCCACTAAAGTCTGAAGGACAGTAAACTGGCCCTTTGTTTAGAAAGTATGGGGACCCCTGCTTTAAATAATACATACAGGTTATGCCCAATAATTTTAATAGCTGGAACTGTACTATATAGATGAGTCTGGATCAGTCATAGGAATGAATGGGCCAAGCAACAAAAACTAGGCATGGCTGGGCCTTTTTTTGCAAAGGCAGTGCTGTGCCAAACACAGATGCACAGTGAAGAACTCAGTAAGATAAGTATTTAGTAGGTGGCTGCCATTTATGAGGGTGGGGGGAACATTTAAAGCATACCTTCACTTAAGAGTGCCTTTTTTTTTTAATAGCTGTTTATTCATTGAAACTGCATGTACATTCAGTCTGCGCGAATGACCAATATTGAATGTTCTCAGGCTATATCCTCTGCAGATCGAATGTTATTCACTGAAAAAACATGTGAATGAGTAAAATACTACACAACCACTAATTGTCGCTGAGAAATATACTTATATCCTATGATAATGCCATCTATTGGTCTTAATGCAGTATGTTCTCTATTCACACTTTTTTAATGAATAACACTCGATCTGCGGAGAATATAGCCTGAGACCATTCGATTTTGGCCAATCACCCGGGATAAATTTACATGCAATAGACAAAAAGCTATGCAAATTTCTTATACATACACCCCTAAAAGTGAAGTTGTCCTATGACAGCAAAAAAGAAAATCATTAATATTATCCAGTATGTGTCAGAGTCTCGTTTAAGAGGTGTGCACTCTGACCAGACCGGTGTGTATATTGTACTGTCTTTCTGAACCTCACTTTTGGAATTTTTGTCCTGAAATCCTATTACCAGAATTTGGATCAGGTGTCCTCGGATGCCTGCGAAGCACACACATTCACCTTATAATCTGCGGCCAGCGGCATCCGATCGCTTCTTTAATTAAAAGGTGACGATGACTTTCTAATAAGATGTCTTTCCCCATCCTTTCCAGGAATATCTCTCTAGGTCCGAATAACAACCTCACGTGTCATTATTATAAAGTCCAAGTGACCAATCTGACCTGGAAATGGAGAGAGACCGTTGGATAATGGAATTCGGAGTCTGACTGGTTTTCCTAGGGCAATACAGACTGTACTTTTAATCAGTAAGGTTCAGTGCTCTCTGAATTATTTTATGGGAATAGTCAAAGTGATTTGTTAGGTATCCCAGCTTCATTTCTTCTACACTTTATAACATTTTTCCCTGTCTTTTTCCTGGATAAAGGTTAAAGCTCATTTAAAGGTATAATATTACACAATATTATCAAAAGTATTGAGGCGCCTGCCTTCACATGCACATCAACTTTAACCACTTAAGGACCGAGCCTCTTTCTGAGATTTGTTGTTTACAAGTTAAAGTGGAGCTCCACCCGATTTTTCTACACTAACTGCAGCTGATTACCGCAATGTCCTAATGACAAAATGGCACTTTTTTTTTTTTTTTGCAGGCTTTACCTTTTTTTGTTGAAGCTCTCTTTGTTTTTTGCAGGAAGTACAGGCTGCGGTTAGGGGCGTGTCTAGAGCGGCTAATTACTCACTTCCTGTAAGCCGCACTGGCTCCTGGGAGCTTGTGTCATTGTTCCAGGGAGTCAGTGCGGCCGCCTGTTCCAAGAGTTATTGAGAGATTTCCATAGTGGGAGTGACGCTCGTTGTGATGGCAACCGGAGCTGTTGACGGCGCTCCGATTTCGGTCTAATGCGCATGCGCGAGATCTGGAAAGAACGGGCGGTGCATGCTGGTCGATCAGCAGCACCGTATCCCGGAAGAGGATGCCTGTGGGCTTCACATGCCCACAGGCAAGATGACAACCATCTAGATTTCATTATCAAAGTTCATTTATTAAGCCAAAACAAACAGCAATGTCACTGAAAAACGGAACAGGTGAGTTCCCTATTGCTATATAGTAATCAATGTCATTTGGCCAAAAAAAAAAAATTTATCAGAGAGAGTGGAACCCCGCTTTAAAGACACAAGGGCCAGGGATGTTATCCTTGTCTTGATTTTTTTCACAAGTATGGATCATGGTAACTGTGGTGATTGGCGTGGAGTCAATTGTCCTAAAGTAAGAATTCCGGTCAAATACTAACTATACCTAAATCTGCTCCCACCTAAATTCGAAGCCTATCCTATCCACCCTGAAAAGGAAATGTCTTTACCTTCCTGTTCTGATGATGCTCCGGTCACATGGTCGGGTCCCAGCGGCAGCTTCAGTGTAGAGGAAGAACTGCTGACAATGGATGCCCCATAGTTTGCCTATGGGTGACGTCATCTCCCAGGCTGTGAAGCCGTTGTCTGCGATCTCTTCCCCTGCTGGGGAGATCATGTGACCGGACCGAAGTGACTTCAGAATAGGTAAGTATAGATATCCCTCCTGTTACAGGGTAGATAGAATGGGGGGTGGGAGTAGGTTAGGATTTGACTGGAATTCTACTTTAACCACTTCCCACCCGCGATATAGCAAGATGACCGAAGTGGTTTAATTATCCTGACCGGACATCATATGACGTCCAGCAGGATAAGCCGCAATCGCATGCCCATGAGGGTGCGCAGCCCGGCGATCGGTGGTGTGGCATGTCAGTGTGACACACCGCATCTCTGATCTCGGTAAAGAGCCTCTGATGTAGGCTCTTTACCATGTGATCAGCTGGTAAAGATGTTTATCAGGTTTTCCTCCACTCGCACTGACAGAGGCAAGTAGAGGAGAGCCGATCGGCTGCTCTCTTAACAGGGGGGTCTGCGCTGATAATCATCACATTGATTATCAGTGCAGACCCACCAAGGATGCCCACTAGAGCCCACCAGGGATGCCCACCCATGACCACCAGGTATACCCACCCATGATTACCAGGGATGCCAATCAGTACCCATTAGACGTGCCAATCAGTGCCCATTATAGATGCCAATCAGTGACATTCAGTAATGCCTGCCAGTGCCTCCTAATCAGTGCCACCCATCAGTGCCACCTATACGTGCCCATCAGTGCCGCCTATCAGTGCCCATCAGTGCCGCCTTTCATTGCCCATCAGTGCCGCCTATGAGTGCCCATCAGTGCCGCCTATCAGTGCCCATCAGTGCTGCATATTGGTTCCTCATCAGTGTCGCCTTTTCAGTGCCCATCAGCGAAGGAGAAAATGTACGTATTTACAAAATTTTATACCAGAAACAAAGAAAAACATTTTATTTTTTGAAAATTTTCAGTCTTCTTTTATTTGTTTAGCAAAAAATAAAAACCCCGGAGGTGATCAAATACCACCAAAAGAAAGCTCTATTTGTGGGAACAAAATGATAAAAATTGTGTTTGGGTACAGTGTTGTATGACTGAGTAATTGTCATTCAAACTGTGACAGTGCTGAAAGCTAAAAATTGGCCTGAGCAGGAAGGGGGGAAAGTGTCTGGTATTGAAGTGGTTAAAGTGGTTGTAAACCTTGGACATGATGAACAAAGCATACAGTAAATGCTTTAATGGCGTATGGATTGCCTGATGGAAGTGTAGGTTAGTGTAGAAGTCAAAACTTGTTTTTTTTTTTTATATTTTGTATAGGATAAAGGTGGGTAATAACCCCTATCAGTGTTTTTATCATTTGTGTCCCATTGGGGAGATTTCTTTTTACTTCCTGTCCCATAGCCAAAACAGGAAAACTCTGGTTGTCACCAGAACTAATGTCCCCAATTGCAAGATTTCCACTCTATTCCTGTTCTGGCAACAACCCAAACTTTGGTATTTTCTTTCAATCTTGGTGATAATGGTAAACATGTCAAAGGGTGAATCTCCCTAACAAACAAACAAACAGTAACATTGTGACGGGTTCTAATCTCTCTCCACTCTATCCAAAACTAAGTAAGGTTTTTGCCTTTAGTTATTCTTTAACACTGAGTGATTCCATTGGATTAGATGGACTATGAATGCAAATTACAAACGTGCCTTTCAACAACATTAAAGTGATTGTAAACCTTCAGTTTTTTTTAAAAATAACAAACATACCATACTTCCACATACATACCTCCACTGTGCAGTTCGTTTTGCACAGTGTGGCCCCAAACCTCCACTTCTGGGGTCCCCCAGTGGTGCTCGCGGCTCCTCCTCGTATCAGTAAACCCCCTGGGAGAAGCGATCTTCCAGGGGGGTTTCCATGCGGGCGCGCTCCGGAGTCCAGCTTTTGCGCCCATAGACACAGAATGCTGGACTCAGCCCCGCCCCTGGCACCCGCGTCATTGGATTTGATTGACAGCAGTGGGAGCCAATGGCTGCTATCAATCTATCCAATCAAGAGCCAAGAACCCTGAGAAGGGTTCAGGTGAGTAAAACGGGGGAGGGGGGGGGGCTGGGGGACCAGTCAGTGTGAGAAGCTTTTTCATCTTAATGCATAGGATGCATTAAGGTAAAAAAACATGAGGGTTTACAACCCCTTTAATGATGTCTCCATCCAATGACCTATTTTATGGCTCTAAGTATCTATTAAAGCTTATCTAAATGCAGCACCCAGTATGCTGTGCTGTATGTTACCCATTCCTTACCTCTGCACCCTATGTGTTATGTTATTCAATATATACTCCTGATTCTGAATGAATCCTCAGCACACTGTTATACACCCTTTCTAGCAAGCATAAGAACAGGAATTTGTATTTCACATACATTGCAATACATGTTTAAGCTGGCCAACTGCGTCAAAGTAATCCCTTTCTGGCCAGTCCCTACTCTACTTTACAAAATATTGAATTGCTTTCAGCATACTTCAGTGGATATATTGCCAATATGGGGCAAATAGACACAAGTTGTAGACAAGCTACAGGTTCAGGTCTGGTCACACTAATGCTGCGTACACAGGACCGTTCCTTTTGTACGTGATGACGTAAACGGGACAAAAAAAGGAAGTTCAATAGCCAGTAGCCAATAGCTTCCCTTGCGTCGTATTTGGTCCATCAGACCAGCACACAGACGAACGGTTTTCACGATTTTTAGGCAGTCAGACTTGAGTCCGTCGGACAGGTTTGAAACATGTTCTATTTCTAGGTCCGTCAGATTTTTTCCTAAAAAAATTATCGGACTAGCCCACGCACGATCGGATTGTCCGATGGACTAATCCCGTCGGACCTAGTTTGCCGGAAAGTCCGGTCGCGTGTACGCAGCATAAAAGTTTTGAATGAACCCTCTGCACACAGCTATACATCCTTTTTAGCAAACTTTACATAAAAACAGGGATTTTTAGTTCACATGTATTGCAGTCCATATTTAAGCTGGCCAACTGTGTCAAAGTAATCCCTCTATGGGCAGTCCCTACTCTGCTCTGCAAAATGCAGAATATTTTCAGCTCAGTGTGAAAACCGATATGATGGAACCATCTTCTTGAATCATTCTACCGAAGAACAGGAGTCGTGGCTCTTCCGGTTGTTTCTTTCCTGCAGGAGATAAGAGCATATAAAAATTACTATCTATTTTCTGTTCATAACAAATTATCAGCATTGTTATATTAAAATTCTTCAAACCAAAAAAATTAACATTTTTGTTGGCGTGAAATATCTACTTACATTTCTTGCACAAATCGCTTTCTTCCACTACGCCGCCTGGCCCAGCATTAATCCACTGGTACAGGATAGATATTGGCCAGCTGCGGAACAGTAATGTACTGGTAAACCCCCTAAAGGCTAGCAGGGAGCTGTTATTGCAGCAATGATGGGATTGTCCCTGGCTATCACTGAGCTGCTGGTCCAATTCTGTTATAGAGGTGAAGTGATGGCACAGCTCAGTGTGAAAACTAATATGATGGAACCATCTTCTTGAATCATTCTACCGAAGAACAGGAGTCGTGGCTCTTCTGGTTGTTGGAAGGTTGTTTCTTTCCTGCAGGAGAGAAGAGCATATAAAAATTACTATCTTTTTTCTGTTATCTGTACATAACAGATATCAGCATTGTTATATTAAAATTCTACAAACCAAAACAATTTACATTTTTGTTGGCCTAAAATATCTACTTACATTTATCCCACAAATTGCTTTCTTCCACTACGCCGCCTGGCCCAGCGTTAATCCATTGGTACAGGATAGACATTGGCCAGCTGCGGAACAGTAATGTACTGGTAAATCCTCTAAAGGCTAGCAGGGAGCTGTTATTGCAGCAATAATGGGATTGTCCCTGGCTATCACTGAGCTGCTGGTCCAATTCTGTTGTAGAGGTGAAGTTATGGCACAGCTGAGTGTGATAACTGATAAGATGGAATCATCTTGTTGAATCATTCTACCGAAGAACAGGAGTCGTGGATCTATAGGGACAAAGGACTTGTCCGGTTGTTGGAAGGTTGTTTCTTTCCTGAAGGAGAAAAGAGCATATAAAAAATACTATCTATTTTCTGTTATTTGTACATAATAAATATCAGCATTTTTATATTAAAATTCTTCAAACCAAAAAAATTAACATTTTTGTTGGCCTGAAATATCTACTTACATTTCTCCCACAAATCGCTTTCTTCCACTATGCTGCCTGGCCCAGCGTTAATCCATTGGTACAGGATAGACATTGGCCAGCTGCGGAACAGTAATGTACTGGTAAACCCCCTGAAGGCTAGCAGGAAGTTGTTATTGCAGCAATGATGGGATTGTCCCTGGCTATCACTGAGCTGCTGGTCCAATTCTGTTGTAGAGGTGAAGTGATGGCACAGCTCAGTGTGAAAACTGATAAGATGGAACGATCTTCTTGAACCATTCTACCGAAGAACAGGAGTCGTGGCTTTTCTGGCTCTTCCGGTTGGAAGGTTGTTTCTTTCCTGCAGGAGAGAAGAGCATATAAAAATTACTATCTATTTTCTGTTATTTGTACATAATAAATATCAGCATTTTTAAATTAAGATTCTTCAAACCAAAAAAATTAACATTTTTGTTGGCCTGAAATATCTACTTACATTTCTCCCACAAATCGCTTTCTTCCACTATGCTGCCTGGCCCCGCATTAATCCATTGGTACAGGATAGACATTGGCCAGCTGCGGAACAGTAATGTACTGGTAAACCCCCTAAAGGCTAGCAGGAAGCTGTTATTGCAGCAATGATGGGATTGTCCCTGGCTATCACTGAGCTGCTGGTCCAATTCTGTTGTAGAGGTGAAGTGATGGCACAGCTCAGTGTGAAAACTGATATGATGGAACGATCTTCTTGAACCATTCTACCGAAGAACAGGAGTCGTGGCTTTTCTGGCTCTTCCGGTTGGAAGGTTGTTTCTTTCCTGCAGGAGAGAAGAGCATATAAAAATTACTATCTATTTTCTGTTATTTGTACATAATAAATTTCAGCATTTTTATATTAAAATTCTTCAAACCAAAAAAATTAACATTTTTGTTGGCCTGAAATATCTACTTACATTTCTTGCACAAATTGCTTTCTTCCACTACGCCGCCTGGCCCAGCATTAATCCATTGGTACAGGTTAGATATTCGCCAGCTGCGGAACAGTAATGTACTGGTAAACCCCCTAAAGGCTTGCAGGGAGCTGTTATTGCAGCAATGATGGGATTGTCCCTGGCTATCACTGAGCTGCTGGTCCAGTTCTGTTGTAGAGGTGAAGTGATGGCACAGCTCAGTGTGAAAACAATGAAAAACACAAAAAGCAGGAGAGATTCCTTCACGAGAGTCGAGTTGTGTTGCTGGCCCCGAGGGAAATGGAACCAAACTTGTAGCATACGGACGAGTCCATTATCTCTATAGATCCACAACTCATGTTCATCAGTAAAATTATTCAAGAAAATTGTTCCATCACATCAGTTTTCACACTGAGCTGAGGGGGTTTGCAGCTTGTCAACTGGGGGGTTGACCATTACACTACACTGACCACTACACCACAGACTGGCTGGTCAGTACAATTGTAGGAAGGGAAGGGACTCAGAGAGTGCTGAAAGTCCGCAGGTTAGGGGGCGCAAATTACTTGCCTTGCCCCGAGCGCTGACAACCCACGCTATGCCACTGACCACCACACCCCTCCCCCTTTGAGGTGATAGGCTGACACCCCCCTTCCTCTTCAAGGTGAAAGGCTGCAACCACCACCCCCCCTCCCCGAGGTGACAGGCTGCAACTATCACCCCCCCCAGGTGATAAGCTGCATTCCCCCCCTCGAGGTGAAAGGCTGCAACCACCACACCAACCCCCCCAGTTGACAAGCTGCAAACCCCCCAGCTCAGTGAAAACTGATGCGATGGAACGATCTTCTTGAATTATTTTACTGATGAACATGAGTTGTGGCTCTATAAAGACAATGGACCCGTCCGGTTGTTGGAAGGATATTGTTTCCCCTACGCTGCCTGACCAGGCATTATCCCATTCATATAGAATAGTTATTGGCCAGCTGCGGAAACAGTAACGTAGTGTCCAGTGGTAGCAGACAGAGTGGCGCTCTCTTCCTGGAAGACTGGGTGGACGGCAGGTAGATGGTGTGGAGCTGCTGCTTCCCAAGGTGAAGGCCAGTATTCCACAACAGGAAGAGTGGTGCTCTCCTCCAGGAAGACTGAGTAGACAGCAGGTTGATGGTGTGGAGCTGCTGCTTCCCAAGGTGAAGGCCAAATTTCCAAAGCTGGGAGAGTGGCACTCTCCTCCTGGAAGACTGGGTAGACGGCAGCTTGATGGTATGGAGCTGCTGCTTCCCAAGCTGAAGGGCAGTTTTCCACAGCAGGGAGTGTGGCGCTCTCCTCCTGGAAGACTGGATAGATGGCAGGTTGATGGTGTGGAGCTGCGGTTTCCAAAGCTGAAGGCCAGTATTCCACAACAGGGAGAGTGGTGCTCTCCTCCTGGAAGACTGGGTAGACAGCAGGTTGATGGTGTGGAGCTGCTGCTTCCCAAGGTGAAGGCCAAATTTCCACAGCAGGGAGAGTGGCGCTCTCCTCCTGGAAGACTGGGTAGATGGCAGCTTGATGGTGTGGAGCTGCTACTTCCCAAGGTGAAGGCCAAATTTCCACAGCAGGGAGAGTGGCGCTCTCCTCCTGGAAGACTGGGTAGACGGCAGCTTGATGGTATGGAGCTGCTGCTTCCCAAGCTGAAGGGCAGTTTTCCACAGCAGGGAGTGTTGCTGTCTCCTCCTGGAAAACTGGATAGATGGCAAGTTGATGGTGTGGAGCTGCTGCTTCCCAAGGCGAAGGCCAATTTTCCACAGCATAGAAAATGACACTCTCCTCCTGGAAGTCTGGGTGGATGGCAGCTTGATGGTGTGGAGCTGCAGTTTCCGAAACTGAAGGCCAGTATTCCAAAACAGGGAGAGTGGTGCTCTCCTCCTGGAATACTGGGTAGACAGTAGGTTGATGATGTGGAACTGCGGTTTCTGAAGGTGAAGGCCAGTATTCCACAACAGGGAGAGTGGTGCTCTCCTCCTGGAATACTGGGTAGACAGCAGATTGATGGTGTGGAGCTGCTGCTTCATAAGGTGAAGGCCCAATTTCCACAGCAGGGAGAGTGGCGCTCTCCTCCTCGAAGACTGGGTAGATGGCAGCTTGATGGTATGGAGCAGCTGCTTCCCAAGGTGAAGTCCAAATTTCCACAGCAGGGAGAGTGGCGCTCTCCTCCTGGAAATCTGGGTAGACGGCAGCTTGATTGTATGGAGCTGCTGCTTCCCAAGGTGAAGGCCAAATTTCCACAGCAGGGAGAGTGGCGCTCTCCTCCTGGAATACTGGGTAGACAGCAGGTTGATGGTGTGGAGCTGCTGATTCCCAAGGTGAAGGCCAAATTTCTACAGCAGGGAGACTGGCACTCTCCTCCTGGAAGACTGGGTAGACGGCAGCTTGATGGTATGGAGCTGATGCTTCCCAAGATGAAGGCCAAATATCCACAGCAGGGAGAGTGGCACTCTCCTCCTGGAAGACTGGGTAGATGGCAGCTTGATGGTATGGAGCTGCTGCTTCCCAAGGTAAAGGCCAAATTTCCACAGCAGGGAGAGTGGCGCTCTCCTCCTGGAAGACTGGGTAGACGGCAGCTTGATGGTATGGAGCTGCTGCTTCCCAAGATGAAGGCCAAATTTCCACAGCAGGGAGAGTGGTGCTCTCCTCCTGGAAGACTGGGTAGACGGCAGCTTGATGGTATGGAGCTGCTGCTTCCCAAGGTGAAGGCCAAATTTCCACAGCAGGGAGAGTGGCGCTCTCCTCCTGGAATACTGGGTAGACAGCAGCTTGATGGTATGGAGCTGCTGCTTCCCAAGGTGAAGGCCAAATTTCCACAGCAGGGAGGGTGGCGCTCTCCTCCTGGAAGACTGGGTAGACGGTAGCTTGATGGTATGGAGCTGCTGCTTCCCAAGGTGAAGGCCAAATTTCCACAGCAGGGAGAGTGGTGCTCTCCTCCTGGAAGACTGGATAGACGGCAGCTTGATGGTATGGAGCTGCTGCTTCCCAAAGTGAAGGCCAAATTTCCACAGCAGGAAGAGTCACGCTCTCCTCATTGGCTTGATGTTGTGGAGCCGCTGTTTCAGAAAGCGATGGTACATTTACAACAGCAGAAAGACTGGCGCTGTCCTCCTGGAAAATTGGGTGGTCAATGGCTTGATGTTGTGGAGCCGCTGTTTCAAAAAGTGATGGTACATTTACAACAGCCGAAAGAATGGCGCTGTCCTCCTGGTGTATTAAATGGACAGCAGCTTCATGTTGTGGAGCTGTTGTTTCAGACAGCGATGGTACATTTACAACAGCGGAAAGAATGTCGCTGTCCTCCTGGAAAATTGGGTGCTCAATGGCTTGATGTTGTGGAGCCGCTGTTTCAAAAAGTGATGGTACATTTGCAACATCAGAAAGAATGGTGCTGTCCTCCTGGAGTATTAAATGGACAGCAGCTTCATGTTGTGGAGCTGTTGTTTCGGACAGCGATGGTACATTTACAACAGCGGAAAGTATGGCGCTGTCCTCCTGGAAAATTGGGTGCTCAATGGCTTGATGTTGTGGAGCCGCTGTTTCAGAAAGTGATGGTACATTTACAACAGCAGAAAGAATGGCGCTGTCCTCCTGGAGTATTAAATGGACAGCAGCTTCATGTTGTGGAGCTGTTGTTTCGGACAGCGATGGTACATTTACAACAGCGGAAAGAATGGCGCTGTCCTCCTGGATAATTGGGTGGCCAAAGGCTTGATGTTGCGGAGCCGCTGTTTCAGAAAGTGATGGTACATTTACAACAGCGGAAAGAATGGCACTGTCCTCCCGGATAATTGGGTGGTCAATGGCTTGATGTTGTGGAGCCGCTGTTTCAGAAAGTGATGGTACATTTACAACAGCAGAAATAATGGCGCTGTCCTCCTGGAGTATTAAATGGACAGCAGCTTCATGTTGTGGAGCTGTTGTTTCGGACAGCGATGGTACATTTACAACAGCGGAAAGAATGGAGCTGTCCTGCTGAATAATTGGGTGCTCAATGGCTTGATGTTGTGGAGCCGCTGTTTCAGAAAACGATGGTACATTTACAACAGCAGAAAGAATGGCGCTGTCCTCCTGGAGTATTAAATGGACAGCAGCTTCATGTTGTGGAGCTGTTGTTTCGGACAGCGATGGTACATTTTCAACAGCGGAAATAATGGTGCTGTCCTCTTGGAAAATTGGGAACTCAATGGCTTGATGTTGTGGAGCCATTGTTTCAGAAAGTGATGGTACATTTACAACGGTAGAAAGAATGGCGCTGTCCTCCTGGAGTGTTAAATGGACAGCAGCTTCACGTTGTGGTAGTTTTGTGCTGGAGGAAGGTTGTTTCTTTCCTGCAAAATCAGATAAAACAAGAGATCAGTCAATCTGGAACTGTACAGACATATCTATAATGATACTGGCTTCATATTCTAAGTATTTCTATGTTAAGAAGAATGCGCCCCCTCCTATAACCTACAAGAATATTGGAGGATGCACACAATCTAATCCAATTGTATTAAAACTCAAGGCCCGGGTATATATCACAGAACCATGGGTGTGCGCAGCCTATTGCATTAGGGTGTGCAACCCAAAGCTCCAACACATATGCGTTTGACATATTTACCGGCCTCTTTCCCGCTCTCCATCCTGAAACAATGGGTGGAAGGGGGAGCAAGGGAGCACATGGGAGACCCGGGCAACAGAAGGAAGTGGAACAGGGAAATGAGGGGTGGCGGGGGTGGCATATATTAGTACCAATCCCCTATATTTTCCTCCTGTGGCAACTGAATGTTGACAAAAGTGAGAGGAGAAGCCTACTTTCAGCTGCTGCAGGAGGAAAATACAGATCGGTTCCACTAAATTCCACCCACGCCACCTCTCCTGTCCAGGTTCTGAGGGTCGGCAAGGAAGGGTTGTGGTTTACCTGTCACCTGCCCATCATTGACAGGTTGCCAACCCCAGGATTAGGGTGTGCCCAGGCACACCTGCTACACCCCTTGCGCACGCCTATGCACAGAACTCTGAGGTAACTCTGAAAACATTTTCCTATAAGAATTAACCGATACAATTTTCTTTGTGTACATTGTGATACATTGTTTGTGGAACAATGATAGTTGTTTTACTTTCCTGTTCCTTCATTTCAAGGAAGCCTGTGCTGAGACAGTAAAGTAGGTTTTCATTGCAAACTTTTGAAAATGTCAATTGATGGGATATTTACCCTCTGACATGACAGACAGGTGATTAGCATCTTCACCGATAACATCCAATGTATTTCCCTCAGCAAAAATGTCCTTTAAGTGAATATCCGCTTAGATTTTCCATTCTTCTAGGTCATGGGACTTCAAACTATGGCCCTCCAGTTATTCAAGAACTACAACTCCCATCATGCCCAGTCATGTCTGTGAATGTCGGTTTTACAATGCCATAATGGAACGTGTAGTTCTGCAATAGATAGAGGGCTGTAGATTGAAGATCCCTGTTCTAGGTAAAGGCCCAAATGTAATAATTAGACATGTGCACTGCCAAAAAAATTGTTTGTTTTCATTTCATTTGTTTTTTTTTTTTCGTTTTTCGGGTCATTCGTTATGATCGCAATTAGTAAATTCGTACATTCACGCATTCATACATTCGTAAATTCGTAAATTTATACATTCGTAAATTAGAAAATTTGTATGTTCATAAATTAGAAAATTCGGAAATTTGGAAATTCGAAAATCCGAAAACCAGAAAATTAGAAAATCTGAAATAGTAACTAACTATTAAATTAGAGGTATTGTAATTTCCTTTCAAATTTGGCTGTTAGTGAACGTAACGAATACAAATTTTTCCCAAGTTACGAATTATCCGAAATAATGAATGCCGCATCTAAACAAATGGAACGGAACAAATTAATAATAAATAATAATAATAAAAAGTTTTTATTATTATTATTATTGTTATTTATTATTATTAATTCATTACGTTCCATTCGCTTGGATACGGCATTCGTTATTTCGGATAAATTTGTATTTGTTACGTTCACAAACAGCCAAATTTGAAAGGAAATTACAATACCTATAATTTAATAGTTAGTAATAGTTACGCTAATTATTATTTCAGATTTCCGAATTTACAAATTTACAAATTTCAGAATTTACAAATGAACTAATTTATGAATGTACGTATGTACGAATTTACGAATGTGTGAATGTACGAATTTATGAATGTACGAATTTACGAATGTACGAATTTACAAATTTACGAATTTATGAATGTACGAATTTACAAATTTTCGAATAGTCGAATTTACGAATATTTGGAAAAATTTGTTAAATAGGTTCTCGTTAATATTTCCGAATTAACGAATTTGTCGAAATTCGTTAAAAAACTAATTCGGAAAGAAACGAATTGCACATGTCTAGTAATAATACAATTGAGTTTCACACGTGATATGATGAGGTTATTGCTTACATATCAGCTCTGAGATATTAATAATGCCAAAAAAAACCTTTTTTTTAAAAATCTAAAATATTTACTTACCTCTCTCGCACGAAGACCTTTTGGTCTTAAACCGCCTGGTCCTTCCGTAACACATTTGTGCAGGAAAGATGGTGGCCAACCGCATTCTATTCATTCTGTGGGATAGAGAGAAGAGAGACAAGATTAATAATGGGACTTTACACCATGTGAAATTATAACAAAAAAGGGTTTCTAGTTTGTTAAAAAATTAGATTTTTCCTAGTTGAGGAGTTTAACACATTCCAACATATTTACCTAATTAATAATTAGAATTATTATGCATATTTAATTGTAATTAATAATTAATATTTAATAGGAATGCACTGATACCAGTTTTATAAGACCGAGTATGGGTACCGATACTTTTTCTCAAGTACTCGCCAATACCAATTACCAATGCCTATTTTTAGTGCCATGTGACTGTTTTTTTAGGGCTCGTTCACACCATACATGTATGAAAACTGGTGGGAAAACCGCAGAGATTTCACTTGCAGAGATATCAGTTTTCATGTGCGTCTCAGTAAGTTTTTACAGTACGGTCACATTTGTACGGGCCGTCCGCAGTGCGATTTTGAAAAAGAGTCCTGTGCGATTTCGCATTAGAATTGCACCTGACCGCTGAATGAAATTGCACCGTACCAGACTTTAAAATCGCACAGCAAAGCGGCCCGCACATATGTGAACCAAGTCTGAAGGTTCCGGTTTTACTATCGCCGCATTTGCACGAGTGCACGCGATCCTGCCCCAAAGAGGATCCCTATGGCACTTTTTGTGTAAAAACGGACAAAAAAGTGTTTTAAAATTGTCCATGTACGCAATTTATATTTAAGGATGACGCAATTATTTTATTTTTTTTTTTTTTTTTCCACATCAGTATTCATTTTCGGGGGTGGAAGTTTCACCTTAACGGTTCAATCCTTTCCCGACTCATTACTCACATCATAGTGGCTTTAATATCTTTTTTTTTTTTTTTTTTTTTTTCTTCCCTTACGGTATTACCGATCTCTTTTATAACTATCTTCTTATTGGTAGCATCAAACTGACCTATCTAATTTTTAATCATGAATCTGAACTTAACCCCCTGTTAAACCCCCCTAATCAAACCCCCTACCCTTCCCCTCCCTCCCCCTGCCTCACCCTACCCCCTCACAGCAACTTATATTTCTTTCTCCATACTCCATCATGTTAATTGAATCCCCCTCCCACAATGGACACCACTTCTGCTGTCTATTCCTCAGTCCTTCTTGCTGGATTCCCCAGCAAGCTCTATTGAGTCCTCAAGACCTCTAGTACCCTTGGTGAGCTTTTAAATTTTTGCCACTTCTTCCATTTTTCCTCGAACTCTTCCAATTCCACTTCCTCAGTACATCCCAAATACTCTAAATTCTGGGTTTCGTTTATTTTGTCATACCATTCTTGTATTGTTGGGCCTTGTTTCTCCTGCCAGTGGCTTACAAGCAGACTCTTAGCTGCATTCAACATTTGAGGGACAAGTGTTCTCAAATAAGATTCAGTTGACATTCTGAAGCCGTGGAACAGACATGCCCATGGGTCATCCGGCACAACTATTTGGGTTATCTCACCGGTGATTTTCCTAATATCGTCCCAGAATTCCCTTATCCTTGTACAGTGCCACCAAACGTGTGCCGTTGTACCCAATTCCATACATCCCCTCCAGCATAGTTGTGAAATTTCGTTCTGGTATTTAGAAACTCTATCTGGGGTAATATACCATCTTGACAAGCATTTGTAATTTAGCTCAGACATTTTGTAGTTTACCGAAGTACCATGAACTCGTTTCAGTAAGGTTGTAACCTCATCTTCTTTAAGTTTTGATTTTAGTTCTGATTCCCATTTTTTGATGTATGCTGGAATGTCTGTTCCCTTCAGGTCAACTAGTATCCTATAGGTTTTTGAGATCCCCTTCTTCCCATCTTGACCAACACAGAGCTTCTCAAACGGTTTGAGGTTATCCGTCATTCTGATTGGTTGGGGGAGCGTTTCGATAAAGTTTTTTAACTGACTGTATCGCCACCTGTTAAGGGTCAGAAGGTCACTCCTACTTTTCAGGTCCTGAAATGAACATATTTTACCTTGCTGCATAACATCCTTTAGCTGAGCTCCTCTTTGCAGTATCCATCTCCCACTTACATTCTCCATTCCCGGTGCAAAAAACTCAGTGTCCCTCAGAGGGATCAAGGGAGAGTTATACTCCCATTTTTCCCGCCTGTGCAAATTATCCCATACTTTCAGAGTATGCCTAGTGATACTGTGTGCCTCAAGACTTAGTTTCCTATAGTGTGAAGGTATCCAAATAACTTTACTTAACTCTACTTTACTAATTGTATTTTCCATTTTAACCCACCTCTTCTCATTGTTTCCTTTTGCCCAATCTATAATTCTAGATAATGTGATAGCTTCGTGATATAATCTAATGTCCGGTGCTCCCCACCCCCCTTTCTCTTTATCCCTTGCCAAAGTGTCATAACTTATACGTGACTTTTTCCCCCTCCAAACAAATTTAATAATAAGAGAATGCAGTTTTTTGAGATAAACTTGTGGAAGCGGAACTGGTAACATCTGCATTTTAAATAAAATCTTTGGTAAGATTGCCATTTTAACAATATTAATTCTTCCCCCCCATGACAACTGTCCTCTTGTGATTTTATTCAACTCCTTCTTGATCTCATTTAGGAGGGGAATAAAATTGGCCTGAAACAGTGACTCTCTATTTCCTGTTATTTTTACCCCAAGATAGTTTATCTCCTTTTTCCCCCATGAAAAGGGGAATTCTTTGTGGACTATATGATCTTTTTTGTCAGTCTTGATTTCTAATATTTCAGATTTAATTGGATTAATCTTAAAGTTTGATATTTCTCCGTAATCTTTCAGAGTCTTTAGCAGGTTAGGAAGAGTTATTCTAGGTCTAGTAATATACAACAAAATGTCATCTGCAAAAGCAGCCAGTTTGTGTTCTTCCTCACCATCCGAAACCCCCGAGATGTCCGGATTGAGTCTTATCCGTTCGAGCAAGGGCTCAAGCGTCAGCACAAACAAAAGAGGGGACAATGGGCAGCCCTGTCTTGTTCCGTTTGACATTTTAAATGAGTCTGACAGCGCTCCATTGACCTTAACCCTTGCTGAGGGACGTGTGTACAATGCCTTTATTCTTCTAATCATAATTGGTCCGAATCCTATTTCCTCCAGCACACTGAACATGAAGCCCCAGTCTACCCTGTCAAAAGCTTTCTCAGCGTCTACTGACAGGAGTAGACCTGGGGCTCCGCTGTCTCTCATTTTTTGGATTACCATAAGTGTTCTAATCCCATTGTCGCGTCCCTCCCTACCCGGGATGAATCCCGCCTGGTCTGGGTGTATCATATTATTTAAAATATGCTTCACTCTCCCAGCCAGTATTTTCGCAAACAGTTTCGTGTCTGCGTTAAGGAGCGCTATTGGCCTATAACTGGAACAGAGAGTACTGTCCTTACCCTCCTTCAAAATAATGGCAATAATTGCCTCTGACGCTTCTTTCCCCATCTCCCACTTCGTGCCTATCCCATTCATATACGTACAGAGTTTAGGAGTTAGGAGATCTTGGAACCTTTTGTAGTATAATACTGAGAAACCATCAGGCCCGGGACTTTTCCCTACTGGCGTCTCCCTCAAAGTTTTTTTAATTTCCTCTTCCGTAATGGGACCCTCCAGTAGATTATATGTATCTTCTTCTATTTTCCTTAAACAGAGTTCCTGAAAGAAAACTTTAGTTCTTTCCCTTTTTTTTTCTGTCTCTCTTTTTGAGGTAATACTGTTGATCGAATACAGTCCCTCATAATATTTTTGGAAAACTTTGGCAATTTCTCCTGTTTTATATTTTACCTCCCCTTCTAGGGTCCTGATTTTCTCAATATAGTTGTTGGACTTCCTTTTTTTTAGGATCTTTGCCAGGAACTTCCCCGGTTTATTACCTCCCATATATCTCTCTTTCTTTAATATGTTGTACGTTTCTCGCGTGTCTTGTTCTATTAGGGTTCTCATGGCCTCTCTTTTGTTATGGAGTCTAAGGAGCACCTCCTTCCCCCCCTCTTTTTTATGGATCTGCTCAAGTTCCTCTATTTCACTCATAATTGCAAGTTTATCTTCCCTTCTCTTTCTCTTCTTTTCCGCACCTGCCTTAATCAGGATCCCCCTAATATAGGCTTTGTGGGCCTCCCATATTATTGACTCTGAAACTTCAGCTGTTTCGTTAGTTTTAAAATAAAACTCAAGTTCCCTCGACACCAAATCCCTAATCTCTTTATCATTTATTAGTTCTTCGTTTAACTTCCAACTGAAGCTCTTGTTATGGGTCTGTTTCATGTTTACCTTCAAATCTACAGGCGCGTGATCAGAGAAAGTCGCCACCCCTATCTCTGAGCTAACGATCTCCTCTAACCGGGAATGCTCAATCAAAAAAAAGTCCAGTCTAGAATAAGTCCCATGAACATGGGAATAGAACGTATAATCTCTACTGTCGGCATGTAGCGTCCTCCACACGTCCACCATTTGACACTGGTGCATTTTCTTTCTCACTCTACTAACCCAGACCGAACTTGCCCCCTGCACATGGGACGATTTATCTTTCTCTGGCTCTAAACATAGATTAAAGTCCCCAGCCATTATAGCTAGTCCTTCCTTAAACTCGGTAAATTCTGACAACCTCCTGATCATAAAGTTATGTGGGTTTTTGTTTGGGCCGTAGATATTTGCCAGTGAACATTCAACGCCATTGAGTTTCCCTTTTAGGAACAAAAACCGGCCTTCTGGATCCGTCCTTCTCTCATGAAGCTCGAACCTTACTCCATTGGCAAACCCAATGGCTACTCCTTTTGCGCGTGGTGTGGGTGAGTCTCCATAGAACCAAACTGGGAAGTCCTTGGAGAATATTTTTTGGTTCCTCTCCAGGAGAAAATGAGTCTCCTGAAGAAAAACCACGTCAGCCCCCCGGAATCTCAGTTCCTGCAGAATATTGATACACTTCACCCTTGCGTTCAGACCTCGTACATTATATGAGATTATTTTAATATTGCTCATCTATCCTACAGAAGTTCTTTCCTAGTCCCTGCAGCAGAGTGGTGTCCAGGGGACTCAAAATTCAAAATTCGTCGCTGTGTTTTCCTACCTACCCTCCCCTCCTTCCAAATCCCCCAACCCTTTCCCTCCTCCTCCCTCCCACCTCTCCCAAGACCCACCCCGCTCCCCCTTCCCTCCCCTGCACCCATGGGGATATTAAGCCCTCTCGTGGCCCAATAAAAAAACCGTGGCTCCTCCATCTCCACCCGTCCCTTCGGTTCTACCCCTGAGGTTGAGATCGGACTGGGCCGCCCCTTTCGCTATGCTCCCCCTAATATTGGGGGGTGCCCAGGCCTGGTTAGTCCCCCCCCTCCCCCCCCCCTCCGCTCCCCCACCCCCCCCCCATCCCCCACCCACCCCCAAATCTTAGTTTAACCTTGTTTAACTAGGTCTTAAGACTGATCTATTAAGGTTTTCTCGTTTTAAATATTGGCTTCCAAGCCTGCTGTATCCCATGAGCTTCTACGTCCCCAGTTTTAACCCACCACCCCGGTATTTCAACCAGAGGAACCTCTAAGCGATCGCAAAATTTAGCTGTTTCTTCTGGGAATCTTAAAGTGGCCGATCTGCCATCTTTACGACCAGTGAGGCAGGCTGGGAACCCCCATGAATAATGGACATTATGAGCGTTTAGCTGTTCAAGGAGTGGTTTTAGTATTCTTCTCCTAGCTAGTGTTTCTGCTGCCAGGTCCGGAAATATCTGCAACTTTGTCTCGCCGTACTTCACTGGAAAGTTCTTTTTCAGATTTTCCTTGACTTTCTCTTTGTCGCTATACTTGTGAAATCTTGCGATGACATCTCTAGGGACCTCACCCTTTATTTCTGCCGGTTTTCTTATCCTATGTATTCTCTCGAACTTTATTTTTTTCACATTCTCCGGGGTGTATACCATTTTCCCAAATATATCGTCCATCACTCCTTGAAGGTCTTCGGTTCCCCCTTGCGGTTCCGGCAAGCCCCTGATCCGTAAATTCTTCCTTCTACTTCTATTTTCCTGGTCTTCCGCTCTGTAACGTAGATTTCTCTGTTCTCTTTGTAGCTCTTCCATCTGGAATTTAAGTTCCTTTATCTCTTCGTTTTGTTTGTCCATCTTTGTTTCTGCTTCTTCCACTCTTTGCAGCATATGATTCATCTCTTCTCGGAGAGAGCCTATTTCCCCCTTTATAGTTACTTCCAGTTTGGCAAACATTTCCGCCATTTCACTTTTAGTGGGGAGTAGTTTTTTTTGCTGGGGTTCCATTGTTGCCTCTTCGGTTATTTCGCTGCTCCCTATGTGGATATCTGCCTCTACCGTCTGTCTTCTTGTCCCTATCCTAGGGGTGCATTCAGGTGTTTTGATTTTGGATTCTTTTTGTTTGCCTGGACTATTCTTGCAGGGATCCTGCACCATGTACTTTCTGATGGTTCCCGGGCTTGCACTTGTCCTGGGTGGGTTAGCTGTATTAGCAGACGATCCTTTCGTGGTTTTACCTTTCATTTCTTTCCTAAGACTGCTCTTTAGTCAGGCTTTTTTGTTCCAGCCGCCTGCCCTGTTCCAAGGGCTCACTTCCAGGGCCCAGGATGCTCCTACTCCCTTTAACAGAAATGGCCCAGACTTGTGATATCTATCAGAGGAGGACTCCTGTATCTCTAGCCAGACGTCTCCATCGACTAGGTTAGCTACCCAAACAATTTACTCGACTTAATTGCTGCTGCTTGGCGACTAGACAGCTCTCTGGCTCCCTCTGTATAATTAGGGCCGTCTTATCCAGATAGATCCGCACTCTAACAATTAATTTTTGTAACTGTCCCCCCCTTTTTTTTTTTTTTTTTTTTTTTTCCCCTGTAGCACTGTACTAATATCCCGGCTTATACTGAAGTCTTATATAACACCGAGCTCTGCTCTGCCTGCACCTTCTTATACCACCTCCCTGGGCATCACCATGGCAACCTAACTGCCACTGAGCTCTCACTGTTTGCATCAATGTTATTGACAGTTAGTAAACGCACACTCCATTCAAATCTATGCACTAAAGCGGGTTGCAATACACTTGTATAGTGTAAACAATAAGCCCTCATGCACACAGGCTGTTAAAAAAAACGTTATGAAAATGCCAGTATCTTTGCAGTGATTTTTTTAAACTTTTTTCAGCTTTTTTCAGCATTTTTGCAATAGCGGTTTTTAGCGTTTTTGAGCGTTTTTCCGCGTTTTTCCGCGTTAGCGTTTTTGAGCGTTTTTTTTTTTTTTTTTTTCAATGGATCAAAAACGCTAAAAAACGTTGGTGAATGACGTTTTTGAGCGTTTTTCAGCGTTAGAGCGTTTTTACAGCTGAAAAACGTCTTTCAGAACCCACTGGTCCTGGGTTTTTTTTACAGCTTAAAAACGCCTATGCCACTTGCAGCTCAAAAACGCCTAGGTGGGCATGAAGCCATAGACTAACATAGACAGGCCTTTTTAAGCTGCAAAAAAAGCTCAAAAAAGCAGCTGTAAAAACGTCCGTGTGCATGAGGACTAACTGTTATTTTTTTTATGTGTCCTTGCATTTAGGGCCAGTTCACACCACATGCAGTCCAGTGCGCTTCTTTTTCTGCATCAAAAAACGCATGGAAAGTAGGTTATATGGATTTCAATGGCATAGTTCACACCAGGGTTTTCAGTTCCAAGGTTGTCCAATTCCAGAAAAAAAAGTAGAACTTGCTGCAATTTTCCTGCACTGGACTGTACTGGAACGCTGTAAAACGCATAAAAAAACGCACTGGAACTCACATGTTCTTATTTAAGGTTAATAAAAAAAAGAGGGAGGGGGGGATGCACTGGACTGCATCAAAAACACACCAAAAACGCACTGGAACGCATCACAAAAGCACATGCAGAAAAGTATCTGGAAAGCGTTCCGGACGGCGTTTCTATGGTGTAAAGCGGCCCTTAGTCTGTGTTGATCACCTGGTGTGAATCAGCCCTGATCTCTCCATAAAGAGGACCTGTCATGCTTTATTGCTATCACAAGGGATGTTTACATTTCTTATGACAGCAATAAAAGTGATGAAAAAAATAACGGGATAGTGTAAAAATAAAACAATTTTCATAAAATAAATAAGAATGTTAAAGCGTCCCCGTCCCCCCGGTGCTTGCGCACAGAGAAGAACATAGAAACATAGAAAAGTGACGACAGAAAAAAGACTGAATAAAAGACTGAATAGTCCATTGAGTCTGCCCATTTTTTGTATACTCTTATATTTTTTTTTTTATACGTTTGATCCCCCGCTGATTTCGTTTTCCCCACTGACAAAGAAATGATCAGTCTGTAATTGTAATGGTCGGCTTATTTTACCAGAGAGGCAGAATAACAAAGATATCCAGAAAAACACATTTCAAACAAGTTATAAATGGATTTGCAATTTAATGAGTGCAATAAGTATTTGAACCCTTCGCAAAAGATGACTTAGTAATTGGTGGCAAAACCCTTTTTTGGTTCAATCCCAGAGGTCAGACGTTTCTTGTAGTTGGCCTCCAGGTTTGCACACATCTCAGGATGGATTATGTCCTCTTTGCAGATCCTCTCCAAGTCATTAAAGTGGTGTTCCAGCCGAAATTATACTTTTTAAATAAAAATACCCCTATAATACACAAGCTTAATGTATTCCAATAAAGTTAGTCTGTAAACTAACGTCTGTTTTGTTAGTTTATAGCAGTAGTTTGTTGTTTTATAAACTTACAGCAGGCCGTGGACATCTTAAGTCTGGGCATCTGAAGCCAGACTATTTCTTCCTGGATCTCATCCTTGCAGATCTCGCACATGCTCAGTGCAGCACAAGCAGTGTAATAGGTTTTAGGTCAGGTTTCCATAGTAACGGCAGTGTCAGAGGAAGTTGCCGCCCCTTCCCAGAAGGCATTGCAAACAGGAAATGATGGGCCGCGGCCAGGGAGGAGGAAGTGAAAAATACAGAAGATATACAGTAGGTGCTGAGAAAAAAAATTAAAAAATATCCAATTCGTTTACAGTGCACAGTTTAGTGAGGGATGCTGAAGAGTTGTAAAAGTGGGTGGAACTCCACTTTAAGGTTTTGAGGCTGTCGTTTGGTAACTCGAACCTTCAGATCCCTCCACATATTTTCTATGGGATTAAGGTCTGGAGACTGGCTAGGCCACTCCAGGACCTTAATGTGCTTCTTCTTGAGCCACTCCTTTGTTGCCTTGGCCATGTGTTTTGGGTCATTGTCATGCTGAAATACCCATCCATGACCCATTTTCAATGTCCTGGCTGAGGGAAGGAGGGTCTCACCCAAGTTTTCATGGTACATGGCCCCGTCCATCGTCCCTTTGATGATGTGATGTTGTCCTGTCCCCTTAGCAGAAAAACGCCCCCAAAGTATAATGTTTCCACCTCCATGTTTGACGGTGGGGATGGTGTTCTTGGGGTCATAGGCAGACTTCCTCCAAACACAGCGAGTTGAGTTGATGCCAAAGAGCTGACCATCTGACCACAACACTTCCACCCAGTTCTCCTCTGAATCATTCAGATGTTCATTTGCAAGCTTCAGACAGGCCTGTACATGTGCTTTCATAAGCAGGGAGACCTTGCCGGCACTGCAGGATTTCAGTCCTTCACGGCGTTGTGCGTTACCAATTATTTTCTTGGTGACTATGGTCCCAGCTGCCTTGAGATCATTGACAAGATTCTCCTATGTAGTTCTGGGCCAATTCCTCACCGTTCTCATGATCATTGAAACTCCACGAGGTGAGACCTTGCATGGAGCCCCATACCGAGGCAGATTGAGTTTTGTGTTTTTTTTGTGTTTCTTCCATTTGTGAATAATCAGACTAACTGTTGTCATCCTCTCACCAAGGTGCTTGGCGATGGTCTTGTAGTCCCTTCCAGCCTTCTGTAGGTCTACAATCTTGTCTATGACATCCTTGGACAGCTCTTTGGTCTTGGCCATGGTGGAGAGATTGGAATCCGATTGATTGCTTCTGTGGACAGGTAACAAGCTGAGACTAGGAGTACTCCCTTTAAGAGAGTGCTCCTAATCTCAGCTTGTTACCTGTATAGAAGACACCTGATAGCCAGAAATCTTGCTGATTGATAAGGGATCAAATACTTATTTCTCTCATTAAAATGCAAATCAATTTATAACTTTTTAGAAATGCGTTTTTCAGGATATTTTTGTTGTTATTCTGCCTCTCACTGGTAAAATAAACCGAACATTAAAATAATAGACTGATCATTTCTTTGTCAGTGGGCAAATCAAATACTTTTTCCCCCTCGCTGTATTATGATTTTTTTTTACATTAAAATTAATTAAAGTACCGTACATTTTCTTCCAAAAAAATTGCGTTTGAAAAGCCACTGCGCAAATACCACGTGACATAAAGATTGCAATGACCACCTTTTCGTTCTCTAGGGCATCTGCTACAAAAAAAAATTCTAAGCAATTTTCTAGCAAAAAATACAGATTTTTAAATGTAAACAGAGTGTCAGAATAGGCCTGGCCTTCAAGTGGTTAAATATGGCCCATAATTTTAAACAAAGCTCAACTAAGAATACTAGTTCCCCAAATCTCTCAAATTATATCAGCCGCCCAGGGGTTGTTACTGATGGCCGTGTTGCTGTAGGTGCCTTTGCACTCCCTGTCATGTAACCTGTGGAGGGCATCAGAGAAAGTCTCTGCAGTCGTGGCCCAGATACAGTAGAGGGGGGAAGAGTTAAAACCTGTGTTCCCCTGGCTACACACTGCTCAAGTTTCATCCAATCCCTGCTGAATTGGACAACATTCGAGATGCTGATGGCCCTGTTGGCACCAGTGGGCTCATTGGGAGACAGGTGGAAAAAATTTGTTGAAGGAGCCAGGAGGTCAAGTGGTTAAACAAGTCATAGGTAGAGATATGGGAGGGGGGTAGGGATGACAGACTAGGTGAAGATGTCCTATGGGGTTCTTCTGTTCAGCCTATTGATCTCTGCAGAGAACCTTCTTAATAGTGATGATGGATATTGTATGGATGAGCCTCACTGTGACTTTCTACAATGACAGAAAAAAAAGCTACATAAATTTATAAAATGTGTATACAGTGGGGACGGAAAGTATTCAGACCCCCTTAAATTTTTCACTCTTTGTTATAGTGCAACCATTTGCTAAAATCATTTAAGTTCATTTTTTTCCTCATTAATGTACACACAGCACCCCATATTGACAGAAAAACACAGAATTGTTGACATTTTTGCAGATTTATTAAAAAAAGAAAAACTGAAATATCACATGGTCCTAAGTATTCAGACCCTTTGCTGTGACACTCATATATTTAACTCAGGTGCTGTCCATTTCTTCTGATCATCCTTGAGATGGCTGTACACCTTCATTTGAGTCCAGCTGTGTTTGATTATACTGATTGGACTTGATTAGGAAAGCCACACACCTGTCTATATAAGACCTTACAGCTCACAGTGCATGTCAGAGCAAATGAGAATCATAAGGTCAAAGGAACTGCCTGAAGAGCTCAGAGACAGAATTGTGGCAAGGCACAGATCTGGCCAAGGTTACAAAAAAATTCTGCTGCACTTAAGGTTCCTAAGAGCACAGTGGCCTCCAAAAATCCTTAAATGGAAGACGTTTGGGATGACCAGAACCCTTCCTAGAGCTGGCTGTCCGGCCAAACTGAGCTATCGGGGGAGAAGAGCCTTGGTGAGAGAGGTAAAGAAGAACCCAAAGATCACTGTGGCTGAGCTCCAGAGATGCAGTTGGAAGATGGGAGAAAGTTGTAGAAGGTCAACCATCACTGCAGCCCTCCACCAGTCGGGGCTTTATGGCAGAGTGGCCCGACAGAAGCCTCTCCTCAATGCAAGACACATGAAAGCTTGCATGGAGTTTGCTAAAAAGCACCTGAAGGACTCCAAGATGGTGAGAAATAAGATTCTCTGGTCTAATGAGACCAAGATAGAACTTTTTGGCCTTAATTCTACGCAGTATGTGTGGAGAAAACCAGGCACTGCTCATCACCTGTTCAATATAGTCCCAACAGTGAAGCATGGTGGTGGCAGCAGGACGACTGGTTGCAATCGAGGGAAAGATGAATGCGGCCAAGTACAGAGATATCCAGGACGAAAACCTTCCCCAGAGTGCTCAGGACCTCAGATTGGGCCGAAGGTTTACCTTTCAACAAGACAATGACCCTAAGCACACAGCTAAAATAACAAAGGAGTTACTGACAGACGACGCCATTTGTGGTGAAACGTACGTCGGGAGGTTGACGCTCTGACGTCATCGCCATCCTAGTGTGGACGGGTGCTCGCTATGCCGGCCGGCTATTTGCTGTTTTTAATCTACTTATGTAAGTTTTCTACCTTCTTTTATTAAACCATCCTGCCAGTATTACACTATGGTCAGTTTCTTTTCATTCACATGCCTGTGAGACGAGAGTTTGGGGTCCTTGCTATATCCTCTTAGCCACGCTGTATGCAAGTCAAGTCACACCAGCTGGATTTCCCATACCAGGACGGAACACAGGCTGTTTTTTGCTTGCCTTGTGGCAAGCGCAATATTTGTGTGGTGGCGGATCACTGAGTGTGGTGTCTCTCTCATCTTTACCACCAAGTCTGGTTGTGTCCATTCATGGCTTTCTCTCTGGGACTGATTCTGGTCAATTATTATATATAAGTATTCCCATCTACCACATATGGACATCACCTTTTTGATTCACAGTTATATGCATGGACTTATATATTTTTCTGATTATCGCAATGTTTCACATATATACATGAATTTTTCAACAGAGGTTTTTGGGATATGGTTATAAGAATATTTCACATATCTCACTCATATATATTTTAGCGCGGTTATTTATTTTTCTTTAGTCTTTCCGGTAAACAAAGTTCATTCAAATGAAGCATCAATCATACACGTGGCATTAACCTTAAGAAACCTTCCCCAACCTACTTTTTTAGCTTAGTGGTGGTTTTATGTAATCCCGGTCCTCATTGGTGTTTAGTAGCAGTATTCATGCCCAGTGGTGGTATTATTTAACCCTCTCCATTGGTACCCAGTGGTGGTATTATTTAACCATCTCAAATTATGCCCAGTGGTGGTATTATCTAACCCTCTCCATTAGTGCCCAGTGGTGCTATTATTTAACCCTCTCCATTAGTGCCCAGTGGTGCTATTATTTAACCCTCTCCATTAGTGCCCAGTGGTGCTATTATTTAACCCTCTCCATTAGTGCAGAGTGGTGCTATTATTTAAACATCTACATTGGTGCCCAGTGGTGGTATTATTTAACCCTCTCCATTGATGCCCAGTGGTGGTATTATTTATCCCTCTCCATTGGTGCCCAGTGGTGGTATTATTTAACCCTCTCCATTGGTGCCCAGTGGTGGTATTATTTAACCCTCTCAATTGATGCCCAGTGGTGGTATTATTTATCCCTCTCCATTGGTGCCCAGTGGTGGTATTATTTAACCCTCTCCATTGGTGCTCAGTGGTGGTATTATTTATCCCTCTCCATTGGTGCCCAGTGGTGGTATTATTTAACCCTCTCCATTCATGCTCAGTGGTGGTATTATTTAACCCTCTCCATTGGTGCCCAGTGGTGGTATTATTTAACCCTCTCCATTGATGCCCAGTGGTGGTATTATTTAACCCTCTCCATTCATGCTCAGTGATGGTATTATTTAACCCTCTCCATTGGTGCCCAGTGGTTGTATTATTTAACCCTCTCAATTGATGCCCAGTGGTGGTATTATTTATCCCTCTCCATTGGTGCCCCGTGGTGCTATTATTTAACCCTTTCCATTGGTGCTCAGTGTTGGTATTATTTAACCCTCTCCATTAGTGCCCAGTGGTGGTATTATTTAACCCTCTCCATTGATGCCCAGTGGTGGTATTATTTAACCCTCTCCATTCATGCTCAGTGATGGTATTATTTAACCCTCTCCATTGGTGCCCAGTGTTGGTATTATTTAACCCTCTCCATTGATGCCCAGTGGTGGTATTATTTAACCCTCTCCATTCATGCTCAGTGGTGGTATTTTTTAACCCTCTCAATTGATGCCCAGTGGTGGTATTATTTATCCCTCTCCATTGGTGCCCAGTGGTGGTATTATTTAACCCTCTCCATTGGTGCTCAGTGTTGGTATTATTTAACCCTCTCCATTAGTGCCCAGTGGTGGTATTATTTAACCCTCTCCATTGATGCCCAGTGGTGGTATTATTTAACCCTCTCCATTCATGCTCAGTGGTGGTATTATTTAACCCTCTCCATTGGTGCCCAGTGGTGGTATTATTTAACCCTCTCCATTGATGCCCAGTGGTGGTATTATTTAACCCTCTCCATTCATGCTCAGTGGTGGTATTATTTAACCCTCTCCATTGGTGCCCAGTGGTGGTATTATTTAACCCTCTCAATTGATGCCCAGTGGTGGTATTATTTAACCCTCTCCATTCATGCTCAGTGGTGGTATTATTTAACCCTCTCCATTGGTGCTCAGTGTTGGTATTATTTAACCCTCTCCATTAGTGCCCAGTGGTGGTATTATTTAACCCTCTCCATTGATGCCCAGTTGTGGTATATTTTAACCCTCTCCATTGATGGCCAGTGGTGGTATTATTTAACCCTCTCCATTCATGCTTAGTGGCTGTATTACAGTATGTATTCCCCGTCCTCATTGGTGTTTAATGGCAGTATTATTTATCTCCCCACAATAGCGATAAGTGGTAGTGTTATTCAACTCTCCCCCCTCTTACATTGGTGATTAGTAAGAGTAATAATTACCCCCATTGGTGGTCAGTGGCTTTGCTTTTAACAAATATTCCCCCTCCCACATTGGTGACGAGTGCCCTACCAACATTGGTGGCCAGTGGTTACTTACCTGATCACACACTCCCATGACACTCTCCCCCACACCCCCATGTGGCGGGGACTATACATGTACTATTGTGCAGAAGCCAGCATGCTGCATGCATGCTGGCTCCTAAACATACCATTAAAAGTAGCCCTGAGGATGGCCTTGTGTTTTAGGTGCACGTTGTGCCTGTTTAAGTCTAATGCACTCAGATTCATATTCCTGCCAGTGGAAAAAATGCGAGCGAGTCATTTATGGGGAGGAAGAAGTGAATTAGCTGGACAGGTTTAGAGCCCGCAGGAAGTGGATAAATGAACCAAATGAGACAGATAGAATTTTTTTTTTTTAGAGCAATGCGATGGGTGATTTCTCTGCAAAAAAAAAGAAAAATTGCAAGGTAGCCCAATGCATGCCCAGGCATGAGAGGTTTAGAGCCAGTATCATAAGGGTGTAGTAACTTGTTGTCATGGCAACTGGCCTAGTCAATTAGGTCTGTCTTGTGTAATCGCCCGTATATATAGGGTAAGCATTCCAGTCGTAGTACCTGTAAAGACCTCTCTTACATTGCTGGAATAAAGACTCTCTGGAGAAGTGTACAGCCTGCCGTTGACTTTTTTCCAGGAACAAATAACCATTATTGTTCCTGTAATGGAGCCGAAGCAAGTGATGATAGAACAGCTTACACCTGATGTGGCTGAACTTTGCTTAAGTCATTTGTTGAACAGTAAACACATAGAACAACAATGTCATTTAAATGCTCAACTGCGGAGAAGCACATATGTGAGCCAACACATACTAGCAGTAATCTTACCCAAATAATGAGAAACATATTCAATTATCAAACAGTAAAGCTTTAGCTTCATTAAATAGTGCCATTAAAGTGGTTGTAAACCCCAGTGAAGTGACTGGTCTCAGATGATACACAGAGAAACAAATCCTTCTACAAAAGTTGTAACTGCAGCCATCTCTTCTCTACAGCCTTCTAAAACTCACAGATCAAAGGGTATTTCTCAGCTCCAGAAGGTAGGGGGCAGGGATCCGACGTCACACACTGCACAACATAGAACTGAGTGTAATCTGATACCTGAGTGGAGGAAAACAACACACCCCCTCTACATTCTCATGGGCAAACATGCACAGCTGAGGCCGCAATCACCTGCTGTGTGCTGGAGGGTAGAGGGCAGGGCCATCTCCTGGGATTCTGTGGTGGTAGCATAACCCATCTGAAGTGATTCATGTAGATAGCAGAGGGAAGGCGGAGCAGACATAAATCACAGTAGGTGCTTTGGATCGAGAGTATTCCACACTATAGAGGCAGGGCAAGATGGAGGGATGATCTCTGGGAGTTTTCAGCCAAATCTCAGGTACATAAATAGCCAACACCTATGTCAATGGCATTATTCAACTTTAGTCAAAGCCACACAGTAGGTTTTTTAATCTTCAAGTACCCCTTACCTGCATAGGCTGGTAATGCACAGCAAAATGTTTGAAGGGCGCCACAAAATAATAATAGATTAGCAATCAATGCAGTTGCAATGTAATGCACCACAATGCACATGCAGCTGTGTTGAAAAAATGGGTGTATAAGCATATTTGGCTGCTTTGTGGTGCATTGGCAGCATAATAAAAAGAGTAGCGTGCAGTATGGAATGTACAGCACAATGTAAAGCAGTGGTCTCCAAACTGTGGCCCATGGGGTGAATGCAGCCCTTTGCTTGCCTTTATCTGGCCCTTGGGACACTGTTCCTACAACTGATATCAGACACTATTTCTTCTGCTGACACCAGCAATGAGGCACCATTTCTTCCACTGGCACCTACAACAGGGCACTATTTCTTCCACTGACACTAAAGATGAGGCACTATTCCTCCCACTGACACAGACAATGGGGCACGATTCCTCCTTCTACTGACCATCAAATTTGAGACATTGTCTACTCCCACTGATGATGGGGCATTTACTACTGTCACTGGCCACCGTCCGGCCCTCCTAAAGTCTGCTGGAAAGTAAACTGACCCTTTGTTTAGAAAGTATGGAGACCCCTGGTGTAAAGAGTAGAGCAATGGGGAGTAAAGAATATACAACACAGTGTACAGAGTGGAGTGCAGTACAGAATGTACAGCACCGCGTACAGAGTAGAGCAATGGGGAGTAAAGAATATACAACACAGTGTACAAAGTGGAGCAGTGAGGAGTAAATAATATACAGCACAGTGTACAGAGTGGAGTGCATTACAGAATGTAAAGCACAGTGTACAGAGTGGAGTGCAGTATAGAATGTACATCACAGTGTATAGAGTAGAGCAGTAAGGAGTAAAGAATATACAGCACAGTGTACAGAGTGGAGCAATGAGGAGTAAAGTACAGTAAAACTCTGGTTTGAGAGTAACTTGGTTTGAGAGCATTTTGCAGGACAAGCACATTTTTATTATACATTTTGACTTGATATACAAGCGATGTCTTGATATACAAGTAGCATCATGTCACAACTGGGTATAAAAGAGAAGAGAGGCACCTCTAAGTGTAGCAATATGGTTACATTTAATGAAGGTACAACATTTAGAAACTCACATGGTTGATGATTAAAACAGGCTCATCTAAGTATGCAGGCATCCGGGGTAAAGCTGTCCACATAGACCATCCCCCGCACCACCATCAATGTTGTCCCTTCCATGCTGCGCTCCATGAGCGCTTCAAGCCTCGCTTTCAGATTGCTCTACTGCAGGGTAGACTTCCCGGTCACGATGCAGAGGACGGTCGATGCAGAGGACAGTTTATGTGGGCAGCTTTACCCCGGATACCTGCATACTTAGATGTGCCTGTTTTAATCATCAACTATGTGAGTTGCTAAATGTTGTACCTACATTAAATGTAACCATATTGCTACACTTAGAGGCGCCTCTCTTCCCTTTTATACTCTGTAGCTCCGGCTGGATTTTGCTTCTAATCCCCTTGTGGAGGCTTCCATTTGTGGATGGACATTTTATGGTTACACAACCTATCACATTGCTATAATCTTTTTATATGGACTATAAACTGAAGGACCTATGAATAAATGGTTGTGGAATGAATCATCTGAATTTCCATTATTTCCTGTGGGGAAATTTGCTTTAATACATAAGTGCTTTGGATTATAAGCATGCTTCTGGAATGAATTATGCTTGCAAGCCAAGGTTTTACTGTATATACAGCACAGAGTACAGAGAGGAGTGCAGTATAGAACAGGGACGTGTGGTGAGGTCAGTGGCTGGTGAGGCACTGGCTAGTATCAGAGCCAGATATACACAAGTTACATACTCTGCAATCGTTAGAGCGAGAGTAATAATTCTAGTACTAGACCTTCTCTGTAACTCTAAACATGTAACCTGTAAAACAATTTTAAGAGTCTCCTATGGAGATTTATAAGTACTGAAGTTTGGCACCATTCCACAATTTTAAAGTATTATGGGGAGCAGAGGAAAGGGGATTATTGCGGTGTCAGCAATAACTCGAAACAAAAGGTATATAAAAAAACACATTTTATTACAATGAATTAAAAACATTAGTACATTTTGTTGAACCACATATAAAAAGGAGCACTTTACAGTATTCTATTGACCAAAGAAGGAGGATGGTAGGTATAACAGCAGGTCAAATCTTCCCTACTAGTTTCGCCAAGGCATTGGTTTCCTCAGGGGAATAGAATATAATAGAAAACAATGTGGCTCTAAAGAAAAAAAGAACAAAAACATAAATATGGTACAAAAAATAGTGAGCAAGCAATAACATGATGCGTATCGCTGAATGATTTGGCGGTATGGTGCCGAGAGTCTGACCACCCCTCCCAACGAACCAACACCCCCGGAATGCTCCCATGTGATGCAATTGTGTCCCAAACATCCCCATATACACAAACATACCCTGGCAGCCCAACGGGGCAAGGCCAGTGCGGTCCAGTATCACAGGGAAATAACCTTTCACTGCCAAGTAGTTGGCTGCAGAGGGCAAAAAGGAGGCTTCATAAAAACTGTAAAGAGAAAAAATATATTAAAAAAACCTATAGCGATATAACGCTCCATTGTATTACAAAGAAGAGGGCTAGATAGCCTCAATACATACCAAAACCATAAAGATTATTTAGTAGACAGGGGCGCTGTTAAGACCAGAAATGTATGGACAGACCGATTAAGACGGGTGCGCCGATTAATTGATAGAAAGTTGGCTGGATAAAAGATGAAGATAAGATATTTTTAATCAGGGTAAGAATAAAAAAAATTAAAATTAAAATTAAAAATTACAGAGAATATGTACATAAACTAGGAGTGGCTTCATTATGTACTGAAGAAAAACGTACCCTGGAATATAATGGTAAAGTCCAGGGAATCAATGGGCTCCAAACAAAATATAAATTCCAACAAAAAACTGTGTTGGAAAAAAGTTGAAGAGCAGAGCCAGTATACATAAGTAGCTAGAGATGTCCAAGCAATCAACGTGCAGGGGCCTGATAAACAAAGAAAGAAGGGGGAGAGGATACATGCTAAAATGAGTATTAGTGCCATCGGACTAAGCCCCTTTAAGTCCATTACTTCCGGTAAGCCCTCATGCAATTGGTGGTGGTGTCTTCTACAAGCTTCTCTTCACCGAGTCTCTTCACATTTGATGTCACTTACCTTATCGATACTTTTTAGAAGTTTATTTTTCTGATATTATTCACTGATACCTGGACTGAATTTTATTATTCATCATTATTCATTTTTTTTCACTTGGTGGATATTATTTTAGATTTATATTCACACCATTTTTTCACTAGGTGGACTATTTTTACATTTCAGTGTGTGTTTTACTGATCACAGTATATATTGTCATTATTATATATTGTCATTTTTTTATACATTTATATTCACACCATTTTTCCACTAGGTGGACTATTTTTATATTTTTTTATATTTCAGTGTGTGTTTTACTGTCACAGCATATATTGTCATTATTATATATTGTCATTTTTTATATATATATATATATATATATATATATATATATATATATATATATATATATATAAGCGCTGCATTTTATTACATGATTTAACTGGGACCAATGGTACTTTACCATTGGTCGAAGACTCCAAGCTGTTTATTGAGCTCAGTGCCTCTGACAAGAAGTGAGAGGCACTGTGAGCTCATCCTCTCAGTCTGCTGCAAACAGAATGTGTCAGCTTGTATTTAAAGTGGCCGCTCTGTATTTAGCTTCTGACAGGCTGTGCAAGGATCCCCATATCTCTGGAACCATAGGTCGTAAATTTTTACCAGGTCGCCGAGCTACGACCCTCGAAGCTCGATTTTTAAAAATTTTTTTATTTTTTTTATTTTTTTTTATGTTTAAGGGCCTCACCTGCCTCCCCTGACTGCACGTCCCTGGTACAGAATGTACAGCATAATGTACAAAGTGGAGCAGTGAGGAGTAAAGAAAATACAGCACGGTGTATATAGTGGAGCAGTTGACAGTATGGAATATACAGCACAGTGTACAGTACATAATATAGAGCACAGTATACAGGTGAGGTGATATGGAGAATACAAAATGCAGCATTATGTACTGAGTCGGGGCAGAACAGAGTATACAGCACAGTATACAGAGATGTGTTCCACACAGCTCACATTGCAGAAAAAATATGATAAGGGGAAGAAATAAAATGTTGTCTTCTTCATTAAAATGACACAATAAAAGCTCAAAGACATTAGTTCCACTCTTCCAGCCTTGTGAAACTGTTCCATTTCTGCTCACAGCCTGAAAATAATATCACAGAAGTTATTATGGCGCACAAATCCCTCTTGCCGCACCCACTCAATTGTAATTTGCAGAGATGAGCCTTCCCAGAACTTTCCACGAGCTTTACTTTAATTTCCTCTCCATAAAGCTAGCCTTGGGGGGGCACAGAAATGGATATGCATGTTAAATTAAAATGCATTGACTGAAATTAATTACATCGCTCATGACACAGTGAGTGAAGAAAGATTCTCATCTGCAGAATGAAGATTTTGCAGTCTGACCGTCACGCACTCTGTGCATCCTTATTGCTTCAGGGCGCCGCCTGACATTGTGCTATGTGCTGCATGAACCGAATGCGGTTCAGGCTGGGGGATCACCATCACAGAACAATGAACCCAATACCGTGTCACAAAATAGATTTTTATCAGTGGACATTTACATAAATACCATGTTAGGCTTCCAAAGTGTGGGCTCATTTTCAGACTTGCTTCAAAGCTATTATGGATATGTAGTCAGATAGATAGTGTACTAACAACCGCCATCTTCCCTGTTATATCAGTCGTGTAGGGAGTCTAAATATGTCTGTGCAGTCCCGTAGACTTCAGCATTAGACCCAGTGCTCCCAACAATCAGCACTCAGTAACAGGCCTGTGTGAGGACATTTGTGATGAAGGGTGTGGCTGTTACTCAGCTATGCCAGCACAGAGCACTGCAGTGGGAGGGCAGGAATCAGTATTTCCATTGAAGGAAAATGGTATTTCAGCAAAAGTCTAACGCATGTCACAAAACTGGCAAGATTAAGGCTTAATTCCAGGAATTTAGCTCCTTTGTAAAAAGTAAAAGCACACTATGAATTACGTTCAACGAGGTGCATGTCACCTCCTGGACTTATCTCTAATATTTACATCTGATAAGTATATGGCTCTGCCGAGGATTTACTCTGGGCTGTGAAAGGAGAAAAGCACACGGAGCAGCTATACTCACTCCTGCCCTTGGCTGCCCATTCATAGAAGTATTTTGTGAATGTGTTCACATCATACAAAGGCTTCTGTGATTGGGCAGGAGAAGGGGAGGGGCAGGCATAGCAGTTGCAGTGACTCTACTGGTAAAGTGTTACTAAACCCACAACAGTAAAATCTGTCTGTATATGCAGAATAGCATGCTTGTTACACTCACTGTGGAACCTAAGGGGTTAATCCTCTGTATTGTGTAAAAAGGCTCTTTGATCCTATATGGACAGATCCTCCCCCTCCTGCATGGTCACTCTTGGTAAGGCCAAATAAGATACAGTCAGAGTATTCCTGCTGCACATGCTCAGTTTGATCAGAGCTAGTCAGGTCACATGATATTGACATTACACATGTGGGCATGTATATAGATCCTAAATGACAGCCCAGTCCCTCCCTCCCTCCTCCATGCCCAGTAACTAAAAAAGAACACAGTGGGTGGGATGTCACATCTTGATTGGTGGATGATTTGCCTCCCATACCAGAATGAGGACACAGGCTATAGTGGAAATCTCCTCCTACCGGAACACTCAGCACTCGGGCAGACCCTGCAGTTAATCACGTGACCGTGGTATACAGACCAGCCAAAAAAGTATATAGTGGCAGCATTGTAATGTAAAAAGAAGATTTATAAGCTGTGAGCACTGCAGGGGGATGGCAGGTGAACTATTTTTCATATTACTGGGTTAAGCAACACTTTAAAGATGCAGAGAACAGTAGTTCCCGCACCAGGCTCCTTGAACTACAGCAATAGCTGTCTTCCAGGATTTATTTAAACCTATCAGATAAAAAATAATAGAGGGGAGTCCACAAGGTCATGCACCTTGTTGGACTTAAAGTGATTGCAAAGCGTTAATTTTGTCTATTAAAATAATAATGTCATACTTACCTGCTTTGTGCGGGAGCCCCCCTGCTGTTCCTCTTCTTCTGGGGTCCCCTCTTTGGCAAGTGCCCCCGTAGAAAGCTGCTTTCTATGGGAGCAATTGTGTGGGCGCGATCCCAAGCTGCGCTGCCTGTTCGACACCGCCCCCCCCGCTCCCTCATCACAAAATTTGATTGACAGCAGTGGGAGCCAATGCCCTGTGAGGAGGGAGAGAGCAGAGAGAGCCGCTGATCTTAGGAACAGCGCTGGATTGAGATGGGGCTCAAATAAGTATAAGGGGGGAACCTGTGACATAGAGGGTTTTTTACCTTAATGCATAGAATGCAATAAGGTAAAAAAACCTTAAGGCTTTAGAACCACTGTAATGGGCCGTACACACGATAGGATTTTCCCATAACAAATGTTCGATGTGAGCTTGTTGTCGGAAATTCCGACCGTGTGTATGCTCCATCGGACATTTGCTGTCGGAATTTCCGACAACAACTGTTTTAGAGCAGGTTCTCAGATTTTCCAACAACGAGACTTGCTGTCGGAAATTCCAATCATGTGTACTCAATTCCGACGCACAAAATTCCAGGCACGCTCGGAATCAAGCAGAAGAGCCGCACTGGTTATTGAACTTCATTTTTCTCGGTTCGTCGTACGCGTTGTACGTCATCGCGTTCTTGAAGTTTGGAATTTCCGACAACATTTGTGTGACCGTGTGTATGCAAGACAAGTCTGAGCCAAGATCCGTCGGAAAAAAATCCACGGTTTTGTTGTCGGAATATCCGAACGTCTGTACATAGCATTACTCATAGTGTGTCTTAACTTTTCATAAAACAGTTGCATAACCAGTGTAGTCAAGATAGTAGTCAATATGTCCCCAATTTTTCTTACCACCCTTAAACCCCACAAACTCCCCACACTCCCATACCACCATCCAATAATAAGATCAGACAAGAGTTTTGGAGTATAAATGGCCATAGCAGCCTTTTTATTAACCAAAATATTTCATTATTTCCAAATAACCTTTGTAACGACAACTTTTAAAACACACAGCCTGTTGGTCTTTGACGGCACCCCGAACTTAACATTTTCCACCACAACACTGCGGGACCTTTTACCATACCAGGCCTCCAGCCGTATCATCAGCTCGGAGACAACCCCTTTCCTGCAGTGCAACCAATACCGTATTCCAGCAGACACCGTTCCACTGGAATACCATACCATACCATGGTTGAGCCCCCCACCACTTCCATCACATCTGTTTTTTTGCCACATTAAAGACCAAAGACACCGCTGTTACACAGCTGCTATGACGACCCGAAATCCATTGATCCTAAAATAAAAGAAAACAAACGAAGAACACACAAAGACAAAACAATTGGGAGGGTGGGTGGGAAAACTGCTTCCTTCTGTCTCCATCACCAACTGCTCCCGGAAGTCCCCGCCTCCGCCTTTTGTACAGCTCCTCCCCCCTCCAGCACTTTTCCTCCTGAATCCTCTCCTTCAAACCTTTTCCAAATTAACCCCTTATTGACTCTCCTTTCCACCTTGTCATGCCCGGCCCTCCACTATTTGTTTCCTTCGTCTTTTCCGTTCCGGGCCTCACTTTCCTGGTGGTTAGCTTTAACCTAGTCTTATCTTTAACCATATCTCTGCTTAAAGCGGAGTTCCACCCAAAAATGCAACTTCCGCTTTAAGGGAAGGTGACCCCCTGACATGCCACATTTGGCATGTAATTTTTTTTTTTTGGGGGGGGGGGCGGAAACCCTCTTTTTTAGAGGGTTCCAGTTCCCACTTCCACCTGGCGTACCCGCAGCTCCAGAAGTAAGATCACCTCTCCCCCCTCCCTCTCGGCATCAATCTGGGAAATGTCACAGGTCCCAGATGAAGTGCGTGCCCAACTGTGGCGCCCACAGTGACAATGCCAGCGCCACAGAGAGGAGGGGGAGACGAGCGGGGCTTTGTTCCCCCACATCGCTGCACCCTGGGACAGGTAAGTGTCTGATTATTAAAATTCAGCAGCTGCAGTATTTGTAGCTGCTGACTTTAAATTTTTTTTTTTATTATTGGAACTCCACTTTATCCACTTGCCACCTAATCATGTACCTGTACGTCATTTGGCTTCAAGTGGTTGTACCGGGTGATGCCTGCAGCTGCAATCAGCACTCCGGTACCGACTCTTTAGAGCTGACGGTCGTCTCTCTTGTAATAACAACCGATGCGGCTCAGCAGCCGCTCGGCTGTTATCACAAGCAGCGGGAGGGGACGTCTCCCCTCTCGCCGCCTTCCACCGCCCACCCGGGCTCTCCTGTCCCACTGTGAGACCCAAGCGACCAGCCAGCATGTCTGCTGGCTGGTCGAAGACCCGAACAATATGGTAACCCGGAAGCGACATCATGATATCACTTCCCATTTACTCGGAAGCCACTGACACCACAAATAGAATTTAAAGGACATGCTGGTGGCTTCTGAATTTGAGGCTTTGGAGATGAAGTGTTGGAAGAAAAATCAGAAACAAGGTATGTACAGGCATGGTGGGTGTTCCATTTGTAGATATGTAGAGATAGGAGATTCCAAACAATGTAAAATTTAAATGTTTTTGATTTGACAGCCATGTAATTGATTTGTCCCTATAATTTAATTTATATAGGAAAGATTAAAGGGGTTTGAGGACCTGCATGGCTGAACATTTTAGTCAAAAGGGAACACATTTTATTCAAACACCATATTTACTCAACGAAAAGGCATAACAATTAAAGCCATATGAGCTGCATATTGGCCCCAGAATAGGCGAGTTTGATGGAATACTTCCTCTAGAAGGAAGGATACTGGATATATACTTGTGACTAGCTTACAGAGATTAAAAAAATCTTTCTATATGCATTGTACCTGTTTATCTGCAGTTATCTCCTCTCTACAGTCTTCTAAAACACACAGATCAAAGAATTTTTCTCAGCTCCAGCGGGCAGGTAGCAGGGATCGGATGTCACGCAGTACACAAAGAGTAGAGATTAGTGTAATCTAAGGCCTGAGTGAAGGGAAAGGACACACTTCCCCTCTACACAGAATAATAGGGAAAAATGCACTGCAGATGCTGTCAATCACCTACTGTGTGCCGAATTGGAAGTGCCCCGGATTCTGTGGTGTTTAGTTAGACAGTCAGGAGTGAGTCATGCAGATAACACAGAGAGGAGAGATCAGAGAGGCCCCATACTGTGACGGAGCCCCGTACTCCTGAGGGCTATGTCCGCTGTATGACCTTCCCTTGCCTGGTACCAGCACGATCCAAGATCCCTCATCTCACCCAGTCACTTGTTGAAACAGCAGTGTAGGTTGAACAAAAGCATAAGGCTTTATTGAAGAACAGACACAAGTGTATATCTCTGGAGACAATATGTTGGCATGGAGACACTGGGTGGGATAAACTTTAAATCCAATCACATCAGGCACAGGTACCTTCAAACTTATCAACACATCTACAAACAAAATCTGGGCTTGCAGCCAACAACTAGGTACTGAAACATTTAGGCCCCTTTTACACTAGTGCGACTTGTCCTGTGACTTGGGACTGCAAAGTCGCATGACAAGTCGGACCCCATGATTTCCAATGAGTACGATTCATATCTGTGCAACTTCAAGTTGCACCGACTTCAAAGTAGTGCCTGTACTACTTTGGTCTGACTTTGATACGAGTTGAGGTCCATAGACCTCAAGTTTACACAGGCAATCCCTGAAATCTCGGTAACATTGCTGCAAAATCGCGTAACTTTCAAGTCGCGGCAGTGTGAAAGGGGCCTTAACCTTTCAACAACTATTTAAGACAGTAACTGGGCATGCAGATCACTTCTTACATGGAGGGACCTGTTAAAGGAGCTTCTCCTCTCCTATGACTTGGGCATGCATGCCTGCACACAGTTCAAATGTCAAATGTCAGTGTTCTAATCATAGTGTAGACAACCTGGCTGGTTCAGGGGTAAAATGAAAGGCTGAGTCCAGTGTGGTTGTACTGGGAGTGTGGTTAGATCAGACCAGACTGTTCTCAGGTCACACTGTGCCCCTTATAGACACAGGGTTACTTACACATAGGAGGGGTCAGGGAGCTGAACCAGGAGTTTCCTGACCCCTCTAAGGTAAGCTGGGTTCCACGGGCCCCCCGCCCAAAGTGACTCCCGTCACACACTATGAACTTCGGATTGAGGTTAGTACACACTATAAAGGCATATGCTTTTCATTTTTAATTTCAGAGGTTTACAAACACTTTAAAGTGATAGCAAACTCTCCTTGAGAGAACAAATAAGTGCCCCCCTGCAGGTCTAAATCATAATGTTTGCATACCCCCTGCATACTAGTACATTTATGAGAGACTTTTCTACATATGGAGCCCTCTAGCACTGGGCGGTCATGGCTGCCCCGATCCCTGGTGGCTTCCATGTTAATATGGTATTCTTTCCCGGTTCCGAATCTTTGGCCGCATGATTGGCCAGTCTGCGCACGGGAGACACTTTGCCACTGCATGCAGAGCGTGCCGTTAATGCCGTCACATGCTGCACATGTGCGGCCCAGATCGCATTACTGCTGACAGGCAGGGGGCACATTTATGGCAAAACCTCTAGGGTCTCTTCTGTTACGAAAACCCTGCCTGTTAGTGGATTTTGGCATGTGGGCATGTAATACCACTTTAAGTTAGAGGTGTGTCTATACTCTAGGCTATGGTGGTGCCAATTTTGGTGTTAAGTTTGTGTGTGTCTCTTCCTTCTCCAAGCATATGTCTAATCCAGTTTTGGTCTATGTTAGATAGATTGGATATAATGCCTTCTACTGGTGAATACACTGGAAAATCTATAGAAAGATATACCATGGTATGGGCCCTTTGAGAGAAAATCAGATAGTGGATAAGACTGAGTTAATCTCATGAATTTAAAAGGACACTCAGCTTTTGCATAATATGCATCCTGTGGTTTCAAGGTGAAACGCGTTGATGTAGTTGGTTCCTGCGATGTACTCCACTGTCTGGTGGGAGTCCACTCCAGACTGTCTGTAGGACCTCTGTGCTGCAGTTGATATAACTTGTGTATGCACCTAATATCCAAACTGAGAGAAAGGAGACAGATGTCACTTGCAGGGGGAGAAATATATTTATATGCCAGGATTTATAGAATGAGGATGTATATTATGCATCCAGTAGACATGTAAAATTCGTTTTGTTCCGAGTTCATTTTTTAACGAATTTCGACAAGTTCGTTAATTCAGAAATATCAGAATTAACTAAAATCAGTTTAACAAATTTTTCGAATATTCGTAAATTCGAGTATTCGAAAATTCGTGAGTCCGTAAATTCAAGAATTTGTAAATTCATAAATTTGAGAAATAGTAAATTCGTAAATTTGAGAATTCATAAACTCAAAAATTTGAAAATCCCAAAACCCGAAAATCTGAAATAACTAACTAATAATAACTTAACTATTACTAGCTATTAAATTATAGGTATTGGAATTTCCTTTTGAATTTGGCTGTTAGTGAACGTAACAAATACGAATTTATCCGAAGTTACAAATTATCCGAAAATAACAAATGCCGTATCCAAACAAATGGAACGTAACAAATTATTAATAAATAATAATAATAAAAACTTTTTATTATTAATTATTTGTTCCCTTCCATTTATTTAGATTTGTAACTTCGGATTAATTCGTATTTGTTACGTTCACTAACAGCCAAATTTAAAAGGAAATTTCAATACCTATAATGTAATAGTTAGTTATTATTAGTTAGTTATTCTTTTGAATTTTCGGATTTTCTTTCTTATTTGCGGATTTTCGAATTTACGAATTTGCAATTTTACGAATTGCGATCATAACGAATGACCCGAAAAAACAAAACAAAAAAAAAAACAAATTAAACAAAAATGAAAATAAACATATTTTTCGTCAGTGCACGTCTAGTATCCAGACTACATTAAGGAGAACACCATTTCCTTATGCCACACTTATAATGCACATCAGCAGTAAGCTCTTGTAATGAAAGATGTTTGAAAGCAGTCTCCCCTTATGTCCCTTAATGGTACTTCATTCATAATTAACATGTATTACATGACTGATGCTTAGTTGTGGTTTGTGGAGATTTATACTTAATATGAACTTTGTTACAAGATTATGTGACCACAATGAAGGAAGTTTTAATACACAGGAATTTGATAATAAATTGTGACTTTTATAAAGAGACATCATTTGGTGCTTAAAAGATCTAATTCAGCGGCCCTTTAGAGCATAGGTCTTGATATAGTGGGGTACTCTTGGGAGTATTATGACAGATCTGTCTATGTTAACTAAATGTGGTTGGGAATATGGGTTTTTCTTTATTGTATTTCCAAGCAGCCATTGAGTGTTATTAAAGCTGAATTGCAGGTGTGGTTTTTATTGCATAGCATAGCTTGGACCAATATTAACCACATCAGGTCTGCCCTATAGCAGTTTTACTGCTACAGGGAGGCACCTGTGCACCGGATCACGCATATATACGCGATCTGACACTTCTAGATAGGGGGCACGCATGCGCACCGCATGATTACATGCAGCAGAAACTGATGGGTGGGTGCATGGTACCCGATGTCCTCTGGCACCCGCCAATCGTTAGTCAAAGAGGCAGAACAGTGATCTACCTATGTAACAGTGGCGGCTGGTGCTCCTTTTTTTGGGGGGGGCTTAAAACAAACTTGGCCGCCCCCACCCCTCGCTTGTGTAGATTGTAGGTGGCAAGGAAATCAGCAAGTGTTTGCCGTGGCTCCAGAGGAAAGTCTGCCTCTGAGTCCCCAGCGTCAGGCATTTGCTTTTGTTTTTTACTCACCGGCCGCTGCTATGGAGAGTGAGTGTGCTTCATGTCCTATTCGGCCTCTCCTCCCGAGGCCGCCGTGCTGTGAGGCGTTTGGGAAGGGCCATTTTTTTCGATTGGGCATGCTGGGCAGTTGCCCGGGGGCCCCACTTGCCTGGAGGGCCCCACCCGTTCCCAGGGCCGATTCTCAGCGCAGCAGCGCTGCAATCTGCTTCAGAAGACTGACTGCGTTGTGCACTGCACTGGTTGCTCACTTGCTAGAATTGCCGGCCACCCGGCGTCTAGCTTAGCGACCAGTTAAGTCAGTCAGAGGCCGCCCCAGCATTCATAGCGCACCGCGGCCGCGGCTAGTGAACAAGCTCCACCCATCTCTGCTGTTCTTCAGACAGCGTGGCTCAGAGGGAGTGGAGCGGAAGAGATTGCTGATCTTGTGCCATCTTCATCTTTGCATCGAAAAGACAGCCCGCCCCCTGCCTTCATCTGGTATATATATTCTGTATGGTGGTTATCATATCAGTGACAAGTATGCTCATTGGTGTAATTAGCTATAATTCTTGATTTCCTTTTAAATGGCTTTATCATGGATAATGTGATTTTAGGGACAGTATAGCCCCTACATAGATTATTATTTCTAGATATCTATGTGCTACATTTAAATTCTCTCTCTCTGCCACTGTGCCCATCAAACACAGCCACTGTGCCCATCAAACACAGCCACTGTGCCCATCAAACACAGCCACTGTGCCCATCAAACACAGCCACTGTGCCCATCAAAGCTGCATTTTTATTCTCGTGCGTGATTGTGTAGACAGGGCCCCAGTGCACTGTATTGCCCGGGGGCCTATAATGCTCTTAAGATGGCCCTGCATTTGGGCTGTGTAGAGTTTGACAAGTTGTAGGAAGCAGAGCTCCCCGTCATCTTGGGTCTTCAGGCACACAGCGCGGGCTGTCTCATCTCTATGCTGCTGGTCGCTGATCCCCGCTGGAGCTCCCCGGTCAAGCGGCAATACTGACTCGTGGCCAAGCTCTGCCCCGATTCCCGGACAATTTTTGGCTGGCTGGGAGGAGATGTAGGAAGACATTAGTGAATATTGATTCGCTAATGTCACACAAGTGGTTGGGCTTGGGCACAGTGCTCTGCGCCTCAGGCTCTAATCACGTGCTTAAAAAGAAAAAAAAAAACCCATTGAAATCCATGCATCCGGCATCCTGCATGGAGATTAGGGGTCGGGAGCATGGATTAGGGGGGCCGCACCCCTGCGCCCCTAATGAGCGGGCCGCCACTGCTATGTAAACAAGGCAGATCGCCGTTCTGACAGGAGGAAGAGATGGAGTTTGTGTCCCTGCAAAGCAAGGAATTCCATCTCTTTCCCTAGTAAAAGTGTGATTTGTACAGTGACAGTGCATATTTTTTAGCAGTGATCACTGTATTAGTGTCACTGGTTCCCAAAAAGTGTCAGACTTGTCCGCCGCAATATCGCAGTCTCACTATAAATTGCTGATTGAAAATTCGTAAATTCAAAAACATTCAGAAATTCCAAAAAAAAAACAAAAAACGAAAGTTCAAAAAAAAAACGGAAATTCGAACAAAGTCGGATTTTCGAAAAAAAAAAAAAACGGAAATTCGAAAAAAACAGCAGAAATTCGGAAATTCAAAAACAATCAGGAATTAAAAAAAAAAAATCGGAAATTCGAAAACCAGAAAATTCCAAAGTAATCTGAAATAATATCTAACTAATAATAACTTAACTATTACTAGCTTTTACATTCTAGGTATTGGAATTTCCTTTCAAATTTGGCTGTTAGTGAACGTAACGAACATGAATTTATCCAAATATATCCCAAATAACGAATGCCTTATCTAAACGAATGGAACTTAACAACTTAATAATAATAAATTAAAATAATAATAATAAAAAAAGTTTTATTATTATTAACCGGTTCAATACAGGGCATTTTCACCCCCTTCCTTCCCAGACCAATTTTTTGTTTTCAGCGCTGTCGCACTTTAAACGACAATTGCGCGGTCGTGCGATGCTGTACCCAAACAAAATTGATGTCCTTTTTTTCCCCACAAATAGAGATTTCTTTTGGTGGTATTTGATCACCTCTGCGGTTTTTATTTTTTGCGCTATAAACAAAAGAAGAGTGACAATTTTGAAAAAAACACAATATTTTTTACTTTTTGCTATAATATATATCCTAATTTTTTTTAAAAAAACTAATTTTTTCCTCAGTTTCGGCCGATACGTATTCTTCTACATATTTTTGGTAAAAAAAAAATCGCAATAAGCGTATATTGATTGGTTTGCGCAAAAGTTATAGCGTCTACAAAATACGGGATAGATTTATAGCATTTTTTTAAAAATTATTTTTATTTTTATTTTTAACTAGTAATAGCGGCAATCGCGATTTTTTTTCGTGACTGCGACATTATAGCGGACACATCGGACACTTTTGACACATTTTTGGGACCGTTTACATTTATACAGCGATCAATGCTATAAAATTGCATTGATTACTGTGTAAATGTGACAGGCAGTGAAGGGGTTAACCACTAGGGGGACACAAGGGGTTAAATATGTTTCCTAGGGAATGCTTCTAACTGTAGGGGGCGGGGAGGTACAAGGGGAGGAGACCGATCGGTGTTCCGCTGTACTGGGAACACAGATCGCTCTCCTCTCACCTGACAGGATGTGGATCTGTGTGTTTACACACACAGATCCACGGTCCGGCCCGGTTAACGGGCAATCGCGGGTGCCCGGCGGACATCGCGGCCGCCGGGCACACGCACCGGGTCCCGAGCAACACGGCGGGCGCGCGTGCCCCCTAGACGGTCGGGAACCCGAGGCCGTCATATGACGTCCACCCAGGATGAGAGATCCCATCTGTGGACGTCATATGTCTATAGGCGGGTAGTGAAGTGGTTAATTTGTTCGGTTCCATTTGTTTAGATGCGGAATTTGTTATTTCAGATAATTCATAACTTCGGATAAATTTGTATTCATTACGTTCACTAACAGCCAAATTTGAAAGGAGATTCCAACACCTATAATTTAATAGTTTAGTAATAGTTAAAGCGGAGTTCCGCTGTTTTTTTTTGGTTGTTTTTTTTAAGTCAGCAGCTAGAAATACTGCAGCTGCTGACTTTGAAAATATGGACACTTACCTGTCCAGGGCGCCCGCGATGTCGGCACCCGAAGCCGATCCCTCCCTCGGCTCTCGGGTGCTGCCACCGCCATCATCAGTAAGACAATCAGGAAGTGAAGCCTTGTGGCTTCACTTCCTGGTTCCCTACTGCGCATGCGCGACTCGCGCTGCGCGTTCCCACTGGTCCCTGCTGTCTTCTGGGACCCGTGTGTCTCCCAGAAGACAGTGGGGGGTACAGGAAGTGGCGTAGATACCCGAGGGTGGCATGGGTATCTATGCCCGGAAGTGGGAGCTAAATACCTGTATTAGACAGGTATCTGCTCCCCCCTGAAAGGTGCCAAACGTGACACCGGAGGGGGGGAGGGTTCCGAAAAGCGGAAGTTCCATCTTTGTGTGAAACTCCGCTTTTTAGTTATTATTAGTTAGTTATTATTTCAGATTTTCACATTTTCGGGTTTTCGAATTTCCGATTTTTTGCAAATTACTGATCTTTTTTCAAATTTCCTATTTTTTTTCCCGAATTTCCATTTTTTTTCCGAATGTTCTAATTTCCGATTTTTGATGAATTTCCGTTTTTTGGTTTTTTTTCGAATATCCGTTTTTTTTACGATTTTTTTTTGAATTTCCGTTTTATTCCAAATTTACGAATTTACATATTGCGATCATAACAAATGAGTTCGCAACTGCAGCGCTATACAAATCATTCATTCATTCACCCCTTTGTCTGGCATCTGGCCATGCCCCCATCAGTCAAGGCTCTCTTTCCCGGGGGGGGGGGGGGGGGTCGATTTTTTTTTGGAATTTCTGTTTTATTCCAAATTTACGAATTTACATATTGCGATCATAACAAATGACCTGAAAAACGAAAAAAAAAAACAAAAACGAATGAAAGAAAAATGAATATAAACACATTTTTCGGCAGTGCACATGTTTAACCACCACCCCTATGCTGTTTGACTCTCCATGTGCATTTTAGGAAAAATATAATTTGATATTTTCAGAGGGGGGTGAGGGCCCTATCAGGTAGGCTGTATGGGGCCCCCGTGATTTCTAACAGCAGCCCTGCATAGAATGCATTAAGGTGAACAAACCTTCAGGCTTTAGAACCACTTTTAAGACCTACAATTAGCTGGCATACAGACGTACATCAGTGGTGTGTAGAGTGGGGCATGTTTGTGATGGGAAACTGTCATAAATGGGACAATTTTCCACACAGTGCTGTATCTCCCCAAAGGAAATTTCACAGCTGAAAGCTAAATGTAAACAAAGGGACCGGGGATACTGGTGATGCCACTACCCAAATATGGCAATATTTGGGAAACGACTTAAGGCATTGTTCACCTTTACCAGAAAATTGCCTGTGCAGCTAATGGATGTCTGTAGCTAAAAACAAGCTGAGCTTTGACCAAAATTGAATAATGCCTTTGCTATAGGTGTAGGCCATTTACGTACCCCATGAAGCCTGGCTGGAAAAAAACAGAGCTTCTTCTCCTACACGGAAACCAAAATTCCAAAACTAAGACCCCATGTTCAACTCCCACCATCTTTGGACAGACCATCTCACCAAGCACTAAAGCCAAGAGTCTTGGAGTCATTTTTGACTCAGAAATGTCAATGGATGCACAAATAGGATCAGTAGTCAGCGGATCTCACCATCTCCTCCGCCTGCTACGTAGACTCATCCCATTCGTGCCAGAAGAGGACAAAGCAGCAGTAGTTGGAACAATCATCAATTCCAGACTCGACTACGCAAACTCCTTCTACATAGGACTACCCCCAATATCAGCTTGCGTGCTTACAACTCATCCAAAACACGGCGGCAAGACTGTTAACAGGAAAAAAACCCTGGGAATCCATCTCCCCTTCCCTGAGGAGCCTACATTGGCTAACCGTAAAGAATCGGATAACTTTCAAGACCCTCTGCCTCACCCACAAATGTATACAAGGAAACGCTCCTCACTAACTATGCGAGAAAATAAAACGCTACACACCGAATCGCAGTCTTCGATCTTCTAACCATAACATCCTCCTCATTCCAAAAACCCGCTACAAAACAAAGGGAGAACGAAGATTCGCAGTCCAAGGACCACGGCTATGGAACGCACTACCTACTCACATTCGCATGGAAGAAAACCATCAGGCCTTCAGAAAGAAACTCAAGACCTACCTCTTCTGAGAAGCTTGACAACACAGGACGGATCCAGCGCCTTGAGGCGATTCAGTTCGCAACTGCAGCGCTATACAAATCATTCATTCATTCATTCACCCCTTTGTCTGGCATCTGGCCATGCCCCCATCAGTCAAGGCTCTCTTTCCCTGTGGGGGGGGGGGGGGGCGGTTCAAGAGGCCTTCATTTTATCTACAGATGCCTCTTATTTGCATAGGAAGTTTTCTGGTTAGGGTAAACTGACCCTATAAGTCACAGATGAGGTGGACCTGGTGAAGAACTAGCATCCACATCCACAGCACCTGTTGGGTGGGCAGAGGGAGAACTGAAAGACTAGTTCCATGTCAGGCCCACATTGCATTTGACTGGCAGTATGTGGATTCCATAGCTGTTCTGTTAATTAAAAACATGGTAAACCTGATGGAGAACGAAATCCATATCAGTCTCTACCCAGCACACTACAAAACTGCTCGGCCATGAGCCTGTCAGGGTGATTAGCGCAGTGGCTGGGGAGAGAGGGCGCTGGTGAAGTAGTGTCCTATATGGATAGTCCAACTTCCGTGCCGCTCTCCTCCTTCTGACAGTACATGAATTTGGCACTAACACCAAAAAAGTTCCAATGTGGTAGCCCAACAGAGTTCTAAAAGTTGTCTACGACACTCTTTATGAGTTCCGCCCTACATGTCCCATCACACATAATAAAAGGTTTATTCCTTGTTTTTTTTTAGTGAGTGGAGTCAAGCAAAACATCTCTAGATGCCCTGTGGCCAATCATTCATCCAGAAATGCTTGTTTTTAGCACATTTTATTTCATGCCGCATACAGCTCGTTGGCCATCATCATTGCAGTGCATGGAAGCAATTGGTGTATGGAGGTGGGAAAAACCGAACCAGAAATTTTTGCTAAATATCCAAGCAACAGTTGTCCAGATGATCAACATGATAAAAATGGAGCATTCTAAGAGAAGTTCTTCTTTAAGATCTGAGCAGTTAACTCACCACCGGGCTGTTACCCTGCAGCCCTGATGAAACACCCACATTATCCCAGTCCAGACACATTACATTTGTTGTCATTCTCCCTGCGCTACCTCCTGCTGCTCCTGATACTTCCCACTTTAAAACTTTGGCAGGTTTATGATTAATGTTCTGCGTCTTGTGAAATAATTATAATTTATGTGAAATATCAAACAGGGATATCATGCATTATTCCAGAAATTAACTTTTATTTGCATTTTCTACTTCGCTACGTCTGGCTTCTTTGCGAAGGACAACACGGGAAAAGACAAGCTGTGATGCTGTTAAAGAAGCAGAGCCTTGTAATTAAACTGTCATCAGGACTTGTTTTGTTTTACACCACAGAGCAGCTCTCTATGTGATCTGGATCCGGTGTTTATACTCAATATTATCCAAAACTGAGGAATTACCCCTTTTAAAGGGATCTTCCTTAGGCCTGCACCAGAAGGGATGTGCAAAGACTGACCAGTAGGTGCCAAGCCTCAGCACTGGGAAGCACAGACCTTAACCACTTAAGGACTGAAGGATTTGCCCCCTTAATGACCAGGCCATTTTTTGTGATACGGCACTGCGTCGCTTTAACTGACAATTGCGCAGTCATGCAACGCTGTACACAAACAAAATTGGTGTCCTTTTTTTCCCCCACAAATAGTGCATTCTTTTGGTGGTATTTGAACACCTCTGCGGTTTTTCTTTTTTGTGCTATAAACAAAGAGCGACAATTTTGAAAAAAATATTTTTTTTTGCTGTAATACATATCCAAAAAATAAATAAATATAAAAAAACACATTTATTCATCAGTTTAGGCCGATATATATTCTTCTACTTATTTTTGGTAAAAAAAAAAAAATCGCAATAGGCGTGTATTGATTGGTTTGCGAAAAAGTTATCTCGTCTACAAACTATTGGATAGATTTAGGGATTTTTTTTTTTGTTTATTGTTTTTACTAATAATGGCGACGATCTGCAATTTTTAGCAGGACATTGCGGCGGACAAATCTGACCCCAAATGACACTTTTTGGGGACCAGTGACATTATTACATGCTGTAAAAATGCACTGATCAGTCCTTACTAGATTCTATACCCCTGCGGTATTGCTATCCGGCACTAAATGTGCCTCATTAGCTCTACTCCCTCTGGGGCTTCCCAATTATTTTCTTTGTCCCACTGTCATGAAATTTGACAAACCACCATGCCGGTGAACTACCCCTATAATGACAACGCCTGCAAAGGCCACCAGCTCCCCCATCCAAGCACAGTTAGAGCCCACTAGGGGTGTTTGGATATCAGGGAAGCATGTTCAAGTCACATGGCTCTCACCCTTATACTCATGCCGGACCTTATTCCTTACCCCAATAACCAACAATGGAGAAACTATCTTACCACACGTGACGACTTCCTTTGTGAGTTCCCTCCTATTGTTCAGTCCTTTATAATATATGCATAGTTTATTGATTTCTGTACTTCTTATACTGTATTGAATTAACTCAGTTGACTTGCATACTGTACAGCCCATACAACATCTCATTGCTGTATTGTACTTTCTGTGTTCTGTTTTACTCTTCAATAAAATATTTGTAAAAAAAAAAAAAATGCACTGATCAATATAAAAATGACAATGGCAGGGAAGGGGTAAACACTAGGGGGCGATCAAGGGATCCGCTTGTTTACACTGGTAGATCCCCGTTCTGCCTCTGTACTAGGCGATCACGGGTCGCCCCCGGCGGACATCGAGTCCGCCCCGACCCGCGGGTGCGCTCCTGCCGAGTGCAGAGGGAGCGAGAGCACGCCGCTGTCGGGGCACGCACGCCCGCAACTGCGCAAGCAGCCGTACAGGTACGGCAATTCATGCAGCGCTGCCAACCTGCCACAGTATAAGTAGGTGAGCTGGTCAGCAAGTGGATAAAGTGTATGAAAAGACAAACCTTTTTTAGTTTTGTATGGAGTAGGGAACAGGATACTGTATAGCAGTGCATTACTTTGGCTTTCTTATGTGTCTACATGACAGGAAGGGAAATCTTCCCGACATTGTACTAATAGAAAAAACCTGATTGATTTTAACCATTCCCTATTTAATCCAAAATTAAGAAAAAATATCTGACTTTAGCTATGTTTTACAGCAAATGTGTGCTTTGTCCACACATAGCAAAGCGATAGGTTTGCTTTATTCCTCAGAGAACTTTCTCCCTGCCTCCATGGGACAGTGCTAGGCCAATCCCAAACCCCTAGCCCTCCTGTCCAGGAATTTTAGATAATCTGGGATCAAGGCTGCGTCCCAGTAATGAGTGCTGGAGCACTTTTTCCGGCACCTGGTTTCAGCTCTATGCAGGCTCCGTTCAGCGGAATGACAGCAGAAAGAGGAAGGACAGGGCAACAACACAGCACATAGACTTCTGTGCAAGGTAAGTGTTCAACACTGATACCAATGTTTACAGCCCCCCCTCAGTACTACTGAGCCTCACCACCCCCTGCCGCTGCCCCCAACTCCCAGGCTCCATTCACACTTGACACAGTTGAGCCAACTTTGGAGTGCAACTTTGAATGGGTGCAACTTGGATATGATTTTTGCTTTGACCAGTGATAATGGACAACACAAGTCGCATTGTATAAAATTCAGGTATGACTTTCATGCAACTTCTGAGGGTTAACATTGAAGTCTATGGCCCTCAAGTTGCATGAAAGTCGGACCAAAGTAGTGCAGGAACTAATTTGAACAACTTTAAGTCACACATATATTAATGAGTATCATTGGAAAACATGTAGAAAGACTTGTCGTGCAACTTTGATCCAAAGTTGTCCAAAGTTGCATGACAAATCGCACAAGTGTGAATGGAGCCTTACACTCTCAGATCCCACCCTGTGCAGTGATTTTCCTGCTTTGGGACACCAATCTCAGCACCCGCAAACTGAAACTGGATCACTAGAGCAGGTTAACTACACCGTTAAAGAAGAAGTAAACCCTGGTGGGTTTTACTTCCTTTTTATTTCCCTGCAAAGGTAAAGCATAATGGGCTACTATGCATCGCATAGCAGCCCATTATGTGTCACTTACCTGAAACCGCAGCCTGCGGTGTCTCCATTGTCCCCACTAGCAGGGAGCGTCCATCTTGACCCCTCTTCCTTCCAGGGCCGCAAACTGCAGCTCTGTGACTGGCCGGAGTCACGTGACGTCACGTCACTCCCTCGCATGCGCGCGGGAGCCACCAGTCACGGATTGACCTCTATTAGAAATAGCACGATGTGCCCTTTCTGAAGGGCGCATGTGCCGTAGTCGTCGGCGCTCGTCTTTTTAGTAAATATCTCCTAAACCGTGGAGGTTTAGTAGATATTTCCAGCACCTACAGGTAAGCCTTAATATAGACACACATACTGTAACTGCCGCTACGTTTTAACAGAAACATTGGTCGCAACCATACCTCCCAAAATTTTGAGATGGGAACGAAGGACACCTATTAGCAAAAGTATGTAGGCATAAGACACACCCCCTGACACAGCCCCTTAAAGGAGAATTATACCAAAAAAAAAAGGATTAGTTAAACCAACAAGTGCTTTTTTTGCCACCATTTTTCCTTTATATTGGCTGTTGAAATGTACAAATGCAGCCATTTAGAAACTGGATTAAAGGTTTAGCACTGGGAAACACTTTTTGAAAGAGAAAAAGTGCGTTTTATATACAACTATATAGATCAGACCAAAATGAGGGACAAACAAGGAGGAAAGAGGGGACAGTGCCTCAAAATCAGGGACAGTTGGGAGCTGTAGATTTTGTAGAAGCAACGATGAATCGTCAGAGAAACCTTGTAAAGAACTTTTTAATTTCCAGCCAACAGCGAGCTACACGTGAGCCCTTTTTTTAGGTTCACTTCATAACTTCCTACTTCCTGTTCCCACCCCAAGGTCCTCAGACCTCTATGTAAATCTACACCACATACATATTCTACAGGAGCTATGGTCACAACATCCACTGTTGCAATTCTAACCTTTTAAAAAAATGTCTGTATCACTTGTTGCCGCACCCAGACAAGAAATGTGGTCGTTTTTATAAAGAGGCTAAAATTTCTTAATTTCCGGTTAGAACATTCAGAGATTTAGCTTTTACAATTTTTAAATATAATTTTAATAAAGAGAAGAGAAAAGCACAAGCAGTGCAAGAAATTAATTACAGAAAAGATATTACCAAACAGACATAAATGACAGTAAAATAAAAAATACTTTAAGTAGTTGCAAACCCTTACATATACTCAGTTAAGTGACTGGCCTCAGGTGATACACCGAGATTAAATAAATCCTCCTACATAAGTTGTACCTGTCTATCTGCAGCCATCACTTCTCTACATCCATTTAAAGTGTTAAATTATAAAGCTTGTCTGAGAGTTTAGATAAAAGGGGCGGAGAGCTGAAGTTACACTCTGCAGTGGATGTCAATCAGCTGGAGATCAGTCCACTGTGGCCATTTTTCTCTTGGTGTCAGAGAAACTTATGTCTGAGGTTTACAACAACTTTAAGTAATGTTTACCTGGTCCTTGGTTAGATGCAGCGCCCCATCTGCTTTTAGAATAAAGCCGAGTACACATATACTGAAATGTATCCAGTTCAGCAGGAAGCAGCTGAATTTTTGTCCCTGTGTACCCCTGTCTGTTTAACAAAAACTGGTCATTAGACCGGCTTCTGTCGAACAGTCCTTCTGGAAAACCAGAATTCGATCAATGCCTGCAACCAATGACAGCAATCCTGATTGGTGTACTCTGACAGGGGGGGGGGGGGGTTGGGGAGTCCCAGCTGTCAGGATACAATGGGGCGGTGGGGGAGTTCTTCGCATCAACATCTCTTTTGTGGATGCGGGAATCTGTTTTTTCTTTGTTCAGCCTGATGAAAAAAAAACTGTGAGTGCATACCTTGCTTCAGTCCAGTCTGATGTATCAGAGTCACTGACTTTCAGAAACTCTCTCCACATCATTGGTAGTTTTTATGTCAAATGAGAGCTGCAGCTGCCAGGTGCAACAGAATTTTGTTGGCCATTGAGAGAAAGTCACGGATCTAATTATATTTTATTATATACGTTGTAATTAAAGGTCTGAGGGGTGTTTCAATAGATGTCCTTGGTTTTTTTATTATGCTCAGTAGACACATCTATATTTTCATCTGACAAGGTTCCACAATCCGACAACCAACATATTATTGAGCCAAATGAAATTACAATTTATTAGAGACCAAACGGGATATATCCTGTGTTTGTGTGTGTGTGTGTGTGTATATATATATATATATATATATATATATATATATATAAAAAATGTATATCTCGCTTAGGTGATTGAATGTGTTTTATTAGCCTGCTGGACCTTGTAATATAGGTGTGTTTTGTGTCTAACTGGTATCTTCCCCCTGCATAACTGTAACCGCTTTTTTTTTTTAAGGTAACTCTATCACAGCAGGAATTATGGAATATGAACCAGAGTTGGGCTTTAGCTGTTAAAAAAAAAATAGGATCTACAGCCATTTACAACTGAGCTTATTAAGATTCTTTTGCAGACTGCTAGAGGAGGGTTTTATGACACATCTACATTCCATCTTCACTGATGATGTTCTATCAAAGATGCTTCAAGCTGGTCTGTGGCTTATCAAATGTGTAACCTTCCCTGGCTGCTCACTACAGACATGAGAATTAAATCTGTCATTGACTTGCAAATTTTAGAGAAATAAGGGGGACATTATGTTCAATAGGATAAGAAAGTTCCAGACGCTGATGAATGAACAACACTCAATAGTATGATTATAGCCACAGCTAGACCATGCTGCTGTCCAGTAGCATGGGATCAAAATGCTGGAAAACTGGAAATGTCTGACTGACAGCGCTCGGAAGCTGGACTGAGAACAAATGACTGATGGCACAATAACCCATAAATACTGTCAAATAGGCTTGCTGGCAGTTTATTCAAATGGATGAAAAGAAAGTTAAAAACAGTACATGACTCATAAATGATGAGGTTGCAATGTTACCACACTTGCTGTGAAGATGGCTCAGGCACTGATGGATTGCTGTACCAGACTGAGTAAATCTAGGAAAAGACACTGACCACAGTGGCCGCAAACTGAAGTGACTCCAGGATGTTCAGTGCCGGACCTGCCGGCGTGGATGGATAGACCGCAATGCCCAAAGGGAAAAGCACTGCGGAGGACGTGGAGGAAAGCGTCGCTGGATCCTACGCAAGACAGGAGTGTGCAAGGAAGGAAGCAGCCGCAGCTGGCGTGGAACGCATGTGTCCATGTTTCCGTGTCTACCGGTTTTGTGCGCATGTGCTTTATAAAATCATGTTTATAAAGGCTAACAGAGGCTTTTAAACCCAATGTGAGGGCAGGAGTGGGCAGAGCTTGAGAAAAGATTATGGCTATTTAACCCATCAATGTCCTTACCATATAAATACAGCATATACACTAATACGTACATTTAAAAGTATAATAAAACTATTTTATGCGTGTTTATGGAAAAAAAGGGGGAGGATGGTCATATTACATATGGAATGATATAGACACATCATAATGGAAAAAATTATGTGTGTATAACAAAATATATATATATATATATATATATATATATATATATATATATATATATAATGAAAATAAAAATAATGATAGAAATTAATAAAAAATAAATATTGAAGTTCATGGCCAAACTTAATCAATCTAAAGATAATTGAGCACCAGAAGTATACTGTGATGGTCTTCAAAAGGAACAATACAAAATAAAAAATAATAATATATTAAATTATTAAAAAAAATATGCTCAATATGAGTCTCTCCACACAGTTTGGGGTTAGTCAGACTTCATTATCATCACGCTGGACACTACTGTTCTCCCCCAGCTCCTGTTGGGTACTATCATTTCCCCCTCCCACTAGGATCATTGTTCTAACCTAACCCCCACTCAGCACTATTGTTATCCCTCAATGGGCACCTTCGGTTCTTCCTCCCCTCCTTCCCCTTTTTTTGACAGTGCCTCCCTCAAAGGAATTCCCTGAACTCCTGTCTTGTTACCTCTTGTCATCAGGACAGGAAGTCAAGATATATCTCCCCAGAGATCAATTAAAACTTGATGAAGATTCCAAACACATTCTATCTAAAACTAAGAAAAACTAATTGTCTGAAGTTCCACTTTAAACTCATCAGTAAGGCTTTGAAATATAGTGTAAAGCGCTGCGTAAACTGTTGGCGCTATATAAATCCTGAATAATAATAGTGTCATTTTCTTGCACAGTGACTAAGTAAAAGCCACATTCTGTTAGAAGACTAATAGGCACCCAGAATACAATACAGTAGGTATTAACTGAGAAGCTGTGAGTAGCAAAAACAATAGACTGAGGGTCAGATCCAAGTAACTCAGGCGAGAAGCTAGATATTTTTTGAATAGATTACCAGATACAGTGATCCTCTATAAATCTTGTAATCTTTTCAAAGTGACTTTATTCCCAGGGTGTGGTGACCGTGTATTAAGAAATAAACATGTGCCTATGATTTTTCTTTTAATAGTGGCTTACAGTTGACTTGAGCTGGTGGGAATAAGCGAATTAATGCTGCCTTTGAAGGAATGGAAGCTACCATAAAATTTGACTCCAGCTTTCTCTACCCCCCTCCTCATTCCTGTTAAGATCCGCCAACAGGACCTCTATTCCTATCCACCTGGGTGTCTTTGGGGAGCAAGAACCCTTGTAATGGCCACAGCAGGTGTACAAGCTCAGGAGTGCAGATATCTCACCTCACCAAAAGAGTCCCTAAAAGAAAAATAACACATAATGTAGTTTAACTGGTATCAATCAAAAACTGAATGCTTTGCTTTTGGTGAACTATTTAAAGCAGGACTTCTGCTACAAAAAAATATAAAAATGAGGGGGTTGTACTTATGTAGGCAGGTGCATTCTAATTTTTCCATGCTTATCCGCAAGGCCAATGCAGGTAGAGGAGGAAGTCAAGATGTACCTGGTTCCTCTATTGTTTCTTTGGCCACAGAGAGGCAGCATCTGATTGCATGCTGGCACCCCATGTGACTTGGCAGCTATCTTGGGTCAGGCAGAGTCAATTTAAGACCCTGGCTCCTGGGTTTGATGTACATTTCATGTATGGATAGAGGAGGGGCAGGTCACCTGTCTGACAGGGAAAGTGCTTAGAGTCAGGAAAAGGTTCAAGAAAAGTAGGTAAAGTGCAGGAACATGCCATGAATCCTGAAAACCTCCCCAGTTGGGTACAGACTGGCAAGGCCACATTCCGCCCCTCGAGACAGATGCTGTTGGCACACCTGAGACCTTCTGCTACTACTCATTGCTGTTACATTCTGCGAGTGTTCCCAGTCAGTTGCTTTCCCCCTGGCTTTGTTGTGTATTGCAGAACTTTAATTTCAGTACAGTTCCGTTCTCTGCAAGTTCTTTGTTTTCTGCCGCCGCACCACGCTGCACCTACTCACACATATGCTTCGGCAAGTTTAACATAGCTTGTCGAATCTGCCAGGCATTAATGCCTGTCATACTCACTCAGTGAGGTCAATTGGACCATGCCACAACCACCAGCCAAGAGCTTGGCTCCCAGTTGGGGCTCAGTAACCCCATTCAGAATCCCAATTTGACAAAAAAGTGCCAAGAAGAAAACATGCATTCAGGAGATGGCAGTATCACCTCCTGAATGCCTGCAAGTCACTGCTTTCCTACTCTCTGAAACATGCCACACATGTACTCTAAGCTGAATTCCTTTCCACCACTAGATGGCAAAAGCCAGCGTCATTCATCCCATTTGCTCTGAGTCCCAGCTATCATGGACATGCCCCTTGGGGTTGTGTAATCTTGACCGTCCGGGTTTCTCTCTATTCCTGCACTAAACTGTGCTCACACATCATTACACAGTGCAGTTGTAAGGACTGCCCTGCCCACCCTCAGCACAGGTGGAGAAGAAGAAAGACCCATGATGTAATTGGCCCAGTCAGAAGACCCTTGGAAAAAATAAAAATTCTGCCAAAACTGAGATTTATAGAACATTTGTTTAGCGCATTACATGAAAGTAAGGTTAATAATGTAACTTAGATTACGAGATCTTCGGTGTTATTCAAATTATTTGATGCAAAAATGAATACACCCCACAACAAAAACTACTACATCTAGTATTTTATATGACCTCCATAATTTGTAAGGACAGCACCAAGTCTTCAAGGCATGGAATGAACAAGTTGGCGACATATTGCAACAGCTATCTTTTTCCATTCTTCAAGAATGACCTTTTTTAGAGCCTGGATGCTGGATGGAGACTGATGCTCAACTTGTTCCCCAATTAGGTTCAGATCAGAAGACATACTTGGCCACTGTGTCAGGAAAGGGTTCACCCGTTGGTGGCGCTATCGCTTTCTTGAAACGCAGTACCAGTGCCCACCAGCGAGTGTCGTTCAACATTCAGGACCTGTAGCGAGAAGACTCACCTGCTGGTGGCACTGTTTGATCCTTGGGCCGTAGTACCGGTGTCCACCAGCGGATGTATCCCGGCAGTGTGGGGCAGACAGCACCTCCTCCTGCGCTCAGGTGTTACGTGAGGACAATTACTGGCAGTTTCATAAATACCCGGCTGATGAGTACTCTCATTGCCTTGGTATCTCTCTCCTTATGCCCTGACCTTGCTTACCTGTTAGCCTGCATCCGACCCTGTTCCCAAGCTTATCCCGACCCAGTTCCACCTGCGTTCCTGTTACCTTTACCTTTCCCTACAGCCTGATCCATCCCCTCCCTGTCCTGTTGGTTCCCTGTCCCTCGTCTACTGATCTCCCTGTGTATGACCCTGGCCTGGCTTATGTCTGAGATTCTGGTATTGCCCCTTTGCTGTATAAACTATTTGTTGTTTGTGGGGTTTTGTTGGGTGGGTTGTGCACTGTTTGTATTTACTTATTTTTCAGCTCTTAATAAACATGATTATTATTCATCTTACATGCATTTTTGGTTCTCTCTGTGCAGTCCACACTGTCTGGTCTACTACTTGTAATTCCCTGATACACTGAATCACTTTCACCCTGTTCTTCTTCAGAAATTGAACAGTGGCCTTAAATGTTGTCATGTTGGAAAAGTGCACAATGACCAAGGGCACAGAGTAATGGTAGCATCTTCTCTTTCTTTCAGTATAAAGCAGTACATCTGTGAATTCATAATACCATCAATGAAATGCAGCTCCCCGACACCAGCAGCTCTTATGCAGCCCCATAGAAGGACACTGCCACCACCATGTTTCACTGTAGGCACCATGCATTTTTCTTTGTACTCCTCACCTTTGCGATGCCATATAGTTTTGAAGCCATCAGTTCCAAAAACGTTATCTTGGTCTCATCACTCCAGAGTACAGAGTCCCAGTAGTCTTCTTCTTTTTCAGCATGGGCCCTGGTAAATTCTAGATGGGCTTTTTGTGCATGGGCTTTAGAAGCTTCCTTCATAGATGACACCCATGCATGCCATTCCTCTGCAGTGTATGAACTTCCACGGCGATTTTCTTCAACCCTTCTCATCAGAAGACGCTCCTGTCGAGGTGTTAACTTCAGTGGATGGCCTGGACGTCTCTGTGAGATGATTGGAGTTGCATCTTTGTTAAATTTTTGTATCACTTTTGCTACAGTATTCTGACTCACAAGTAAAGCTTTGCTGATCTTCTTGTAGCCTTCACCTTTCTCGTGTAAAGAAATTATTTTCTTTCTCAGGCCTTGTGACATTTCTCTTCCATTTGGTGCCATTGCTGACAGCATGAAATGGGAAGTCATTGAAGAATCAACTGTCTGCTGGACACCTGCTTAATGAACAATTAGACTCACCTGTAGTTGAATTCTTGTTAATTAGGATTTTGTTGTCTGAAATTTAGCTTTGCTCCAAAGACTTTCATTGGGGTGTATTCATGTTTGCTACATGGTTTTGAAAGAATTTGTTAGGAAAAATACTTTTTTATGTGTGCACATTAATAAATCTTGGTTGCAATCAATTGCCTGCATTTGTGCAAGTAATTTGTAGTATAGTGTCCCATAGAAAATGTTGATTCTGAAAGGAAAGTAAAGGTTTGCTGACAAATCTGTTGGGTGTACTCATTTATGCTGAGCACTGTAAAAAAAAAAAAAAAAAAATATATATATATATATATATATATATATATATATATATATATATATATATATATATATATATATATACACATACATACATATATATATATATATATATACACATATATATATATACACACACACACACACACACACATACACATACACATACACACACACAGTTGTGCTCATAAGTTTACATACCCTGGCAGAATTTATGATTTCTTGGACATTTTTCAGAGAATATGAATGATAACACAACAACTCTTCTTTCACTCATGGTTACTGTTTGACTGAAGCCATTTATTATCAATTAACTGTGTTTACTCTTTTTAAATCATAATCACAACAGAAACTACCCAAATGATCCCGATCAAAAGTTTACATACCCCAGTTCTTAATACGGTGTATTGCCCCCTATAAAATCAATGACAGCTTGAAGTCTTTTGTGGTATTTTTGGATGAGGCTCTTTATCTTCTCAGATGGTAAAGCTGCCCATTCCTCTTGGCAAAAAGCCTCCAATTCCTGTAAATTCTTGGGCTGTCTTGCATGAACTGCACGTTTGAGATTTCCCCAGAGTGGCTCAATGATATTGAGGTCAGGAGACTGAGATGGCCACTCCAGAACCTTCATTTTATTCTGCTGTAGCCAATGACAGGTCGACTTGGCCTTGTGTTTTGGATCATTGTCATATTGGAATGTCCACGTACGTCCCATGAGCAGCTTCCTGGCTGATGAATGCAAATGTTCCTCAAGTATTTTTTGATAACATACTGCATTCATCTTGCCATCAATTTTGACCAATTTTCCTGTGCCTTTGTGCTTTTATAGCAGCACCATCTTGAATTTAAAAGCATTTTAGGGTGTGCCCCCCAAATATGTTTTTGTATTTTGTAGCTCAAACATCCCCAAAACATCAGCGATCCTACCGTGTTTCACAGTAGGATTGGTGTACCTTTCATCATACACCTTGTTGACTCCTCTCTAAATGTAGCATTTATGGTTGTGGCCAAAAAGCTCAATTTTGGTCTCATCACTCCAAATGACTTTGTGCCAGAAGGTTTGAGACTTGTCTCTATGCTGTTTGGCGTATTGTAAGCAGGATACTTTGTGGCATTTGCGTAGTAATGGCTTTCTTCTGGCGACTCGACCATGCAGCCCATCTTTCTTCAAGTGCCTCTTTATTGTGCATCTTGAAACAGCCACACCACATGTTTTCAGAGAGTCCTGTATTTCACCTGAAGTTATTTGTGGGTTTTTCTTTGCATCCCGAGCAATTTTCCTGGCAGTTGTGGCTGAAATTTTAGTTGATCTACCTGACCGTCGTTTGGTTTCAACAGAACCCCTCATTTTCCACTTCTTGATTAGAATTTGAACACTGCTGATTGGCATTCTCAATTCCTTGGATATCTTTTTATATTTCTTTCCTGTTTTATACAGTTCAACTACCTTTTCATGCAGATCCTTTGACAATTCTTTTGCTTTCCCCATGACTCAGAATCCAGAAATGTCAGTGCAGCACTGTCATGAAAGATGCAAGGGTGTGTCAGGAGTCCAGAAACTCATTGACCTTTTATACACACACACTAATTACAAGAAAACAGATCATAGATGACAGGTGAGGATGGTTACCTTTAATAGCCATTCAAACCCCTTTGTGTCAACTTGTGTTTATGTTATCAGGCCAAAATCACCAGGGTATGTACATTTTTGATCAGGATCATTTGGGTAGTTTCTGTTGTGATTATGATTTAAAAAGAGTAAAAACAGTTGGTTGATAATAAATGGCTTCAGCCAACCACTAACCATGAGTGAAAGAAAAGTTTTTGTGTTATCGTTCACATTCTCTGAAAAATGGTCAAGAAATCCTAAACTCTGCCAGGGTATGTAAACTTATGAGCCCAACTGTACATTTACTTCTTCTCGGAAAGAAGGTCAGCGTACAGGCAGTTTTCTTAAAATCTGGCGTGTTGCCCGCCATATTTACAAGTGGTTTGCAAGTCATAAAAAATAAACAAAAACAGTAAATCAAATCCTTGCCGTCCGGCGCTAAACTAGACAGTAGACTGCTCTCTATACAGTGCGGGGCTGGTCCCCATCACCCACAAAACATGAGGTAAAGCAAACCTTTTTCCAATCCGAACAAACAGTGCTCCTCTCTCTCAGATCCCTTTCTGAGACTCAGGCCAGAGCTCTGCTGTGCTCTCTTCCTGGTCATTTAAAGTCCACCTAACCGTGGACTCAAGTGGACCAGAACATCCGGACTGGAACCTAGCCTGCCACAGAGGCTGGAAAAACCCGGGCCGGATTCCGGTTCAGTCCCTTACAATAGAACGAATGCGAGGTGAAATATAGCGATTATCCACTATATCACCTCGCATACCGTCAATATATATGTGTATATATATATATATATATATATATATATATATATATATATATATATATATATATATACACATATACAGTGCTCAGCACAAATAGAAAATATTGTTTTATATATATACTATATATATATATATATATATATATATATATATATATATATATATATATATATATATATATATATATATATATAAAACAATATTTTCTATTTGTAGGATTATTCCATTTGCCCACATTTCAAATTTCATGATGCGAGTCTTGGCCTCTCCTCCACTGCTTTTCCAGATTCTGTATGCAATGACCATATACTGTATTTTGTATGAAAGAAGGAGAAGAAAGCCGTGCCCAAGTAAGCTTGCCATCTATTAGTTCTTTGATTAAATACAGCCGCGGTAGAGAGCCACCTATGCTCTGCGTTAACCTTTCTTCCAGTGTAGTTTGGCAAAGATCAGACTGCCTGCAGCTCTTGTTACACAATCTTCCCCTGTGAATCTCTGCTTACAGCAGATCCCTGCAATTTGGAAAGAAACACAATTTGTATTAAACATTGCGGCTGTTGTCGAAGTTATTTTTGATCTCGCACCATCGTAGTCTTTATTTGTTGCCATGGTAACAGTTTGACTCATTATAACCTGATCAGGAATTACATCCTGTTTGTATTTTGGCAGCTCTTATAGTTGCCTTTTTTTTGTTGCTGTGTGCTTCCATATAGTATACAGACATACCAAGTCTCCCGCATTTCTGCGGCGTCTCCCGCACACCCACAATCGCTTCCCGATCTCTCGGGAATGATCGGTGCGGCAGGGAACAGCTGTGAACACCGATCTCCTTTATATAGATTTTTAGCTGACAGCAGCTTCTCCTTCTCTCCCTCCTGCGGCTGTCAGCTAAAAGGCTATACAAGGAGATCGGTGATCACAGCTGTCCCTCCTGCCGCACCGATCATTCCCAGCTGTTATTTGTGCTCCTCCCCCGGTCCCCTCCGTGTCCTTCTCCACCCCCCCTGTTCTCCCCTGGCCATCGTGTTCTTCTCTGCCGCTCCTGTCCTCCCCCCCCCCTTAACCCCCCCCCGCAGGGGGATCTGTCAGGAATTGGGGGGGCACAGTGAGCGAGATTGATCATGTGATAACTGAGCGGAGTAAACTGTGTTTACTCCGCTCGTTTTATGAATGAACAGGATCCTCTGTCTCCTATTCATTCATCTTTAGTGCTGAGAAAGGGACTGGGGAACCTGTATCCTCAGTCCTTTTCTCTATCTCAAAGGAGAGATGTCAGGGGTCTGTTTAGACCCCTGACATCTCACCAAAGCCCCCCCAAAAAAATCTAAAAAAAATTATTGTAAAAAAATTCGAAAAAATGAAAAAGTGTAAAAAAATAAAATAAAAAACTACTGACACCACTCTCCCCTGCCCTACCAACACTGTCCACTGCCCCAACCCCTCCCCCCAAAAAGCATTGTGAACATTTTTAAAAAACAAATTACATTGTAAAAAAATTATTAAAAAAAAAATAAAAAATTCTGGCACCCTCCACTGCCACATACCACCCACCCCCTTCCCCAGAAGCACTGTGAAAAAATACTGAAAAGGTGATTTAAATAATATTTTGCCGCCACGTGATCAGGTTGCAGTGTGTTTTCAAAATTAGTGCATGCACTACTTTTAGTGAGATCCAGTGCAATTTCAGCCCATTCCAGCTAAAAATTGCATTGCACTGACTTGCGGAGTGCGTTCCTGTGCGGTTCCAGTGTGAACCGGCATTTAAAGCTGAGCTCTGGACAAAAAAAAAAAGGTTTTCCACTGCAGTGGCACAGTGCCCCCACTGCAAGGGTTAATTGGCCATTTTTGTCTAGGGGAAAGATGAAGGGAGATATACTTACCTGATCCTCTGATCCTCCTCACTCTAGACTGGTCCTAGCAGCTCCTGCACCCCCACGTTTTAGCGGTCTTGAATCCTGACGTCATCAAGTCCACAACAGGCTCCATAGACCTGCTCTGGATGTGAGGACATAAGGAACAGTCCACCTCTGGACTGTGGTGGAGTAATAGGCCTTCTCCTCTGCCCTGGACAAAACAAGCACCTAACCCCTCCAGTGCAGGCGCATTCCTACTGTAAGAGAAAACGTATTATTTGCCTGGAGCTGGGCTTTAAAAATCATCTTACTAAAGCTACAAGATGGATTTCCATTGTCTGCTAGGTGAACTTCACCTTGCAAATCACTTCTTAAAGCACTATTTAAAGGTTTAGTTCACCTTTACCAGAAAACTGCCTATGCAAGTAAGGGGCACCTGTAGATATAAGCAAACTCTGCAGTTTTGACTAAAGTTGGATCATGCCTTTGCTATAGGTGTAGGCACTTTAGGTACCTCCTGAAGCCTGGCCAAAAAAACTCCCAGAGAAAGTATTATCCCATCTTGCTTTGTTCCTAGCACATTACTATGACACTCTCAGACAGTAATGCTCATCCCCACCATTGCAGGAAAGTGCTACAAAATCCCTGCACATGGGTGGTCACCTATCTTCACACATGAGAGGGTTTGAATCAGTTGGGAGTGTCTTAGCAATGTCCTAGCAACAGGGCAGGACGAAATTATGCCATCTTTTTTTAGCCAGTCCTAGGAGGTACGTAAATGGCCTACACCTGCAGCAAGGGCATTGTCCAATTATCGTCAAAGCTGCACAGTTTGTTTTTATCTACAGGAGCCCCTTACCCGCATAGGCAAACTTTTGGCAAAGGTGAACTAACCCTTTAACTCAAAAACAACTATTTATACATTGCAGCCTACCAGTCCTTAGATGTAGTGGCTACATTTCTTTTTTTTAAGCTTTTATTCTTTGATTTCCACCAGGTAATCCTGTGATCAGTAAACGTCCTTTCCTAAGGTGACAACACTCCTTCAGTTTCTATGAAGGAAGCCATGGTTGTCACCCAGTCTAATCATGGGGGAGTGGGACTTTATATGAAACACTAGGTTGCAGAGAGGTAAATAGGTGAAAAATACAAGTTTTATTAATTGCCATCTGAAATAACCATCCATAACATTTGATTACAACAGTAATGATATACATTGGTACATGGCATAAATTCATAAAAACAGTATCATGTAAAATGGCAATTAATCATCCTTCCAGGGTTCACCAATATGGTCATTGCATAAACAATAATACACCTTAAAACTTGCAAAACCCATGGCCTTGTTGGTCCTAATGAGGGTATTGAATGTAAACTTGGTGTTCTAGTAATGTTAATGAGAAGTAAAACGTATGGCAGCTCTACGCGTTTCGTGGCTAGAGGGCCACTCGTCAGGAGCGAGCACAAGATATATCTATAAATAAAGGATGAAATATTATAATAAGGGTAAGTGAGTACGGTAATGGGGTATAGAACCCTCAAATCAATTACCTGTTACTATTGGGTGTCAGAATAGTTTTGGCGCGAAAGCGGGGTACCATGACTCTCCGGATAAATGCTCCCAACCGGGAGCCACGGCGGACATCTCGTCCAAGATACCCAGACAAGCGTCGGCCATAGCAGGCACAAGAAGGCAAGGTAACCTGGGGGGGGGATTGAAAAGTGTTCCATAGTAAACTGGACAGGAATGAACAGAGGGGAAGTGTGTGAGTGGAGCCGATTGGAGGGAGGTGAGGGAAGTGAAGAGCTGGCCACTAAGGCCTGGGAATGGGTGTGAAGATGCACGACAGGGATGGAAATTTGTAGCCTTACCAGGCTACAGTTTCATTTAAAGTCCCGAGGGATGGAACAATGGTGCCTTACCAGACCATGCGTTCATTTAAAGTCCCTATTTATTTCCCTTCAATCCTATTCATTAATACCCAGTCTAATCAAATATGGAAAAGGATTAGTTTACAGGACTGGTGCAGTACTCACAGCATCCCTATCAGGTCTTCCAGTATTCCACACAGGATCCCTGCTAGGATTTGCAGGATTCCTAGAACATCCACTACCCCCTGGACTTTCAGAGTCCCAGTAATGATGCTGGGTGTGTCCTCTGACCAGAATGGTTTTAAATGCTTTTTAAAATGCTTTTTAAATGCATTAGTCTTTGGATTGGCGGGTGCTGTGTATTATTGCCAGCTGCTGTACCTGAGAGCTAAAGAAATATAATACTTACCTGCCCGTTGCCTGTTTGTTCCCAACCTGGATAGACTTAATTACTCTCTCGCCTGCCTCAACTCCTATCTGGACCTGACTACTCTCTTGTCTGCTGCCTGCAATGACCTCTGCCTGTAAGGGTAGGAAAAAAACACCGCCTAGTATCCTATGAGATACAATGAGATGCCTGATATGACCTCTGCATAGACTGACTACTTTTTGCCTGCTGTCTGCCATTACCCCTGCCTGGCCCTGATAACACTCTTGCCTGCCACCTACCACACCCTTTGTCGGGAGCTGAATACTCCCTTGCCTGCCTCACCTGCCATGACTTCTGCCTGGACCTGATTACTCTCTTGCCTGCTGTCTGCCATGACCCCTGCCTGGACTTGACTACTCTCTTAGTTGCTGTCTGCCATGGCCCCTGCCTGGACCTGACTATACTCTCATCTGCCGCCTCCCACGACCTTTGTCTAGACTATACTATTGTCATGGCTGGGCTCAACCCTTCCCTCTCAAAGCTGGCCGCTCAGCTGTTGGCTAATTTTCAGCTCCTATCTCTCCACCAGGGGCATGGATAAGGGGGGGTCAGGGGTGTTCAGACCACCCCAGAGCATCCTGGCAAAATGCCCAGACAGTGTCCCTGCTGTTTAGCCTCAGCATCAGCACAGTAGAAGCAATCAGAGTTTCAGAGTGCAGCAGCCAGTCCCCCTTCTATTGTGCCCCATCCCCTCAGTTTAATAAGGGGTCCCCCTGAAAAGCATGAAATTACTGTGAGGTCTCACATGCCGGCAATTGACAGTGCACAGTTGAGGGAACTCCTAGACTCCTTCTCGAGGTATCATATGACACAGCCGAAGGGAGACTGGTGATGCAGAAGCTTTCCTAGGTTTGTGCCGTGCTGAATCTGAGGTCTGGTAAGTGGGGAGGCATCAATTTTCTGTTTTAGGAAGGAGGAAGTGAGAATTCCAGTCTGGGGGAGTTTCTTTTGGTGGGGGGTTAAGGAAAGGGGGATGGGTTTGCTTTTGGAGAAGGGGGGGTTTCTTGTAGAGAAGTTTACAGGGGGTGGTTAATGGCAGGGATTTGCTTCTGGGAGGGAGTTTGATTGGATGAAGGGAGATTTTCTTCCTAATTAGAACTCTTTGCTGGGGAGAGGGTATTGACTGAGGGAGATATTTTTGCTTTGGTGGTTCGATTTAGAGACAGGGGGGTTTCATTTCTGGGGGGGTATTTGAGGGAGGGAGATATTGTACAGTGGGAATCTTTGCTTGGGGAGAGAGGGTTCTTAGGAGGGAGAGGGGGATTTTTTTTCCTTTAAAAGAGATGGGGGTTTTTTTCATTATACTTACCTAGGTGGATGGAGCATCAATCCAATGTTGCATCTGTCCTCAGCTGCTTCTAAGCCCAACAACAGAGCGATCAAAAACCGCTGATTACTCAATTCTCAGCCTTCAGTGAGCAAAGAGTGGTGACTGTCAGTCCCTGGATCTGCCCCCCCCCAAGCTCACTGGAATGCCAGGCTGTGAAGGGGGCAGGAGCAGCTGGCTCAGGGTCTCTGCGGCTCACTGAGAGGCTGAGCGAGCTGCTGGTCCAGGCATCTGGGTGAATCCTGACTTTAAAATTAGGATCTTTCCACAGCCTGGACCTGCTGAGCGATGTCAGCTGACAGCGGGCTATAGCTGGTTGTCGGCTAAAAATGGGTCACAAAAGTGCAGAACAAACTGCGCTCCTCCCCAGGAGAAGTACAACCAAGCAGTATGCGGTCCCTTCAGAGCGCATGCACCAGTGACATCACCGGCTACTTTCCATGTGAATATCTCCTAAACAACATATGTTTAGGAGATATTCACTGTACCTACAGGTAAGTGTTATTATAGGCTTACTTGTAGGTACAAGTTCAAAAGCTGGGTTTACTACAGTTTTATGCCCTATACACACGGTCGGACATTGATCGAACATTCCGACAACAAAATCCATTGGATTTTTTCAGACGGATGTTGGCTCAAACTTGTCTTGCATACACACGGTCGCACAAAGTTGTCGGAAAATACGATCGTTCCGAACGTGGTGACGTAAAACACATACGTCGGGACTATAAACCGGGCAATAGCCAATAGCTTTCGCCTCTTAATTTATTCTGAGCATGCGTGGCACTTTTGTGTGTCGGAATTGTTCACACACGGTCGGAATTTACACAAACGGATTTTGTTGTCGGAAAATTTTATAGCCAGCTCTCAAACTTTGTGTGTCGGAAATTCGGATGGAAAAAGTCAGATGGAGCCTCACACACGGTCGGAATTTCCAACAACAAGCTCCGATCGCACATATTCCATCGGAAAGTCCGACCGTGTGTACAGGGCATAAGACTGAATAAAAGCCAACCATATTGACCAGGTGCAAAGGGCACCATCCTGTGGTAGGCAGTGCACAATATTTTTTCATCTCTTAAAAAATTTCATAAAATTTCTTAGGACACATTTTTTAAGGTTTAAATAAATCACTGAATTCACTGCACACCACAATATGTTGCCCCTTGCACCTGCTCAACTTGCACAGTAAGGTTAGCTAAAATCCAGTCTTGGGTCTCAATCATATATCCTACATGACCATGGTGCAGCAAGTATACTGCAAATACCTGCACCTGAGATCAGATCTTCTAATATCTGCTCAGCCTGTACACCTGAGTGATGGGCTGGAAAGAGCCAAGGCTGTCTGCTGCTGTAAACTTGTATCCACCTGTATCTGCACATCCAGTGGTGACCTGCAGGTAGGGATACATTTTTGCCCTTGGATAAAATTTCTCTTCATCCAGGGTCAGAAATTTCTCTAATAGCAGATAACCACTGTGACCCACAGTTTGTTAGTGTGTCGCTCAGGCTTAATCGATGTGGGGAGTAATGTAGATGATACTGAATGTGCTACAGGAGTGGCGGCGAGGGATGGAGCTCATCTCAGCTCCTATAGTCACTAAAGGGAAGAGAGAAAAAAAATCCCTGGAGCCGCACATCCACAGAGTCCTATGGTAATGTAGTAGTGATGGGAGAGACCTCAGCCCGGGTTCCCGCCAGGCCACACCCCAACGTGTTTTGCTTTGTCCCCCCGAGCTTAAACACGCTGACCACTGGATGCACAGATACATGTTAACAGCAGTGGCTCTTTTCAGCCCATCACTCAGGTGAACAGGCTGAGCAGCTGACAAAAATGGGAACATCTGGGATCCTGGCTGTAGGTATTCATGGTATATTTGCCATTTCATGGCCTTTTAGAACATATGAATGAGATCTAAAGCCTTGTTCACACGGTAAGTTTTTTTTTAGTTCAATCCAGCGGGCTGAAGGAAAAAAAAAAAACTAGGGAGCTTAGGAGGAGCTTGCTGTACTAATGAGTACACTACCGCACCACAGCTGCATTTATTGCATTCTATTCAGTTGAATGGGGATCATTTTTGCTGCGCTGCATTGCAAAGTCTCATGGCCCCACTCTGCTGTCACATGTTTTTACCGTACCTCCCCCAACATAAAAGTGTAAATGATGCCTGTAAGTTTGAAAGACCTGAACCCCCCAAAAAAAAATTATCTACGGCCCTGCTCTCCACAGTGACTCACCTGTTGATAATATCCTGCTCGTTAGTCCTGCCTACTTAAGCCGTCCAGTCTAGATTATCTCTGCTTTCGCCTTGGTCACATCTCTAGAGACGCTCTCCTGTTAAAGACTTGCTTGGCTGATATTACTTCTGCCTCCAGATCTTGCTTTCTGTTCTACTACACTCATCTCTGGCTCCCTGATGTTTTGGCTTGTCTGACTATCAGTTCCGGTTCCTGGACTCTGGCTATGGTTTGACTACGTTTACCTTTTTTTTATTATTATTAATCAAGTGTGATTGAACTGTACTTCTGTCTCAGTCTGATTCATGGTTCCTGACAACGATGTTGCCTGCTGCTTTTTTCCCTTTATTTTCACCTGGTGATCCTGCCAGTGACACACTTCCTTTCCTAGGGTGGCAATTCTCACTCAATATACTGTATCTATGGAGGAGCAGCACCTCTCCTTCTCCTCGCTTCCATAACACAGGGACAAGGCATTCAGTAGTCTACAGAAGTGAACTGGATAGGTCTGATAACTGATGGAGTTAATAAGTATAGCATAGGAAGAGGGAACAGAAAGTTACAAGCCCACCTGATTTTTGACAGGATCTACAGGTATTGTTTAGTATTTTCAGTAAGTAGCAAAAAAGTGGATTCAAAGCTACCAAATGAATGCAACAGACTCCTCAAATGCTAGCATCCTACTAATGAATACAACAGACAAGTCAGTAGGAAAAAAGAGAGGACATTTAATGTAGCAATGAGAAAAAAAATATATTATATTGTCTTTTCTGCTATAACTGGTTTGTTGGATTATTTTACATGTATTAAATAGATGTAATAAAACTCTTCTAATGGTATATTTAACAGACCAAAAGGGAGCAAATAAAATAAGTTAATTGGTAGGGTTTAAATATCCTTTAAAGTATAATTAAATCCTCAAATGAAAGTGCTCCCAGCAATAAAGCTTATTATAGGGAGCAGCATCACTTTAATTAGTTGTAAATATCTACCTGTTTCACTCTACCTCTACTCTACCTCTACCAGTCCAGTAACTTTACCTAGGCTGAGATGATGTCATCAGTCTGCTGCAGGCAGAATGAGAGAGCATTCCCTTAGTCCCCTCTTCAACATTTTTAGGAAGTCTCAAGTTGAGAAGCAGCAGTAGAGACTGATCTGTTTAAATTCTGTATGTAAAATATTAAAAATAAGTGCCTATGCTGTTTATAATCCAGTAATACACTGTCTCACCCTGCTCTGCACATGCTAAGTTGTTCTCTATTTTTCGGCACTGTGCCAAATTTGTAGAGGCCAATCTGCTGAGAGCCTAAAGATTTACTGCTGCTCAGAGGCTCTGGGCTTCAGCAAAATGGCAGTCTACGGCAAGAATAAACAGGAACAATGCTGGAGGCAATTTACAGCACGCACTAATTTTGGTAGCATATTTATTAACGTGGAATGTATGTTCCTTGCTGAAGAACATTATTTTTTATCAAGTTTTTATGGGTAAAGTTCCACTTTAAATTGCATCTTTCAGTGGGCCTATAATTGTTACACATACTCCTCATTGCTACATTAAAGAAATATTGGTTTGTTCACATGTCAACTGTATTATGTCTACTGCACTGCTGTACCCACTCCAACTTTATAAATAAAGAATAAAATAAAAAATGTGGGTGGGGCCTTCTGGGTCCCTTCCATAACTCTCTTCTCTGTACAGGTTATGTACAGCACAGTGATGACGTCACTGCTACCTTTATATGGTAATAGTGGAGTTTGATATTTGGTGATCACAAAGTGAATTTATATCTGCTGTACCTATTGAGGAATACAGTGAATTGAAAAAGTATTCATACCCCTTGAAATTTTCCACATTTTGTCATGTTACAATCAAAAAATGTAAATGTATTTTATTGGGATTTTATGTGATAAACCAACACAAAGTGGCACATAATTGTGAAGTGGAAGGAAAATTATAAATGGTTTTCTAAATTATTTTACAAATAAATGTAGCGCACTACCCCCGAAGGAGCTGCAGTTTGTTGTTCTATCCATAAATCACATTTTTGCCACCTAGCCCATCGCAGCCCATAGAAATAGAAACAGTCCATATTGTACTTTTCTCTTGCTTTTATTGGTATAACATGAACTGGGATAGGAAAAAGGGTTTTCTGAGATGCTCTTTGTTGCTTCATAATCTTTCCTTTGCCTCTCGTGCAAAGACTTAGAACATTGCGGATAATGAAAAGTCACTCGGCAATAACTTCTCATTGGGAAGAAGGGAGTAGCCTGGTCCTTGAGAACAATGAAAGTGAATAACAAAGAGACACTCTGAATAACTCTTTGCACATAGACTTGGGTAGATTTACTAGAGAATACATAGGTAGTAATTGTGAAGTGGAAGGAAAATGATAAATGGTTTTCAACATTTTTTACAAATAAATATGTGAAAAGTGTGGCATGCATTAAGGCTGGGAAAAAAAGTTGTTGAGTTGAGAGGTCAAATCGATTCAAAATTTAAGCAAATCGATTTTTTTTAGGTTTTTTTTTTTTTCTTTCACCGCGCTGGTCCCGAGGCGCGGCGGGCATGAGTTTTTAGGCGAGGCCGCGGCTTTGGCCTAGTCCGCGGCTACGGCCGGACACCGTGGACTAGGCAAATATCACTCTCTAGATGTGCAAAGCTGGTAGAGACATCCCCAAAAAGACTTGCAGCTGTAATTGCTGCGAAAGGTGAATACAAATGCATGCTAGGGCTGGGAGATTTTCTTTAAAAAAAAAAATCTTCGATTCTCTTAAAAAAAACTCGATTCACGATTCGAATCGAGTTTTTTTTTTTCTTTGGAAACCGCGCCAGTCCTGAAGCGCTGCGGGCATGAGCTTTTAGGCGAGGCCATGGCTTTGGCCTAGTCCGCGGCATCCGGACTAGGCCGAAGCCGCGGCCTCGCCTAAAAACTCATGCCCGTAGCGCCTCCGGACAGTCGCTGACACCGCGCCGGCCTGAAGAGCTGCGGGCAAGGAGTTTTTAGGTGAGGACGCGGCTTTGGCCTAGTCCGGATGCCGCGGACTAGGCCAAAGCCACGGCCTCGCCTAAAAGCTCCTTGCCCGCAGCTCTTCAGGACTGGCGCGGTTTCCAAAGAAAAAAAGAACTCGATTCGAATCGTGAATCGAGTTTTTTTTAAGAGAATCGAAGATTTTTTTTTTTTAAGAAAATCTCCCAGCCCTAGCATGCATTTGTATTCACCTTTCGCAGCAATTACAGCTGCAAGTCTTTTTGGGGATGTCTCTACCAGCTTTGCACGTCTAGAGAGTGACATTTGCCCATATTTCTTTACAAAATAGCTCAAGCTCTGTCAGATTGGATGGAGAGTGTCTGTGAAAAGCAATTTTCAAATCTTGCCTCAGATTCTCAATTGGATTTAGGTCTGGACCTTGACTGGGCCATTCTAACACATGAATTTGCGTTGATCTAAACCATTCCATTGTAGCTCTGGCTGTATGTTTAGGGTTGTTGTCCTGCTGGAAGGTGAACCTCCGCCCCAGTCTCAAGTCTTTTGCAGACTCTAGCAGGTTGTCTTCTAAGATTGCTCTGTATTTTGCTCCATCCACCTTTCCATCAACTCTGACCAGCTTCCCTGTCCCTGCTGAAGAAAAGCATCCCCACAACATGATACTGCCACCACCATGTTTCACGGTGGGGATGGTGTATTCCATGCAGATGTGCAATGTTAGTTTTCCGCCACACATAGCATTTTGCTTTTAGGCCAAAAAGTTCAATTTTGACCTCATCTGACCAGAGCACCTTCTTCCACATATTTGCTGTGTCCCCCACATGGCTTCTCCCAAACTGCAAACGGGACCTATGCTTTCTTTCAAGAATGGCTTTCTTCTTGCCACTCTTCCATAAAGGGCAGATTTGTGGAGTGCTAGTAGTTGTCCTGTGGATAGAATCTCCCACCTGAGCTGTGGATCTCTGCAGCTCCTCTGGAGTTACCATGGGCCTCTTGGATGCTTCTCTGATTAATGCTCTTCTTGCCCGGCCTGTCAGTTTAGATGGACGGCCATGTCTTGGTAGGTTTGTAGTTATGCCATACTCTTTCCATTTTCGTATGATGGATTGAACAGTGCTCTGTGAGATCTTCAGAGCTTGGGACATTTTTTGATAACCTAACCCTGCTTTAAACTTCTCCACATCTTTATCCCTGATCTGTCTGGTGTGTTCCTGTCAGAAACTATGAATCAGACCAAGACAGAAGTACCATTAAATCACACTTGTTTAAGAATAAAAGTAAATAGAACAAACGTAGTCAAAACATAGCCAAAGTTTGGTAACCGGAATGGATAGTAAGAAAAGCCAGAAAGTCAGGAAGCCAGAGATCAGCGTAGTGGAACAGCAAGCAGGATCTGGAGCCAGAAGGAATGTCAGCCAAGCAAGTCTTTAACAGGAACGCAGGAGATAGTCTCTGTGATGTTGACCAAGGCGAAGGCAGAGATCATCTGGGCTGGAAGGCTTAAGTAGGCAGGACTGAGGAGCAGGATATCATCACTGTGGAGAGATAGGAGCTGGCAATTAGCTGACAGCTGAGCGGCCGGGTCAGAGGAAGGAAGGGCTGAGCCCAGCACTGACAGTTCCTTGGTCTTCATGATGCTGTCTATTCGCTAAGGTTCTCTAACAAATCTCTGAGGGCTTCACAGAACAGCTGTATTTATACTGAGATTAAATTACACACAGGTGAAGTCTATTTACTAATTAGGTGGCTATTGAAGGCAATTGGTTCCACTAGATTTTAGTTAGGGGGCATCAGAGTAAAGGGGGCTGTATACAAATGCACGCCACATTTTTCACATATTTATGTAGCGGGCACCTACTTTCAAGTAGGTGAGCTTTCTCTGTTTTAATGACAAAATATGGTTTCAGGTAAATTTAGGCAGGCTTGCATTGTGATTCCAGTTTGTTTATTTTGAGAACTGAGAGTGTCAGTGTAGTGCAGGGTGTGGCCACCTGTGCTTGGACCCAGAGATGCCTCCTCGCTTTTAGTGAGAATGGGTTTGAGAGAGAGGTTGGACTTGGGATCTGGGTGACAGGCAGCTCATGTGTGGAGTTCTGGCCAATCATTAATTTGTTTGGCAGGAGGCAGGATTCCCATTTAAGCTGGGGTCACATGCGGCTAGGGAGTTTTTCCAGAAAGAGTTTGAGAGGGCCCCTACGGGGAAGGGAGGGGGGGACCAGGCCCCACGGAGGAGAGGAGTTAGTGACACCGCACAGCATGTAGTTCCTGGTGTTGCTGGATGCCCCCTGCGGGGAGGAGAGCGTGCCAGATTGGAGAGAAGGGATAGAGAAACCATTCGGAAGAAGAAGCAACTAAGCGGAAGAAAACTGGGCGATCGATCATTTATGAGTGGCACATGGACTGTTGATCAAGTGAGTGAAGGCCCAAGGGAACGGTACTAACAAAGGCTGAGGGATGTTGGTACGCAAGTCAGGGAGACAGGTGGTGATGGCCTGTGACTTAGGGTTCAACAATGCCCTGGGATTCCAATCAGTCAGGCGGGTGGAATTATTCAGAGTAATCTCTTCCTTAGCTCAACTTGGAAGTACTGTACAGACGTGAAGTAGTGGTCAAAAGGCAGCGGTAGAGCTCCAAGCACAAATAGAGATACAGATTGTTCTAAAAAAGGTCTACGGATGAAGAAGTTATTCAGAATGACTCTTTACTACAACAGCCTATGTATTCTCTAGTAAATCTACCCAAGTCTAATAGGGCGTACACAAGGTCGGACTTTGTTCGGACATTCCGACAACAAAATCCTAGGATTTTTTCCGACAGATGTTGGCTGAAACTTGTCTTGCATACACACGGTCACACAAAGTTGTCGGAAAATCCGATCGTTCTAAACGCGGTGACGTAAAACACGTACGTCGGGACTATAAACGGGGCAGTGGCCAATAGCTTTCATCTCTTTATTTATTCTGAGCATGCGTGGCACTTTGTCCGTCGGATTTGTGTACACACGATCGGAATTTCCGACAACGGATTTTGTTGTCGGAAAATTTTATCTCCTGCTCTCCAACTGTGTGTGTCGGAAAATCCGATGGAAAATGTCCGATGAGCCCACACACGGTCAGAATTTCCGACAACACGCTCCGATCGGACATTTTCCATCCGAAAATCCGACCGTGTGTACGGGGCATAAGAGTGCAAAGAGTTATTCAGAATGGCTCTTTGTTATTCACTTTCATTGTTCTCAATGGACCAGACTACTCCCTTCTTTCCTAAGGGGAAGTTATTGCCGAGTGACTTTTCATTATCCGCAATGTTCTAAGTCTTTGCATGAGAGGCAAAGGAAAGATTATGAAGCAACAAAGAGCATCTCAGAAAACCCTTTTCCTATCCCAGTTCATGTTATACCAATAAAAGCAAGAGAAAAGTACAATATGGACTGTTTCTATTTCTATGGGCTGAGATGGCCTAGGTGGCAAAAATGTGATTTACGGATAGAACAACAAACTGCAGCTCCTTCGGGGGTAGTGCGCCACATTTATTTGTAAAAGAATTTAGAAAACCATTTATAATTTTCCTTCCACTTCATCAATTATGTGCCACTTTGTGTTGATCTAGCACATAAAATCCCAATAAAATACATTTACGTTTTTGGTTGTAACATGACAAAATGTGGACAATTTCAAGGGGTGTGAATACTTTTTCAAGGCATTGTATATTTCAAGTTTTTGTGCCTGGAGTTTAAGGTACTCAAATGATTGTACACAATTCTGTCTGATCGCTAGCTGCCCCTGTCATGGACTGGTGGCATTAGCAGGCAATTGCAGACATGAGATTGTCAACCTATCTGGGCAAAAATGGATGGATTAGGCGACTGTCATTAGGTAACATCTGCAGGATATAGCGATGCAGAATGGATTGGAAGAGAGCTTACGCACAAGACTGCAGAGATCTCTGTGTCGGATGTGTCATGCTTATCACAAAGTCCTTATTGAAGTTTACAAGGACATGTGTGGATTCTGCTTTCAAGTCAGTGAAACTGGCAGAGGTTCAGTTACAGTTCACATTATCTGCTCAGCTGTATTATCGCTACAAGCTCTGCTAGCTACAAAAGCCGCCTCACTGAACTGTTAGCTGAACTATGATGGTTTATTGGTCAATTTTAGTTTTTTTTAAGCATACATGTTTTTTAAACGTATGTTTAATATCTTTTTTTTATTTATATCAAATCGTTATTTTACAAATAAACATGTAATATACAGTGTACCCATGACACTGGTTTTGCAGAGCATTATGGGTTCTCTAAAGGGAGAGTACAGCAGTAGCTTTTTCCTTCTCTTTCTCTCTAAACACTGCATGAAGATCTCATTTTTTTGTCAAAGCTTGACTGAACAAGCTGAAATTAGAAGCTGATTGGATACCATGCACAACTGCATCAGATTTTGCACTCTGCAGTTTTAGTAACTTAACCCCATATAGGTTTTTTTGCATTCTGAGCTTAGCCCCATTGTTCTGCAATTAGGTTTATCTGAGTTTTCTAAAGAATGAAGCTGTAGCTTTTGGAGGTAGATCTGCTGAGTAGGGGTCTTGAAGACGGATCTGCTCCTCTCTGGTGAGGGGAGTCTTGATGATGGGTCTGTATAATAAGGGTCTTGCAGGGGAACCTGCTGAGAAGGAGTTTTGGAGGTGGATCAGCTAAAGATGAGTATTGGAGGCTTTTGAGGCATATCTGTTGAGAAGGGGGAACCGCAGAGGAGGAATATTGAGGGCAAATCCGCTGAAGTGGGGTCTTGGGATGGATCTGCTGAGGAGTAATCCCAGTGTTGTGTCACCTGTGAAGGTGTATGGAAGAGGATATGTTGAGGAGGGGTCTAGGGTGCAGTTGTGCAGAAAGGTCTTAGGTGTGGATCTGCTGATGAGGGGTATTGAGGCAGATCTTCTGAGAATGGGGTTTAGATGTAAATCTGCTGTAAAGGCAAGGGGTTTTGGTGGTGGATCTGCAGAAGAGCAGTCTTGGTAGTGGATCCACTAAGGAAGGTCTTGGAGGTGGATCTGCTGAGAAGGGACCTTGAGAATAGATCTCCTGAGGAGGGGTTTTGGAGGTGATTCTGCTGAGGAAGGGTCTTGGGTTGAATTTACTGGGGATGGGTCTTAGATTGGAACTTTTGAGGAGGGGTTTTGGATGTGGATCTGCTGAAGACGAGTATTGGAGGGCTTTGAGGTATTTCTGTTGATAAAGGGGCATTGCAGAGGAATCCTGAGGGCAAATCTGCTGAGGTGGGGTCTTGGTTGGATCTGCTGAGGAGTAGTCTTAGGGTTGTGTCAGCTGTTTTGTCTGGGAGAGGAGTCTAGGGTGCAGTTGTGCTGAAGAAGGGTCTAGGTGTGGATCTGCTGATGAGGAGTCTTTCCAGTGGATCTTCTGAAGAGAGGTATTAAGGCAGATCTTCTGAGAATGGGGTTTAGATGTAAATCTGCTGTAGAGGGGAGAGGTTTAGGAGAAACTGCAGAAGAGCAGTCTTGATGGTGAATCTGCTAAGGAAGGTCTTGAAGGTGGATCTGCTAAGAACAGATTTTGAGGGTGGATCTGCTGAGAAGGGGTTTTGGAGGTGGTTCTGCTGAAGAGGGGTCTTAGAGGTAGAGCTGCTGAGATACAGTAGGTCTTGGAGAGGAGGGGTCTTAGTGGGTGATCTGCTAAGAAGGACTGCTGAGGGGGATCTGCTAAAAAGGGGTCTTGAGTGCGAATGTCCTGAGAAGGAGTTATGGAGGTTGATCTGCAGAAGAGGAGTCTTCAAGGTGGATCTGTTGAGGAGAGGTCTAAGAGGGGGTCTGCTGAGGACGGGTCTTGTGCGCTGATGTACTAAGGATATGTTTTAGAGGGGGATCTGCTGAGAAGAGATCTTAACTGCTTGTATGGTGAGAAAGGGTTATAGAAGTGGTTCTTCTGAAGAGGGGTCTTGAGGGTGGATCTAATAAGGAGAAGTTTTGGAAGTGGATCTGCTGAGAAGGAGTCTTGGAGGAGGATTAGCTAAAGAGGAATCTTAGGACATCTGCTGAGAAGGGGTCTTAAGGAACACAATCTCGAGACAACAAAAACACTATATTTGTAGCTAGTACACAATGTCAGTTTACCAAAGGGTGATCTCCAAATTAAAAGCCAAGAAAGTTGAATGTATCATTTCTACAATTGTCATGTTTGGAAGAGAACCAATACAACCAAATACAAATTGGCTTGCCCTACTTCTACTGTGCCCCAGTTTCTATAAATGAGCCCTGTAGAGTATACTGTTTACGCTGTCCAGCACAACAAATGTTCTCCATTGTTTTCTGAATGATGTTATGTCAAGCTGTGCTCTGTTGAAAGAGGAAGAGAAATATTGCCCTATAAAAGTTTTACACTGTTATTTGTTATTATCATCATTTTTCACTTGCTTCGTGCACCACCAACATGAATTGCCTAGGGCACGTTCTGAAATCATACTGTATTTGCAAAAACAAAAAGTGTTGCTTATGCAGTCTTAACACTGTAATCAAAGCCATTTGCGGTCACATTGCACCCACCCATGAGTGTGAAGAACTCACCCCTTGGATGAAACACTGCACCATTTTCAGAGGACCATTTTGGCCAAGGTTAACTTCACTTTTCTAATGCAGAAACAGCTCTGATTTCACAAGGGAACTTACCCAGGAAAGTCTGTAAAAGGATGACATGTCCACTTTTAGGTAAACATGACTGGTAGGTGGTTGGATAACCTTTTAGGCATGATTGTTGACTGGTGCATCTTGGGGCCAGGGATAGGTTTCAGACTTTGTAGGAAAATTGGAAGGCACAAACCAGTATCTACAAATGATACAACTTGTCGCTTAGCTGTTGCTGGTGTTGTCAGACAATTAATTCAGTGCCCATACAGACAGGATGTTACTGGCCACCTTATATCTCCTTAAATGAAAAACATTATTTTTTAGTCAGTGTTTCCTTGTTTTTACCCCTGGAAGGGGCATTGCAATATACAGGTTCTGCCAAAGTAGTACAGGGGATGTCTTTTTAGTATTATTGCTGAAGAACTTTAAACAGGAGAGTGGTTTAGGGTCACAAGATACTTCAAAACGAACTATAGCAATAATGGAAGGACATATTGTACTTCTCACAAATCTTCTACTAGCAGCTTTTCCTGGAGGTAATAGGGAATGGCTAGTATATCTGGGACCCAACAGCAATGGTCCATATAGTCACTTCTGGCACTCAGTTCTTTTTTAGCACTTGCACAACTAATAGTCCATAGCAATCTTTACTCACAGTTTCACAGGAGCTGTCTGCCACCCAGCATCCTTAGGTAGATCTTCAGTGAGGAAGATAACACGATCCTTCTGCAGACCAGGACTTCAGCACAGTGCCCTCCAGTAAAATCCATCAGCAGCTGCAGAGGCCCAGAATAAAATGTATTTTCTCAGTAAAATTGCCTCCAGGGGCAACAGCTCCAAAAGAACCAGAACCCCCCCTGGACGAAAAGAATACTCTGGCAAGACTTCCTAAACATTCGCCTTCCCAGGCACCATATGGATGCCCAGGGCCGCTGATAGAAATCATGGAGCCCCGTACAGCCTACCTGATGGGGCCCCCTTCAGCCCCACCCCGGTCCCGCCCCTGGTCCCTCCTTCAGCCCCACCCTGGCCCTGCCCCTGGGCGAGCCCATGGTCCCTCCTTCAGCCTCACTCCTGGCCCCTCCCCAGAAGGTTAGAGACTGCAGACATAGTACAGTAGATGGTCAGAGACTGCAGACACAGTACAGGAGATGGTCAGAGACTGCAGACATAGTACAGGAGATGGTCAGAGACTGCAGACATAGTACAGCAGATGATCAGAGACTGCAGACATAGTACAGGAGATGGTCAGAGACTGCAGACATAGTAAAGGAGATAATCAGAGACTGCAGACATAGTTCAGGAGATGATCAGAGACTACAGACATATTACAGGAGATGATCAGAGACTGCAGACATAGTAAAGGAGATGGTCAGAGACTGCAGATATGGTACAGGAGATGGTCAGAGACTTCAGACATGGTACAGGAGATGGTCAGAGACTGCAGACATGGTACAGGAGATGGTCGGAAACTGCGATTATGGCTGAACCCAGTGTACAAGTATAAAGTATCACAGGGCTGATCCACTCTATTTAAACCAGCTCTGCAAGATCAAGTCAGTGATTTTCCTTTGAAAGTGCAACCAAGTGACAGAAGACAGCTTCACATCCATTTTCCAAAATACAAATTTTCTTACAAATGGTGAACTGGTCAGGATTACATGAGGAGAGTAACCAGTTAATGGGGCTGTTAAGTTTCCAGCCTGATTCAGCAGTAAATCCTCCAAAAAACAAACAAAAAAAATCAAACAATCTATGCAGCACACACAGAGCTCTGGCTAAATAGCTGATTATAAGCTGAAATGATTAGCTGCTGCAGAGTCTTGCAGAGATCTTATCAGTGTGATCAGGCAATGTGCAGGTCAGGTTAGGCAAATTAAAAAAAAAAAAGTAACCAGCAAGACAAGAGGGAGGGGAGGCTGATTGATAACCTGTACACTGCCTGATCACATAGATATTTGGAAGACACTGCAGTCAGCCAGCAACATGTTACTGTGCTCCCAACGATCCTGTTGTTTCCATTCAGCCATAGCTGTGTGTCCTGCAGAACTTGTATTGCTGCTGTAATCATACCTCCTTGTGTCTCCTTCCTTGCTCCCCCATTCAGCCCCACTTCAGCACTGTTTACAGTCAAATGTGAGCAGCTGGAGAAGGGGAGGGAAACACTTTTTTTTTTATTACTTTGCATTCTTTCATTCACTGTTTATATTGCCTGGGCCCCCCCTGCAGGCCGGGCCCGGTACAACAGGGCCAGTTGTACTGGCTTATCAGCAGCCCTTTGATTCCCTCATTCCAAGGATTTAATGAAGCATGATAAATATTCACACTGATCATTTGAATCTCCCTGCTCTAAACTCTGGAAACTTCTTTCAGAGGCAGTTGAAACTTAACCACTTCAGCCCCGGAAGAATTTACCCCCTTCCTGACCAGAGCACTTTTTGCGATTCGGCACTGCGTCGCTTTAACTGACAATTGCACGGTCATGGGACGTGGCTCCCAAACAAAAATGACGTCCTTTTTTTCCCACAAATAGAGCTTTCTTTTGGTGATATTTGATCGCCTCTGCGGTTTTTATTTTTTGCGCTATAAACAAAAATAGAGCAACAATTTTGAAAAAAACGCATTATTTTTTACTTTTTGCCATAAGAAATATCCCCCAAAAATATATATAATAAAAAAATTTTCCTCAGTTTAGGCCGATACGTATTCTTCTACATATTTTTGGTAAAAAAAAATGCAATAAGCGATTATTGATCGGTTTGCGCAAAAGTTATAGCGTTTACAAGATAGGGGAAAGTTTTATGGCATTTTTATTAATAATTTTTTTTTTTTTAAATGGCGGCGATCAGCGATTTTTATTGTGACTGCGACATTATGGCGGACACATCGGGCATTTTTGACACTTTTTTGGGACCATTGTCATTTATACAGCAATCAGTGCTATAAAAATGCACTGATTCCTGTGTAAATGACACTGGCAGTGAAGAGGTTAACCACTAGGTGGAAGTGTAGGGGTTAAATGTGTCCTAGGGGCGTGTTTCTAACTGTGGGGGGGGGTGCCTACATGTTACACGTCACTGATCTCTGCTCCGATGACAGGGAGCAGAGATCGAGTGACACTGTCACTAGGCAGAACGGGGAGATGCTGTTTACATCAGCATCTCCCCGTTCTTCCTCCCCGTGAGGCGATCACGGGTATCCCCACGGCGATCGAGTCTGCGGGACCCGACTCACGGAGCTTGCCGCTGGCGCGCGCCGCCCGCGGCGCGTGCCCGCTGGCCGCCTCTTAAAGGGCATTGTACAGGTACGTGGTTTTGCCTGTACGAGCCCTTCTGCCGCAGTATATCTGCGTGAGGCGGTCGGTAAGCGGTTAAAAGGAATCAAACTCTCAGCTCAGGAAACCCTGAACAGGCCATAACAATCACTGCTCCACTCACTACAGTGCATCCAAGATTTAAATTTAACCTAGCAGCAGAACTAATGGAGGGCGCTACATTTACTATTTTTAAAGTATAAGTCAAACACTTTTTTTGTAGTGCAGAAAGTTCAGAGTTTAAGTGAAATCCTTCTTTTGGTAACTTAAGTTCTTAAAGATGCAAACTCCTGGAATGCCTTAGATTCCTTTTTCAGCCTGCAGAAGGAATATAAGTGTAGCGCTGCCCTCTTGTGGGTAGCAAGATAAATCAGTACCCATTTGTTTGCTCTGACCCTGTGAGCCCTCTGCCACCTCTGACACCCTGGGTTCAAACATTTTTTCCTTAAATAACAGCAGCAGTAAGGAAATTAGTTTACTTAATGAGATGAATGGAATGGAAAATAAATCAAAATATTCAACTTGAGCTTATACCTTAAAATTTTGTCTCCCAAAGAATGTTATTGATAGTGAAAAAACTCTAAAATTCAAACATTCAATAGTGAACACTATAATTTCTATGCTCAAATAAGTACATATAATGTTTATATGAATAGGCTAGAGGACAGCAGAGGAATGGCTCTTATGGGTGTCAGACCCCTCTATACTGCTCCTTCACACATAAAAGGAAAAAACAGTAGATCAACAAGTACAACTTTAGCAAACAGGAACTGTATTACAATTCAACCTGATCTTACAGAGAGTTCTTGGTGAACTGCAGCTTGACAAGCTTCAGCAAAACAAATCCCTGAAATGGGGAGGGAGGTAAAGGTAGTCCTGTGTTGCTGTGTGGCAATCCAGTTAATCTTCAGCTAGCTCTAAGATGTTTAATTGCATGCAAGAAATATTGAATGGTAAAGCAAATAGCTGATCCAATAGATGGTGTATAAACAACAGACAATATTCATGTGCACATCAGAACTGGAATTGGATTCACAGTGATCACTGACTTAAAGATGTTAAATTCTGTGGAACTACAAGCAACAGCAGAACAATGGATGGCAAATATGTCTGTAGGTATATAGTGTCTATGATATGCTGGAACAGATCCTTGAACTAAAGATGGTAATGGGTGCAGGAGACACTGATGTCTATATACAGTGTCTATAAGACTGAGCTATCGCCCGCTCACCACACTGGAGCAGAAAAGGATGATGATAAGAATGATGATCTCTCAGGAATGTTGCTCAAGGGATGACATCTGGCCTCCACCTCACCGCACCACGGCTCACACAAACCTGATATCCCTGCAAGGTGGATGGAACAGGAGCGGCCTCCGGGCTGCTGCTGGACAGTGAAGGGAAACAGTGTGCAGGTGTCCTTCCAGATATCTGCTGGGTAACTCTGTCAGAGCAGGCCGTAACTCAGCTGCAGCTCACCCTGCAACAGATTCCCTGCATGCAGATCCAAGTCGGTCCTAGGAGAGCGCACCAGGCCTCAAGCCTTCCCTCTTATAGTCCCTCCCAGTGGTCTGCTCTTCTCCATCAGCCAGCTGGTAGTTGTAGTGTCACACAATACAGCCAGAGGGCGAATCCTACCCGTGTGGACTCCATGTCCCAAGATGCTTTGCTCTGTCTGGTCTCTGATTAAGAAAGTAACAGGGTATCCCATACTGGAATTGAAGCACCTGATTAGAGGCAGAGGTACTAATAGGCTTCAAAATAGGGTGGGTTCGGGGCGCCCTGATCCCACCCAATTGTGTGATGATAGCTAATACATTTTCGCTATTTTCACACTAACCTTCCTCCCCGCCAATCAGGAGGCAGGGCGTCAGAATTGTTTCCTGATTGGCCAAAGCGCCAGGCCACCCTATTGGATGTCTGGCGCTTAGGAAGAGTAGAGGAGGAGACACGCGCTCGAGTGGAGGTCATCGCCGCTCTGGGAGGAGCTGTAGCAGTGCTGCGGAAAGTCCCCTCGCTCTGTCAGACCCACGTGTGCAGGGAGGTGCTACCAGAGCCACAAGTCCCGCGAGACGGGGGGGGGGGGTCGGTGGGCACAGTGGCTGCATATGTTGGGCACAAGTAGCTGCATTTGATGGGCACAAGTGGCTGCATTTGATGGGCACAAGTGGCTGCATTTGATGGGCACAAGTGGCTGCATATGATGTGCACCGTGGCAGCATTTGATGGACACGGGTGGCTGCATTTGATGGGTACAAGTGGCTGCATTTGATGGGCACAAGTGGCTGCATATGATGGGCACAAGTGGCTGTATATGATGGGCACAGTGGCTTCATTTGATGGGCACAAGTGGCTGCATTTGATGGGCACAAGTGGCTGCATTTGATGGGCACAATGGCTGCATATGATAGGCACAAGCGACTGCATATTATAGGCACAGATGGCTGCATATGATGGGCACAAGTGGCTGCATTTGACGGGCACCACTGGCTGCATATGATGGGCACAAGTGGCTGTATTTGATGGGCACAAGTGGCTGCATTTGATGGGCACAAGTGGCTGCATTTGATGGGCACAATGGCTGCATATGATAGGCACAAGCGACTGCATATTATAGGCACAGATGGCTGCATATGATGGGCACAAGTGGCTGCATTTGACGGGCACCACTGGCTGCATATGATGGGCACAAGTGGCTGTATTTGATGGGCACAAGTGGCTGCATTTTATGGGCACAAGTGGCTGCATATAATGGGCACAGGTGGCTGCATATAATAGGCACAAGTGGCTGCATATGATGGGTACAAGTGGCTGCATTTGATGGGCACAAGTGGCTTTATTTGATGGGCACAAGTGGCTTTATTTGATGGGCACAAGTGGCTGCATTTTATGAGCACAAGTGGCTGTATATGATGGGCACAAGTGCCTGCATATAATAGGCACAAGTGGCTGCATATGATGGGTACAAGTGGTTGCATTTGATGGGCACAAGTGGCTGCATTTGATGGGCACAAGTGGCTGCATATGATGGGCACACATGGCTGCATATGATGGGCACACGTGGCTGCATATGATGGGCACAAGTGGTTGCATTTGATGGGCACAAGTGGCTGCATATGATGGGAACAAGTGGCCGCATTTGATTGGCACAAGTGGCTGTATATGATGGGCACACATGGCTGCATATGATGGGCACACGTGGCTGCAAATGATGGGCACAAGTGGTTGCGTATGATGGGCAAAATGGCTGCATATGATGGGCACAAGTGGCTGCATATGATGGGCACAAGTGGCTGTATATGATGGGCACACGTGGCTGCATATGATGGGCACAAGTGGCTGCATTTGATGGGCAAAAGTGGCTGCATATGACACTTTAATGACCATTATGCGGTCATGCAACACTGTACCCAAACTACATTTTTATAGCTTTTTTGAGACAGATAGAGCTTTCTTTTGGTGGTATTTAATCACCATTGTTTTTTTTATTTTTTGCTCAAACGAAAAAAATACCGAGAGTTCTGAAAACAAAACGTTTCTTCTCAGTTTCTGTTATAAAATTTTGTAAATAAGTAATTTTTCTCCTTCACTGATGTGTGGTGATGAGGCTGCACTGATGGGCACTGATAGGCTGCACTAATGGGCACTGATAGGCGGCACAAGTGGGCACTGATGGGCACTGATGAGCAGGCACTGATGAGGCTGCACTGATATGCGGCACTGATGGGCTCTGATAGGTGGCATTGATGGGCACTGATAGGCAGCATTGATAGGCATGACTGATTGACACTGACAGGCATCACTGATTGGCACTGATTGGCAGCACTGGTGGGAACAGATTGGCAGCACTGGTGGGAACAGATTGGCAGCACTAGCGGGCACTGTTGGGGCTGCACTGATAATCAGGACACTAATGATCAGTGCCCTGATTGTCAGTACAGATGTCCCCTGTGTGGATTTGCCGGTTTTCAGCTCTCCTCTCCTCACACTCTATCAGCATGAGGGGAGGATTGCCCGATAACCCGCAAATCCTGTTTACATTGTGAACAGCTGTGATTGGACACAGCTAATCACGTGGTAAAGAGCCGCCATGATCGGCTTTTCCCCAATCACTGATCACTGCTGATGCGCGCTGCAGGAGGCGCACAGGCAGCGCGAGCACAGGAGGACGTCATATGGTAGCCTCCCGGCAAAGTGTGGCAGCGCTGTAGCCGTCATTTGGCTATAGCGTGGTCACGAAGGGGTTAATAAGATAGTTAATAAGAAGTATCACTTAAATTCAAAACCTTCTGCATTAATCAATGGCTAACACTGTACAATACTCTACTACTGTTAGATCTAGTTTTGGATAGAGTAAGGAAGGGTTAGAACCTCTGTTATATTTTTATTGCTATTCCGGGCTCTGTTGAAGAGATTTACTCTCACTTCCTGTCTTGCTAACAATCTTTTATCATACAGGAAGTGGGGGGAATTCTCCAACGGCAACAAAAAGCAAAAACACAATCATTTTCCTTAGAAGAGAAAAATCTCCCGAACATAGCCTAATCTGCCAATCTGTTTCGGGGCAGAGACTCAAACAATACTGAATCCAAAGGATCAGCAAGACAACCAAGAAAGTTTAATTTCCATAAGAAGAGTTCAAAATTGCATACTACATATTTCTTTCAGCACAGGTTTAATTTAAAAGATAATGGTTTTCAGGTTGAATCAGCTAAACTGGTCTCAGAACTTGAAAGCAGGGACTCTTAGGTGCATGTACCAAATCCTAGAGCAGTGATGGCAAACCTTGGCACCCCAGATGTTTTGGAACTACATTTCCCATGATGCTCAACCACACTGCAGAGTACATGGGCATCATGGGAAATGTAAAACATCTGGGGTACCAAGGTTTGTCATCACTGCTCTAGAGTGTTCTAAGATGCATTTTTTCATTCTTGGCTAGAAAGTCAAGACTTGGCCCATTCATTCCTTGTTCTCAAACTCACTATTGGTCTTGTGTATTTCCAATAGGGAGTTGAAGTAGAAATTAGAGCTTACCAAGTTCAACAGCATGTCAGGTTCATAGTCGAGCGCATGAGGTTCATATTGGAGCTTGCCAGGTTCATCTTAGAGCAGGCCAAGCTCATGTTAGAGCATGCCAAGTTCAAATTGGAGCAACCAGTTTAATTTTAGGGTTTATCAGGGGTGGTTTTTTTTTGCAAATATTGTAATCTAATCGAATTACTGGGATAATGGAGAAGCATCAATGGGTACAAGGTACATCTTCCAGTATGTGACAGGGTTAATGTACACAATTTAACTGCTTGAAAAAGGGAATGAATAGTCAACCAATAAAGCAGGTTGCCAAACAGACAAGTAGTACCTCGCGTTACAAACCCAAGAATAGGGAAATTACGAAAAAGGTTGAAATTATGCAGACCCATAACTAAGGGGGGCCGCCAAAATTGTATATAAATATATATATATATAGAGAGAGAGAGAGAGAGAGGGAGAGAGATAGAAACGGAATAGAAATAAGAAATAGAGAAAGAAAAGGGGGAGGAGAGAAGGTTCCATAGAGTCCAAGTTTTCCAGTACACGTCTCGTTTATGTTGTAAAGAGAGCATCAGATCCTCTAGCAGGTTCAGTTCCTCAAACCTTTTGAGCCAAAGACGGTTGGTGGCTGTGCGTTTTACCCGGAAAGAGGGATACCTTATTTGGCGACATTGAGGAGGTGACAGAGTATTGCTTTTGATTTTGGCAGGTATATTGGAGGCTGATCGGTTTTATATAAGAGAACACCTGGTTATGAGGCCTCATCTGTTTCATAGTATAGCATATCAGGTTTGTACTGGAGTATGGCATGTTGGAGCAGGCCAGGCTTGTAATAGAGCAGCCCAGGTTCATAGGAGAGCACACCAGGTTCATGGTAGAGCACACTTGGTCCTCCAGTATGCACATCCATGCTTATTGGAGCTCATCAGGTGCATAAGAGAGCACCAAGGTTCATCTGGTTCATAGTATAGCACATCAGGTTTGTACTGGAGTATGGCATGTTCATATTGGAGCACGCCAGGCTTTTAATAGAGCAGGCCGGTTCATAGGAGAGCACACCAGGTTCATGGTAGAACGCACTTGGTCCTCCAGTATGCACATCCGTGCTTTTTGGAGCTCGCCAGGTTCATAAGAGAGCACTAAAGGTCATATTGGAGCAATCCGTTTCATATTAAACGATAATATTAGAGCAAGCCAGATTCATATTGGAGCATGCAAGGTTCATACTGAACATACCAGGCTCATATTGAAGCACCACGGGTTCATTTTAGAACACTCCAGGTCCTTGTTAGAGCACACCATGTTCTTATTAGGACTGATAAGGTTCATATTAGAGCACATCAGGTTTATAATGAAGCATGCCATGTTCATACTGGAGCAGACCAAGTTTGTATTAGAGCACACCAGATTTAGCTGGTTTGAGATTATTACAGGTGTGCTACAACATAACATTAACAGCTGCAGTTGATTGGATATTCTTGTACATGAATTTTCTCTAAGAATATTGATACTAGAAATTAAGGTTCTTTAATTATCGATGTACTGATTGAGGTCATCCAGACTTGTGTCTGAAAAGCCATAGAATAAACCACTTTCTCTCCAGTCGGGATGCCTGCATGTGAAGGGGTTAATTGCTATAAAATGCTTGGTATGGTGATAAGAGTAATCCATAAGATTCAATTAAGTTTATCAGGCAATTAGACACACAGAGGCACAGACACAGTAATTACATCTTGCAGATTATCAAGAGAGAAAGCATATCTGTAGCGAATCTCCAGAGAGGCTTAGTCTCTCCTCTCTTAGAAAGCAGCAGATCAGTGGGCAAATCAAGCCTGGAGCCTCTCCTGGGCCACCACGGATAGAACGAAAGCATGCAATTCACTGAAGTGGGGCTCTCTGGATTTAAAGGCCACAAATGCTGCTAGATTCCAAGCTTTACTGAGGTATGAACACACCTTGATGTCTGCAAAATAATTTCTGCTATTGCTAAAGTGTATGGTTAAAGTGTACCTAAATCCATTAAATACCTGTAGCACTATGCCCATAGGAGCTGCTGGATATAATGGGTCCTCTGTAGGGATGCACTGATACCAGTTTTTAGAACCGAGTACGAGTATCAATACTTTTTCTCAAGTAATCGCCGATACCAATTACTAATACCTATTTTTAGGGTCATGTGACAGTTTTTTTTAGGGTTCGTTCACACCATGAAGAATTTGGTAAGCAACAAGGAACACCAGCGCTAAAACATGGCCATCTGTGGATGGGGAGGAAAGGGCATGGTTAATGACATGGGATCTGAACCCAGTGCAGCTGGATGGCAGCCATCGCTGGAGGGTATGGATAAACAGTGTACAACAAACAAACGGACCAGCGCTCAATGGGTTGAGGAGTAAACACAGTCTCACAGCAGACAGTTGAACATGATTAGTCCTAGTTTATTCAATAATGCATGTTGTCAGACAGGAAGGGATTTGAGGTAGTTAAAAAAAGAAATCAACAGCTTACAGTTTCACAGATGATCCATGGAGCAACAAGGAGCTGACAGCATTGGGGTTTACAAAAATCCTCCTGCAGCATGGTGGGGGGGGCGCCAATACCCGTGCTGTACTGCGGCCCAATGGGGAACACGCTCACCAGCGTTTGGGGAAGGGCTGGACATGCTGGAGGTGAAAGCGACGATGATTGACAGCGGGAAGGTGGAGACCCAAACTGTAAGCTGCATGTGGCTGGGATGCCAAGTCCGCTGGCATACTGGCAGGTGAAAGGGCGAGAGCCGCGTTGCTGCAGTGTGGATGAGGCTATACGTTCACAGCATCTAAAGCCCAATGGATGTAAATCCCAGCTGCGTGGGAGTGTCCCAAAACGATGTAGACCTCAAGAAGATGGAAAACCAGGGCTGGATGGGTCGATGTGGATATCAGTCAGCGTTGCTGGGGTTCTAGGGGTGCTGGTAGTTGGGGCACCTCATGGACCTGGGTGACCTGTTGGCTGTGGTGGTTGCCTTGACAATGCGTTTCGCGCATCTGCACTTTTTCAAAGTCCAATAAGCGTTCGCCCCCTAGAGCTCTGAAAGCAGCTGACGTACAATGAAGGCGATTCCCCCAGGAGAGCCAACCTGCCGCAGTATAACTACGGTGGCTGGTCTTAACTACTTGCCGCTCGCGTTATAGCTGAAAGACGGCTACAGCGCGGTCCTTAATTGCTGGGAGGGCCTCAATGGACGTCCTCCCAGGCAAGCGCTGTCTGCTTGAGCCTACGAGACGCCTACGATCCCGACCCCTTACCATGTGATCAGCTGATCACGTGATGTAAACAAAAATGTATTCTTCTCCTCAGTCTTTACGAGTGAATCGAGGGGCTTCAGTAACCAAAACTGCAGTGTTTATCCTCATGACACATCATAGGAGGCACCTCCATGGTTAACAGAGGACAGAATTAAAATTAGATTTGGGAAACTTAACATTAATAAATCAATAGGGAACTCAGTCAAGTAATTGCCAGACCATTGTTCCTAATTTTTACTGACAGTCTACTGACTGGAATGGTATCAGCTGATTGGAGAAAAGCCAATGTAGCACCAATATTTAAAAAGGGCCCAAAATACATCCCTGGAAATTACAGACCAGTTAGCCTAACATCAATAGTATGTAAACTCTTGGAGGGGATGATAAGGGACTATATACAAGATTTTAGTAATGAGAATGGTATCATTAGCAGTAATCAGCATGGATTCATGAAGAATCGTTCTTGCCAAACCAATCTATTAACTTTCTATGAGGAGGTGAGTTGCCATCTAGATAAAGGAAGGCCCGTAGACGTGGTGTATCTGGATTTTGCAAAAGCATTTGACACAGTTCCCCATAAACATTTACTGTACAAAATAAGGTCTGTTGGCATTGACCATAGGGTGAGTACATGAATTGAAAACTGGCTACAAGGGCAAGTCCAGAGGGTGGTGATAAATGGGGAGTACTCGGAATAGTCAGGGGTGGGTAGTGGGGTCCCCCAGGGTTCTGTGCCAATCCTGTTTAATTTGTTCATAAACGACCTGGAGGAAGGGGTAAACAGTTCAATCTCTGCATTTTCAGACAATGCTAAGCTAAGCAGGGCAATAACTTCTCTGCAGGATGTGGAAACCTTGCAAAAATATCTGAACAAATTAATGGGGTGGGCAACTACATGGCAAATGAGGTTCAATGTAGAAAAATGTAAAATAATGCATTTAGCTGGCAAAAATATGAATGTAATCTATACACTGGGGGGAGAACCTCTGGGGGAATCTAGGATGGAAAAGGACCTGGGGGTCCTGGTAGATGATAGGCTCAGCAATGGCATGTAATGCCAAGCTACTGCTAACAAAGCAAACAGAATATTGGCATGCATTAAAAAGGGGATTAATCCCAGAGATAAAACGATAATTCTCCCGCTCTACAAGACTCTGGTCCAGCCGCACCTAGTGTATGCTGTCCAGTTCTGGGCACCAGTCCTCAGAAAGGATGTACTGGAAATGGAGCGAGTACAAAGAAGGGCAACAAAGCTAATAAAGGGTCTGGAGGATATTAGTTACGAGGAAAGGTTGCGAGCACTGAACTTATTCTCTCTGGAAAAGAGACGCTTGAGCGGGGATATGATTTCAATATACAAATACCAAACCGGTGACCCCACAATAGAGATAAAACTTTTTCGCAGAAGGGAGTTTAACAAGACTTGTGGCCACTCATTAAAATTAGAAGAAAAGAGGTTTAACCTCAAAATACGTAGAGGGTTCTTTACTATAAGAGCGGCAAGGATGTGGAATTCCCTTCCACAGGCGGTGGATTCAGCGGGGAGCATCGATAGTTTCAAGAAACTATTAGATATGCAACTGAACGACAGGGATACAGGGATATGCAATGTAATACTGATATATACTCACACATAGGTTGGACTTTTGACCTCACCTACTATGTAACTATGACTGCGCTGAAAGCTGAAAATTGGTCTGGGCAGGAAGGGGGTTTAAGTGCCCAGTAAGCAAGTGGTTAAAGTGGTTAAATAAAAAAAACAAAAATTAAAAAGTTTTAAAAAATGTAATGAAAAATTATTTCATTTTTTATTTATTTTTTACACACTGTCACCGGCCAGTATCCCTGATCACTGCCACACCAGTCATATGATAATGCTGTACTGCACTGGTGACCTATGTAAAAACAAAATTGTGACAAAAAAATAACAAATTTTATTTAATTTCTTTATTTTCTACAAAAAATGACAAGAAAAATTTCAACTTCAAAAAAATTTGCCATGCCGCTCGCTAAATACCTTGAACTGTCTACTTTCCAAAAAGGAGCCATTTGGTGGATATTTGTACTGTCCTGGCATTTTAGGGCCTCGGGAAATAAGATAGGCGTCAGTACATCAGGATTGATCAATTTTCAAATATATTTACCAGTTTGTAAACTCTATAACTTTCACAAAGACTACATAATATACACTGATTTGGGTTATTTTTACCAAAGACACGTAGCAGACTATATTTGGCCTAAATTTATGAAGAAAGATTATTTGCAAAATTTTATAACAGAAAAACTTGTATTTTTCAGAAATAAAGTAGGGCAGCGCTGATTGCTGCATAGCAAAAAATGCCCTGGTCATGAAGGGGGTAAAACCTTCCAGTGGTCAGGTGGTTAACCACCTTAATACAGGGCACTTACACACCCTTCCTGCCCAGACCAATTTTCAGCTTTCAGCGCTCTCACACTTTGAATGACAATTACTCAGTCATGCAACACTGTACCCATATGAAATTTGCATTCTTTTTTTCACACAAATAGAGCTTTCTTTTGGTGGTATTTAAACACTAGTGGGTTTTTTTATTTTTTTTGTGCTATAAATAAAAAAAATGAAAAAAATGCCTTTTTCTTTGTTTCTGTCATAAAATTTTGCAAATTAGTAATTTTTCTTCATAAATTTTGGCCAAAATTTATACTGCTACATAGCTTTGGTAAAAAATAACCCAAATTAGTGTATATTATTTGGTCTTTGTGAAAGTTATAGAGTCTACAAACTATGGTGCCAAACACTGAAAATTGATCACATCGGATTGGGCCTTCAGTACAACAGGTGTATCTCATTTCTTGAGACACTAACAAGTCAGGTAGGTATAAATACCCCCCAAATGACCCCTTTTTAGAAAGTAGACATTACAAGATATTAAGTAAGTAGCATGGTGAGTTTTTTTAAGTTGTATTTTTTTCCCACAATTCTTTGCAAAATGTAGATTTCTTACGGTATTTATTTTTAAATTTTTTTACAAAATTATCATGTTATCAGGTTATTTCTCACACACATATGCATACCACAAATTACACCCCAAAATACATTCTGCTACTCTTTCCGAGTATGGCGATACCACATGTGTGAGACTTTTACACAGCCTGGCCACATACAAAGGCCCAACATTGAAGTAGCACCTTCAGGCATTCTACGAGCATAAATGACACATCTCATTTCTCAACCACCTATTACACTTTTGAAGGCCCTGGAGCACCAGGACAATGGAATTGCCCACAAAATGACCCCATTTTGGAAAGCAAACACCCCAATGTATAATCTATGACGCATAATGATTCTTTTGAACGGTTCATTTTTTTTCAGAAGTTTTTGGAAAATGTGTAAAAAAAATGAAAACGCATTTTTTTTTACACAAAGTTGTCAATTTATAAGATATTTCTAACACATAGCATGTATATAGCAAAAATTACACCCCAAAATACATTCTGCTACCCTTCCCGAGTATGGCGATAGCACAGGTGTGAGACTTTTACACAGAATGGCCACATACAGAGGCCCAACATTGAAGTAGTACCTTCAGGCGTTCTAGGAGCATAAATTACACATCTCATTTCATTCCTATCAATCACACTTTTGAAGGTCCTTGAGCACCAGGACAGTTGAATTACCCACAAAATGACCCCATTTTGGAAAGCAAACACCCCAACGTATATTCTATGAGGCATGGGCTGCAGATAGGTACTCAGGTACTCTGATGGGGTGCAGATAGGTACTTGGGTAACTTAATGAGCTACAGACAGGTACTCGGGTACTCTGATGGGCTGGTGACAGTTACTCGGGTACTCTGATGGCCTGGTGACAGGTACTCGGGTAATCTGATGGGCTACAGATAGGTACTCGGGGACTCTGATGGGCTGGTGACAGGTACTCGGGTACTCTGAAGGGCAGTGGCAGGTACTCAGGTACTCGGTACTCATATGAACTGTGACAGGTACTCAGGTACTCAGATGGACTGTGACAGGTACTCGGGTACTCAGATGAACTGTGACAGGTACTCAGGTACTCGGGTGCTTAGATGAACTGTGATAGGTACTCGGGTACTCAGATGGACTGTGACAGGTACTCAGGTACTCAGATGGACTGTGACAGGTACTCAGGTACTCATATGGACTGTGACAGGTACTCAGGTACTCGGGCACTCAGATGAACTGTGACAGGTATTCGGGGTACTCAGATGAACTGTGACAGATACTCGGGTACTCAGATGAACTGTGACAGGTACTCAGGTACTCGGATAGATTGTGACAGGTATTCGGGTACTCGGATGGACTGTGACAGGTATTCTGGTACTCGGATGAACTGTGACAGGTACTCGGGTACAGGTACTCGGGTAATCAGATGGACTGTGACAGGCACTCAGGTACTCGGATGAACTGTGACAGGTACTCAGATGGACTGAGTGTGACAGGTACTCAGATGAACTGTGACAGGTACTTTGATGGGTGATGACAGGTCCTCTTTATTGGGGGGTGTGTTGGTGTACACTGTAAGCGGTAACGAGATGTTATGGGAACATGCCGCCACCGACGTGCACTCGCAGCATGTTCGCTCGCATGCGCCGTGCAAAGTGGGGCGGTACCATCTGTGATTGGCCGTGACTTCATCACGGCCGATCACGTGGTAAACAGCCATGCCCAATGGCTGTTCACCCCCTCTCGGTGGCGAGTGGTGTCTCCGTGACGCGCCACCACCGAAGGTACAGGGCTGCGCGCACACAATCATGCGCATGCCCTGTTTAAATGGACGGACATCATATGAAGCCCGCCCAGAACAAGAGTCGCGCCGCCTGGCCGTCAAATGACATCGGCAAGCGGTTAAAGCACTTGTACACACTGATCAGACCAAGCTGAAATATTTTCTGTGCTTCAATCAATTGCTGAATTATGATCCTGAAGCCAAGGAAGGACTAGAATCAAAAGTGTGGATAGAGAATTATTGACAAGAAATCTTTTCCCATTTTGAAGAGCCCACTTGTAGTTGGAAAGGGTTAGTGGCCCGTAGCACTTGTTTTTGTGAGATAGGCCAATTATCTACAGAAATTAGGTGGACAGGATAGTCCAGAGCATGAGTTTTCAGAGGCAAGCAAGTGATCAGAGCTTTATCAAAAAATTCCCGAATCCACAAAGGTTCAGGTAGTTTTCCTTTTGAGGACTTGATAGCAGACCTAGGGTGACCTTTTCACAATCACCTAGGGTCCTGGAATTTCCTGGATGTATGGGGCAAGATCAAAGCATATGACCGTTGACACCACAATACAAATGGAGTACCATATCCCGATGGGTTGTGTTTTCCTGAGCATGAGCAGATATAGCTGTATAGGTTCCTCCTAAGACATAACACTGGAAGTGAAGGAATTGGGTGTCAAGGAAGGCACAGGTTCCACCTCAGTTGTGCCAACTTCCCCGCTGGGGGCGGTCAATTCTGATGGCCAATTTCATGGCCTCCTCCAATGAGGCTGGGTAGGAGTAGTTGACCAAAGTGTCTTTAATTGCCTATGATTGGAACGTATATCTCAACAGAGTCAGATCCATGCAGTAGGGTTACACAGGGCTGAATCAGCAGCAGCAGCACAATCTAGGTCATCATATGGCAAGCCCAGGTCTTCAAAGCAGGCATCTACTGTTAGCAGGGCTGAATGGCTTGGTTTTACGCTAAAGGCCCAAGCCAGGTGGTCACCATGCAATAACAAAATGATGATTTGCACCATCTGTGTTTCAGAGCCAGTCGAGGATGGCTTTAACTTGGAATATAATTTGCAGCTGTTTTTAAAGTAAAAGAACCTCCTATGGTAAAAAAAAAATAGATCTGGCAAAGGAATCTTCAGTTCAGGTGTCATAGTATTGGCAGTGGGTGGCAATAGGAGGAGAAGCTTGAACCTTAGTAAGCTGGGTGGCGAGTTCCTGAACTTGATGGTACAAATAGCCTAAGTTCTTGGACAAATATCTAAGCTTGTGCAGAATCCATTAAGTCACTTTCCCTTTAAATTTTGGCATGTGATAATGTCAGGCCAAGAGTCAGATAGCAGGGAAAACAGTTCAAATGTGCTACATATGCAGACAGTTCAGTAATAAGTAGCAGATACTGCGTACAAAAGGTGCTTTAAACATGTCAATTTATTCCCAGGTAAGAGCTGTCCCAGGTAAGTCTCGGCCTTAAAGGGACAGTCTGCATGTGGGGAGGTGCAGCGTGGTGCGGCGGCAGTAAACACACAGTCCAGCTGTAGAAAACAGAACTTATTCTAAAGTAATGCAGCAACAGTTCTCAACAAACCCAGTGGGAAGACTGCCCAACCAGATGCACTCACGGTTTTCAGCAACATAAACAGAGCGGGTGACTGACAGTGTCTGTTGAGAGGGGCAGAATGCGGACTGGCTGTCTAGTGCCCAATGGGGAGTTAATCCAGAAGAGTTGCGTCTCTAAACTCCCTCAGGTACCTTTCCCTATCGCTAGTGCTGTCCCTAACAGATGGGGTACCTTTCCCTACACTACCCACTCGCATAAAGCTTGCCGAACCCAGGGCCATGATTTTAATTAGACTCTGCCACATCTAAAATGGCTGCCAGAGTCACTTGGGTGGCCAGTATCCAATCAGATCACTGCCCCAGTGACTCAGGAGGCCATAGAAGAATCCTGTTCCTCATGGCTTCTTCTCCCTCTGCATTGTCGCTGCAGTTGAGCGCCACCTGCAGTGGAGACAGTTGACTGCACCTGTCTACATGCATCCTTGTATTGACACAAATTACCAATACTTAACAGTAATGCCCCGTACACACGATCGGACATTCCGACAACAAAATCCATGGATTTTTTCCGACGGATGTTGGCTCAAACTTGTCTTGCATAAACACGGTCATACAAATCTTGTCGGAAATTCCGAACGTCAAGAACGCTGTGACGTACAACACGTACGACGAGCTGAGAAAAATGAAGTTCAATAGCCAGTGCGGCTCTTCTGCTTGATTCCGAGCATGTGTGGAACTTTGTGCGTCGGAATTGTGTACACACGATCGGAATTTACGACAACGGATTTTGTTGTCGGAAAATTTGAGATCCAGATCTCAAATTTTGTGTGACCGAAATTCCGATGGAAAATGTCCGAGGGAGCCTACACACAGTCGGAATTTCCGACAACAAGCTCCCATCGAACATTTTCCGTCGGAAAATCCGACCGTGTGTACGGGGCATAAGGGTTCTTTCAAAAAGCCAATGATGCTTACCTCCCTCTAAAATGCGATCCGAGGGTGGTATAGCAGCAGCTGGCAGGTGCTACAGTCACCTCCGAACGCCGTTTTACTTTTTTAAATTGCTGAACAGCAATTTTACATTGCGACACCGCTCTGCAACTGCGAACCAATTGTTTGTCTCGTGATTGATGTGCGGCCCCATTGATCCTAATGGGCGAGCATGACTGTCAACCTGTCAAACTCTGCAACCCAAGTTAAAATTGCGGCAGCTGCGACGTGAAGTACCGAGGGCGTGGCATGTGTACAGCCCCATCAGGCTGTAATGTTAGAATCCCAGCCGTTGGTAAAACCTTAAAGAGGAAGTAAACCCTGATGGGTTTACTTCCTCTTTGTTTCCCTGCAAAGGTAAAGCATAATGGGCTACTATGCATCGCATAGTAGCCCATTGAGTGTCACTTACCTGACACAGGAGCCTGCGATGTCACCTCTGTCCCCTCTGCTACGGAGCGTCCATCTTCTTTCCGGGTATTGTGGCTCCGGCACTGTGATTGGCCGGAACCACGATGACGTCACTCCCGCGCATGGGCACGGGAGTCGCCACTAACGGCATATCACCATTAGCAGCGGCATGCTCAGTGCGCCTGCACGCCGCTGTCTACGGAGCATGTGCCGTAGACAGAGGTGCCTGTCTTTTTGCAAATATCTCCTAAACTGTGTAGGTTTAGGAGATATTTCTTGGACCTACAGGCAGGGGCGTTGCTAGGTCTATAAAAGATCTGGGGCTAGAGCCCATAGCAGTGTAGTAAAGAAAGTCATACGCTTGGGCGGGCATACACATGTATATACAGTAGTATACGTGTGTGTGTGTGTGTATATATCCCCAGAGAGCCTCCTCGTTATGTCAGAGTCCCCAGAGAGCCTCCCCCTTGCATCAGGGTCCCCAGAGAGACTCCCCTCCCCTTCAGGACCCCTGCAGAGACTCGGGGCTATGGGCCCCAGATTCGGGGCTATAGCCCCAATAGCCACCCCCTAGCAACGCCACTGCCTACAGGTAAGCCTTAATCTAGGCTTACCTGTAGGTCAAAGTGGTCTGTAAGGGTTTACAACCACTTTAACTCAACCGTCTTTTTTTCAACCCCTTCCCCCTTGGTCCCCAGTGTGAAAGAGCCCAAAGGTGATTTTTCAGGTGTGCAGGAATGATGGAAAACCGGAGTAAAAATGGAGTTTTCCTTTAACCATGGAGGATGCCACAAAGCGTTTTTTTTCTTGCTTTCAATTTTGCCTCTCCAACATTCTGATCCTCACCCTGCATACATACATACATGCAACAAAACCTATTCTTGCCATAAATATAAGAATTTTCTTTTCTATATCAAAGCACGTCTGCATCTGCCTGTCTACATTTAGAAATAGAGAAAAGAGAAGAATGCAGAATGTATACAAAGAAAAGGATTCCAATGCTTTCATCCCCAACCTTCATTAACACTGCCACACAAACACGGAAACAGTAACCTTGAATGGAGCTCCTGCTTTCAACTTTTTAATTAGTTGATACACAGCCATGCTTGCTGATAGCCTTTAACTGCCTGCCAGTGCTAACCCCTTTTATCAAATGATTGCTGTAGCAGATGTTTATATGGCTGAGGTCTTGCTTTTTATTTTATTTTAAAGAGAACAAGGCAGAAATAAGCATTTGCAAGAATCTGAATCTTCTCCACTCATCAGCTGCATAGGTTTGTACAGCCTACCGCATTAGGGTGTGCACCCCAAATCTCAAACACATATGTGCAGGCCCTGACTGGGACAAAAAATAGGGATTTTAGACTGAGCAGCCCAGGGGGCTGCTGTAAACCACTTGAATAATACTAAGGAATTAACTCAGCTTTGCATCATCATACCTCAGATCAACCCAATTCTTGTACCTTCACACCTCACATCAGCCCAATTCCTGCACCTCCACACTTTAGATCAGTCCAATTCCTGCACCTTCACACCTTAGATCAGCCCCAATTCCTGCACCTTCACACTTTAGATCAGTCCAATTCCTGCACCTTCACACCTTAGATCAGCCCCAATTCCTGCACCTTCACACCTCACACTCTGGTCCGCCGGACAATCCGCCCGTGTGTTTTAAATCTTTCCGTCGGAAAGCCCGCTCGTGTGTATGCTGGTCCGACGGACCAGATACAACACGAGGGCAGGGTATTGCATCTCGCGCTCGCTGCAATAGGAAAAACAAATTTTCCTATTGCGGCGAGCGCGGGGCATACCAGGCCCTTAGGTCTGGTATGGATTTTAAAGGGAAGCCCCTACGCCGAAAAAACGGCGTGGGGTCCCCCCTAAAATCCATACCAGACCCCGATCCGAGCACGCAGCCTGGCCGGTCAGGAAAGGGGGTGGGGACGAGCGAGCGCCCCCCCCTCCTGAACCGTACCAGGCCGCATGCCCTCAACATGGGGGGTGGGTGCTTTGGGGGAGGGGGGCGCCCTGCGGGGCCCCCCCACCCCAAAGCACCTTGTCCCCATGTTGATGAGGACAAGGGCCTCTTCCCGACAACCCTGGCCGTTGGTTGTCGGGGTCTGCGGGCGGGGGGGCTTATCAGAATCTGGGAGCCCCCTTTAATAAGGGGGCCCCCAGATCCCGGCCCCCCACCCTATGTGAATGAGTATGGGGTACATGGTACCCCTACCCATTCACCTAGGGAAAAAGTGTAAGCAATAAAATACACTACACAGGTTTTTAAAATATTTTATTAAACAGCTCCGGGGGGGGTCTTCTTCCGGCTTCGGGGGTCTTCTTCCGGCTTCGGGGGTCCCTCCGCTTCATCTTCTCCCGGTGTCCGGTTGGTTCTTCTCCGCTCTCTTCTCCCGGTGTTCCAGTTCTTCGGCCGGCTCCTCTGCTGTCTTCAGGTAGCTCTCTTGCCAGCAGAGGTCCGGACTTCTGGGTTTCTGGGCTTCTTCTCTTCTCTTCTCCTCTCCAGATGTTGACACGACGCTCTCTCCGGCTGGACTGCTCTCCGAGGGCTGCGTTGTGACTTATATAGGCGGAGACCCCGCCCCCTTTTGATGTCACAGTCCCTGGGCATGCTGGGACTGTGACGTTTTAGGGGGCGTGGTCAACATCACCCAGTGACCACGCCCCCTAAAACGTCACAGTCTCAGCATGCCCAGGGACTGTGACATCAAAAGGGGGCGGGGTCTCCGCCTATATAAGTCACAACGCAGCCCTCGGAGAGCAGTCCAGCCGGAGAGAGCGTCGTGTCAACATCTGGAGAGGAGAAGAGAAGAGAAGAAGCCCAAAAGCCCAGAAGCCCAGAAGTCCGGACCTCTGCTGGCAAGAGAGCTACCTGAAGACAGCAGAGGAGCCGGCCGAAGAACTGGAACACCGGGAGAAGAGAGCGGAGAAGAACCAACCGGACGCCGGGAGAAGATGAAGCGGAGGGACCCCTGAAGCCGGAAGAAGACCCCTGAAGCCGGAGGAAGACCCCCCCCGGATCTGTTTAATAAAATATTTTAAAAACCTGTGTAGTGTATTTTATTACTTACACTTTTTCCCTAGGTGAATGGGTAGGGGTACCATGTACCCCATACTCATTCACATAGGGTGGGGGGCCGGGATCTGGGGGCCCCCTTATTAAAGGGGGCTCCCAGATTCCGATAAGCCCCCCGCCCGCAGACCCCGACAACCAACGGCCAGGGTTGTCGGGAAGAGGCCCTTGTCCTCATCAACATGGGGACAAGGTGCTTTGGGGTGGGGGGGCCCCGCAGGGCGCCCCCCTCCCCCAAAGCACCCATCCCCCATGTTGAGGGCATGCGGCCTGGTACGGTTCAGGAGGGGGGGCGCTCGCTCGTCCCCACCCCCTTTCCTGACCGGCCAGGCTGCGTGCTCGGATCGGGGTCTGGTATGGATTTTAGGGGGGACCCCATGCCGTTTTTTCGGCGTAGGGGGTTCCCTTTATAATCCATACCAGACCTAAGGGCCTGGTATGACCCGCGACGGGGCTCGCAAGGTGTCAATTTTGCCGATAAAAGCGGCAAGATTGACATCCTTTTCTAGTCCCGTCGCACCTGAGTCACGTTCAAAATGAACGGACTTGTCCATGTGTGGGCAAGTCCGTTCATTCTGAAAGTCCGCCGTAACTCCGGCGAAAGTCCGTTGGAAAGACGGGCGGACTTAGCCCGCCGGAAAGTCCGGGCGTGTGTGGGCAAGTCCGTCCGTTTTAAAGTCCGGCGCACCTGGCGGACAAAGTCCGTCGGAAAGTGTGCCGGACCAAGTAGGATAGAAAGTCCGACCGTGTGTACGCGGCATTAGATCAGCCCCAATTCCTGCACCTTCACACTTTAGATCAGCCCAATTCCTGAACCTTCACACTTTAGATCAGCCCAATTCCTGCACCTTCACACCTCAGATCAGTCCAATTCCTGCACCTTCACACCTTAGATCAGTCCAATTCCTGCACCTTCACACCTCAGATCAGCCCAATTCCTGCATTTTCACACCTCAGATCAGCCCCAATTCTTACACTTTCACACCTAAGATCAGCCCCAATTCCTGCACCTTCACACCTTAGATCAGCCCAATTCCTGAACCTTCACACCTTAGATCAGCCCCAATTCCTGCACCTTCACACCTCAGATCAGCCCAATTCCTGCAGCTTCACACTTTAGATCAGCCCAATTCCTGAACCTTCACACTTTAGATCAGCCCAATTCCTGCACCGTCACACCTCAGATCAGCCCCAATTCCTGCACCTTCACACCTTAGATCAGCCCAATTCCTGAACCTTCACACCTTAGATCAGCCCAATTCCTGAACCTTCACACCTTAGATCAGCCCCAATTCCTGCACCTTCACACCTTAGATCAGTCCAATTCCTGCACCTTCACACCTCAGATCAGCCCAATTCCTGCACCTTCACACCTCAGATTTGCCCAATTCCTGCACCTTCACACTTTAGATCAGCCCAATTCCTGAACCTTCACACTTTAGATCAGCCCAATTCCTGCACCTTCACACTTTAGATCAGCCCAATTCCTGCACCTTCACACCTCAGATCAGCCCAATTCCTGCATTTTCACACCTCAGATCAGCCCAATTCCTGCACCTTCACACTTTAGATCAGCCCAATTCCTGCACCTTCACACCTTAGATCAGTCCAATTCCTGCACCTTCACACCTCAGATCAGCCCAATTTCTGCATTTTCACACCTCAGATCAGCCCAATTCCTGCACCTTCACACCTCAGATCAGCCCAATTCCTGCATTTTCACACCTCAGATCAGCCCAATTCCTGCACCTTCACACCTTATATCAGTCCAATTCCTGCACCTTCACACCTCAGATCAACCCAATTCCTGCATTTTCACACCTCAGATCAGCCCAATTCCTGCACCTTCACACCTCAGATCAGCCCAATTCCTGCACCTTCACACCTCAGATCAACCCCAATTCTTACACTTTCACGCCTAAGATCAGCCCAATTCCTGCAGCTTTATACCTCAGATCAGCCCCAATTCCTGCACCTTCACACTTTAGATCAGCCCAATTCCTGAACCTTCACACTTTAGATCAGCCCAATTCCTGAACCTTCACACTTTAGATCAGCCCAATTCCTGAACCTTCACACTTTAGATCAGCCCAATTCCTGCACCTTCACACCTCAGATCAGTCCAATTCCTGCACCTTCACACCTTAGATCAGTCCAATTCCTGCACCTTCACACCTCAGATCAGCCCAATTCCTGCATTTTCACACCTCAGATCAGCCCCAATTCTTACACTTCCACACCTAAGATCAGCCCCAATTCCTGCACCTTCACACTTTAGATCAGTCCAATTTCTGCACCTTCACACCTTAGATCAGCCCCAATTCCTGCACCTTCACACCTCAGATCAGCCCAATTCCTGCACCTTCACACCTCAGATCAGTCCCAATTCCTGCACCTCACACCTCAGATCAGCCCCAATTCCTGAACCTTCACACCTCAGATCAGCCCCAATTCCTGCACATTTATGCCACGTACACAACGTCAGATTTTCCGACGGGAAATGTTCGATGGGAGCTTGTTGTTGGAAATTCCGACCGTGTGTAGGCTCCATCGGACATTTTTCGTCAGAATTTCCGACAAACAAAATTTGAGATCTGGATCCCGATCGTGTATACACAATTACAACGCACAAAATTTCACGCATGCTCGGAATCAAGCAGAAGAGCCGCATTGGCTATTGAACTATATTTTTCTCGGCTCGTCATTCATGTTGTACATCACCGCGTTCTTGACGATCGGAATTTCCGACAAGATTTGTGTGACCGTGTGTATGTAAGACAAGTTTGAGCCAACATCCGAAGAAAAAAAAAAACATGGATTTTGTTGTCGGAATTTGCGATCGTGTGTACGAGGCATTCGAATACACAAAAGGGAACGCAGCTAGCCACTCACAGGTGTCAAAAACAGCAGTAGTAATCAGTAGATACCTGCCCCTGCCATTTTCATTTTGCCTAAACACGTGTGCGAATGTAGCCTTAGAACAGGGTTGGGAGCTACTGCTTTAGAAAACAAGTTACCAAACCCTGTTATAAAGTGCAGTTCCCTTTTAAAACTTCTAAAGTAGTGCTTACAAAGCCAGTTATAAAGCATGACTCCCAAAGCCAGATATAATGGAGTACTCACAAAGCCAGTCATTAAGCGAAACACCTTTATAACTGGCTCTGTGGGTAATGCTTAGTAACTGGCTTTGTGAATACTGAAAAGGCCGTAATAAAGCATTAAGCCTTGTACACACTACTAAACTGACAGCTCAGGTCAGGGCCGCTGTACTAACAATCTGATGAGTACAGCGATCTCCCCCGCTGAGCTATTGTGTTCTGACAGGGGGACGCCCCTCGCCAGAACACTCCGATCAGCGCTCTCAGCCATTGGCTAAGAACGCTGACCTTTTTTGGTCACGAGCCTTCGACAGAAGCTGGGCTGAATGGCTGTCTTCTGTCAGACCAGCTGCCGTACACACGGGCCGAATGTCTTTGTTAGTACTGCAAAGCCAGTTATAAAGCATTACTCACAGAGCCAGTTAGAAATCATTACAGAGCCAGTTTTAAAGGAGTATTGCTTCATAACTGGCTTTTTGAGCATTACTTTTACTAGTGCTTCCAGAGCCTGTGAAATACTTCATCCAGTCAACTTTTCTGGGTAGAATTGTCTCGCCTTCATCTTGAGCCTGGCACAAAGCTGGTGAGGGAGAGGAGTGCCCATAGACAGCAGGTGCACAAGGATTAATCACACTGCAGTTACTGAAGAAAGAAAATCATAGTTACCATTAGCAAAAGCAGTGCTCTCTGGCCTGGAGCATCAGATCTGACCCCTTCACTGGCGGAAAATGGAGGTGGGTGTACACCAGCCGGCAGCCGCACTGCTTTCCCTATAGGTGGCCACAGCACCGTGCCGGCTTTCATGTGCAGGAGGCGCGGGTCTGAGATTCATCTCCCGCACATGAAAGCCAGCAAGGTGCTGCGGCTACATATTCTGAAGGTGGTGGTGCATAAGGCCTTTTCCTCGGCTTCTCCGTCCCTCGTCCTCTCCTGGCGTCCTGGTTGCCAGGTGCCTGTCGGCTGCAGGGCACATGCGCGAACAGGGACTTTCTGTTCAGCGGCGGCCTAGGTTGCCATGGATCGGCTTGGTAGGCGGGGAATGAGGAGACTCTTTCCGCTCCTCGCACCACCACCCAGCATACGTGGAACATCAGCAGCCGGCCCTGCATGTCACACCCAGACATGCGGCCTGGCGGCCCCCAGCCCACCGGGCAAACGCCCCGTCTGCCCCATGGCCAGTCCGGGCCTGCATATGTGTGTGTGCGCATGTGTACATATGCATGTGCAGTAGACAGTGTCTGTAGTTTTTTTATTTTATTTTTTATTTATTTTTACAGTTTTGTTTTTTCATTTTTCTTTTTTTTTTTTTTACAATATTCTAATGCCGCGTACACACGAGTGGAATTTCCGGCAGAAAAGGTCGATCATGTGTGGGCTTCATCAGACTTTTTCTTTCTAAAATTCTGACAGACCTAGAAATAGAACATGTTTCAAATCTTTCCAACGGAATCAGTTCCTATCGGGAAAACCGCTGGTCTGTATGCTATTCCGACGGACCAAAAACGACGCAAGGGCAGCTATTGGCTACTGGCCATTGAACTTCCTTTTCGCGTTCTAAACAATCGATCTTTGCTGTGATCTTGTGTAGGCAAGTCCGTTTCAACAGAAGTCTGTTCGTGTGTACGCAGCATTAGGAGCCCCATTAGGGGGCTTTGGTTAAATATCAAAATATCAGGGGTCTAAACAGGGAGAATTTGAACCACATATGGTGATTAGGGTGTGCCCAGGCACACCTGGCTCACCCTGTGCACACGCCTATGGTCAGCTGTTGCATTATTAAAATTTTCCTCTAAGGAATAACTGTGTATGCCGTTATTCACTTGTATTGTTTTTCTGTCAGAGGGGAAATTTCAGCCCGATGTCAGGTTATACGGTTCCTAGGACTGATCTGTCCAACACACTCAGAACTTATAAATGACATTAGGCTCAATTCACAAAGTTTTGACACATGGATACCTTTCTTAATTTTACCCATATGACTGTAATTTTTAAATATCTTTGGACTTAGGATATTTTCACACTGGGGCAGGGGGGCGACAGCGGTAAAGCTCCGCAAATTTTAGCGGTGCTTTACCGCTGTTATAGCGGCAATTTTCGGCCGCTAGCGGGGCGCTTTTAACCCCCGCTAGCGCCCGAATAAAGGGTTAATAAAAATGCTGCTTGCAAGACTTTTTCTAACGTCCTGCAAGCGCACCGCCCCAGTGTGAAAGCAATAGGCATGAATGGATTCTGGACAGCCGCACTCAAATAATAGCCGTGTTTATTGAAAAATACACATCAAAATTCAAAGGATCACAGCAGGCAGCGCACCGCCCCCGTGTGAAAGCACTCGGGCTCCCTCACTGGGGCTGCAGGGGAGGCGTTTTTCAGGCATTTTACAGGCGCTATTTTTAGCCCTTTAGTGCCTGAAAAACGCCTTAGTGTGAAAGTAGCCTTAAAGTGGAATTAAAAGGCAAAAAAAATCGTGGACATTCAGGCTCTTTATTGCAGCGTCGATAGGCAGAAGATGGCCAAAAACTGGCACCCAGACGAAGCCAGGGAACAGATGTCGGCACCAACAATGGACCTTGGGAGCATTGGATCATTGAAACAGAGGCAAGTATCTCTGCTTTCAGTTCTGCTCTAACTGAAAATAACTGTCACTTTTTTTTTTTTTTTTTTACAAGAAAACTTTATATTGTATGGCCAGCCTAAGGGTGAGTATAATTGATGGGGTTTTTTTTTCCCTGAGCTTTCAGCAAAAATTGAAATTTTGATTACATTTCTGCATTTTGCCAAAATGCATTGAAGTCAGGGGAGAAGAGGAAAAAAAGGTGGTTTCTAAGGATCGAGCAGGCTTTAAATTCCAAGTCTCTGATTCAACAAAGTTTCATCAATGGCAAAACTGATCATTTTGCAGTAAATCAGTTGCACCAAACCGATACTCTTCTCATTCCCAGAGGAGAATAAAAGATGGGGTAACGCAATAGTGACCCCTATCTATGGGACCTGGGACCGACTCAAATGGGCAGTTTTAATTTAAGTTATTTGATTTGTTACTTACCTGTCATGTGACCTTTTTTCAGATTTTCTGGAAAGTTCTGTAGTCTGTCAGGTGACCCAATGGACCTATAGAATTAAATAAATTAGAGAATGAAGAGGAAACATTCCTCCCCTCCTCCCCTTGTCGCGGTCCTTCATTATGAGGCTTTGTCCTTTCTGCAGAAGGAGACGGTTGGTTGTAATGGTTTATTCGTTGTTTGGTTCGAGCTTTAATGGATGAACCATTGATATTGTATAAACATGTAATTATATAGTGGTATGGTTATGAGTAATATAGTTACCGTTATAAATAAATGAATTATTATCAGGGCTTTTTTTCTCAGAAAATAGGTGCAGAAACTCCGTCCTTCTGAGTCACCCTTCATCTCTGCCCCCTACCAACCTCTGAGCACTGTCTCTTGGCTCCAACCCCTATCCACTTCCCAAAATCATCCTTTTTAGAGAATACAAAACCAAGTATCATTTTGTGCTACTAAGTAATTTGTATGGAATTTGATAGACCCCACCCCACAACAACAGACCTTCCCCCCGCAAAACAAAATACCACCCCAACAACAATAGACCCCACCAGCAACAACAGATCCTCCAGCAGCCAGCAACAGTAGACCTCTCCCTCAATAGTAGATCTTTCCCAGCAACAGTAGACCCCCTGCCAGCAACAATAGATCTGCCCAATAACAATAGACTCCCCACACACAAATAGACTCCCAACAATGACAACAGATCCCCAGCAGCCAGCATCAATAGACCCTCTAGCACACCCAAGCAATCCAATCCTTGCCAAAAAATACATTCAGGTTTTGGAGGTGCCGGAAGTACATCCCCCCCACCCCGCATTCCCCCTGAAAAAAAGCCCTGATTATTATTGGTAAATTTTATAAATTTTATTTATTATGCCAAACATAAAAAGGGCCGTGCCCACTAAAACCACAATATTGGGTCTAGTTGCCTTTATTTTAATGATAAATATATTAGAAGTAATATTTGAGTTTGGTCACATAAAGCAGTCAGTTAGGAAACCTTTCATTCCCTTTTTATGCCATCCTGGCAACATCTTACCAGAAGAGAATACAAGTAACTAATAAAAAAAATGAAGTGTAATGCCCCGTACACACGGTCGGATTTTCCGACGGAAAATGTGTGATAGGACCTTGTTGTTGGAAATTCCGACCGTGTGTAGGCTCCATCACACATTTTCCATAGGAATTTCCGACACACAAAGTTTGAGAGCTTGCTATAAAATTTTCTGACAACAAAATCCACTGTCGGAAATTCCGATCGTGTGTACACAAATCCGACGCACAAAGTGCCACGCATGCTCAGAATAAATTAATAGATGAAAGCTATTGGCTACTGCCCCGTTTATAGTCCCAACGTACGTGTTTTATGTCACCGCGTTCAGAACGATCAGATTTTCTGACAACTTTGTGTGACCGCGTGTATGCAAGACAAGTTCGAGCCAACATCCATCAGAAAAAATCCTAGGATTTTGTTGTCGGAATTTCCGATCAATATCCGACCGTGTGTAAAGGGCATAACAGTTCCATATTGCCCCATTATCATGTAAAAGGCATTGACACAGTTGCAAAGCAAGGATATGTGTGTGAGCCGGTCAGGTTGTATGGGAATGAAGTTCTGTGAGTACTGGCCGAGAAGGGTGCTAGTCTATGCTCCAAGCAATGGTAGAGAGTGATAGGTGTCCCGGGAGCCGCACGTCAAATCAAGAGTCTGCTGTATGATAGTGAATGGCAGTCTCAGCCTGGACCACCGCCAGGCCACTTTCCCTCAAGGGGGTCCAGGCTGAGACTGCCATTCACTATCATACAGCAGGTATTGACTTGATGTACGGCATTGATACAACTCCCATCAGAACAGTAGTATTGACTTACTGTAGTTCTACATCAGAGCAGTAGTATCAGCCCAGCCCTCTGTCACAATAGTAGCAACAATTTAGTCATATGTCAGTGCAGTAGCATCAGCTCAGCCCTCTGTCAGAGTAGTTGCAGTGGTCTAATCCTCTGTTGGAGCAGTAGCATCATCTCAGCCTTCCATCAGAGCAGTGGCATTCACTCAGGCCTTCCTCAAATCAGTAGCATCAACTCAGCACTCAGTCTGAGTTCTAGCATAAGCTTGGCCTTCCGCCACAGCGGTAGCATCAACTCAACCCTCTGCCAGAGCAGTAGCATCGGCTCAACCTTCTGTCAAAGCAGTAGAATCAGCTCAGCCCTCCACAAAAGCAGTAGTATTGATTTAGCCCTCTGTCAGAGCAGTAGCTTTGACTTTGCCCTCCACCAGAGCAGTAGCTTTGGCTTAGCCCTTCTTCAGAGCAGTAGCTGGGACACAGTCCTCCAGCAGAGCAGAAGCTTTGGCTTAGCCCTCCATCAGAGCCGTAGCTTTGGCTTCGCCCTTCTTCAGAGCAGTAGCTGGGACATAGCCCTCCACCAGAGCAGTAGCTTTGGCTTAGCCCTTCTTCAGAGCAGTAGCTGTGATATAGTCCTCACCCAGAGCAAAAGCTTTGACTTAGCCCTACACCAGAGCAGTAGCTTTGGCTTAGTCCTCCATAAGAGCAGTAGCTTTGGCTTAGCCCTCCACCAGAGCAGTAGCTTTGGCTTAGCCCTTCTTCATAGCAATAGCTGTGATATAGTCCTCAATCAGAGCAATAGCTTTAACTTAGCTTTGACTTAGTGCTCCGTCAGAGCAATAGCTTTGACGTAGCCCTCCACCAGAGCAGTTGCTTTGGCTTTGTCCTTATTCAGAGCAGTAGCTGTGACATAGCCCTCCATCTGAGCAGTAGCTTTGATTTAGCTCTCCATACACAAATAATCAAGGCAGCTGCTCAAAAAGGACCCAGAAGCTAGTGAAGGTCACTGTAGTAGTGGTGCCTCTTATGGTGATTCCCAACTTCCACAGGGATCCCACAGGTATGGCATATACATACAATGGTCCAAGCTGGCACAATGTAGCTATGTACAAATTGCCATACCTAGACTTCAGCTTTAAGAGGCATTTTTTTTCCAATGACCACCAATGTAAGGGGAATTTTTCCCACCAAACCCTAATAATTTGGTTTAAGCAGGGGTTCCTCGAAACTTATTCTAGGGCATTCATTTGGGAGAAAAGTTATGTAGAAAAGAAGTGCTAGAAAGGGTAGTGTCCTTTAAATACCAGGGACAAGAAAGAACTGTGTTGGCAAACACTCAGGATGCTGGAATCATGATGTGATTCATAAGGTTCACCTTGACCCACAATGTCATACTTCATTATTATGAACTAAACTAAAAAATTATTTCTGTATACCAAAAATATATATTTTTACTTTCTCCTTCCATCATATACAATAAAAGTTCACATTGTAACCATACTGCCATCTGCTGGCTAGACATGAAAGCTTGAATGCCTATCAATAGCAAGAACTTGTAGTATTGTGCTGCAATTATTTGAAGGAGTTTTCTTAGGGTTCGCCATACGTTACAATCTGATTGTATAATCTCCTTTAGATTTTCCAACTACTAAGTAGTGAAATGGCCTTCCTGGTTTCAAACAGATTGATTCGATCGTTTAAGTAGGGCATCGTATTACATAGGTTTGGTGGATCTAAGGTTGATTTACAGGGATTGTATTGTATAGTGAGCCTTTGAAGAACACAGTTCATTTTACACTTATGTTGCCCTCTGAAGAGTAATCTTTGGTTGATTACTCTTCAGCGGGTGATTGGAAGGCATTATTTCACTTATCACCATCTGTTTTAATCCTGTAAAGACTACAACGCTGCACCCTGCACCCGCAACTTTGTGCATTACACCCATTGGAGGGCAGTTTCAGCATGGCTCCATTCACTTGAATGCAACAGGTGGTGCAGTTTTTACCATGGCATGTATTCATTGCCCTCTGGCTCTAAATTCTGGGCATTCGTCTCTCAATGCATACTTTTGTAACACTAAGGCAGGCCATAGATGATGTGATTTTCCTGCCTGCAACCACAGGTTGCATGAAAAAAAATAGCTTGATTTCCCCATCAACACAGTCAGTGTTGGTTGGGGGGGAATCCCTCCCACAGATCTATTGTGTTCTCCCAGCAGATGGCACAGGGAGCCGTCCCTGCCAGGAGAACACAGTGACTATTGCTAGCTGCTCTAGCCATCTGACATGCTGGCTGTACAACCAGCCTGCCCATAGATGATTTAAATCTCGGCCGGTCCCTGCTGAATCAGCCGAGATTCGAACCATCTATGGTTGGCTTAAGTTCACTGTCCAGTCGCAGCAGCTGTCAGCCTCACATTATGTTTGACAGGCTGCCGGTAGCGGAAGTGGATGGGACACTTGTGCCCTCTGCCCCCTAGCTAAACGCCAGAGTCCCATGAACCTGGAACTAAACGTCCAGTGTGTTTGGGTCCTAAGTGTTCCAGCTTCTCTTGGTACATTCTCTATGATATAGTATAAATAGAGAAACACTAACATTGAAAGCACTATTAACTTGAAAAAAACAAATGTGGATAATTTTCCCATATGTTGGGTGTATCATACCAAAACAAAAACAGAAATATTATATAAAGGTGTCCACGTCAAATACACACCTCAGTCACAAGGGTATATATGGGTGCTCAACCTGTAGCCCTCCAGCTGTTGCAGAACTACAAGTCCCATGAGGCATTGCAAGGCTGACAGGTACAAGCATGACTCCCACAGGCAGAGGAATGATGGGACTTGGAGTTTTACAACAGCTGGAGGACCACAGGTTGAGCACCCATCAAGGACTTCAGGCACTTTAGTATCATTGATTACCTACAAGGACTGGAGAGGAATATTGTGTGTGTAGCACCTTGGAGTTTAGGCAGGGTTGCTCCTCACAAATTTACTTGCCAGGAATAATTATCCTGGTTGATTGTTAAAAATCTATTAATTTCTACCTAAGTTTGGCCTTGTTGCACATTTCTCTTCCACCACTAGGTGGCCGGGTACTTGGTGGTATTAGATACGAGAAGGGCAACGCAAGGTCAGGTTATGGGTATATGGGGTATCCCAGCCAAAGGGTAGGGTTTTTTTTTTAATCCCTTGGCCTGCTGGGAGAGCCTATATATTCGGGTAGAGTCAGGTGATCTATGTTCTGTGCCACCTGGATGGCTGTCTGGGTGGACATTTGTCATATTGCCCGGGTTGCTAGGCCAGAGATTGGGTCTATCCCGGGCACATCTGGCTCCTTGACTGTCTACGGGCCTATCCAGAAGCAGGAGAGCAGCGCAGGGTTGGGATTGAGGCTTGCAGTCCAACCAGAAGTGACGGTTCTGCCAGCTGGAGAACCTGTCGTGGTTGGAGGTAGAAGGGAGGCTGTCACCACTAAGGGACCGGCCACCTTATTACCAGGGACCACAGTGAGCAACTGAAGCAAGGACCGGAGCAGCATTCTCACCAACCGGGGATGGTGAAGAATCGTGAAACTTTAGTGGGTATCAAGTCAGGGACCCAACCAGCGGAGGTGACGCTTGCAGAGCAGCCTTGTGTGTCAAGCCAGGGACCGAGCAGGCCAGTGGGGTGAAGCTTGAGAGGTATCTGGAGTGCCAAGCTAGGGACCCAGCAGAGAGGCTGGGGTGACGCTTGAGGAAGATACCACGTGAAGATTGGAGGAGCTCAAGGGATTCAGTGACAGTGAATCAGAGGGTCTAGTGAGAGACCGGGAGCTCAGTGGGCTGAAGAACTACAAGAAGTGATTGTAGTGAAAAAGAAAGGAACAGTTATGCCACGTACACACGACTGGTTTTGCCGTCGGAACTCCGACGGAATTACATTCAAGCGGTCTTGCCTACACACGGTCAACCCAAAGACTGACCGTCAAGAACGCTGTGACGTACAACACTTACGACAGGACTAGAAAAAGGAAGTTCGATAGCCAGTAGCCAATAGCTTCCGTCTCGTACTTGCTTCAGAGCATGCCTCATTTTTGGTCCGTCGGAACAGCATACAGACGAGCGGTTTTCCCGATAGGAATTGGTTCCGTCGGAAATATTTAGAACATGTTCTATTTCTAGGTCCGTCAATAGTTAAAAAAAAAAAAGTTCGACGAGGCCTACACACGATCGGAACAGACGATGAAAAGCTTCCGTCTGACTTTTTCTGTCGGACATTCCGCTCGTGTGTACACGGCTTTACGTTTGTGTTAGGAACTGTTAAAGACTGTTGCCATAGGAGACAGCATTCCTGCACATGCAGATGTGGCGCCTTGCTGGATGCCTTTCCCTGCATGGCTGTCCTCCTGTTGAAGTCTCAGAGTCTGCCAACTGAACTTGCAACTACCTAAGGGTATCCTGGCCCTAACCCTCTTTCCCCCAAAAGTTTGTTAAGAGAAATAAACTCTCTTTTGCATTCAAGAAGTGTCTGGCGCCCAATGACTTTAATCATCTTGCACCCACCATGACTCACAACCCACTATACACAGAAGGATGTCAGCTATCTCTGGCTTGGGAGGTTCTCATTAGACCGAAAGAGGCCTGGGACCTCGCTACATGTCCATGCAGTTTTGGCAAACTCAATATACCCCTAGAAACAGAGGGGTACCCCTAGAAAATTTACATGAAAACCACATATTCAAGCCAACTATTCGTATGGAGGTATTATCTGTGCCACTCTCAATGTGACATGAGAATGGTTTAGGTTGGTGGTCTACTCGTATATATGTGAGGCTGGTATGTGGCCTGTACTGGAGCAACATGAAAGGATCACACCAGGGAGAATGTGACATTTGGATGATGCAGTGAATGTCTCATCAGCACAATATACAGCAAACGTTTTCCAACTCTAGTACTTTCTTTTGTGAAATAGGTTGCAGTATCATCTGAAGCAGATGTTCTCAACCTTATTGAGACCAGGGCCTGGTAAATTCTTCCAAAATTTTCCATTCCCTAATAGTAAAAAGTTTATACTCGCACAATATAAGTATATAAGTATGGGGCTATAAAATACAGTGCCTTGAAAAAGTATTCACACCCCTTGAAATTTTCCACATTTTGTCATGTTCCAACCAAAAACGTAAATGTATTTTATTGGGATTTTATGTGATAGACCAACACAAAGCAGCACATAATTGTGAAGTGGAAGGAAAATGATAAATGGTTTTCATGTTTTACAAATAAATATGTGAAAAGTGTGGCGTGCATTTGTATTCAGCCCCCTTTACTCTGATACCCCAACTGCCTTCAGAAGTCACTTAATTAGTAAATAGAGTCCACCTGTGTGTAATTTTATCTCTGTATAAATACAGCTCTTCTGTGAAGACCTCAGAGGTTTGTTAGGCTCCATTCACACTAGTGCGTTTTTTGATACATTTTGCAGAAATGCATGGGAATTTTTTAACATGGGTTCCTATGGAACATGTTCACATCAATTTTTTTGTACCTCTGCATTTTTGGAAAGGGTCGGGGACTTTTTTTCATGCAAAATTCAGCGTTTTGCATGTAATAGAATTCAATGGACCAGCATCAAAAACGCAAGTGCAGCTTTTTTGCAGCGTTTTTACAGCGTATGATGCGTTTTTGGCGTTTTTTGTTTTTTTAAAAAAAATTTTTTAAGTTAAAAAAACTGTAAAAAAAAAACGCAAAACGCCGCAAAAACGCCGCAAAAACGCTGTAAAAACGCTACAAAAACGCTGCTCAAAAACGTGGCAAGCATCACAAAAAAAACTCCAAAAACGCTCAAAAGCAACATGCATAGATGTGAATCGAGCCTAACAGAACCTGAGTGAATAAACAGCATCATGAAGGCCAAGGAACACACCAGACAGGTCAGGGATAAAGTTGTGGAGAAGTATAATGCAGGGTTAGAGTATAAAAAAATATCCCAAGCTTTGAACATCTCACAGAGCACTGTTCAATCCATCATCCGAAAATGGAAGGAGTATGGCACAACTGCAAACCTACCAAGACATGGCCGTCTATCACATCAAATCCCAATAAAATACATTTACATTTTTGGTTGTAACATGACAAAATTTGGAAAATTTCAAGGGGTATAAATACTTTTTCAAGGCACTGTATGTATTGAAATGCTGGAAGGCTCTGGATGGGGCTGGGTGTCACTGTGGGGATGAGGGTTCTGGAGGAAAAATCTTTTACTTCTCTTTTAACGACACGGGAACAACCTCCTAGACCCACTTGGAATTGAAGATCCCAATATTTGTAGGGAGACATTCTAGGTCCCCCGTGGCTCCATATTGGAGTGGAAACGTCACTGGATGTACAATGCATACCTCCCAACATTCTGAGATGGGAATGAGGGACACCTATTAGCAAAAGTATGCAGGCATAGGACACGCCCCCTGCCACACCCCCTTAAAGGAGAATTGTACAAAAAAATGATTGGTTAAACCCACAAGTTCTTTGTTTTTACCACTACTATTCCTTTATACTGGCCTTTGGAATTTAGAAATATAGCAATTTAGAAACTTGACGAAAAGTTTAGCAGTATGAAACACTTTTTGATTGATAATTAGTGCATTTTATATACAACTACTCAGATCAGACCAAAATGAGGGACAAATGAGGAGGAATGAGGGACAGAGGGACTTTGTTCCAAATCAGGGACAGTCCCTCGAAATCAGGGACAGTTGGGAGCTATGACAGTGTACCATTTATCTCATATTTCTATAAATAATATATACAGTATGTGCACAGTATACACACTCACCATCCCAGAGCTTCATGGACATTTCACTGTTCATATATTTGATTCTACATTCTAATTCACCTCTTTAGGTGCCCTAGGACATATCCATTTATATTTTGGATATAGTGGACCTTTATGCATAAACACTATATTGCCAAAAGTATTGGAACGCCTGCCTTTATACACACATAAACTTTAATGCCTTGCACAAAGCAAGGTCCATAGACATGGGTAAGCGAGTTTGGGGTGGAGGAACTTGACTGGCCTGACCTCAACCCGATAGAACACCTTTGGGGTGAATTAGAGTGGGAGTGCGAGCCAGGCCTTCTTGTCCACATCAGTGCCTGACCTCACAAATGCGCTTCTAGAAGAATGGTCAAACCATTCCATAGACACACTCCTAAACCTTGTGGAAAGGGTGGGCCAACTCAATATTGAACCCTGCGGACTAAGACTGGGATTTCATTAACCTCTTAGCGCCGGCGCCTCTCGGCCCTTTAAGAGGTTTATGACACTGGGAGGCGGGATGCGGCTTAAGATCACGTGACCGCCGTGATTGGCTATCACGGCGGTTACATGCTCCGAAAACTCCCGAACACAATGAGTGATCAAGAGCTTTCGGTTAGGCGACAGTAACTGTGGTGGGAGTGTGCGCCCTCTCGACATAGGTGTTTAAGCAGCAATTCACACAAATAAGTGGCCCCTTGGTGCTAAGGGCCAGGTGCTGAAAGGTTGTGTATTTGCATACAGCTGGCGCCAAGGGTTTAAAATACATGTGCGTGTAAAGGCAGGTGTCCCAATACTTTTGGCAATATAGTGTATATAAGCTGTTTCTGATAGTCGTTACATGTTCTTATACAGACATAATATGATGCAGGACCCTGCAGAGGGTATTTTTATGTTTTTTATTCAGCTTCATGGTAAATTAATAAAGAACTCCAGGTATAGATAATCTTGCATAGTTATTTTGGTCAAGCTTGGACCAATGTTAGTATTCATAATCCATTCCTCGCGATCCCTGTGGAAGCAGAGATTACTAGTAGTAGTAGCTGCCACTACTAAAGTTATCCTTGCAGTATTCCAGGTCCTGTGCCTGCACAGGGGGTCACTCAATCAGCACAGGCACCATTCACAGAACGCTTTGCATTTTTTTTCAATGAGTTCAAAGCCTTCTCTGATTGGACAAGGTGGGGTGGTGACATCACCAATCTTTACCTCGTCCAATCACAGAACGCTTTGCATGCATTAAGAGAATGCAAAGCGTTCTGTGAATTGCACCTGTGCTGAATGAGCGACCTCCTGTTTCATTATACAGAAGGGAAGCCGCTACATGCGAGATCTAGAAGACAAAGAGGATGACTACAAATACAAAACTATTAAACATTTCTTTTAAAGGGTAAGCAAACTTTCCCACAAAGCTTTTTTCCCCTTATGCCCTCCTCGCAAATCATTGTACCTAAGTGGATAGAATACTTACCTAGATCTTGATCCAAAACCCACAGAATTGTATTCATCCCTCTACCAACTTGACAGCCATTCCTATGCAGTGCAGCTCTATAGACTTTTATCATACCTCCCAACTTTTTAAGATGGGAACGAGGGACACCTATTAGCAAAAGTATGTAGGCATAGGACACACCCCTTGCCACACCCCCTTAAAGGAGAATTGTACAAAAAAAATGATTAGTTAAACCCACAAGTGCTTTTTTTACCAGTACTATTCCTTTATATTGGCTTTTGAAACTTGCAAATGCAGCCATTTAGAAATTGGATGAAAGGTTTAGCACTGGGAAACTCTTTTTGAAAGATAAAAACTAATAAAAGTTGCATTTTATATATAACTATATAGATCAGACCAAAATGAGGGACAAATGAGGGGGAAAGAGGGACAGAGGGACTTTGTTCCAAATCAGGGACAGTCCCTCGAAATCAGGGACAGTCCCTCGAAATCAGAGACAGTTGGGAGCTATGTTTTATGGCGCTGGTAAACAGGTAGGAGACCATTGGTCAGAGCGAGATTAGGTAAGTAAAGCAATTTGGGGTAGTGGGGCTAGGCCTTCTTAGGAGATGGTGGGCAAAAAGGGAATGAAACTTTGTGGGAAAGTGTCCTTACCCTTTAAGTGTACAATCTATTTGGATTCTCTTTGGATAGGAGAAACAATAGTGACACCATGTGGCCATAAAAACTATTACAGGCTTTGGTATCTTTTGGATCTCAAAGCAACTAACTATAGCTCACCTGCAATGGAACTTGAAACACAATTAGGATGATTATGAATAATAATAGTGCCCATGAAGGGATTATTATAATAAGCACATGATGCAAGCTTGTCAATCAGGTATATTGGGCATAACCTTTCTGCCTTTATTTTCCCAAGATTTTTGCATAATATATTCTCCTTATTAATAACCTAGGTGGCTGTGTAACACAATGACATTGCGGGGAACACGGTGACCTTCGAATCTGCTGACAACCGGAATTAATCAGGACCAGGATGCAAGAAGATGAATAATGGTTTTAAGGCTTACCAGTATTAAAACATAATATTAAGACCTGTTCCTCTCTCTTCCCTGCCTGACCCTTTGGGTGTGCGTGTTCTACGGTCAACACTCCCTGGCAACGCACCTTCTAGGATCCTAGACATTCTTGCACCCATGCTTCTCTCTTTCACCCCTCCTCTGTTCTAGTGGTACATTTCCTTCTATCTGCAACACTGCAACATCCGCCGCTTGTTTCCATCCACATTCTACTATAGGTTCACTTTTTGATTACTATATCAGCAACAACGTTTTTTTCCTTTATGATTGTTAGCTTAACATAGTCGTAGACAGGGCTTTTTTTCTCAAACAATAGGTGCTGGAACTCAACCACGGCCCCACAAAACCCCTCCCCCTACACACACCCTTCAAATCACATCAAATAGTGGGTGTGTTCACAAAAACAATAGGAGGGTCTTAAAGGGGCATTAAATGACAGGATTGCATTAAACACAGAGTGCAGAGCTGTCACTTGTAAACACAGAAACCCGACTTCTGTTTTTACAAGTGATTGTGGTCAGCAGGCACCAAAGGGTCTGAGCCAGAGGTGGTGAAACTGAGTTCCACCAAGTTCCCCCTGAAAAAAAGCCCTGGTCGTAGACATTCACTTTCATAATCTAAGTGTACCCCAGTTCCTACTCGTCCCTGACAAAACTGTGTTTGTTGGGATGGTTGTTAATCCAAACGAATGATTCTCTTTCTTGCCAGACCAATCTATTATCATTCTACGAGGAAGTGAGCTGCCATCTAGTAGTGGCGACTCCAGCTTTCATATTTAGGGGGGCACATGGGGGGACAGGGACAAAAGTAGGGGGGCAACTATAAAATGCAAATATATATATGTAGCAGTGGAGCTGCTGGTTTAAGCGGGTCTGTTACCTTCACCTTGCTTCCCTTGGTTTCACCGGCACCGGGTCTAGGAGTTCCGTTGAGTTTACTTCTGGACGACACACGCACCAACACTGGAGTACGTTTTCAATGCTTTATTGAACAAACAAACTTTAGGGAGTAGCAGGAAAGAGGCGGAAAAGGAAACTTTCAGGAGAAACTCAAATATCTTCTTATAGAATTTTAGTAACTAATGTCCCGGTAGAATTTAGATAATTAGGTGGAATGCGCTGCCCTTGTGGGACACACTCCTTGCTCGTCTGGATAGGCCTCTCTCACCGGTCTAGCAGCCAGTACGCAGCACGAATCAAAAGTCTCTGCCACAGACCTGTTTGGGGGGTAAATCCGTACGATCCTCTGCCACAGGATGTATCAGATTTTCTCTGCAGTGAAAGTCAGTCACAGTGCCTGAACCTTTAAGCCGAACCGGCCACACTATGCTGTATGATTACTTCTTTTGGGTACGTCCTTCAACCGAGTCACCAGGCCCCTCTATAGACCAGCACGCTGCGTGATCCCTCCAAGACGGGTCCTCCCCTGGGCTCTCCCCGGTTGTCCAGCTTCATCACACAGGACCGACAGCTCAGGACCATTCCTCGGCCACGGTGGTAGGCCCCAGACAAGCCTCTGGACCCACCCCTGAGCCGCAGCATCGTGGGCCTCCCGATCAGAGGACCATGAGGTAGAACCTTAACGCATACCTGTCGACCAGGAGGGCCAACAGGTGGCTGTAAAAAAGACACCCCAGAACATGACGTCTGTCCCATAAATACCCTCTTCCCAGAATGCAACTCGGAGGACCACCTCCACCAAGCTTGTCTCCGAGACAGAGGAGCACTCATACGCTTCAACACGTTGCCTTTCCAACACTAACCAGTGGTAACAGCGACACCCACCGGTCAGCACGGAAGCACACACAACGTCAGCCAAGCTGGAACAGAGGCGAACTTTTAACCTTCCTAACACACAAATTACTAAATTTACCTAACCTGCGGTAGATTGCAAATCTACCAGCGCTACATGCTCCCCCCACTATAATAGACGTTGTCCCCAACGTCCGTCTCAACACAGTAACAGTAACTCTCAAGCCTGAGAGTAGCATTTCAGTTTCTCATAACTTAAAGAGAGAGAACAAAGAGAGAGAAAAAGGACAGTTTAAAGACATTATGAGACTTATATCTTATAAAACATTATGTTCACAGCCGCGAACAAAACCACAATATCATTTTACACATCCTCACTAACTAACTAGCTGAAAAGCCTCCCAGCTATACATATGATCCGATGATCCCTGAAAAGGAAACATATTAAACACACATATATACATCCTGCGCAACACCAGGAGCAAAGCCTCATTTAGAATGAGACTCTCTTCCTATTATTTATATAAAAAAAATATATATACTTTTGAAGTCCATCCCTGCATAAGAACTTTTTTTTTTTTCTTTTAAAGAAATCCGGCTAGCAAACAGAAGTCCCTGGAATCAAACACAGAAAAGGATTTGTAAATCTTGACCATGCAGATCTCTTTACCCTGTCGCTATCTAACTAGGTAGCTTCAAAGTGATAGTGTCCATAATTACCAGTAAAACCGAGAATCTGGCAAAGTCACATATTTTCCTTCTTTATCCACAGTGGTAATAAAATACACAGCATTGTCCTTTCCCGGTCTGCAGATTACCACTTTATCAGCATAGATATGCCGACCGAAGTTCCAATGTACAAAGCATCCGCTGAAACATTCATCCATCCGGACAGAACATCCAGTCTTTCTAAAGGGCTTAGGCACAGACAAGTAGTCCCAAATAGCGTCACTATACCAAAGTACCCGATTAGCTTCAATCTCCCGCATTACGTCCTGGGGCACAAAGGGGAACTCCAGTCCATACTCTGCAGCCACATGCTTGTTTAACATCCTTTGCAAGCAAGCAAGTTTTGGCAAAGGTCTGTCTCTCCCCATACCAGGCGGTACACAGGAATCCAATGACTTTTTCACCATAGACCCAGCCGGTGTCTGTAGCGAATCAATAACTTTTGACAAAGTCCCAGCAACGGTACTGTGCGTCTCCACACAGGGTGACGTCTTCCCAGAACCCATGGCAGTCCATTCAGGAAGGGTCATTGTGGAGGCAACATCCTCGCCTTGTGACCACAATAGCTCTTGCGACATGGTTTCAAACAAGTCATCATCCCTGGAAAGATCCGACATGGATTCTATTTCCGAGTCCCTTAATTCTTCCGCTGGCAAATATTTATTTACAGTCCCCAACAGTGGCTTACCCGTCCCAGGCGTAGACTTTGGTAGCTCCAGATCAGGTAACCTCTGGGGTAGGCCTCGATCACGGCCGCGGGAAGCCTTCACATAGCCCACCTTCTTCTGAGTAGATACTACAGGAACAGGCGTAGTGGACTCAAAAATCAAAGTAATGTCTCCTGATGAGACGGCAGGAGCAATGTCTCTCTCTGAAACATTTTCGGTAGCAACAGGCAAAGTAGCAGCCCATCGCTCTCCTCTCTGCAACAGTAACAGCTTCTACTGTAGCGATACCTGTCACCCAATCCATCCGATAGGCACGGGGTGGCAAAGTAGATGGCTCCACCACAAATAAGTACTCTCCACACTGCGGACATTGGCCGAATGGACGAAGATGCACGGCCAATCCTCCACATCGATGGCAGGTCATGCCCAGTCCCTCAACATCTCCCGAGGTATACAGGACAAACTTCCCCTGCGGCTTCATTCGAACTCCAGTATCCATGAGCAGAGTTCCAGATTGCACAGTATTCATCACGGTGCTTGCAGGGAACACTCTGGGTCCCACAACCGATTGCAACGCCGGAAAAGACATGGCCACACTCTGATCCTTTAGCACGATCACGAGGCTTCTCTTCTGGCGCCAAGCACACTACACGCTGTAGCAAGTAGGGTAACTCCTCCCACTTGTTCTTTCAGTCACGTAGCTCCTGGGCCTCTTCTGGCGCCCAGCGTCTACGCACTCAAAAGCAAAGTCCCGCAGTTTAACCTTTCCTCTTCCTGAAAAGATTTTTTTTGCTCAAGTCCAGCTCTCTCTGTAAACTCCCGGTAAAACACTCCACTAGGTTGCAACAACTGTCGGTCAACAAATCCCGGACAAGCCCCCACATGTAGCACTAACTCACGGTGGAGCTGCTGGTTTAAGCCGGTCTGTTACCTTCACCTTGCTTCCCTTGGTTTTACCGCCACCGGGTCTAGGGGTTCCGTTGAGTTTACTTCTGGACGACACACGCACCAACACTGGAGTACGTTTTCAATGCTTTATTGAACAAACAAACTTTAGGAAGTAGCAGGAAAGAGGCAGAAAAGGAAACTTTCAGGAGAGACTCAAATATCTTCTTATAGAATCTTAGTAACTAATGTCCCGGTAGAATTTAGATAATTAGGTGGAATGCGCTCCCCTTGTGGGACACACTCCTTGCTCAGAATGGTCCGGTGTGGTAAGTGGGGTCCCCCGAGGATCTGTCCTGGGACCAATTCTGTTGAATTTATTAATAAACGATATAGAGGATGGGATAGACAGCTGAATCTCAATGCTTGCGGATGATACTAAGCTAAGCAGGGCAATAACTTTACACCAAGATGTGGAAACCTTACAAGAAGACCTCAATGAAATAATGGGGTGGGCAACTACAGGGCAAATGTAGGTTTAATGTTGAAAAATGCAAAGTAATGCATTTGGGTGCTAAAAATACGAACGCAAGTTACTCGCTAGGGGGAGAACCTCTGGGTGAATCCAGGATGGAAAACGGGTCTGGGGGTCCAAGATGATGACAGACTCAGCAATGGCATTCAATTCCAAGCTGCTGCAAACAAATCCAGCACAATATTAACATGCTTCAAAAAGGGGATTCATTCCAGAGGTAAATGGATACTTCTCACACTCTACAAGACTCTGGTCCGGCTGCATCTTGAGTATGCCGTCCAGTTTTGGGCACCAGTCCTCAGGAGGGATGTGCTGAAACTGGAAAGAGTAATGCCGCGTACACACGACTGGACTTTACGGCATACTTGGTTCGGCGGACCAGAGTCCGTCGGACAATTCGATCGTGTGTGGGCTCCAGCTGACTTTTTTTCCCCAAAAAATGAAACATGTTTAAAATCTTTTCGACGGACTCGAGTCCGGTCGAAAAGTCCGCTCGTCTGTATGCTAGTCCAACGGACAAAAAACAACGCTAGGGCAGCTATTGGCTACTGGCTATGAACTTCCTTGTTTTAGTCTGGTCGTACGTCATCACGTACGAATCCGTCAGACTTTGGTTGATCGTGTGTAGGCAAGTCCGTTCATTCGGAAAATCCGTTGCAAAGTCCGTCGAAAAGTCTGCAGGACAAAGTCTGCCGTAAAGTCCGCTCGTGTGTACGCGGCATACAAAGCTAATAAAGGGACTGGAGGATCTCAGCTATGGGGAAAGACTACAAGCATTAAACATATTCTCTATGGAGAAGAGACGCTTGAGGGGATATGATATCAATGTACAAATTCCATACTGGTGACCCTAGCATAGGGAAAAAAGTGTTTCATTGGGAAGGAGTTTAAAAAGACATGTGGCCATTCATTGAAATTAAAAGAGAAGTAGTTTAAACGTAAACTGTGTAGAGGGTTCCTTACTGTGAGAGCGTTAAGGATGTAAAATTCTCTTCCACAAGCAGTGTTATCAGCAGGGAGCATCAATAGTTTCAAAAAACGATTTAGTCTACGGTTCCACTAGTGCAACTTGTCATGCGACTTTGGACACATAAAGTCGCATGACAAGTCACAGCCCATTGATTTCAATGGCACCCATTCCAATCAATGTGACTTTGAAAATCAGTGACTTTGAAAAAGTGCCTGCTCTACTTTGATGCGACTTTTGATGAGACTTTCATCCAGAGAGTGTAAAGTTGGATCAAAGATGCACTCAAAGTGATGCGGCTTTGGGGTCGCAATAGTGGAAACGTTTTAGATGGGCATCTTAACGATCACAACATACTGGGATATGCGATTTACTTGTAGCGAGGTCCCAGGCCTCCTTCGGTCTAATGAGAACCTCCAGGGCCAGAGATAGCTGACATCTTTCTGAATATGGTGGGTTGTGAGGCATGGTGGGTGCAAGGTAGTTAAAGTCGTTGAGCGCCAGACACTTCTTGAATGCAGAAGAGATTTTATTTCGCTTAACAGAACTTTGGGAGAGAGGGTTAGGGCCAGGACACCCTTAGGTAGTTTCAACTTTAATTGGCAGACTCCGAGACTTTAACAGGAGGACAGCCATGCAGGGAAAGGCATCCAGCAGGACGCCACATCTGCATGAATGCTGTCTCCTATGGCAACAGTCTTTAACAGTTCCTAACACAAAGCGTAACAGTTCTGTCACTTCCACTCCAATTACTTCTTGTAGTTCTTCAGCACACTAAGCTTCCGGTCTCTCACTAGACCCACTGATTCACCACCACTGAATCCCTTGAGCTCCTCCAATCTTCACGGTGGTATCTTCCTCAAGCGTCACCCCCACCTCTCTGCTGGGTTCCTAGCTTGGCACTCCAGATACCTCTCAGGCTTCACCCCACTGACCTGCTCGGTCCCTGGCTTGACACACAAGGCTGATCCGCAAGCGTCACCTCCGCTGGCTGGGTCCCTGGCTTGATACCCGCTGAAGTTTCCCAATTCTTTACCGTCCCCGGTTGGTGAGAATTCAGCTCCGGTACTTGCTTCAGTTACTCACTGTGGTCCCTGGTAATAAGGTTAATGGTCCCTCAGTGGCGACAGCTTCCCTTCTACCTCCAACCACGACAGGTTCTCCGGCCGGCAGAACCATCATTTCTGGTTGGACTGCAAGCCGCAATCCCAACCCTGTGCTGCCCTCTTACTTCTGGATAGGCCCTCAGACCGCCTAGCAGCCAGATGTGCCCGGGATAGGCCCAATCTCTGGCCTAGCAGCTCAGGCAATACAACACACGTCCACCCAGACAGCCGTCCAGGTGGCACAGAACACAGATCACCTGACTCCCCGAATATATAGGCTCTCCCAGCAGGCCAAGGGATCCAAGTAAACCCCTACCCATTGGCTAAGATACCCCATATACCCATAACCTGACCTTGCATTGCCCTTCTCATATCTAATGCCACCAGGTTCCTGGAAAATGTGGAATAGACTCTCTCCGGTGGTTCTATCCAGCTCAGTAGATTGGTTAAAAAAAAGGACTGGATTCTTTCCTAAATGTACATAATATAAATGGGTAGGTAATATATTATAGGTAAACTTGATCCAGGGAATATCTGATTGCCAGGGGGATCAAGAAGGAATTATTTCCTGTGCTGGAACAAATTGGATCATGCTTTGCTGGGGTTTTTTGCCTTCCTCTAGATCAACTGTGGGTGAAGGATTGTGTATATGGGATTGTATGGTTTTTGTTTTGGTTTTTTTTTGTTTTTATTTTTTTAGTGGCTGAATTAGATTGTGTCTTTTTTTAACCTGATTAACTATTTTTAACCATGTAACATCCACACACCACAGTTTGAACTATATGGACTGGTGTCTTTATTCAACCTTACCAACTATGTAATAACAGTTATCAAGGCATAAATGCACCTCTTGCACACACATAGATCTAAATGGGCCCTAAAATAGAAAATTGTATCTAATACCATAATTTTCCTTTCCTAGCACCAATCCAGGCAGCATACTTGTGTACATGTATGCTGTCATATTGGCGCCAATAAAATGGAAAATTGTATCAAATACCGCAATTTTAATTTCCTAGTACTGATCAACGGCAGCATACATGTACACTACTACCACTTGTATGCTGCATGTTGGCGCCAGGAAACTATATTATGATAATAATGTGATTTACTAAATAAGCACCACCATCTTCCAACACAGTATTATTTGAAAGTGTTTGAAGTTAAAGTATAACTAAAGGCAAAACTTTTTTTTAAATTTGGGATTTTTTGACACCCTAGGCGAAACCTAATTTTGCCGCCCCCTTGGGTCTGCCCCTGACTCCACCCCCTTTGCCCTGCCCATGTAACCTGTATGACCTATTTGACCATTACACTGACCTACCTGACCCCTACACTCACCTACCTACACTGATCTACCTTACCCCTACACTGACCTTCCTGACACCTACACTAACCTACCTGACCACTACACTGACCTACCTGACACCGACCTACCTGACCCCTACACTAACCTACCTGACCATTACATTGACCTACCTGACCCTTACACTGACCCCTACACTGGCCTACCTACACTGATCTACCTTGCCCCTACACTGACCTACCTGACACCTACACTAACCTACCTGACTACACTGACCTACCTGACCTTTATACTGACCTACCTGACACCGACACTGACCTACCTGACCCCTACACTAACCTACCAAACCATTACACTGACCGACCTACCTGACCCCTACACTGACCTACCTGACTCCTAATACAATGTCAGTGTTCTTCACTCACCGGGGCCCTACATGCATCCGATGACCCTGCCAGTGCCAGGAACAAACCCTGCCTTGGTGCCTCCAGGCTCCAGCTGTCACCAGCTCCGGAACTCCCACTAATCCGATCCGATTAGGCTATAGCACACGCTACCGCTGTACAGAACAGGGAGGGAGATCGGCCTCTATGAATAGCGGTGACATGGTAAGGGGCGGGTCAGAGGGTCACATGGTATAGGAATCACATATGGGCAGAGACTCAGAAAGGGAGAGACAGAGAGGTCACTGATCATAGAGGCTGTGGCACGTAGGGGATATGTGCCAGCATTCCGTCGGGACCCAGTCCTCCAGTGCTGGGCTGCACCTGTGACACTACTTACTTACGGACGGAGCGGCTGCTGCCTGATTTAGTTACATACTGCAGACAGCAGACAGAGGCATCCCCTGCATACAGTCACCACCGTACCGAAAACCTACATAGTGCGGAGACCGTCAGAAGACGTGGAGTAGGGAAACCAGTGGTAGGGCGCCCTAGGCGGCTGCCTAGTTGGCCTAGTGGTCGCACCGGCCCTGAGAACATCTGTCAGTTTTTATTTCTGCCTGTGCCCTTTTTAAGGAGATTCACCTTCTCTATTTGTCCTGCACTTATCGTTTTCCCTTAGTCCCCCCCTGCAAATTCTCACACAATAAAGCAGAACTACACTGCATCTGAGCACCACAAACCCAAAACGCTATTTGATTCATTTTTAACCACTTGCTTACTGGGCACTTAAACCCCCCTCCTGCCCAGACCAATTTTCAGCTTTCAGCGCTGTCACTCTTTGAATGACAATTGTGCGGTCATGCAACACTGTACCCAAATGAAATTTTTATAATTTTTTTCACACAAATAGAGCTTTCTTTTGGTGGTATTCAATCACAGCTGGGGGTTTTTATTTTTTTCTAAAAAAAAAAAACGAAAAAAGACTGAAAATGTTGAAAAAACAAACAAACTGTTTTCATAATTTTGAAAACAGGTCATTTTTCTCTTTCATTGATTTGCGCTGATGAGGCTGCACTGATGGGCACTGATAAGGCAGCACCAATGGGCACTGATAGGTGGCAGTGATAGGCGGCACTGATAGGCGGCACTGATAATCACTGATGGGTGGCACTAATGGGCACTGGTAGGTGACACTGATAGGCAGCACTGATCGTTGGTACTGATGATAAGGCACTGATGGGCATTGATTGACAGCACTGGTGGGCATTGATAGGTGGCACTGTTGGGCAAATGTAGGTGGCACTGTGGGCACTGGTAGGTGGGACTGGTGGGTACTGATAGGTGGCACTGGCAGGTGGCACTGGTGGGCACAGATGAGGCAGCTCTCTGTTTGAGGGACTGATGTCCCTCTGACAGAAGCCAGTGATCGTCTTTTTTTTTTCCCTCACTGCCAGCGTGAGGGGAAAAATAAAACAACTACCGATCTTGTTTACATCATGTGATCAGCTGTCATTGGCTGACAGCTGATCACGTGGTAAGGGGCCGGGATACGCCCCTTACTCTGATCTGTGATTAGCCGAGTCTCATAGACTCAGTGATCACAGAGCACAGCGTGTGCCTCACAAGGGGCGCGCAGGCAGCTTGTGCACAGGAGTATGTCATATGACGGCCTCCCAGCAATAAAGGCCCACACTGTAGCCATCATTCGGCTATAGTGCAGGCAGGAGAAGGTTAATATTTAGGGCTCATGCACACTGGATGTTTTTACAGCTGCTGTTTTTGTCTTTGCATGCTTTTTTCTGCAGTCAAAAAACTCCCCAGCATTAGCCTATGTATCTGTAGCACCCTGGGGTTTAGTTAGGGAGCTCCTCACCAAATTCCTTGTCAGGAATAGCTACTGTAGATAGTTGTTAGAGATCCATTGATTTCTCCCTAAGTTTGGCCTTGGTGTACTTTTCTCTTCCGCCACTAGGTGGCCAGGCACTTGGTGGCATTAGATGTGAGAAGGACATTTGAAGGTCAAGTTATGGGTATATGCTGCTAGGCTAGAGATTGGGCCTATCCTGGGGGCATCTGGCTGCCAGGCTGTGTGAGGGCCTATCCAGAAGTAAAAGGGCAGCACAGGGTTGGGAGTGCGGCTTGTAGTCCAACCAAAATGGACGGTTCTGCCGGCCGGAGAACCTGTTGTGGACGGAGGTAGAAGGGAAGCTGTCGCCGCTAAGAGACCAAACACCTTTACCAGGGACCACAGTGAGTAACAGAAGCCAGTACCGGAGCAACATTCTTACCGAACGGACACGGTGAAGAATTGGGAAACTTCAGGTGGACAGGGACCCAACCAGCGGAGGTGACGCTTGCAGAGCACCTTTGTGTGTCAAGCCAGGGACCGAGCTGGTCAGTAGGGGTGAAGCTTGAAAGGTATCTGGAGTGTCAAGCTAGGGACCCAGCAAGGAAGCATGAGTGACGCTTGAGGGGGATACCACCGCAAAAGCCTTGAGGAGCTCACGGGATTCAGAGTCAGTGAATCAGAGAGTCCAGTGAGAGACTAGGAGCTCAAGGGGCTGAAGAGCTACATGTGAATATTGTAGTGAAGCTGTTGAACTATGTGTTAGGAACTGTTAAGTACTGTTGCCATAAGAGACGGCAATCCTGCACGTGCTGAAGTGGCGCCTTTCTGGGGCCTTTCCCTGTATGGCTGTCTTCCCTTTGAAGTCTCGGAGTCTGCCAATTGAAATTGCAACTAATTAAGGGTGTCCTGGCCTTAACCCTCTTTCCCTGCAAAATATAAAAAGGACTGTTAATTATCATCACAGCCCCATCAGATGTGCCACCACAGCTGCCAAAAAGGTGCCCATCAGCTGCCAGTCAGTGCCCCATCAGAAACGGCTGTAGGTGCCCACCACAGTGCCAATCAGTGCCATTCAGTGCCCTACAGTAACACCTGTCAGTACCTCATCATCAGTGCTGCCCATCAGTGCCACCTGTCAGTGCCTCATGTCAGTACCAGTCAGTGCCACCTGTCAGTGCCCATCACAGCCGCCTGTCAGTGGCCATCACAGCCACCTGTCAGTGCCACCTATCAGTGCCGCCTATCAGTGCCCATCAGTGCTGCATATCAGTGCCCATCAATTCTATATATCAGTGCCTCCTCATCAGTGCCGCCTCATCAGTGCCCGTCAGTGAAGGAGAAAACAAAATTTTATATGCAAACGAAGAAAAACCAGAGGTGATCAAATACCACCAAAAGAAAGCTCTATTTGTGGGAAGAAAATTATAAAAATTTAGTTTGGATGCAGTATTACATGACTGCGCAATTGTCATTCAAAATGTGACAGCGCTGAAAGCTGAAAATTGCCCTGGGCAGGAAGGGGGTGAAAATGCCTGGTATTGAGGTGGTTAAGCACCAATATGTTTTTCGGGTTCTATAGAGTTGAATCTTGGGGGGTGACACCCCCCTCTGTAACGTAACACCGAAGGAAAACCCATTGCGTCTTGCGTAACACGTACGTACAATGTGCTGTATTAAAATATATTTTGCAACTGCATGTCTGAGATATGGGTGGGTCTCTGTCGTAAGGATGTAGCTTTATGGTTGAATTACATGGTAAACCTGTTCTCCAGGCTTTTGTATGATAAGGAAATAGAGACAATTAGTGACAAGTGTGGGGCGTGACTACTTTGAATACATCTGTTCCTGGTGGTGACGTTGGAGCTGAGGAGTCATTAGTTGCAGCTAGCTTCCTTAGAGACCTCCAGTCTAGTCACAGGTAAGAGGAATCGGGGGGGTGAAGGGGTCTATAGATGGGGGAGCAGGTTGCATCAGTCTGGAGGTACCCTGTGACTCTCCATCTACTGAATTTATCCTATTCTCAGCAGAAATCTCACATCTATAGAGCTGGGTGGACACCAGCCAGACAACCTCCCTAGGAGGGAAATGCACTGGGCATGTTAGAAAAAGTATTACCATACTGTTGCCTGTCTTTCTATATCCATCTCATTTAAATCGCATAAACATGGAGGGTCAGCTAAGCCGAGCATACGTGTTTGGAGCCAAATCATGGGTCACAGGTACTTGAGACAAATTGGCTTGTGGGAGCATAGGCGAACGTCCCTTTGATGTAAAATGTTTTATTGCTATAGAAAAGTGGTTCTCAACCTTAGTCCTCAGCCATCTTTTTAGGTTTTCCTTTACTTTGCACAGCTGCTTTAAATCAATATCAATGATATGGTATTCATAAGAGCTATTTTATCTAAGGGAAGTTCTCAAAACATGGCTCGTTGAGGGTACTTGAGGACTGAGGTTGAGAACCACTGCCATAGACCAGTGGTTTTACACCCTGTTCTTAGGTACCCCCAAAAGCCCATGTTTGCAGGTTTTCCTTTATCTTACACAGGTGCTTTAAATCAGAGTCAATGGCTTGGTATTTTGGACAGCTATTTTATCTAAGAGAAATTCCCAAAACATGGCCTGTTGGGGGTACTTGAGGACAGGGTTGAGAATCACTACTGAAGAGAACGGGGCCAGATCTAGCCTGTCTGATGTGGGGGTGTAGTAAAAAGGTCAGGGGGGGCAGAAGATGGGAGGTCAGTGTACAGGGGATCACCATGGGAAAGCATAGGAGGCCAGCAGCACAGAGTGGGGGCACAACTAAAATCTGGGGGGGGGGGGGGTACAGCCCCCCCAGCACCCCTCTGGACCTGGTCATGGTAGAGGTTTTTATCATATTCAAGTATACTTAAATCCCCAATCCAAATGAGAAAAAAAAACCCTGCGGTGGATCTCTGCACCCCACACCGTAAGGGTTAAATCAGAGGTCTCCAAACTTTCTAAACAAAGGGCCAGTTTACTGTCCTTCAGACTTTAGGGGGGCCGGACTGTGGCCATCATGAGTAGAAATTGTCCCAGCATCAGTTGGAGTAAACAATGCCCCATTTTTGGTGTCAGTGAGAGCAATTGTGCCTCATTATTGAGGTCATTGGGAGGAAGAATGCCCAATCTTTGGTGTCATTGGGAGGAACTGTGCCCCGTCATTGGTGTCAGTGGAAGGAATGGTCCCCCATCATTGGTGTCATTGGATGGAATGGTCCCCCATCTTTGGTATTATTGGGCCCCATTGTTGGTGTCATTGGAAGGAACTGGATCCAAGAGCTCTGAGGGAACAGCATGCCCATGTCATTCCTGTGCAATAAACAGTGACTCCCGCACACATGCAAGGGAGTGACATCATCGCGGCTCGGCCACTCAAAGGATCGTAGCCTGCGAACCCGGAAGGCAGACCAGGTGAAGATGGAAGCCCTGTCAGCAGTGAAAGCGTGCTGCTGTAGGGCTTTGTTTCAAGGTAAGTCTTTCATAATGTGCTAGTACGCATTGCATACTAGCACATTATGACTTTACCTTGCAGGGAGAAGATTTTTTTTTTCAACTTTACTTCCACTTTAACAGCCTAAAGCGAAATGCCAGATATTAGATTTTTTAGAAACGCTACATTGTTCCAGCTTTAACCAATGTAAGTAAGCATCCATATCAGATTGGATCCCTGGAGAAGCAAAGAATCCACGTGGTAGTCGCTGCCACTGTTGATCACTGCTTTTCTCTGAATCCCCAACCAAGTGGCTACCCTTCTGTATAGTGAACACAGGCGGTTGCCCACTTGGGGGTCATTTGCTTCAAGCAGATACCATTCACAGACAACCTTGCATTTTTCTCAATGTATGCAAAGTGTTATTTGACTGGACTTGGTGGAGATCGTGATGTCACCTCTTCACCTTGTTCAATCAGAGCACACCTTGCATTGGTTACATGCAAACAGCTTCTGTGCTTGTCATTGATCTGTACAGGCTGGTGTCTGAACTCAAACCCCTGTGAATAGCCGTTGCAGAAAAACACTGATTCTCTGAGGTGTATGGCCTCAGCTGGCCAAATGAGTCCTTAAAGTGATTGTAAGGGTTCGTGTGTTTTTTTTTTTTTTTTCTTTTTTTTCTTTTTTAAATAACAAACATATCATACTTACCTCCACTGTGCATCTCGTTTTGCACAGAGTGGCCCCAGACCTCGTCTTCTGGGGTCCTCCGGTGGCTCTCGCAGCTCCTCCCCGCATCAGAAAACCCCCTAGGAGAAGCGCTCTCACGTGGGGTTACCTTGCGGGCGCGCTCCCGAGTCCAGCATTCGGCATCCATAGCCGCCGAATGTATGACTCGGCCCCGCCCCCCAGCGCCCACATCATTGGATTTGATTGACAGCAGCGGGAGCCAATGGCTGCGCTGCTATCAATCTATCCAATCAAGAGCCGAGAACCCCAGGCAGAGGGACAGCGCATCCCCGCCGGGTCAAGTTCCAGGGCTCAGGTAAGTAAAACGGGGGGCTCGGTCACTGCCAGGTGATTTTTCACCTTCATGCATGAAGGTGAAAAAACACGAGGGTTTACAACCCCATTAAAGTGGAACTAAAGGCAAAAAAAATTATTGCAGACTGGCACTGGTAAAAACCATTGGTGAGGGACCTCGTGGGATTCAGCCAATTGGAGCAGAGGTAGGTATCTCTGACTTTAGTTACTCTTTCGATACAAAATATGTAGGCAAAGGACACACCCTCAATTATGCAGACCACAAAGCGGAACTAAACCCTCCTATTCTTTATAGCCAAGGAAGCTGCCATCTTATGCCCCGTACACACAATCCGAAAACCGTACGAAAAATTCCGCATTCGAATCGATCGTACAATAATCGGATCATTAGTACAGAGCTTTCGAGAACCGATCAGGACGGTTCAGTCGATATTATTCTATTGGACATGCACGGAAATTTTTTTCGTACGATGCCAGATCTTACGATTTTTGTTTAATCGGTACTGCTATCGCTCGAAAATGCAATACAAATGCATTACAACACAATGACATCACTTCCGAATTTTTATTCTGTCGTACGGGAATTTTCATGATTTTAGTCAAATCATCAGATTCGACGTGAGATTAGCATGCAAAAAAAAAAAACGGACGACCATTCGTCCGATAATCAGATCGTGTGTATGGGGCTTTAGACTCTGCAGCTGTCATGGTGCTGCACATGTGATCTGTCATTGGATGGTTTGACAGTTTGGCTGAGAACACAAGCAAAAGTGACAGTTATTATTCATGGAATGCCTTAAATGTAATTGTTTTGGGAAATGGTTAAATCTGAGGGCTTAAAGTGGAACTAAAACCATCAATTCAATTGTTTTTTAAAAGAGTTACATTCAAAGCATTCCATGAATGATAACTGTCACTTTTGTTAACTGTCAAGCCATTAAATGGCTGACCACATGTGCAGCACTGTGCCAACTGCAGATCAGTTCCGCTTTAAGAAAGAAAAATGTATTTGCTTTTTTCTCATGCCTTCTATTTCCTCATACTGGCTTGTCAGAGTTGAAAATACAATAAATTAGATCCTATATGAAATGTTTAGTACAATTTTATAAGGCGCTTAATTAATAATGCTTTTATATAAGGGACTTGGTCATAGGGACACCCCCTCCAAATGAGGGACAGTTGGGAGTTATGTTGTTGTCACCCTAGGTCTAGAACAAGGACCACCAGGTGAAAATAAATGAATGAAAGCCTAAAGAATAGAGAAAAGTAAGCAGCTACGCATTCAAGGACTATTATCCTGCAATATTTTTAATTTTGTTCTGTGAGTTTACTGTACTATACGACTATCCACCAAAAACATGGCCGCCGCTGCTGCGTGGAGGCGACATGCCACGTCATCTCTGCGCGCCGAACCCGGAAGCAAGTTGCGGGTTGTCAGTAGAAATAAGTGTCCGGGGGAGGGCGCTCACGTGTTGGGTGTCTCGGCTGGTGTCGGGGGTTGGGTGAGGAGGACTGACTTTCTTTTCTGCTGCTTATTCTACTTTGTATGGCTGAAGTGCTGCCGTGTTTGCTGTCTGCTCTCCTCCTTCTTCCTCCTCTGTGTAAGTCCCATGTGTGTTGACCTTGCCTGTGTTCACCATGTACAGGACTCTGAAACGCTCCAGCATCCTGAGGATGGCGCTAGAAGGGGAAGGAGAGGCGGAGAAGGGGGCCCGGGAGCCCTTCCTCATCACATCGCTGAAGATCGCCATGGTGGTCACTCTCTATTGGTTTGTCTCCATCACCATGGTCTTCCTCAACAAGTACCTGCTGGACAGCCCATCCCTCAAGCTGGACGCCCCGCTCTTCGTCACCTTCTACCAGTGTGTGGTCACCGTCCTCCTGTGTAAGACCCTCAGCCTGCTCACCCTGGTCATCCCCACCAACGTGCTGGAGTTCCCCTCCATACGCTTCGACCTCAAAGTCCTGCGCAGCGTGCTGCCCCTCTCCATCGTCTTCATCGGTATGATCACCTTCAACAACCTGTGCCTCAAGCACCTCGGGGTGGCCTTCTACACGGTGGGCCGGTGCCTCAGTACCATCTTCAACGTCCTGCTGTCCTACATCATGTTGAAACAGACCACGTCCCTCTACGCCCTGCTGTCCTGCGGGGTCATCCTTGGTAAGCCTTGCCGCAAGAGCTCACTTTTTTTTTTTGTGTATGCGATATATCTTAAAGCGTGCATAAAGATGAAGGTTTTTTAGGGGTTAGATCCTCTGTTGGGTTTTTGTTTTTGTCAATGTTGGGTGTCCTAATACCTTTTTTGACACCAGGACTCTCTGCCCCGGTGACCATTTGGTGGCGGGACTTTCTGCCCCGGTGACCATCATCTAACATTTTGAGGTTTCAATGCAACAGGAAATCTTCCAACGTGACCCTTTTTGCCCCGGTGACCATTATGGCAACGGGACCCTTTATGCCCCGGTGACCATTATGGCAACGGGACCCTTTATGCCCCGGTGACCATTATGGCAACGGGACCCTTTATGCCCCGGTGACCATTATGGCAGGGGGACTCTTTGTATAAAGTGAAATATCTGTACTAACCCAATTATAACAAGTGATAGGGAGACAGGTGCTGCTGCTTAAGATGCCTGACTACTCAGCTAATAGTAAATGTGTATGAGATAAAGGACCCTTTTGCCCCAGTGACCAATATGGCAACAGGCACCCCTTGCCCCGGTGAGCATTATGGCAAGGGGAACCCTTTGCCCCGGTGAGCATTATGGCAAGGGGAACCCTTTGCCCCGGTGAGCATTATGGCAAGGGGGAACCCTTTGCCCCGGTGAGCATTATGGCAAGGGGGAACCCTTTGCCCCGGTGACCATTATGGCAGGGGGACTCTTTGTATAAAGTGAAATATCTGTACTAACCCAATTATAACAAGTGATAGGGAGACAGGTGCTGCTGCTTAAGATGCCTAAATACTCAGCTAATAGTAAATGTGTATGAGATAAAGGACCCTTTTGCCCCGGTGAGCATTATGGCAAGGGGAACCCTTTGCCCCGGCGAGCAATTATGGATGGCAAGGAGAACCCTTTGCCCCGGTGAGAATTATGGCAAGGAGAACCCTTTGCCCCGGTGAGCATTATGGCATCCAACATTTTGAGGTGTCAATGCAACAGGAAATCTTCCAACAGGGACATTTTTTTTTGCAGTGATATTTCTCAAAGAGAGCTTTTCCCTTGCTTTGAGAACTCCTTTTAAACAGGAAGTGAAGGAAAATTGTCCTCAAGAGATACAGAAAACACCCTAGAAGGATTCTAGAGATGTAAAGCTGAAACTTTTTTTTTTTTTTTTTTCTGTGAGTATCTGATCAGTTAGGAGTTGAAATTTTTTTTTTTAATTGCTATTGGTGTTACTGCTGAGAAAATTCACCCTCTCCACTGTCCTGGTGATCATTGTTACTGGGACAGAAAGTGATAGGAAATCCACTTCAAATTCACAGGAGGAAATCTTTTTCAAAGCAATAGGAAATCCCATCTGTGAACAAGTGTCCCCATTGGAGGATTTCTTCTCTCTTCCTGTGATGCTGTCAGCTGTCATCAGGACACACCAGTGTGAATCTTCCCAGCAGGGACAGACAGCAGTAAAAACCTGACATGTTTTTCTCTTTTGCCTCTATTCCAATTTTTTTTTTTCTTTTAAGTTTTGGCTTCAGATATACTTCAGAGGTTTGCTCCAGTCTAAGTTAAGACATGAATCCTTGGAATGCACACAGAGGATACAGTCTAGCTGCTTAGGACTTCAGGTCTTTATCCAGGCTTAGCTGTCGTACACAAGGACACCTCTGCGGAGTTTATTGATGATGGTAATAATGATGATGGCTGATCACCTATAAAGTTTGGGCGCAGAAGTTAAAGCTGATCAGTCCTCTCTGTGTCCCTTCTGACCTATCTAATATACGGGTTCTATAGCATTCATTCCATGCCCTTCCTGTCATTCAGTTAGTGGTTCAAGTAGAAGCAAAGTTTGTTGGTGGGGTGAATTTTTTATTTTTTATTGATGGTTCCAGGCACCTTTTCACTGCGGCCCCCACCATCGTCCTCTCCAGCGCCGATTTCTCCGCTTTCCGCAGTGTTCTTGTCAGTTGGGGGTTTATGAGCACCTGATGGGGAATTCTAGCAGCACTGTATGCCAGCTTTTTATTTTTTTATTATTATCTGCTTTCCTGTTGTATATGTTTCCTCACCTCCTGTCTTGTGAAAGGTTGTCTTCAGATCAGAAAGTGAGGGGAACTCTCTCTGAGCACTGGAAAGCAGTAAAACCTGACAGGGCTTCTAACCTTACTCTATTCAAAACGAAAAAAGAGTTTTAGATATACACTATATTGTCAAAAGTATTGGGACGTCTGCCTGCACGTGAACTTTAACGGCGTCTTAGTCCGTAGGGTTTAATATTGAGTTGGCCCACCCTTTGCAGCTATAACAGCTTCAACTCTTCTGGAAAGGCTGTCCACAAGGTTTAGGAGTGTGTCTATGTGGGAAAGGCAAATAATTAATGTACAAACTAATATACAAATGTAGCTCAGTGCCAACTGTAGGCACAGCTCTCTGCAAACATTTAATAATATTAAAAATAGGCTCATCCCTCACATCAGGATGCAGATAATGAAACAACCTGGTTTAAGTTGGCATTAAAAGAAGATTCTTATTAATAGCAGAAGCAGGATGAGCTTCCACTAATAGCAGAAAAACTGGGTGGGGTACATTCTAGTTTACTATACTGGGCCGGGCGTCGCCGGTTAAGCGCCGCTATTTTTAGTGGCATTATTTGGCTGCCAGTGTGGGGTGCTTTTAACCCCTGCTAGGGGTCAAAAAACAGTTAAAACTGTTGCAGCGGCGCTGCCCCATTGATTTCAATGGGCAGGGGTGCTGTAGGAGTGATGTATACATCACTCCTACAGCGCTGCAAAGATGCTGCTTGCAGGACTTTTTTTTTTTTTTTTTACTGTCCTGCAAGTGTTCCGCTCCAGTGTGAAAGCACTCAGGCTTTCACACTGGAGACCCAGGAGAGGCGCTATACAGGCACTATTTTTAGCGATGTAGCGCCTGTAAAGCGCCTCAGTGTGAAAGTAACCTAAACATAAAGCAGATCCAAACCCAGTCACTGAAATCATGGTAATGCATTTCCAAACATTTTCAATCTTCCTAAATCTGTCAATAGTACAGTGACAGTGCATATTTTTAGCTCTGATCACTGTATTAGTGTCACTGGTCCCCAAAAAGTGTCAGAATGTCCACTGCAATAATCGCAGTCCTGCGTTAAGTCGCTGATCGCTGCCATTACTAGTTTTAAAAAAAAAGAAATCTAGCATCTAGTTTGTAGATGCTAGAACTTTTACGCAAACCAATCAATATACGCTTCAGATTTTTTTTTTTTTTTACCAGAAATATGTAGCAGATAATATATTGGCCCAAATTGATGACGAAATTTAGATCTTCTTTTTAAATTTATTTATTTTTTATTGGATAGGTGTTTTTTATATATATATATATATATATATATATATATATATATATATATATATATATATATATATATATATATATATATATATATACATATATATACATACATATATATACATACATATATATATACAAATTATTTTTTTCAAAATTGTCGGTCTTCTTTTTTGTTTTATAGCCCAAAAAATAAAAACCGCAGAGGTGATCAAATACCACCAAAAGAAAGCTCTATTTGTGGGAAAAAAAGGACATGCATTTTATTTTGGTACGGCATTGCATGACTGCGCAATTGTCAGTTAAAGTAATGCAGTGCTTTATCGCAAAAAAACCGCCTGGTCATGAAAGGGGTTGTAAACCCTCAAGGTTTTTTAACCTTCCTTAAAGCGGCGGAGTTCCGCTGAAAAAGGGGGAAAAAAAAATTAAAAGTCAGCAGCTGTAAAAAGTATAGCTGCTTTTTTAATAATCGGACACTCGCCTGTCCCACGGTCCGCCATTGCGTCCATACGAAGCCCCAGTCCTCTCCACCGCACCGGCATTCTTACTGTGGGCTGTGAATAGCCGGGCAATCTTCTGGGACCTGTGACGTGTCCCAGAAGATTGCAGGAAGGGGGGAGAGGTGAACTTCCTTCCGGCGCCGCGGAGAGCCCCGGGAGGAAGTGGGAGCTGGATGCCTCTAAAAAGAGGGTATCCGCTCCCCCCCCCCCCCCCCCAATAAAAAAATTACATGCCAAATGTGGCAGGTCACCATCACTTAAAGCGGAAGCTCCATTTTTGGGTGGAACTCCACTTGAATGCACTCTATGCATTAAGGTGAAAAACCTCCTGCCCTGCAGCAGCCCCCCTTTTTACTTACCTGAGCCCCGTAGCTCCCGCAATGAAAATGAGCACACCAGCTGTAGCAGCAAAGCCATTAGCTCCCACTGCTGTCAATCAAATCCAATGACTAGGGGGCGGGGCCGAGTCCTGCTGTCTGTGTCAGTAGACGACGCAACAGGACTCGGGAGCGTGCCCACACGGGTGTCCCGAAGGAGAGCGCTTCTCAGACGGGCCCTCGAGAAGAGGAGGAGCCACCAGCTCCGCTGAGGGACCCCAGAAGAGAAGGATCGGGGCCACTCTGTGCAAAACCAACTGCACAGAGGAGGTAAGTGTGATATGTTTGTTATTAAGAAAAGAAAAAAAGACGAGTGTTTAGTAACCAATGAAACGGTGTAAATCTTCTGGAGGTCAAGTGGTTAAATGGCGGTCGAGAGGTTATTTAAAGTAAAGTAATAGTGATTGCCTTAGCACAGTTTTATTGTTTCAAGCTTGTATTAACATTTTAGTGATTTGATTTTACATGCGTTTCATCACCTTCTTTGCCTCCACAGGTGGCTTCTGCCTCGGCATAGACCAAGAGGGTGCGGAAGGCACCTTGTCCTGGGCTGGAATATTTTATGGCGTCCTGGCCAGCCTGTGCGTTTCCCTCAACGCCATCTACACCAAGAAGGTCCTTCCTGCCGTTGATGGCAGCATCTGGCGCCTGACCTTCTACAACAATGTCAATGCTTGCATCCTCTTCCTGCCCCTGATGCTGGTGTTCGGAGAGGTCGGCACCCTCGTGGCATTTGACAAGCTGGACTCTTTGCACTTTTGGGGTATGATGACTCTGGGGGGGGTTTTCGGCTTTGCTATAGGGTACGTCACAGGACTACAGATTAAATTCACCAGCCCCTTGACTCACAACATCTCGGGAACGGCAAAGGCTTGTGCTCAGACTGTGCTGGCCATTATTTACTACCAGCAGGTGAAGACTGTGTTGTGGTGGACCAGTAATATCATGGTACTTGGAGGCTCTTTCTCCTACACATGGGTGAAGGGTATGGAGATGAAGAAGACACAAGATCAGCCGGGGCAGACTAATAGTACTGAGGAAAAAAGCCCTGCTGGGGTTTAATAATCCATTGTTCAGATTGAATATGGACCAATGAATATCAGACTAGTGCGCATCAAATGTGAAAAATTGTGCAGCCATATATGAACAGCTTAAAAGTTGTCATGCTATAGTGCTTCAAAAACCTGCCGATCTGTAACATCTACCTAAACCTCCTATAATGACTTTTTATATTTAAAGGGTCAGCTCCCCATACTGGTCATACAGTATTGAGTGCACTCCACTGTGCTGAAAATCCTGCCAGCTTCATACTTTTTAGGGTTGCAGCGGCGAGGGCCCATTCACACCATTTTGCAAGTTATAACTTGTGTTACTGTGCATGGTCATTATGCACTGCAAATGTATGGTGAGTTGCAATGCAATCTTATTTGTATTAGTACAATCTAGTGCAAAAGCTCTGTGCGTTTTTCATGCCTTAACGAACTTCCACACCCGAAAATGTTTGCATCGAAGTAAAAACTATATGGTGCGAATGAACCCTGAGGTGTTCTCTTCATGGTTTCTGGCTCCATTGAGCCCAGTAGAAGGTTCTCACACTTTTGATTCTATAGGAAAAGTGTAACCCCAAATCTTTTTTCTTCTTTTTTTTTTTTGTCAGAATAGGAAATGGTTAAAGTGGTTGTAAAGGCAGAAGGTTTTTCTTTTTTATCTTACTGCATCCCCCTCCCCCAAGAAACCTGAGCCCGATCTTAATCCAGCGATGTGCACAAGAGCTGAGGCTCTTTGTTGTCCTCGTTCCTCATTGGCTCAGATACAGCAGAAGACACCATTGGCTCCTGCTGCTGTCAATGACAGCCAGTGGTGAAGGATTGGGCGGGGGCGAGCCTTGCTCTGTGTGTTTTAAGTGAGCACGCACAAGTGCCCCCATAGCAAGCTACTTGCAAAACCACCATTACACAGAGCAGGTAAGTATAACCAGAGAATTAGGTAAGTATATCTCTGTTCTCCAATCACCACTATCCTAAACTTCCATTGAGGGGACACTGGAAGTCTCTAGCATTCTGTTTATACTGCCACCTACAGGAGAATTAGACACCAGTAAATAAACTGTAGGTCAGCCTTGGGTAACCTCTCCTACTACTAGCATGCCTCCATTTTACGCTAGTGTCCTAGGAGGATGGATATCTACTGTTCAGCTTTACCTTGAGGAAGACTAACTTATTTAGCACCCTTTTCCTTCCTGCTTTTCAAGTTTTTTATTTTATTTAATCAAGACTGTTCTCTAGCGCTGGTAGAGCTTGCCTCCTTCATTGCAGCTCTCCAGCAAACCCATCCTCGGCTGGCATTTTGAAGTGACGCATCTGACCAGACATGGCTGGACGTTGTTTGGTGTAGGGTGCTATTCAGACTTCTATCTGGTGAAAGTTGGCTGTGGAGGTCTAGAACTGCTGGCATTGATTCAGCACTTGCCCTGTTTCTGAAGACTCACTTTGGGAGTAAGTCGGTCGGGCGAAGCAGTAGAACTACTTCAGTTATATAGGTCGCTGGGCACCTTTTACCATTCTCAGTTTGCTGCTGTTGAGGGAACAGTCAGTCTGTTAGACAAGGTGGCTTTGACTGTCCAGATGTTACAGAAGTTTGTATGGATCCTGAATCTTCAGAAACTAACTAAGTCTTGCAGCGATGAGAGGTAGATAGGCTTTTTGTGCACCGTGTGCTGATGACCTCATCCATCAGCAGGTTCTCAGTGACATCAGGGAGGTGGGTGGGCCAGGTTTTGTAATTGAAGGTGTTCCTGGGAAGGGCACCCCCCGACTCATTTATATACATGTCTTACCTGTGCTCCCTGGCAGATTTATGTTTCTCCACAGCCAGTGCTGAGTCCGGCTCTGTTGGCAACCCGGGATATTTTTGACATTGCTCCCCAGGTCATGTGACCATGCTCCAGGCCACACCTGTCACAGGGGAGCAGGTCATGTGCTCCTCAATACCAAAAATGCTTGGTATCCTTACTAGCTGCAGAAGCAAGGGCAGCACAGGTAATGCAAGTATAAGAGGGCTGGAGAATGTTCTTCTTATGCCCTGTACACATGAGCGCACATTCCAACAACAAAATCCATCTGATTTTTTCCGACGGATGTTGGCTCAAACTTGTCTTGCATACACACGGTCACACAAAGTTGGTCGGAAATTCCGAACGTCAAGAACGCGGTGACGTACAACGCGTACGACGAGCCGAGAAAAATGAATTTCAATAGCCAGTGCTGCTCTTCTGCTTGATTCCGAGCATGCATGGCACTTTGTGCGTCGGAATTGTCTACACATGATCAGAATTTACGCAAACGGATTTTGTTGTCGGAAAATTTTAGATCCAGCTCTCAAACTTTGTGTGTCAAATTCTGATGGAAAAAGTCCGATGGAGCCTACACACGGTCGGAATTTCCGACAACAAGCTCCGATCGCACATTTTCCGTCGGAAAGTCCGACCGTGTGTACAGGGCATTAGCCTTACATGGACAAGGTGACATTGGGGGGCGATTTACTAAAACTGGAGAGTGCTTTAATCGGCTTCCAGGTTTTAAACAAAAAAGTCAGTGCTACTACCCATACATCACATAGAAAGCAGAGATCCCGGGTGCTCGATCCACAGTCACTGGCTGAGTAGGGAAATGAGGAAAAGATGATCCGCACTCCGGTGATTGCTCTTAAAAAGTGTAATATTTATTGACAAGCCACAGTGACCAAACGCAAATGAGAAGAGTTGACGTGTTTCAGCCTATAAGGCCTTAGTCATAACCACCTTGGTTATGACTAAGGCCTTATAGGCTGAAACACGTCAACTGTTCTCATTTGCGTTTGGTCACTGTGGCTTGTCAATAAATATTACACTTTTTAAGAGCAATCACAGGAGTGCGGATCATTTTTCCTGGCTTCCAGGTTTGTTTCTCAAAGCTTAATTGACCAGGCTGAAGTTAGGAGATGATTGGCTTCCATGCACAGCTGCACCAGATTTTGCACTCTACGGTTTTAGTAAATCAACCCCTTTGTCTCCTCTTTAAGTTGCAGTGTATGAGGACATTGCACCGAAAATCCCGGCAAGGCTTCCTGGCCAGACAGAAAAATTATTGCTAGCTATGAAAGGCCTCAGTGGTCACTCTGAATAAAAACATTCCTTTAGTTTTTAATGGTAGAGATTTGACTAAATACTGAATCTTAGAGGATTAATAATATGTATATTAACTGATCTAAACCAGATGCCTAGAATAAGATGGTGGTGGCCACAATGCATTAAGGTCATTCGCAGCCAGTACACTGTCTGTCCTCATTATTTACAGCAGGCACATGCTCAGGAGGAGTCACCTGGAACTCCTAAATCTTTTTAGTTATTCTACATGTGCCTGACTGTTTGTCATGAGGACCCTATATACTGGATGGTTCTTTCCAAAGAAAGAGATTCTGAGGGTTTCTGATATCAGCGTTGTGTTCTGTTACACGCTAAGATGTATATAATGCTTAGCTGTTCTTTAAATAAGTCATGGACTCCAGGTACAAAACTTGCCTTTTACATATATTTCTTAATTGCTACAAAAGATATAAATCCACTTTGTGTGCCCCAAATGCATTTATAAATCCACAGATATTACCTTGTAAAAGTAGCAGTGACTTGTGTCTGTAGCCTCTGCAGAAAGCAGATCTGTGGGAGGGATCTAGCAGGCTCCACCCACTACAGGCTGCCTGCAGAAAACTACAGGAGGGGGCGGAGACAAGACCAGTCTCCCTGCATAAGGAGAGAGAGCAGCAGTGAGCGGTCATAATTACAGGAAGCTCCTGCACAGAGGTCAATTTTTTTGTACTGGATTATTGCACAGATCTGGAAGAAATACACAAAGCACACCAAGATTCAAGGAAGGATACACAGGACTCTTGTATTTAGACAATATTTACCGATCCTGGCGATCAGCTTTAAGCAATCCTGAAAATAAATATTTTTGTATAGATAACATATTTGTTACATGTCTCCTGTTTTAAATATCGTTGAAAAGATTTAGCCAGATGCAGATGTTCGTATTTGTTGAGATCACCAATGGGTTGATGTCGATTTGATTTTTACCAACTTTACAATTCTACTTAATCGTACGGAACATTAGATTTGAATACAATATTGTTAATTCTGTGTTTTACAATCCTATTTAATTGTATCTACGTTTTGATTTACCGGTAAATACAATATTTGTTAATATGCTGAAATCACTTTTTTTTTTTTTTTTTGTAAAGATGATCCTAAAATTTTTGTATGACATAAATGGAAGGAATCGTATTAATAACCTTAATGTAGCGTCATTCCAAAATTCAGGGCATTGTGTATACAATCTGAGGGGAAGAAAGCACAGCCATTACTCATGGCGGCCGCGTGTCTCATTTTACTTTTCTTACACTTTAGACAAATCTGATTGCTGCAACAGTTTCTATTCTGGTAAGTTGCACGTAGTTTCTTTTATAGAGGGTCTGTCAACTTTACCATTCAGGGCAAAGTCACAAGTTCTCTTTATATGTGGTTGTCTGTTCCCCGTTGGGGAGCTTTCCTTTTCAGTTCTTGTCTCTGAGGATTATGGGGTTGATTTACTAAACCTGGAGATTTCTGTGCAGAGCAGCACCAGATTTTGTAATCGGCTTCCAATTTTTTATTTTATTTTTTTTCCTGTCAAAGCCTAATTAAACAAGCTGCAGTTAGAAGCTGATTGGCTACCATGTACAGCTGCACCAGATTTTGCACCCTCCAGTTTAAGGCTGCTTCCACACTAAGACCGCCCGAGCGCTAGCAGTAAAGCGCCGCTAGTTTTAGCGGTGCTGTGCAGGTGGGAGTGGGGCACTTTTAACCCCAAAGTAGGGGTTAACAAGGGGTGAAAAGCGCCACTGCCGAAGCGCTTTGCAGGTGCTTCAGCAGCGTTGCCTATTGATTTCAATGGCAGGTGCAGTTTAGAAGCGGTGTATGCACCGCCCCAAAGTTGCTGCTTGCAGGACTTTTTTTCCCATCCTGCAAGCGCACCACCCCAGTGTGAAAGCACTTGGGCTTTCACACTGGGGAGACATGAGAGGCGCTTTTGAGGCGCTAGTTTTAGCGCTAAAACGCCTGAAAAGTGCCTTCAGTGTGAAAGGGGTCTTAGTAAATCCAGCCCCATGTGTGGATAGGCTACAATCACTGGGGGAGATTTACAAAAACTGGAGCACTCAGACTCCGGTGCAGCTGTGCATGGTAGCCAATCAGCTCCTAACTTCAGCTTGTTCAATTAAAGCGGAGTTCCACCCAAAAGTGGAACTTTCGCTTTAAGCACTCCTCGCCCCCTTACATGCCACATTTGGCATGTCATTTTTTTGGGAGGGGGGAAGTGAGTGCTTTAGTTTTGAAGGGGACTTCCTGTCTCACTTCCTTGTTCTGGTTACAGACCGCCTAGGCGACTCCTTCTCTCCCCCTAGGCAGCCCCTCCCTCTCGGCAGACTTCTGGGACACGTGACAGGTCCCAGAAGATTGCCTGTCCACTGGGAGAGCGCAGTGCGACATGGGCAATGTGCGCCTGGTCGAGAAGCCACAAGCCGTCACGGCCTGGTGCCCACACTATCAATGGAGGCGCCGAGTAGAGGAGGGGGGGAGAGAAGCGGGGCTCCATGCAGCCGCATCGCTGGACCGTGGACCAGGTGAGTGTCTGTCTGTTTATTAAAAGTCAGCAGCTAAACTTTGTAGCTGCTGACTTTAAATTAAAAAAAAAAAAAAAAAAAAAAGCCTGGAACTCCGCTTTAAGCTTTGACAAAAAAAAAAACTGTAAGTTTCTATGTAGAGCTGCACCAGATTTTGCATGCTCCAGTTTTAGTAAATAACCCCCCACTGTCAGTCTGTCTCATATGGGGAGATTCACCCACTCTCTATGTCTTGGTGACCATCGTCATTGGATGTGAGGGAGAATCCAAAATTTTGAGTTGCTACTGGAACAAGAATAGAGGGGGAATCTTTCAATGGGGGCATGTGTTTAACAGGGATTCCCCCTAGCTGGAGAGTTGATGGGGTTATTCCACTAAAGGAGTACATCATCTTCACTTTCAAAGTAATTATTTACTTATTTTAGTGAATGAGTTGAAGATTCACTTTAAAAAAAAATTCAGTGGTGTAATGAATTGGAAAAAAAAAAAACACACATGATTGGACAGTTGAAGTCTGTACAATTCCACCTTATTTAGTGTTTGTGCTTGAGCACTGGAAACCTACAGATATTTACAAGGGCACACAGAAAACAATTGTTTTCTATGTGCGCTGTTCACACTTGAACACGTTGCACACAGCCCTTGGGTGATCTGCAGCAGTGGTTCTCAACCCTGTCCTTAAGTACTCCCAACAGGCCATGTTTGCAGGTTTTCCTTTATCTTGCACAGGTGCTTTAAATCAGAGTCAATGGCTTGGTATTTTGGACAGCTATTTTATCTAAGGCAGGCCCTACATGGGTCGAATTTCGAAAGAATTTTCTTTCGAAAACCTTATCTAAGAATTTTCCTTCGTATATCGCACCATTAGTGGGGCTGCAACAACAGCCGATTTTTGTGCGGCCATCAAATTTGAGTAATCGGACATGTTGGAAACTTTTTGAAAAACGAACAATTTTCTAATCAATGATGGGAGAATCGTGTGAGAAATATAATCAAAAAAGAAATGCACGAGTGCAAGGAAAGACAATTCCCGGAAAGAAAAGAAGATTCCCAGCCATGAAAATTCTTTTCTGTAGCAACAGGAGGTGAAATTGAAGGCTTGGTTTCGAAATCAATGGTGACATCATCGGATCACAAAACAATATTCTGATTCTCAAAAGAAAATTCTTTCAAAATTCGACCCATGTATGGCCAGTCTTAGAGAAATTTCAAATACATGGCCTGTGGAGGGTACTTGAGGACAGGGTGGAGAACCACTGATCTGCAGTCCGGTGCAGAAATCTGCGACATGTCTGCATGTTTCCGTCCCGCACCGCAGCTTACCAACAGCTCAGTTTCTCTCTGTGTTTCCATGCATTATAGCTGAGCTGCAGTGCTTAGAAATGAATGAAAGCCACACTAACATTTCAATAAAGCTAAAAAAAAAAAATTGCTGTGATTTTAAAAGTGCAAGAGCAGCCACTTCCTGATTGGTAAAATGCAGCGGTGTACTGTGCAGAAATTGTGACCCAGCCCTAAGCTGAATTTTCTTATAGAAATGTAAATTTGTACCTTAGCGTACTGATTGGGGTTAAGGGATGATGATTTAATCATCTGTGGGCAAAAACCCAGGATCCCCCCCCCCCCCCCCTTGCACATGATTGGATATTCTTTGCAAAGTGAATTTTCACCTCCTTCACTAAGATAAGTGAAAATGTACTTTTGACAACGAACATGCTCTACTCCTTCTTAAAATCAGGGTCATATGTCAAGCTGGCCATAGATGGAGCAATTTTCCTCTCTGCAACCACTGGTTGCAGGAAAGAAAATTGCTTGATTTCCCCCCCCCCCCATCAACACAGTCAGTGTTGATGGGTGAATCCCTCCCACAAGAGCCATCGTGTTCACCCGGTAGATGGGGAGCCAACCCGGCTGGTAGAAGACACAGTGATTAATGTTAGTGGCTATAGCCGCTGGTCGTACTTGCATGAAAAATCCGACATCAATCGATCATCTTGGGTACAAGCAGCCTGCCAATACATGGTTTGAATCTCAGCCGGTGCCTGCTGCACCGGCCGAGATTCCAACAGTCTATGGCCGGCTTTACTTCCTGTTTCTATACACAGACCAATAAGGGACCACCCCCCCCCCCCCCCTTTCTCTCCAATCAAATTCCAGTAACAAAAACAAGTGATAGGTTTTATCCTTTACTAAACAAATGTGTTTTAGGGCTGGTTCAGGCCTGGTACACATGTGCACAGAAAATGTAGGAGATGCATGTGGAATCCATTAATTCTAATGCACTTGAAATCGCAGCAGCCATCTCCCGCACTGGGAACGGCACTGCACTTGTGGTTTCTGGCTCTGGCTTCAAAAATGTTTTCCCTTCATTTTCAGGAGCATGGCAGCATGTTTAAATGAATGGGCTGCCATGCACACACGAAACGCAACGTGCAGAGCCGCAGCAGTGGGAACCAGGCCTCAAGTGGGCCCTCAGCGTGAAGAGCTATTTGTTTACTTTTTATACTAGTATTGAGCAGCATGCAGACAGCCCATATAAAGTGAACAGTGACACATCAGCTGTTCAGACTCGCCCCACACGGTTGAATTTGTCAGGTATACAGGGACAGGTGCATAGCCCCGGACAGGGCCGGCCCTACCATGGGACCCAGTGGGCCCAAGGTCCCAGGTGGCATTTTAAGAGGGGCGGCCTGTGGGACTGCTGTGAAAGGTTGCAACCAATGAGTGTGCATACCGTGCTGCCTGTGAGACAGTTTGACACTGAGCAGATCATTCTGCTTGTAAGAGCCACTGAGTGTGTGACACTGTCATGTAATGTAACTGAATGTAGAGAGAGACCAGCTGTCAAAATTGAGCGTTGATGTCGGGGGTGGGCAGGACCCAGCAGCTATCAAACACCAGCCAATGGGATGGGATCTGGGCGGGCCACTACATTATGTGGCCCCACCCCCTTTTGCAGCCCAGTCATTGGCTGGTGTTTGATAGCTGCTAGGTTCTCGCCCACCCCCGACATCAGAGAGAGAGACCAGCTGTTGATGTCGGGGGTGGGCGGGACCCAGCAACTATCAAACACCAGTCAATGATTGGGCTGCTTAAGAAAGGGGGCGTGGCCACATACACGTAGCGGCCCGCTCAGATCCCATCCCATTGGCTGGTGTTTGATAGCTGCTGGGTTCCGCCCACCCCTGACATTACTGCTGAATTTTGACAATTTGTCTCTCTCTGCATTCAGTTATATTACATGACAGTTTCACACACAGTTTCTCTAAGCGTCAATATCAGCCTTAGTGTGAAACTCCCTCTCCTCTGTCAGTGCCACATGTCAGTGCCAGTGTTTCCAGTCAGTGTCGCCTAATATCAGTGCCAACCAATGCCATCTATCAGTGCCGCCAAACAGTGCCAGTGCTTCCAATCAGTGCCACCTATCAGTGCTGCCAATCAATGCCCATAAGTGCCACCTATCAGTGCCCATCAGTGGTGCCAATCAGTGCACTGTGCAGGGATGGGGAGATGAACCCAGCAGCCAGGCACATTGTCCATGGGGGGCCGGCCTGGTGGAGCACAACTGAAATCTGTTGATGTTTGTTAATTCCACATGACGATCTTTAGTATAATAGCTAATCGCCACACTACTATTTACAATAATGGTAGATAGAGGTAGGAGGGGATTATAGCGGTGCCAATAGATAAAGATTTACAATGGGTACTAAAAATAACAATATACTTTATTCACATATATAGAAAAAAACACAACAAACAAACAAACTTAGAATATACAAGCGTACAAAAGCATAAACAATACGATACATGTTATATACAAAGTATCACAAGACAGGCCTTGGTGTTATAGGCCAATGATACAGGTAATCAATTCCTACATGTTTCGCCGAGACATTGGCTTCCTCAGGGAAATGATATAGGCCTGTGCCAAAATTAGAAGGTTCTAAATAGAAAAACAAAGGGAAAAGCATAAGGTTGACAATACAAAATTTATACATTGAATACACGTAGGTAACTTTTTTGCTATTGAATGCATGGCATGGTAACAAGCCCACCCGAGTGGGAGACCCAACCCAGGCAACCCACGTACATACCTCCCAGCTCCCAATGGGAACCACGGCAAAAGAAGGCACCCCAAAAAGGTCACAAGGACTGTACCGCATCTACAGCTATAGGGGGCAGACAGAGACCTAGCAATCAGAGGTTAAAAAACATGAAAATTAATATAGTGTCCAAACACATGACAAATGTTGGGATAGACATTATCTCAAAACAGGAGGGTAAGGCAGGGGTCAGGAACCTTTTTGGCTGAGAGAGCCATGAACGCCACGTATTTTAAAATGTAATTCCGTGAGAGCCATACAATATGTTTAAAACTAAATACAAGTAAATGTGTGCATTTTATGTAAGACCAACACTTTTAAAGTACAATAAGTCTCTGAATTCTTTTTAATAAAGTTGTTATGCTGTTGCTAACCAATGATGAATAAAGTACTTCTTACCATGAATGCGACTTCTGGTGCTGCATGGTTTTGCTGATGGCTTTGTAGTCTGGTTGATACATGGTGAGGTTAAGCTTCATGCAGGCGTTGAGACTTCCATCTATTAAACGTGATCGATTTTTTTTTTTTTTAATCTATTAATCGACCAATTTCGATTAATCATAACTGTAATGTCGTCATCTCCCCCACTGTAATATCCACATCTCCCCACTGTAATATCCACATCATCTCCCCCCACTGTAATATCCACATCTCCCCCACTGCAATATCCACATCTCCCCCACTGCAATATCCACATCTCCCCCCACTCTAATATCCATGTCATCCCCCCCACTGTAATATCCACATCTCCCCCCACTGTAATATCCACATCTCCCCCGCTGTAATATCCACGTCATCTCCCCCACTGTAATATCCACATCTCCCCCCCCCCCCCCACTGTAATATCCACATCTCCCCCCACTGTAATATCCACATCCCCCCACTGTAATATCCACAATCTCCCCCACTGTAATATCCACTTGTCCCCACTGTAATATCCACATCATCTCCCCCCCCCCCACTGTAATATCCACATAATCTCCCCACTGTAATATCCACATCTCCCCCCACTGTAATATCCACATCTCCCCCACTGCAATATCCACATCTCCCCCCACTCTAATATCCACGTCATCCCCCCCACTGTAATATCTACATCTCCCCCCACTGTAATATCCACATCTCCCCCCACTGTAATATCCACATCTCTCCCCACTGTAATATCCACGTCATCCCCCCACTGTAATATCCACATCTCCCCCCACTGTAATATCCACATCTCCCCACTGTAATATCCACATCCCCACTGTAATATCCACAATCTCCCCCACTGTAATATCCACTTGTCCCCACTGTAATATCCACATCATCTCCCCCACTGTAATGTCCACATCTCCCCCACTGTAATATCCACATCTCCCCCCCCCCCACTGTAATATCCACATCTCCCCCACTGTAATATCCACATCTCCCCCCCCCCCCACTGTAATATCCACATCTCCCCCACTGTAATATCCACATCTCCCCCCCCCCCACTGTAATATCCACATCATCTCCCCACTGTAATATCCACATCTCCCCCACTGTAATATCCACATCTCCCCCCCCCCCCACTGTAATATCCACATCTCCCCCACTGTAATATCCACAATCTCCCCCACTGTAATATCCACTTGTCCCCACTGTAATATCCACATCATCCCCCCCCCCCCCCTCCACTGTAATATCCACATCATCTCCCCACTGTAATATCCACATCTCCCCCCACTGTAATATCCACATGTTCCCCCCCACTGTAATATCCACATCTCCCCCCACTGTAATATCCACATCTCCCCCCACTGTAATATCCACATCTCCCCCACTGCAATATCCACATCTCCCCCACTGCAATATCCACATCTCCCCCACTGCAATATCCACATCTCCCCCGCTGTAATATCCACGTCATCTCCCCCACTGTAATATCCACATCTCCCCTACAATTGTCTGCTTGCTTACCACTACACAAGCAGATTCATGAGCAGTTGAGGCGGGTGATGATGACATCAGCGCAACGCTCACCTAGGCCACTGCCGGGTGTACCAAGATGGCTGCCACTCTGGAGCTAGGCCGAAGCCGCGGCCTTTCCTATGGGCTCAATCTGCGGATCGGCACACCACGCGATCCGCGGTTTGAGAGGCGAGAGCCAGATGCAGCCATCAAAAGAGCCACATCTGGCTCGCGAGCCATAGGTTCCTGACCCCTGGGGTAGGGCTAACATAGCCTCAATGACTTACAATTATACGATAAAATCAGTAAAATCACGGGGGGCGCCTGTATAGAGGTTTTGCAAAATTAGCTTTAATTGGTCGATTTGAATGAGGATCGTTCCAAAGTATGTAACTATGAAAAAGGGGGACAAATGATTACTGAGCGCAGGGCATAAATTAATAAGTGCTAGTAATAGTGAGCATAAGTCAGGCTTATGTAACCAGTGTTAAGGCAGAGGCTTACCTAGGTGATTTATGGAAAAACAAAAACCGCCAAATACCCCAAAGGGGTGTCTAGATCACAGAGGAATAGTAGTGAAAAAGGCTCTCGCGCATGCGCCCGCAAAGTGCACATCGAGCCTACAATGCCCATAGTGCAATGCGGGAAAAAGTCTGAGTCACGTGACAAAGCGTCAGCGGGGATGGGAAGGGTTCAATGGAGAGGCTGTCAGTCAACACTTGGTCGAAATGACAGCGAACCAGAACCTAGGCACCGGGTGGTGGAGGGCGAGTGATTTAGATGGAGACGTGACCGCAAGAACGAGAGCAGGGGCGGGCTAGCACTGTGGGGATTATTTACAATAAACTATTGGAGGTAAAATTAAAAAAAGTGTCAGTAAAAGGATTCCTGCTGAGCACTATTATGTGTTCCCAAACCACACAAAAAAGTGCAGCGCTAACTTACTGATCAATAACTTAAAGTGAGGTTCCACCCAAAAAAACAAAAATACATGAAAAATCCTTAAAAAAAGAAACCAAAAAAACATTTGGATATTTTTTTTTTTTAACTCACCTCTAAATGCCTGTTGCTAGGGGGTACCTCGTAATCTGCCTCTTTCAGTGCCTGGGCTGGTGACATCACTTCCCCCTCGGCACAGGAAGGGCTCAGCTCTGCTCCCTCCCTCCTGTTAATCATCTGGGACCCATTACAGGTCCCAGGTGACTGAGCGGCCAATCGCGGCGCCGCTCGCGCATACGCAGTGGGTGCCAGGCTGTGAAGCCACAACCCGGCGCCCACAGTTGCAATGCCAGCGCAGCTGAACGGAGGGGGGGAAGAGCGGGGCTTCGATCCCCCGCATCGCTGGACCCTGGGACAGGTAAGTGTCCAATTAAAAGTCAGCAGCTGCAGTATTTGTAGCTGCTGACTTTTCTTCTTTTTTTTTTTTTTCATGGGCCCCCTGGGTGGAACTCCTCTTTAATAATGGTGGAATCCTCCAATGTATGGAAATCTCAGTAGGCTTCAATATTACGACAATACCGATCTCTGATACACAATTTCACATATAATACCCATCAGACTGAAATAAGACATACTGTATAAAATGAAACTTAGCAGGGATGGTGGAAACCCCTCCTATAGATATTGGCTTTAAAAAAAAAAAAAAATGTCTTCATCAGTTTAGGCCAATATTTATTCTGCTACATAATGTTGGTTAAAAAAAATTGCAACAAGCGTATATTGATTGGTTTGTGTAAAAGTTATAGCGTCTACACAATAGGGAATAGATTTAAGGCATTTTTAATCTGATTTTCTGATAGATTCAATTTTAGTTATCATTATACAAGATAATGAATGTGGGGGCCTTTTGGTGTGCAGGATTTTTTAATTTTTTTTGGGGGGGGGCCCATTTCATTCTTGGGTCCAGGCAGCACAATGTCTTGGGCCGGCCCCGGATGTGGAGCCTGTGTGGCCCGTCAAACTCAACTGTGTAGGCAAGTCTCTACAGCCAATGTATGTCTATTCACTTTATATATGGTGCCTGCAGGGGGCGGAGTGCCCATGTGTATGAGCCCCTAGACCAGTGATGGTGAACCTTGGCACCCCAGATGTTTTGAAACTACATTTCCCATGATGCTCAACTACACTGCAGAGTGCATGGGCATCATGGGAAATGTAGTTCCAAAACATCTGGGGTGCCAAGGTTTGCCATCACTGCCCTAGACCATTGTTTGTCAACTTCAGTCCTCAAGGTGCTCCAGTGGGTCCCGTTTTCAGGCTTCCCATTATTTTGCACAGGTGATTTGATCACTGCCTTAGCAATTACCACAGCTGTTTTCATCTGAGGGAAATCCTGAAAACATGACCTGCTGGGGTGCCTTCAGGACTGGAGTTGAGAAACACTGCCCTAGACTAAAAAAAAAAAAAAAAAAGGATTATGGAGGCCACTGTGCTCTTAGGAACCCTAAGGCTCGGTTCACACAGGGACGCCTGACAAGTCGCCTCCCGTTCTGTGCTATGGAACCGTTCTAAGGGGAGCGACGCAAGTCGCTCCGACTTAGAAAAAGGTTCCTGTACGACTTTGGGGGCGACTTGCATAGACTTCTATACAGAAGTCGTTTTGCAACTCGCCCGGGCAGTCGTGTGCAGGTCGCCTCGGTGAGACGACCTGCAAGTCGTGCCGCCTCTGGTGTGAACCGAGGTTCAGTGCAGCAGAAATTTTTTGTAACCTTGGCCAGATCTGTGCCTTGCCACAATTCTGCCTCTGAGCTCTTCAGGCAGTTACTTTGACCTCATGATTCTCATTTGCTCTGACATGCACTGTGATCTGTAAGGTCTAATATAGACAGGTTTGTGGCTTTCCTAATCAAGTCCAGTCACTATTAGCAAACACAGCTGGACTCAAATGAAGGTGTAGAACCATCTCAAGGATGATCAGAAGAAATGGACAGCACCTGAGTTAAATATATGAGTGTCACAGCAAAGGGTCTGAATACTTAGGACCATGTGATATTTCATTTTTCTTTTTTAATAAATCTGCAAAAATGTCAACAATTCTGTGTTTTTCTGTCAATATGGGGTGCTGTGTGTACATTAATGTTCAGCCGGCTACAAGATAAAAGCGGTCTCTGCAGCGGATTTGCTGCAAGATCACTTTTATCGCCCTCCCGCCACGCTCCAGTGCCCTCCGACGCTTACCGGGGCTGTCAGCAGCGGCGGAGGCGATCCGGACCTTCTCCTGGCTAGACATGGAGACGAGTGAGACGAGTGAGGGGAAGATGGCCCCCACCCCTCTCCATGACATTGCGGGGCGGAAGCGACGTCAAAACGTCACTTCCGCACATAGCTCTTAAAGGGATAATTTTTTTTAAATGACAATTTTTTTTTTATTATTGTATTTTAGTGTAAATATGAGATCTGAGGTTTTTTTGATCCCAGATCTCATATTTAAGAGGTCCTGTCATGCTTTTTTTCTATTACAAGGGATGTTTAAATGTTTTTTTAAAACAGTGTAAAAATAAAAAACAAAAGGTAAAATAAATAAGTAAAAAAAAAAAAATTTAATCGCGCCCTGTCCCGCCGAGCTCGCGTGCAGAAGCGAACGCATACGTGAGTAGCGCCCGCATATGAAAACGGTGTTCAAACCACACACGTGAGGTATCGCCGCGAACGGTAGAGCGAGAGCAATAATTCTAGCCCTAGACCTTCTCTATAAGTCTAAACATGCAACCTGTAGAATTTTTTTAAAACGTCACCTATGGAGATTTTTAAGGGTAAAAATTTGTCGCTATTCCATGAACAGGTGCAATTTTGAAGCGTGACATGTTGGGTATCAATTTAATCGGCGTAACATTATCTTTCACAATATAATAAAAAATTGGGATAACTTTACTGTTGTCTTATTTTTTAATTCAAAAAAAGTGTATTTTTTTCCAAAAAAAGTGCGCTTGTAAGTCGCTGCGCAAATACGGTGTGACAGAAAGTATTGCAACGACCGCCATTTTATTCTCTAGGGGTGTTAGGAAAAAAAATGTATAATGTTTGGGGGTTTTAAGTAACTTTCTAGCAAAAAAAACAATTTTTAACTTGTAAACAACAAATCTAAAAAAAGAGGCGCGGTCCTTAAGTGGTTAAACTAAAGGAGATCTTTATACCAATTGCAACCAGATTCGAACCTTTTTCCTTTTTTCTGGACATGTGTTACTCAGATAAGTGACCGTGGGACAGCAAAAGGCGGATGTTATTTCAGCTGTGCTGATTAATTTATTCTCTGTGCTCTTCAGTAGAAATACAATCTGTTTTGTTGTCATGGGACAGCACTTCTTTCCAAGTATTTTGACAATGTTGTCACTTTTATACAATTTAATAAAACTGTAGAGGAGTATGGTCGTAAATTTTTTTTTTTTTTTTCCCTCCCTCCTGCAAAGTAATAAACTGCCTATAATATCGGATTATTACACCCATTGCAAAAGTTGATCTGACCTTTGTCAGCAGAAAACTTGTATCCACACCCAAGAAGACAAATAAAATATCTGCCTGGTTAAAAAAAATGGTGTAAATGTAAAAAGGTAAGCGGTGCTAACACAGTCTATAGCGATCAATAAGTTGACCATACTGAATTTCCAGTCTTTTGAGTCCTTCACAATTGGCAAAGATGAACAGCAACTTTGCCAAGGGGTACATAGAGCAGTATACCAGGAGTCTCTGGACATCTAATTCATAGGCAGGCAGGGCATACATTATATTACCAAAAGTATTGGGACACCTACCTTTACGCGCACATGAACTTTAGTGCTATCCCAGTCCTAAGCTTCGTACACACGATCAGAGTGCTGGCAGAGGATTGTCTGTTGACAGACTGTTGTCCTAAAATCTGACTGTTGGTACGCTCCTTATGACAATTGTTGGCCAACAAATGCTGGATGGCAGGCTAGTAAATTTTCGGCGGACAACGGTCTGATTTTCGTATGGTCGGTACACAAGTCCGTCACACAGAAGTCGAAAGTACAAACACGCATGCTCAGAATCAATGCTCGCCAATCACGAAATTAGCAGAAGCGGCCCAAAGGGTGGCGCTCAAGAGCTGAAATTCCTTGCAGTACGTCAGTATGTTCGTGTTTGTTGGCCGACAATTTTGTACCGTTAGTATGCAAGACAAGTTCCTGGCACACGCCCTTTGGACAAAAATTGGCCAACAATTGGATCGTGTGTACGAGGCTTTACTCTGTAGAGTTCAATATTGAGTTGGTCCGCCCTTTACAGCTATAACAGCTTCAACTCTTCTGGGAAGGCTGTCCACAAGGTTTAGGAGTGTGTCTATGGGAATGTTGGACCATTCTTCTAGAAGTGCATTTGTGAGGTCAGGTGCTAAGAAGGCCTGACTCGCAGTCTGCACTCTAATTCATCACAAAGGTGTTCTATTGGGTTGAGGTCAGGACTCTGTGCTGGCCAGTCAAGTTCCTCCACCCCAAACTCGCTCACCCATGTCTTTTATGGACCTTGCTTTGTGCACTGGTCCAAACCATTTGGTGGAGGGGGGATTACGGTGTGGGGTTGTTTTTCAGGTGTTGGACTTGGCCCCTTAGTTCCAATGAAGGGAACTCTTAAGGCGTCAGCATTCCAAGACATTTTGGACAATTTCATGCTCCCACCTTTGTGGGAAAAATTTAGTGATGACCCCTTCCTGTTCTAACATGACTGTGCACTAACAAGGTCCTGAAAGACATGGATGAGCGAGTTTGGGGTGGAAGAACTTGACTGACCTGCACAGAGTGCCATTTAAATTGATGATCAGTGAAAGTGGAAAGAATGGCCGGCCTGGCAATGGTGGTCAGTGGGAGACAATTACTTTGAAATTGGTGTTAGTGGGAGGTAGCAGTAGTGCAATTTCAGGGCATAAACATCAGTCTGGAATAATGGACAGCCAACCTCCTCCCAATATGGGTAAGCTAGCCCTTCTTTACCATCTACCCTCTTTACCCACACAGGACCCCCAATGTCCAGGTGCCAGTGTGTACAAGGCATCTGCCATTTTCCATTCCCCTTCACCAGCTTTGTTCCTCATTCTGTCCCTAGCACTGCTCGGCTTCCAGAATAGAACAACCCCTGACTCTGCCCCCCTCAGACAAAAGTAAAGGGGGACAGGGCTCTGAACAGTTGCAGAGGTGCAAGCAACAATTCTGGGCAATGGGGTACAAGTAGGAACTGGTGGGTAGCCAGTCAGCATGGCAGAGGGGAATCGTCTGTGTGTGTGTGTCGTATACATGCAGAGTATTGAAAGGCGAGCACCGGGTGGTGGAATGAGTCTTCCAGTACTGGGACACTGTCTGGATCCACTTGACCTTGCTTTATTGAATTTCCAGGACAGTCCCGCAGAATTCGGGACAGTTGGTGAATATGAGGATAGAAGAGAAAATGTGCATCACACAGATGGATGATTTAAATCTAAAAGGCCTTTCCCTACTCTACTGAAAAAAAAATATATATATATTTCTGTCTATGTTACTACAAAGACAGACAAAGAAGGAAGGCGCAACCTAGTGCGTTACCAAACAACATTTATTTCGTTAATAAAATGGATAAAAATGGGTACTCACAAAGTGCAACTGACAATTAGCCAAAGAACTTTACAATACTATGCAGTGCGGATGCACATATGCCATTCACATCAAGGGGTGGAGAGCTGATGTGTTTCGGGGGGCGCTCCCCCTTCCTCAGGGCCTAGAAATTTATGAGTGCGCCTAGGCTAACAGACAGAAAAGTTAGCAGTCACTTCCACCACTAAGAGGTCCTCTGTGGTGGGAAGCAGAAAGGACAATGGCAATTCCAAGACTTGGCGGATACAGCCCTCCTCAGACGGGGTAATCCGAATTGGTACTACAAAAACAGACAAAGAGGGAAGGCGCACGCACCTAGCGCATTACCAAATGCATTAAAATGGATAAAAATGGGTACTCACAAAGTGCAACTGACAGTTAGCCATAGAACCACACAATGCTATGCAGTGCGGACGCACATGTACCATTCACATCAAGGCTCTAGCTCTAAGGAAGAGGTTGCGCCCCCCGAAACGCGTCAGTTCTACACCCCTTGTTGTGAATGGCATATGTGCGTCGACACTGCATTGTGGTTTTATGGCTAATTGTCAGTTGCACTTTGTGAGTACTCATTTTTATCCATTTTAATATTTAAATAAATGTTGTTTGGTAATGCACTAGGTGCGTGCACCTTCCTTCTTCGTTTGTTTTTGTAGTACCAATTCGGATTACCCCGAAGAGGAGGAGGGCTGTATCCGCCAAGTCTTGGAATTGCAGTTGTCCTTTCTGCTTTCCACCACAGAGGACCTCTTATCGCTGGAAGTGACTGCTAACTTTTCTGTCTATGTTAGCCTAGGCCAGTGATGGCGAACCTTGGCACCCCAGATGTTTTGAACTACATTTCCCATGATGCTCATGTACACTTCAGAGTGCATAAGCATCATGGGAAATGTAGTTCCAAAACATCTGGGGTGCCAAGGTTCACCATCACTGGCCTAGGCGCACTCATAAAGTTCTCTCCTGTTGGCTGAACTAATAGATTCCACCTTCCATGCTGTTTATCTCCTCTGCCTGCTATTGTATTCAGAAAACTGGCACTCATGGCTGTCTGAGTACCTGAACAGTGCCTACATCCAATAGGAAGCAGTCATTATTCAGCTGACAATTTTCCATCTGGTTTTTCAGTCGAGGTTTGGTGAGCCGGCCACTGACCGATTCATCAGGATATGGCCGGAACTGGAGCCCTTTACAGGCAGGTGTATTGTTATAATGTTCCCCTAACTTCCTGTCTGCTAAAACATCAGCAGGGCAGGAAGTGGTGGAAAACCTTTTCTAATGGACTCGCAGGGATAGCAGTAAAAACCCTGCAGAGATTCAAATCCATGCCCACTCTACACAAAACGAAGAAAAACATTTTGGCTGGACATTCACTTCTACAAAATATTCGGAACTGGAGAAGGAACAGCTCCCGCCCTCTACTCTACCCTTTATGCAGCACACAGTATCAGAGATTGTTATGTTGAGTCATAAAACTGTCTAAGTCTTGCATGACCTGTTCTAGACAATAGTAGCATTGTCTTCTTTTTTTTTTTCTCTCTTCTTCAAAAGCATTCAGTGGAAGTCAAGTGTCTGATGCTGTTTGGTGAAAAGGCTTTTAAAAGGTTAGGTTTGTAACCACTTGCCCTCTGGAAGATTTACCCCCCTTCCTGACCAGGCCATTTTTTGCAATACAGCACTGCCTTATTTTAACTGACAATTGAGTGGTCGTGCGACGCTGTACCCAAATAAAATTGACGTCCTTTTTTTTCCCCACAAATAGAGCTTTCTTTTGGTGGTATTTGATCACCTCTGCAGTTTTTATTTTTTGCGCTATAAACAAAAAAAGCCTGACAACTTTGAAAAACAAATATATATTTTTTTTACTTTCTGCTATAAAACATATCCAATAAAAAAAAAATGTAAAAAATTTAATTTCTTCATCAGTGTAGGTCAATATGTATTCTGCTACCTATTTTTGGAAACAAAAATCCCAATACATGTATATGGTTTGGTTTGTGCAAAAGCTATAGCGTCCACAAACTATGGGATATATTAATGGAATTTTTATTTATTTTTTACTAGTAAATGGCGGCAATCAGCAACTATAGCAGGACTGCGATATTGCAGCGGACAAATCAGACACTGACACTTTTGACACTTTTTGGGAACCAGCATAGGTGTGCGCACAGGGTGTGCCAGGTGTGCCTGGGCACACCCTAATTACCCCATGTGCATTAGCATTATCCAGGGACAGCACCAGGTGGGTGGTTGAGGGTGCCACTGACCAGTGTAAATGCCCTCATTATATTAAAGGCTAGGTTCAACAGTAGGAACATGTTACACCTGTATTTAGGGCGTAATGTAATATGCTCCCTATCAACTGTCTCCCACCACCAGAGCCTCCTTTCTGTGACAGCAGGTGGCGTTCATGTGTGTTTGAGAGTTGGGGTGCACACCCTAATGCAATAGGCTGCGCACACCTATGGGAACCAGTAACACCAATACATTGATCAGTGCTAAAAAAAATATGCACTGTCACTGTACTAATGACACTGGCTGGGAAGTGGTTAACATCAAGGGCAATCAAAGGGTAAATGTGTGCCCGACCAGTGCTTTACTACTGCGTGGGAGGTGCTTGTACTAGTGGAAGGCAAATATCTGTGTACCTGCTTTACAGGAACACAGGATCAATGCCTTTCACACTGACAGAACAGCACTCTGCCTTGTTTACATAGGCAGACTAAAATTCTGCCTGTGTAACGAACAATCGTTGGGTGCCCGCGGACATCAGGGCTGCCAGGCCCACTGATCGGCTCCCACTGTGCACAAGCAGTGGAACGAGCCTTCGGTGGCCCGATACCTGGAAATGCAGGCTCACCTATAAATATATATATATATATATATATATATATATATATATATATATATACACGTGATCCTGCGCAGCACGCCCGCCCTGTAGCAGTAAATCTGCTATGGGGCGGTCAGCAAGTAAAGGCTTCACCATTTTTCCCTGCCATGTGTTGTGGTTTCTCCTATCAGCCCCTCCATCACTACCGGACACAGTAGAGTGTTACCAGTGGCAGGCCAGAGATCTGCAATACAGCAAAGTTTTAGGCTCGATTCACACCTATGCATGTTGCTTTTGAGCGTTTTTGGAGGTTTTTTTTTCATGCTTGCCACGTTTTTGAGCCGCGTTTTTGCCGCGATTTTGCCGCGATTTGCGTTTTGCGTTTTATTTTATTTTTTTTTTTTTTTACATTTTTTTTTTTACAGTCTTAAAAAAAATAAGAAAAAAAAAAAAACGTCAAAAACGCATCAAAAACGCACCAAAAACGCATCAAAAACGCTGCAAAAACGGTGCACTTGCGTTTTTGATGCTTGTCCATTGAATTCTATTGCATGCAAAACGCTGCATTTTGCATGAAAAAAAGTCCCTGACCCTTTCCAAAAATGCAGAGAAACAAAAAGGCATTGATGTGAACATGTTCCATAGGAACCCATGTTAAAAAATTCCCGTGCATTTCTGCAAAATGCAAAATGCATCAAAAAACGCGCTAGTGTGAATGGAGCCTTAAGTTGCCACCTACTGGAATGGTAAGTATTTGTCTTTTACAGATGGCTCTTTGTTAAGGTTGGAGCCATCAAAGATATGGTCACTTTAAAGTGATAGTAACCATTTTACCCACAGGCCAGTTCTGACATTTATCACATATATGTAAAAATCCGACTTTTTTTTGCTAGAAAATGACTTTGAACCCCCAAGCATTGTGTATTATTTTTAAGCATAGGCCCTAGAGAATAAAATGGTGGGTGTTGTAATTTTTTTTTGTCACACAATATTTGTGCAGCGGTTTTTCAAACCCAATTAAAAAAATAAAAAATATATTTTATTTATTATAGGTACTTATATAGCGCTGTCAACTTATACAGCACTTTACACACATATTGCACATTCATGTCGGTCCCTGCCCTCAAGAAGTTTAGAATCTAAGGTCCCTAATCCACATTCATACACATACTAGGGCCAATTCAGCCAGGAGACAATTAAAGTGATTGTAAGGTTTTTTTTTATGTTTAAAAAATAACAAACATATCATACTTACCTGCACTGTGCAGCTCGTTTTGCACAGAGTGGCCCCGAACCTCATCTTCTGGGGTCCCCCCGGCAGCTCTCACGGCTCCTCCCCACATCAGATAACCCCCTTGGAGAAGCGCTTCCCTCGAGGGGGTTACCGCGCGGGCGTGCTTCCGAGTCCAGCATTTGGCATCCATAGCCGCCAAATGTATGACTCGGCCCCCCCCGCCCGGCGCCTGCGTCATTAGATTTGATTGACAGCAACGGGAGCCAATGGGTGCGCTGATATCAATCTAGCCAATCAGGACACGAGACACTGGCTAGAGCTGGTGTGCTCAACCCTGGCGCGAGAAAAAGAGGGTTCAGGTAAGTAAAACGGGGGGCACTGGTGGGCTGCTGCACTGCAAGAGGTTTTTCACCATAGAATGCATTGAGGTGAAAAACCACGAAGGTTTACACCCCCTTTAACCTACCAGCTTGTCTTTGGAATGTGGGAGGAACCCGGAGTACCCGGAGGAAACCCACACAGGCACAGGGCAAACATGCAAACTCCAGGCATGTAGTGCCGTGGTTAGGATTAGAACCAATGACCCTAGTGCCACTGTGCTGCCCATTGATGAATTTTAGTGCACACAAACACAATATATTACCTTTTTATTTTGGTAAAATATAAAAGATGATGTTACGCCAAGTAAATAGATACCAAACATGTCACACTTTAAAATTGTACACACCCGTGGAATGACGACAAACTACAGTACATTAAATTATCCATAGGTGATGTTTCAAAAGCCTTTACAGGTTACCAGTTTAGAGTTGCACAGGAGATCTGGCCCTAGAATTATTGCTCTCGCTCTGACGTTTACAGCAAAATCTCACATGTGTGGTGCGATCGTTTTTCACATATGTGTGCGGGACCACGCATATATTTGAGCACGTTCAAATTTGCGCACAGGGATGGGGGTGCTGTAAAACATATTTTTCTTGTATTATTTATTTTATTTAAATACATTTTTTTTTACACTGTATTTTTCTTTTTGAACCAACTTTATTGCTATCACAAGGAACAACATCTCTTATGATGGCATAAGCAGTGACTTTTTGGAGAGATCTGGGGTCTATTAAACCCCAGATCCCTCCTCTGGCCTCCAAAGCATCTGATCAAACAAAGATCGGTTTGATCAGATGCTGTAAAAGTCGGTAACGGCTTGTCAACAAACAAACCGAAACCACAAGTGACAAAACTCTTGTCGCTTCCGGTTTCGGACATCGGAGAAGGAACTTTCTTTCCAGTCTTCTTAGTCTATGCGTTTGGACTGGTTGCATCAGTCCCGGGCTTCCCAGTGGACCTCTTCTCCACTGTCTGTAAAAGTGATTGAGCAGCTCAATAACAGCGACCATGGTATAACCACCTCAATAGGAATGATTCAAACAAAATGATGCATCGCTCAGAGCAGTGGAGGGTAGGTAAAGACTGGAAGTCGCAATTTGGGTGCCTAAGATTTGGTGTTCTCCCATCCATCAAAAAAAAAAAAAAGACAGTCATCTAGAAAAAAAAAAAAGACAACCGACAACTCCATAGTCCTCAAGTATTTTATTTTGCCGTACCAGTGAGTACACAGACAGGGGCAGACGCGTTTCGGCGATAAGCCTTGTTCACAGCACACACATGAATAATAAAATGAACATATTAACATATGCACACAAAAACATCAAGAATGGTTTCCGCCCCTTCTTCAATTACTAACATATATGATTGACCAATCGGTGATTAATCACAAATAGTCAGCAGGTGAAATACTGACAGAAGGAGGGTAGGAAGTAATACCTAATACAACACCTGGTGAAATAAAACAGAATAATCCCAGGTTGATATATATGTAATAGAGAAGAGAAATACATGCATATAAAAATGTTATAAAAATATATGCATAGTAATATACAAATACACGTACATCAAAAAATAAAGGGGAAAACTATTTGAGAAACAGATTTACGGGGGGGGGGGGGCGTTGTATGGTATTTTTTTTTTTTTTTTTAAACAAAGAAAAAAAGGAAAAAAAAAAAAAAAAAAGAGAAACAGATTTACATCGTATTCATTCCCTTGGGCATTCTCATTTGGAGATTGAATATCCACCACACCTCACGTAACAAAAGTTGGCGCTGTGTATCCCCACCGTGATAAAAAGTTTTAACGCTTTCCAAACCTATAAACATAAAAGTTGACATCATGACACCAAGTTCATACTTAAAATGTTTGGATATGTTAGATTTTTGTCACGGTTATAAGATGCCCCATGGAAATGTTGACTAACTCTTGCTCGTAATGGTCTAGAAGTACAGCCTACATAATTTTTATTGCATTTGCTGCACTCCACAGCATAGACCACGTGGTCCGTGCCACAATTTATATAATCATGGATGGAAAATTCTTATCCAGTGGCACACGAAAAAACTGTCCTATGCTGTCTTGAGTGTCTACTGCAGGGGTAATGAATTCAAATTCACAGAAGTCCGGTCAGCAAAATTTTCTTCCAGCAGAGGTCCGAACATCATGTCGTTACCAGTGGAGCCTTTTCGCATGTGCCAAACCGCATGTTGCTGCCGCACTATTTTGGAAAAGACGTCTTTCTCAGTGTTTATTGTGGGTAGTGCAGCCCATTAAAATGGGCTGACCTACCCACGAGATGTGCACCTAACGCACATGTACAGATCTGAATCCATTCTTACATCAGCATCCTCAGACCCCAGTGCACATCAGAGTCCTCTCCCTCTTGATGAGTGTCCTTAGGTCTTCCTTTATATCACCCCCCTCCACGGTAATGTTCTCACACTTCTTTGACACCAAACCCCCCCGCCAGTACTGTCCTTTGCCCCTATTTATATTATCCCCCCACATTACTATCCTCAGCCCCTTCACATTACTGTCTTCATTGCCCCCACATTACATTAATCAGCTCTCCTACATCACAGTCCTCAGCCTCCCCCACTGTAATGTCCACATCTCCCCCACTGTATTGTCCACATCGCCCCCACTGTAATATCCACATCTCCCCCACTGTATTATCCACATCTCCCCCACTGTATTATCCACATCGCCCCCACTGTATTATCCACATCTCCTCCACTGTATTATCCACATCTCCTCCACTGTATTATCCACATCTCCTCCACTGTATTATCCACATCTCCCCCACTGTATTATCCATATCTCCCCACTGTAATGTCCACATCTCCCCCACTGTAATGTCCACATCTCCCCACTGTATTGTCCACATCTCCCCACTGTAATATCCACATCTCCCCCCACTGTAATGTCCACATCGCCCCCACTGTAATGTCCACATCCCCCCACTGTAATATCCACATCTCCCCCCACTGTATTATCCACATCTCCCCCACTGTATTATCCACATCTCCCCCACTGTATTATCCATATCTCCCCACTGTAATGTCCACATCTCCCCCACTATATTATCCACATATACCCACTGTAATATCCACATCTCCCCACTGTAATATCCACATCGCCCCACTGTAATATCCACATCTACCCACTGTAATATCCACATCTCCCCCACTATATTATCCACATCGCCCCACTGTAATATCCACATCTCCCCACTGTAATATCCACATCTCCCCACTGTATTATCCACATCTCCCCCACTGTATTATCCACATCTCCCCCACTATATTATCCACATCGCCCCACTGTAATATCCACATCTCCCCACTGTAATATCCACATCTCCCCCCACTGTATTATCCACATCTACCCACTGTAATATCCACATCTCCCCACTGTATTATCCACATCTCCCCCACTGTATTATCCATATCTCCCCACTGTAATGTCCACATCTCCCCCCACTGTAATATCCACATCTCCCCACTATATTATCCACATCTCCCCACTGTAATGTCCACATTTCCCCCATACATCACAATCCGCTCAGCACCCTGATGTCCTCAGCCCACCACATCACAGCCCTCAACAACTCCACTTTAATGTCCTCAGCGAGTCAGCACACACTTTCCTCCTTTTCAGACTAGTGTCCTCACTCCCTGTAACTTTGCCCCCTCCCTCACTTACCTTGCACAGACCGAAGATCGGAGGGAGGCACGGCTTGTCTCTGGTGGAGGGCGGGTGTTGCAAGATGGTGATTGATTGCTAAGACCGCCCTTGATCCTAGCAGCCATTCAACTGCTTGTTAACCTCCGGCAGCTCCGCCCTCCATCCAGAACTACTAAATGGCGGTACCGCGGCGGGCCGCATAGGAGAGTGAGACGGTCCACATTTGGCCCACGGTCCGCCATTTAGTGATGCCCGGAGTAAAAGGTACTTGTGTAGTATCAGTAGCTTGCAGCAGCAAAATGAGCTGTCAAATGTGAAGTAAAAAAGTGAAATAAAAAATGCCCGCCATGTGTACTCTCCCATTAATATCCCTGCAAGGGCTCCAGCAGGCTCTGCCCCCAAGGCCATGTATGAGGTGGCAGGACATGCTGGCGCCAGCCGCCGAATGAGGGTGTAGGCTACCCCCAGCCATCCTGGATGACAGACCGTGCCCATACACATTGACGCCGCTTGTGCGGACGTCACGCAATAGGTGTGGAAACATGGCGCTGATGTGCAGGTGGCCTCGCCTATCCCAAGGGGCAGGGGGGGACAGCAGGAGGTAGGAGTGACCTCCCTTGGTGAACATCGCAGCTCCCACACAAACAGGCCACTGCCACCAGCCGTGGGGAACAAAGAAAGGCCAAGGCATGAACCAGGTAGAAAGTGGCCTATGTGTATGGATATGCTGGACTAAAACATGTGGTAGAGGATGTATATCTATCTGGCTGAAGGTGGCAGCAGACCAGGTTGGGCTAAATGGGTGTCTTCCACCCGGGGACAATATGAATAAAAGAAAGGTCTGGTGTCATCAGTGACACCTCCATCCCCATTAGTACAATAGAAACATGGATATCGCCCTTGGGACTTTATTTGAGGTGTGCACAATTGGCCGATGAAATTGACGAATGTAAATACGGTAAAATATTTATTGCAAAAATAGTCACTCATGACACTGGAGTGCGGTATACACCGAAGGGCAAGCTTGCCTTGTATACGGCTGGAGGCTACAAGGCTCTGGGACTGATTTATGGTATACAGTGCCTTGAAAAAGTATTCATACCCCTTATAATTTTCCACATTTTGTCATGTTAAGACCAAAAACGTAAATATATTTTATTGGGATTTTATGTGATAGACCAACACAAAGTGTTACATAATTGTGAAGTTCAAGGAAAATGATAAATGGTTTTCAAAATGTTTTACAAATAAATTGCTTAAAAGTGTGGCGTGCATTTGTATTCAGCCCCCTTTACTCTGATACCCCTAACTAAAATCTAGTGGAACCAATTGCCTTTAGAAGTCCCCTAATTAGTAAATATAGTCCACCTGTGTGTAAATTAATCTCAGTATAAATACAGCTGCTCTGTGAAGCCCTCAAAGGTTTGTTAGAGAACCTTAGTGAATAAACAGCATCGTGAAGGCCACGGAACACACCAGACAGGTCAGGGATAAAGTTGTGGAGAAGTTTAAAGCAGAGTTAGGTTATAAAAAAAAATATCCCAAGCCTTGAACATCTCACAGAACACTGTTCAATCCATCATCCAAAAATGTGAGTATAGCACAACCTCAAACCTACCAAGACATGGCCGTCCACCTAAACTGAAAGGCAGGACAAAGAGAGCATTAACCACTTGCCGACCGTGTCACGTAGATATACTGCGGCACAGTGGCTCCCCTGGGCGAAATCCCGTACGAGTACGTCCTATCCTTTTTCGACTACCAAAGGGCGCGCACGCCCGCTGCACGGCGGGGGGACCCGATGCTTGTGGTTGGTGGGCATGATCACTGTTGGCCACGCACGATCGCGTGCACAAGCGCCAGCACGGGGATTTGTGTGTGTAAATAAACAAATGCCCATGCTGTCAGAGGAGAGGACTTCTAAGTAGGAAAAACAATATGGCTCCTCTCCTAGTCAATCCTATCCCCCATACAGTTAGAACACACTGAGAGAACACACAATTAACTCCTTGATCGCCCCCTAGTGTTAACCCCTTCACTGCCAGTGACATTTACACAGTAATCAGTGCATTTTTATAGCACTGGTCGCCGTATAAATGCCAATGGTCACAAAAAAAAAGTGTCAGAAGTCTCCGATCTGTCCATCACAATGTAGCAGTACTGCTAAAAATCGCAGGACACTGCCATTACTAGTAAAAAATACAATAATACTAAAAAATGCCATAAATCTTTCCCATAGTTTGCAGACGCTATAACTTTTGCGCAAATCAATCAATATACGCTTATTGCGATTTATTTTTAGGAAAAATATGTAGAAGAATATATATTGGCCTAAACTGATGAAAACTTGGGGATATTTATTAAAGCAAAATGGCAAAAATATTGTTTTTTTTTTTTTTTTTCAAAATTGTCACCCTTTTTTGTTTATAGCGCAAGAAATTAAAACGGCAGAGGTGATCAAATACCACCAAAAGAAAGCTCTATTTGTGGGAAAAAAAGGACGCAAATTTTGTTTGGGTACAGCGTCGAACAACCGCGCAATTATCAGTTAAAGCGACGCAGTGACAAATTGTAAAAAAGTGCTCTGGTCAGGAAGGGGGTAAAATCTTCCGGGGCTGAAGCGGTTAATCAGAGAAGCAGCCAAGAGGCCCATGGTAACTCTGGAGGAGCTACAGAGATCCACAACTCAGGTGGAAGAATCTGTCCACAGGACAACTATTAGAGAGTGGCAAGAAGAAAGCCATTGTTGAAAGGAAGCCATAAGAAGTCCTGTTTGCAGTTTTCGAGAAGCCATGTGGGGGACACAGCAAACATGTAGAAGAAGGTGCTCTGGTCAGATGAGACCAAAATTGAACTTTTTGAACTGCACCATTTTATTGTGACAAGTGATATGTCTGGACAGCTTGGTGCGCTTACCCTTTCTTCGCTCCATATAAGCTGATTTAACCAGGAACCCTGACAGGGCTCCACCGGGCAAGAGAAAGCTATTTGAAACTTCCACTAGGCCAAAAGAGGAAATTGTCCTGGGCCCCCCTAGGCAGAAGGGGGCTCCCGTCCATATAAAAACTTAAGAATGGAAAAAAAATTGTTTATTTTATTCAAATGTATTTTGAGACGCAGTATTTTGCCTGCAAACATATGTAAAACTTTTTTACGCTAGCATATTGTAGTGAATATTAGAGTGATCTTGCACGGTCATGTAAAAATCACACACAAACAGTTCCTGAAAAGTCCAAAAATATATAAAGTGCATATAGGATAAAGTGCACAATGTGAAATCAGGGCTGGCAATGTGAAAACCCCTGGCTTGTTTTATGGACTTTGCTACTGTTTGATCTGCTGCACCATGTATGACCCCTGGCTTGTTTTATGGACTTTGCTACTGTTTGCTGTCCTGTGTATGAACCCCGGCCTGGCTCCTGACACTGCTTCTGGTACTTCCTGCTGTACGATCTCATCTGGTACTTCCGAGGTACCCCTGCCTAGCAGTCTACCCTGCTCATCAGCTGCCCACTAGTGGACTTCTCTGCTTCATCTCAGCTTGCCGCAGCCAGCAACCCCTGCCGCTTTGAGTATAGCTCCCCCTGTACCACCTCCAGGGGGCGCTCTGCACTTAGTCGCAAGGGAAGCCCTCCCAGCACTTCAGAAGAAGGGGTGATAAAAATTTGCAGGGAATAGTGTAGGATTGTAAATACATATCCAAGGAAGGAACATTTACTTACATTTATAAGAGCAATGGATATCGAAAGACCGGAAGATGCCAGGGTTTGGGGGCCAATGTCTAGTGAGAAGATGTACAGACAAAATGTGTATATATATATCTATATATATCTATATATAGATATATATATATATATATATATATATATATATATATATATATATATATATATATATATATGTAGGATGAAGTAAAGAAGGTGGGATTTATGAGAGATTTATAGAAGGAACAAAGCTAGATAACTTAGAATGGAAGGACTAGATGGAAAGGGAGAAAGGCATTATTCATATTGTAAACTAATGAAAGAATAAATAGGTCATCCCATATATCATTTAGTGACAACTTTTTGTAATTTTTTTTTTTTTGTCATTATTCAATCACTTGGGACAAAAAAAATAAATAAATATTCAATGGGCTCAACATGCCTCTCATCAATTTCCTTGGGGTGTCTACTTTCCAAAATGGGGTCATTTGGGGGGGGGGGGTTTGTACTGCCCTGCCATTTTAGCACCTCAAGAAATGAGATAGGCAGTCATAAACTAAAAGCTGTGTAAATTCCAGAAAATGTACCCTAGTTTGTAGACGCTATAACTTTTGCGCAAACCAATAAATATACGCTTATTGACATTTTTTTTTACCAAAGACATGTGGCTGTATACATTTTGGCCTAAATGTATGACTAAAAAAAAGTTTATTGGATTTTTTTATAACAAAAAGTAGAAAATATCATTTTTTTTTTTCAAAATTTTCGGTCTTTTTTCGTTTATAGCGCAAAAAATAAAAACCGCAGAGGTGATCAAATGCCATCAAAAGAACGCTCTATTTGTGGGAAAAAAGGACACATTGCATGACCGCGCAATTAGCAGTTAAAGCGACGCAGTGCCAAATTGTAAAAAGTGCTCTGTTTAGAAGGGGGTAAAACCTTCCGGGGCTGAAGTGGTTAAATTTGGTGTTCTCGCTCTCACTCTCTCATACTGGTCATTGGAAGTTCAACATGGCACCTCATGGCAAAGAACTCTCTGAGGATCTGAAAAAAGGAATTGTTGCTCTATATAAAGATGGTCTAGGCTATAAGAAGATTGCCAGTGGTGGGGGGGTCAGCCTGTCAGTACTCTGTCAGACCATACGCCACACACTGCATCAAATTGGTCGTCCCAGAAGGAAGCCTCCTCTAAAGATGATGCACAAAAAAGCCCGCAAACAGTTTGCTGAAGACAAGCAGACTAAGGACATGGATTACTGGAACCATGTCCTGTGGTCTGATGAGACCAAGATAAACTTATTTGGTTCAGATGGTGTGAAGCGTGTGTGGTGGCAACCAGGTGAGGCGTACAAAGACAAGTTGAGTTGAGTTGCATCTTGATATAGCGCAGTCCTTTACCCAGCAGGGTCCCGATGTGCTTAACAACACATACAATTATACACATACTAGGGCCAATTTGTAGACAGGATCTGATTAACCTACCAGCATATCTTTTGGAGTCAAGTGTGTATTGCCTTAAGTCAAGCATGGTGGTGGGAGTGTCATGGTCTGGGGCTGCATAAGTGCTGCCGGCACTGGGGAGCTACAGTTCATTGAGGGAACCATGAATGCCAACATGTACTGTGACATACTGAAGCAGAGCATGATCCCCTCCCTTTGGAGACTGGGCCGCAGGGCAGTATTCCAACATGATAACGACCCCAAACCCACCTCCAAGACGACCACTGCCTTGCTAAAGAAGCTGAGGGTAAAGGTAATGGACTGGTCAAGCATGTCTCCAGACCTAAACCCTATTGAGCATCTGTGGGACATCCTCAAACAGAAGATGGAGGAGCGCAAGGTCTCTAACATCCACCAGCTCTGTGATGTCGTCATGGAGGAGTGGAAGAGGACTCCAGTGGCAACCTGTGACGCTCTGATGAACTCCATGCCCAAGAGGGTTAAGGCAGTGCTGGAAAATAATGGTGGCCACACAAAATATTGACACTTTGGGCCCATTTTTGACATTATTACTTAGAGGTGTACTCACTTTTGTTGCCAGCGGTTTAGACATTAATGGCTGAGTGTTTGAGTTATTTTGAGGAGTCAGCAAATTTTACACTGTAAGGCCCCTCTCACACGATCAGACCGTTCAGGTCCGCCTGTCAGTTTTGACGGCGGACCTGAACAGGCGCTCCATGTTGGCCTATGGAGAGACGGATGTCAGCGGAGACATGTCATGTGTTAAGGGAAGTTGAAGCCGGTTGCTGTGAAAACCCAGAATTGTAAGGTTTTTTTTTTTTTTTGCACAGAGAGGAACAAAATATTTAAACAAGGTTGTTTCATGGCCTAAATTAAAAGGCATTAGGGTAGAAAAAAATGCTTTAGTACTACTTTAAAGTGTTAGGTGACAGGTACAACACTATCAATACTTAATTCTAAACAACTATAATGAAGGTATGTGTGTGACTAGGAGGACTGAATCATGAAGTGCTTGCAATGAATGCTTTGTGTTTAGGGATGGCACCTAGACACTCAGGTTTAATTGCCAAAAAGGAGGCTAAGTGAATGGAGCTGTCATATAATAGCTGTGACTTCACTCGGCGAGCCTGTTCCTGGCCTGATGTATTGTAGCTTCATGCCGACCTACATACCGGATATAGAGCAGGAGCCCTGCAAGTCACTGTCAGTACGGCCTGAATCGCGGCTCTGATGATGAATTTTATAACAGACATTTATAAGCTGGAAGGGGAGCCGCCTAGTTAAAACAGGCAAATTAATCTGGATAAACGTTCGGCGCTGTGAGCGTATCGGTGTAAAAAGGGGCCCTAATAGAGCAAAGCCAATGTTTGCAAACAGTTCTGGCCTAAGGTGATAGATTTTATAGTTTGATTAATCTTCATTTATTTAACAATGACAAGTTATGTAGCTGTTAAAGTTGAATTCATGGAAGACCGCTAGATACACCGTTAAAATACATATACACTATATTGTCAAAAGTATTGGGACACCTAACTTTACCCGCACATGAACTTTAATGGCATCCCAGTCTTAGCCGGTAAGGTTCGATATTGAGTTGGCCTGAGAAGCTGAGCTAGCTGTGGGACCAGGCATCTGAGTGGATACCGGTGTCCTGCCGAAAAAGGTCCCCTGGCGGATAATGCCCCACCCCCCCTGTACTGCGCAGGCGCAGCACTTGCGCAGTACGAACCACAACGGAGCCACCGAAAATAGCCGAAGATGAACAGCTGTGAGTCAGTTGTACACGGCGCCTGCGCAATGACCACGACATTGTGCCAGACGCTGCCGCGCGCTCCCGATGCTCGTGCTACTCTGCAAGGGGCGGGTGTATTACTGTTATATCATGTAAGGGGCGGATGGCTACAGAAGAGGCCAATTTTTAGATTGATGGGCAGAGCTGATAACTTAGGGGTGGTTTTAACAATAAACTACATGTCTATGCGGGGCGTGTTTAAACAAATGAAGGGGCGGGTTTTGCAATGTTGATCCCAACTTATCAGCTCGCCCCTGACAACTTATCGCCCCTTGCAGAGTTGCACGGGCATCGGGAGCGTGCGGCAGCGTCTGACACAATGTCGTTGTCATTGCGCAGGTGCTGTGTACAGCTGACTCACAATCTGCCAGGGGGACCTTTCTTGACAGAACGCCGGCTGAGAGACGTCAGCCGAGAGCCGACTTTAGCCCGCTGACAGCTGAAAATGGGTCACAGGTGTGCAACACGAACTGCACTCCTGTGATCCATAGGATGAAATAGGGACAAAAAAAACATTGGCCGTGCTTCTCCTTTAACCACTTCAGGCCTGGAAGATTTTACCCCCTTTCTGACCAGAGCACTTTTTGCGATACGGCACTGCGTCGCTTTAACTGACAATTGCGCGGTTGTGCGACGTTGCACCCAAACAAAATTGACGTCCTTTTTTTTCCCCACAAATAGAGCTTTCTTTTGGTGGTATTTCATCACCTCTGCGGTTTTTATTTTTTGCGCTATAAACAAAAAAAGAGCGACAATTTTGAAAAAAAAGCAATATTTTTTACTTTGTGCTATAATAAATATCCCCAAAAAATATATATAAAAAACCAATTTCTACCTCAGTTTAGGCCAATATGTATTCTTCTACATATTCTTGGTAAACAAAATCGCAATAAGCGTATATTGATTGGTTTGCGCAAAATTTATAGCATCTGCAAAATAGGGGATAGTTTTATGGCATTTTTATTATTTATTTATTTTTATTAGTGATGGCGGCGATCTGCGATTCTTATCAAGACTGTGACATTGCGGTGGACACATCGGACACTTTTGACACTATTTTGGGACCATTGACAATTATACAGCGATCAGTGCTATAAAAATGCACTGATTACTGTATAAATGCCACTGGCAAGAAAGGGGTTAAACACTAGGGGGCGATCAAGGGGTTAACTGTTCCCTCACTGTGTTCTAACTGTAGGGGGGGATGGGCTCACTAGAACATGACAGAGATCACTGCTCCCAATCACTGGGAGCAGTAGCTCCCTGTCATGTTGCTAGGCAGAACAGGGAAATGCATCTCCCCGTTCTGCCTCTCCGCGTCACGATCCTGGGCCACCGGCGGACATTGAGTCTACGGGACCCGTGTGCACGCTTTTGCGGCGCGCCCACTAGCCCGCGATTTAAAGGGGATGTACATACAGGTATGCCAATTTGCGCAGCCGTGCCATTGTGCCAACGTACATTGTCTGCACTGGTCGGCAAGTGGTTGAACCCCTCCTATGAGAATTTTTGAGCCCACTCTCATATACACTATATTACTAAAAGTATTAGAACGCCTGCCTTTACACGCACATGAACTTGGAATGCAAGTCTTAGTCTGTAGGGTTCAATATTGAGTTGGCCCACCCTTTGCAGCTATAACAGCTTCAACTCTTCTGGGAAGGCTGTCCACAAGGTTTAGGAGTGTGTCTATGGGAATCTTTGACCATTCTTCCAGAAGTGCATTTGTGAGGTCAGGCACTGATGTTGGACGAGAAGGCCTGGCTCGCAGTCTCGCGTCTAATTCATCCCAAAGGTATTCTATCGGGTTGAGGTCAGGACTCCGTGTAGGCCAGTCAAGTTCCTCCACCCCAAACTCGCTCATCTATGTCTTTATGGACCTTGCTTTGTGCACTGGTGCTCAGTCATGTTGGAACAGGAAGGGGCCATCCCCAAACTGTTCCCACAAAGTTGGGAGCATGAAATTGTCCAAAATGTCTTGATATGCTGACACCTTACAAGTTCTCTTCACTGGAACTAAGGGGCCAAGCCCAACTCCTGAAAGACAACCCCACACATGAATCCTCATCCACCAAATGATTTGGACGACTGCACAAACCAAGGTCCATAAAGACATGGATGAGCGAGTTTGGGGTGGAGGAACTTGACTGGCCTGCACAGAGTCCTGACCTCAACCCAATAGAACACCTTTAGGATGAATAGGAGCGGAGACTGCGAGCCAGGCCTTCTCGCCCATATCAGTGCCTATCCTCACAAATGTGCTTCTTTTTTTTTATGGTGAGGCTGCTGCTGTGATGAAGGGTTTAGTAAACCCTATAATGATAATCCATGCAACCAAAGCGCTACCCCTAGGGCAGTGATAGTGAACCTTGGTCCCCCAGATGTTTTGGAACTACATTTCCCATGATGCTCAACTACACTGCAGAGTGCATGAGCATCATGGGAAATGTAGCTCCAAAACATCTGGGGTGCCAAGGTTCACCATCACTGCCCTAGGTGTTCAGGGGCTGTGCTGTACTCCAAATACTTTTGACAATATAGTGTATGTGAAATGTTTTAGGATTAATAATTCTGTTCAGCTGTGTTTGTGATCCAGGTATCGCTGTCACATTTAGGTCAATGACCTCCCTCCCATTTATTGGAGTCTCCTCTTGTTCTCTCACAAATATCTGATTAGAGCTAAGGATGTGTTGAAGACGGCTCAGGGAGAAGACGGCGGCGGAAGAGACGGCAAGGCGGCAAGGGCAGAAGATGGCACCGGGAGAGATGGCGGTGGGGGAAGATGCCTTGGAGCTATTTTTTTAATAATGGACTTGTAAAAAACCAACAGGAACTACATAGTAAATGAGGTTTAATGTAGAAAAATGTAAAATAATGCTTTTGGGTAGCAAAAATATGAATGCAATCTATACACTGGGGGGAGAACCTCTGGAGGAATCTAGAATGGAAAAGGACCTGGGGGTCCTAGTAGATGATAGACTCAGCAGTGGCATGCAATGCCAAGCTGCTGCTAATAAAGCAAACAGAATATTGGCATTAAAAAGGGGATCAACTCCAGAGATAAAACGATAATTCTCCCGCTCTACAAGACTCTGGTCCAGCCGCACCAGTTCTGGGCACCAGTCCTCAGGAAGGATGTACTGGAAATGGAGCGAGTACAAAGAAGGGCAACAAAGCTAATAAAGGGTCTGGAGGATATTAGTTATGAGGAAAGGTTGCGAGCACTGAACTTATTCTCTCTAGAAAAGAGACGCTTGAGAGGGGATATGATTTCAATGTACAAATACCGTACTGGTGACCCCACAATAGGGATAAATCTTTTCCGCGAAAGGGAATTTAATAAGACACGTGGCCATTCACTAAAATTAGAAGAAAAGAGGTTTAACCTTAAACTGCGTAGAAGGTTCTTTACTGTAAGAGCGGTTAAGATGTGGAATTCTCTTCCACAGGCGGTGGTTTTAACGGGGAGCTTCGATCATTTCAACTGGCCTTCACAGCAAGGAGCACATGGAAAGGCGATGCATGCAAAACAAAGCCAATGAAAATTCCTAGCTCAACTTACCAACCAGCCTGCAACCAACCAAATTATCATGTCTAATAGTTTGCGTTAAAAAACGCGTAAGATGCAGAGCCGCTCCAAGGCACCCCAGTATTTCCGTTGTCCTAACTTCTGTAAATTTATAAGAGCTTCCAAAGTAGAAGCACATACATTCGAATGGATAGACAGAGGGCAGAGGAGCCTGGAGGGGACCCACCTCTCCTTAAAGGCACAGGGGCGCATTGGACACCCCGCACATAGCACAATGGCAGCAAAGGTATCCAGTGTCCCCTCACCAATATAACATCAGTAACAAACAAAAAGTCACTGTTATATGGGATAATTTGGTAGGTAGCAGACTGGTTGGTGAGTTGAGCTGGGAATTTTCTTTGGTTTTGTTTTGCATGCTTTGCCCTTCCATGTGTTCCATGCTCCGAAGGGCAGTTGTAGGTGGGGCCAGTTGTTTATTACTGATGTTATATTAGTGAGGGGATGCACTGGGCACCTTTGCTGCCATTGTGCTATGTGCTGGGTGTCCAGTGGCCCCTGTGTGTTTAGGGAGGGGTGGGCTCCAGGCTCCCCTGCCCTCTATCTATCCATTAGAATGCATGTGCTTCCACTGTGGAGGTTCTCAGAAATTTACAAGAGTTAGGCCTGCAGAAATATTGGGGTGCCTTGGACTCTGCAGCTTACGCATGTATTTGCAAATGTGTGCAGACTAAACCCCTGTTTTTAATGCAAACTAGACAGCATAATTCGGTTTGTAGCAGACTGCTTGGTGAGTTGAGCTAGGAATTTTTTTTTTGGTTTAGTTTTACACCACCAACAAGACCTGATAAGTGCATATGATCATAGTATAATGGGGCGTACACACGGTCGGAATTTTCGGCTACAAAAGTCCGACGGACGCCGACGGACTTTCAGCGGACTTTTCCAGTTGCAAATCTGACGGACTTTAGATTTTAAACTTGCTTCAAATTTTTACGTCATAACTCCGCCGGACCCAGAAATCCGCTCGTCTGTATGCTAGTCCGACGGACAAAAACCCATGCTAGGGCAGCTATTGGCTACTGGCTATCAACGTCTTTATTTTAGGCCGGTGTATGTCATCACGTATGAATCCGTCGCACTTTTGTGTGATCGTATGTAGGCAAGTCCGTTCGTTAGAAAGTCAGTTTAAAGTCCGCCAAAAGTCCGTCGAAAGTCTGTCGGACAGGCTGTCCGACCGTGTGTAGGCCCCATTATACTTTTGTATGCTGTGCAGTGTGCAGAGAACTCCGATCTCACACTGATCTTATGTGAATACCTACTGTCATATCAAGCTGTAATCTCAACAGTCACCAGCAGAGGGAGCTCACACTTCACCAGTGCTTCATTGTACTGTGGAAGAACAAGATTCCTCATATACAGCCATGCAAAAAGAAATTCATAATAAATGTTGCCATTTAAAAAGTTCTGTCTTAGACATTTGAAGTATCAAAATGACAAAAAAAGAAAATGTTGTGGCGTTAAGCGGTTGTTTTTAATTTAAACAAAAATGCAGAATATATACTTTATTAATGTATTTATATATTACCAACAATTTACACAGCGCTTTATAAAATTGTATATTCACATCATTACAGTAAGGTACCATTTAGATTTATCCCTAGGGGTGTTTTTCATTGTAGTGTTAGGCAAGGTGCATTGTCATGTGTCAGCATGTGTCTCCTTGACATGCGTTTTGATGCACATTTTTAACTACTTGCCGACCACAATAGGTGTATATATATATATATATATATATATATATATATATATACATATACACACACACACACACACACACACACACACACACACACACACACACATATATATATATATATATATATATATATATATATATATATATATATATATACACGTTGCGATTTGAAGATATCATCCATAACCCCGACACCATTTTTTGCAGCCAGCAGCTGGCTTTCTCCACTCTTGCCGCTCGCCAGTATTTCTCGGTTCTTACACCGGTTCGTCCGAGAAATGATCCGACGGTGCGACTGGCTACTCCAATAGGCGATCAAAGAGTAGATACTCTTTGATTGGCTGTATGGGCTTGGAGGACTGGAGCGACATAATTTTGCTTTTAAAGGTACAGAAGAGATTTGGGGTCTTTTTGATCCCAGATCTCTCCATAAAGAGAACCTGTCATCCTTATTTCTATTACAAGGGATGTTTACATTCCATGTAATAGGAATAAAAGTGATGAAAAAAAAAAATGAAAGGAACTGTGTACAAATAAAAAGTAAAATAAATAAGAAAAAAAAAAACGTAAAGCGCCCCCATCCCTCTGTGCTCGTGTACAGAAGCGAGCGCATACGTAAGTAGTGCACGCATATGTAAATGGTGTACGCACCACCACACATGAGGTATCGTCTCGAACATTGGAGCGAGAGCAATAATTCTAGTGCAAGGCCTGCTCTGTAACTCTAAACAGGTAACCTGTAAAGGTGTTAAAAATATCGCCTATGGAGATTTTTAAGTACCATAGTTTGTTGCCATTTCATGAGCGTGTGCAATTTTAAAGTGTGACATGTTAGGTATCTATTTACTCGGCGTAACATCATCTTTCACATTTTAGAAAAAAATTGGGGTATATATTGTCTGTTTTTTTTTTAATTCATTAAAATAAAAAAATTTTCAAAAAAAAATTGCATTTTAAAAACCGCTGCACAAATACTTTGTGACATAAAAAATTGCAATGTCTCCCAGAGCAGACCCACTGTTAAATACCGTTATTTATGGTATTATTATCGATATTCAGTTACTGTAATTATATTGGTGAGAAAAGTTCTGAAGTAGAGAGCCCGTTCAGTTCTTGTGTAAAAACTAAAAAAATTAATTTATAATAATAATAAATAAAATAAATATAATAATAAAATAGCAAAATATTACAAGAACAATATCAAAATGTAGAATGTAAAAATAACATCAATAATGTAGTTATATTCTTAACCACTTGCTTACTGGGCACTTAAACCCCCCTCCTATCCAGACCAATTTTCAGCTTTCAGTGCTGACGCACTTTGAATGACAATTGCGCGGTCATACAACACTATACCCAAATGAAATTTTTATAATTTTTTCCTCACAAATAGAGCTTTCTTTTTGTGGTATTTGAACACCTCTGCGTTTTTTGTTTTTTTTTGTTAAAAAAATGTAAAAAGACTGAATTTTTAAAAACAAAAAAAATTAATTTTTTTATATTTTGTTGTAAAAAATTTAAAACAGGTAATTTTTCTCCTTCATTGATGTACGCCGATGAGGCGGCACTGATGGGTGGCAGTGATGGGCACTGATGGGTGGCAATAATGGGCACTGATCAGTTAGACTGATAGGCAGCACTGCTAGGTGGCACTGATTGGCACTACTGGTGGGCATTGATAGCTGGCACTTGTGGGCATTGATAGGTGGCACTTGTGGGCATTGATAGGTGGCACTTGTGGGCATTGATAGGTGGCACTTGTGGGCACTGATAGGTGGCACTTGTGGGCACTGTTAGGTGGCACTTTTAGGTGGCACAGATGAGGTAGATGTGCCTCCTCCACTTCGGGACCGATGTCCCTCGCATCTGAGCCGGTGATCGTTTTTTTTTTCTACTCATGCTATCAGCGTGAGTAGAAAAAAAAAACGATTACAGATCTTTTGTTTACATCATGTGATCAGCTGTCATTGGCTGACAGCTGATCACATGGTAAGGGGCGCGCACCCTGCAGGGCGCGTGCACAGGGAAGGCCGTCATATGATGGCCTACCGGGAATTCAGGTCCGCGCTGTGGCCGTCATTCGGCCATAGCGCGGATGTCAAGTGGTTAAAGAGGAAGTAAAACCCGATGGGTTCTACTTCCTCTTTTGCTCCCCGCAAGGCCTGCAAATTAAAAGTATAATAGGCTAGTATGCATCACATACTAGCCCATTATATGACACTTACCTGCAAACGAAGCCCACCCTGTCCCCTGTGCAGGCCACATCCATCTTCGCCCCTTTTCCTTCTGGGGCCGCGGACTCCAGCTCTGTCACTGGCCGGAGCCACGTGACGTCACGCAGTTTTGGTGGTATTTGATCACCTCTGCGTTTTTTATTTTTTGCTCTATAAACAAAAACAGAGCGACAATTTAGAAAAAAAAGCAATATTTTTACTTCTTGCTATAATAAATATCCCCAAAAATATATATAGAAAAACAAATTTCTTTCTCAGTTTAGGCCTATATGTATTCTTCTACATATTTTTGGTAAAAAAAAAAAAAAAAAAAAACGCAATAAGCGTATATTGATTGGTTTGCGCAAAAGTTATAGCGTCTACAAAATAGGGGATAGATTTATGGCATTTTTATTATTATTTTTTTTTAAATTAGTAATGGCAGCGATCTACGATTCTTATTGTGACTGCGACATTATGGCGGACACATCGGACACTTTTGACACTATTTTGGGACCATTGTTATTTATACAGCGGTCAGTGCTATAAAAATGCACTGATTACTGTGTAAATGACACTGGCAGGGAAGGGGTTAAACACTAGGGGGCGATCAAGGGGTTAAGTGTGTCCTAGGGAGGTGTTCTAACTGTAGGGGGGATGGGCTACCACTGACATGACAGCGATCACTGCTCTATGTAACTATGTAACTATCCTGTTTCCCCGAAAATAAGACTTAGCGTGATTGTCGGTGATGGCTGCAATATAAGCCCTACCCCCCAAATAAGCCCTAGTTAAAGTCCTTGTAGGTCTTATTTTCAGGGTAGGGCTTATTTTCGGGGAAACAGGGTAGGGCTTATTTGGGGGGTAGGGCTTATATTGCAGCCATCACCGACAATCACGCTAGGTCTTATTTTCGGGGAAACAGGGTATGTAACTATGTCACTAGGCAGAACAGGGAAATGCCTCGTTTACAAAGGCATCTTCCCGTTCTGCCTCTCCACACCGCAATCACGGGCCGCCGGCGAACATCGAGTTCCCGGGACCCGAGGGCATGCTCCCGCGGCCCTTGCCTGGCGTGCGTGCGCCTGATAGGCGGCAAATTCAAAGGAACATACAAGTACAACTATTTGCCTGCCTGTGCCATTCTGACGACGTGCATCTGTGTGCGGAGGTCGGCAAGCGGTTAAGATGAAGATTGAATCAGATGTGTATGTGAAGCTTCCTTGTGGTGTGTCTGTAGCAATTTGCCAAATGTGCTTTTGTTCCTAGCTTTTACCCCTAAAATCTGACCCCCACTTTATCTTTAAAAGGGCTGGTTTAAAGTTCTTCTGAGTCTTATTGCCCTACAGACTCTTCTAATGAGAACTAGCTTCCCCTCCCCTCACTGAGGCCTGGCTGCTGAAATACAAGACGAAACAGCTACGCTGACATACCATAGGAATCCCTGGAGATTACTATGAACCATATGTACAACATATACCTAAACAATATAACTTTACCTAACATCTAAAGCAAATAAAATTATGATTTTGTGATTGGCTTTTTACCCCCGATCTGTGATCAACTGAATCCAAAGGAAACAGCCATAACAGAGCGCACCACCCATGCACCGCGAACATGGGAGGACGTCCATGTATGGCCTCCTGGCAAAAGTAAGCCCGCACTGTGGCCATCTGTACCTATAGTGCGGTGGAAACTGGTTAATAAGAAAAAGTTAGCCCTCATGTAACAACAGGTCAGAAATGTATTTAGATAGACTTGTAACATCACTGAAATGTTCAGTTTAATAATAGGAAATAATATACAAAATAGAAGATAATTTGTGGGGACTTTAAAGGTGCAAATTGACGCAATAGTCATAAAATTAAGACATTTCACAACCGTTAAAATCATTTTTCATAAAAAGAGTACTTGACTTACTAGTTCAACAGATATAGTTCACACGTTTTATATTACAGTCGATGCATCAATCTCGACATGTTTCGCCAAACAATTTTTCGGCTTCTTCAGGAGTTCATGCATTAATATGAACTGAATGATACATTATCTGTCAAATCTCACATAGAATCTATACACACTTGCAATGGCAAAGGAAGCCCAGAGAGCGATGGCCTAGCCGGCTGCGTAGATGGCCATAAGGAGGAAAGTGGCCCAGGAAAGGGCCTGGTTTCCCATGAATCAGTCATGGAAGCCATGAGGAGCAAACCAAAATAGAACATCCTCTGACAGGGTCAGTGTATATGTACACCCTTGTCTATTTCTGGACATCTCAAGCTAAATATTTTGTCAGAGTTTTGCTCCTGATTGATTCATGGGAAACCAGGCCCTTTCCTAGGCCACTTTCCACCCTATGGCTGTCTACCTAGCCGCCTAGGCCATCGCCTTCTGGGCTTCCTTTAACATTGAGAGTGTGTATAGATTCTATATGAGATTTAACAGATAATGCATCATTCAGTTCATATTAATGCATAAACTCCTGAAGAAGCTGAAAAATTGTTTGGCGAAACATGTCAAGATTGATGCATCTACTGTATTCTAAAACTTGTGAAGTATATCTGATTTTAACGGATGTGAAATAATTAATGTCTTAATTGTATGACTATTGCGTCAATTTTCACCTTTAAAATCCCAACAAATTCTCCTCTATATTGTATAATAAAATTGGGATGCGGCGCTAAATATACAAATCATTTCATCAGGGGCCAAATTGTGGGAATAGGAAATACTAATTTGTAATAACAACCAAGAACAAGCAGTCTGTTTTGTTTTCAAAATATTCATGAAATAAGTGATAGACACAGCCTCATACATACAAATGAAAGTCACTTAGAATTTCTCTGTGGGGAGCGAATTTAGCCGCATCCGCCGCCTTCTCCTGGAACAGAACATTCTAACACCGGCACAAACACAGCCACAGCAATCACTGTGCCTGGCAGAGGACAATCCCAGCACACAGAGGTGGAAGAGACTCTAAGGATGTCTGATATGTTATTGGAACCTGCTTAACCTCTTCAATACCAGGCACCTACCCCCCTTCCTGCCCAAGACAATTTTCAGCTTTCAGCGCTGTCGCTTTTTAAATGACAATTGTGCGGTCATACAACACTGTACCCAAACAGAATTTTTATCATTTTGTTCCCACAAATAGAGCTTTCTTTTGGTGGTATTTGATCACCTCTGCGGTTTTTATTTTTTGCTAAAACAATGAACAAATAAAAAAAGACCAAAATTGAAAAAAAAAAAAAAAAGTTTTTCTTTGTTTCTGTAAATTTCGTAAAAAAAAGTAAGTATTCTCCTTCACTGATGAGCACTGATAAGGCGGCACTGATGAGGTGGCACCAATGAGATGGCACTGATGAGTTGGCACTGATGGGCACTGATAGGCGGCACTGATGGGTGGCACTGATATGCAGCACTGATGGGCATTGATAGGTGGCACTAGTGGGCACTGAAAGGCTGCACTGATGGGTACTTATGGGTGGCACTGATAGGCAGCACTGCTGGGCACTGATAGGTGGCACTGATAGATTGCACTGATAGGCATCACTGATGGCACTGGCAGGCATTTTTAATGGGCACTGATTGGCAGCTACCTGTGTACTGAATGGCAGCTGCCTGGGCACTGATTTGGATATCCCTCGTGGTCTAGGGTGCATAGTTGCCAACACTGTGAAAACATTTTTAGGGACACTTTTTTGGCTGTAGGTGGAGTCTTCTTATAATTAGGGGGCGGGGCATGCGTTTGTGGGCGTGGCACAGGGGAAAAGTAAAAATGCGGCGTGCGAAGCGCAGCGTGGCAAAAATGGGCGTGTTTACGTGAAATAGTGGGTGTGTCTTAAATGGGCGTGGCTCAAAGGCCGTGTAGTAAGAGTCTGAGATGAATGAGGGATGGAGAAGGAAAGGGGGGGAGAGGGATGAGGGACAGCAGCCAAAGATCCTACACAACAATGGAAATATGTGTATTCTAGAAAGTTTAACAATCAGCAGATAAAGATACTCCAAACACCTGGTGTTAGCACTTCAATCATCCAGGCACCATGGTTGTTATGGTGTCAGGATGACTGAAGTGCATTATTTGTATTACTGTATTACATTGTAATATAAAATGAAATCATTCAACTCACCATAATGCCGAATCAGTGGGATCCCTGAGCGTGTCACCTGCCACGTCGCCTGCCACCTTCCTTGCATCAGGTGCCCCAGCAGAGTCCGTCCTTGCATCAGGTGTCCCAGCAGAGTCTGTCCTTGCATCAGGTGCCACCAGCAGAGCCCCCCCTTACATCAGATGTCTCCAGCTGTGCCCCCCCTTACATCAGATGTCCCCAGCGGACCCCCCCTTACATCAGATGTCCCCAGCGGACCCCCCTAACATCAGGCGTCCCCAGCGGACCCTCCCCTCACACCAGGAGTCCCCAGCGGACCCTCCCCTCACACCAGGAGTCCCCAGCGGACCCCCCTCACATAAGGAGTGCCCAGCGGATCCCCCTTTACATCAGGAGTCCCCAGCGGAGTCCCCCTTTACATCAGGAGTCCCCAGCGGAGCCCCCTCCTCACATCAGGAGTCCCCAGCGGAGCCCCCTCTCACATCAGGAGTCCCCAGCGGAGCCCCCTCTCACACCAGGAGTCCCCAGCTGAGCCCCCCTCACATCAGGAGTCCCCAGCGGAGCCCCCCTCACATCAGGAGTCCCCAGCGGAGCCCCCCCTCACATCAGAAGTCCCCAGCGGAGCCCCCCTCACATCAGGAGTCCCCAGCGGAGCCCCCCTCACACCAGGAGTCCCCAACGGAGCCCCCTCTCACACCAGGAGTCCCCAGCAGACCCCCCTCACATCAGGAGTCCCCAGCGGAGCCCCCCTTTACATCAGGAGTCCCCAGCGGACCCCCCCTCACACCAGGAGTCCCCATCGGACCCCCCTTACATCAGGAGTCCCCAGCGGAGCCCCCCTCACACCAGGAGTCCCCAACGGACCCCCCTCACATCAGGAGTCCCCAGCGGACCCCCCCTCACATCAGGAGTCCCCAGCAGACCCCCCCCTCACACCAGGAGTCCCCAGCGGACCCCCCTCACATCAGGAGTCCCCAGCAGACCCCCCCTTACATCAGGAGTCCCCAGCGGACCCCCCCTCACATCAGGAGTCCCGAGCAGACCCCCCCTTACATCAGGAGTCCCCAGCAGAGCCCCCCTCACATCAGGAGTCCCCAGCGGACCCCCCCTTACATCAGGAGTCCCCAGCGGACCCCCCTTACATCAGGAGTCCCCAGCGGACCCCCCCCTACATCAGGAGTCCCCAGCGGACCCCCCTCACATCAGGAGTCCCCAGCGGACCCCCCCCCTTACATCAGGAGTCCCCAGCGGACCCCCCCTCACATCAGGAGTCCCCAGCAGACCTCCCCTTACATCAGGAGTCCCCAGCGGACCCCCCCTCACATCAGGAGTCCCGAGCAGACCCCCCCTTACATCAGGAGTCCCCAGCAAAGCCCCCCTCACATCAGGAGTCCCCAGCGGACCCCCCCTTACATCAGGAGTCCCCAGCGGACCCCCCCTTACATCAGGAGTCCCCAGCGGACCCCCCCTTACATCAGGAGTCCCCAGCGGACCCCCCCCCACATCAGGAGTCCCCAGCGGACCCCCCCTCACATCAGGAGTCCCCAGCGGACCCCCCCCCTTACATCAGGAGTCCCCAGCGGACCCCCCCTTACATCAGGAGTCCCCAGCGGAACCCCCCCTTACATCAGGAATCCCCAGCGGACCCCCCCTCACATCAGGAGTCCCCAGCGGACCCCCCACCTTACATCAGGAGTCCCCAGCGGACCCCCCTTACATCAGGAGTCCCCAGCGAACCCCCCCCCCCTCACATCAGGAGTCCCCAGCGGAGCCTGGTCTAACAGAACCCAGCTCCATCTCTCCCTGTACCTCATCCAAAAGACACTTATGCAGTGTCTGTGCAGCTGACACACGGGGCGGAGGGGCAGCGGCAACGGCGGCGGCAGATGATAACATCCTCTTTGTGTTCAGTGGAGAGCGGGGAAGGGCCGCCAATCCCTGCAGCCAATAGGCACACTGAAGAGAGAAGCCGATTGGCTGCCCCTCTCCTCTGCACTGAACACAAGGGGGAATAACACTCGTGGTGGCGGCGGCGGCCATGTTTTTGTAGCCGCTGCCGTTTTTTAGCAAAAACATTCCCGATTTTCTCAGGACAAACTTAAAACCCCGGGAAAATTATCGGGACAGTCTTAAATCGGGACGAGGGTCCCAAATTCGGGATTGTCCCGGGACTGTTGGCAACTATGAGGGTGGCATACCTGTTGGGGTTTCTTTGTGGGCATCCCTGGTGGTCCTGGCGGCATCTCTGGTGGGGGGTCCAACATCTGCGGGGGGGGCTGTGTTGATAAACAATCAGCACAGACCCCCCCTGTCAGGAGAGCATCTACACGCGTCTGTTAAATGCGAGTGAGGAAAAGCCAATAAACGGCTCTTCCTGTTTACATTGTGATCAGCTGTGATTGGACACGGCTGATCACGTGGTAAAGAGCCTCCGACAGAGGCTCTTTACCAAGATCGGTGATGCAGTGCGTCAGACTGACACCCCGCACCACTGATCGCTGCGCTGCGCGCCATCCACGGGCGCGCGGTCGCGTCTTATCCTGTTGGATGTCATATGACGTTCAGTCAGGATAACTGAACCACTTCCCGGACGTCACTCTGCTATAGGCCGGGCAGGAATTGGTTAAACAGGAACTGCAGTCTGCTCACATAATTTGTAATAAAAACATCTTTGCCATTCTGAAGCTTCCCTCCAACCACTTTGCATATTATTTTATATATATACTGTGATTCTGTACTTGCCAAATATGCTGCAGAAATCTCCCTCCACTGAGTCTGGCTGCAGCCATTTTAACTGTGGGCAGCCAAAGCTGCTGCCTGTTCACTTCCTGGATTTACACAGAGGCACACCTCCAGCTCTGCAGCTCTCATTGGCCCTCATATGACTCCCCCCCCCCCTCCGTTCCTGGCAAACTCTCACGAGAGTGAGAGAGAGAGCTGTGCATGATGTCATAAGCCTAGGCTTTTTACCAGACAAGAAACAGGAAGTGGACTGTATAAGTTATTTACTTGCAGAAAAAAATGTTTTACTATCCAAAGTTAAAACAACAACAAGGGCAGAAGATTTAATAGATGGAAAGATGAAAAAATGACTGAAGGTCCACTTTAGTGATTATAAAGTAAAGATAACATGTTATACTTACCTTCTAAAATCTAAAAAAAAAAAAAAAATGGAGTGCTACTCAAAATACAATAAATCCATCAATAGTATACAAAAGTATGCATTAAAGGTGCTACAGTGAATGAGTACAATACAAGGAATCAATATGTATCCATAAAAGACGTGCCACATAACAAATACATTGTTTTAAAGTCCACTTATTAAAGTTCTTGATATTTTGTATCCAAATGAATATTGTGACAGTCTTCAATCGACATAAGAATATGTGCAATGTGAATCCTCCACCACAGATATGCAGCCCAGGCCATTCCTTCACAATCCTGTACCATAAATGGTGGCTCTCCAACGCATGCGCGGGAGTGACGTCATCGCTGCTCTGGCCAGTCACACAGCCGGAGTCCGCAGAGCCAGAAGCAAGACGGGTGAAGATGGAAGCGACCTCCAGGGATGACATTGCATTGCTGGAATGCTTTGTTTTCAGGTAAGTTTCACATAATGTGCTAGTATGTGATGCCTACTAGCACATTATGGCTTTCCCTTGCAGGTCTGAAAAAGAAAAAAAAAAAAAAAAGGACCCAGCGGTTTACAACTGCTTAGAAGTGTAACCAAACCCAGGACCCTGCATTCACTATATCTGATCTCCCACAGTACACAGGAAATGCAATTATTTTAAATATAAACTGCTAAATATCTTTTCCCATCAGCAGTATATAGCAGTCTTGTGACTTCTATCAGTGTCTGGTTAAAGCTTGTAGGAGTTTTCATTCTCCTCTTAGGCCTGGTTTACACTTGTGCGATGGGGGAAACCTGCGAATCCACTGCGGGTTCCTGACTCACAAGGCAGTTCACATTGCCATATGCGAACTGTGGGGAGTGTCAATATAATGTTAATGACACCCCCATTTCAGCTTGCATATCACACTGCGAACTGTCAGTTCGGACATGAATTTGATTCTGGTGTGGACCAAAAAAGGGGTCCTGTGTGAGTTTAGTCCAAATTCAGCCATACTTTCTGTATAACTGAAAACGCATTGCACTGACATCGCATGTGATTTGCACCGCAGTGTGTGGAAATCACATGCGATCTCGCACCACGCACTGGTGTGAACCGACACTTACTGTTCTATGAGGCTGCATGACCCCTGACCCTCTGTCCCGTATTCTATCTTTTCATGTGACAACACTGAAGAAATGACACTTTGCTACAATGTAAAGTAGTGAGTGTACAGCTTGTATAACAGTGTAAATTTGCTGTCCCCTCAAAACAACTCAACACACAGCTATTAATGTCCAAACCGCTGGCAACAAAAGTGAGTACACCCCTAAGTGAAAATGTCCAAATTGGGCCCAAAGTGTCAATATTTTGTGTGGCCACCATTATTTTCCAGCACTGCCTTAAACCTCTTGGGCATGGAGTTCACCAGAGATTCACAGGTTGCCACTGGAGTCCTCTTCCAGTCCTCCATGACGACATCACAGAGCTGGTGGATGTTAGAGACCTTGCGCTCCTCCACCTTCCGTTTGAGATTGCCCCACAGATGCTCAATAGGGTTTAGGTCTGGAGACATTCTTGGCCAGTCCATCACCTTTACCCTCAGCTTTTTTAGCAAGGCAGTAGTCATGTTGGAGGTGTGTTTGGTGTTGTTATCATGTTGGAATACTGCCCTGTGGCCCAGTCTCCGAAGGGAGGAGATCATGCTCTGCTTCAGTATGTCACAGTACGTGTTGGCATTCATTGTTTCCCTCAATGAATTGTAGCTCCCCAGTGCCGGCAGCACTCATGCAGCCCCAGACCATGACACTCCCACCACCATACTTGACTGTGGGCAAGACACACTTGCCTTTGTACTCCTCACATGGTTGCCGTCACACACGCTTGACACCATCTGAACCAAATAAGTTTATCTTGGTCTCATCAGACCACAGGACATGGTTCCAGTAATCCATGTCCTTAGTCTGCTTGTCTTCAGCAAACTGTTTGCAGGCTTTCTTGTGCATCATCTTTAGAAGAGGCTTCCTTCTGGGATAACAGCCATGTAGACCAGTTTGATGCAGTGTGCGGCGTATGGTCTGAGCACTGACAGGCTGAACCCCCCACCCCTTCAACCTCTGCAGCAATGCTGGCAGCACTCATATGTCTATTTCCCAAAGACAACCTCTGGATATGATGCTGAGCACGTGCATTCAACTTCTTTGGTCGACCATGGTGAGGCCTGTTCTGAGTGGAACCTGTCCTGTTAAAACGCTGTATGGTCTTAAACACCGCACTGCAGCTCAGTTTTAGGGTCTTGGCAATCTTCTTATAGCCTAGGCTATCTTTATGTAGAGCAACAATTCTTTTTTTCAGATCCTCAGAGAGTTCATTGCCATGAGGTGCCATGTTGAACTTCCAGTGAGCAGTTTGAGAGAGTGAGAGCGATAACACCAAATTTAACACACCTGAGACCTTGTAACACTAACGAGTCACATGACACGGGGAGGGAAAATGGCTAATTGGGCCCAATTTGGACATTTTCACTTAGGGGTGTACTCACTTTTGTTGCCAGCGGTTTAGACATTAATGGCTGTGTGTTGAGTTATTTTGAGGGGACAGCAAATTTACACTGTTATACAAGCTGTACACTCACTACTTTACATTGTAGCAAAGTGTCATTTCTTCAGTGTTGTCACATGAAAAGATAGAATAAAATATTTACAAAAATGTGAGGGGTGTACTCACTTTTGTGAGATACTGTGTATACACAGATGACAATGTATTGTATTGTATTGTATTATATATATATATATATAGACAGATGACAATGTATTGTATTGTATTGTGGTGTATTATATACACAGATGACAATGTATTGTATTGTATTGTATTGTAGTGTATTATATATACACAGATGACAATGTATTGTATTGTATTATATATTATATACACAGATGATGGAGATCTCCTCCTGTACACCGTGTTCTCTTCTCTAATCATATCACACATGGCCCGCATGTGACAGTCGGCGGACACGTCCTCTCTATGGAACAGCCGCCAATCAGATGGCGGGGCTGGCGGTAGGCGTTCCCGAGGATCAGGCAATTCTCGTGTTTGAGCCGCAGACACTCACACAGGGGAAGGTGATCCTCCGGAGCGCTGACAGCAGAGCGGACAGAACAGAGGAGGATCCCCGGGAGGATGGAGGGTCCCGCGGTCAGCTCGGTACATTGGTTCCGGAAGGGGCTGAGGCTACACGATAACCCGGCTCTGTTGGCCGCTCTGAGGGGAGCTCGCTGTGTGCGCTGTGTCTATATCCTGGACCCCTGGTTTGCCGCCTCCTCCTCGTCCTCCGGAGGGGTCAACCGATGGAGGTGAGAGGACAGGGGGCGGGGCTGGGGTCAGGGACACCTGGGAGGGTGACCGGGCGTTGGAGGGGCAGAGATAAATAGGCGGGGTCATTAAGAGGGTGTTGGTACCTAATTGAGGGGGGGGGGCAAAGTTCCTTGATTGGAGGATGTGTGACCAGGGGAGGGGCCTTGTTTTTGTGGGAGAGACTGCTGACCAAGGGGAGGGGTCTGGTCCTGATGGCAGGAGTTGCAAGGAAGGGGAAGAGGTCTTGTCCTGGTGGGAGGAGCTTTGAGCAAGGGGGAGGGGTTTGGTGCTGATGGGAGGAGTTGCAGCAAGTGGAGGAGTCTGGTCCTGATGGGAGGAGCTTTGAGCAAGGGGGAGGGGTCCTGTCCTGTTGGGAGGAGCTGCAAGCAAGGGGGGGATCTTCTCCCTCTGAGAGGAGCTCCAAGCCAGGGAGAGGGTCTGGCTCCTAATGGGTGGGGCCTCAAGCCAGGGGGAGGGTGTATTTTCCTTTTGGGTGGGGCTACAAGCCTGGGGATGGGGTCTAGTCTTTTCGGGAGGGGTCTTGTCTTAGTGAGAGGGGCCACTCAGCTAGAATGACTTCTTTTCACCAGTGACCATGAGAAGGGTCTGGTCCTTGGGGGAGGGATCTGACCTTTGTGGGAGATACTATTTGCTAGCGTGACAGGTCTTCACTACTCACTGGGGATGGTGGGGGAGGGTCTGGTCCCTTTTTGGAGAGGTTGCAGAGGGTTGTCCTTTTGTGGGAGAGGTTATTTGTCAAGGTGAAGTATCTCTTCTACTGTATAGGGGGAGGGGCCTGATCCTTGTGGGACAGACTTCAGGCCAGGCTTGTTTTCTGTGGGGTTAAAAGGCGGAGGACCGCCCACCTCACGAAAAATTAAGTTAGCAGCTACAAATACTGTAGCTGCTGACTTTCAATAAATGGACACCTACCTGTCTAGGGAGCCCGCAATGTCGGCACCCTAGCCGATCTTCAGATCGGCTGTCGGGTGCAGCCACCATTGCTGGTAAGGGAACCCAGCAGCAAAGGCTTTTCGGCTTCACAGCCGCTTCCCTACTGCACATGCGCGAAGCACGCTGCACCTTCTAATTGGCCCAGAGGAGGGGGACCAAGCTTCGCCGCAGCACCATCTCCGGAAGTGGGGAAGGGGACCTGTCAAAAAAGGTGCCAAATGTACCAGTGGAGGGGGGAGGAGACGAATAAGTGGAAGTTCCACTTTTGGGTGGAACTCCATAACCACTCATTTATGGAACATACTTGTTGGAGAAATTACCCACTTTTAGGGTTCTAGCCCTGATAGAGCAGCTAAATCAAAAGGAGGTCATAGTAACCAGTGGGAGAAATTTTTCTGAAGTGTTACTGAAGGGATAGTTACCTGTGATGGAGGCCAGAAGATGTATCTATATGTGGGGTTGACCACTGAGAGGACCCATTTCTAGGGTTCTATATCCTATGGGGCAGAATGTTCACAAGAAGGGCATAGTTACCTGTGGAAGAGACGTTGTATTGGAGGGATAGTTGCCTGTGTTGGAGACCAGAAGATGCATCTACCTGTAGGGTTGACCATTCTCTTGGGGAACATACTTGTTAAAGAAATGATCCACTTGTTGGGTTTTATAATTTATCAGAGCAATTGCTTTCTATGTGGTCATAGTTACCAATGGGAGAGATGTGTTAATGAAGGGATAGTTACCTGTGGTGGAGACCAGAAGATGCATCTACCTATGGGATTGACCAATCTCTTGGGGAACATACGTGTTGAAGAAATAATCCACTTGTTGGGTTTTATAATCTATGGAAGTGATTGCTCTCTCTGAGGTCATAGTTAGCAGTGAGGGAAACGCCCTATTGAAAGGATAGTTACCTGTGGTGGAGACCAGAAGATATATCTATATGCGGGGTTGGCCACTCAGGGTTCTCTATTCTGTGGGGGAGAGTGTTCACTAGGAGGGCATAGTTACCTGTGCAAGAGGGAGCTTACTAGGAGGAAATAACCTTTTCGCCGAGACGTCTCATTGGAGGGATAGTTACCTGTGGTGGAGACCAAAATATGTATCTACCTGTGGGGTTGACTATTCTCTTGAGGGAGTGTACCTGTTGAAGAAATCACCCACTTGTTGGGTTTATAATCTATGGGAGTGATTGCTCTCTTGGGGGGGGGGTCATAGTTTTTTGTGGGGGAAACCTCTTATTGGAGGGATATCTACCTGTGGGAGAGACATAATAAGATGGATAGTTGCCTGTGGGAAAGTGCACTGACCAGGAGATACTTGCAGAAAAGACCAAACCCAGCCAGATAATAACTGTGAGAGAAGACCGATGGGGGGAGGGGGGGGTGTAGCGTCACATATGGCGACCCATCACATTTCGCCACCCGCTGGAGTGCGCATGCGCGACGCCGCCATATGCGTTCTAACACTTTTACGACAAAACTCCTATCCTAAATCCAGGTTCAAGCCCCACCATCCAAGTGTACATAGAGTTAGATTATAATTATGCCAAGCGAAGCGAGCCCGTGAGGGGTGTGGAGTTTTGTCGTAAAAGTGTTGAAACGCATATGGAGGCAGCATGCATGCGCACTCCAGTGGGTAGCAAAATGTGATGGGTTGCCATAAGTGGCGCTACAGGGGCGGCATAGACACCTGGATGGGACCACCTGATCCATTGGTTTTGTGGTCTTTTGGTCTGGTGGCAGTGTTCAATGGGATAATTAAAGGGGGCACCTACCTACTTTGAGAAGGAGATGAGTAGATTCCTGAATGGCATTGATGCACACAAGTTGGGTTATCGGTATGTGTGGATTGGATAATTTGGAAGTAGTCATAAGTGGCTTGGTTGACCCCTTATCATTGACTTTGTCAGCTGGTATTTCTTTGCCTATGACCTGTAACTAAAGATCTGGTTGCAGACCTGAACAGTTTTGATGTGAAAGGATTTATGAACATGTTCCACCACCACCCCCTCCCTTTAGAATGTAAGCTCTATGAGCAGGGCCCTCCTGTCCCATCTGTACTGAACTGTAATTGTGCTGTGCCCCCCTCTACATTGCAAAGCGCTGTGTAAACTGTTGGCTCTATATAAATCGTGAATAATAATAATAATGAATAGAAACTTTGTATCTATATGGACTTTGATATGGCAACATTCCATCTTTAAGGCTCATTTCAAAGCTTGCTGTGTTTTTTTTTCTCATCTTACATAAGCTAGGTGTTTATTTTTTTGTCACGTAATCTTGGCCAACCTACCTTGTCTGCGCCAAGACTCATTCCGGAATGTTCTGCCAGGGTGTATTCATCTTTCAGAACCAGTTTGGGAAGTTGGTTTCTGCTTCCCCTTTCTGATGCTGGAAAAATCCCAGGCTTGTTCTACTCTGCAGCAGAGTTGGGTAGTGTTGTTGAAACTTTTAAATTGGCAATAAAATTGATCTTTTATGGAACTTTGTGTGACCCGATGTGTGGATTGTTTATAAAGTCCATTTAGAAATAGAGAGATTGTATCACATGTATGCTTGTCAATAGGAGCTGTGCCAAGGCAATCTAGAATCAAAGACTAGTAACAGCAATAATATAAATAATGTAAATGTGTATTCACTTGACAATAAAGATTTCTCCCAGAAATTAGTTTAGAATTCAGTTTTCTTTATTTAAAGACTTGGGACGTAGAAAACGCTAAAAATTGATTGTATTTCATTACTACCCGGCACTATCCTGGGAAATACTGACTGATAGAGCCGAGTGAATCCAATGTATAGGTGAAGGTTTATCTTGTTCTGTTTATGTTTCGAGAACTTTTTCAGAATTGTATAAAGTCTGAAAAGGTAATCTAGGATATCGTCTCTTCATATCTAGCTTCCATCTTAGTGTGTGTGTCTTAGCAGCATCCATACACTGTATAGTCCTAGGGGAAAAAAAAAAAAACACCTTTTTGTTGTGCGTTGACATATAAAGCATTTAATATTCCTGATATGTGCCTGCTGTACTTGTATGAAAAAGTATTATGTTCTCTTTGTATCCCTTTGTGTGAAATCCCTGGTGTTCCTGCCATTCTCTCTGCTTTCCTATTAAAAACTGACCTCACTAAGCAGGATAGCACAGTGTGGTCAGTTCTCAAGCTATGCTGGGAACGCAGCCTGTTCTCCAATGATAAGACTTGACATGACTCTTCTGCACAGCCATTCACTGGAAAGTTTAGTGTGCTGCTGTTTCTCCTCCCCCTTGCTCTTATGCAGCTGAGGACAGAGGGAATGTGCTAATTTTATCTATCTATCTATCTATCTATCTATCTATCTATCTATCTATCTATCTATCTATCTATCTATCTATCTATCTATCTATCTATCTATCTATCTATCTATCTATCTCATTCCATTTGTTCTCAGCTGCACACTGAGCTTGTCAGTGAATGCCTGTGCAGTGGGGGGGGGGGGGGGGCAGGTCAAGTCTGATCATTGGAGAGCAGGCTGAGTTCCCAGCATAGCTAGAGAACTGACCACGGTGTGCTCTCCTTCTTAGTGAGGTCAGTTTTTTTTTTAATAGGAAAGCAGAGGGACTGGCAGGAACACCAGGGATTTCACACAAAGGAAGCACTACAAAGAGGACAGGAGACTTTCTCTAAGGCCTCATGTACACTGCTGCTAAACGGATGTTCAGAGGCAGTTGGACACTTTTTTTTTCAACTGCCCCTAAACTCATTCAATGTTATCCTATGTGTACATGTACACAGCTTCGTTTACTGTCATGTACACAGGGTCGTTTACTGTCATGTACACAGGGTCGTTTACTGTCATGTACACAGGGTCGTTTACTGTCATGTACACAGGGTCGTTTACTGTCATGTACACAGGGTCGTTTACTGTTGTTTTTAGGCAGTTGCGCTTTATAAGCCTTTTTTTTTTTTTTTTTTTTTTTTAAAAAGCAAAAAAATTAGTTCAGACGCCGAAGTTTCCAACGTTTCAGACGCTTAACGCGGTAACCTGCGTTTTAGCCGTGTTTCGTTTTGTAGGCGTTTTTCGTTTTTGGCCATCTAAAAAAAAAATTATTTTTTTTTTTTTTAGAAACGCTTCTAAACGCAAACGCGGCAAAACGCTGCTAAACACGGCATGTAAACGCGGCAAAACGGATGTTTTAAACTTGGGTTACTATCTGTCAAGTTAAATCGTTCAGGAGAGGTTGTAAAAATGTCCTGTGTACACGAAGCCTTACAAGTACATGGCACAGCAGGCACATATCAGGAATTTGAAGTGTTGGGGTAACGGACGCTTTAACTGCCTTAGAGCAGATCATTCATCTTGAATGGGCTGACAATGGCTTCACCAAGCAGCCAGAATTAGATCACGAGCTCCTTCTCCCTTTTTTTTTTCTAATGTAGTTTACCAGAGTGCATGGCATGTACATTGTGATGTGCTGCAGTGCAGGTATGTTACCAGCTACTGATTTAGCATGTTGTAGTGCCATACCAAATTAATGGCACCCAGGTATGTGCATTGCGGTGGCACGTCATAAAATGTGGGCAGTAAGGGAAACCTGCACTGTAGATGTATGGAGGCGCTCACTGCTGATTCCTAAAATACATGTACCCTTGCTGTCAGATCCAGGGTCTTCAGTACTTCGAGTCATTGTCTTCACTCCTATGGTCTGCATGCTGCATGGCCATTTCTGTTCAGTATCAGAGTATGGAAGCCAGAGACAGCCAGGTAACTAGCATTTTCAGGATTTTAGTAAAGACATCCTTTATATTTTTCTCAGCACAGGTTTTCTTAGTATACCCTTTCACTCCATTGATTTTATGGTTTTTATAGTGCACTTTAGGTGAGCTTCCTTGCTCTTTACTGGATTAAAAGTTTATCTGAGGTCAGCAGCTTACAAAGCTCTTCCATTTACAAATGCACAACAATGTGAACTGTACATGTGCTTGTGTCAGTTGGTATATTTTAGGTGTACTACTGCAAACAAGTGGTGGTGTGGTAATCTTTTGCAGGAAAAATTGCAGCACATACAAAGTCATTGGGAACCACGGGCAGACTGACCATTCGGGCACTGCCCGAGGGCCCTATGCCACTAAGGGGCCCCATCAGGGTTGCCAGCCTCAATAAAACCAGGAACAGTATGTAAAAAATTTTTTGTTTTTTGTTTTTTTAAATTATAGCTGCCTGTCTCGCCAGTACCTTTTCAGTGTGTGTATGTGTCTACTGTGTGTGTGTGTGTGTGTGTTTGTGTGTGTATACTGTATGTGTGGGTCTCTGTGCTGCCTCTCTGATTAATGCCCTCCTTGCCCGGTCCGTGAGTATTGGTGTGCGGCCGTCTCTTGGCAGGTTTGCTGTTGTGCCATGTTCTTTCCATTTGGTTATGATAGATTTTAGGGTTGTCCCGATACTGATACTAGTATCGGTATCGGCACTGATACAGAGCATTTGCCCAAGTACTTGTACTCGGGCAAATGCTCCCGATGCTTCCGCCAATACCTAAACAGTCAGCTGTGATCGACGCGTGGTGGAGTTACAAGCTTCTCCCCCCGCGGCTTTCAGCTGCTGACATACAGCGGTGATCGGTGCTTGTAACTCCCCCACACCCGATCAATGCTGACTGTCACCTCATCCTCCATGCCCCCTCCGTTCCTCTGTACCCCTCTCTTCCTCTGTCCCCCTCCGTTGTGCTGTCCCTCTCTCTTCCTCTGTCCCCCTCCGTTGTGCTGTCCCTCTCTCTTCCTCTGTCCCCCTCCGTTGTGCTGTCCCTCTCTCTTCCTCTGTCCCCCTCCGTTGTGCTGTCCCTCTCTCTTCCTCTGTCCCCCTCCGTTGTGCTGTCCCTCTCTCTTCCTCTGTCCCCCTCCGTTGTGCTGTCCCTCTCTCTTCCTCTCTCCCCCTCCGTTGTGCTGTCCCTCTCTCTTCCTCTGTCCCCCTCCGTTGTGCTGTCCCTCTCTCTTCCTCTGTCCCCCTCCGTTGTGCTGTCCCTCTCTCTTCCTCTCTCCCCCTCCGTTGTGCTGTCCCTCTCTCTTCCTCTCTCCCCCTCCGTTGTGCTGTCCCTCTCTCTTCCTCTGTCCCCCTCCGTTGTGCTGTCCCTCTCTCTTCCTCTGTCCCCCTCCGTTGTGCTGTCCCTCTCTCTTCCTCTGTCCCCCTTCGTTGTGCTGTCCCTCTCTCTTCCTCTGTCCCTCTCTCTTCCTCTGTCCCCCTCCGTTGTGCTGTCCCTCTCTCTTCCTCTGTCCCCCTCCGTGAATGGACAGAGTCAGCTGACTCTGTCCATTCACATAACTGAAACATTGTAATCTCCTGTGATTACGATGTCTCAGTTTATGAATGGAGAGGAGCCGCTGTCTTCTCTCCATTCATTCTCAGTGCAGCTGAGGCTGCAGAGAAAGGGACTGGGGAATCTCTATCCTCTGTCTCTTTCTCTGTCTCAAGGGGGAGATATTAGGGGTCAGTTAAGACCTCTGATATCTCACTGAAGCACCCCACCAGGGCTGATTAAAAACAAAAAAAAACACATATTGCAATAAATAATAAAAAAAAATATTATTGTAAAAAAATAATAAAAATGTAAATAAAAAAAAAAAAAAAAAAAAAAAAAAACGTTCACCCCCCCCCCCCCCCCCAAAAAAAAAAAAAAGCATTGTTAATAAAGAAGAAAAAAAAAAAAAGCAAAACAAAACACTGTCACGTGACATTAAAAAAAAAAAGTATCGGTACTTGTACTCGATCCTAAAAAAGTGGTATCGGGACAACCCTAATAGATTTGATGGTGCTCCTAGGGATCATCAAAGATTTGCATATTTTTTTTTTATACCCTAACCCTGACTTGTACTTCTCAACAACATTGTCCCTTACTTGTTTGGAGAGTTCCTTGGTCTTCATGGCAGTGTTTGGTTAGTGGTGCCTCTTGCTTAGGTGTTGCAGCCTCTGGGGCCTTTCAAAAAGGTGTGTATATGTAATGACAGATCATGTGACACTTAGATTGCACACAGGTGGACATCATTTCACTAATTATGTGACTTCCGAAGGTAATTGGTGGCACCAGAGCTTTTTTTGGGCTTCATAACAAAGGGGGTGAATACATACCTACATGCCAATTATCATATGCAAGTGAAGGCGCAAAGAACTGGCGATAACAACAATAATAAGAACGAAGGGATAGGGGACAAACTGAAATGTTTCCAGTCTCACATTACATTAAATGGATAGATAATGTCCACATGTATATGTCCAAAGTGGAGAAATTGAATATCTCATTAACATATATAGGGTACGGTCTCACTGTCATGTGGACATGAGGAGTTCAAGGGTCCAGTTAATAATGATAGGTCCACGAGCAGGGCTGCCTTCATCAAGAAGTGAAACCACATTCCAATCCTAAGGAAAAGCAAAAGAGAGAGGCGCCTCTGGGTGCAGACTAAAAACAAGGTTTATTTCATAAAAAGGTAATGATCATCAAACTCACATGTTGAAGGTCGTCAGTAGGCATAAAATAGTAATCAATACTGAGGAGGACATCATCCATCAAAGGTTCAAGACAGTCAAAAACAACTCCTAGCAGGGGGCTCTGCCTGTGTGTGAGGAGAGGTACCGCTGAGATGTGAGGCCGGCCGCAGCGGTGACAAGTCACAGTACTAGGTGGAGAGCATGGAAGGCTGTAAACATCCGGCGAGGAGTGATGACGTCATGAGTCGAGCGACGCGTTGCCGGGCGTACGGGCTGTGATGACGTGACAGCCGCGCCCCTTCATCAGGCTAAAGATGGATGGGATAGGGCAGCTTAAGACAACCAGAAATTGTGGTGATTGGTGTGGGTGAGGAGGGGAAGGGGCGGGACCGGGACTACAGGAAGTAACCAGAGGAACGATCAAGAAGTGTCAGCAGTGAAGTGTAAAGTGTAAGTGTCAGCAGTTAAGTGTAAAAGCATGACAATGATGGGGAGGAAATGATGTAAAAGAAAGTTGAATTAGAATGGAGAAGATATATACTGAAAAATAAGATGAGAATGGTAATAAAAAAAAAAAAAAAACAAAAAAAAAAAAAAAATAAAATATAAAAAATAAAAATAAAAATAATAATAAAAAAAAAAAATAAAAAAATAAAAATAAAAATAAAAAATAAAAAATAAAAAATAAATAAAATGATAATTAAAAAATGAATGAAAAATAATGAAAATTAAAATAGGTTAATTAATGATATATACATGAATATGAATATGATGAGTCTATGGGGGGAGGGGGGGGGAATAGGAGGGAAAAGCATATACGTATATCTATACATATACGTATACATGAACATATACAGTCCCATATGAAAAATAGAACTGGAAGGTATACAGTCCCCTCCCCCCTTTCCTTCCAGTTCTATTTTTCATATGGGACTGTATATGTTCATGTATACGTATATGTATAGATATACGTATATGCTTTTCCCTCCTATTCCCCCCCCCTCCCCCCATAGACTCATCATATTCATATTCATGTATATATCATTAATTAACCTATTTTAATTTTCATTATTTTTCATTCATTTTTTAATTATCATTTTATTTATTTTTTTTTTTTATTTTTTTTTTTTTTTTTTATTTATTTATTTTTTTTTTTTATTATTATTTTTATTTTTATTTTTTATATTTTTTTTTTTTTTTTTTTTTTTTTTTTTTTTTTTATTACCATTCTCATCTTATTTTTCAGTATATATCTTCTCCATTCTAATTCAACTTTCTTTTACATCATTTCCTCCCCATCATTGTCATGCTTTTACACTTAACTGCTGACACTTACACTTTACACTTCACTGCTGACACTTCTTGATCGTTCCTCTGGTTACTTCCTGTAGTCCCGGTCCCGCCCCTTCCCCTCCTCACCCACACCAATCACCACAATTTCTGGTTGTCTTAAGCTGCCCTATCCCATCCATCTTTAGCCTGATGAAGGGGCGCGGCTGTCACGTCATCACAGCCCGTACGCCCGGCAACGCGTCGCTCGACTCATGACGTCATCACTCCTCGCCGGATGTTTACAGCCTTCCATGCTCTCCACCTAGTACTGTGACTTGTCACCGCTGCGGCCGGCCTCACATCTCAGCGGTACCTCTCCTCACACACAGGCAGAGCCCCCTGCTAGGAGTTGTTTTTGACTGTCTTGAACCTTTGATGGATGATGTCCTCCTCAGTATTGATTACTATTTTATGCCTACTGACGACCTTCAACATGTGAGTTTGATGATCATTACCTTTTTATGAAATAAACCTTGTTTTTAGTCTGCACCCAGAGGCGCCTCTCTCTTTTGCACATGCCAATTATCAGTTTTTTATTTCTGAAAAATAGTTTTATGTATATATTTTTCTCATTTTACTTCACCAACTTAGACTATTGTGTTCTGATCCATCACATATAATTCAGATTAAAAAAACATTGAACTAAAGGCTGTAATGTAACAAAATAGGTAAAAAGCCAAGGGGTGAATACTTTTGCAAGGCACTGTATATTATTACGGTAAAGTATACTCTTGTCAGGGTGGATATAAATCAATGATTTTTTTTTTTTTTTTTTAATAAAATGCTTTTGGAGTAAATATCCACCTAAAGATAGTTTTCTATTTAAGATACATTAATAATTTAGTTTATTCAGCATGAAATGGAGTTTAGTTATGTAGCATGAGGCTGTATATTCTGCAATATTTACATTTTTGGTAAACTCATTCAATAAATCCAAGCTCTGCAAGATGAGATAACTTGCACTGCATTGATGCATTCACACAATTTCACAGTAACCATGAGATAAGAGACAGTTCAGGAATATTCCTTTATCCCATTGTTTTTCAAATCTATGTACACTACAGTCTGTATGACTAAATCGGTTCTGATATCGCTGTTTTACTAACCTGAAAGCTTATTATTCTGACTGGGAAACCTTCATTTTGTTTGCAAATAATAAAAATTCTAACTACCAGCAAGAATAATGCCGCGTACACACGGTCGGACTTTTCATCTACAAAAGTCCAACAGCCTGTCCGACAGACTTTCGGCGGACTTTTGGCGGACTTGCGGCAGACTTTCTAAGGAACAGACTTGCCTACACACGACCACACAAAAGTCCAACGGATTCGTACGTGATGACGTACACCAGACTAAAATAAGGAAGTTGATAGCCAGTAGCCAATAGTTGCCCTAGCGTGGGTTTTTGTCCGTAGGACTAGCATACAGACGAGCGGACTTCGGGGTCCGTCGTAGTTACGACGTAAAGATTTGAAGCATGTTTCAAATCTAAAGTACGTCGGATTTGAGTCTAAAAAAGTACGTTGAAAGTCCGGAGAAGCCCACACACGATCGGATTACCAGCCAGCTTTAGTCCGTCAGCGTCCGTTGGACTTTTGTAGATGAAAAGTCCGACCGTGTGTACGCGGCATAAGTCTTTACATTTAAAGAGTACCTGTCATTATAGATCCATTATGGCAGCGCTTGTTAGCGGGCATCCACTCACGTGCCGCCACGTCCCTCACCTTATGTCACTGCGGCATCACCAGCTGCCCCATTAAAGTGAATGGGACTGTCGGTGAGTCAACAGCGGGTCAGAGAAGGAGACGCTGCGGGAGAGTTGACAGTTGCTCTTTAAAAATGATGATTTAAATCAAGTCTTTTTACTAGTGATTTAAATCAAATCCACCCTGACCCTTGGCAATCATTGAGTAGACATCGTATCTTACATGTATGCAACTTGGATATTAAGTTGTGGATTGCTAATCCCACAAGAAATAAGATTATTTTTTTTTCTTGTTTCGCATTTGAATAGGCCAAGGTAACATAGTTCTAGGACATGTAAGCACTTTGGACTAACCAATAAGGCCTCTTTCACAGGGACGATCCGTATGTCCGTTTTTCATCCTTCCGTTTTCGGATGAAAAACGGACATACAGTCATCCCTATGGAGTGTCGGATGTCAGTGGTGACATGTCCGCTGACATCCGACCCGCTCCGATCCGAAAAGTGTAACGGAGGAAAAACCTACTTTTCCCTCCGTTTTTCGGATCGGATGACGACGGACACTACGGACCGTCATCATCCGATCCCCCATAGGGGAGAGCGGCGCTCTGACAGGTCCGTCGCTGCACAGTGTGCAGCGATGGACCTGTCATCTTCCTGCTCAGCGGGGATCGGCGGAGCGATCCCCGCTGAGCCAGCGGATGTTCACGGGGCGGATCATCACTGATCTGCCCCGTGTGAAAGAGGCCTTAAAAAAACTTTTTGTTGGAAAAAAAAAATGTATGCAACTTCTTCATGTATTATAAATCTTAGTTTTAAGTGCAGTTTGTATTAAAAACAAAAACAAAAAAAGTGTGAATAAAGCCTTATACCCAAGAGCGAGTACCAATACCTTTTCTCAAGTACTCGCCGATAACAATTACTATGGTTGCACTGATACCTTTTGCGGTGCCACTTGAGCCCATACAAAATGAATAGGCTCAAATGCATGCGATTTGAACAGGAATGTGATGCGATTCCTGTCCAAATAGCATGTGGTTTCCCCACACCGCTCCTGTGTGAACCCAGGCTTGTCATAGCGACATCCGTTGGTATCAGTGCTACCCTAGTGATGGGTATCAGTGAGTACTTGAGAAAAAGTATCAGTACTTGTACTCGGTCTTGGGTATCAGTGCATCACATGTTTACGCATCTTAAAACCAATGGTCTATTACATCAATTTTAAAAAAAAATGCCTTTATGCCTAAAAACAATGCGTTTTTTTTTTTTTAGGGCTGCCATGTGCAAGAGGCCTCATAGGTTCTGGTGTAAAGTGCAGTTAGGCCTAGAAAACAGACAAGAATGCATTTCTTGTCTGGTGACTTCCAGGAGCCATGCCCAGCTCCTAGAACAGTTATATTTACTGCTAATTCAGTGTGCAACGTGATGTTCATTATCTTGTTGATTTCTCAGCCTCTACAGTAAACAGGATAAGTACAGAAATAAAAGAAGGGGAATATATACATACATACATACATACATACATACATAGAGAGTCCTCCCTTCCTTCTGATTCTAGTTGGTTTTTATAAGACATTTGAAGACAGTACCCTATGCAGTAAAAGGATCGGTGCACTCACAACTGATAAGAATTTTTGACAGCTGCTGGGAATTGAAATTGCCTAAAGGTTTCATAGGTGTCTTAAGCCTCGTACACACGGTACGATTATTATTGGACAACCGAGGGTCTGATTTTTGTCAAAAGGGCGAGGGTGCCAGGATCTTGTTTTGCATACTAACGTTACACAAATTGTTGTGCCACAAACACGAATGTAGTGACGTACTACGAGGAATTTCAGCTCTTGAGCGCCACCCTTTGGGCCCCTTCTGCTAATTTCGTGTTTGGTGAGCATTGATTCTGAGCATGCGTGTTTTGTACTTTCGACTTTTATGTGACAGATTTGTGTACTGACCATCCGAAAATCGGACGTCAAGCCATTGACCGCCGAAAATTTACTAGCCTACCATCCAACATTTGTTGGCTGAAAGATGGACAACAATTGTCAAAAGGAGTGTACTAACGGTAAGATTTTAGGACAACAGTCTGTCAAGAGACAATCCCCTGCCAACAATCGTACCGTTTGTATGAGGCTTTAAAGTCCGTAAGACATGCAAAAAACAAAGGTTGAATTCACCTAAACTTATGATTATAATTTCTGCTTTTGGTCTTCTAACCCAATAAGACAGCTACCTACAAATATCAGAGGACAGTCAGAAATGGAGGCACAATGTGTGAACAGAAAGATCTATCTTGTAAAAAAAAAAAAATCCTAAATCCTCTTTCAGGACAGCTCATGAGGTATAGGCATCTCCTCTGACAGGAAACACTCCATAAAAAGTACTTTAACAGGAAGTCCTTCTGTTGAACTGGTCAGTTTATTGTGTTTCCTCCTCCCGGAGGAGATGCATCACCTGGAACCTGGGTGAGCGAGGCCTTTGTTTCTCTGGCTATCCTTTTCTTCCACCCACAACTTTATCTACCTTACTCCCCTCTGGGAACAGCTGGTGAGGTTCTCTGCTAGATTACCATCCAAGACCACTCCTCACTACGGGAAGAGATCTTGGTTCCTTTCCACCTTTTGTGCCTAGTGAAGGCCACCTCCTGGAAGCGGCACACCCACTTGACAGAGACCAGACCAGACAGTGTGGGTTCCCAATCTGGGTGTCTGGGTGCATGCACTGTAGGGCACTTTTTGAAAGGGGCTCGCGCTGTAGCTGCGTTGGGTTTGAGGCCTGTCTGTGTTCCTGTTTGCCCGGATGATGCACAAGCATTAATCTCGGTAGGGGCATAAAATCACTTCCAGGCGCCAGAGGGTATCATGGTTGGATCACCCTTTGCTCCTCCTAAAAACACACAGCACATTATTATATTATTATTATTATTATTATTATACGAGACCTCTGATAGTTTCCACTCTGGTACCATTTGTTTCCTACCTCCCCTCCATTCGAGGGCTATGGCCTCCATCAATAACTTCAGCATTCAACCCTCTTAGCAGTATCTGATGTCTGTGTTGGTGTGTTGTGGCTCCATTCTCTGACCCCTAGCTCACAGCAATTTCCTTTAGCGATATAGCGGTCAAAGGAAAGGCACACAGCCATCACATATTCAGGGAAGTCTCAATTGCGGAAGACTTGTGGAGGCCTCAGCCCTGTAGTGGAAGCACAGGCCACCAGAGTAGAGGGTATAGGAGGTTTCCTATTGTTGGGGATATTATTATTATTATTATTATTATTATTATTATTATTATTAAAAATATATATATAATATATATTTTTTTATTTTTTTTTTAGGCTAACTTGGTTTTTAATTTAGAAAATGGCATGGTTCCTGGTTTGTACCAAACATCAGATAATTGAGCAGTAGTTTGTCACCTGGTTAATGTACCTGCATCTGGCCCTTATTGGTTCAGGCGGGCTGCTGTGGTCTGCTCTCCTCTTCTCTTCTGGAGTGCAGGCAGCGGCGGCTCCAGCATGTGTCTCCTCTTCCAAAGCACTAAGCATCCAATAGGATCGCCTGACGCTTTGGCCAACCGGGAAACCGGTCTCACGACCTGCCTCTTGATTGGCAGGGAGGAACTGTAGTGTGAAAATTCATTCGCTATCGTCACACAATTGGGTGGGATCTGGGTGTATTCTTTGTGCCCCGAGCCCCCCCCCCCCCTTTTTTTAAGCCTATTAGAGCCTCTGGGTGCTGAATCGGGTGCTTAAAAAAAAAAAAACAGTCCCGCCATAGGAATTCATGCGCCCGGCCTCTTGAAAGGGGCTAGGCGACGCCCATGCGCCCGCAATGCACAGGTCACAACTGTGGCATACATTTGTCCTAAAAAAATAAATACAAATTTAACTTTTTTTTTTTTCTCCCTTTTTGGAAATAGTAGGCACAGGGTACATCCCCCTATTTAGATAGTATTGCTATTGGTCTTCCCATTAGAGAGATTTCCCTTTTTCAAGCTGAAATTCAATGCTGCTTTCCATTTTCTTATAAACAATATTTTAGCTGTCATCACTTAGGTTGGCCATAGATGATGCGATTTTTCTTTCCTGCAGCCATGGGTTGCAGGAAAGCAAATTGCTTGATTCCCCCATCAACACAGTCAATGTTAATGGGGGATTCCCTCCTGCTTAGAAAGCTATTGTGTTCTCCTGGGGGAAGATGACAGGGACTTGTGCGGGGAGCCTGCAGAACACAGTGATTATTACTGGCGGATATAGCTTATAGATCGATATCTATGGGCAGGCTGCAGATCAGCCTTCCCATAGATGGTTCAAATCTTGGCCGCTTCAGCAGGGAGATTGAAACCATCTATGGCTGGCTTTAGCCTCAGTGCTTCTCCATGTAATGCAAGCAGATCATGGCTGAAGGGAGGATCCTACAGGGTGGTGTAGCTAGTTTCTTGAAAACATCACGGCACCCTGCTTCAGTACTGCTCCCTAAAGCCCTCAACCCTGATGCAAGCAGGGGTTGGCTTTTGGAAGGTTTATTGAAAATGCCAAAATGCTTTGATGGGTTCTCATTTTGGAAGAGTAGGCGATCCTAGGAAGGCTGCATTGCCTAGGTAAAGCCTACATGTGATACTGAGCCTCCATATTTGAAGAACTGAAATCCAGTGAATGAAAGGGCTGACTAGGGACGATAAAGCTATAGAGGAAAGGACTAGAACTGATGATGATGGCTATCCAGCAGGTAGGAAATGAGGTGCGCTTTTATTTAGACTTAGTGTCTTGTAGTCCATACTGTGAAGATCTTAGTGCGCAGTGAATTCAGAGTAAGCTATTTCAGTACAAGAGAGGGGCCTGTACAATTGTGCAACAAGGCTGGAGACCAGCTTTAATATTTCCATCTCCTGCAGCATTTAAAGTACCTACCTTTTTAGCACCTAGCACCAAAGGAAGTACTGGGTACTCCCAGCTATGGAGGAGCATGTGGCCCACTCCATGTGATAGCACTGGGCTGATCAGCACGGTCATCCTAGCAATCTATAGACATTTATATGCTACAGTACAACCTCAATGGTTGATTGTCTGTACGGGGCTTTCCTTTGTTCTGGGTGGTTAAATAAAGTACTGGGGAAGTGAAAGGAAAGCAAGTGCATGTATGTTTCTCCTGCATGGGCAAAGCACAGATTCACCTAAGGCTTCCCGTGCACTAGCCATTCTTAAACTTGACTTTAGGAGCTTTTGGCAATTTTTTTTTTGCCAAAGGTCCTAAGCTCAACTCCATAAAAGCTTGTGTGTTAATGTACACATAGGCTTTTATTGGAGTTTAGGAGCTGCTATGGTTAGGGAGCTTCAACCTCCCTCTCCTGAACACAAAAAAAATTAACTGCCAACCTCAAATCATGGTAACATCATGGCCGGTGGCCAAAGTAGGCTACTGTATGTGTACATGAAGCCTAAGCCACGTTTTAGAGGTTGGTGTAGTCTACATGCTGTCTTCTTTATAAACCAATCTGTGGTTCAACCATAGTCCACCAATAAAGCGTTTACAGAAAAAGGAGATACGGTATATGGGCTGTCCTTTTAAAGCTACTGAAAAGAAAAGTAATTAAAAATCTAACAAGAAGAGTGAGACTCTTGGTAATGGCTACTAAATATAGGTAGACCTGAAAACTCAGGTGCTGAGGTCTTCCTGCTTGGGTCCTCGAAAAATATGATTGTAGTGGTTGTTCAACCTTCAAACATCTGCCAAGCAGTGAAGACGCTGTTCTGGGCCGAGTGATCTTTTAGGTTCTGGTTGTGTCGCTTGTAATGGTATGTACTAAGTCCTGTCTGTTTCCCTCAGGTTCCTCCTCCAGTCTCTGGAAGATCTGGATTCCAGTTTACGGAAGTTGGGCTCCCGGTTGTTTGTAGTACGTGGACAGCCAGCAGATGTTTTCCCTCGGCTTTTCAAGGTGAGTCAGTGTAACCTGCATTACGCTGAATACCATGGCAGAAAATAGAGGAGTCTAAGGCCTCATGCACACGAGACGCCAGTGCAAACTCTGCTGAACACAGGTTTTTAAAAGCTGAAACCGGCGTTTAGAAACGCCCATTTTGCCGCGTTTGCATGCCGCGTTTAGCCAGTCTAGAAGCGTCTGCAGAGCAGAAAATAACATTTTGCGACCCATTTTTGGGGCCCCATATCTCGGGGCCACTTGGTGCTAGGAACCCCAAATTTGGTGTGCTAACACAGCGGAACTAGCACTACAAAATATCCACAACATATCTACAATCTACTAGCATCTACAACATATATCTAGGGGTTCCTAGCACGAAGTGGCCCCGGGATACGGGGCCCAAAGGCGGGTCGCAAAATGTCAAGCAGTTCTGCAGCATTTTGTGACCTGAATTTGGGGCCCCATATCTCAGGGCCACTTGGTGCTATGAACCCCAAATTTGGATATGTTTTAGTGCTAGTCCAACTGTGTTAGCACACAAATTTGGGGTTCCTAGCTCCAAGTGGCCCAGAGATATGTGGCCCCAAATTCGAGTTGTAAAAAACACTTATAAACGCAAACGCGGTACTGGCGTTTGGCGTCTGAAACGTGGAAAACTTTTGCGTCTGAACCCATTTTTTTTGCTTCTGGAAAAACGAGGTTAAACGAAACTCCCTAAAAACGCCAAAAAACTAGACTGTGTACATGGACACATAGGATAACATTGAATGGGTTCAGGGGCAGTTGAAAAAAAGTGTCCAACTGCCTCTGAATGCGAGTTTAACAGCGTCCCGTGTGCATGAGGCCTAAATGCCATTAGTATGCTTACATGATCCACATTCTTTATTATTTATTGTTTTTCTATAATCCAGGCAGAGTCCACAGCTTTTTATAGAGGACATTAAATCATTTTCATTCGTGCTGGTCCCCAAGGAACATGTGCTGTTATTGTACTGACTGTGAGATTTGTGGATTAGTCACTAGAGGAGCTCAGTGCAGCTAGCCTGTTTCACTCTTAAGCACTGTTGAGATATCAGCCAGATAGGGAGGACATTCTTTTCAATCACCTAACTTCTAGATGCTAAGAAGAAAGCCACCACAGACAGTAGAAATCACTGGTGTCCACATTTATTAGGAAGGATATCCATGACATTGACCATCCTTGTCTATACCGCCCCCTCAACTGCGTTTCATCCACAGGGCTTAGTCGTATTGGTGAAATGCGTTGGTAGGCAGTCCCAGACGAGGTCTGTCAATGTAAAGCTTGTAGATATCTTCGAGCTTGACATTGACCGCCCTCATCTGGGACTGCCCCTCAAATGCATTTCACCCATAGGGCTTAGTCGTATGGGTGAAACAAGTTAGCTGGGCAGTCCTAAACGGGGCTGTTAATGTTAAGCTTGTAGTTGTAGTCAAACTTGGACTGTTCCTCAAAGTCCTTGCATCCCATGTATAGAAGGGCAACTGCTGGAACATGGGGGAGAACAGGCTGCGGGAGCGGTTTTACAGCCTGAAGGGAGTCTTCAGGTGTAGAGTGTCAGGTAAGTAAAACTGCCCTTTAGATCTAAATGAGCATTTCACATTTGCAATGTGGGGGCATCACCATTGGAAAGGAGCATTTTACCTTTCCCTTGAGCTTTTAGGGAAAGGAAGTTTCTTTTCCAACATTGTATTAGAGCTATGTGGCCAGTTTGGCAGAGTTCTTCTATATATATATATATATATATATATATATTATATAGCTTTATGTATTTTCTTCCCAGTCCGCTTGGATCTTGAGCTATTTTTGTTCACTGACCTTTACTGACGTAGTTTTTCTCCTCGTTATTTTGTCGTATTGTTGCGCTTTGTGAAGTTTTCAGCTATTAAATTCAGCACATACTTTCTCTCCTCCGACTCGATCCTTTTAAGTTTGCTGTCAGAATTCTACAGGGAATTTATTAGACCGTGTCTGCTGCGCCGCTTTGAGCAGCCCGTCTCCGAATCTTAGATGTTAGATGTTAGATGTAGAAACCGCCAACGTGGGCACACACTCCCCCACAGTATGATAATGCAAACAAATATAAGAAAATGAATGAGATTTCCACCGGGGATCATCATCTTTTCTTGGCATAGGCTGAAGCTGTGTTTTCAAGAAGCATCTCAGCCCAGAGAGTATTAATTAGATGTTCCGCTTCTCAGCTGGGAAGTGTGCTGAATGTTAAATTAATTCTGAATTAAAGCTCATGCAGGCGTCATAGAGGAGCAGAAAGGTTTTAGCATCTCTTTGCAATTATTTTTTCAGACTGTCAAGGGGAAAATATAGCCCTATAAAATGGTTTTAATTTAAATCAAACCTGTGCTTTGCCCACGCAGGGCAACAGGTTTTCTTTAATACACCCTTTTAAGCAGCACATAGTCAATTTTCCTTTAGTTCTCAGCCAACAGGAGCAAAGAAAATGCCCTATACATACAGGTATGGAGGAGTATGTTGTTCACTCAGTGGCCCAGCATTGAGGCTTGGTGATTGGCCCAGCGATGTCACTTGGAGACCTCAGAACCATGTAAGCTCCATCTAGAGAAATTTGGGGCATATGCTGGGCATTTCTGCTGAGCAGGGTAGCTGGGGAGCATAGGTAGTGTCCATGTGTGCTGTTAGTGAACCTATTGAGGTAGAAAGGGGGTGCCCGCTAGGTGCACCATTAAAATCATCACAATAGGTCACAATCAGGAGTCAGGCTCAAAGACCAGTTGCTATAGCAGGGGGAAGCTCACACAGGAATCAGCAGGATAGGTACACAGGCAGGTCACCCTGGCAAATGACACGGACTCACCTGACGTGCGGAGTCTAAGTACTAACCGGTGTTCACCAGACCTGATGGTGGAGATGGATTTTGCTGCGTGTTAGCACCGGTGTCGTGGTGCTCAGGATCGCCCCACCAGGAGGTGAGCAAGCCTGGGGTCTAGTAGCGGATTAGGCAGCTAAGGATCAAACAGAAGTATATTCAGTAAACAAGCCAAAGGTCAGTAACGAGTAGTTGCAGATTGGGATCAGGCAGAAGTGTAGTTGTGGAACAAGCGAAGAGTCGATCACGTGTGGTAGCAAAATATCAACGGCAGCAGGGAAGACGAGAGCGAGATACTGGCTGAGTAAGCACAATAATCTGGCAAACGGGAAGTGCAGAGACATGGCTTAAATCAGGAAGTTCAAGGTTCAGGGCAGGGTTGTCCAATGGATCAGACAGGCTGTTGTCCAGCATCTTGGGTAGCTCAGTCAGCAGAGTTATTGTTGGACACAGCAGAGGTCCAGGTCTGCCAAAAACGGGTCACAGGAGTGCAGAACGCAATGCACTCCTGTGATCCATAGAAGTACACCCAAATAAGCTTTGGCTACACTATTCCTTTAAAGCCCAACTGGACTTTATTGCAGGTACTTATATAGCGCCATCAATTTACGCAGCACTTTACATATATTTTGTACATTCACATCAGTCCCTGCCCTCAAGGAGCTTACTTTTCGGTTTGGGTGATGGGTTCAGTGATGTATGATGTACAGTTGTGCTCATATTTTGCATACCCTGGCAGAATAATTCAATATTAAAAATATGACTGTTCTTGCCGAAAAACTGACTTTTATTTAAGGATAGTGATCATATGAAGCCATTTATTATCACATAGCTGTTTTAACTCTTTTTTTTAAATCATAATGATAGCAGAAATTACCCAAATGGCCCTCATCAAAAGTTTCCATCCCCTAGAATGTTTGGCCTTGGTACAGGCACCCAAGGTGAAATTAAAGGTTAATTTGCCACATCTGTGGATTTTTAAATGGCAGTCAGTGCCTGTGTATAAATAGTCAATGAGTTTGTTAGCTCTCACTTGCACTGAGTGAACTAGATAATGAGCCATGAGGAGCAAAAAAAAAACTGTTAAAAGACCTGTGTAACAAGGTAATGGAACTTTTATAAAGACGGGAAAAGTATATAAAAAGATAAACAAAGTCTTGAATATGCCAGTCAGTGGTGTTCATACACTTAAGAAGTGGAAAATTCGGCGATCTCTTGATGCCAAGGTCAGGTAGACCAAGAAAGATTGCAGCCACAACTGCAAGAAGAATTGTTCAAGATACAAAGAAAACCCTACAGGTAACATTACAGGCTGCTCTGGAAAAAGGTGCGGTTAAGGAGCACAATGCGAGGATACAAAAATGAGCTACAAGGTCATGTTTCCAGAAAAAAGCCTTTACTGCGCCAATGCCACAAAAAAAGCCTTATTATATACCCAACACCTTGACCCGGCTCACCTCTTCCGACACGCAGTACTCTGGAGTGATGAGACCAAAATAGAGCTTTATGCTCACAGCCATAAGTGTCATGTTTTGGAGAGGGGTCAACAAGGGCTAGCGTGACAATGACCTGAGGCACATGGCCAAGCTGACCCTCTGGTGGTTACAGCAGAAAAAGGTGAAGGTTCTATAATGGCCATCAGTCTCCTGACTTTAATATCATCCTGCCACTCTGGGAAGATCTCAAATGTGCGGTTCATGCAAGACGACCAAAGACTTTGCATGACCTGGAGGCATTATGCCAAGACAAATGGGCAGTTATACCACCTGCAAGAATTCAGGGCCTCATAGACAACTATTAGAAAAGACTGCATGCTGGCATTGATGCTAATGGGGGCATTAGACATTATTAAGAATTAAGGGGATGCAGACTTTTGAACAGGGGACATTTCAATTGTGCCATTCTGCCTATTACCTACAGTTACAGAATATGAATCCCATAAGAAATAAAAGAAATGCATTTTGCCTGCTCACTCATGTTTTCTTTAAAAATGGTACATACTGTATACTACCAATTCTCCAAGGGGATGCAAACTTTTGTGCACAACTGTGGGTTCTTGTACATGCATACTTAATAGGTGTAATGAAGAGTTTCCCTGTACAGTGATCACAGCAGCATGCGTTCCTTGTATTGGTTCTGTCTGTGCTAGGAAATGGGGGGGGGGGGGGTAATCGCTGTGAGAAACGTGACTGTTTGCAGTCACGAGCCTAGCGGAAAAGCCCATCTCTCAGGGATCCTCTGCTCGAGAGCTCTACTATCTTTGTCCTTTTTGTTTGAGCTTTCTGCACAACTTCCCCTAGGAATCTTTGTCCTGCCAATGTGACAGTGACCTCACCACGCGTGCTCAACAGGATTGTAAACCTGTTTTTAGAGCACGGGCTTTGTGGTAAAGCATCTAGGTCATGTACACAAAGAAAGCTGGAAGCCAATTACAACTGTGTATTGGCGGTGCTGGATCTAAAAATGCAGGTAATCTGGATGCTTTAAAGCTGGGATAAACCACCTCTGGCACTAAAATCTTTTGTTGGGCTACAGTTTACTTGATGCCACAGAAGCAGTTGGCATGGAGGGCTAAACAAGAAATCAAAACGGGGAAAAAAAAATTTACACACACTATATTACCGAAAGTATTGGGGCGCCTGCCTTTACATGAACTTTATTGGCATCCCGGTCTTAGTCCGTAGGATTCAATATTGAGTTGGCCCTTTGCAGCTTCAACTCTTCTGGGAAGGCCGTCCACAAGGTTTAGGAGTGTGTCTATGGGAATGTTTGACCATTCTTCCAGAAGCGCATTTGTAAGGTCAGGCACTGATGTTGGAACAGAAGGCCTGGCTCGCAGTCTCTGTTCCAATTCATCCCAAAGGTGTTCTGTCGGGTTGAGGTGCAGGCCGGTCAAGTTCCTCCACCTCAAACATGCTCATTCATGTCTTTATGGACCTTGCTTTGTGCACTGGTCCAAATCATTTAGTGGAGGGCGGATTATGGTGTGGGGTTGTTTTTCAGGGGTTGGGCTTGGCCCCTTAGTTCCAGTGAAGGGAACTTTTAAGGCGTCAGCATACCAAGACAATTTCATGCTCCCAACTTTGTGGGAACAGTTTGGGGATGTCCCCTTGCTGTTCCAACATGACTGCACACCAGTGCACAATTCAAGGTCCATGAAGACCTGGATGAGCAAGTTTGGGGTGGAGGATCGATCAACTTGCTACATTCAGCCTGCCCACTAATGGTTTGAATCTCGGCCTGCTCTCCCCCTCAACATACATCAATACCTGCTCTCCCCCATCCACATACATCAATACCCGCTCTCCCCCGTCCACATACATCAATACCCGCTCTCCCCCCTCCACATACATTAATACCCGGTCTCCCCCCTCCACATACATTAATACCCGGTCTCCCCCCTCCACATACATTAATACCCGCTCTCCCCCCTCCACATACATTAATACCCGCTCTCCCCCCTCCACATACATTAATACCCGCTCTCCCCCCTCCACATACATTAATACCCGCTCTCCCCCTCCACATACATTAATACCCGCTCTCCCCCCTCCACATACATTAATACCCGCTCTCCCCCCTCCACATACATTAATACCCGCTCTCCCCCCTCCACATACATTAATACCCGCTCTCCCCCCTCCACATACATTAATACCCGCTCTCCCCCCTCCACATACATAAACACCCGCTCTCGCCCTCCTCATACATCAACACCGCTCCTCCCCCCTCCACATACTGTGGTTCTTTATGCTGGTTCTTTCCTCTGTGCAGAGCTCTTTCCCTTCTCAAAGTTGTTCAGGTCTATATTTAGCACATTTGCTATAAGAGCCTTCAGGAACCTGCTGCTGTTCTAAAAATGATTAAATGAAACGTGCTGAGCATTTATAATGGACATGGCACTCCTGGTTTCTCCTCCAAGCTGCCCTCAGTCTTCTGGGTGAATGGCACCCAGCCTTCTCCCAAGCAAAATACTGAAGACAACATGTGAGTGGTTTCATAGGCAGCCCTTCACAGTGGCGCCCTGCCTGCACATTGATGCAAAGAGTGGCACTGACTTTGCATTATTGAAGAGCACCCATTGCTGGAAAAGATATGACCAGCTTATAGAGATCTGGAAAAGGGGCGTACATAAAAAAGCTGTATATAAATCAAAGAAAAGCATAGGACTTTGGGGGGTGGGCGCAGGCATAGGGTTGGGTGGGAGATGGGAGGAAGTACTGAGAGCTGAGTGGGGAGATTCTGACGTTGGGCTTTAAATTGGAGTTATGGATAATAACGATTGTACAGTGTAGAGAAAAAAAAAAAGTACAAATAAAAACAAACCAAAAAACTATAGTATTGACATTCAAGAATTGTGCTGCAGTGATCTACTAAATCCTCACATAAACACTAAAGTGATTCTAAAGCCTAAGGGTTTTTTTTTTTTTTTTTTTAACGAATGCATTCTTTGCATTAAGGTAAAAAATGTTTAGGTTAAAGTATCGCCCACCCCCCCCCCCAATACTTACCTGAGCCTGATCTCAGTCCAGCGCTGTGCACGAGAGCAGCATCTCTCCTCTCCCCACCTCTTCTCCCTGCTCTCACAGGCTTTGCTGAGAGCAGAGGGAGCCATTGGTTCCTGCTGCTGTCAGTCAAATCCTGTGACGACAAAGTGGGGGGCGGGTCCTCGCCTCGCTGTCTGTGTCATCGGACACAGGCAGCGTAACCCGAGATTGAGCCCACAGGTGTGCCACCATAGGAAGTAGCTTCCTATGGTGGAACACCAAGAAGAGGAGGAGCCAGAAGTGGTGGTGGGGGGGCCCCTAGAAGAGGAGGATTGGGGCCTCTCTGCAATTCCACTGCACCGAGCAGGTAAGTATAAACCTTTCCTGTTATTTAAAAAAATATATATTTAAGACTTTACAATCCCTTTTAAACAGTTTGGGCTTGTATACCTTTTGGTAGTCGGTGAAAATCAATCTTCCATGAATCGCTTTATAGAATATGGTACAGGAATGGCTGACCATACTGCCACCTCCGGAATGCCCTATTTCTATTCTTCCTTTTTTTTTTTTTTTTTCTTTTTCTTTTTCCTTTTTGACAGCCAAACACGTCCATGCTGCAACTTTTTCCTAGTGTTTGGCTCATGGTTGTGGCACAGCTCGGTTCACTTGAATAGGTCACATTATCCAACAGTACTGCTCGACGGTACAATAAGTGATATAGTAAATGACGCAGCCACCTTGTGTAAAGGGCTGTCGGGTCATCATTGATCTATGGCAGACATATGCAATTAGCGGACCTCCAGCTGTTGCAGAACTACAAGCCCCATCATGCCTCTGCCTCTGGGTGTCATGCCTGTGGCTGTCAGAGTCTTGCTATGCCTCATGGGACTTGTAGTTCTGCAACAGCTGGAGGTCCGCTAATTGCATAGCCCTGATCTATGGGGTTGATTTGCTAAAGGCAAATAGGCTGTGCATTTTTGCAAGTGCAATTGCCCCAGAGCAGGGGTCTCAAACTGGCGGCCCTCCAGCTGTAGCAAAACTACAAGTCCCATGAGGCATTGCAAGGCATGACTCCCCCAGGCAGAGGCATGATGGGACTTGTAGTTCCACAACAGCTGGATGGCCACCAGTTTGAAACCCCTGCTCCAGAGCTTGGTAAATGACGGGGAAGCTCTGCTGACTTCCATCATCCAATCATGTGCAAGCAAAAATTCTGTGTTTTTTTTTTTTTTTTTTTTCTTTCCTTTGCACGTGATTGGGTATAATTTGTAAAGTGAAACTTTACCTCATTTACTAAGCTCTGGAGAATCTCCACTTGCAGAGTGTGCACTTTTGCAAGTGCAATTGCAATCTATTTGCCTTTAGTAAATCGACCCCCTATGAGTCTAGGCCTTGGTCTCCTCATTCTGTTTTTGCAGCTCAGTAAATCGGAGTGCCTGGAAGGGATTTTGCCCAAAAAACCAGCCAATTAGTTGGCCTGCATACAGAATGCATTATTGGTTTACATATCAGGAAATACAGTGCAGCACACATACAGCTCAGTACACCTTCCATACATGTCAGTAAGTGCCTGAGAACCTGTGAATGTGTGAGGAGCAATGCCTCATGGGACATGTAGTCCTGGGCAGGAAGTGAGTGGGTCTAAAGCTAGAAGTTTTTTACCTTGCTATAGGGGCGCTCTATACTATAATTTGCAGTTTGCTATTGGGGCACTCTGAAGGCAGGGAGGAGCCAGAAGCATCGGTGGGGGACCCCAGAAGAGAAGAATCTGGGCTGCTGTGTGCAAAACCATTACACAGAGCAGGTAAGTATAACATGTTTGTTTTTAAAAAAAAAAAATACTTTAAAGACTGCAGAGAAGATCAGCATCTGAACCCGGAGAGGGTGGAGGCTGATAGACTGGAGGTAATAGAAGGCATTACAATTACATTTAACCACTTCCCTGCCCGGCCTATAGCAGATTGACGGCCGGGAAGTGGTTCTGTTATCCTGACTGGGCGTCGTATGACGTCGAGCAGGATAGCATGCCGGCACGCATCGCGGTGATCGCGAGTGCGGCATGTCCGTCTGACACCCCACATCTCCGATTGTGATAAGAAGCCTCTGTCAGACCAATCACAGCTGATCACAGCGTGAACCAGGAAGTGCCGGTAAACGGCATTCCTCGGTTCGCGCTGACAGGAAGAGCCGATCGGAGCCAGTCGGCGGCTCTCCCTGTCAGAGGGGGGGTCTGTGCTGATAATCAGCACATTGATTATTAGCACAGCCCCCTAAAATGTACAAAAAACACTACCAATCAGTGCCCAGCATTCTCCCAATAAAAAACCCTTCCTTTAAGTGCCCACCACAGTGCCAATCAGTGCCCAGCAGTAACACCTGTCAGTAACACATCAGTACCTCATCATCAGTGCTGCCGATAGCCACCTGTCAGTGCCAATCAGTACTGCTTGTCAGTGCCCATCACAGCCGCCTGTCAGTGACACCTGTCAGTGTCCATCAATGCTGCATATCAGTGCCGCCTATTGGTGCATATCAGTGCCACCTATCAGTGCCCATCAATTCTACATATCAGTGCCACCTTATCAGTGCCAACTCATCAGTGCCGCCTCATTAGTGCGCGTCAGTGAAGGGGGAA